>JALGAY010000005.1:32656052-33962295 GCA_029207805.1 Tribolium confusum
TGAGTTAGTTATAAAGTCGTAAAATTGCTTGAAATTCATAGGAAAAGAATTATTTGGTTATCTATATTTTCTTTGGTTGGTAGTAATTGGTCCAATAAAGAGGTTTCGTCTTGAGTTAGAGATTCAGTTGTGGAAGCGTATTTTTTATTTTCGTTAGTTCGGATTTTTTTTGGTTTCTTTTTAACCTTTATCTTCTTTGTCAGGGGAGTTGGAGAAATAAAATGAGCGTCCTCTGATAATTCTGACTGTGAATCGTCCTGAACCATCGATTCGGTGTCTTCATCTATTGGGGGTTCAGAGATAGTACTTGCTGTGCGTTTCTTGGGAAGTTTTTTCAGTATTTTGATTTTTACGGATTGGCCTTTAATTTTTGTTGTGTTTGTACTACGTGTTGACTTTTCTGTGCTATTATAAAGAGGCTGTTGTGTTTCTGTGGGGTCCGTAAGGGGTGATGGTGGTGCACAGCATTTGCTTGCTGTGTGTCCTGGCTTATTGCAAAGAAAGCACTTAAACTCGCCATAAGCTAAGAAGATTCTGAAATCTGTATCTTCATACTTAATAATAATAGAGTCCGGTAATTTTGTGTTTTCTGGGCTGCCATTTACATACACTTGTCGTCGAAAACTTTCCACATGAGTATTTCCACATCGTTCTGTATTCCTGAGCGAAGAATTGTAATAGGTGACACCCTTCTAAGTCCTAAATTTTGGATAACGTTGCCAAGTATTTCGTGAGGTATAATGGTGTGAACATTTGATATTAGGATTCTTTTCGCAGGTGTAATTAGTTGTCTTACTTTAAATTCTTTATCTTGGATACCGATTTTTTATGGTTGTTGACAATTTCATTGACTTTTTCGGTGGATGAAAGGTGCATACAGATCCGGTTGTTGGAAATTTTTAAGACAGATAAGATATTTTTGGGACCTATGAGAGATCCTGTTGCAATGACGTAATCGCCGAGGCGAAAAACTTCTTGCGGCTCAAGGTCTATCACGATGGCTTGATCTCTTTTTGAAATTTTAGGTGTAACTAAAGTTTTAGAAACATATGCGTAACTATTTTTGTTAGTGGTCATTTTGATATTTACTTTCGCTGCGCCTTGCGGATGGCGATTTGTTTTTAGGAGAAGCAGTTGAAAAGTATGATAAGGTTGCGATTAGGAAAGTAAACGATTCGAGTTTGACTTTATACAGGGTTTCCAAGGAATTCCACAAAAGAAACAGAGTCCGACAGCTTACCCACCGGCGCGGCGCCCTTGTGGTGATACGTTTAATTTCTTTCTGCATACACCGTAAAAGTCTTTTCTTTAGTGGATTAAACTCGTATGTGCGACCGTTGCTGACTTGGACAACTGTTACCGACCGAGAACAATTAGAGACTCCTCCACTAAATTTTTCTTCCATTAAAAACCTTCGACTTTGCGCCGAAATTCTATATATGAACTGGAGAAACAAACTGTTTACTTAAGGAAAAAGCGTCCATATCACTAAATTTTAATATTTTGTATATTGAACCAAACGATGACTTAATTAACCAAGGAATAAATCCTATTCCTGATGTAAAACCAAATTTTCAAATTCATTTAAATTTACCATTGTCTAAATTTCTTAGGGACTGAAAATGAGGGCCGTGAAATCATCATTGGAGAAATTTTTGCTCCAAGTTACAGTTGGCAGTTGCCGACAATGCCGGGTTGGACCACTCCCGAAACATTAATAGATAAATTAGTGGCATTGTTCGATTGTCCAATTTGTTATGAGATTATTTTACCTCCAATCATAGAATGCCGAGCCGGACATATAGTTTGCGCGAACTGTAGATCAAAGCTCTCCTGCTGTCCCACGTGCAGAGAAGCTTTTGGTAAGCAAATTATCTGTAATGTATAGATTTCTACCGGATATCTGACAAAACACTAATAAAACAATGTCATTCTATTTACTAATTTTATTGGGTGATGTAGGAAATATAAGAAATTTAGCTCTAGAAAAAGTGGCAAACACCCTCAGGTTTCCCTGCAGAAATAGGTCCACAGGATGTCGTATGTCTTTAAAGTACAATGAAAAAGCCAAACACGAGAAGATCTGCGAGTTTCGCCAACACGATTGCCCTACTCCGAGCACCTCGTACATCCGACTGGTAAAATACTTTTTTCTAAAATAAAAGAAAGTTGTAAAAAAAAGATCCTTTTTCTTAAAAAACTAAATTCATGTCTCACTTGTATGGAAGTTGCGGATGTTTTTAGTAAAACTTTGTATATTTACAAAGTTTTCTATAAATCTTTGTATTTACCACAAAAATGTAAGAAATGGGTATGACTTGTTAGTCATGAATGTTTGTGAGATACAGGGTCCGTTAGATAATGTGATGGCAAATTCACAACATTCCCATGGACATATAGAGATGGTCAATGGTGATAACATCTCCGTTATGGTTACTGATATCAACCTGGATGGAGTTCGCAATTGGATGATGGTACAGAGCTGTTTCGGACATCATTTCATGCTGCTTGTAAAAAAACAAGACACCGAATTCTTTGCTATAGTTTAATTTATTGGCTCTCGTCAACAGGCTGAACAATTCAGATACAGGTCAGTAAAAGTGCTTAAGGTTAGTAAGGTTTAATTTTTGCGATTGATTCTTTTAATTAGGTTGGAATTTAATAGAAATAGTACACGATTGATTTGGGAAAGTTTGCCACAATCCAGTTATGAAGAGGTTACAGAGGCTTTAATAGCTTCACATGGTCTAGGATTGAACAGTTCGATGGTCCAAAAATTTGCAGTCGACGGGAATTTAAAGATAAATGTTGTTATTTCTCAAGTACCTATGGTGACACATTTTTAATTTAGATTTTTTTTTCAAAGTTCAACTTTATAATACCGTAATATTGTTCAGTTAGCTATTTGAATGGTATATAAGTTGTAAATTCGTTTTCGGTTTTGTCTTTTTTTGTGTTAGTTTAGATTTCAAAAGTGTCTGCTTCTATGGCGTTTTTGTTTTTTATAGTGTTCTTGTTTATTTCTGCTTATGCTTGCGTCAAAAATACGCGCAGTAAATATTGTTTAACTTTGTATACAATTGATTTGTATTTTAAGTTCTTTCCTTGGTTTAAATCTCCGGATATAAAAACAGCGACACCTAATTAAACTATTGTGCTTGAAGCGTTATCTCTAAATATTTCCTTCAAAAAATTTGAATCAATAAAATTACTTGAAAAATTAAAATTTAGCCACTCACAATCAAATTAGAGGTTGAATCATCATATTTGGCCATCCTTTTTTAACGTTAATTATTAAAAAAAATTATGAAATTTACACATACGTGTAACAAAGAGTTAGTTGACACTAGACCTAAAGAAATTGTGGCAGGTTTTTTATTTAAAAAATGACAATTTAGGCACGAGCACGATCTGCCACTACATTAAATAAAATTTATTTGTTTCGTAGGAACAACCCTTTGAGATGTTGGAATTGAGGGACAGCAAAAATTTGGAAATGTGAGCAGTTATTAAAACTCGAATTAGACATTATTATAAAATTTAATAAAGCAAAATAAGTATAATAGTAATAAAGGTCATACAAGTACCACTTAAACTAATTTAACAAAATTTAAGTAAAATTTAATGTACCAAAATTGAAAAGGAGAAATTTGTGGTTACAAACAGTGTGACGAATCATCAAATTACAAATTATTACATTACTACAATTATGTGGTGCAAGAAAAACCAAATTACATTGGTTACTCGAAATTATTGTCGTAATTCAAAAGTGCAGTAAACAGACGAAGTTGATTTATAAACAAGATATTATATTTCTCTCGAAAGAGTCGCCTTAATCTAGAAGGAGGGTAGGAAAACCAAAACTAATTTTAGAAACGGTACAAAAATGACTTACTTAGAAAAACAAAAAATTATAAAAGCAATAGGTCCATCTCCGAACAGTTCACATCATTAATTTAGATCTATTATGCCAAACCATAACATTTTGCACCTTTTTGGCAATTGTAAATTACCAAACGAAACCTCAAAAAGGCTGCCATGGTTGTTAAAAACACCGAGAAGAATTAAATCAAAAAGATACTTTGCAATATCTTGTGGAGACGATTGGTTCTTTTCACAAACACTTTTACTTTTTAACTTCAAAACTCAAAAGGGGAAACTTCACTTACTACTTCGCTGGTAACTTGTCATATACTGATTCTCTCCCAATTAATCGAACGATCTTATATATGCATTAGTTTCTTTGTCTCCACGAGAGTTGTGAGTCATAACTCCACAAGATTTGTTTATATTAATCGCTAAAAGCTTTTCATGGCTAATTGGTATCTAAGTTCATGTGAAACTGTCCAAGTGACCTTACTTTGACTTTGCTTTGTTTGAACACTTAAAAATTGAATCGCGAAATGAATTCCTTAGATTTTATTTTCCTTTACATAATTTTTTAGAAGACCAAAAGAGCATCAGTGACCCTTCACAAAATATTAAAAAAAAAAATCCAAAATTATTATGACAGCTTTGTATTATGCAAAATTGTAAATTAGAATAAACCAGACTGTATTGGCTTGATTGAAGACATTCTAGACAAAGCTGCCATAGTAAATCACTTTTTAATCACAATAATCGCTTTCGAGACAAGTGAAAAACTGATAAAATTGACTATAAATCGTAGTGAAATCACAAATAACAGAAAAACAATGTTTAGAAGAAAAACCGAAAAACATAACTAAAACTCGTTCACGATATTTTAGGAAACTGTTACAAATAACATATTTAAAACATAAGCAGAGTGTCACTCTTCAATTTGTTTTACTTCACTTTTTTCACAATACGATAGCTTACCTGGTCAAGACATACAGACTTTAGTATTTAATATTATTCTTCTTTTTTTATTACTGTTAAACGTGAAAGTCTAAAGAAGAATAAATAATCGTGTAAAAAAGTGTGATGGTTTGAAGGTCTGGCCTTGTCAAAAATTTGTTTTTTGTGTCATTTGGACTCTACGTTGTGATTTGTATTTGTTTGGTGGTTGTTTAAGGACGTTCCGTGAAAAATCACTTTTCTTACAATATCTTTCAATAGTTAAATTCGTAGACTTAACAACTGAATTTTTTAAAAACTTTTATTTAAATTATTTTACACTACTTGAAATTACACTTATTTTATTATTGAATTTACACTTTGATTTGATTAATTATTCATTGAAAAATACACTTTGATTTATTATCTTCATTTACTACATTTATTAATTAAATTGGTTAAAATAATGAGACCTGCACACAGCACAAGGCTAAGCTGAATACATTATATCTGCCCTACTCTAGCCAAAAGGTGGTATTTATATGATTCTAATGTGCTGACTAAACAGTATACTGAACAAAGGAGTTACTATGCTAGGGGAACTATAACTCAATTTTTAAATACACATACTTCTAACTGTTCTTCATACGCAGGTATTTTTTTAATAGTCCTTGCGGTACTAAATTTCGAAATATTAACAATTGAAAATCGTACATATAACATGTACTTCCTATCTCGACCGCAGTTAAAATAAGCATTTAATTTGATAGGGACCTTACTTTTCTTAGGATTTTTTTTTAAACTGAGAATAATTAATTGAAGATATAACAACAATTTTTTTTAAGAATAAAATAAACAAGCGTTATTCATTTTTTATAAATAATTTTTAAAGTTTGTTGAAATCCTGACAAAATAATTTTAAAACATATTTTGATTGATTACATTGAGATCCAAATTTTGTTATAAAGGATTACTATTGAGACCAAACTGAAGGCTACTGCTAGAAAAAAAAATTGATTAAAATTTGCGAAATTTGATTTTTAAAAATGGTGTGCCCCCCTGGTTATTTCCCAAACGACTTATGTTATGCCAGTGCCAAATTTTTTTCAGCGTTATAAACCAAATTCATAACTAGTTTATTTTAGTTTTGTTCAAAATTTTAAATTTAAGAAAAAAATATGAGGTAATAAAATTTTAGAGAAAGAATATTTTTTGAATATTTTTCCTAACTTTTTTTATCAATAAAATTTCGGAAAAAAACCAAGAAAAGACTAGTCCTTATTTGTCTCATAATGCTGAAAAAAATGGCCATTGTTCTAACATAAGCCGTTTCGGAAATAACCAGAGGGGACACACCATTTTTAAAAATCAAATTTCGCAATTTTTTTTAGCAGTAGCTTTCAGTTTGATCTCAGTAGTAATTCCTTGTAACAGAATTTGGATCCCATGCCCCATTTTCAAAATACAGAGTTTTAAAAAATCACCGGCCGCCACTGGGTGGAACTACCTTAAGCACTGTGTATCAAGGAATAGTAAAACAGCTGTTACTAAATAAGTACATTTATTCAAAAAAAATATATATATACAAGTACATTTGCGTAGCCCAAAGTAATGCCACTCATTTTACAAGTCAAATTTTAACCCTAGTTCTACAATACAGAATACGTCGCATCCGCATCCCATTAGAGTTGCAACACGCTACTCCGGTATCAGAACCATAGCAGGTCAGTAATGGTTAAACATTGGTTAAACCCTGATTTAAATAGAGAGCTTATTGAAGACCTTCGACTCAGAAAATTAATAGATAAGAGTGCGTAGGAGCCTCCCCAAAGAACCAACAACCGCGTACTCTCTTTCCCTAATATGTCCCATTTTTTGTCTTTTTGAGAAGGGAGTCTTTGTGTTTATTTAGCGAGGCAGTGTTTTTTGTTTATATATTTTATGCATTTAGCCATGTTTTGAGTTTAAGTATGCCATAGTACTACACCCGAACTGGCTTCGTTTTTTTCCGATCGGTGTGGTAGTGGTCCCCGGCTTGACCAGAAGGATAGTAAAGAGATAGCAATTTACATGCAAGTAATGAGTCAGATGAGTGTTATCAACTAATAATTAATTACAACAAAAAGCCCTTAATAGGTTCGACACGTACAAATCATACACAGAACTAACTTAATCGGTAAAACAATGATAATACGAGGCTGTATCAAATATAAACGAGACTCTCTTTCTAAAAACTTCGATAAAAGGCATTGAACCAGAAGGGGTGGGTTTTGAGGTAGCCCAGAATGTGAAGAAGAGGATAGAACCGCCAGAGTCTCAGCTCGGACTCTTTAGTGTAAAACTAGACAATGAGCGAGAAAGAAGTACATGTATCCGTGGAGCAGCGGATTATTATCAAGTTTTTGGCCAAGATGGGTCTCAATTCGACTGAAATTTTGCGCAGATTACAGGCGCAGTACGAGGATAGTACCCTGTCAAGAACTCGTGTCTTTACTTAGCATAAAGAATTTTCTAAAAGACGGGAAAAAGTAGAATCTCAGTCATGATCGGCGCCCGAGCACAAGCGGCACGGACAAAAACGTCGAGATAGTTCGGAAGCTCTTGGACAAAGACATAAGAACAATGCTGAGATTTATTGCAGATGAATTTCAATTGAGCTATGGTATCGTGCAAAAAATAGGAGAAAAAGAAAGAACAATCGGTGGGAAACGTCATTTTCCTCCACAAGAATGCCCGACCCCATGCAGTAAACGCAACGAGACCAAATGGGCTGAAAAACAATGGAGCATCCTTCTTACAGTCTCGACTTATCGCCTTGTGATTTTCATTTGAATGGGCCTCTGAAAGAGGCCAGAATTTTGGAGACGACGGCGACGCTGCGGTGGAGGTCTTTGTGTTCCAATAGCTTAGAGAATGCTCGAGAAAATTCTTCGAAAACGGAATAAAAAACTCTCAATCAAGTGGCAAAAATGCATTCCACGCGATGGAGATTATGTAGAAAAATAATCTTTAATTGTAAATATTTGTAAATAAACTGTTATTTAAAAAAAATTAGTATCGTTTATATTTGATACACCCTAGTACTAAATAATAAATGAGTTAAAAAATAACAATTAGAAAATTTGATTATTATCACCAGGGGCTTCCCTGTGACTATACCTGCGAGAATCCGGTAATCTTCGGAAGATGGCTGATCAAGGATCACCAAGAGGTGGTCCCCTAGTCCCTCTCACATCGTGGACAACTAATTGGAAGAGAAATATTAATTAGACGAAAGTTAACTCGTTAGGCAAAATTTGCCTTAGATACGATCTACCCGTCAGAGACTAGGACTCTGCGCTTAAAGTGAATTTCTAGTTTAGAGCCCTAAGTGCGATCTACCCGTCGGAAACTAGAACTGCGCTTTAGACACGAACGTCTCCTTGGCTAGAAGCAGGCCCGTAGCTGACGGGTGTTCAATGCGTAATTTTTACACAGGCAATGGGCGCCCAGCGCTATCCAGATTTTTAAGGATAACTGTCATAAACAAAAAAAAGATAGGCTACCCAATATCAAAATGGAACTCGGTATTGTTTGCTCACAAATCCAAAGTTGGCCTCAGAAGTAACAGTAGACGTATTCGAGTATGGAGAACTAGAGAGTTTAGAACCGTTTCATTCCAAAAGGAATCAATTATGGTATGGGGAGAAATTTGTGATGGGAGTCGCACTGACTTGTACATTTGCCATGGAACAATGACCAGCCACATATACGCGACTGATTATAAGCAACATTGTTGTTAATTTTTTCAAGCAATAACTATTTTTTTTTCAAGCAAGTATGGGACCTTCTTGGAGAAACATTACATTTGCATAGACCTCAACCCGAAAGCGTGAGGGAGCTTGCGCAGCTTTTACTCATTCTGTGGTTACGAATTTCACAAGAACAAATTGATACTCTAATAATAAATAATAATCGTTTATTAACAGTTTACATTAACCTTTACAGAAGATACCAAACAGTATACAAAAAGTTAAAAACTAACTTACAAATAAATACATAAAAACTATTAACAATTGAGAAGACGTTTTACAGACATTTTAAAAGACGAGAATAAAGAATACTAAAAAAAGTCTATATAATCTGAGTAGATAATACAGTTGGTAAGTGTATTATTTAAGGGTGAACGGAAATCATAGTTAGTTCTGGAAGTATTTAAATTAGAAGACCGGTATATGACTTGTAGCATACTGTGAAACATGAAATTTTACTGCAGCTAAAAATGCATCCCATCAAGTTAATTAGTTTAATTAAAAGTTTAATTAGTTAAATTAAAAGTTTATACATAAAGCAGAGTGCAAAATATGACCATCTAATTTGAAGTTTTTCAAGACCCATGTAGTCCAGAAAACAGTAGTAATTGACAGCTACCGTTTGAGGTAGCTTCCATTTCATAAAACGCTAGCTGTCAATTACTACTGTTTTCTGGACTACATGGGCCTTGAAAAACTTCAAATTAGATGGTCATACTTTGCACTCTGCTAAATCCAAGCTATGGCTGCTGCTTGGGATGAGGAAACTCTACATGGACTACAGAGAAAGGTAAAATTGCTGCTCTATTCCTTGTAAAATTCTGATTATTATATTTTACTATATTTTTACAAGGTTTTCCATATTTGTGCATTTGAACTAGCTTTCAGGGGGAATAAAGCCGTAAACTGTAAAATATCATTTTTTAAAGAAGAAACTGACTACACTGGAAATTTGACCGGAGCATAATTTTCGCTCTCTTTCTACCCTCTCTGTTGTAAACAAACTTCGACTTTACAAGGGAAAAGTAGAACTGGAGAAGACCCCCTTTAAACCCCACATATTATTGTAAACGCGTTGGAAGCGAAAATTCACCTTAATACAGTGAATATAGAGCCTAACAAAATTTTCCCACCAATTGATTGTCGCTACCATAGTATAAGACCATAGTATAAGTTTTTATACTATGGTATAACCCTATTTTCTCGAAAACTCGACAAGGTGGAGCACATAACTGCACTGACAGTAAGTGGTTGAGACCAAATTCTGAAAATTCTAGTTTTTGCCCAGTACGCTTATTGAAAAAACTTCTCGAAAAACGGACAACTACAATAAAAACTAACAGACTTTTTCTTACAGTTAATCCTAATTGGAAAAATAGTGGTGTATGGTACAAAATCACACCTTTGGGAATAAACTCTCTTGCAACATGGACCAAGGTTTCTGCAGAAAAGGTTGGTTTAGACGTAAAGAAAGTAAAAATAACTAACCACTCCCACCGATCTTCTACCGTTAATGCTCTAGCCAAAAATGGAGTGAATGAGCAAGAGCTAATTAAAATTACTGGCCATTCAAATGCTTAATCGATAAAACCATATTTACAGTTAGATTCAGAGCATCATTCACGTTTAATTGGTAATATGAGGAGCATTGCCTCTACCACTACACATACCTAATACAGCTTCTGTCTCTTCTCAAAATACTCACCTGCAAGATAATGACAACAAAATAGTTTACACAAACTGTACGTTTCATATTGTTAATAATAATCATTGTAGTAAATGACATTTTAGATCAGAATTTTGTATAATTAGATGTGATTTGTTTTTCGTTTATAGTGTTATTGTGTGTTTCTTGTTAATCTGTGTTAAGAGTTTAGAAATAAACGTTAAAAATTTTATTATTTATGTTGTTTATTCACGAAATAGTCATAACGAATATCATTCGTAATAAAAAAAATTTTTGGCAAAATTTTACCACTTATTATATATGATTATTGTTCATGAGAATGCTGAAACAATTAGAAAACAAATAAAAAGTCCAACAAAAATGTATCACAATCTAATCTCTTCAACAAAAATATTATTTGAGAAAAATTTTGCAAACAAACTGTTTCGGCGCTTGCAACATTGTTGGAAATGAAAAGAAGTAGTTCTCTTCCTAAAAAATTGCAAAGCAACATGTTGAAGAAGTCACATCGAGTTTGCTACCCAAGAATTCCCAGAGACGCTTATTACAAAGAATTGAGTGAGTTTAATAACTGGAAACAGGAAAACGATGTTTGTGGGGTAAGCTAAATCGTGCTGTTGGGTTACTTCTTCAACGCCAAAAAAAAAATTCGCAGCCTCTTCAATGTGGACGAAATACAGCATGTTAAGATCGACATTAAAGCTTCACGAAAATACAGATATTTTACAATATGGCAAGCAAGTTGACGGCTTTTTTGAAGAACAAATCAAAAAATTACAAGTGCAAAAAATCAAAAATTCTTGAAAGAGATCATATTCAACAGTTTCTAGCAGGAGCACCCAATAAAAAATATTTGATATTAAAGGTAGGTCGGTTTTGTTATTAGAGAATAAAATCGAATTTTTTTACATTACAAGTCGCACTAATTTTTGGTGTGTCAGGTGGGTGTTGATGTTGTAAATTATTAAACTTGTCAATCAATATCGTAGAAGATAAAAGATCCTATATGTTGGTATCTGTACCACATACAAAAACATATGTTCCACGTAGCTTTACGATTATAGAAGAAGGATTTGCAGTTAGATATTTGTAGAAAATATATGTCTTTCCGACCTAAGAATATTTCTCGCAACAGGTTGTTTTTGTGCTATAGAAATGAGAAATGCACAATACAGCCAGTGGGAATAAATAGTCTATCCAAAATACCATCAATAGTAGCTAATTTTTTGAAATTACCAGAATTAGAGTTTTACACAGGACACAGTAACGCACATCAACGAGTTTATTGTCCAACGCTGGAGCCGATCTTGGTATGGTCTAACGTCATGACCGATAGAAGTCGACCACCGTGGCACAAGCGTATGTCGAGGAATCAATTTTGAGCAAAATAGACATTGCTAAGAAGATACTGGGTGGAATTTCAGAAACAGAAGACAAGGTTATTGTGAATACTGAAAAACAAAAATCGAATGAATGTAGAAACAACATTAAAGTGACAAAAAATTAAGCAAATAAAGTTATATCTTTTAATATAAATATTAACGTAAATCTCAACAAATGATTTCATCTGAGATTCCTGTTTCTTATAATTGTAATTTTATGTATTGTATTTTTTGATGTTCAATAATGTGACACTTCCAAGGCCTGGCCTGTTCAAAAAATTAGATTTTTGAATGATCGTCTAGGATTTTTGTTATTTGGACTCTACGTTGTGTTTTGTATTTATTTGTTCGTTGTTTAAGCACTGTGTATCAAGGAAGAGTAAAACAGCTGAAATTGAATAAAGACATTTATTCAGAATTATTACAAGTGTATATTGTTTGTCTAAGATTAGGCAACCAGTTATACAATCCAAACCTTATTCGTAGTTATACAACACAGAATACGTTGCATCCTTTGAAGGGTTACAACACCTATTCCGGTGTCAAAACCACTGCAGGCCAAAAAGGGTTAAACCCTGAGTTAATTGCAGAGCTGATTAAACACCTCCGACTCAGAAAATTAATAGATAAGAGTGCGTAGAAGCCTCCCCAAAGAACCAACTACCGCGTACTCTCTTTCCCTAATATGTCCCATTTTCGGGAGTCTTTTTGTTTGTTAATAATTAGCTAGGCAGTCTTTTTATCGCCAGGTTTTAAGTGTGCCATAGTACTACACCCGGGCTGGCTTAGTCTTTTCCCGTGGTGTGGTAGTGGTCCCTGGCTTGGCCAGGAGAATAGTAAAGAGTTTGCAATTAAAGTGCAAGTAATGAGTCAGATGAGTGTAATCAACTATTAGTTAATTACAGCAAAAGGCCGTTAGTAGTTAGACACGTACAAATGATACGCGGAGCTAACTTAATCAGTAAACAATAATAATAAAAAGTAAATGAAAGAGTTAACAAAAATAACAATTAAATGAGTTGGTCATAACCGTCAGAGACTCCCCTGTGATTATAAGTTGTTAAATACACATATAAAGTGATTAAATTAGTCTTTACCCCTTTGATACCGACCTGTGGAAATCTGGTCACCTTCAGGAGATGATGGACTCTTACGGACAGCGGAAAGGTGGTCCTCTGGCTCCCCTGACATCGTGGACAGCTGTTTTGAGAGAAAGATTAATTAAACGAGAGTTAACTCGTGAGACAATTTACGCCAATTTGCGATCAAACCCGTCGGAGACTGGGAATCTGCAAATAGGTGTAGAATTGCTAGTTCAAAAATTCGCCTTAGGTGCGATCGACCCGTCGAAGACGGGGAAATCTGCACTTCAGGTGAATTTACAGTTCGAGCCCTCGGTGCGATCAAACCCGTCGGAGACTGGGAATCTGCACTCTGGACACGACCGTGTAATGAGTTCAAAGTTTTTGCTAGCAGACAGTCTTTTGGAAAGCGATCCACCCGTCGAAGACTAGGAATCTGCGATTTCCAAAAAAATAAGCCAACTAGCTTGGAGAATGACAAAGCACTCTCTGAACAAGTCCGTGTAATGAGTTCAAAGTTTTGCTAGTAGACAGTCTTTTGGAAAACGATCCACCCGTCGAAGACTTGGAATCTGCGATTTCCAAAAAAATAAGCCGACTAGCTTGGAGAATGGCAGAGCACTCTCCGGACAAGTTCGTGTAATGAGTTCAAAGTTTTGCTAGTAGACAGTCTTTTGGAAAGCGATCCACCCGTCGAAGACTAGGAATCTGCGGTTTCCAAAAAAATAAGCCGACTAGCTTGGAGAATGGCAAAGCACTCTCTGAAGATGGCTTCTCTCGAGGTTCCTTTTATATCCAAATTTTTAGTGACGTCGGAGGTGGCTACGTGACTTTCCTCAGGGGGTTGCTTGTGTGTTCCCTCAGTCTGGGAATTTTAATTAATTTTTAGCGATTTCGAACCAAAGAAGGGTTTGCTCTTATGGCTTTCTTTTCATTCTAAGTTTGATGATTTTCGACCCAAAAGAGTGTGCCGAGAAATCTCCCCTATGCGTAACTAACCCTTTAATGGCTGACCCGGTGACCCTTTTTCCGTCGAACGGCGATTCGTTCTGCCTTCTAAAATCTTCGATTTTCGACTCCAATATTCTTAATTTAACTAAAATATAAACAATTAATTGGTTCCTGTAATATGTGGATGAATAACAATGTTAATTATTCTGTTTTCATGAAGTTTATCTTGATAGATAACTCGCTACGGGGTTGAATGGCTGAAAAAGGAGCTGTGAAAGTGAAAACAACAAATTATAATACTCGGGCCCGATCAATCATCAATTTACGATTATAAATAAATAGACAATAATACTGATCATCGTCCACTCAATGTTCACCTGTTAAAACGATAATTAGTATAATTATTGTTCACTAAAATGCTGAAAAATTAAGAGGCTAAATAAATAGCAGTTATACACATTAAATTTGACTAAAACAATTACCAAATAAAAGTGCAAAAAATGTAGTACAACCCTATCTCATTTATATGTGCTATTACCAACCCTTTCCTGTAATAAAACATTAAAATAATGTCGCCGTATTGTTGGTTGCATATATTAAAAGGCCAGCCAGACCTGGATGGTCTCAATAAATTGTTTTATTTTCTGTAAACTGTTCAATTATATAAAAACAGTTTTATTATTGATTTATAAAACAAAACCACTTGTTTTTTATAGACCCCATAATTAAATCAAAAACATCCTTTTTATAACGTCATAATAAAGAGGTGTTGGATAAATATTTTTTTTCCAAAACAGTTATTGATGCGACTATGAGGGCCTCATCGGCCATCTCATCGCAAATAGTCAAAAATGTTTACTAATCGGATGCGCGGTGATCGATGTATACTCTCTCTACTTTATATCTATGCTCGATGGGTTTGTCAAGGTCGATTGTGTCGTTTCGAATTTGGTTATGTCAAAAAAGCGTGCAAATCGGTTCAACTTTTGCACCAAACTAAAACCATAAATAGATAAAATGAGTGACTTCGGGGATTCTTTTTCAACAACAAGCGACAATAAAGGTGACAAAGAATTACAAGAGTTTCTCATGGTAGAAAAACAGAAAGCACAATTTAATGCTCAAGTAAGTAGCATTCATACTCGTGATATTTTAAATAATGTTTATTTTTACTAGATACATGAATTTAATGACTTTTGTTGGGATAAATGTGTAGAGAAGACGGGAAATAAATTGGATAGCAAAACCGAAACATGTTTAACAAATTGCGTGGATAGGTTTATTGATGTTTCTTTGTTAATTACCAATAGGTTTGCACAGTTATTACAAAAAAGTGCGGGTGTGTAATGTCACAATTATAAATCTTTGTAAAATTAGTTCCAATATAGAGTTATAAAAAATCGAAACAGCTCCCTTAATTTTTCCTATTGAAGGTTATGTCATTCACTGACGTGATACGTTTGACATCTTACCATGTAAACAGTGAATTTTGCAGTACTATTTTTTAACATTTCGAGGTAACAATGACAAAACGAAGAAATTTTCCACGAAAACCAGTATCTTCTTTATTCTCTTTGTATATATGCAATAACAACTTTTTAATTTTATTCAAACATTTCTTTTTAGGTCAGCTGAGTGTGTTATTTCTAATTTAATAATTTATCAAGACTTATATTACTTACCAAGTAATGTAAAAGCTTTACTTTTACGCAAATTACTAAGGAGCTGTAAAACAGCAAAAAATTTAAAAGTAAATGAAACATTATCTGCCCTCATTTATCCAACTTTAAGAAACATAGATTTATCATCAATAAATGTTAATGATGATACGCTACATATTTTGAAGAAATGTGATGAACTGACTGAATTAAATTTGAGGAATTATGATAATCAAAGCTTCTCAAGCAAAGGTGAGAACTAAGAAAAAAAAAAATTCAACACAATGGCCAGTATGAATATGATTAAGTAAATGCTTTTGCTTCTTGTTTTAAAAGCTATTACTCTAAAATACATGAATAAAGGCACAAGTAAAAGCATTTACCAAGAGTAAAAGTATATTGTAAGAGTATTTGCTTTAACTTAAAGAATGTTTCTACTTCTTTTATATGAATAAAACGAAGTAAATACTAATAAACCATTTACTTCAGAATCTGTTGATGCTAGTAAGTAGCAGCATCACTTTTTATAAGTAAAAGATCTCAGTCAAATCACGCATCAAAATCGATGCAGTGGTTGATCTTGTACAACTAAGGGCAAGAAAAACATACAAGTAACGTCGCCAACCTTTAAATAGGGATTTTAAAACTTTAGACCGTTTCTAAAAAGAAAATGCAGAAGCTTTGGTGCAATATTTTTTATACAGAAAAAATTAAACTCGAGGAGGTGCTCTTTCATCTAAAATAAAATTAGAATATTTTTCCGATATATGGCAGATCTTGAATTTCAAAAAAGGAATTTGAGAAGAAGTAGGAGTTCATCAAACTACAGTTTCTAAAACTGTAACAGAAGTGATGAATAAAATTTTAGAAAAAGCTCATGAATGGATTTCTTTTCCGTCAACAAATGATTTTATTGATGAAGGAAAACGACTATGGCAAGAAAAGAATAATTTTCCAACAGCAATTGGTGCTATAGATTGCACCCACGTACGTATTTTGAAACCTTCCTTGCATGGCGATGAATATATAAATAGAAAAAAAATTGCCAGCTTAAGAAGAGTAGTTACCAATTTCTCTAGTATAGGGATTTCATTGTAAACGCGCGAATCTGAAGCTAGTTTATTTATAAAAAAAATAAAAACGGTTTTCGCCACAAGTATTGTAATAACATGGACTACATTTTGACTTTTTTAAATTTTTAATTTCGTTGATTTTAACTTTTAATAATTATTTTATATTATTTATAAACATTTTTTTAAAAATCACTTTCAGTCATTTTGTAGTAATAATGAGAAGAATGGTTGTGCCAAATTTTGTGAAAATATTTTCATAAATAAAAGTGCTACAGATTCGCGCGTTTACATTGTAATTCTCATAAGAGAAATTACCTCCATACTCCTCTTAAATGTACAGGCAACATGTAATGCCAAGGAAATGTTTGCACACGTTGATGCTTCATGACCAGGTATTGCTCATGATTTTCGTTTATGGAAAAATTCGCAAATTCGTCAACTTTTTAGTAGAAGAAACTGTAATGCCATTTTGTTAGGTGATAGTGGATATAGTTTAGAGCCTTGGCTTATAACTCCTTTTCGTTGACCAGATAATCGCCTACAACAAGCTTTCAACCAATTATTTAAAAAGAAAGAGTCATAATCGGGCGATCTTTCGGACAAGTTAAAAGAAGATTTTCAATTCTTCAATGCATATGTAGAACTACTTTGGAGAAAGTCCCCGGAATTATTACGTGTTGTTTTGTTTTACATAATGTTGCAAAGTATCTAATGGATGCAGACTTTGACGGAGATGATGAAGAAAATAATAATGAACAAGGTGATGTTGCTGACAATAATCTATTTCGCAGAGGCCAAGTTGTAAGACACGACATTGCACAGATTATTCTTCAACAAGAATTATAATTAGACAAAGAACTGGTTCTTTTGGAAACAGCAAAAAACTGCCTTTTTTAAATAATTTAATTTAAATATTCAACATTTAAAGTTGCTCTTCTTCGGTGTAAAGCAGTTGCTCCAATTTTTTTCATTTTTTCTAAATAATAATCGCTTTTAATTCTTGTGGTTTTCAGCTCTTCTAATAAAACTAATCGTTGAAGTTCAGCGTTTGTTAATATTGTTTCAACCGTTTCATGAATTTTTAATTTCTTTGTAATTTGTTTCTTTTTTTTCTAGTACCTATTGGTTGTGTTGCTTTATCATTCATTTCTGCAAAGGCGATCTCTTAAGAGTGTCCTGATATAACGTAGTTCTCATTATATTCTTTTGTTCTGTTTATATAAGTAATTATATTTTTCACCATTTTAGGTTGTCCAAAAGTAAGAACACCTACATAAACATTTTTAAATTTGGTTACCTACCTACTGCTTGTGTTAATTTACCTAGTATTTTGTTGATGGTCGGATTTTGCTCTGCCCCTATAATTGCATAAAGGGTTTTTCCCATTCTTGCAATTTTATTTTTATCAGTCTTATGGGCTGATTTCAAATTGAGATAATACTGGTAGTATCTTTGTTTTCAAGCAAAATTAAAACAATTTGGGGTTGTGATTGTTTTGGTCGTTGCCATGGAAAAGTATTAAAATTTGCGATATTATCTCAACTTGAAATCAGCCCATTAAGCTTTAATGTCGCTTTCTTATTATTAATTTTTTTTGATAGTTATTGAGCGGTAATGCTTTTTCCGGTATGTTTAGCGAACTTATTTGCTAATTGCATCAGAGCTTTATTCTTTTTTTTCTTTAGTTTCGGAATGCTAGGATTTGGATAATATAACCGGAAATTCTTTTAAAGCTGTTGTTTAAAACAACACTGTCGAATCTTTCGTTGAAGTCTTCATTTTCATAAGCTTCATCTTCGCCTGAAACAAGTTGGTCGACGATTTCTTCAAAATCCATTATATAGGTTCTTTGTTTTCAATGTGGCTTTTAATTTTATACATTTAAAAGAACTCACAAACTCGAGTAAAAAAAATAACAACAGCTAAATTAATCACAAAGTTTAGGGTATTTTGACGTAGAGCTACTAGATTATTAATTAATTTGTGGAGCATACTCTCCAAAAAGTTCAAGTATATGCTCCGAAGTAGATATGAGCAAGAGCTTATTCATACTCAGCAAATACTTTTACTTTTTTCCTTGAAAATATTGCTTTTACTCTATACTCATACTTCAAGTAATTACTTCAGTTTTATTCATACTCAGCAATATTAAGTTTTTAATAAAGTTTGTTATAAGTGGCAAGAACAATAATTAGGACCAGGAGTTTTCATTTTCGATAAATCTTTTAATAAATTTAATATAATTACACCGGCCAACATTTCATTACAAAATGATAAAGACAGACTGATCCTTGATCTCTTATTAGTTCTCTGTTTTTATAACAAATTTAACAAAATATACAGAGTGAATTTTAAATGGTGGAAATCTCTCCAGTAGGTACGTGTAGCCGTGGTTGTAAGGAATTGTTAATTATAGTCAATTATTAAATTAGTTATTGGACAACACGCGAAAAAATTTTAGCGGAAAAATTGTTGCGGCGACTAAGAAATAGACAATATACAGGGTGAATCTGTTAAAAGTTCATCTTAACTTTTCTCAAAAATTAATTATCACACCGACTTCAGGATTTGCTATTATAAACTTCGATTTTTTTTTTCTCTACGCATGTGAATTTTTTTAGAATTTTTCTAATATTCCTTCTAATGGATTAATTAATATTAATTTGTTCTAATAATAGTTGTGTAATAGTAATAAGTAATAATTGTAATATTATTTCTAATGTCATTCTAAATGACAATGTTGAACTATTGTTCTGTAAAAAAAAATTTCAAAAAAATTGTAGATAACCGCAAAAAATAATAAAGTTTATTCGTTTTGTAAGAACTATTTAGAAGCAGCATTGTCAGGTTTTACTCGTTGTACATCTACTCTACAGCTCCTTTGTCCCACCTACTCTCTTGGGAATAATGGCTTATTATTTAATGTAAAAAAAAATAAAAAAATTAAGATTAAGTTTGTCGATTTAATGACAATACTTACACAGTAAAAAACTTGAGTGAAAGCAGATCAACTATCATTTTCAGTGAAAATTTTAACTCAAAACATTAAGAAATACGCCATTTTTTCCAAGATAGTGGGTTAGACAAAGAAGCTAAGGGGTAAGTTGTTCACCCTATTGTCGAGTAACGACAAGTAACGGCAATGCTGCATCTAAATAGCTCTTACAAAACGAAATAAACAGGTAAATCTTAGAAAATTTCAAAAACTAATAAATTTTATTATTTTTTGCGGTTATCTACAATTTTTTTGGAATATTTTTTTCACAAAACAATATTTCAACATCGTCAATTGTAAATTTTACATTTTTTTAACGAATTAATATTCATTAGAAGGAATATTAGAAAAATTCTGAAAAAATTCAGATGAGTAGAGAAAAAAACTATGTTTTTAATAGCAAATCCTGAAGTCGGTGTGATAACTAGTTTTTTAGAAAAGTTAAGATAAACTTTTAACAGACACCCTGTACATTGCTCTCTGTCTCCATAGATCAGCTTGATAAATTTTTATGGGTTGGAACTGATCATTTTTGAAAACCAGACTAACCTTTATAAACTCAGGACAAACGAGTAGCTGTTAAACGACAAAACACGCCATTTTTGTGGACATGAAGTCGCCTGTAATCTTTTGTATTTCTTTGTACAAAATAATTTTCAAAAATTGTTTACTAACTTGTAAATTTAAATTTTAAAAGCGTTCTATTATTATTAAATTTTCTACAAAGTACCTACTCGACGTGACCCTGTATCCACTCGCCAGTGGTGTGAACAAATTGAAATTTTTTTTTTTTTAAGTTTTTTTTCAACTACTTTCCCAGGACTCTACCAACAGTCCCCTACAACGTACTAAAGAGCTTTTTCCTCCATTTAGAATTCGCCCTGTATAAACCTCAAGTTTCAACTTGTTGAAAATTGTTTAGGTCTGATGGAATTATTAAATCAAACAGTTAAATTAATGGTATTAGATGTATCAAACTGTAAAATCTTTAATGATGAAGTTTTGACAATTTTATCAGTCAGTTGTAAAAATCTTAGAGAACTGTTAGCTGGCGGTTGCAGTATTACAGATAATGGATTTACAAACTTCGCCCAACATACCAAAACAATTGAATGTCTAACAGTGTCAGACACTCAGGTAAGATACTTTTGTTTTCTACACTCGTCAATTAATTTTATAGAAGTATAGTCTCCGAAAGAAGTTAGCTATTAAGGGTAACCGGGTGAAATTCTTTCTTTTGCACTTTTCGGATGTAAATATTACATTTTTGTATATGTATTGTACATCAAATTACGCGTTTTTTTAAGATCTAGGGGGCTAACTAACTTTCGTTATCAAAAAAAAGTTAATAATCTGTTATAATTAAAAAAACAGTTTAAAAGTTTTTTTTACATTTTTTTCTATCCAAATAAAGTCGTAGCTCAATTATTTTTGGGACCAGCATTTAAAATATAAATCTCTAAGGGGCTAACTGTAGTTGTAAATCAAGAAATGTATAATTATTTAACTCTTTGACTCCAGAATATGGCGTTTGACAAAGTTGTGCTGTTTTCTGCTTCAATAGGGGCAAACCTGTGATCAGAATTTTACTTTGTAGATTACTGGAGAGGCTATTGGCAAGGCTGTTCAGAATAAAAATTGGCGTTTTCTACGAGAGTTAAGATTAGACAACTGTCCTCAAGTCACTGACGACGCATTAATGATTATAACAGAAAATTGCCCAAAACTAGAGATTTTAACTTTTTTAAATTGTGACATATCTGGTAAGTGGTAACGATAACGTTGCTGAAGATTTTATCGTTGAAATTTCAGATGAAACATTAATATTTCAACACATCTCAAATACGTGCAAGAAACTGAAACAATTGCATTGGACAATAACTTGCTAATCACTAAAAGAAAAGTGTATTTGTATAACCTTTATTTTTTACAATATATCTCATTTGTTTTGTATTGTATAACTACATAAATACAAAAGTGGAATCTAAATATGTTACTTCTCTTTATTTCACCTTTTTCTATTAAACATGCATAAATAATTAAAAATTTATCAAACTAAGCCTTATTATTAATTGGGATCGGAGACTGTTTCAATTGTAAAACAATAGAACGCATTCGTGAGACGTCCTTGCTTCCTTGTTTTGCTTTTGGATTGAAGTCGCATAGTTTGGCGATCCTTTCCCATTCGGTTCCTGGTACAATCTCATCATCTTCAGCCACAAATTGTTTTTCAGCATTCCTAAACAAACATTGTAATCAATTATCCTAACGAATAGCAACATTTATTTTGGTATCGAGTGATAAAAATGAAATAACAGCAGGTCTTGGAACAATGTTCTAAAGCAATTTCTCGTGGAAATAATTATAATTTTTTAAACTACGTTGCCCTCTTTGATTCCGATTAACAATTTTATTCATAAAGCAAGTACAAATCCTGGAATATAGGGTATTTATGCCTTATTTTATATGCAATATTTCATTTAATGGTAATGAGACATAGTTCTCGAAAGCGCTCTGCCACTGTTTCACTTGGATTTTAATTCTTTCAATTATTTGCGTCTCATTTTTATTTAAACATGTTTGGATTTCACTCATTTGGGATCACTCTATATGCTACATGCTCTAACATAAAAATATAAATTATTGAATAAAGGTTTTTCTATTCAGTTTTGTACGAGCTTCGTTATGACAAACTTGTATTTCCACACTTTTGAGCTATAGTGAAAATTCAATATATCAATGCAGTAAAAAAAAAGAAAAGGAAAAAATACCGAGCAGGAGGTATTGAGATATACTGGATAAACTCTTGGTCTACTATTCATACAAACAGCTAAAATATTTCTATTCTTTTAATACTTACTTTGCTGCATCTCTGTATGCATTAAAAAAAATTTGTATTAGTTAACTACAATTAATAAAAAAAAGTAAAAAACTACCTGTTTGCCGCCTTAGTTTTGGCAATAGCTTCCTCATGATTTCTGTACCAATCTTCTAATTCTTTTTGAGCAATTTCACGTAGTTCTAGCTTCTTTTCTTCTTCTTCTGCATCTGTATTTATATATTATTTATGTATGTAAATCGATACTACTTATAAAAATATTTACCTTTTTCTTCTAAACGTTTAATTTGTTCTTCTCTCCATTTTTTTATTTTCTCTGGTTCTTCCCTAACTTCTCTATTTAATGGTGGCGGAGATGGTGATACTGATAATGTAATTAAAATAATTTAATAAACAAACAAAAAATCTGATTATACATAAACATCAGTGAGTCAGAATTTTACTAAGATAGAAGGCTATGTTTACATACTTCATAATATGTTGCGTTTTATAAAAGGACACGCCTTGTGCAATAGTTAGAAAAAGAATATAACGAAATAATGAAATTATTTTTTTATGACTTCGCACAAGAAAAAATATTCAATTCGCCCTTAATTTGTAAGAACAATTAAAGTACAGGATAATAATTTGAAAACGAAACAAGCATGTTTTTGGGCATTTTTAGTTATTTTCGCAAAAAAACGCTCAGACGGGTAAAAATCCTTGGCGGGGATAGCTACCACCTTTAGAGTTTTAAATAGCAAGCGGCACATCATTGAAAAGTTAATTAACTAGTAAGACAAAAACACTAGAAATTATTCAATTTTGGGGAGTTTTTGCAAACTTTTTTTTTTCAGAAAGTATAGGTCAGATTGTGAAAACAAGAACACCGTTGAAAAGAGAATTTAATTACTTTCCAATAAATGTGCTACTTAAAATTCTAAAGATGGTAGCCGCCCCTCTCAAAGGGGTGGAGTATTAGTGATGACATTAATCAAGATATTTGTTCCCCATCTAAACAAAATCGATCTGTCCAACCGTTTTTCGAAAAAATAACTAGAAATATCCATAAATTTGCTTGTTTCGTTTTCGAATACCCAACCTGTATAATAGGGTGGGCCAAAAAAATCAACTATCTTTTTTTTAACTTCCGACACTGAAAAATTGGTTCCTAGGCACTTTTAAAAAACGCTTTTTCAAGATGAGCTCTTAATTTTAATAGGAAAGACTCTCATCGCAGTTTTCCATTTTTTTTTTTACTTTCATATGGTAAAATCCATATCTCGTTATTACTTGATTGTACAGAAAATTTGTATTTACATTTTTTGTAGGAAATCAAACACTCTACAAATACAAAAAAGTTATTTTACAATTTTTTGATATCTCTTACCGTTTGGAAGATATCGGAGGTCAAAGTATAAAGAATTTAACAAAAATTCCTTTTCTACTTCTAAATTTTATAACTCAGAGATAAATAAATATTATAAAATGCGCAACATATAACCTTGTAGGAAATTAAACGCTCTATAAAAAAGGTCTCTTATGGTTAATTTATTATTCTAACCATTTAGAAGATATTCGCATTTTAAAAACCAAAATTTGATACTAAATCTCCAATTTTTTTTTAAATGGTTGAAGTAATCGATTAACCACAAACGACTTTTTTGTAGAGCGTTTAATTTCCTACAAAACCCTATGTTGCGCACTGTATAATATTTATTTATCCACGAGTTATAAAATGTAGAAGTGAAAAAGAAATTTTTGCTAAATTCTTTAAACTTTGACCTCCGATATCTTCTAAACGGTAAGAGTTACATTTTTTAAAAGTGCCTAGGAACCAATTTTTCAGTGTCGGAAGTTAAAAAAAAAAGTTGATTTTTTTGGCCCACCCTACTGTATGAGTATATCCAGGGAAATAAACAACTCAATTTGACATCTGTAGAATAAAATTGACTCGAAATGTAATTCTTTTGTATAATATATAGGTCAGGCGAGGTGTCACATTACTTTAAAAGTTTAGTTTCAAGAGATTTTTTTATAGAAGGATATTCGATATTGTATATTTTGGTGGTGATAACGCGCGGACTCCTCTGGGAATAAAAGATAATGAAAGTAACAAAATGTTTAATTTGGGCTTTTTTTTGTTAAGTAGGTCATACACAACTATTTGTTTAGCAAAATTTGATAAATTCTGACTAAATAGGTTTTGAAGGCTATAGATTTAAATTACACTTTAGTGTTGTAAGTAATTACCACTATAGTACCACATCCAATAAGAAAATTAGAATTAAACGTTTTAGTATTGAATTCTGGTTTGTAATCGTCAATAAAAAAAATCTAAAACTTTTTTTAGCGATTAGAATTACTTTCAGTGTTGCCATCTTGGAGGATTTTGTCCTAAATTTAGGGTATTTCATGAAGAAGAAGGAGATATTTAAGGAGAAAAGTTCGGTAGCGGATTTTTAAGGGTATTTTTAACTACTACTAAATCACCAAAAAAATGTTAAACTATTAATTTTTTGTTGCCAACTTAATCAGCATTTCGTAATCACATTTCTTAATTATTCGAAAAGTAATTTATTATTAGAGCTCGCACGAAATATGGGAACAAAAACGCTTTGCAGTCGTCTAGCTCACTACTCGCTCCTGTCACGCGATAAAACATTGAAACTTGAATTAGTCGATAGTAGTACCGAATTACTACCGCTATCGACCAATTTAAGTTTCAATGTTTTATCGCGTGGCGGGTACGAGTAGTTAGCTAGACGACTGCAAAGGGTTTTTGTTCCCATATTCCCACCGAGGTCTATTTATTATCTATTCATCAGATATAAATTAAAAATTGTATGTTGTAAAAAACATTTTTTACTTTGTCATTGAAAAACCTAGATAATAGCGGAGGGGTGAAGAGGGTATTGATTGCTATATCTTCTACCCTAAGGAAGTCTGTGCTTTATTACCACCCAAATATATTCATATTAAACTATCACTTTATGTTAAAAAACTTCTTGGAACCTAACTTTTCAAAAATTATAGGTAAATTGAACAAGTTCGCCTGGCCTAATATTAAAAATCTATTGAAGCCCTTCGTTTACACGACCAAAGGTAACTCAATAATGAGTTACAAATTATAAAAAAGTGTGTTCAGAGTAAACTTCGAATTTCAGCAACTGTTAGTTCCAAAAATTCAAGTTTCACTCTTTTAAAACAAAGAAATAATGATCTAAAAACTCACCTCCTCTTAATTTGTCGTTTTCAGCTTTGAGATGGGCATCTGCTAAAAGAAAGAAAACCATCGTTGATAAAACTATTGACAACTTGAGATTTTTTTCTTTTTCAAATAAATTATCAATTAATAAATGTGTGTTGAATAGGTTGTCTCGATTAAAGATGCTTATAGATTTGTTAAAACAGAGAATGTTTTTTTGCATTTGCATTTTTACCTGTACAAGAATTTTACCTTAAATGAATAAACCTGCATGAATGGATGGTACCCATTTCGACAAATATTTTAAAATCCACAAGCACCTTCAATTCTGACAATTTTTGATATCGCGATACATTAGAATTATAAAAATCATTCCACATCAAACAGATAAAATAGAAATTCATTATTTCAAGACAAATTAATTTCTTAATGACTACATATAGCCACAATTTTTTTCTGATGTAAAAATGTTTTTTTTATTAAACTGTTAAGCACTAAACTCCAAAACGAAGAAGTTAAAACATTTATAAGAAAAATATCAATTTGTCTTGTATTACAAAAAATTGTTTCTCGGTTTTGTTGTTCAGTTGTAATCCTAGATGATAATCCTTGTTCATGCTCTGCAGATTTTTTCAGTTCTTAAATTGAATTAATAAATCAAAATATAACATATAGGAAAAAACATGCTTTATAACCATAGTGCCAGGTAATAAAAAATTTGTATTAAATCGCCTTTGCATGTACAAATGATTTAAAGGCGTAAAACAAAATCATTAAAAATTAAAAAAAAGTTTAGACTAATTATGCTGGAGCGCACTTCTCGACCATTTTCTATTCTTTCATAAACCTTTAATCTACTTTCAGTTATTATGCTTCCGTTCTAATATCAAAAACGTACGTATGTAAAAAATATGAAATTAAGCGTTTTGATCGGTAAAAAAGATTGTGTAATAATTATTATTCTAAAAGTGCAACTCAACAACGAACAAAAATCATATTGAGTGATAAAAAAATGAATCTCAGAAGGCCTTGAAAGAAAGGAAAGAAACAATATAATCGTGATGTTTAAAAAATGTGTTTTTTTATTTGTCTCGTCAGTTAATCAGAGATTAAAATTATATAAAATGTCTAATTATATAAAATAAACAATGCTAGACAATTATACTATCCATTAAACGTAGAATGTGATTGAAAGATTCCGTCTAATGAAATTAACATCGTTATAAAGCATATATCATAAGTGGATAACAAAGTGAAGAACGCACTATTAATTTTGACCCTCAGCTTCAAAATTTTAACGTACCTCTCATTCTCTCATTCATTCAAATTGTAAAACTATTGTTTCACTCTCATTCTCACTTTCATCCGATCTTCCTAATATTATTTCATTTATGTCTCCCGGTACTCAATAATCTGAACAATCAGATTCTGTATCAGAATCTTTGGCTAATGAAATAATAATAGGAGGTATATCATCCACACTAGTCGCATCCATGAGTTTAGTTCATTCTTCTTTAATTAATTTACTACAGTGATTTATGTTTTTCCCCAAATTGCTGCCGAGCATAATTTGAGAGATTCAATCCACAAGTCCCTGTACTTTTGTTTTTGAACACGGTCTGGAATTTATATTGTGACGTTTATTATATGTGGGTTTCTGATTTAAAGAGCTGGAGATAATTTCTCGGCAAGTTTATTTACAAATCAAATTAATTACAACTAATTAACACAGCTAATATTCTAAATCACTAACGGAACACAAAACACTTTAATTTATCGCTTTCTAAATTCGCTGGATATCGCCGGAGTTCGCCTTTATGTCGCTCTCCCAAAACCAGACTGACTCACTGACTCGCTGTCTCGCATATATATAGGGGTATGGACTCTTTCCAGAACTTTCGAGTATTTTCTCGCGTTTCTCCTGAATTATTTCAATTCGGCAAGATGATTGGAATTCAATCACAATAGCGACAAACAATGCCGACGTAAACAAGAATAAATAAACCCATTCAAAACGTAAATAATACTCGAAGTTCTATTCAGTTCCTAGAAGTGAGCGGTCCACAACACAATACTCGATACTCTGATTCACCGCTTCTTAGAATTGAGTCGTTCGCGTCACAATATGTTTATTGTAATAATTGTTAGACTGTCCCCATGCCAAATTGTATTGACAGTGGTACGGAGGCAGTCTAAGAACTTCATGTCCATGTCTGTTTAGTAAAGTGTCAATCATGTACAGTGTGGTGATAAAG
Organism: Tribolium confusum; assembly: GCA_029207805.1. Classification (NCBI taxonomy): domain Eukaryota; kingdom Metazoa; phylum Arthropoda; class Insecta; order Coleoptera; family Tenebrionidae; genus Tribolium; species Tribolium confusum. Next base: position 32,683,750 of record JALGAY010000005.1, read on the forward strand.
TAAGGAACAAAATTCATAATTCTCTTATTGAATGTTTTTGAGCAAAACAGTCGGACAGGTCATTTTTATTTTTTAATTTGCCACTTTATGACATAAAAATTTGACTTACGACGTCATGCATTATTGCGCAAAGACGTCATCATTTTAGTTTTTTTAAATGACAACCCCATTTTTTTGGTATTTTTTGTAGGCGGTCCAACTACTTAAATGATGGTGTAAAAAATTGGTACCTTACATAACAATTTTTTTGAGAAAATAACCCATTTATGTTGGCTACCTAAATTTACAAAAACTAATTTTTTACACTCAAATCTGACACGCAATACTGTTTACACTTTTTTTACAGTAATTGTCAAAATGACAGTAAAAATTAGGATTCTGTGCTGAGACTTTTAATTTTCAGAAACAACTTTTAATTTTCATAAAAAAAAATTCAATCACGAAATATGGAGCGGAGCATTGTCCATAATTATTAAACATTTTTTTATCTAATGCGTTCAATGCAGGAAGTAGCTGACTCTCCGTCCATTGTCACAACCGTTGTCCATCCATCGTCTTATGGTAGTCCCTGTCATTGTTGTTCGAGTTTAGTAGTAACGCACACCCTGACAAAAATCCTGAAGCCTATCCTGCATGTAAAATAGTAAACCTTGTTCCTCCCCCCTTAACTTTTTTTGGATTGCTTTTTATGTCAGTCTCATGTACCCACTGCCTTAAACGATCACTACCATTCTGATAAATCCACGTCTCGTCATGAAAAATGAAATTTAAATTTTCTGAATTTAAGTATTGAAAATATTTTTTCAAAAACTTAATTGTGGCTACTGTAGTGTTTTTGTTCGCATAAAATTTTTCTTTTGTTGACGATTTTGTCTTATATCCCATATTTTTCAAAATTTTGTACAAAGTTGACCGAGACCTTTTAAATTCTAGTTCTTGTTTGACCTAATTTAGTAAATTGTTTAAATTGAAATATTCGTTTTTAGCATTATCTTCCCAAATTTTTTTGTAAAAACTTTTTAAATTGTTAGCCCCAAAATTTCTCGTTTTTTTCTATTATTCCCTCGCGTTGTGGCTGACAAATTTTCAGACCCAGTTATTAAAATCTTATGTACTTCGCTATTAGACACCTAATTAAAAATTCGTCATAGGTAATTGAATAACTACTAAGCAATACTTGCGAGAAAAATGTCTGCCATCGTTTTTACAATATCCGTTTTATTCTGCATTCGCCCATTTATTTCGGTAAATTTTGAAAAAGTCCTAAATATACAGAGTGACATAAAAGAATGGAATAAAATTTATATTTCATAAGACAATTTTATTTTAGAAAAACGTCAAGACAGGTCGATTTTATTTTTTTATTGCGCACATTTTCCACCTGTTTCCAAATTTTTTTTGCCAACCGGTTTTTTGCTGTGACGTAATCGATATTTTTTTTAAATAGCAACCCTATTTTTAGTGTTTATTACGTCACAGCAAAAAACCGGTTGGCAAATTTTTTTTAGAAACAAGTGAAAAACGTGTGTAATAAAAAAATAAAATCCACCTGTCGTAGCATTTTTCTAAAAAAAAAACATTAACTTAAAAATAATATAAATATAGAAAATATAAATTTTATTCCATACTTTTATGTCACTCTGTATATTGCTTCGTTTAAAGATCTAGCGTTTTCCTTGTTATAATTTTTTCCATCTCGACTCTAAATTTTTAATGTAAAATTTTTTGACAATGCTTTTTTTATTTGTCATTCTTTGTCACAGTGATGACCGTTTTGCCAATAGCTCCAAATATGATGTTAAAAATACCCAACTGCTAAAGCAATGCTGCAACTTTTGGTAATAAATATACCTAAAGTTTGGTCATATTCAAAAAAAAAAAAAAAATCAGACGTTACATACAATAAAATAAACCTAAATCTTACAGACCTTATAGGGAAATTATCTTTTTATCAACTTATAACACTTAACTTCAGTTGTCAAACTAATAAATCTTAAACTTTTCGTTACAAGACCTTTTATTTCAACACCAAAAAAATATACTAATGTCAAATCCAAGTATGTACTTACATAATAAATGTACGTCATTGGCATACTAAATGATCTAGTTTATCTGCCTAGGCACTTAAAGAAAAAGCTTGATGAAGTAGAAAAACAGTTAACTTCAGCCTTTTTATATTTACATTTTTACAAGTCTTAATTTAATACACCCTTGGGTTTATTACTTTATTTTTATAGAATTATAGTGAAGCATTTTGATTCCATATTTTTGACTTATACTAAGCATCATCATCATATACTGGCTGTTATGGAGGTGAATGCAAAAATTTTAACCTGAAATACAGCACCGCAAATAATGAAAATCTGCAAAAAAAAAATTTTGTCTTATCTCAATTGATAACAAAATTATAAACTAAAAATTAATTATTGCAAAACGTAGATATAACAATTTTTTTTTAACTTAGGACAACTATAGGTTTTTCAGATCAAAATAAAGCGATTTAACACAATTTACCTCTATACTAAGTAGCACCGTTTAGGAGCTAGAGGACGCCAAAGTTAGAGATTAAAAGTCATTTTTATACTTTAAACGTAAATATTTCGAAAACGGTACGTTTTAGCAAAACATTGCGTTCTTGCATTTTTATTTAAAATCTACTGACATATTCATTTTTGCTACAAAAAATGGAAATTAATGAGAAGAAAATTGGTTAATTACCCAAAATGTGAAAAAAAAGTGCCGTAACTTGAAATTGAGATGTGCAGCAAAATTTTGCTAGTAGAAATAAAAAGAGTACACTCAACTTCATTTGTGTACCAAATTAGGTATTAATCGGTTAAGCGGTTTTCGAGATATAACAAAAAAAAAGGTTTTTTATACCCAACTTTGACGGCCTGTAATTTTGTTGTTAGTTGAGATAGGACAAAATTTTTTTTACAAATTTTTATTATTTGTGGTGCTGTATTTCAGGTTAAAATTTTTGCATTCACTTCCACAACAGCCTGTATATTGGTATTCTAAGTTAAAACAAGCTGTATTTTTTTAAAAACAGTATGAACTTAAACATAAAATCGATGTAATTAATGAACATACACCTTAATTTTCACTAAACTGAAATTCTAATTCGTATTTTAAACATACCATCAAATTCTTCTCTCTTAAGGGTCGTTCCATCTTCAAAACCCTCTACCATTTCAAAACTGCTCGCAGAATTGGTTGGATCATCTATAGATAAGCGATAAACTTAAAATACACAAACCAACAAAAAAACATGCAAAGAATAAAATGTTATCAAGCACAATACACCCACGGAATGAGGATGACATGAATATAATATTGAAGCTTACCACCGTTTACAACAATTGCTGCTGGTTTGACTTCATCTTCAAGACCAGCTAAATCGTCTTGTTCTCGGGCTAAGAACTCTGCAGCTGGATCTACTTCATTTTGATCAAATGCATCGCCAAAATTCGACATGTTTGAAACACCTCTTTTTGACGAATTTATTACACTTGAGAAAAAAAATTAAATGACAGTTCTATGACAGGATCAATTGCGTGGAATATCTCTTTTGCGCATGATCCACATTCAAAAATTTCTACCTATTTTACTGGTTGCATATACGCAATTGAAATTGATATTGATTTTTTAGATATTGTTTTCCGTTGCTTCTTTATATTTTTAAATAGCACATGCCAACTTTCTTTTCAAAAAATTACTTTAATCTCAACTGGATTTAATGTGACACCTTTTGTATTTTGAGTAACGTGATCTTTTTTTATTGAATATTTTTTGTTACTTTATTTTTCTTTTCCGGATTTTTTTTTATAAAATATTAATTTTATTGAGTTGATTATTATGTTTACGACAAAAACTGTTTATTTTAACCGGTATTAATTTGAATTTCGACGACGAACTACCCAAAAAAATATCATTGTGATTACGAATCTTTTTTCAGATAAGAAAAATCATTATAAATAATTGAGATAATAATAGAAGAAATAAAAATCAATTAAATCATTTTGTAAAGTTTCACTCCATAATTGAGCGTCTGACTTCACGGAATTCCGCTCTGCGATTGAGTAACCCTCACAGTAAAGGTTTAGAGAAATGTGAAAAGTACCTAACTTTATAAAATAGTTGCAAAAACCACAACCGCAACCACAACCAAAACTATTGCAAACACAACAAAAATAAAATTGTCTGTTAAAATAAAATCAAAAATTTTAGCTTATTTAATAAATAGTCCAGAGCAGCGTTTCCCAATTAATTTTAGCCGCAGAACCCTTTTAGATTTGGAACATCAAGACGGAACCCGATATAAAAATAAAATACAAAAAATCAAATTACATTTTAATGGGAGAATCTTGTCTTCCTTTGGCAAATTCTTCTATATCTGTTTTATATCTGGACCAAACGTTGACCCTCGTCTCGGAGTAATTTAATTTGTTTAATTTATTTATTTTATATTTTCTATTCGTGTGTTTTTTTAATTGTGGTTTTGTCTTTTTGCGGAGCTACTGCTTTCAGTGCTTTCATCTCGCGGAACCCCAGGGTTCCGCGGAACCCAATTTGAGAAACGCGGGTCCAGAGGCATAAATTTTTTTTACATAAAAGTGTCGGTTCCAAGAGCTTTTATTTTATTGCAATAATTTCTCAGAAGATGATTTCTGCATTCTATCTTCTCAATTGTTGCGTCTTTATAGGGTCTGGCATCTAAAAAATTTTTATAGGTGCTGCTGTCTCCATCCGCTACAAGCCTAACGTACTTTAACCCATATAATTCTAAGCTTTGTTTAAAACCTTCTATGATAATAGTAGATTCCATGCTTATTGAGCTTCTGTTAAAATTATTCCAGCATAAATGTTCACTTGGTTGTTCATCTTCTTTTGTATTCAAACATTTTAAATAAAACTTATTTTTAGCAGCTAAATATAAAACTTCGCCTGTACGAAAACCAACAATGGCACCGGCTCCGGAAAGTGCATTATATTTTGTTTTGTAACTGCGTTTAGACCAACATCCATCAACCACAACAGAAATGCAAGAAATACCATTTTTATCAACATCTTGATTTTGTATTGCGATAGCAGCTTATTTTTTGGCAGACTCTTGCATCTGTTTTGCAGCGGCTTTTTCCCACGTATCACAAACTATGGTATGATACTTAGTGTAAGTTTTTTTGCTCATACATGGTATTTCCATACATGATAAAAATTCTTCTAAATTGTAATAACCACCTCCTATAAACATTATTCCTTCGATTGACGATGTGTTTACTTCCATTGTTTCCATATTGTCGCTTGAAGTTTCGTTTGTAGAGATTTTAAAGGTGGTATTACATATTCTGCAACTTATTGTAAATATGGAATTAATGCCATATTTAACTTCGTCTATTATTTCCATATTATTTAAATTACAACCTATCACTGATTTTTTGTAAAGATTCAAAAAAATGTTGGAATTGAATAATACGTCTTCCCACAACACTATAATCTGAATTACTATTTTTTGACGAATTATTCTCTTCTTTGTTTTGTTGAGGTATTGCAGGTTTAGTGTAACCAACCACGGAGTTGTTGATTTCTACATTCATATCTTATTCAACATTATCTGAACTTTGTTGTGATGAACTAGAAGTTAGGCTATTAATTTAAATGTTAAAGGAGTGATTAAGTTGTACATACCCTTCATAAGTCTCGTTATTTTTTTCAACAGTAAGTTTAAATGGCAAATCAGCTTTTTTACATCTAAAAAAAAGTTTTAATTTTATTTAATTATATTTAGTTTAGAAACGATTTTTAAAATACATATATACAGTGTGGAAATTACTTATGGAATAAATTCATTATTTTCAAAATGAGTAATATTTTTGTAAAACGCTAAAACAGATCAACTTTTATTTTAAATTGCGCTGGTTTTAAATTATTTAACTCATTTGTGACGTCATCTCCTTCAAAGCTGTGACGTCACACGCATTTTTTTTAATTGCATGCTACATTTTTTTATAAATTTGAAGGTATTACCATTAAATTCCTTTTCAATAAACTCTAAACACACTAGTTAGAACTAACTCTATTTTCAACACACATCTTGAGAAAAATAAAAATTGACCTGTTTGAGCGTTTTCGACAAATGTTATTGGTTTTGAAATTACTGAATTTATTCTATAAGTAGTTTCCACACTGTACATATATTATGTCGTTTTCAATCCACAAATTTTGTGACAATTAAAAATAAAATGTGTTTCAATTTATAAAACTTACCTGTTGTATTCTAACAAATTATTATTTCTTCGACGTTTCGTTGAAAGATGTAATCTTGTTTTGCTTTTTCTTTTTGCCATGTTTTATTTATTGTATAAAATTGATGAGAATTCACTTATTTTAATGTAGTTTTTGCAACAAATCACACGTAAAACTAAACTAATAATAACTTCTATTAACCACAACTATAAACTAATTCAGTGTAACAAATTGTTTATTTACTAAATAGAGAAATGTCACTTTGTCGCAGTAAACCTTATTACCAATATTTGGCTCTTCGGAAAACACTACCATATAAGGGTCGCTGGCCACATGTGGAACGTATCTAAGACATAATAGACCAAGTATTTCCAGGAAAAAAAAAACGTAAATATCGTTTTGGCGGCATTTTATAAAATATTATTTTCTTTTGTTACATGTTTCGTTTTTCTTAAAAAAAAAAACAGTAGTAATCTAGTGTAAGGATCTAGGTATATTTTGTTCATATTAGAGCGTAAATTATGAAGTGTCATAGAAAAATTAAAAGGTTTATCTAGCATATTATTTCCGCGTAATATTTTTATTTCAGTAGTGGCATAATGTAGTAATAATAAATTACAGAGATATAATTTTTAAAAATATAATTTGTTTTAGAAGTTTTTAATGAAATCGTATAAAACATTTTTCGTTCTTAAATTTTTATTACTGTTTGAGAGGTTGATTTTTCGGTATACGTTATGGGTCTTAAACGATTGTGAAGCAAAAATTCGCAAAAGTTATTTCTATTAGTACCTAATTTTTGAATGTTTTTAACTTGAGTGTACCGGTAGGAGGAGACTCAGGTTTTTAACAAATTTTCACCAGATGCAGCACCTTACTACTACAAAATAATGCTTTGCAAGAGTTTCGAATTCCCCTTAAAATTAAAAGTAAAATTAACTTTTTTTTTAAAAATTTTTGCAGTTTTTTAAAAAAAAAGATTAGGCTATGCTTCTCTAGTGTTGTTTTTTATTTTTTTATGTATTTTCCTATTAGAATTGCTGTTGAAAATGATCAAAAAACAGCAAAGTTCTTACCTCAATAGTTAAAAATGAGATTATTTTTTAAAAATCTAACACTAGAGGAGCATAGAGTATTAAATAAGCTTTCCGATGATATATTTATTATTTTTTTAAGTTAATATTTAAGCCCAATTTTATGAGGAATTCGGCACCTCTGCATAGCACCTATAATGTTGCCGTACGGATTCCTCTTAAATAAAATAATAGTTTGATATATGTACATTATCAGCACTGGCTTAAAAGATTGGCAATTGGCTTCCAGCAAATTGTTGAACGTGTTTGAACCACCCATAGCGTTCATTCATATCTGCCCGATATTTGTTCTAAACTAAGGAGGTTGAATGATCTAAAGAAAATTGCTGATAAACAAGTTACAAAAACTAATAGAAAATTTGCGTTATTAGGTACTATTGGTTTGTGTTTACAATAAACCACCAGAAAGCAGTCTCATTTTATCTAGTTTTGTGGTATTGAAAAAACGATTTTTAATGAATAATTATGTAGGTATTTAAAATTACATTATGTATGTACATACATGGTAGTGAATTTTGAAGCCGGACACAACGGTTACACGGAGGCTGTATAATATACGTTAAGAATGAGCATAAAGCTTCGACGATTGAAGGTATAAATAAAATGAGCGTAGAAATGCATATCGAATGTTCAAGCATATTGTTAAACATTTTTAATCAAAAAATAATTATCATTAATATTTACCGCCCTCCATCAGGAGATTTAACTTTATTTCTAGATTGCTTGAGTGCTATACTTACACTGGCCAATAATTACTGCAACCATTTTATACTTTGCGGTGATTTTAATATTGACCAGCTCACACCCTCTTTAAGTAAGAGACTATTAGTAGATTTACTGGAATCATTTGGCATCAACAACATCCTTGATGAAGCTACTAGGATATCAGCAAACAAGAATTCTAATTCACAAGACACAGCGATTGATTATATGGTTACTACACTGCCGACAAATAATACTCTATGTGAAATAGTCAACTGCAATATCTCTGATCACTTCGGCCAGCTTCTCAAGTGTAATATGGATGAGTCAGTTACAGCAAAATCCACGACTAGGGAACTTAACACCAAAAATATTAGAAACCTAACTACGGAAAATTTGGCTCTTCTCAAACTTGCATATGAAAAAGAAAATTGGCAATCGGTACTAAGCGAAACCCTGAATGTTGATGCTGCCTTCAATGAATTTATGGAACTTTTTCTGTATTATCTTGAAATAATATTACCTGTTAGACCGCAAAAATCTAATAATAATAAAAAGAACCATCATCCATGGATAACACCTGAAATCAAATTATTAAGCTCCCAGTTGAAAGATCTCTACATCCTAATGATATCACATAAAACTGAGGAGCTTACACTTTTATACAAGGAAAGAAAAAAGACATACAAAAAAACCATCTTCGCTACGAAGGCATCTTACTACGCAAACTTGATAAACAATTCTCCCAACAGTTCCCGTCAAATATGGAAAATTGTTAGAGAAAATCTCTCGAACAACAATAATGCTGAGCAAATTACACTGCGTAGTGACCAAGAAGAAAGCGTTAATGATGATATAAACATTGGAAAGTACTTTTCTACACAGGCCCAAAAAATCGTTGAAAACCATTTTGGCAACAACAAACTATCAAATGTTTGTACTACTTCATCATACATCACAAATACACTGTTCATCCATCCTACCGATGAATCGGAAATCAAATCAATCATAGAGAGTCTATCAAGTCAAAAATCAAGTGGTCCTGACGGTGTCAGTGTAAAAGTGCTAAAACACGTGGCTAGTGCGCTTTTAAAACCTCTGGTGCACTTATTTAATCTCTCGTTTCAATACGGTGACTTTCCTAAGTGTCTTAAAATCGCAACAGTGATACCCATCTTTAAAAAGGGTGATAAAACTTGTGTGGAGAACTATCGACCAATTTCTCTTCTGAGTGTTTTCTCCAAAATCCTGGAGAAATTAATCTACAAGAGGGTAATGAAGCACATCGACGATAATAACATCTTAAGCGCCACCCAGCATGGTTTTCGTCAAGGTCGCTCCACAGAAACGGCCACTTTCCAACTTGTGGATTTTCTTCACCAGGAATTCGACAACAATCGAATGACAGCCGTGATCCTATTTGACCTATCAAAAGCGTTTGATGTCGTAGAGCATAGTCTAATCGAAACCAAACTGTCTGCAATAGGTTTAAGGGGTAATGTTTCGCAATGGATAATATCCTTTTTGTCCAAACGTCAAATAACTGTTAAGTGTAATAATAAAACATCTGAGAAATTTGATATCAACATTGGAGTTGCACAGGGGTCAGTCTTAGGACCTCTTATTTTCTTAATCTTTATTAATGATTTATCACACCATATAAGCAAAGGTCTTGTTATTAATTTTGCAGATGATACTTCTGTAGCTGTAACTGCCAATAACTCCAATGTTCTAAACGCACAAATTGCAATTGTTCAACATGATATGCAAACGTGGTGTGAAAAAAACAAATTAGTCCTGAACAAATCAAAAACTCAAATATTAATACTCTCCAGGGCTTCTACTCTACAGAGTAGCAAATTTCTAGGTATTTTGCTAGATACCAAACTAAATTGGATAGACCAGGCTAACTATGTGTGTGGTAAACTTAGTAGTGCGTACTATGCCATCATGAAACTAAAATCACTGCTGACTCAGAGTCAACTAAGAAATGTATATTTTAGCCTAGCATATTCACACATGAGTTATAATGTAATTGTTTGGGGTAATTCAATTCACATGCAACGTATTCTTATTGGTCAGAAGCGACTAATTCGTTTAATATATAATTTAAAATTTAGGGAATCATGTAGACCCATTTTTACTGCGTACCAAATTTTAACCTTCCCTTGTATTTATATTTTTAACTGTGCCATCTTTGTTTATAAACATCAATCACAATTTGTCAAAAACAAAGAAATACATTTTTATAACACGAGAACTAACGACAACTTAAGGACAATCATGCACAAAACTGCTTTGTACGAAAAAAGCCCAACTTATTCATGTATAAGAATCTACAATAAATTACCTCCTGATATAAAAAGCCTATCCACCTTGTGTAGATTTAAAAAAAAGTTACGCAGTTGGTTAATAAATAAGTGTTTCTATAATCTCGACGAATTTTATAATACCTAATTGTGATTGAAGTATACCTCTTCTTTTATCTTGTTTGTTTTTATATGTTAATGTATATGTTGTATATGTATACTGTAAAGTAACACTGTGTATTATGTATAACAATTATATGTTAAAATATTAATTTTGTTATATACAAATGACGCGTGTAAAATCATGTAAAATGATCTCCAACACAAATAAATATTATTATTATTATTATTATTATTATTATTATTGAATATCTTTATAAGTTATATTAGAAGAATCAAAATTAGGGTTTAGCGAAAAACGAGTGAACATTTTCGACCTTGTTTTTTGAAAAAATAATTCTAATTAAAATCCCATTCACCTACCGTTTTTGTTTTCAAAATTTCAAGTTATAAACAAAATTTGATATTTTACCAGAATTTTCAAAGATTTATATCTTGGTTATCATTAAAAACAAAGCCTCTTTTTATACACAATCTTATTGTGTTACAAATATTTTTTTATGTAATAGTTCCGCCACAATAACATAAAGTTAACAATACATACCTATACTTGACTTTGATATTTTTAAAAAACTAATTTTTTTCTGATCTCAATAGTAGCTACTAGCTATATGGGTTTATATTATATTTCAAATTATTATGTGCTTATTTAGAAAAAAAAAAACTTTAGCTGCAAGGATTGTCTTAGTTGGCTTTGTAATAAATATATTTTTATAAAAATATAAAAATAATATTATTTAAGCATTATTAATCAAGAGATTTGGAGAAATTTTATTTTCAAATAAAATAGTTTACTTATTGAACTACATTTTCTTAAATAAAAAAAAAAACTATATTTTTGAAACAAAATTGAATTTATCAGTCAGGGCTGTTAGCATAGTACCCAAAAGAGAGTGTTCCAGTTTTGTGAAAATTGTAAGACCAGTCAAATTTGATTTTTTTTATACAAGGGATACTAAACTAAAAAATGTTAACAAAATTTTTGAATTTTGATTTTCAACAATGGTACTGTGTGACTATGTACCACTGAAAGATTTTATAATAGAATATGGAAAAACATTCTTGTTTTTTCAAAATTTTAAATTTAGTAAAATTTATGAAGAAGTAAAACGTTTTTAAGAAATAAAAGTTTATTTTAAATAAAAAAAAATTAAATAAAAAAAACAGTTTGTTGTTAATTTTGTTAATAACAAATTTTAAAAAAAGTTTTAGCAGGCAGATTATTTTAATTCACTTTTGATCTTTACACTTTATGTAACGTTAAAATAATAATATAATAATAATAGTTTATTTCCAACAAGTAAGCCCCCAATTACAAGAAATACAAACAAATACCACTAAATCCAATAAAACTAAACTAACAAATAATAACCAAACAAAAATAAATCTACACAAAAAAAAATAATTTATTCGGTCTAACTCGCAAAAACTTTGCATTTTTAGATTTTTAACACCTAATTAAACTCGATTGAATTCAATAATAAATTTGACTTAAAAATGCACTGATTTTATATTTATAGCTAGTTAATTAATTATGTAATTATCTTTAGCAAATAACCCCAGTATAGCGCCATGCGGAGATCTCTCTAAGTGAGCAAATGAACCGGCTGTTATAAACGTCAATTTCAAAAAAATGTCATTCAGACGGTTGTGGCCCTTAGTCTTAGAAATTATAACAGTATTAATAAAACAGATTTTGTTTTTTTTTCACAATCTTGGTGGAGAACAGTAAAAGCAAAACTCATTCACCACTTCTACTCTAATTAGTGATGGTGCTACTTTTCTGATTGATATTAACTTCTACTTTAATTTTTATTTTTATTCTTTATTTGTAGTCTTCTATTGTTTTATCCACTATAGATATATGTATGTCTGTTAGACAAAAGTTATTATTATTATTACATTTCATGATTTTTTCCTCAGAACAAAAAATATTAAGTTTTTTGCTGTGCAAGACAAATTTCTTGAGTGTTTGCTCCAACATGAACCTCAGTTGTTTTTTGCCCAATCACAAAAAAACTCCACAATTTTTTGCTGTTAAACTCTACAATTTTATACCCCCGCAAGAAATATTTCATGGTTTTTGACCGTCAAAAAAAAATTATATAAGAGAAATCCATTAGTCTCGGTCCTACACAAACCTTAATGGTGTTTTTTGCCATCTTACAAAAAACCGTCACCTTTTTTTAATATAGGACGCAATCTTCTACAATTTTTTACTATTGGTCGATATAACATATATGTATTTGTTAGCCAACAAAAAATTATTTTTTTTTGCTGTGCAAGAGATATTTTTGGTTTACTCACACATGAACCTCAGTGTTTTTTCCTCTTTCACAAAAAAACTCCACAATTTTTTTGTTGTCAGCCTACGATTTTTTTACCCTCACACGCAATATTTTATGGTCTTTTGCTGTCTAAAGAAATATTTTATAATTGCAATGCACGAGAAATTTTGTAGTTTTTACTCCTACACGAACTTCAGATGTTTTTTGCCCTCTTACCAAAACCCTACTTTTTTTGTTGTATTTTTTTATCTTAGTTGAAATATTTTTTGATTTTTAGCTATTGAACAAAAAGTTATATTTATTTCTGGTATGCACGAGAATTTCTTTGGTTTTTTTCCAAACGAACTTCAGTTGTTTTTTGCCTTCTCACAAAATAACCCACCTTTTTTGATATCAAACAAGAAATATTAATTTTTTTCTGAAAAAATAGAAAAAGTTTTTTGCTCCCACACAAACCTCAGATGCTTTTTACTCTTTCACAAAAAAACTGCACAATATTTTTTTGCTAACATTCTAGAACATACAGTGTGTAAAAGCCAAATGGAATAAATTCATTATTTCTATAAAATCTCAAAACACGTCAAATTTAAATTATAAACTGACATTCTTCGACGTGAAAATGCGATCCCTATCTTCAACCTCCTTCAAATGACAGATACAACCCCCAATTTTTCAAATGGGAAGTATAGGCTTGTGATATATTGTTTGAAAGGTCTCTTCATTCTCTATTTAAAAATGTTATGGTTTTCAAGTTTATTGCAAAAATAAATATAGAATTAAATAAAATCCTATTATTACAGAAATTCGCTATAATATACTCAAAATGTAAAACGTAATGAAAAATATTGCCAGACGTTTGCGGTGAACATTTTGAACATCTACTTCATTGACATTCACAATTCTTTTTAGTGTTTTACATTTTATTACATTTTCAATTACATTTTACTTTTTATTAATTATTTTTAATTCTATCTTTGTTCTTGTAATAAATTTAAAAACGATAACGTTTTTGAGTAGAGATTGAAGAGACCTGTCAAACGATATATCACAAGCCTATACTTCCCATTTAAAAAAATGAGGGTTGTACCTGTCATTCGAAGGGGGTTGAAGGTAAGAATTGCATTTTTATGTTAAAAAATGTCAATTTATAATTTAAATTTAATGTGTTTCAAGATTTTTTATAAATATGTACAGTAACCGAAATAACAAATTTATTCCACTTGGCTTTTACACACTGTATAAGTAAACTTAGACCCTATTTTATAATTCTAGTAGTAATTTATTTCAATAGAAGGGATAATTGTAAGATGATTGTAACCTAGCTACGATTAACAGTTTTCATTGTGCATAGTAACACACGACATAATAATAAATCTGGTTATGTAATAGTTACGGAGGGCAGAATGAAAAATATTTAATAATAATATTTAAATATTAAAAAAAAGATAGAAGCACAAGTGGGGCAAAGACCTTTATTCACCAGACGTTGTAACCTTTCTTTTGGACCTGAAATAGGTACATTACTTTTATGTACAATCTTTTACATACAATTGAAAGTAGAAACTTAAATTTTCAAAAAAATTCAAGAAACTACTAAAAACACCCAAACATTTTTTTCCACAACACGACGCGTGTTTTGCCAACTGTGTTACCATTCTCAAGAAGGAATTAAAACTGTCTTAATTTATTACAGGTGTAACAATCTTAATTGACAGGTGATTATCAATTTAGGATGATAGGTACTTGTATTAACGGGCTTTTTAATATCTTTACAACCGGGTGTAATGTTGTATTTTCGGCCAGAATAAACAAACAATTTAAAGTCAGTTGTGCCTAAATTATAGTAAAATTAATACTTTTACATTAAAATAGGTACCCATTTATTTTGCATTATTCAATAATTAAAATCTGTTGACCTAATTTTGTTATTGGTGAAAAAAGAAGAGAATAATTTAGATTGAGATATAAATAATTTATGTAAGATATTAAGTATGTAGGTATGTACACGGAAATGCACTAGACTAGATAAATTAAAAAATCTATGACAAATCAATAGTTATAATAAACGGTAAACTTGTAGTTGATTAGCTAGCTTGTTTTGATGAAAGTTACTATAGTAACATAGTCATTACAAGAAAATAAAGAATTAGAAAGATGTTTACCATCAGTTTACCTTCAAATCGACATTAAAAGCTTCAGTTTTACAATTTTTCAATGGGAAATTGCATAGAAAATGGAAGTGACATTCACGTTAACAATTTGTAAGTGATCTAATTTCTAATTTGACTTTTTAAATATCTTTTATTTTTTAGTAAATTTGATTCAAAATCCATCAATCGCACAATTGATATTTATTATTTTTCTCTAAGTCCTCCATCAAGAGCAGTTTTAATGCTAATGAAAGCTTTAGAAATTAAACCTAATGTAAAAATTGTAAATCTAATGGCCGGAGAACAAATGAGACCCGCATTTCTAAAGGTGTTATAACAAGACCACATAATTATTAATTAAGGTTTCCAAAAGTTTATTATTTAAATACACCGAAACGTTAACAAATTCAAAGATCAGCCTTTTAAGTATCAGATTTCTACGGAAATTCAATCTACTGTACAGGTTGTTACAGAATTATTTGACGCAAATTTAATCACAACTATCAAAGTTGACGATTTTCAGATTTTTTGCAATGTTTTTATTTTTTTATTTTATCCACAATTTTGTATAAACGAGCTTTTAACATAATTAGTTTATAGTTGTCTTTCAATCACATTAAAAATATTTTGACATTCTTTTATTGTAATTTTTAATGTTTGAAATCGATAAGCTGGTAAATAACATTTTGATGTGTTATTTTTTCAAAATTTTAAAACAAATTTCAGTTAAGTTAATCAATCAATACATTAAAAAATTATAAACAAAAAATGCTTAGGTTTTTGACATCTGTTAGGTATCTGTTACAATTCAGTTACCTGTTCAGTTATTAACATCACACATTATATATTAACATATTATTAACATATATCATATATTAACATCAATTTCTGACACAGCCTGTATGTATACTATTTTCAGTTAAATCCCATGCACACCGTTCCTACAATAAATGATGGCGGTTTTGTCTTATGGGACAGGTATTTTTTTAAAGGTGCAGATATTAATAATATTGATAATATTTTTCAGTCATGTTATCATGAAATATTTAGTTGACCAGTATGCAAAGAACGACAGTCTTTATCCCAAGGATCCTAAAAAGGAAGGCATTGTTAACCAGCGCTTACAGTTCAACGCAACGACTTTATACCCTAAACTATTGGAATATTGCGTATGTATGACTCTATTTCTATTTATTTGGATATAAAACAAAGAGAACAAAATAATTATTTGCTTAATTAAGAAATAAAAGCATTTGATTTAATGCTGCGACTGGCAGTTTAAAGACAAGGCACAGCCTAGGCTTTGAAGTCAGCAAGACATTAAATTTGCTTTATTGCCGTATTGAATATATAATTTTTTGCCGATTCTACCAGTTTACTTTAAAAAAAAAATATTCTGTTTCACATTTAACCTCAAAATTTTGTGACAGCTGAGAAATCCTGAACGATTTTAAAGTGTCTGCTTTACTGCTTAGTCCATAAAAAATCAGACATATTGACTAGTCAATAAATTTGATAGTATATTGATTTGTGCGCTTAAATTATCACTAAAATCTGGTGTTTACTATCGATCGGCGAAAAAATAAAATCTTTTTTAATTCTAATATAGGGTCTGGTAATAGTATTAAATGTTTTTTATTAGCAGAAATAAAGATTAAATTTTGGTCAATTATTTTGAAATTAAGAACACAATTTTACAAATGTATTTAATATGAACTATTTACACGGGCACCCGAGTTTCGGGTGTCGTGCAACCTAGTTAGCACTGGACTCATTATTTCCAGCTAAAACACCTCTTGTGTTTTGCTGGAACCCGCCATCCTTTCCATATTACTTCTTTATCTTCATTCCTTCATTCATTTTTGGCATATTCAGCTATTCTTTTGTATTCATTACATCTTGTGCATTTGAGTATCATGTAGAAATAACTATCTTCTTGCTGACAAAACCAACACTATGAATTTTGTTTATTTTTAATTTAAGATTAATGTAATTATTCAATTTTTGTTGCCACTTTTTTATAATATGCTTTTTAATTTCTGTTTTTGTGTGCTTTCTTTTTTTAATACCTATATCTTTTCTTTTAGAAGTTAGGTAAGTATACCCTGTCCGCCCAACAGATAGAGTAATAAAGCTCAGTGGGAGGAGACAAGCAGCGTAAAACGTTCTGCGGTGAAGTCAGATTTACACTGTAACATTATTTGAAGTGTGGATGTATGTGCTTAAAATATTAAATTGGTGGTTTTAAAAACGCTCACTTAGACAAACAAAACAGAAAAGAGTAAACACTTTACGTTTAGCTTTTATTTTAGGTCCAAGTCTGGAAATTCTTATTTCTAAAAATATAATCTAGTGTGTTAAGGACTTTTACTTTAGGCACTCTATTTAAAATTGACCAATGCAGAGCCGTTATTCAAACAGAGCGGTTTAAGTGGGCGTTTTTATTACTCTATCTGTTCGGCGGATAGGGTATAGATATGTGTAATGCGCTACTACGATTGTTTTGTGTTATATAACATACACATAAAAAATTTTGCTAACCGATTCCCAAACATCCTGTACAAGTGTTCCAGAATTATTTATCACCAATTTAACCACAATTACACTAGACCAGTAAAAGATGAAAGCCGGTAAACTTATTGTTCTACGGCGATTCTGTAAAAAGTTACAGCTGGCCAATGTTGACGATTTTAAGATTTTTTTTTTAAATTTTACAGTTTTATAGCTATCGCAATAAAATTTGTGCTACACGGATTTATATTATTAAGACAGATATTTAACCCAAATTTCATTACATTTGCTTAACTAAAATATTAATTTTTCTTAATACCTCTGAAAAATTTCTTTCAGAACTTTCAATGTTATCCAAAAACACAGCCATTTTTAGATAAAGTATTTAATTTATAAACTTTTTTGGTTTTTGAATAATTTGGATAAATTGCACCGTTTTCCAGTAAAACTTAAAAACCGAAAGAATGCACAAAATGGAGCGTCACAAAATAATATTTAAAAAGACAGAGTTAACCTGATACTTTCATCTTTATAAAATACCTTAAAATATTTAAAAAAAAAACTATCATAATTGGTAAACTCTTATCAAACAAAAAAAAATGTTTTTGCTTAAGTATTTTAAAAACTAAAAATCACTTTTAATTTTTAACTAGCAGCAAAACAATTACAAAATGTATAAATAATTTTACCTTTTATTTTATAGTCTACTTTGTAAATGTTGTTTTGTGAAGCAATGTTTAAGCATCTTTTATTTTATAAGTTTCTTTTTAATTATTATTGGATGAAACCCACTTTGTAAATCTTGCCAGTGAAGATTCTGAAATAAATTCTTTAGAGATATCAGCAAAAAATAATGTTTTACATAAAAATATTTAATAAAATTTGGCCCAAATATCTCTCTTAAATAATATAAACATGCTGTCCTAATTTGATTACAATAACTAAAAAAACTCTTTAAAATATTAGAAAAACAAATTTTAAAATTGTCAACTTTGGCCAGATATTATTATTTAAAAAAGCGTCGCAAAGCATAATTTTACCGGCTTTCATCTTCTACTAGTCTAATGTAATTGTGATTAAATTTGTACCAAATAATTTTGAAGTATCCTGTACTATACTCCTATATGATTTAGATATTCTGAACTTTTAAATTGTAAACTTTGAAAGTGTATTCTTAGCTCTTGTAGTTTTCTTCTTACTACCATGATAATTAGTTTTGTCTTTTGTCTTATGTATAAGGCAACTAATGTATAGTAAATAAGACAACTTTTTAATTTCCCCCTGCTTCCTAGCTTTGTTACATGGCGACTATAAAAATAACGAACGACCTAAACTATTTTTCTCAAGATTTCTAAATTTTCTTGTTGGATTTTTATAGTTGTGTTGAATAAAACAAAAAATACACTTATTAACACCAAGCATTTTTTTATGCTTAATTTTAATAAATAGTCAGTTTATTTCACTTGTTGACATAGCAAACAGGGCAGAAAATCACTTATATTTATTTTTTTTCTACCAAATATATACACATCTTTTTTACTTAAAGCTTTTTTAAGTAACTATATATTTTTTTAATTTATTATTTGTACCCCTTGACTTGCAGGATTCTCAATTACTTAACTTATCGTTCCTCTTAAAATAAAAACACTAAAAACATAAATATAAGTATATTTTCCATAAGAAAATATATTTTAACTTTTCCTTGTGTGAAATAAAAATCACCTCGGTGGCAGTGCGGAAAAGCAGTCTTTTTATGCGTCGAAAATCACCGAAAAATTGTTGCTCACACTTTAAAAATAGTGACTTAAGTTCTAAATTTTACTAAGAAAGCCCCCCCACTGAAACTATTGGTAATATTACGATTCAACATCTCTAATCTTATACTGGTAAAACGAAAAACAAACATCTGGCTTCAGCCAAGAAGGTAGAAATAAAATTTTCTGTATTCCCCTAAAGAAGCCGATGCTAAATGTCTGTTATCGGTTTTTCAGTACAAGATTAGAGATGTTGTAAATCGTAATAGTATTAATAGCTTCAGTAAGAAATGTTTCTTAATAAAATTTTCAACATAAGTCACTATTTTTATTTTTTATGGGAAAGTATACTTACACAAAATAATACACCGTAGAGCGACAATACCTAAATGAATCTGGCTTTGACAGTCTGTTTGGTCTAGTTACTCTAATAATTCAATTCATTTTCGTCCTCATAATACATATTATTGGTCATACAGGCTCCGGTCATCTATCATAACGAAGAAGCAGATCCCAATAAAGCCACAAAATTTGAAGAAATGTTAAACGTACTAAATGGATTTTTAAATGATCAGTCATGGGTTGCTGGAGAAACACTAACCATAGCCGACTTTGCTGTTATTACAATAATAGCTTCAGCTGAGGTAAGTAGTGTAATAGTTATTTACGTTAGAAGTCCGGTAGGTTACTTGTAACAGGATGAGTCAGACATAATGAGCGAGGCGACGTCAGGAGCCGAGTCAAGAATGTCTAGACAAGTACTGTTACAAGTCCTACTGGATGATGTGTCGCAATGAATTTTATTTCATACTGTACTTTTGCTTTATTATTTATTTGCAATAATTTCTGTTATCTAGTAAAATTTGTTAATTATGTTGTCCCAATCTTTTTTGCATCGCCAAACCTTTTTGCCAATGCCATGCAAGAAATTTCATCCCGAAATAGTTATAGAAATAGGTACAACATTTTCTGTAACAAATAAACGCCAAAATTGTAAGAAAAAATAATTTAGCATTATTTAGTCGAGAATTTTGTTTATTAATTAATAAGTTGATAAGATTCATTAGAAGATTTTGGCAATAAAAGTCCAACCCAAAGTTGTTGCTTTACCATTTCCGACTAATGGCTTAAGCAAATTTTAACTTTTCTTTGTGGGAAATAAAAATCACCCCGGCGCGGAAAAGCAGTCTTTTTGTGCGTCCAGGATCACCAAAAAATAGCTGCTCACACTTTATAAGTACAAAATGTTTATTTATCAAATGTATAACAAAATGGGACAAAGTAGTTATTTCTAAAACAAACTGTTAATTATCCTTTGGAATGCATTACTTTCTTTAATCGAATCTCTATTAGACTATTAATTTAAACAAGAAAATATTGATATTCTAATATGTTTTTTATTAATTAAAACGTTTAATGTTTACACTATTTCATACAACAATATTTTCTATACTTGTTTTAGAGAAAAAAAAGTCAACGTAAGTTTCTACTTAAAAAAATATATAGTTATTGCTGCAATGTAGATTTATTTACTTTAAATATGGTATCCGCATATATATGTTACTTAATTTACCTACCACCCTAAATGATGTCTTTTTGAACAGATTTCGCAATGAAAAAAAAATGCCTTTAATATACAGGGTGCGGCAACTTATACGCGCACTCCCAAAATAGCGACTTCTGCTTAAAAGAAATTGACAATATTTTATACACTTAACTAGTTATTGATTAGATATACTTAAAAAAATTTTAAAAAAATTTAAGTAATAAATAAAGCCGTTGCAGTTTTTTGAGTTTTCTGGCAATAACTGTTAATTTACTGATAAAGTTTTTGCACTAGGTGAATTTCTACCTGCTATCGCACCAAACTCTGGTATTTAAATTACAAATTTTGATTTGGTTATTTAAATAATCGCTGTTTTTAAGTAAATGCAAACCGAACGCGTGATTTATGGCTGGATGGCATAATTTACCAACAAAGAAATCATTTATTAGTAGTAGTCAACCGCTTTGAAGGGTCTTATTTACAACTTTGCCATAAAATTGACGAAAACTAACATGCCTGCCTAATATCCATTTTACAATCTTACACGAATTACAATCTCCAATGTCACCTAAAATTTACGACGGCACAGTAGCAGGTCTTAAATAAAAATAATTTTTAAAGTAAAAATCTAAAATTGCAATTAATTCAAATTCTGATTGATATTTTTGGGTGCTGATTTCGTAAACAATTATTAAAAGTGAATCTGCGTCTATTAGTACAAAAATCAGAATTTAATTTTTTTCGAAAATTAGTTTTTTTTTGATTTTGAACTTTCTTAAATGTACCTTAATAATGTTCAATTAGGTGTGATAAATTTCAATGATTTTATTTAATCAGAAGTCGCTATTTTAAGAGTGCGCGTTTAAGTTGCCGCACCCTGTACAATTACTTCCTTGTTTTATAGCTTTGCAATATGTATAATTCTTAATAACGTTTTTTTTTAAAAAATTTTAATTAATGTAATTTAATTTGTTCTAAACATATTTTTATATACCTCTTTTCCTTTTTATTAATTTTTTATTATTTTATTTACTTTTTATTTGTGTTTTTTTTCTTTTCCTTTCTTTTTTGAATAAAGATATTTTAAATCCAATTGAGTTAAATTGAACGTAGAAATTGGTCTAATTTTATTTACATAATTATTATGACGAAAAAAATCTAATAACTTAGTTTGAGTTAAATTTAATATAGAAATCGTTCTAGTTTTATTTACATAATTGTTATAGCGAAATAAATCTAATAACTGGCTCTTCACAACAATTTTCATATTGTCCTCATACCCATCATCATCGTGCGCACTGTATATTATATCTAAATAGATTTAGATCTATTGTTATTATTTTGAATTTTTCTTCTGTTTTAGGCTGTTGGTTTCAAAATACAAAACTATCCTAATATTTCTGAATGGTATCAAAGAGGAAAAAATGCAATGTCCATTTTCGGATATGAGGAAATTAATCAAGCAGGCGCCGACACTTTTGGTAGTGCGTTTAAAAGTAAACTAAAATAATATGTTTAATAAAAAATACACAAAAATTAGTTGTTTCTCTTTACATCTACCTTGCTTAAAAAATGCGAATATACGAGTATTTTTCTTGACTAGTTATATACAAAATATAATCAGCCTTTTATAATATTGCAGGATAAACTAATAAAAAAAAATATAATATATTTTAGTATATAATAATAAATTATAGTAAAATACAGTTATGGAACATTTTGTAAACCCGGATCACTTTTGTAAAATTAAATTTCAAAATTCAACTAAAAATTTTGACTTTGTGAATTATGTTTTATACCGAAAATTGGGGTTTTTAAAATGTAGGTCATGTTATATGACATTGTCACGTTGACGTTGTCATATAACATAATTCACAAAGCCAAAATTTTGGGTTGAATTTTGAAATTTAATATTACAAAAGTGATCCAAGTATATATACATATTTTGTCTGTAAACTTAAATCTATTGATCTGTAACACCCTTGAACTAAATTAGTCAATACCACAGTCACTGCATACTTTTGTATACCCATGGCCATTTATTGAGGTATTACTTATTGGCCCTAGTTCCTAGTTAATTGATTCCATTATACCCACATTATCACACGATATAAAAAATAAACGCGTTTCTACATATTATATTTTAAATTTGATGAACGCATTCTTTTGGCTTGGATTTTTATTAGTTCATTATTTATTATATTTTACGTAGGTATCATAAATTAATTTTAGTACATATTTTATTATTAAATTATCTTCAAAACCCTTCAGAAAAAAAATCGAATTTCCAGCCACCCTGTTCTGCCAGAACTACTTACCAACAGCCTCCAAACAGAAGACAGCCTAATTAATTTTAACTTTTAAGCCTAAATCCTAATAAACCTAAATAATATTTACGTACATTTAAGATTGTAATATTCAACTGTACCACTGTACCAGGTATTAATAACTCTCAAGTAGATAGGTACAATTAAAATTTAATAAAAAAAAAACTTTTGATAAAATTTATTGTAGTAGATAATTCAAAAACTTTGAACCACCTAGCGTGAATTTAAAATATTTTTTTACTTACTTCCTGGTGGTAATACAACAAGTAATGTATGTTATCTGTACTACCGTTACAGTAACCAAGTTACCACATACATATATTGTAGAATAGACTCATGCATTTATCGGAGAGATAAAGCAGTTTTTCTGATACGCGTTTTAGTTTTAACTTTCAATAAATTGTTTAAATACTGAAAAACAAAATGTATTTAGAGAATTTGATAGAAGACAAAAATCTAATATTTAAATCATTTTAGTGTCACACTGTCAAAGATGATAACAAGATAATGAGTAGAGTATCGTTTACTTAACATAAACAATAAAACCATTATGATTTGTGTGTGATTAAGACTATTTGTAAATTTTCTTCTTAAAAAATAATGCGTCTTTACTGTCATTGTTTTAATTTTGTTTAAAAAATCATCTAACAATATAACCTTTTAAATTTCATCATTTTAGACACAATTAAGATCTCTGCTTTTCGAAATGTCAAATTGTCAAAACAGAGATATATTGTTTAAACATTTTTCTCGCGTTTCTTGGACCTTAATTATCGTATCAACACTTTTACAAAAAAAAAATATATTTTTTTTAATCAATTGTCTAAAATGAGCTTTTTACTTACACTGACAATGACTATTTTAATAAAATATTGATTTAACGCCAAATTTAGTGTCCTAATTTTCAATAGCCATCACTGTACCGTGTTCCAGAATTATATGTGGCACAAAATATGACGACAATTACCCCACATCAGTAAAAAATAAAAACTGGTAAAATAATAATTCCGTGGCGTCTCTGTAAAAAGTTACAGCTGATCAAAATTAGGATCTTGAAAAATTTTTTTTTATATTTCATTTTCTAACTATTGTGACTAATTGGTGAGCCAATACATTTGAGCAGCATGTTTACATTATAAACACAGACATTTAAACCAAATTTCATTAAATTTGCTTAACTGTATACTGTATAACATTATTTTTAATGTAGTAGCTAGTTAGTACCTATAGTAAAAATCGGTTATAACGACATAGCTGGGACCAATAAAACCACTTCGCTAAAACCGATCGTCACTATAAGAAGTAACGTAGCAAGATATGCAACTAAACTACAAAAAAATAGTTTATTTTTGTCACTGTAAAATTTTAACAAAATTTAAAGTCTTGTAACTCTTAGAAAAATTTATTAATCGAATGATCTTTTTTCTCATTTCTTATATTTTAAGATGTTTAATAAACGTTTCTCGTAGACTTGTTTAGTTAGACCGGGTGTCAAAGACAAGCCCTGCTAAAAACGCAAAGTTTAGACTGCTCCTTATTACAAAAAAATTTGAATTTTTTTGAAAAGCGCTGGATTAAGCCCCAGAAACGGCTTTGCAGATTTTAAGCTTGAGTTTATAAATTAAAGCAATAATCCAAAAAAACTGTTTTTTGCGCATTATGCAACAATTTTGGTAATTGATGAAAAATTTACCTCTTTTTGGCTTATTCTAAACATAAAAGTTCAAACTTAAATTTTGAAAGGCAACGGACATACTCTTAATTTGTGTAGAAGAAGACTTCCGAAAGTGACCAAATTTTTAAACAACTCCGAATTTTAGTTTGATAAAAACATAAAAATTTAAACGTGTATTTAGACACTTGTTTTTTGTATCTCAACACTTTGGCCGGTAATTAGATCCGATTCTCAAAAGCATATTTTTAAGAAAAAATTAAACTTTTTTCTAAATTGAACAGCTTTTTATTATAATTATTACCTATCCACAATTGTATCATTAGAAACAAGTCGTTTAGGTAAGCAAAACTTTTAATTTAAAAAAAAACAAGGCTTCAAAAATCGGATTTAATCACCAACTTATACCGAGTAAACTAATGCTATAAGGGTTTTGAGATACAAAACACAAGTCATGTTTCTAAATAATACGTTTAAAATTTCAAAATTCTTTTACAAAATTAAAATTCAGAGCTGTTTAACAACTTGGTCGTTTTTGATAGCCTTTTATTACACGAAATGTTAACGGTATGTCTACCACTGCTTTCCAGAATTCAAGATAAAAGAAAATCACATCAATTAACAAAATTATTGCTTTTGTTGTGCAAAAAACAGTTTTTTGGATTTTTGCTTTAATTTATAGATAAAATTTGTAAAACCATTCCGAGAGTTGGTCAAGCGCTCTTCCGGAACCCACTAAAAAAATCGAAATTTTTTTTTTTGTTAAAATAGGAGCAGTCTAAACTTTTCGTTTTTTGGAAGACTTGCTTTTAAGACCCTGTATAACTTAAAAAAAAATTGCTCTATTAAACATCTTAGAGTTTAAGAAATGAGCTACCTAGAAAAAAATGATCATCTCAATTAATAAATTGTTGCAGGAGTTGCAAGACTTTAAACTTTGTTAAAATTTTAGAATGTTCCATTAAATTGCTGAGCCCTGTATATTATACAGTGCGATTCAGAGTCTTTAAGAATAACTTTAATAAACTGTATGTATACATTTTTTTGGAAATTACGCAAGTGATTAAAGCTAAGATAATCGTTTTTTGTGTTATATAATATCAACAATAATACGAGTATATGCTTGATTTTATAAGTATATTGCTCAATCGCTTGAGGTTACAGCTATTCATAATTTGACGCCCTAATTTTTTTTAAATCAAAACGATTCACAAAAAAGACTTCATAAAATAATAATAAAAAAAGCAACCATGAAATAAAAGACGCTTTATTTCTTGCAAAACCTATTGTCATTTATTTTAGTATTAAACTGTTACTCTTGTCATGATAAAATACATTAATTTTTTTTTTTTTCTACTACCATATTCTAATTGGTTTATTGTAGTTACAAATCTCTGCATAGTAAATACTCTAGTTGCAAATTACCTGTACTTTGTTCATTATAATACAATTTTTTTTATTAAAAAACAAATTTTAACCAATGAGAACGATGTACTACGCAAGATTTAAATATTTATCAGATTGCCATAAACTCTTGACATTAAAAATTGTGACAGGTCGCAGTGGTTTTCAATTACAATCAAAAGAAATTGAGTCAGTATGAAAAAAAGTGACTGTGAAATAGAAAAACTTACGCCTCCAGAGATTATAGAATAAGCCAGACGCCAGCCAGAAGCGTCACAAAATCTTTGTTGCCGGCAACATCTGCTAAAACCTTTGAAAAATTTTATTGCCATTTCATAAATTAGAGAGACGAAAATAAAGTTAGCACGTTTTCAAAAAACGTCCTTATTGCGTATTTTGATACTCTATCTAAAAATTTAAAATCTACAACACTGTGGACTCATTATTCTATTTTAAAATCTATGTAGTTTATGTATAAAACACGCACTATAAAAAATAAAACCTGAGAGGTATAAACCTAAAAAATCTAAAGCGTTTTCTACAAATGAAATAAAACAATTTATGAGAGAAACTCCAGATATTAAATATCTATTGTCTAATGTGAGTAAATTTTAGTTTTTAATGTACTGATCTACATAAAACTACTTTTTTATAGGTGGCATGTATCTTTGGTATTATGGAGGCTTTCAGAAGGCATGAGTTACGTAAGTTGGAATTTAGAGATGTAAATGATTTAAAATTAGCCCTTTTAATCACAATTAAAGATACAAAAACAAGAGCAAGTCAAAAATTTACAGTTACTGGAAAATATTATAAAATACGTAAGAAATACATGGAATTTTGCCCAAAAAATTGTATCACCCCGTCATTTTTGTTAATTTCTTTAAAAAAGTGGACCGTTCAAAACACAGAAATAAGCAATTTGAAAACATAGGACAAGAAATTGCTGCTTATTTAAATCTTCCAGAACCCAATTTATATACCGGACACTGCTTCCGTCGCAGCTCTGCGAGAATATTGGCTGATGCTGAAATGACATCACTAAAATGCCACGAAAGTTATATAGAAGAATCAGTCTAAAATAAAGTAAACGTGGCTAATCAAATTTTAAATTCGATTGAATATAATCAGACCAATAATTTATTAATAATTGCTCCATCAACATCAACAACAGCATCTGACAATATTGTTCCAGGACTGCCAAGAATGTTATAAAAAATATGACATTTCGTCAAAAATATAATTTGTTTACTTTGTATTAAAATTAATTATATGGCAGTTCGGTTTTGTTTCATTTCATGAGTTCAAGTTTAATAAATTTTGTAAATAAATCTTTATCTTTTTTTATTACGACTGGTCGTAAAAAAATAATGTATGCAACGCGCATTTAATGGCTATTAAAACAACCGTATTCATTACGACACTCGCTAACGCTCGTGTCGTAATTTTTATGCTTGTGTCTTAATAGCTACCATTAAATGCTCGTTGCATAAAATACTATTTTTAAGTACTGCTAAAACTGGTAACTTTAAATTTAAATGTTTTTCTAAATATTTTAAAAGTCGGAAAAAATATGTAAATATCGAATGTAATAATTGAAAATTTAAAAAAAATATTTAAAAATTACTGCATTTGTGCTTTCTGAAACTTCTTTTGTATATGTTTTTATTTTATTTTTTTTTTAATTCAAAAACGGTGCATTATTTGCAAAATTTTGCAACACCTAAAAAAATGTTTAAACCAAATTATTTACAAAAAAATCTTTTTCAAATAACATCAGTCTATCAAAGTCCTAAATAAAAATTCCAGAGGTATTAGTAAAAATTAATGTTCCATTAATCAAATTTAATAAAATTTGACTCAAATATCTGGATGTCTAAATACTGTACATCTAAATTAATGTAAAGATGCTGCGCCCAAATTTCATTGCAAAAAACTTTTTTAGTATGTAATCAAAAATAACTTCTCAAAATCGTTAATTTTAATTAACGATTTAATTAGCTGCACTTTTTACAGAAGCGCCGCAAAACAAAAATTTTGCCGGCTTTTATCTTTATTGATCTAGACCCTAGATCTAGGGTATTATTCTAGGGGATTTTAGGGTAATTGAAAGGTACAAGAATTAAACGATGAATGTCCAAAAATTTGTTTTCTTAGAGAGGTGCGATTCCTATCGTTTTTAGTGGATAGGGCAAATTTTTTTATTCGATATAACTCTTGAGTAGACTCAGGAATCTTGAAAATGATTCTTTTTAACTGTTTTTTGTCAGTATTGAATTCAATATTGGTGATAAACGATGAAAATCCCAGTTCTATTAGAAATCGAATTTTTGGACATTTCTCTTTTTATTCCTGTACCCTTCAATTGTAGTTAAATTTCTACCAAATAATTCCATAACATCCTGTACATATTCATTTGCATTCCTCCGTAAATTATCCTAATTAGATACACCAGAAACTTTTAATTGTACAATAATTGGTTAAAATATCCTTGAATCTATCTCAGCTATTCCATTAAACATAAAATAAAACTTTTTGAAAATACACATAGTGTCCCAGAAAGATGTCCCCATAGAACAATCTCAGATTTTTGAGGCTAGAATTAAGCTACTATTAATTCACTTACCGACATGTATTGTATTTAAGAGTTTAAGAACGGCGTTTTAGAAACTATAATTCTTTTTTGTTAATAACTTTAGCACAGAATTATTACATAATAATATAATTATTAATAATTTATTTTATTATTAATAATAATAGTAAGCAGCTACATAAGGACTGACTTTTTAAGTTTTCTAGTATTCTCAATGATTATTAAAAATTTATTTAAATATTTTAATGTTACCGCAATCCTCCAATAAAATGGTTCCAGTTTATTTATGTCGGCTCCTTTATAGTGTTCCAAACCAATATTGGTAAACCTGACTTTAAAGGCAAGTCATCTGTTTATTATTAGTGCAATAAAGAATGAATTGTTACCAAATGCAAGTAATTTATAGTATGGTATGGAGCATGCAGATTTGTCACCATTTTTACCTGAATTTGATCTGCTTCGGCGGTTTTCTCAGATGGCAGCGAAAGGTCTAACGACCATAAATTACTTGCGTTTGGTAACAATACAATCTTATTAATTGCACTAGTAATAAACAGATGTGTGGTGGGGTAGAAAAACTACCCTGTTTAAAATCTTTAAAAATTCATTACATTGTGTTGAATTATTTTTAAATATAAAAATTCCATATCAACCAGAGAACAAAGAAATGCGTCATGCGAAAG
Organism: Tribolium confusum; assembly: GCA_029207805.1. Lineage (NCBI taxonomy): Eukaryota > Metazoa > Arthropoda > Insecta > Coleoptera > Tenebrionidae > Tribolium > Tribolium confusum. The sequence continues at coordinate 32,713,149 of JALGAY010000005.1, forward strand.
CAACCCAGACATTTATGAGTTTAACATGGTCAAATTTTTATGAGAGCATGCCGTTTCTTTGTTTAATCAAGGCTAGTTCACAAAAATAAGTTTATGATTTTTTCAATGAAATGACTCCTCAAAGTCAAATAACGAATTCAGTCGAAACAAAGAAAAATTGAGATCATCACGTTCAAAAATAAGTCTACACGGCCACAATGACGCGGTATCCCACGTGTGGCCTTGCTTGGGATGATATAAAAGCTTCCACCCAAAAGTGGGATAACAATAGACCTCCAAGTGTGGTTAATATGTGCACTTCTCCTCAATTGTTTTAAATAATTGAAAAAGTTCATAAGTGTGTGAGTACAATAGAAGCCAGTCCAAAAGTCATCTGAGCCCAAGTGTCACCTGGTGATAGCCGTAAGTCCAAAATTGTTTGTCTTGAACCGATGTTTTTGTAATTCAAAATTTTAACTATGGCTTTAGAAGCTAAAATGATTTTTATTCTGATTTATGAAATGGCTTTAAGTAATTTGTTTGCGGAATTTTTGGTAATTATTTACAGTTTTTCTAAAAGGTCGTTGAATATGTAATTGTTTTGGGACTGGATTTGCATCTGAACGTTTTGAGTTGAATATTTGATTTTGGAATAAAAAGTTATTGGTAACGTAAGTTTTAATAGTTAAAAGAGGTTTTGTTTACTGAAAATTAATTGGAAATTAATTTTAAAAGAGAATTTTGTTTCATAGAGAAATTATTTGATTTTTAACCACTCATGACCCTTGACTTAGAAGAAATGTCTGATTTGATTGAGAGTTGATATTGGAACTGTGTTAAAGTAAATTTGAGTTTGTTCATTCTAAATTTGAGTCTAAGTAATGAATTTGCGTATTTTGTCACATATCCGAACGCATATCCTCCTCTTCACTTAAGGTTATTTTTAGTTTTAATAATTGTTAGAGTAAAGTAATAATCAATGAAATTGATTGAAATAAAAGAACGATTAATTTAAAGTAGAATTAACTTGGTTTACTTGTTTTTGAATTCGTTTATTTATTGTCAGATTAATTGCTAAGTCGTAGTTGATTAGTCATTCTTTTATTAATTTCGAAACTTATAGTTTTTATTGTCTATGTAACCGCTTTGAATTTTAAAACAGATAAAATGTGCTTTAGTATAAATTCAGTTTTATGGAAAAAAAATGATTGATACTCACTAGTTTCCAAGTGTTTGTTTTTGTCATAAATTGAACGTTACTGGATCTAAATTATTGTAATCATTAAAGTAAGAAAATTGCTAGAGATCGTGTTAAAAATTTTAAAAACCTTTTCCTTTGTTTGTCATAATTTGAAAGTAATTTTTAATTGTTAAAGATTTTATCAGGTTATATTATGGTGTAATTTCGTATTTAAAGATTAATGTTTTGTTTATTTTTGTTTTGTTTATGAATTAAAGTTTTACTTGAATTTTATATTAATATTTAAAATTTTATCAAAAATTATGTCATTATTTATTTTGTTGTATTAACTAAATATCTTTTAATATATTTTGTATTTAAGTTAAAAACTGAGTCTTGTTTTTAAATGATGGTAAAAGATATTAGACTGCACCCCTTACCCCTAAAGCACCTGATTCCCGACCCCCGGGTTGGTATTTTTATAATATTAAACCCCAGGGAAGGCCTACGTTCAAAATATAAATTTATTAGCTTTGTGGATTAGAAACCGCTTAGGCCTTATTAATAACATCCCTTAAGATTTTCCCTTAAGTCTAAAGTAAAGTAAAAGTTTATTTTTTCCTAAAAAACAACCCTACCACAGATGGTTTGAAGTCAGGTATGCCAATATTGGTTTGGAACAGTATACACACATGACAATGACCTAACGGTCTTTTTGTTCTCATCCCTCAATTTTAAACTTTAGATTTGTTACTTTCAAAGCAATGTAAAAATTGAATAAATGAAAAATTTTTTTTAATCAAAAAAGCAATTCGTAATAATATTTTTTGCAATAAAAATATTTTGTACTTAATGCTTTTTCCTTCTTTTTTTTTTCGAGTATTGTGTCTGGTTATGAGGTATATATCATAACAAGAAGGTATTTTATTGGTAAAAACCTAAATGATTTAATGGATGTTTTAAAGTTTGAAAAGAATAGACGCCACCGGTGCCAACCAACATTGCCAACACTCGACCACTCGGCACTTCGGCGCGGCCTATCCTATGCTTCGAGCTTCGGCTGCCAGTCGCCGGTTACGCTTCTTATAAGCAATACGCCATCGCTTGTCGCAGCACAAATCTCTTTGAACCTAGTTTCAAGCCTGTGATTTTTAAATAAAGTAAGTATTCCATCTGTATTATTATTATACGTATAATATTTATTGGAAATTATATATTTTTTAATAATATTCCTATACTTTACACTCTTTTGGTGCTTGTTTTAAAACTAGAGATGAAAATGTTTGCATTCAAACAGTGCTCCAATTTATTCTAGTTCTATATGTATACTTATCCAAATTTAAAGTGGTTTTTATGACACTGCAATTGCCATTAGAACCGTCATAATAATGCTATTAAAAGGGTTGTCGAAGTCTGTTGTAAATCAAATTCTTTTGCTTGAGTCGAGGTCCGTCTACTACTGGTAAGAAGATTGTGTTTATAGTTTTATTACCCAGCGGCACCTTTCCTTTGTTGCTATCATTACCTTTAATACAATAGGACCGTCATAAAAACCACTTTGGATTTGGGTAAGTCAACTATAAACAAAGGTTTAGAAGAATTATATTTCCTTTAAAAGTAATGTTGATTTTAGCTGTTCAAAGCATTGTTTTTGTAAATAATCTATCCATTTTATCTGTTTCAAGCAAAAAAAATTTAGTAATTTTTTTGCCAACAACAATAGATTGATCACATTGTATTTATCAACAAATGTAACAAATTAATATTAAGTATTTAAATGGTAAATATTATTTCAATGGAATAGCAGTGTTTTAAGTGCTAAATATCTAGTTATTCACAGATTACAAAAACAATCTCCTTTTCTTAAATCAAGGTTTAGTTATTGCACGCCCAAACAATTAAGTTTATGGTATGTCCTTGGTCTAACCAAAAAACCGACACGATAAGGTTACCGGTCAACACACCACACTGAATGAGGAGGGGAATGGAATTTTCTTTTCTACATTCACTCTAAAAATAGATTATCTCTCTGATATAATATGCTAGGTAATATGTTAATTTGAAATAAAGGGGTAAATAAGCCTCATTATTGTGCATTTATCATGTTTGTTTAGTTCTTTTATGACGTGATAATAATTGTTATCAACAAAAAAACGAAATCGTTCACTGACTTTTAGTCCTGATAAAAATGTATTATGTCTGATATAATTCATTGAATATGACAAGGAAATTTATCAATTCATTCTTTAGCTAATTAATCATACTCATACCTAGACTCCTAGTCATATAATTATCATGAAGGATTTTAAAAATTTAATTATGGTTTCGTAAATTTCCTCATATTAAAAATGTTACTGTTATGATTCATTTTTATCTAGAAAAGATAGTTTTATGTTACAAATTTTCTAATAAAATAAAGTAATGGAAAATTTCCACTTATATGTATGATTTCATTTTGTGCTGATTTCTTATACATATTTAATGTAAATACCGAACAATCCAAAAGTAATGGAATCTCAGTTGGCCGTGGGAAAAAATTCAATTTTTTTCATATTTGTACGAAACTGAAAGACTAAAATTAAATTAGTCATTATACCTGCCGCTACATGGTCTAATAATAACATTATTATTCTGAAAATACAACCAAAAATTATGTTTTTTTATTGAAATAATGGAATCTTGGCATGTCTTGATAGAAAGACTGATAATAAATTAAAATAAAATTGTCTTTAACTGCTCCTCATTACATTTCCGGCACAAAGTACTTGTACTTGGTTTTTACAGAGAATAATGGAGAAGCGATAAAAACTGCGATTTTTAAATGCAAATTTTAACGGTTTTCCCATCCTCAACGAACTTTTTGTGGCGCCAAATTTAAACTAAATGCAAAATCTTTACGTGCCACTACAGAGCAACATTTTCATTTTAATACAAAATATCAATGATTCAGAAAAATAATCACGAATTCTTTTATTCACCGCCCTTGCTTGATCAACTGATTCCGTCATTTTATTTAACAGAATCTTTTTTCCTTTTTTGTGCAAAAAATAGAACATAGATTATTTTAATTTTAAATTATGAGGAATTTATCAAAAACCTGTCAAACAGATCGATTCTCTATTATTTTTCGGTTCACTTTATAAAAGAATTTTGCATAGTAATCATTAATTTCTGACACTTAAGGTGACATAATGGTTATTTTAATTGGACAGTTTTTTACATTGGCTTGCTTAGTACTTCCGTTTTACGACTAACAAACGAGTGAGGAAACTCTTTAAATTATGTAGGCGTGTGAAATTATTGTTTTTAAATGGGATTTGGAACTGAATATAACCTTACCTGTACCAATGATCTAACTTTAAGATTAATAGGATACTTCTCTCTACTAATCTTTTCGGTTCATTAAAAACAGGAAAATACAGGGTGAATCATTGAGTCAATTTGTAAAGTTAATCTGTCGATTTTACAAGGTTTTAGATGATAAAGACAAAAACACTGCAATCAGTCTTCTTACATTAAACTGTCTCTCTTTATATTTTTGTGCTTCTAATATCTAATGAGTAATCAATAAGGTCAAGTTCGATAATTAACCAATATGAGAGTCTTTTGAAAGTCTTAAGGAAACCTTATTATTGCATTTTGAATTAATTAAACCGAATAATCAATGAATTCTAAAGCAGCTATATATGCATTTAATTTCAACGAATTGATTAAAAAATAATTCTAGGTACTTTTCAGATCAAAATGCCAATTGATTTGTATTATCTACCCGGAAGTGCTCCATGCCGTGCTGTTCTTTTGGCGGCCAAAGCCGTTGGAGTGGAACTAAATTTAAAATTAACAGATCTCATGAAAGGAGAACATCTAACACCTGAATTTATTAAGGTAAGTAATAAACTGTAAATAAAGTAATGTTTGCTTTCAATATTAAAAGACAGGATTACTGTTTGAATAAAAAATAACATAATGCCCTATAACACGAAACCTTACTTGCATGAATGTTATAAAGTAATAAAATGGAAATGTCTATTGATTTCAATTTTGTTATTTTATTCAACAGTATTAATAGAAAACAAAAAAACTAAAATGTTGTTTCATAATCTATAGATCAATCCTCAACACACAATTCCTACAATGGTGGACAATGGTTTTGCTCTGTGGGAGAGTAGGGCAATAATGACGTACTTGGCTGACCAATATGCCAAAAACGACTCGCTTTACCCCAAGGATCCAAAAAAACGTGCCCTTGTTAATCAGAGATTATACTTTGATATCGGAACATTGTATGCCAGATTTGCTGATTACTATGTAAGTGTTTGACCATATTTTAATGGTAAAATATGAAAATTATAACCATCCAAAGTAGGTCAACAGAAAAAATAGATTTGGTTATTTGTACAACAATCATAAGTTTGAGTTAAAATTTAAAATGTTATGAGAGCTCAAACACAGTATAGACAGCTGATAAAAACTGAAAACTTGTCAAAAAACTAGCATCCCTTCATGTTAAATATGTAAGATGGAGTCACTGATTTTTAGATTTACTATAGGCAACTAATAATACACAATTTAAATCTAAAGAGCCCATAACTGTAAATAAAATATCAAAATTATTTTAATCTTTGTCTGACTCTTGTCTTTCGATTATTTGTTATATTAGTTGCGTTCGGCTTTGCCACTCGAGTGCACCGCCTCTTTCCTTATCTACTTCATTGAGTCCATATATTACTATCTCTATCCGGTGACTAAAACTTGATGCTTTTTGACACTGTATCCAAAACAATACACGCTCTTTATGCACCCAGTTATTAGATGGGACAGAAAGAGCATACGTTTTCATAAAAACAGTCTTTAAATTAGTAAATCCTGAATTCAAATAATTTGACGGATTTTATTTATTCTGAATCAGACAAACAAAGAGAGAGTAATGTGCACTCGGAGTGGCAAAGCCGAACGCACATATTATTTACAGTTGTAGCCCTTTAGATTTAAAGTGTGTATTATTAGTTGTCTATAGTAAATCTAATAATTAGTGGCTACATCTTACACATTTAACTTGAAGGGATGCTAGCTTTTTGACAAATTTTCGTTTCTTATCAGCTATCTATACTTACTCATTTCTATACTGTGGTTCAAATACCCACTCATTCTAGACCTACTTATATTTCATTTTTTTATTCACTTGATATTACCTATATAATTTCAGTATCCAGTGATATTTGGTGGAGCAGAATACGATCCCGCTAAAATGGAAAAAATCAAAGATGCTTTCAAATTTTTGGAAATATTTTTGGAAGGTCAAGATTTTGCTGCTGGAAATCATTTGACTTTAGCTGATTTGTCACTTCTTGCCACTGTTACTACATTTGAAGCTGTAAACTTCGACTTGTCACCGTACAAAAACACGGTCAATTGGTTAGCTAGAGCTAAAGCTGCAGCACCTGGTTATGAAGAAGCGAATGGAAAAGGCGTTGTAATCTTTAAGCAGATGGTGGAAAATTTAACCAAAAAATAAAAAGTCCACAAGTACTAAATACATATTGTTATAATTATAGAATGTATTGTATTACAGTATATTATTGAAAATTAAAGTATATATATTCTTGTGTATCTTGTGAATTCTTATGTTTTGCTGTATTTCTTTGAATTTTGATATGTTATAAAAGGCATGAAGTTTTAACGAGAAAATAAAGATAATTCACAATTTTATGACCAAGGCCGACACAATAAAACAATTTTCACTTTATAAGGATGCAATTAGAGCAGTCATTACACGTAACGAGACACTCTTTTTCAACAAGGTATTCTTTATCTATCACAAAACTTCCTCCACATCTACAGGGATACTCGGCAGTCTCTTCATTATGAAATTCCAACAGGTCCTTACCTAGTTCTGCATATATTACATATCCACATTCTTGATCTGTTTTCAATTGTAATTGTTTGTCATATTCGGCTCTCAAAGTATTACTTCTTAAAGTTTTCCACGCCTTATCAATATTTAGAAAATGCTCTTGAGGGTCCGCATTTTTATCTGGATGGTATTTCCTTATCAGCTGTTGATAACTTTGTTTTAATTCTTCATATGTTGCTGATTGATCGCAGTTAAGTAGTGAATAGTAATCGAGATCTTTTTCCGGTTGTGTTGTCATTATATCCTCACAAGACTTTCTGTACAAGGAATTTATTGATTACTGTTATAGATTGTTCATACTTAAATGCTGTAAGTAATAATAATACATTTAACTTACTTTTTTATTGTACCCAAAAGACTTAATAGTCATTTTTTAATATATCAGTTGTAGCAAACGTTTAGCCTTTAAATGAAACCACGCTCCATTTCATCATAATTAGTTACAAATACTAATTTTTTAGGTTATAATTTATAATGTGAGGTTATGTTGGTGGTTTCTGGTTCTGAGTTTTTGAACATATTATCATTTTTTTTTAAATATGCATTGCCAGTGTTATTTTTCATCCAATTTTTGGTTAAAACTGCATAATTTCGTACTGCAAGTGTTGATTTTAATTGACTATGGGGTGCAGAGGCCCTGACGTCAAAACAGCGCGAAATTTTGAAAATTTTTATGGGGTTGAGAAGTGTGACGTCAAAAATCCGCGAAAATTTGAAGCACTGTCATTGTAAAAACATACCTTAAAAAAGTCGCTCTTATTGCACGCTGTAATCTTTGTTGTAATTTCTGGTAATCAGAATAATGTAATGGTAATCTCTGGATAATCTTGAATTTTCTTGATAATCTTGAAAAATATTGGTAATCTGATGGAAATGTCATGATAATTAATAGATAATCCTGAGTGATCTAACAGAGTGATCAAAGTGTAATGAAAGCCCCAACATGCAATCATTCTGAGTTCTGACAGAGTTTATGACATTTTTTGGTGAAATTATTCCCATTCGGTTTATCAGTTTTGTGTTTACAGTTTGTATTAGTTTTTTTTTATTTAAGAGGCTCACCTCTTTTTTTAATGGTATTTTTTACAATAAAAAAATGAAACTTGCTCTAATTTAGAAAATGCAGTCGTTTAAATTCAAATAATTAAGTTTTGACTATTTTTTTTTTCAAAACGAACAATAGTGGCTTATTCGACATTTTAAATTAATATTTTTTTTTCGACGACTGAACTTGAAAGTGGGCTTTTCTAAGTGTCATTTGACATTCGAAAGTTGACACTTGCGGCGGAGCGAGCGCATTCACTAAAATTGCCGCTCTAGAACGTTATCGCTTTCTACGAATAATAACAAACATTGTTTGAATTTGACTAGATGTTAGAAATTGGTTGGGCTAAATAAAACGGTATAAATAAAAATTGATTGTGTTGGCAACGGAGTAAACAAAATTTATTTATAGCAATGCATAAATAGCCAGATTGTTCATTGTTATCAATAACAAAATTATGACATCTCTCATAGTTATTTGAATTAAGTGTGTGATCAGTCGTCGAAAAAATAGCGTGTATATTTCGAGCAAAATGCATTTTTGCCGCTCTCACAGGGGCACAGAGGCGTATCCGAATTTTCTGCTCTTAATATACAATATACTATTTTGTAAATCTAAAAATACCAAAATTTTGAAAATTTACTTGAAATTGCTCGAATTTATTTTTAGTGTATATTTTTGGGATTTATTATTTATTATTTTTGTAAATACTACAAAAACTACTAAGTGAAGTTTCAAAATTGTGTTTTTTTTAATTGATGCTTACATTATTTAGAAATCTACAGTGTGAACCATTTGTATTGAATAACTTCGATAAAAATTCAGGGATTTATTTTTCAGGAAAACGCTTAAACACGTATTTTGTTATTTTTCAATGCGCATTTTTTGACATAAAAGTTGGATATACAGGATGTTCCAACATCGAGATACGACCCTCAACTTTGAAATTTCAAATAGAAATCCCATTTTTTTTAGCACATTTGAGTTCTACGTATAATTTTGCGTATTTTTATGTAGCACACATTATGGCGATTTTCAATTGTTTTTGAAAAAATGGCGGGAACCTTTTGAAATGAGTAAATTCCATAAAAATTCAGGGATTTGTTATTCCGGAAAACGCTTAGAATTCTATCCTGTTATTTTTCAACGTGCATTATTTGACGAAAAAAAATTGGATATACAGGGTGTCCCGAAATCAAGATACGACCCTCAACTGTGAAATTTTAATTGAGAACCCCAATTTTTTTAGCATATCTGAATTTTACGTATAAATCTCTGAATTTTTATCGAATTTATTTATTTCAAATAGATTACGCCTTTTTTTCAAAAACAACTGAAAATCGATATAGTGTGTGCTACATAAAAAATACGCAAAATTATACGTAGAATTCAGATATGCTAAAAAAAAAATTTGAGTTTTTATTTGAAATTTTAAAGTTGAGAGTCGTATCTCAATATTTTCAATTTTGTAACAACCTGTATATCCTTTTTTTTTGTCAGAAAATGCGCGTTGAAAAATAACAATACGTGTTCAAGCGTTTTCCTGAAAAACAAATCCCTGAATTTTTATCGAAGTTATTCCATACAAATGGTTCACACTATCACACTGTATTTTAGTCATCACGGCTATGTACATATGTTGTGTATTTGATTTGGGATTAAGGAATAATTCGATTCTTTTAAAATAAATGTTTATTCTGACAAGGTCTGGGCCCGACTGACTCTAGCGGGCAAGGACATACAAAAACACAACCCGATAAAACTTCTGATATATAGCATAAAAAAAAATTGACAAAAAGAATTTGGTTTTACCAAAAATAATAAAAAATAATGTGTTAAACTCAGAATTTAATGTAGATTCCAAAAATATACATAATGTTTTATTTAAAAATCTGAAGTTATAGTTGATTTGTCACTAAATTAATGTAAATTATCTACCAGAACACATTCCCCAAATTTTGTTTTTTTTTAAATACTACGTGGAGTAGTGGAGCTAAAAGTGAAATCTACAATTAAATATATGATTGGCAATATTTTTTAGACTCAACGTACATACGTCTAATTTTAACAAGTTTCTCCAGAAGTTCGTGTAGATTTTATTGTGTTAAATTAATCCTGCATGCGGATTTTGGTTTCTCTTTTAAATACAGATAATGTTGCAATAACAAAATCTGATCGATCTTTCACTCTTACTAAAGATGTTGTGGAAGACATTTGCTTTCGAATAGAGCGAAACTCGCGAAAATCAGTGAAGAAGCTCTTATATTGCAAACAGGTTTTACTTCCTATTAACTTCGAATACAGCTTTAGCCAGAAGAAAACTTATGTTTTGTAGTATTGAATTATATAAATATCTAGAAAATTTTGGATAGTGCCTTTTTGCACAGGACGATTATTGGACAACTTTGGATATAACATATTTAGAGCATAACCCACCGTCTCGTCTCTGAAAAAATCAACTTTTAGTTTTGAAACTCCCAGAGGGTCACACATTTGAGGGCATTTTTTACTCTTTTATATTGACTGGTTTCACATTGTCTTGACTACAATCTATAAAATAATACAAATAAATATCTTATCTGTATTTTTGTAATTACAGAATACCTACATCGAGGAATCTACACCATGTCATCTAAGTTAATAGTTTTGTCAATTTTTCTATATTTTACTGTTTTAAATAAGTCTACTTATGCTCTTATTCCTATTGTAATAAATACCTGGCGATTTCCTCAAGCTGCCGAAGATGGTAAAAAATATTATTATAGTTGACTTTCAGAATAGAATTACTATTTTTATTTTAGCATTTCTTGCTTTAGATGAAGCACATTTAACAGCTGTAGATGCTGTAATGACAGGATGTTCTACTTGTGAAAGTTTGCAGTGTGAACATACAGTCGGATATGGAGGAAGTCCGGACGAAAATGGAGAGACTACATTAGATGCAATGATATTTGATGGGTAAGTATTGGATTGTACCGTTAAATGCAAGTCGAGGCACTTTTGAACGTACTATCGGCCAAAATGAAAATGACGCGTCCATAAACGAACCCCTGCTGTCGATGCCAGCCCACTAGCGCAACTATGCATAAATCATCCTCTGGTGAAATTATCCCAAACATGTAAACTCTGGCCTAGGGCAGATTTTTTACATCGTCTTAGATTTTCTGATATTTTGAGAATGATTTGGTAATTTACGGATAAAAAAAAATTGAAATTTGTGTTATAATTTAATTCTGCCGTAGACCTTTTTTGCTTTTACTAAATAAAACCAAAATTCGCAAATAATAAAATTCTAAAATTAATAAATTTGTTTCGTTGTGTAACCTTTGTATAACCTTTGGGATGGTAAGCAGTCATTTCTACCAGTATCAATAGATACATACATGAGCAGTATAATTATTGGTTAGTACCTATAGCATTAATCTCATGCTTACGAGACAAGTTGTTGAAAAATTTTGTTTTCTAGTACTTCCATGAATATGGGAGCAGTTGGTGGATTGAGAAGAATAAAAAATGCTGCACTTGTTGCAAAAATGGTTTTAGAGCATACAGAACATTCATTACTTGTAGGCGATTTGGCAACAGAGTTTGCAAAGAATTTCAATTTGCACGAAGAGACCTTAACTACAAATTATTCTAAAGATGTGTGGAAAGACTGGAAATCAAAGAATTGTCAACCAAATTTTTGGAAGGTAATCTGATATTATTTTCTATTTAGAAAAACTTCATATGTGCAAATAGGATGTACATCCTGATCCATCAAAATCATGTGGTCCTTATCAAAATGTAGATACCTCAAATGAAATTAAACACAAGGAAAAATGGAATGATTTCAATTCTTACAATCACGATACAATTGGGATGATAGCTATTGATGAGTCTGGAAATGTTGTTGCAGGCACATCAACGAACGGAGCTAATCATAAAATTCCTGGGTATTTTAACACAATTCAATGTTTTTTATTATTATTTGTTTGGTAGACGCGTCGGTGATTCTCCCATACCTGGTGCAGGAGCTTATGCTGATAGTGAAGTCGGTGCGGCCGTTGCAACTGGTGATGGAGATATAATGATGAGATTTCTTCCCAGGTCTGAATTTCCACCGATTAACATAACTAATCTTAAACTTTAATTTAGTTTCTTGGCAGTGGAAGAATTAAGAAAAGGCGCATCACCTTCTAAAGCTGCTCAAGTTGCGATTGATAGAATTACTCAAAAATATCCCAATTTTTTTGGTGCCGTTTTAGTTAGTACAAATAAAGGTGAATATGGAGCAGCCTGTAACGGAATGGAATTATTTCCGTTTTGTGTGGCAAGCCATGACACTAAAGGGGTTGTTATAAAAACGATTAATTGTACTAATAGACAAATAAATTAACGATAAATTGTATTCCATGATTTTAGAAGATCAAAAATAAATAATAAGGTATTGAGTAATTTATGTATATTATTTTTACTTCTCTACGATGAGATAAAATTCCACGCTCGTGCTATAAACAAAGTCTCGACGTACTAAAATAGTTATTTACCCGATGTATTCGGGAAGATAAATTTCCCGCATGAGCACCCTGTTTGCAGCACTCTCTTCGCTCGTGCTGCATTAGTGCGAATGCGAAAAATTTCTTCCCGAAATAGTTAGGAACTACTTTTTTTTGTAACAAATAAAGACCAACATTAAAAAAATAATAATTTAACATAATTTAGTCTAGAATTTTGTTTATTAATTAATGGGTTGTAAGACTTATTGGAGGATTTTGGCAACAGAAGTCACACTCAAAGTTGTTGCTTTACTATTATCGAGTAATGGCTTAAGTAAATTATAACTATTTTTTGTGGAAAATAAAAAACATTTTGGTACGGGAAAGCAGTATTTTCAGGCGTTGAGGATCACCGAAAAATAGCTGCTCCCACTTCATGAATACAAAAAAATATGAGTTAAAATGAAATTATCTATGTACTTAAGCAACAAGGTATTTGAAGGTGTTAATCAGGAATCCGACCTGTTGTTTTTAATTATTCAGGGAATCTTGATAGATATACCTTAATCACTCAGTTATCGTCTTCATCAATAATTTCCAATGATTCCCACCATCACAACCGCTGTGTTTCGCTAAGTCGAAGGACTGCCAACGACATACTGCTTGCTTACATAAGACCAAGGTGGGATACTCAACTATTCTCGAATTTACGCGTCGTCCAGGAGTGATCGCTTCCGTTTCCAGCCAACTTGAAAATAGAGTGACGTGAGTTTCTAGAATTCACAAACTCGTTCTGTATTTTCCCTTTTAAAATGTTGTTCGTTTCAAACAATTTTTTTCAGGTCTCTTTATTTAGTCTTCTATAGTTAACATATTTGAAGTTAAAACAACTTCTCCTATTGCTACTTTTTTAAAACAGAGTACTACGCTGTTTTAACAGACCACCAATTCTAATTGGAGCTTCAATTCTTTCCTTCAATTCTTTCAGTAGAATACAGCTTGAATTAGTAGGGTTCTTTGTCTGGACAAGTTAACGGATACTTTATATTCTAAAATAATTAGGATTGCATCTCCAAAAATTGTGTTTTTTTTTGTGATTTTATTTCTATTTAAATTTTTGTCGTGAATTTTAAAATTAACAACATAGAAAAAGGGATTTAATCAACTTTCGTTTATTTCTAGAGGGCTGCCACATCCGCCTACTGCTAGTGCATCAACTTGCCCTCATGAAAAAAAAGTATTGTCGCTGTTCTTTTCCAAATTTCTTAATTTTACAGGAGAGCGTAAAAACTACATATTTAGGTAAAGTTTTTTAATAGCAATGACAAATTTACGTGATTTTAATTCTTTTAAAAAGCTGCTAAAATAATAAAGGTGTAATGAGCAACGTTTACCACCATAATGAAAAATAAAATGTAGGTATCCCAATTAGCGTAAAAAAAAACAAAATTCTCAAATTTTAGATTTACCAGGTTTTAAAGGTCAGCGACAGTACCTACACTTAAATGGCTTTTTACATAAGGTAATTCATTATCCGTATAAATAACTATTATTACTAGTGATTTAAAGTTTAAAAATAAGAATAAACTGCTGACTGAATTATTTATTTTTCCGACTGTTTTACATTGTTTTTAATAGTATATTAAGTATGGAGAACGGTATCCTTAACGTTCGACATGCTATAACGTTTTTTGTGTAATTGGAGTTTCTAGAATAATAATAATAATAATAATAACAATTTATATCAATACATGTGATAATCGGGAAGATTGAAACTGAAAACTTTGGGTGGCTGTTCCATGGTTGCTATGGTTTTGTTCCAAACAAGTAAAATTCTGTTTTTGATACAATCATTCCTACATAGTTCTGTTTTGTGGTTCCGTTTTCGAAGCAAATATGAGCGATAGTGATGATCTACCGGATGATTTAGAAGACGCTTGGCAAGAAGGATGTTCGGCAATAATTCCAGAAAAATCTAAAGTCCGATATGAACAGACATACAAGTTGCTTAAGGAATGGCGTGAAGCAAAAAAGATTTCTGTAAATGAAATGAGCTTGTTAGCGTATTTTGTGGTGAGAAGTGGACACTTGAAGGCCCCAGGCAGTTTATGGGCGGAGTATTCTATGCTGAAGAGTAGGTACAATTTTTCTCCATGATGCTATCGATATTTCTAAGTTTGCTACATTAATTGCTTATCTTAAAAGAAAAAATATTGGATATCGGCCTAAGAAGGCTAAAATTTTTACCAAAGAAGACTTGGAAAAATTCTTGAATGAAGCACCAGACGAACAATTTTTAATTCAAAAGGTATGTTGTAGATGATGAGGTGGTATATCTGAGTTCTAAGTAAACAATATATTTGCAGGTAGCAATGATATTGGGAGTATCGGGCGCTTGTAGACGAGAGGAATTGTACAATATTAAAATGAGTGACATAGAAGAACATGAAGAAATGTTTATAGTAAATATTCCAAATACAAAAACAAATATTCAGCGAACGTTCACAGTTATTAATAAAGAAAATGAAGCAGTTCATTATTTGGAAATACTTCGAAAATATATAAGAATTCGACCAAGCAACCCAACGTCAGATCATTTATTTCTGAACTATCGAAATGGCAAATGCACTAGCCAAGACACAGGAAAAGGCACAATTGAAGGCTGGCCGTCAAAAATTGCAAAGTATTTAAAGTTGCAAGCCCCTGAAGGTTTTACTGGACACTTGTTTCGACGCACATCGGCTACACTTTTGGCGAATTACGGAGTTGATGTGTTGGGACTAAAAAGACATGGTGGGTGGCGTTCATCAACGGTGGCCGAAAGTTACGTGGAAGATTCCCTCCAAAACAAAATTGAATTTGCTCATAAAATTTTACACAGCGATGTTGGTGGACTATTACAACAACCTGGGACTTCTACGTCGGAAAGTTTGTCTATTAACACTAAAAACTCAAATGCTAGTGGTATTACTACTATTAATTATAATAATTGTACATTTCATTTTAATAAATAAATCGCAAAATTGTTTTTTTTTTAGATTTAATTGCTTACCGTTCACTGAACGGTAAGTGAATTATTTACCGTTTTGTTTCACGTAGCAACCAGTAACAGCAACCTACCGTCGTGGAAACAGGCAGAGTAAACTGATAAAAATAAACAATCGCCCAAAAAATTAATTTTTTGTAATTTTTGTTTTTTTAACTAGAAGGCTGTGATTGTAAAAAAAATATTTCGAAATAATGTAGGGAACCATTAAAAAATAAAATTATTCTCGTAAATAATTAATTTAGAAAATACACGAGTTTAAATTAGAATAAATTAGTTTTTCGGGTTTTACTCCTTTTTTTTCCAAATAGAACAATAGTAGCTCATTTGATCTTTTAAATTAACGTTTTCTTTGTCAATCCAAAGATACCAAAATTCTGAGAATCTACTCAGTAGTTTTTCTAATACATATTTACAAAAATATTTTTTATCGCTTCTCAAACAGTTCTCTAATAATTTCGAACAGCAAAATAAAATAGTGCAACAAGAATTGATAAAAATAATAGGTTCGACATAAAAAACGTGTTCTACTAAACACAATAAGATTTCTGTCATAATATAGGTAAAGAAGTCAAAATAGATAAAAAAGTTGGTATACACCTTTGTATTTCGTAACGTCAAAATTTATTGTAGATATCTAATTTTATGTTATATATAGGTATTATTTTTTATGTATCGTGGTATTGATATATTCATATTGTTTAGCAATAATAAACCGTTAATTTTGAAATGCTAACAGTAAGAATTGGGCATAAAATCTTTTTTTTCTGCACTTTAAAATAAAAAAATATTTATCTATACCATATTGTTTGTTTTTCATTTAAAAAAAAAATCAAGTACGTTTAAAAAAACTTTCCCTGTATTGTAGTCCAGATTTTTAATTGAAAATTTTGGATGATAGTTATTAATACGTAAGCCATCATTAAAAAATTAGCATTTCACAAGCAGAAGAACAGAAACACATTCGGGTTTGTTGTTAAGATACAACTGATGAAATCTTATACATTTACCTATCTACATAATTGGTTAAAATCCCAAAATTACATTAACTCTAGGTAAACAGAGATTAGAAAGTATGTCTCGAAAAAAAAGACTCTAATTCTGAGAACAAAAACCATCATGTTGGGAATGTTTAGAATACCACAAGTCCAATATTTTACGATCTGTGAACGTATTGGTTCTTTAAACTTATTTTTACAACACCTTCTTTAATATATTATTATAGCTGTGCAAAAAAGGGTGACAAAAGCCATTGAAATTTGGAAACGCACATTAAGAAACATATTGAAACGACATGAAAATAATAATAACACTGAAGAAATTGTGAATCAACTAAACATTGAGACCGAGGAAGTTCAGAAAGAAAACGCTATATCGTCATACATGCTGGAACAAAAAGCGTATTTTTGGATGGTCTTGATAGAATTTTTGTTTCCAAATTAAAAAGCCAAGACTATCATGACAGTATAAAAAATGAGTATTTTAAAGACGGAGAATTGTTAAACAGCCTCAAAAAACCATCAGCTATTGTGTTAGACAATGCACAGTATCACTCCCAAATTGCTAACAAACAACCTCATGTAGAATGGAACAAAAAGATATAACTGGCTGGTTAAACTCTAAAAATATTTCTTTTTGCGATGGACTTTTTTTGTAATTTTTTGCTGGCCATTGCTAAAATTTTTAAGAAAGAAACCACATATGCAATTAATAAAATGACCTTAAAAACAGAACATAGGGTACTTCGTAGTTCGTTTACCACCCTATCATTGCCAATTTAATCCCGTTGAAATGATATGGGAAATTTGTAGAAACTATTACAATAATAGGATTCGTGGATGAAGAGATTTTAAAAGTTTGGGAACAAAGTTTAAATTAAGCGACTCCTGAAGTGTGGAAAAATGTTGTGAAGATGTGGAAAAGCAGATTTTAAAAGAGTGGTGGGAACGAAAAAGTTTTTTATATGAAATCAAAGCAATAATAACACTAGTCAACATGATTTTTCTTTATTGATATCTAATACGTGTCTTTTGTGCACTTTTTTATGCAGATTCTAAAAATGTACTCAAAAATTGGCCATTACGTCAGGTTTCTGAAAAAACTTATAAAATATTTTTCTATACAGTATGAACCATTTGTAATGAATAAATTCGAAGAAAATTCAGGAAATTGCCTTTCAGAAAAACACTCGAACATGTGGCCTCTTATTTTTTAACGCGCATTTTTTGACAAAAAAATTAGATATACAGGATGTTCCAAAATCGAGATACGACTTTCATCATTGAAATTTTAAATGAGAACCTCAATGTTTTTCAGCATATTTGAATTCTACGTATAATTTTGCGTATTTTTTATGTAGCACACCCAATGTCGACTTTCAGTTGTTTGTGAAAAAAAAGCGTGAACCATTTGTAATAAATAAATTTGATAAAAATTCAGAGATTTACCTTTTATAGGAAAACGCTTGGACACGTATTCTGTTATTTTTTGACATTTAATATGTAATAATTCAAAATAATTTATGGCTACAGCGCTGCTTCGGCTACCTCCATCATTAAGCCTTTCTTAATTTTTTTATCGCAAATCATAAAATTAACATGCTTTTTTAATAAAATACTTTTCTACATTAAATATTATTTAAAATTATTATTATTTAAATTTCAAGTGATAAATAAATACACTAAATAAAATAAATAAGACCTAAAAATGCCGACATTTAATACCCTAAACATTTCATTTATTAATATGTCACGAATCACAACAAACTTACACTTAATAAAGAAATTACTGGAAAATAAAACGTTCGATGCACAGATTTCCTTCATTACTAAGCTTCAACACAGGTGTGACATGAGCAAATTCCAGCGAACCATGCCGAATGTGAACGAAGTCCCTCCTTTTTTTATGCGTAGATTGCTAATTTTATGTACTCGGACATCCTCGGTAGTTGGTTTATTGCCGTTCGGGTGACTTTGACAGCACCAAGATGGTACGGTAATTTCTATTTTCGATTAATTTTTCTATTATGCGAGAATTATTTGAAACTTGTGACTCGATTAAAACTAGAATGTCTAGAGTGTTGGAGTTGAGTGGTTTTATGCCTTATTCGTCTTTCTATATGTGATTTTTATTCGATCAAAATTTAGATATTATAATTTCAACCTTATGTACTTGAGCAATAAGGGCGACGTTTTAAGGTATGTTTTTAGTATGACAGTGCTTTGAATTTTCGCGGATTATTGACGTCATACTTCTCCACCCTATTATGACGTCCGAACATTTTTGGAACATCTGTATAATCAGAAATATTTTTCTGAAATACGCTTTACATTATAAATGAAATTTACAAAATATCAAAGGTCCTTCGTTGACGAAAAATTGTTATAGAATCATTCTACATTATTTTGTACTTCTGTGGAAAAATTGATTTTCTCTTTTTTTCTAAAGATAATTCTCTCTCTTTTTTCTCGTTGGGGGAATTTAGTGTTTTACTGTTGGCTAATATGTATACAGCTGTCACTTATGTTATCATGGGTTGTTTTACAGCTGTCAAAATGCAATAATGGGGAAGATTTGTGATTTGAAAGTATTGTTTTTGGACGTTTTTAACATAAACGTGATGGAGTGGTAATTAAAATATGGTAAGGAAAAAGACACCTAAAGATATTATAATAAAACAAGTGTATCTTCCAAGTTAAATGTGAACTAACCACAATTTAATAATGTCACTGTGTCATAATTAATTATTTTATTAAGTTAATATATTTAATTGTGTTGTAATGTATTTGTAGGGTGCGAATATATCCCAGCTGGAACGTGATATCGGCTCTGAACAGTTTCCTTCCAATGAACATTATTTTGGTTTAGTAAATGTAAGTTGTTGGACATTGTGTACATTCATAATGTTATTTATTACTTTTGCAGTTTGGTAATACTTGTTATAGTAATTCTGTTCTTCAAGCTCTATACTTTTGCAAGCCGTTTAGAGATAGAGTTTTAGAGTACAAAGCAAAAAATAAGAGGACAAAAGAAACTTTGCTTACATGTCTTGCAGATCTATTCCACAGCATTGCTACCCAAAAAAAGAAAGTAGGCTCTATTGCACCAAAAAAATTTATAGCAAGGCTACGAAAAGAAAATGGTTTGTTTTTAATTTACAAAAAATTGCAGTATTAATCTATTTTTGTAGAGGGGTTTGATAACTATATGCAACAGGATGCACATGAATTTTTAAATTTTTTAATTAATCATATTAGTGAAATTATTTTGGGTATGTTAACAATTTAATATTATTAGACAAGTTTTTTTATTTTGTTAACAATTTTTAGCTGAAAGACAACAAAATTCTACTACTAACAATATAAAATCAAAAGGGACTGGAGAAAATGGAACTGCACATACACCTCCTGAACCTACTTGGGTACATGAAATATTTCAGGTATAACTCAAAAGAAAACTGTGTACAAATAATTGGATTTTAATGTATTTATAGGGTATATTGACAAGTGAAACTAGGTGTTTAAATTGTGAAAATGTGAGCAGTAAAGATGAAGACTTTTTTGATTTACAAGTGGACATCGAACAGAACACTAGTATAACTCATTGTTTGAGGTGTTTTAGTAATACAGAAACACTGTGTAGCGATAATAAATTTAAGTGTGATAACTGCAGTAGTTACCAGGAAGCCCAAAAACGAATGAGGGTGAAGAAACTGCCAATGATTCTTGCATTACATCTGAAGAGATTCAAGTATATGGAACAGTACAACAGGCATATTAAGGTGTCACACCGAGTTGTGTTTCCTTTAGAACTGAGACTGTTTAATACGGTAGGTGCAGTGCAAAATTCTATCTTATTTTTAATTTTAGATTAATTTAATATTTACATATTAGTCAGTGATCTGAGGGTCCAAATACGACCTAAGATATGCACTTGAAAACTTTCCAATTTTGTAAATAAATATGTACCGTATTCAGAATTTTCTTAGGAATTTGAATCTGATAATTTCAATGTTTGCACAAATTGCATAATATTACATAAGTTATTATTGCATAAGTGTACAGCGTATTTTTGGGTTTATTTACAAAAATATTTTTAAAGGTTTTAAACATAAATGACAAGAAAATTAAAGATCCTAATCAATCCCACAAGTTTAATCAAATAAATTCTTACATAAAAGTTGCACAGCGCTTTCGTGAATTACCTCTTCATCATCAGTACCTAAATAATAATGAAAAAGGAAAATTATAAAAGTTAGAAAATATTAGAATAAAACTTAGCAAACTTTTGTTAATCAATCACAACTAAGAGCCGGTTTACAGAAAGTGAAATTAACTTTAATTGCGATTAAATAGTTAATTCGCGATTAAATGCCGATTTTGACCAATCAAACACGAAGAAAGCCGATTTAATTGCGAATTAACTATTTAATCGCAATTAAAGTTAATTTCACTTTCTGTAAACCGGCCCATAATAAATAAAAATGTATACTAAGAAAAGGATAAATCATTATTTTTAGTAAAAAATATGTTGATCGATTTAACACATCAAGTAAATAAATAATAATAATTTATTATTAACAGAAGTTTGCTGAGGTTTTTCTAATATTTTCCAACTTTTTATAAAAAAATACATTATTATTTAGGCATTGATAATGAGAGATAACTACTCTTGAAAGCGCTCTGCCACTGTTATGTAAGAATTTATTTGATTAAACTTATGGGATTAAAATATCCATTTCGAGATTAAAGATTGCTTCTATCGAATTTAGGTTTCAACTTATAGAAAGCTTATTTGATTCATATTCTTGTGGTGTAGACAAAAATTATAAAAATTTTATTTTACATTTAATTTATTGTTTAAAATAATATATGCGCGAAATGTGTAGTGAAAGATTAAGAAACTTTTTTTAATATTACAAATAATCTAATGCGACATAAGATACGTAGAAGAGATTATGGAAGTTTTTCATAAAAAAGTTATTAATTGGGAGTCTTGTATGAAAGATACGAATTTTTAAAGAGACCCGTTTTTATGCGAGGTGTGCGCGGACTAATTTACTCTGCTCTAAGTATAGAAACTGCCCACAGGCTGTTTTTTCAGGTATTTCTTATTTTTATTGAGATTCGGGTTCATTGGTTTCAAATAATGTTCTTTTGCATTATTATAGAAAAACGCTATAAAAAAAACAGTGTAGTAAATGTAGCCAAATTATTATGAATACAACAAGCCTTCTAGGCCCAAGGCTTGATTAACGATTTTTCTCCACCCTTTCTTGTTCTGTGATTTTTCTTTCCAATTGTTTATTCTCCTCTTTTTCTCCATTCTGGTCTTGCTCCGCTTTTTCGTCTATTAGGTCCTAGTCGTGTTTCTAATAATACCTTTCTGGGTAACTTGTTTTCTGTCATTCTTATTACGTGGCCCATCCATCTGATTCTTTGTGATTTAATTACCTCTCTAATATTATCTGTGTTTTTATACATTATTCTTAATTTTTTATTTGTTTTTCTTATCCAAGTTCTTTTCAATTCCTACCCTTCATAAATTTTTCTTAAAACATTTCTCTTCCATATCTGCAGTATCCACTGTTCTCAGTGTCCACCCTTCAGAAGCGTATGCTACCACTAGTCAGATGATTCCAAAAGTATTATTTTTCTAATTGATTAAAATAATTCTAATGTTAACACGTTTTTTTGGAGTGACTTTGTTCTTAACAGGTCGACGTTTAGCCAACAGTTGCGGCTTTCTCTGTTTTCTTCTTTTTCAATAAGTAACATATTCATTTTTATTGTTTAGGCCTTCGCAATAGCATTCTACAATACTCGTACAATCCAAGCCTAATTTTTTACAAATAAAATGACCCATTTTTTTACATTTGCAAAAAGTGTTTTCAGTTAACAATTTTGAACGATCACTATTTGTTATTAGTTTTGGTACCGAAATGTTGTGTTTTAAGACTCAAAGTCTTTTAGATTTGACAGTGAAGGCCTAACTTCAGATGCTGCTTTCCAAATTACGATCTGGTATGCAACTTTTAAGGCATGGTGACGAAGTGCATTTTCTGTTGTTATATTGGACTTACAACGACGAAACAACAAGTTAAGTTAAATAAGTTAAGGCCTTAACGTATTTAAATTTCCTCACTACAAAAGTTTGCAACATTACGGGCAAAATTTTAAAGTTATTTAAAAATACATTGCTTGACTCAACAGAAAATAAGAAATACCTAACACTAGGGCAAATGTCTAGTTGAAGTAATAGCCTGGCCAATTTCTATGCTTACAATAGATTAGTGTGCCCACATTTCGCATAAATACACATCTTTTTAAAAATTCCTAACTTTCATACAATAGCCTCAATTATTATTATTTGTTATAAGAAATTTTCTCAACATCATCTACATACAGACTGGTCCAATGAAAAGTATGCATCTAACGTTACTTTTTTTGTGAAATTTAAAGCAGAAATGCTTGGAAACGTATTTTTTTTAAGAGGTCACATTTTAAGAATATTTTGCAACCCATACCTTTAACCACCTGATGGGGGTGAATCACACCCCTAAACTTTTAAGTAGAAAGTGGGGTTACATGCTTTTTTCACTTATACCAAAACTACATGATTGAAATTCCTTAGCCGTTTTTGCATTACCTGTTCAAGTAAAATTCAACGGGTACTATTATACTAAAGATAAATTTGTGCCCTTTAAAATGATGTATTACTCGACCTACTTTCCATTGAAAATTTCTAGGGTATGATTCACTTCTTTCAGAGGGTTAAAGATGTAAATTGCAAAATATTCTTAAAATGTGTCCCCATTCAAAAGAAAATCGATATGTCCGAACGTTTCTGCTTTAAATTTCACAAAAAAAGGTAACGCCCTAGGTGCGTACTTTCATTGGACTATCCCGTATTTTATTTTGAAATTTTGTAAAATATTGGTAGGTAATTTTGTGCAATTCGACAAAAATTTCTGAATACGGTTCATATTTTCCAAATTCGAAATCTTTCGGTACTTGTAGAAGCAGCTTTCTGAGGACTAAATTTCTGACTACTATATGATTATTTTTTTAAATAATTTTTTTATTGAAAACTGTGAGGGAAATGCATTCCACAAACTGGAAAATAAGTAAATAGGTCCCATCATATGGTGTCATTTAACAAAATATTAAATTTTGAAATTGCAACACGATAACTAAAAATTATTTTTTTTAAATCGGCCGCAAAGTGAACGCAATAATCCGAAAAGTAATGGTGCGTGCTTGTGTACTGTTTGCTGGCATAGTATTTAAAATTTTAATTTTTTTTTAATACATCACTCTAAGAATGATATAAAATGAGATTTTTTCAGTAGATTTGTGTTTAACTAATAGGCATACATAAATGATGCAAATATTTATATTGCACAATGAAGTACAGGGTGTGCACTGTAAAAAAAATTTAAATAGAAACTGATGAGTTTATTGTATTTTTTTATTTTACAAGTAGTTATGAATCTATTCGTGAACGAACTTCCAATTAAAACTTAAGAAGTAAAAAAATATAAATTTTTATTTTTTCTAGAGTTAATATCTGCAGAAAAGTTTTCTTTTTTTCTACATTTTTCAGTGTCAGTGTCAATTAAATTGATTGAACTGTTACATACACATGGGTTTAGCTGCCTTGATAACATTTTTTTTAGAATCAACCGTTCTGCAGATATGAAGTCTCGAGTAAATAAAAAATTAATATCTTCTTAGTTCTAACGTTTTACTTGTGTTTTACTTAAAACCTTGTTTACGAATGGATTTATAACTTCTTATAGAATCAAAAAATTAAACTAATTAGCAAAAAAAAATTAAACACGTAGTATTCGAAACGAGAAAAGGGTTCCAATTTTTCGCGATACAGATAAGGGGCAACTACCCCGAAACCGGTATATAGTTTCCTGACGTTGTTGTTCAATTGTTAGAAAATATGTAACACTGTTAGTGTATACGAGTATAGTGGTCCTATAGTAAAGTGGGCAGACTTATCAAGTCCTCCCAATAAACAGATTATAAAAATAAATGCAGTTACCGCAAATATCAAATAAACCACAAAACTACTCATAAAAGTTTATTTATGAGGGTTGCCATTTCTCAGAACCATTTAAAGATGTAAGCAACCCCTGCCAAGGTTGTTGTTAAATGTGAAAGTGTTTTATGGTTTATTTGATGTATGCGGTAACTGCAATTATTTTTATGGTTTGTTTATTGGGAGGGCTTAATAAGTCTGCCCACTTTTCTATAGGACCACTATACTCGTATACACTAACAGTGTTACATATTTTCTAACAATCGGGTTGTTGCAGTTGCGTAGGATATGTATGTGCAAATTTGGTAAAATTTGCTTTACTTTACTTCAAATAGTAAATATTTTTTTGTGGTATTGCTCCACCCGCTCAAGAGTTAGTCACCCATATTTCAGATTCCTACAGTTAGTTAACGAATAATTCTGTATAATTTGTAGACGAAAAATTAATTGATTATTTTTTTCTAGTCTGACGATGCAGTTAATCCAGATCGATTATATGACTTAGTAGCCGTTGTGATACACTGTGGAAGCGGTCCTAATAGAGGCCATTACATCAGTATAGTCAAAAGTCATGGTTTTTGGCTGCTCTTCGACGATGACCAAGTTGATGTAAGTTATATTTAAATTTTCTTTGCAATAATTTAATTACTTTCTTTCTACAGAAAATAGATGCTTCAACAATAGAAGACTTTTATGGCCTCACTTCTGATACTCAAAAGTCGTCAGAAACTGGTTACATTCTTTTTTATCAATCGCGAGAGAGTTTATGAACTCTGCTACTCCTTGCCTTAATCATTGAGAGGATTTAATGGAAGTACAAAGTAACCTCTCATTGAATTGGGACGGGTAAATTAAAGAAAAAACGTCTGTAAATATGATTCAAAATACGGAAAAGAAATTTGTTGGATTTATATTTTATTTATTACATATTTAGAAGTTTCCGGCCGTACTTTTTCTTAAAGGCAGTTTTTTTTTTACCTATTTCAATAGTCGACTTTTTACTCAACTGGGAGTTATTTACCCGTACTTTCAAAAAATCAGAATTTATTTGTTGTTCTGTTGCAATGAAGAATCGAAAATGCAAATGTAGATTGCATGTTGATAAGGATACAAGAAGTAATTTTTATTGTGGTGGAACAGCATAGAAATAATTGACTGTGTGGTGAATTTTACTTCTTTACTGGAAACTCCATGATTTATTACATATTCCATTTAGCAATAAACATTTAGCAAGTCACAAAAATACTGTGCATAATTCAGAGTTTAAGACCCTGCTAATGGTAAAAAAGTAAAATTCACTTTTCTTATTTTGTTAACAAATATACAATTTTTAAATATTATATGAGAAATTAGAACATACTGTAAAAATGCTGCTAAGCAGATTTTATTTTTATCCTGTAAATATTCGTTAGATATAAATATATTTGAAAAAATGCATGTGATGTTTTTTTTTTCAACGCACAATCCATAAAATTAGTTAAATAAAACTATGGAAGAGCTATGCCAATATAGTAATTAAAAAAAAAATGATTTTCTGGTTTCACGCCCAAGTTATAATTATTATATGTTTTAGCGGAATAATGACCTAGAAATAAATATTTTTTTGCAATAGAATTTGAATCACCACTTTATTACTTTGGAAACAGATTTGGAAATACTGGAACTGCCCTTAGCTTCAATCTTCATTTTAACCCAGAACTTTTTAACAAAAATATCCAATGAAATTGTTTTATATGTTTATTTCACAAAAGGCGTACAAATTAAGCAATAAATTCATAAGGAATAGGAGCCAATTGAACTGCTGGTACTTTCCCACTGACAATATGTGCAGGTCTTGGTTGTGCAGGTTGCCTCTTAAGCTCTACTCGGATATTCTTTTCTTTAGCTTCCTTTCGCAATTTTTCGTTCTGTTTAACTCGTGTCAAGAAATCTTGTCTGCACTTTGAGTGATTCACATGCTCAATACGAATATTGATACGTTTTGGGATAATTCTACCCCCAACACGTTTGTTGACGATAACCCCCAAAGCATGAGCAGTCACATTAAAAACACGCCCAGTTTTTCCATGATACACCTTGTATGGCATGCCCTTCTGTACAGCCCCATTGCCCTTAATATCCACAATATCTCCAACTTTGTACACTTTCATGTACGTTGACAGAGGAATAACCCCATGTTTTCGGAACTTCCTCGAGAACAAATCTCGAGTTCCTCTACGATAACCTTTCGAGTTTGTCATCTTTTACAACCTACAATTAGAATTTACAGTTTAAAATTTATAGGTAAAGTAATAAAAGAAATTTTCTAACCTGGTTCTCGGCCTGAACACGTTTTAAAAAGGAAGAAGATGGCGGCGTCAATTTCCGTCTCAATTGTTTCTCATGTGGCGACATCTGCTGAAAGACATCAATAATAAATATCACAAAAAATTTATTGTAATTTTTTGAATACAATTTTTAGAATTAGAAGTATTTATGTTTTTAAAATAAATACATACTTTTATTTGATATATTTATTTGCAGTAATAATCTTCTTTACTAGATCTATTTTTGAGTAAAGTTTACAGGTATCTGTAACTATTAAGCGATTTCTGCTTTATCGACTACCTCATTTCAAATTAAATTCCTAACCTCAAAAAATAAAATGTCCAAATCCAAATAATTATTTCTAAAACTCCAAAAAATGTCTAAAGTACGAGAAACGCTAATAACAAATTGTGAAAGAAAATTTTTAAACAAATGTTTATCAGATCAAACGGTAAAGCAAAAATTTAATATTTTTGAAATTTAGTTTTGTTTTTAGAGAGTGGATGGTCGTAGTTTTTCTGAATTTAGACCCCTAGAATTAAAATTTGGTAAACATTGGGGCTCGTGCTACGTGTCGTTAGGAAAAACAAAGTAAATAATATAACCTGACAAACTTATTAATGAATTAAATAGAGTTCTAGCTCAAACTTCATGTGAAATTCAGCAACCAAAATCCACAAGGCCTAGTGAAGGAATTTTGAATATAAATATCGAACTAAATCCATTGGCAGCCCCACATTTTGAACCTGGAAGACAATCAGAACTATCAATCCAATTAAATAGACTTTTAGAAAAGTGTGTGAAAGACTCAAAAGCAGTTGATCTGGAATCACTATGTATTAAAACAAATGAGAAAGTTTGGGTTTTAAAAGTTGATATAAACGTTTTAAATCATGAAGGGAACATTTTGGATTGTGCGTCAATTGCTATGTTAGCTTCTCTAGCTCATTTTAGATGTCCTGATGTAACATGTGATGGTGAAGAGTTTATCATTCATAGTTACCAGCAAAGAGATGCAATTCCGATTGTTATTCATCATTATCCAGTTTGCATAACATACGCAATTTTTAATGGAGGGTAAAAAGTTAAATTAGTTGAACGAAGTGGACTTTGTTATACTTTTAAAAATAATGTCGCCACCTGTTAATTTAGTTTGATAACAGCAATAGTAAATTTTATGTGTTATTTAAAATGTTATCGACGCATCAGATGACAATAGCCGAAACCGGTCCTGATAAAATTAAATTTTTAAAAGTATATACAGAGGTGTCCCTGAGAGGCCTATAAGTACAATGAGCCACCAAAATTATTTATTTAGTACAAAAGTGTACCGTTCCAGCACTATTAGTGCCAAAGATTTCAAAAAAAAATTCTATTATAAACAAACGGTTTAAACAATTTAAATGAAATTTGGTGGGTATTTTCGAAACAGTACAGTTTTGTACTAAGTAGCCTGTTGTACAGATCTTTTAAGGACACCTGAATAAGGGAGTAATAATTTACCCACTTCATTCAATTAAAAAACCGTTACAAACAACGAAAGATAAAATAAATCAGTGAAAATACCTTTTCTAGGGAATACATTCTTGCTGATCCTTTATTACTTGAGGAAGGTTCAGCTGATGCAATGTTAACTGTGGGACTTAACGGTTTTAGAGAATTGTGTGCACTTCATTTAGGCGGAAAAGCGGAACTTTCGCCAGATATCATTTTGGGAACAGTTTCCAAAGCCGCTTCGCGAGCTGCCATAGTTGTTGAAGAAATCAAAAATTCTATAAAAGCTGATAATGAACAAAGGTAATAGTAAACCAATAATTTTTGCTGTAAAATCCTTTAAAATTTCAAGTGAATCCATTCTTTTGGGAATATTCTGATATATTTTTGACTTTCTAAAAAACGTGTTAAGAGAAAAAACACCAAAAACTCATCTGAACAGCCGGTAGTGGATTTCAAACCCACATTCTGACGAATGCTAGCGCTTAGCCACTAAATCGATTATATATGGCATTAATTTAACTTTTAACCATTTCACATAAGCGATTAATCTGTTTAACCCCCGTACAACACCAGAATACGCTGCACTGAGAATGGGCCAACCAACCTGAAACCAGCCTGCAGTTTCCTTAAAGAGGTACAATAGCTGTTGGGCGACTTATATGCGTGTCGAAGTACTTGTCCCAGGAGTAGTTGTTTCTATACATATTTTAGTCGTTGGGAATGGGGTGTTGCTATAAAATGGCAAATTGCCAGCGATGTTTAAAAAGTGGCGCCATGGCATTCAGCTAATGTTCATTTAAATTGTTGAAATTCCTAGAAAAGTTAGTAATAATACTAAAACAACAACCAAAGGTGGTCTTAACAAGGTGTTATGCCCTAATAAAAGAATTAGGAGAAAATAACTAATATTAGGTTGAATCCAAGTCAAATTTTGAATCATTAGGATTGTATATTTTTATTAAACAAAATACAGTCCGAGCTATATTACTATGAAAACTACATACGAGTATGCTGCCAGGTGATTTCTTGGGACCTATTCGTAAAGGAACAGTTCAGGATTGTTTTTTTTTAAGTGTCTTACACAAAAATAAAAAGAACTTTAGTAATTGGATCAGCCCATTCCGTAGAGACTTTTCTCTATCTAGTTCTTAATCTATCTTATCTAGTTCTGAAAATTCTACTTTTCTTCTAATCCATTAAATGGTAAAATAAAAAATATATCAGACTCTAAATCAAGTCTGTAGAATTCATTTTTTTTTATGCAATACTGACTTATGCAACACTAACACCAAACTTTATACTTGATACGACGCACGTTTCGAATACAAGGTTCTCATCCTCAGGTAGAAATTAAAACTCAGTCGAATCAAGTAAAAAGTTTGGTTTTAGTGGGTGTTTTACGTTTCATTTTTTATTTAAACACACCAAGAAGATTATTGTTCCAATGTGGAAAATAAAAAATAATATAACTGCATTCACGCTCAATAGAAGTAGATACCTAGTAGATTTTATCAGCTTGCTATTGGTACATAAAGTTCGACAACAAAATTGATTTCAATATAACTGGTTTTAATGGGTCTGGAAATTGTTAAAAATGAGAATATAATCTAGTTTTTGCGTTTTTTTAGTAGTGTTAATGTTAAATGTTTTTGTGAAATAGCTTTTTTTGTGTGTTCCTTGCCTTATTTGTATGTATTTTCGCAAGTTCTGGTTTAGTTACCCCTGTTTTTTGTTGAAAATTATGCTGAATTCTTTCTTTGACAAAGATTTATGCTTCTATTGACGTAACTCCGTAAGCGAATCTTCTTTTAAAAACTGGGCATTGGAAATAGGAAAAAACTGAATGATCTTTTGAAAGAAATAGTTAAGATTTTAGTCAAACGAACTAGGTAATTTACCAAAAACAATGTTTAAAACCTGGGACTTAACACTTCTTAACTGTACTTCAAATACCATTAAAAAGAAATATTTTTATTATTTGATTATTTTGAAAAATATTGGTTATTTCTTCAACAAACGGTCGTCAGTTCCGTACAACCTATACAATCCCTCACATTAACAATAAGTACTTACGTCGACTAAAAAATAACTCTTCTTTTTGAAACTGTATAGACGCCGGCAAATAAGGGTTTCCTTATTTTTTAGCTATTTTTCCAAAATTTAGATGTTTCGCAATGGAAAATTTACGAACATACATCCCTTGTTGTTGTACACAGCAACACCCAGTACCCTTGTTTGATCTGTCTAAACTCGTTTTAACACTAAATTTACAAAACATCAGAAAAACTAAGCTCTCAAAAGTACAAGTAGGCCATTGGAATTTAAAATTTTGCCTATTGTGAATTTTTTTTCAGAATCATTTTCATTTAATATTTGAGATATTTGTGGTAAACATTTTTTAAAACGAGTATTTTTATACACTCTAAAGTATGTATGACAAATTAAAAAAGAAGAAAAGAAAAAATAGTGTAACATGTATACTTTTTGCCAAGTTTAATATTCGCTTTGCGTATAACATTTGCTATTAAAGATAATTAAAAAAAAACGTAATTAATCCCGAATTCTCAAGAATAAAAACGAACAAAAAAATATAGGAAAATTCTGACACGTTTCTTAGAACATCAAAAAAGTTAAAAACAGCTTACTATTTGTGTTGAAACAAAATCACTAAACTACAAATCTAAACAATTTCTTACCACTAAATTAAATCATTTCAGAGATAAGAAACTTCCAGTTGGATTTCATATTGAAAGTAATTTTAAAACATCTTCAGTATTTGCGGCTTCTTTAAACCAGTGGCAAACAAAGAAAAATAAAAGAACCAAAAATATTAAAAAGAAAGAGTTAGGTGATTCCCTTCAAGAAGAAAAAGTTGAAATTATTGAGAAAGGATCTGTAGAGTATACCCCAGATGAAGAAGATAAAAACATAGATTTGGAGAGAGTGGATATCAGTGACGATGATTCCCTTCAACATCCAACAAAAGTTGACATTATTGGTAAAGGAGCTGTAGAGTATATCCCGGATCAAAAAGATAAAAAGATGGATTGGGAGAGAGTGGACAGCAGTGACGATGATTTATTTATAGTCGAGAAGCCTAAAGGTACTTGATTTGTTTTTTCGTTAAAAAAGTTTTTGTTGTACTGTCAATTATGGTTGTACGGAGTCCTAGATTAAGAGATGTCATAAATAATAATTTGTATGGGTGATACAAACAAAGATAGCATGCCGAGAGTAGAGCACATTGAGGTAAATTGTCTTCAGATTTAACGCGTCTTATATTAATTAATATTGTTTAATTATTTAGTACATTGTTAAATTGAATAAAAAAGTAAAAACGCGTACACCTCTACCATATTGGCACCTTAAACTCCACATCTCATTAGAACGTCAATTCCGCTAAGTGCCGAATCGTTTACCTTTTCTTGATCTAGTATTTTTTGGTCCATAGACTTACAAAAAAGCGCACAATTTGAAGAGTTCATTAAGGTACTTTTCAAATTATCATCAAAATATTGGACAAAGGTTTGTTTTAAATGCAGAAATATGAAATTATACCTTTATTTATTTTATTTTGCACGTGTTTTGACGATCATTTCGCCATCATCAGAAAATTGCTATAACAAAAACTATGACTTACTAGGACATATAAAATTAATCAATTATGACGTAAGTATTTACGCGGAAAAAAAATAGTTTTAATATTCAACACCAAAAATAGGGGTTGCTATTTAAAAAAAATATCGATTACGTCACAGCAAAAAACCAGTTGGCCAAAGAAATTTGGAAAACGTGTACAATAAAAAAATATAATTGACCTGTCTTGGCATTTTTCTAAAAAAACATTAACTTAAAAAATATGAATTTTATTCCATACTTTTATGTCACTCTGTATATGGTGCTTCGTAACTCTGGTTAGCGTCGATCTTCTTACTTTAAGAAATGCATTCATTTTGAAAATTTTAAAGCTTTGATGACACTGACTTTATTATTGCCTACTAAATGTATTTGGACCATGTGGGAATAAACCCCAACAAACCAAAAAATCCCATTTAGTTAGTCATTACAAAAATGAATGAAAAATAGATAAACATAACAACAAAGCGGCACAAGGCAAATTTTACATTGCAAATCATGACCAACTTCGACTACGATCATTTATAATGACCCTGTATTTGACTGTCACAGTAAACAAAAAAACAACGTCATTGTGCTTACCTTAAAAACATGGTATCCAGTCTTCTTATTACTTTTATTAATTGATTTGGTGCTTTAGAAAACTCGTGCAAAGAATCTTGTATGTACCACTTACACAATTAGAGGGGAGTCATCTCTTTAAAGATTCAGTTCTAACTTCGCCTCGTTCTTAATTACAATTCGTTCCCTAAAACTATTTTGCGTATTAAGACATACAGTTGGCTTTAAAAAACTGGAAATGAAATTTAACCTAGTGTAAACTGGAAATTTAATTTGACAATTAATGTCAATTTGTGTCTACATTTCTGACATATTTCTGACACAAAGTGCAGTTTTTTAACCTAAATTTTAAAAGGCCGTTTTAAAATATAAAAATTTTATAAAATTTGACAGTTCCATTTTTTTTAAAGCCAACTATAATTAGTAACTATTTTTTTGAATTTGATGGAAGCATCCTTTCTTTCTCGAAGTGGGGTGGTTTTCATATAAATAATTTATTGCCATTAATTATATTTTTTGAATTTATTCTGTGTACTTCTTTTAGTTGAAATTCAAGTTTTGGATACAGATAGTGAGGAAGACGTGATTATTTTGGGAAGTGGAACGCCTGTTAAAAGTATGAAGTAACTTTTTCTTTTTATTAGTAATTTACAAATACATATTTGTCATAAATCTATCTTTTTTTTTATGTAATAATTTAAAAATAATAAAACTTTAAAAGTACAAACTTATTACGTAGCATCATTATTTACACCATTCTTTTGATCGAGTTTATTGCTGTTTGTCTTAACGGTATAGATAAAAAATGTGACAACTTCCTTCTCCTTTACTTGAATTGTCTTAAAGTGTTTCATTAACGTCTACAAGAATATTCTTAGTTAAAATAAGATACATTTAAATGATGGAATTACTTACATCAGCCAATTGTGCTTTATTCAAGCCAGGTCTTGCCGAAACCTTGTAGTGTCTTTTGTACCTCCTTAATGTATTGACTCCCAGCTGAAACAAGTCAACTTCTGGAACATCTGTGTCGGTTTCATTGCTGTCATCTTCAGAGTCTTTTCTTCTCCTTTTGGTTCTAGCACACTGGATAATCATCTTGTGAAAGTCGCAAATGTAAATATGTTTCGCCTGATTAAAAATAAAATTCAGTAACAGTTCCAATCAAAATTGCACTGCACAAACACTTACTGAATTATCAATACACAAATTTAACCTCCTCTGTGTTACAGTCTTCTGAATGCGTTTACTGTATGAAGCATTACCGGCAATTTTATTGCACCGTTCACTATTGTCTATCAAACAGCAGATTTGATCAGTTGGACCTCTTGAATCTTCTTCTCCTGTGCTAAATCCGTTCATTATTCAACGTATGGTGGATTTATATAATTTTGTTGTTATTATGGAATGAAATAACTATTTTCATCATTTCTTCAATGATTCACCTTTTTATTTAACTACACCTACACCAATAACACTGAAGCCGACAATTTCAGTTTGAAATTGGAAAAAATCAGATGATCTATTTATGCGTTTATGTAAAGTGACATTCGGCATGTGAGGGGGGTGAGGGGGAGTCGGGGAATTCTCTTTGAGGCGTTCGGTTGTTTATTTCAACCGAGCGCCATCTATGCGAAAGCTTTTTAGTTATTTGTGTATAACTGGTTGCATACATGTCCAGATTTTTTGCATCAAAACGAGAACCATTAAAAATTTAAATAAAAAAGAACATAGTTTACGACAATAAATTTTGGTTATCAATTATAAGATCAAAAATCTGTAAACCAGGAGTGCACAGGCACAGCTAGGCTTGCCAACTTTTCGATATCGTCATAAAGGACATTGTAACAGGCGTATTTAAGGAAGTGGAGCACGAGTGTTGGCAGGAGTCAAGGAGGACTGAAGGGGGAGTTTTTAGGGAGTTTGAATTTTTTTACCTCCGGCTTTTCAAGCAACAATTTAGGAGCCGAAGGCGATAATTATTTTAAAAACAAGTGATTCTACAGGGTTTATTATAAACAAATAAAAACTGTTATCTTTGGTTCCTAAATTTTATTAAAAATTTTAAAATATACATTTGTAAAAGACGAAAATTAGAATTATTGTAAATTGATTAATTTTTATATTAAAATAGAAAAAATATAAAAATGTAAAGTGTCCCAAATATAAAAAATATGTATTTTTTTAATGTTTTAGGGTTTAAAAGGTGAAATAAGCCCTGAAACTTTAGTAGTAAAGTAACAAAAACAAAAATAAAAGTTAAAAAAAAGAGTGTCGTAAATAGGACTATTGCAAAATGTCCCGTCTATACTCAAACCTTTTTTCTTTATTCCGCTCGAAGGACCATACAGTTTTAAATACACTTTGTGAGCCAAAAAACAACTAATATAAAAAAATGTTTCTGCAATGTTTAAAAAAGCATAATTAAACGCTCGCTAGAAATTGTTTTTTATATCTACTAACAATAAGACGTTTTTTATCTGGCTCAAAGCATTATAAAATATAACACTTTGGAATCCAAAGGCGACGATTATTACAAAAATAAATATTTACTGCAATTTTTATAAAAAAAAAGAGTTCAAACTGTTTTTTCCAACTCCTAAATTCTATTAAAGACTTTAATATAGATAATTAAAATAGATTTTTAGGCGTTTAGGCGAAAAATTGTTGTAATTGCTTCATATCTATCAAGACTTTTTTCAGTATCCGGCTCCAAAGATTATTCCTTTATTAATCTGGAATTTTTCTTGGTTTTCTACTCTTCTTAACTTTTTTTTCTTTAATAGTCGTTTTTTTATTTTATTCTAAATAATGGTTTTCAAATTCGCCTAGAATTTTGTTTCTCCAGAATCTCCTAATTGACGTTTTCAACTTCTTAAATCTTCTTTTATCGTTTGTTGTAGTTGTATTTTTTTTCTCTTCTAATCATTGGTTTTATGATCTTTTATTTTTTTATAGGCCTACAATCTACAGTTCTTTTAGAATTTTCTAAACTACGTTTTTAAATTTTTCTTAATTTTTTTTGTACAACTACATATTAATCTTCTGAGTTTTATTTTGTCATTTGGTCGTCTTTTCCACAAATTTTTATAGAATCTACTTTTCCAATTTCTTCTAGAATCTATTTCTGTTCTTCTTTTTCTACTAGTCGTAATTCTCTTTATTGTTTTTTTCTCTCTACCATTTAATACTTTACTTACACTACTTACACTACTTACTTACGTAGGTTTTATAACTTAAGTCTGGATAGAACTTTTGTTTGTTTATATGTAGTTAAAATTTATTTTGGTGACTTAAAAGGACGTTTAGACAATTAATTTATTTTTGAAATCAACCAATTACAAAGAGTTATGTCAATTTTCTAACGCTTGCTTGTTTCTCTTTGGTAAAAAAACTAGATAAAAGGACAAATTGCGTTCTTTAAGTACATGTTAAAGACTAAAGGACAGTGTATAAAATTAAAGGATTATTCTTTGAAATAAAGGACGGTTGGCAATCCTAGACACAGCTGCAGGGGTGTCAACGGTAAAGGTCGATTGCAAAACACTATTTAGCTCTAGCGTCGATCGCCAAAAATATTCTATAAAATAGAAATTGTAGCTTTTTATCAATATAAAAGTTTTTTACAATTTCATCGTATTCTTCTTACGAGTACACGATGAAATAGTTTGGTTTTTTCAAAAAGTAGAGCGCAAACAAATTTTGATTGACAAAGTCGGTCTTGTCATAAAAGTAGTTGACACTCCTTCTGTAAACCAACCTTTCTTAAGACTGCCGGAACGAGGTACATACATACCTAACGAGGAAAATGTGCTTCGCTCTTAATAAACAACATTAACAAATTTTTTTTTTTACCTAAAACTAGATATTTAAATGTAGGTTTCTACGTCATTTTTTTTTATTATTATTAGATTTAGGTTTTTTAAATAAAATTGTAGCAGCAAATTCAGCAATGTTTACGCAATAACCTAGTTTTAAGAATTTTAGGAACACAGATATTTTTCTAAGTTTTTATCTTAACTCAAAATGCCATAAAAACATTTTTCCTCCTTTTTAAAATCTTTGACCGTGTAAGACGCTCTAGCTGATGGACCGTTAAAAATGGTGGAAGGAGCTTACGAAGTTAAAACGCTGAGTTTTTGTAGCCGCCTTCGTCTATTTTTTCAGGGACTGACTCGTTCTTTTTGGCCCGCTCTAATAGATGCTCTCGCAATAGTTTTCCACAATTTGTATGAATTAATATTGCGGCGAGAGGTCATATAGGTACTTACAAAGTATAAAATTGCATTGTAAACTCTCTGAAATGACTAGAGTTATACATACATACATACAGATATACAGATATACATACATACAGACTGTTATAGAAGTGTATGCGAAAAATTTACCCATAGATAGAACTCACAAAAATAAACAAAATATTTATTTAGCATTTTTGTCAAAAACGCACCCTTACCGAGTTAAAATTAAAAGTAAGTAGACCACGAAAAACCATACTTGCCTATGTGTTAACGCAGCGATCAAAACGCACCAAAAAAAATTCAAGACAAAAACTTACCAAAGAAAAGTGTAAACACAGCTGATTTTAGGTAGGTTAGTAAGGCAAAATAAAACTTTATTAACCTTATTCATAAAAGGTACGATACACAATAAGGGCAGAAACACCTTCACGTATTATAACGCTAGTCTACGAATACTTAGATCTGGTTCATCTTCAATCACATAAAGAATTTTCGGCTCCATTTCAAGATTGTGATCGCTTCTTCGACGTCCTTCTCAATGATTTGAGGTTGTTGCAATACTTGTGAACGTTGGCATCATGGGAATTACACTTTCGGAAAACGTTGGGACAAACGCCGAGCTGCAGACGCATTACCGCGACATAGGACCTTATCCATATTAGAAAAAAGCACTATTGATATAAATTTATTGTTGCACTACCGCAATTTATTATTAGAATATTGTTGATCACAAACACAATGTGAAATAATGTTATAGCCGGTTGCCGTTATCAGTGTTTTTTTCTAGAAAAAACGCTCAAGTTTTTACAAGATTAAATTTTTTATCCCTTCGCTTGAACTTGAAAATGCCATCATAAGCGCAGTGTTAAATAAGGGTTACAAAAATGTAAAATTAAATTTTTGATATCACACATAAAATTTGTGAAATTTACATCTTCACAACAAATTAAAACACCTGTTAAAATTTTTGCAAAACCTTCCATAACATCCTGTATATACCTGTAAGCAATTATTGAAATTTCTAAAATTTACCTCTAGCCCGTCATTTTCATTCCTATCCCAATTCATTTGTTTACAATTCTAAACAAATATTAAGAATATCTGGTAGGAGAAGGCGGGGTACAAAGTTCCGCGGGTAAGTTGTTCCGATAAAATAACATTATTATTGCGTTGGTGCGGCAGCCTATTTTGAATCTCTAATCAAAGTTATTAGGTGCATTTATAAGGGCAGGTGCTGAAATGTCAAGAAGGTATATTTTTTTATGTTCATATTTTTTGGTCAATCTCAACAAAGACTATTGAAATATGGAAAAGACTAATATGATGTAAAAACCTTTAAGAATTGTTTTGTATAATTATCATAGGCTTAGTTGTGACTCCTAACATAAACTTTAAGTTTATTTCTTAAAACGCAATACGGGGTTTAAAGTGCCGTTGCTTGTTTCCCGGATGAAACAATTAACTCCGTTAAAAAAATTTTACACAAATAAGCAGTATTAGGTCCGGTTTCTGAAAGAAAATTTAAACCGGCAGTTAGCTGACGGGAGTTTAAACTAACGGAGAGTTAAAACAGTGTCGAGTTTCTCGATACATACGTCAATTAATTTAACTCTCAGTTAGCTAACTCTCCGTTAAAACGTGGTTGTTGTTTTATCTAACAGTTTGCTAAAATACTATAAGATGGCGCCACCTCCGATGTGTCAAAATTTGTATTTATCGTAGTGACAAGACTTAAAATGTCTCAAAAAAGTGATAAAAAAATAGAACGTGTAACACATTTTCTTACACATTTTTAACACAAAATATAAATCTATCATTAGTATCATTGAGAACAAAGAAACCGATGCCGCTACGTTGGCTAAAAAAAAAATTATCGAACACGAAATTCGGGATCTGAGTATTTTTTAAAAGAATTCGCTCGTTCTCTAAACACCCGAATGTCCCGAATAACCCTTGGTCAGTGTTGAGCAAAAATCAGTTAATTTTTTACTTTACAGATTAATTGATTAAAGTATTAATTGCAATACTAATATTTTGCAAATAAATTTTTAATTGTTGTTTACAATTAAATTAATTGTTTATTGTAACAATTGATATTAGAGACTCGCTTTTAAGGCTTCGTCCCTTTCAGCATGAGGGCTCCGAT
Organism: Tribolium confusum; assembly: GCA_029207805.1. Taxonomy (NCBI): domain Eukaryota; kingdom Metazoa; phylum Arthropoda; class Insecta; order Coleoptera; family Tenebrionidae; genus Tribolium; species Tribolium confusum. Next base: position 32,752,230 of record JALGAY010000005.1, read on the forward strand.
TTAGACTTTTGCCCTCTTGACCATAGGGGCTCTCTTTTAGAGCTTTGCCTTCTTGTTCATTTGGTAAGGTACAAGTGGTTGCTCATTATTACCGATTGCAATTTGAGCATATTTTAAGTGAGGGATGCAGCTACGACCGTGCGATGCCGCGATGAGCTATTGCGAAAGAGCCAAAGCCCTAAATGGGGCCTCTATAGTCAAAAAACCAAGGCTTTAAGATGGGACTCCAATTCACGAGGGCGAAGGCCTAAAGCGGCCCCCCTATTAACAAAAAGATAAGACTCCAAAAGATAGCCTCCATAGCCAAGAAAGCACGGAAAATACAAAGACATAACCACAACATAACCACACTTCTCAGATTTTATTGTTGACAGTTTAATTTAACTCGCCCAAGTGGCGCGTTAGTTTAACTGTGCAAATTTGCAGAGTTAAATTTAAACCGAGTTTTCAGAAACCCATTTCTTGCTTTAAACCACGGTTAAACTAACGGGCCAGTTAAATTCGTTTCCAGAAACCGGACCTTAGTCTTTTATTTATCTTTTCAAAATAAGAACATATAAACGCAAAACAGAAAGGAGAGAACAAAGGATTCAAATGCACTCTTTGTAAAAATTGGGCACATTCAAAATTTTTTAAAAAAGATAACTTTGTTAGTTACGCTTGTGCAAACTGTAATTCTGACGATGATTATTTTGAATAAGGTAATTTCTACCAAAATTATTTTTATAAGACTCAAATAGATAAGTTAATTGTTACATTTCATAAACATTATTGCAGAATTTTTTTTTATTGATTGATTTTATTTTTTCTGTTTCTAGATTTAATAAAAAAAATTTTTAATCCAGAAAATAATTTTTGTTTACTTTTACAAAATTTATCAATTTAGTTAATAAAATAAAGGTTTGTTTTGTAATTTTTAAACATTTGTTTTTATTTTATAAAAATTTATTTAAGACAACTTGTTATTGTTTTAATACCCACTTATCATAAATAATTCATACAAACATAAAATTAGTTTTTTATCTAAAAATCGTAGATTATTACATCTGCAAATATTTAAAAATATAACAGGAACAAGTTGCCCCAACAACAAAACAATTCGCCACTTTGTGGGGTCAGTTGTTCCACTCGGATTTTTTTTATAAAAATGTAAGGTAAAAAAAGTCTTTCGATAATTTCAAAAAAATAATTAAATAATATAAAACTGTAATTAATTTTCTATTAATTCTTGTAAATTTCAGTAAATTTATTCTCTTTACAACAGTTTTATTTAGAAGTTGTTTCAGAGTCAGTTAAAAGTAGTGAATAATTGTTTCCAAATTTAATTTATGTTAGGGCTTTATTATTATAAACAACTTTGTTCTAAATATTATTTTATTGTTAATTAAAAAAAAAATAGCACACCAAATATTTTGTCGGTCCCGAACCCAGTTATAGAGAAGGCCGGTTCTGCTTGTAGGTTAAATAACTATAATCCGCGACAATAAATCTCTGCCAAAGTTTAGTTACTTTAGTAAAAAATTGTGTAAAGCAATCTTTAATTTTTGTTTCCATTCAACTTTAAATCTTCGGCATAAAAACGATATCAATTACTATTAGAGTGATGACTGTGTCAAAATTTAACGTTCGAGATTTTGTCTGGCGAATTGTGTTATCTAATTAAATAATTTCGGTGATCAATTTCTAATAGACAATCATGCTGATAATTTGTATTGTCACTCGCAATACTGAAATCAATCGAAATCATCGTTTCCATAACCTACTAAGTTATGCACGTTATCTTCAAATGCAGATGAGTGACTTCTTATAATAAGATTTGTCGCTTAGAATGAACACAATAGACCTCATTCTACAAAAATCAATAAATAAAGTTCTGAAGAAAAACAATAAGCTCTCTAGCACTAGCTTTGATAGAAGATATGTGGTTAAATGCATTTTATTAATATGTTACTTTACATTAGGTATGTGTGTACGAAGTTTTATAAAACAGGCAAATTAGAAAAAAAGTTTATTTATGGCGTTTATTTGTAACTTTTTAATATTTTATTCATGTGGGTTTTGAAATTACATTGTGTTACACTTGTACGGCTGGAAAACAATTAAATCTTTTAATAAGACCCGAGCAGAAACTTTTTCAAAGTATACAAATGTAGAAAAAATGTTTTTTTTTAAATATTAACGTAAAAAATTTCGATGAATTCATTTTTCTACCTTGGAAATTCGAGCTGAATTAACATATTAGATCAGCATACAATGGAAAACTTTGGACAAATACTAATGGTAAAAACTTTATAGACTTGTACGGTTTGCACATTTTTAAGCTCGTTTTTCTAAAAGTAATTTTGGTACAAAGCGCATCCTGCTACTTTCTTTTGTTTCAAAAATAGAGGTAAAAGTTGACATTTTGCTGAAATTTAGAAAAATTTATATCTTGATTATTATTAAATATTTTTTATACTATTTCTTTATTCAATTTTTTATTTTATTTTTTATTCTATTTTTTTTCTATCTTTTATTATATTTTGTTTTATTTTTTTATTCTATTTTTTACACTATTTTTTATACTATTTTTTATTCAATTTTTTATAATTACTTTTTTGCTAAAATTTATATCCTACGGGAAATAGTGCACTTAACTGCACTTGACTTTTATGGTTTTTTACATTCAATTAATTATTTAGTCATTTGGACTTCACAATTGAAAAATAAAATTTGAAATTTATGGTGACACGTTTTAGAATTTTATTAATTTGTTTTTTCAAAAAGTTTTGTGATAAATACAAAATTAAATTATAAATAAAATTTATGAATATTTTTTTTTGTCAATTTTGAAAACGAAGGAAATTAAAATTTTATTTTTAAATTGTAAAGTCCAAATCATCAAATATTTTCAAATCCACAAAGAAAATCAAAATAGACGATAATCTTATTTTTAATTAATTAATTATTAATATGCTTATTCAGCGTACTGTCAGCCTAAGTCCAGACGCAAGAAATTTGAATCTGAAATAAGTTGATTCCCATCAGTCCCATCAGTTTATAGTAAATTCTGTTATCGATACAGTCTTTCGTTGGAGAGTAGAAGAAAATGTAAGATAAAGTCTGTATTTCCAGATAACGTTGAAATATTCTCCTGGTAATGGTCATATAAATGCAGATAACCCACCTTTCCAATCTCTGCTATTCTGTCTTAAAGCCAATGTGACACGAAGAACTATATAGAAATAATTTTATCTACATTTTGAAACAAGTATTTAAATGAAAGCATCTCACATATTTTGACAGTTCATTCAGTGCCTATATTTTATTTCATTTTTTTAATACAAGCTTTATGTTTAGACATATGATTTATTATAAGAAAATTTGAATATTCTTACACGCATTTGTATCATAAATCAAGAAAAAAATCTCACTTTACTTATACTACGTTTTTTATTTATATGCCGTTGTCTGTCTCTGTTCAACACATAATCTATATTACACAGCAACATACAGTGTGTAAAAGCCAAATGGAATAAATTCATTATTTCAGTCACTGTGCATATTTATAAAAAATCTCAAAACACGTCAAATTTAAATTATAAATTGACATTCTTCAACGTAAAAATGCGATTCCTATCTTCAACCCCCTTCGAATGACAGGTACAACCCCCAACTTTTTAAATGGAAAGTATAGGTTTGTGATATATCGTTTGAAAGGTTTCTTTATTCTCTACTCAAAAATGTTATCCTTTTGAAGTTTATCGCCAGAATAAAAATAGAATTAAATTTTGTTGTAATATACTCAAAATGTAAAATGAAATGGAAAATGTTGCCAAGACGTTTGCGGTGAACATTTTGAACATTTACTTCATTGAAATTTACAGTTCTTTTTAGTGTTTTACATTTTATTACATTTTCCATTACATTTTATTTAAATTAAATTTCCCTATAAATATGCTGAAAATGTTTTATTTGTTAATTTTGATAGTGGGTTTCATCTAAATAAATATTGCTTTTATTCTCCTCGCAAAAATAAGAAATCTTTGGGTAAATTGTGTTCTTCACCGCTTGGTTCATTCGTTATTATTGACAACTCCTTGTTTATTTGATATCTTTATACCGCTTACATGATTTAAATTTTTACTACTATGATTTAAATGATTTTTATAAATGTATGGATATTATCGCACAAAAGATGTTTTTAATTTTCCGAGAGTCATTAGCGATATTAGCGATTCACTAATTGTTCTTATAATTCTTTAATTTTAGTAACCAATAGATAATTCTTCTAGCCATTCTAATAGTTCTTGCCATTTCTAGTGATCTTGTATGTTATTGCTTCTTAATCATGTATTTAACACTTATATGTATTTATATGTCATTGTTGCTTAGTAACAGTGTCATAGAAACAAAGATTTTACCTTAATATGGGTCATTATAAACAAGATTCTTGTTCCAGAATGACACAAAAAATATTATTAGAATATTATGTGCTATTGCTACTTTAAATATCTAGATGGCTATTCATTACATTGTTTATTTTATGTGGTGTAAAACTTGTAGTTTAAAACTAGTATATCATGTATATTGTAATACTATTAGACTATACTCAATCAGGTAATATGTACTATTATAGACACACCAAACAATAAATTTTTGTGTGTGTTTTTAGTTACAGTCTATTATTTACGTAAGCATTAATACCTAATTAGTACTTAAAATATTTAAAATTTACCTTCATTCTATGATTTCCATCCCTAACCATGTGTAAACAATTCTAAACAAATACCTATTAAGAATATCTGGTAGGTAATTCTATACCTTCTTAGAATATTTGGAAAGTAGGTAACAAACTTTAATCTGTTTTCTAGGTTGTATTAATTACTGTGTACGACGAATTTTGCAACAGATAAGTTCATTTGATTTTGGATCGATATTGAACATTTGAATAACGATTTATTGATTACTTCAATAATGGTGAATGCGACGGCAGATTTTTTAATTCACAAATAGAGCACATGCCTTGCTAAGTTCGTTATTTTTTTCAAACTCTCGGAATGTTTAGCTATATGTATATGATGAAAAGTATTATCTTTTGGAGAAATATTACCCTTAAAAGCATCTTAAGCCTCAGGCATCGAACCACTTGTCGGTGAAAACAGCCACCGATTGTAAATGTTTGGGGTTGGACTCTAATTAACTTCAATAACTACAAAGTTTATGGTAGATAAAACTTGGACAGAAATACTATACAATGTACAACATGCAGGTATTTCCATATTTTGCGTTCCTTAATTTTTTTCATTAATAATTCTAATCTAGGAGATATCTGAACAAAATAAATACACAGGTTGGCACGAAATATTTATTTTATATAAATACATTACATATAAACTGTACTAATATTTTTTTATATCACAAGTAACAGTCAACTCTAAAGTGCAGTTTAGTAATTAGAATATCGTGTCACAAATTTAATGGAATAATATTAAAAGTTATGATATGCTTTTAGAACGTTTTGTTCTTTGTAAATAGAAATTTGTTAGGAGTCATTATTAATTAACTGCTAACAGATAAATCATAATTGATAAGTAAGAATAGTCTTAATTTATTGTATTAATATTGAGCCTACTTTAAGAATAAGTATGTACTACCTGTTCACTTGACATTTGCATTATTATTGTAATTTTGCATCCAAATTTGACTCGTACCAAAAATATTTTTATTGACTGTTGTAAATTTGTTTGATAATTTTTATACAGTTAGGGTAAAGCATAACACTTTAGAAATGTCAGGTTTCTTTATTAAAAATGCCACTGCAATGACAGTACAGTGCGGACGTCAAGTGAACAAGCTTTACGTATGTGGTTATGAGTGTTAAAAACATTTGTTTATTAACTTCAAAACACTTCTGGAATTACCTTCTCAATTTATTAAAAGACTTTTTAAAGAAAAAAATGTACATATTTTGCATGTAGGTAATAGGTATTCAATCACTCAGCTCAATATTGATCTGTGGGTTTTATTCAAAAATGAAAACAGTTCTAAATAGGTACAACCACATGCGTAAAGAATGTGACATCTATGTCACATTTGGGCTGATTTCAAGTTGAAGTTAATACCGGTAGTATTGCAAATTATAATACTTTTCCATGACAACAACCAATCACAACAATAAATTTTATTTATTTTCTATGGAAACGAAGATACTACCGGTATTATCTCAAACTTGAAATCAGCCCATTAGTGTCATAATAAATTATGCTAAGTGTGAAGGGTCACTAATGCCCTTTTGGTCTTCTAAAAATAATGTAAAGGAAAATCAAATCTAAGGAAATTCATTTCGCGATTCAATTTTTAAACGTTTAGACAAAGCAAAGTCAATGTAAGGTCACTGGACAGTTTCCCATGAGATTTGATACCAATTAGCCATGAAAAGCTTTTAGCACAAAATATAAACAAATCTTGTGGAGTTGTGGCTCAAAATTCGTCTGGAATACTTTATGACCGCTGCCCGACCTCTAATTACACAAAGGAGGGTCCCTATAAAGCCCCAGACGCTTGAGGCGAAAAAGTTCTGTATATGACAAGTTACCAGCGAAGCAGTAATTAAAGTTCCCCTTTTTGAGTTGTGAAGTTAAAAGTAAAAGTGTTTGTGTAAAGAACCGTTCCACAAGATGTTGCAAAGTAAGTCCTTTTTGATTTAATTCTTCTCGGTGTTTTAAACAACCATGGCAGCTTTTCTAAAGTTTCGTTTGGTAATTTATGATTACCAAAAGGTTATGGTTTGGTACGATAGAAACGCAAGTTAAAATGTGAACTGTTCGGGGATGGACCTATTGCTTTTGTAATTTTTGTTGTTTTAAGTAACTCATTTTTATACCGTTTTTTGAAATTAGTTTTGGTTTTCCTACCCTCCTTCTAGAATAAGGCAACTCTCAGTATAAGTATAATATTTTGTTTATGAACTCCGTCTGTTATCTGCACATTTAAATTTCAATGATAAATCCAGAGAGTCGGAAATGTAAACATTGTAAGCCCGACTCGGGGGATTAATGAGCTTGAATTATTGAAAAGTCATCTATCACAAATTTCCGTTATATTAAAGTACCGTAAAGTACCCACCATCAGTTAACACGATGGGGGATGATTTCCAGTGTAATTTAGTTTACCTCGCACTATATAATTCTTGTAATGTAATAATTTGTAATTTGATAATTAGTCATACTGTTGGTATCCACTTATTTTTCCCTTTCATTTTTGGTATGTTAAATTTTACTCTAAATTTTGATAAATTAGCTCATTTTGTAATTGTATAACTTTTATTACTTTTCTTTTTATTTTTATTAAATTTTATAATAATGTCTAATTCGAGTTTTAATAACTGCTCACATTCCCAATTTTTGCTGTCCCTCAATTCCAACATCTCAAAGGGTTGTTCCTACGAACAAATAAATTTTATTCATTGTAGTGGCAGACCGTGCTCGTGCCTAAATTGCCATTGTCGAAATGAAAACCCTGCCACACAATTGAATTGGCGCAGTCGTCAGTAGGATTCCAGTAAATTTTGGGAAAGTCAAAAAGGTCCTAAATGAGCAGAAAAAGAAATTTTTGAATGAGTCAAAATTAAAATTTTTTTTTCAGTAATAATTTATGGTAGGAGACCACTAAATTGCGTAAAAGACAATAGTCAAAAATGAGCTGAAAATGGACATTGTGAAAGGGTCAAAATTTTGCTTTAAAACGGTAATGAATTTCCGTGAGAACGCGTTGATTATTTGGTGCGAGAAATCGGTGCCTCAATTAGGATGTATAAACAAAAATCTGTGAGATCAAAAACGATATGCACGTGCAGACGGAAATACGATACGTTGACGAATTCTTTTAGCCAGCAAGGTCACGACGCCGCCACCGATGCGTTATCGCTACGCAAGGCGTGAGAATCTTTGTGTCCACACAAAACAAAGAAAATGCAAAATTAAATTTCGGGAGCCTAGTGTCATAATTTGGGTTAAGTACCTTTACGTGGGAATTAATCGTGGAAAAACTGAAAATTTTTGGGCGTTAAAATAAGTCAAATGTCGCAAAAACGGTTATCATAAATTTAAAAATTTTCGGAGCTTTTGTCCGCAGTCAAACTCTATCAAATGACTCGGATATGTGAATTTCCAAAAATTACCTTATTCAAGAAAATGAGAACGCGCGGAAAAGTCGATGACGAAAGTAAATGATTTTAAATTTTGTTCTTAAATCGGTAATTTTGGCAGAAAGAAAGGGGAATTCATGGAAAAGATCCCTGAAAAATACGTGTAAATAACGGAAGTTAATAAAATTTTCTGGGAAAATTCCGTTTTAATACAATACCGGGTGAATAGGGATTTATTCAAAATTCTATTTGGAAAATTAATTAATAACCTTGGAAAAATTAATGTTAATAATGTTCGAAAAACCGAATCCCGATTAAACGCAGTGCTTAGATGTGGATCTGTAATAATTAAACAAGTCAAGGGCAAGGTCAGCAGTAAATTATCGAAGACAATAATCCTAATTTGATAATTCATCTAATGAAATTCTAATTCTTTTTTTTATAAATAAATTAATTAGTAAAGTTTTGGCTGTCGAGTCAAATTTCAGTTGTTTGAAAAATCTAAATTTTTTAAAAAGTAAGAAAGATTTTATTTAATAATGCGACTTAATCAAACGGTTTTATTTAATTTTGTTTGTGAACTAAAAATTGGATTGAAATTTTTGTGTGTTGAATTTTTGGTTAACCTCTCTATTATTGTGAAATATTTTTCAAAATTTTTCTGATATACTTTCAATTAAGAATTATTTTACTCTAAAAGTTTATAGTAAATGGGAACAAGATCAAAGCTCGAGTTGAGTGACTCCCGATAAGAACACTTAATTAATAGTACAGATCCGCACTAAGGAGTTAAGAGACACTTTAATTTTCTTTAAATTGAAAAAAAGGGAAGAGAAGTTTCTTAAATTATTTAAAAATAATTCAGGCTGAAAGACTACAAAATTGTAAAAGTAAATTTTTGTGTTTTCAACAAAAAGACTAAAGGAAAATTTAATATAATGTGGAATTTTCTTAAATATTATGGCTCCACAAAATTTGGTCATTTTACGTTAAATAATCTCGGAATTATCGGGGGCAGTGAGATAACGCATGTGTTCGTAATAAATGCTCGCGTTGATGCGAGTCGAGGAAGGTATGCAGATGACATCATCCTTCGTGTAGGAAAATTTTCGATAACAATAGGGACCCGTGTTAACCAATTAAAAACCAAAGCTAATTGTGCCTAGGTCTCAAAATTTTAATCGGTGATAGTTTGACAAATTATAATTGCAGTTAGGTCCATCATAAAAAGCAAAAATTAATTAATTAATAACGATAATAAAGCGCAATCACAGGGTAAAAATCACAGGTAAGATAGAAGCGCATAACAATTTGCTCGCTTTATTATGGGTATTGGTCGCCGAAAGACGAATCGGTTGTTAAGGAAATTCGCGTAGTATCAATAAACCAGTATGGTCCTGGGAAACGAAAATAACAACTAATGTACGGTCTCAGCAGGAATAATCATGGAATAACACTCAGCTTGTAAATGCGTTAAGGTGTATCCCTAAAAACCTGCTCAACATCTTGGAAAAATTTGATGAATATATATTCGGGAGGTATTCGATACCGAGAAAATGATCCCACCGAGGGTGTAGGTCAAGAAAATAGGATCATGGGGTCAATCACGTTGACAGAAAAAAAAGCGTTAAAATAATCAATTGGTACTGATGTCTCGTAGTAAAATATTCAAAATGAAATTCGAAACAACAAAAAAGAATATTCGATAATGGCTATGAAAAAAAAAAACTGTCCAGGAGGCTTCAATTAAGAATAGGGGTTAGCAATGTTGAAAATTCAATTAGGGCCTAAGTGTAATACGAGTTTATTGCACCAGTTCACGGCTGAAGTCAGCTTGGAGGAAAAATGTTGTTGGGACTGGATTTCTAGGAAAAATTTAAAGTAAATATCTGCTGGTCGAAGGGAATGGTGAAAATAGGTCAGCACCAGATACCCTTAGGTTAGAAACAGAAGGGGGTGGCTTGGCCTGGTAAATGCCCTCGACAGCGAACGTAAGAAATTAGGTAGCGCAAGGATAGTAAAAGACGAAGCGCAAGAAGAAAGATATGGGGCTGAGGTCGCTAATCCTCGGGTTGAGGGTGATAAAACAGGTAAAATAAAAAAGGATGGGGTCTGTTACCAAAATGTAATGGGGGATACGTATCCAGATAAAAAGGAAAATAATTGTTGGGCAAGTAAGCCCGTAAACGTTGCCGCGGCGGAAAAAGGAAAATGTACTAGGGACGTTATGTCGCCTGATTTGGAACCTGGGGATGCCGGATAGGGTCCTTGGGAAATCCGTTTGGAGCTTGGGGATGCCGGATAGGGTCCTTGAGTCATCCGTGTGGAGCTCTGGACCACGTGATAAGGTCCATGAGTCATCCGGTTGGGGCTTTGGGTTGCCGGTGAGGGACCTGAAGACGCCCGTTTGGAGCTTTGAGTCGTCCGACAGGGGCTTGAAGTCATCCGTTTGCACTGTCTGTGACAGGTTAGTCGCAGATGAGGGGGTAACAAACGCTGCATCGACCCGGGTAAAGTTAAAAGAGATCTCGAACGAGGAGAGGAATGACCGGTCAGCCAATGAGGGTTTATTTTTTCACGACACGGCGCCTACGTCGAGAAAGAATGAATCTTCTCAAATAACAGAAAATCTAAGCAAAGCACCGGATGAAGCGTCGAATAAAATTTATAAATCGGTGTTAAAGATTAAACTTAAGAAGAAATTGGAAATCCCAGCCAGAAATTGAGCCATTTGTTTGGGAATTACAGAAAAATTAATGTATAAGGTGATGAGGAACTTGTGATTATTTGAGACATCAGATGACCAACGGCTGAGTATAGTGACGGCAAGGTCGCTTAATCGGTATCGCAAGGAGATACAATTACAGGTCGTGAACACATTGAGTAGGTCAGTGAAACTTAATAAAGGAAAAACAATTAACGAGTTACAATTAATTGAATATACTGATGATTGAAAACAGGATAATGGGGGGTGGCACCCCTACGCATTTGGTACCCGTAAAGGAAGTATTATCAACAATAAACTACCCCAAAGGAAAATAAATGGTCGGGACTTTGAAAAAAAAATTAATTGACGAATATCAGGATGTGTTCCGGACCCCGAATTAACAACTGACTTGTACAACAACAGTCAAGCATCGAAGATTGGTCTGGGATTAGTGAAGATGTACCTCCAATTTCAAAAGGGAAAGAAATTCTAGATAAGAAAATTCAAACCTTATTGGATAATGACATCATACAAGAAAATTCAACAACATCGATGAAAATGATCATCTACTGCAAAATAAGGAAGCAATTAAAAACATCAACAACAACTACAATGTGATAAAAGAACATCAACGTTTTGATATTGAAAAGAAAATCAGCAGTAGAGTTATACTGTTTGCTTTGAAGATGATTGTGATGCCTTAAGACAACATCAAGAAAATTTAAGACCACAGGTTCGGACTAAAAAAGGGTGTAAGAATAAGGTGAAGAAAAAAAAAACTAAGGATGCTTCTATTAGGATATATTGGGAATTATCTTATTAGGAAGAGATTTTGTTCACAAATTTAAAGTTGCCATTGGGTTGAGAGGAAGAACAAGAACAGATAAGGACGAGTAAAACTTATAATGATCTAACAGAGGAAGGTCGATTTACGAACAACTATCTAAAAGTAGAAGGAAGATCAAAGTTAAATAATGTCGTGACGGTTTTACCGAAAAGTATGTTGAAAGAGTTTTTTCTTGGCGATAAAGTTGATGAATTTGAAGAGGAGGAATGTAACAAAGGAAGAAAAATGGTTGAACACGTAAGTGCCGTTGAAGCTTATCCGGCCAGTGGTTCTGATGAAGTGGTCCCGGTTGTAAGTGCTGTTGAAATTTTTCCGGCCAGTAGTTCCGAAAAGTCGGTTCCGGTTGTAAGAGCCGTTAAAGTTTATCCGGCCAGTAATACCAATGATGTTAAAGGGGATAATGTTACAATTAAATGTTTTGAGGATAGAAACACGACTTGATCGGCCTGTGTACAAAATGAAGGTCCAATAATAGATGAAGAACAGGATGAATGATCTACCTCACAAAGTCTATTCTTTTCCAACATGGGCCCAAAGATGGAAAAGAATGAACTTTTAAATTATACGAATAATGAACAGAAACAAAATATTAATGGTGACCTTGTGACCGAGATAGAAATGTCATTTCTAAGTTAAGGAATTTTTTTGAGTACGTTTGAAGAATTTAAAGATGATGAAGATTCCCATTAGGTCGAGTTGAAGAAAAAAAAAAAGCAACCGTAGTGGAAACCTGTAGCGTGAACTTAAAAAGAAAAATATATTTTTTTTGGTGGACGCGACCGGTTAGAAAGAAATGGAGAGGGGGGGAATAGTTTAGTTGAAAAAGAGATGTTGACTCCTGGGAGTTGAAATCATAGAAAGGGTTATTAGATAGGTTATCGAAGATAACGCTGTGGTTATTACACCTTAACATAAGAAAGAGATGATGAATGATTTGGAAATACAAAACGTGAAAGCTGAGAAAGACCGTACTGAGATACTCGATTAGGAAGCAGAAATTATTAATTCTGGAGAGGAGGAGGAGAAACCAAATAATGCGATTCAAGAAAAAAAAAAGTAACGTAGATTAAGCGTAGGTTCATTCCCCGAATATCATTGCCGCGGAGTAACAGGGTATGCGAGTATGTAGAGGTAATAAGAAGCAAGTTTTATATACCCTGAATTTTAGTTCGTTTATGTTAAAGACATATCGTGCCAAACCATATAACAAGTCGGATTAATAGTATAGTTTTGTAACGGTTAATCAAGTAGGGTATAAATCATGGTTGTTTTAAGCATTAAAAAGAGAGGGGTTAAATTAAGGTGGACTTTGGAGAGTGGTTCAATGTCATAAGAAGGGGGCTGGTTAAGCTGTTTACTGTAGCAAGTAAAAAAGTGGAAAGAAGAATAGAAGAACGAAGACTAGAGTGACCAGGGTGGTCACCGAGTCAATGAGTTCTCAACTTTGCCCATTTTCAAGTTTCATTTGCATTTTCAAGTTTCAAGTTTCAAGTCTTGGTCTACATAAGGAAGTCTGCTATCAGACTGGTAGTTAACGAGTTAGGCAGGAATCTGACAATCCATTTTCCTTGGTCCAACAACATCGATCTACCCAGTGTTCACTCAGCAGCAGGTAAAAGTTAAAAGTGTTGTGCTAATTAAAAGCAGAGCTAGTGAGTGCGCAATGTGAAGTGAAAAGGTGTTTCGCGACACAGCCAATGTACGATCCAACCAAGAATTTGTACTCTACGTCCCAAGTTTTGCTACTGGAATTAGAAAGTCTTTCTATAAAAGTAAAGTGAATTTTGGTAATCAAGTAACGATTCCAGTAGGAAAGTGAAGGACTTATAGGTTGTAAGTTAGTTGTATGTAAAGGAAAAGCCACGGGTTATTAAAACCCGTGTTTTTCTTTTAAGGGGGGAGTGGTTGTGAAGGGTCACTAATGCCCTTTTGGTCTTCTAAAAATAATGTAAAGGAAAATCAAATCTAAGGAAATTCATTTCGCGATTCAATTTTTAAACGTTTAGACAAAGCAAAGTCAATGTAAGGTCACTGGACAGTTTCCCATGAGATTTGATACCAATTAGCCATGAAAAGCTTTTAGCACAAAATATAAACAAATCTTGTGGAGTTGTGGCTCAAAATTCGTCTGGAATACTTTATGACCGCTGCCCGACCTCTAATTACACAAAGGAGGGTCCCTATAAAGCCCCAGACGCTTGAGGCGAAAAAGTTCTGTATATGACAAGTTACCAGCGAAGCAGTAATTAAAGTTCCCCTTTTTGAGTTGTGAAGTTAAAAGTAAAAGTGTTTGTGTAAAGAACCGTTCCACAAGATGTTGCAAAGTAAGTCCTTTTTGATTTAATTCTTCTCGGTGTTTTAAACAACCATGGCAGCTTTTCTAAAGTTTCGTTTGGTAATTTATGATTACCAAAAGGTTATGGTTTGGTACGATAGAAACGCAAGTTAAAATGTGAACTGTTCGGGGATGGACCTATTGCTTTTGTAATTTTTGTTGTTTTAAGTAACTCATTTTTATACCGTTTTTTGAAATTAGTTTTGGTTTTCCTACCCTCCTTCTAGAATAAGGCAACTCTCAGTATAAGTATAATATTTTGTTTATGAACTCCGTCTGTTATCTGCACATTTAAATTTCAATGATAAATCCAGAGAGTCGGAAATGTAAACATTGTAAGCCCGACTCGGGGGATTAATGAGCTTGAATTATTGAAAAGTCATCTATCACAAATTTCCGTTATATTAAAGTACCGTAAAGTACCCACCATCAGTTAACACGATGGGGGATGATTTCCAGTGTAATTTAGTTTACCTCGCACTATATAATTCTTGTAATGTAATAATTTGTAATTTGATAATTAGTCATACTGTTGGTATCCACTTATTTTTCCCTTTCATTTTTGGTATGTTAAATTTTACTCTAAATTTTGATAAATTAGCTCATTTTGTAATTGTATAACTTTTATTACTTTTCTTTTTATTTTTATTAAATTTTATAATAATGTCTAATTCGAGTTTTAATAACTGCTCACATTCCCAATTTTTGCTGTCCCTCAATTCCAACATCTCAAAGGGTTGTTCCTACGAACAAATAAATTTTATTCATTGTAGTGGCAGACCGTGCTCGTGCCTAAATTGCCATTGTCGAAATGAAAACCCTGCCACATAAGGTCGCAAATATAAATCTTTTTGATTTATAAATTTTAGTAGCATATCCTCGAAAATTTTATAGATGTATTTGGAGCTTCACATTTTTAGCAAAAACGATTTTTTAATCGTTGGGGTAACATTCTGTACGCACCTGTTTGTACAAATCGACAAAGCTAAGATGACCGCAAGACAATGAGCAGTGGCAAGATTTTGGACAAGCTAGACAATCGTGTAAAAAGCAGAAAATTAATTGTTTCGGCACGTGGAAAATTTTAACCAATTTTTGACTCAGATTATACAAATGTTTTCCTTTTACTTTAATAGCGTCTGTCACTCTACTACTTCCACTCATCTTGCGCTCAACTTAAGCCTTCTGATCTGTATATATTATTATTAATATTACTACTAGTTATTAATAAATACAGACTGTTATGGAAGTGTATGCAAAAAATTTAACCATGAATAGAACTCACAAAAATAAACAAAATATTTATTTAGCATTTTTGTCAAAAACGCACCCTTACCGAGTTAAAATTAAAAGTAAGTAGACCACGAAAAACCATACCCGCCTATGTGTTAACGCAGCGATCAAAACACACCACACACCAGAAAAAATTCAAGACAAAAACTTACTAAAGAAAAGTGTAAACACAGCTGATTTTAGGTAGGTTAGTAGGGCAAAATGAAACTTTATTAACCCTGTTCATAAAGGGTACGATACACAATAAGGCCAGAAACACCTTCACGTATTATAGCGCTAGTCTACGAATACTTAGATCTGGTTCATCTTCAATCACATAAAGAATTTTGGGCTCTATGTCAAGATTGTGATCGTTTCTTCGGCGTCTTTCTCGATGATTTGAAGTTGTTACAATACTTGTGAACGTTGACATCATGGCAATTACACTTCCGGAAAACGTTGGGACAAACGCCGAGCTGCAGACGCATTACCGCGACATAGGACCATATCCATATTAGAAAAATGCACTATTGATATAAATTTATTGTTGCACTACCGCAATTTATTATTAGAATACTGTTGATCACAAACACAATGTGAAATAATGTTATAGCCGGTTGCCGTTATCAGTGTTTTTTTCTAGAAAAAACGCTCAAGTTTTCACAAGATTATTTTTTTTATCCCTTCGCTTGAACTTGAAAATGTTATCATGAGCGCAGTGTTAAATTAGGGGTTACAAAAATGTAAAATTAAATTTTTGATATCACAAACAAAATTTGTGAAATTTACATCTTCACAACAAATTAAAACACCTGTTAAAATTTTTGCAAAACCTTCCATAACACCCTGTATATATACAATATAGATATATAACTATACATATGAATCGGACTTGGTGTTTCTAATAAAAACCGTGGTAATAACAATAAAATGATACATTGTTAATCAAATTTTTTAATTTTTTTATAAGGTATAATATCGTGTAGTGTATTAAAAAAACAAGATTTTAAATTATGTCTTAAAGTGGCTCAGTTCCTATAAAAATTTGAATTTATAAAGGTCTGAGAAATCGTCTAGCTAAAGAATAGATTAAATAATTATTAACCATGTATTTAATTATATTAATATTATTATTCTAAATTTAAAAAAAAATAAAGAGTATTATATTATAAACTATACAATTTTTTCGGAGTTTTTTTTTCTACGTGTAGTTACGTTCAGTGTCAATATTTAAATGAGTCAAAAAACAAATATTTTAAAACAACCTTTTGATGATGCTACTAAATTTATACAAAATTATTGTAAAAAATAAAATATTTTTTTTGTTAAATTTTTTACTGTAATTTGAAAAGTTAGTTTAAAAGTTTATTCCTGAAAACCGATTATGAAAAGTTTAAATAGGTGCTGAGCCCCCTTAATCTGAGACTTCTCTATTACATATAATGATATGGAAACATCATTTTATTACTCTTGATTAGAGATAAGTATTAAATGCTAAATAAAATGTATGTAAGTGTAGTTTGTTTTTCTTTTTAATGCGCTTGTCTGTCTCTTTTCAGCACATTGTTGTATATGTTGCTGTATCATATAGATAATGTGTTGAACAGAGATAGACAAGCGCATTAAAAAAACGAACTATACGTACATGGTTTAAATATAATTTTAATGCACTCAAATTACTTAATATTATTAGTATTTATATTATTACTTTTCCATTATACTTTACATTTCTATTTTGTAAAATTATTACCTAAATAAATGTTTGGAACACGTATTATTATCAGACTACACTCATGAGAATTAGTAACCATGTGACTTTGTATGTATTTGCTGTTGAAGGCGAATTGAACCAATGTAGTTTTTGGTTGTTGATAACTTCAGCGTCAGGAACTCTTTTGGGAATTTTCAGCGTTGTTACTTGGGGTGGGAGAGGCACCCCTGGTAGCGTGGATATGCAGCGGAGTTCAATACTGTCCCCACGGGAGTATTTTCGTTCGGCCACGAAACTTAAACTAAGAGTACGAGAGACGAGACCGGAGCTATCCGGTTCCGAACTCGTCATTTCTCCGATCAATTTCGAAGGAGCCTGAAATTTTAAAATTATGTGATGTTTTTATGAATGCAATTTTCTTATGTATGACAAATTGAAAACAAGTTGATTGAGTTGACAAAATATTGGTGTATACAAAACTGTATTCTGTTAAAGAATTTTTAAAAGCATACAATTTATCCAATATCAATAAATAACCTATATTATTTTTTTAAATTTGTAGAAGATTCGGTAAGCTTCATACATATATACTCCTATAATACAAAAAAAGATGATGTCTTTTGTACAAGTATTCAAGATTGGCAGCGTTCATAAATTTTTATGTATCGCACAAACTGTTTCATTTATGAGACTCAAAAAACCGAGTTTTGTGTTCTTGTGTGTTTTCAATTTAAAATAATGTAGAAATACCTATTGAGAATTAAATAATATTTCTAGTGTCTCACGGTGATGGGCTATTAGAACTATCTGAATAACTAAAAAAGACATTGAACATTGAAAATAGAATGGTATACTTTTAATATTTTTTTTATGAATTCTACATAGAATTGTCGAGTTTTGACAAAAATAACTTTTACTTAGCTTTAACCGTTTTTAAAAAAATAAATTATTAATTAATTTTTTAGAGAAAAATACGGTCTTCCTTAAAAATCGTTGTTGAAATAATGAATTGATTTCAGAGTTTTAAATATTTATATTAGTTAAAAACACCTTAGGAAGTGTAGCAATACTAAATCCACTCTTTATGGTAATAACAAAAAAATATTTTTTTTTAATTTTGACAACAAAAAAATGATCATAACTCAATTTTTTCAAATAGCACACCGTAAATCTTTGGATAGAGCAAAAAATTAATTGGCATAAAATGCCTACTACTTTCATTTGATTGATTTTGTTTTATTTTAATTTTTTAACTTAAACATTAAAAAATGATATTTTTATTTATTTATTTTTGTATAAAGCAAGCTGTAGTATATGCGATAGTACAGAAAATCACATTTTTATGTTGTAAGCTTTATTATTCTATTAATGTAAGCTATAAATTAAGTTAGAAGATTACTTTTTATATATTTCGATAATTTCTAATTTTCTAACTGTATACTTACGGTATAACTATACTAAGTACAAATTAATTAATTAAAAATTAATTAATTAATTAAGTAATTTGTTTTATTTTGCAGTTATTAAATTTCTTAGGTTTTTCACGAAATCAAACACACATTTTGCTGAAAACTAGAAAAATTTATGTCTTCATAAACTTTGACACATGTCTAAACATAAATAACATTTTCTAAATAAGCCTTGATCAAATAGATTATAATTTTTTACATTTTTTACGGATAAATAGTACAGTGTACTTTTATGACAGTTTATTTTTTAAACTACTTTAGAAATGTTTTCTGTTCATAGAGTATTAACTACAAGGCTGTTCCCTAAAATGGCCTTTGTATGTATGCCAATCCATAAACGCTAATTGGTTTTGATATACAGCCAATAAATTTTTAATTTTTCGCGCTTCCTGAAAAGTATGTTTTCTTGAAAAAAGGTACACTTTTCTCTGGTTCTAATCAACATATCGGCACAATTTTTTTTTCATCATGTACAGTAATAAACTGAGGGTGTGTATCTTTCTTCAAAAAAAGGTACTTTTTAGGAAGCGCAAAAAAATAAAAATTTAGTGTATATCAAAACCAAGAACCCGCAATTTATAAAAAATTATTTAGGTTACTTCCACTGCTCGGATTTTAATTTTGCAAAAACCAAAATGTGCAGGAAAAGTTATAGTTTTGAGAATTTTTTTTTTATTTGTGAAGCACTGACCCCCTTAAAGTATTACTAAAATGACAATATTATACTACATTTTTAAAATTGAAGCATAGAGTTATTATTTTATTTAAATTATAATTTTATTTAATTATTTACAGTATTTATAAAATTATTCATAAAAGTGTTTTTACAATTTCTAAATTTACTACATAGTTACCCTTACTTCTATATTCCTAATCGCTATCGTCAGTGTCAGAGTCCGAATCTGAATTATTCACACTTGAAGAAACATGCCACATGTTTTTACCAATTTTTCCATTTTTCTCACTAATTTTATCCACTTCTTCCTTACTAATATCCATTACACGTGTACTTAAATTGGGATAAATATTTAGTCTTTACAATGCCTTCTTAAGATCACTGCAAATTAGTTCGATTGAATGTAGGATGCAGTAATAAGGTGGTAATCTTAATGTTTTTATTTTTGGCAATTTCGTCTATTTTTCTCATGGAGGAATAAATAAATAAGTCTTATTTATTTATTCCTCCATGATTTTTCTATTGCACAGAAATATCTCGTTTCTTAATTATGTCTAAAAAATTTTTTTGGTGGCATATTTGCGCACTCATATTATTCGCACTCATGTAATCAATATTTTTTTTTATTGTTTTGACTGGGTTTTTTATTTAATAACTGTTCCGAGTGATATTTTTCATTGTCCATCACTCAAACTGTATTTGGAGGCAAAAATGGCAATAGTTATTTTTAAAAAGCAAGTTTAAAACAATGTCGAATTCATGTCCGGGTGATAGCCCGCAAAAATTTTTTTTAGGTTTTTTGCTGACGGAAGAAGCGCGTTTCTACCCAACTATTTCTTCCATCTGCGTGAGGAGGAGTGTAGAGTGTGCACTGGTTCCATCAGTAAGACATTTGTTATCAATCACTAATCACATCGTGGGTCTCGAACCATGTTTCGTCCAGGTAAAGGATGTGACGCCCTTCGTTTCATTTAGGAAACATAGTCAATTCGCATTTTTCTTAAACATTGGTTTTCCATAACAGCCTTACTCTTATTCAGTATTTTATATGTAAAGCCAATATGTCTTAAATTCTTTCTAAGAGTCTCATCGCTGTTACTCGATATCAAATCCGGATTGAACTAATTTTTATTTTATAGACGCTGTAGTAAGCACCACATTTTTTTTTGTACATACTATAATTTATAAACAACATTTTTAACAAGGTTAGTGTCTCACAAATTCAAAAAATTACATTTTTTTAAATTTTTTTCTCAAAACTACAACATCTCTTCCTGCACATTTTAGTTTTTGCAAAATTAAAATCCAAGCACTGGAAGTAACCTAAATATTTTTTTATAAATTGCGGTTTTTTGGTTTTGCATAGATAAAGTGGTCATATATTTGCGTTTCCTGAAAAGTACGTTTTTTTTTAAGAAAGGTACACTTTTCTTGGTTCTAATTAACATATCGGCACAATTTTTTTTTTATCATGTACAGTAATAAACTGAGGGTAAATATGATAGATAACTTCCAAAATTCAGATTGAAACATATAAAAAATAAAATGTCAAACTAAAAAAAAGTAAATATTTGCAACACCATAACTTTTTTTGGTTAAAACTTTTTAAATTTTTTACTATAGCATATCATGTATCCTTCATCACAAAAAAGTAGGCAAAACCTTATTAAAATCCGTTCAGTGGTTCCTAAGAAAAGAGTACCTTTCTTCAAAAAAACGTACTTTTCAGGAAGCGCGAAAAATTAAAAACTTTGTCTATTCAAAACCAAGAAACCGCAATTTATAAAAGTATATTTAGATTACTTCCAGTGCTCAGATTTTAATTTTGCAAAAACAAAAATATACAGGAAAAGTTGTAGTTTTGAGAAAAAAATTAAAAAAATGTCATTTTTTTTAATTTGTGAGGCACTGACTCCTTTAAGTACAGGTAAAAAAAATAAAGTATGATTATGAGTGTATCTTTCCAAACCAATTTTGACGTACCTGACTTTAAAGGCAAGTCTTCTGTTTATTATTAGTGCCATAAAAATTGTATTGATAAAGTGTATCTATATTTGGATGAATTTTATAGTGCAATAGAGGAATTAACTTTTCGGTCCCTTACCGATAAAGAAACCCCAGCCCCTGAATTTTAGGTGGATTGTAAATATCCGACGCGTGGCATCTGTTGTTTGTCTCCTTCGAGTGACCAACTTGTCGCTTTGGTAACAATAGGGTTTACTTATCTTTACAACTACCTTTATTAAATCCCTCATAAACTAGTTTGTAAGTCAAAACCATAAAATCCATCTAAATATAGACAATCTTTACCAATCGCAAGTAATTTATGTTCGTTAGACCCTTCAATGCCATCTGAGAAAACCGCCCGGAGCAGGTAGATTTGTCAACAATTTTACGTAGATCTGATCTGCTCTGGGCAGTTTTCTCAGATGCCACCGAAGGGTCTAATGACCATAAATTACTTGTATTTTTAAAAAATACAGTCTTTATTGCACTAGTAATAAACAGAAGACTTGCTTTTAAAGTCAGGTAGGTATAGTTGTCCTCAAACTCTAGTAGAATGACTTTATAAGCTGAAAGCAATAACACTCACCCCGTCAATACAGCTCTTTATCAGTAGGCGGTCAGAATAATTGAGAAAGAATTTATGGCAGCAGGTAGTTTTGCCGAAAAGGGGGTTTATGCAAATGAATTTCTGTAAATCGATTTTAAGGGAAAATCCAAGTAAGAATAAATAAAAGCAATTTTAATGCTTTGTTAAGTGAAGTTGGTTACCTGTCTTCATCAAAGCAAGGTGTCCACAAATCTCTCTCTTTTATTTTTGCGTTGTATATAATGTTCTCTTTGTAAGCAGATTTTTGTGTTATCACTAATATATAGTTCTGTACATCTACAATCAACTTGTGTTTTACGTGAGTGTTTTGTGCTGCTTCATTTTTTGTCGCTATTTATTCAAAATGTGGCAACCTTGGTTAAACGAAAATCAAGAAGAAGAAGACATTGATGTTGTAAACCTTGAGGTCGCAGAAGAAATGGTATTTAATCTGGCTTCATTAAGTACTAGTAACAATGGTAAGAATAAAATTTCTGTACACAAATAAATTTCATTTTTTTTATCATCAGATGCTAGTTTTCCATTTCATGATGATATAATGGAAGGAGTAGAGAAAGACGTCTGTTCAAATAATGCCCAGAATGGTAATTAATTTAATCAGGCTAATAATTTTTATATGTTATTGTTACCTGTTGTTTTGTTGAAGGTGAGGAAAAAGTTAACATCTGTCATTGGATGCTAAAAGTATTATAAAAAGTGTTTATAAATGATATAAAGAAGTAAAGAACACAGTTTTCAAAAACCCTTTCAACTCACGGCAGAAGCTACCCAAAAACCGTATAGTACCGTGGCCAAAATTGTGAGTCAATCTGGAGAGAAAATGCAGCAAAGTATAAGACAAAAAACTGCATTTTATAAATCATTGTCTGAAAGTGAAGTAAAGAAAATTCGAGAAACTATTTACTCCATTTATCGAGAAAAAGAAGTACCGACAGTTGACACAATAAGACAAAAACTTTTAAATAAAAGTTTTCCGTTCCCGTATTCTAACGAAACTTTAAGAAGAACGTTAATTTGCTTAGGTTTTACATATAAAAGAATAAATAAAAGAGCCAGCATAATGGAATCACCACGTTTAAAAATCCGTGAACCGAATTTATTATGAAAATCCGCCAGTTTAGACAAGAAAAAAGAAATATCGTCTATCTTGACGAAACATGGTTTGACACCCATGACACAGTTTCTAAAGGATGGGTAAATGACACAAACCGATGCATAATGGAAACTCCGCCATCAAGAGGAAAACGGATTTTCATATTAAATGCAGGAAATGAATTTGGATGGGTCCCAAATTGCCTTTTGATATCCGCCGAAAATATTAAAACTTGTTCTGCCGATTACCACCAAGATATGGATGCGAAGTTGTTTGAAAGTTGGTTCCAAAATCAACTTTTACCTAATTTACCTTCCAACTCAGTAATTGTTATGGACAATGCTTCATATCACAATAGGTTGATTAGTAAAGTGCCAAACGAGTTCTTTAAAACAAGACATTATAAATTTTATGCAGCAAAAGCATATAGAACTTCCCGCAAAACTCACAAAAATGGAACTATTAAAGACAAATGCGGCGTCTAATATAGAAAAAACGCCTACATACGTAGTGGACAAAATAGCCAGTGAAGCAGGTCATACGGTGTGGAGATTACCTCCTTATTATTGTATTTTAAATCCCATAGAGTTGGTTTGGAGCCAATTAAAATTCAAACTTAGAAAAAACAATCAAACCCCCAATTTAAGTGCAAGTGTTGTCGACTTAATTAGGGAAAAAAGCTCCGAAATCAACGAAATTTTATGGAGTAACTGCCTAAAACATGTAATAAAAATTGAAAATTCCTTCGTAAGAAACGAAGAAATTCCTGAAATTATTATACATTTAAATGATGACGACGATGATGACGATGAAGACGATTTCCAAGATTTTTTTAAAATTTATGAATTTAATAAATTTTAAATTACGTCTAAACTGTCGATATCTTGTTTAATTTTTTTAATATAAAATTTGGAGTATCCGTGTTGAGTCTAATATTTTCGGTTGTTAGTCATTCAATTTTCCATTAAAATTTAGAAAATGATTTTCTGAAATTTATTTGTATAAGTTGTATTATCCTTGTATAAACCCCCTTTTCGGCAAAACTACCTGCTGCCATAAATTCTTTCTCAATTATTCTGACCGCCTACTGATAAAGAGCTGTATTGACGGGGTGAGTGTTATTGCTTTCAGCTTATAAAGTCATTCTACTAGAGTTTGAGGACGACTATACGCCAAAATTGGTTTGGAAAAGTACCTATATCTTTAATGCAAATAATACAATTGCTGATCATATTTACAATAACATAATTAAAAATAAGAGTGTTTCTAACGATGGTTTCATATATTTTTAATACGGGTCTGGAGCGGCATATCGCCTGTCAAGAAGTAAGCAGTAAACGGTAAATTATAGTAGTACGCAGAAGTGATTAGAAGTAAGCAGTAAATTATGGTAGTCGACGGATTGAATTGATAACTCTTTGTTAAGAAATTAACTCTTATACAAAGAAATAGAGCCATATAGCGTTAGCGTTTTTGGATTAATATACATTCGTTTACTAAAATACTGG
The DNA here is from genome assembly GCA_029207805.1 of Tribolium confusum. NCBI lineage: Eukaryota > Metazoa > Arthropoda > Insecta > Coleoptera > Tenebrionidae > Tribolium > Tribolium confusum. Next base: position 32,776,590 of record JALGAY010000005.1, read on the forward strand.
CCAATGCCATTGATATTCTAAAAAATTAATGTTTAAGTCATACAAGGTGAATATAAAATAACGCAAAAGCTTTTTAATATGATGGAGAGGAGAGGACTACTAATAAAACCTCTGAAAACTAGTAAAAAAATTCTCACTTTCCCATTTTTCTAGATGTGAAGAGGTATAGTTGAAGATTTAACTTGTTTATAAGAAATTTTAAAAATAGCAAAATCTTTTATAATTTTTTGATCATGTTATGGCAAAATTATTTTCAGAAGTTGCTCACAAACTTTTAAATTTAGAAGTTAAAAGTGATCAATTGTTATTAAATTTTCAACAGAGTATCCACTCGACTTGACCCTAAAACCACTGGCCAACAATATTCCCAAATTGTCAAAATTATTATTGTCACAAAGCGGAAGTTCGTTGGCCTGCTAGGTCGTGAACCCCTCGATGCGTATGGGCTATTGCTGATACTAACCAAATCACCGCCGGTTGAAGCAATAGCTGACTGAGCATTTAAGGGGTTGGCGAACTAGTGGGTTACGTTAATCGGGGAGTCCGGTGGTAGCGGTGAACGAGGCGAGTCGGCTAAGGTAACGAGTGACGTGTGCCCAGATCCTTCAAGTGTGAACGATGTAAATGTAAGTATCATTATTGTATCATGTACCATACTTTGCGATCATCATTAAATTACCTTTTGTAATAAAACCCTGTTTTAATCTCAACCCCACCTCACGGGGTAGAGCCCGTGACATATGGTGGAGGCGCCCTTAAGTTTTCGGTGAGGTGAATCGTCACATTTACCTCAGTAACAGAGTAAAATGCGAGTATAAAAATGAGTAAGGGGGTTGAGGCTAAAAACATGGTATAAGATAAATAAAAACGTGGCGTGAATGTCGAGGTCAAAGCAGTACGTAACTAGAAGAAAACAAAAAGAAATTGAAGAGGAAGATAAGCAATTAAAACCGCAGCATAGAAGTACGGAAATCGGGTCGGGTTCAAGTGATAGTCGGGTGCAAATTACAGTCGAGCCAAAAAGTCAGGTTTCTAAAGAAACGAGGCAGGAGATAGAGAGGATTTTAGAGAGGAAAATTTCCGAAAAAAGAACAGACAGAGAAAAACAACGGCGACGACGAAATTGCTGACGGCAGCGCTTCAATAAGAAATCTGGTCGACGGTTTTGAAAGAGCTGACAAACAACGTTACGACGAAATGCATCGTGACGTTACCTTCCAGACGGGAGATAAAATCAAAGTCTTTGTACCTGTAAGGAAAAAGGGCAAAAGCCCAAAACTTATGTGTAGGTGGTTTGGCCCTTACGTAATAACGAAAAAGGTAGGGGAAGTAGATTACGAAATAAAAACGGGTTCGAAAAGAAGCAACACAGAAATAGTACACGTAAGTAGAATTTTAAGATATAATGATCCCTGGATTTCGCCTGTAGAAGATTAATAGATAAAATTTAAGTTAACCATTAAGTAGCTTAGTTATTAATTAGTTCTGTAGGGAAAAATAGAAAAAAGGTAAAAAAAATTGTGGAAAGAAACTAACTTTGGTATGTTTCAGATTATGCACGTTTATGTACGTCGTACATTTGACAGATATGTAAAAGAATGAAATGGGCGAACAAAATTGAAGTCATAAGAAAATTTTTGGGTCTTGGAAGAAAAAATTTGCTGTATCAATGAATGACTAGAAGTGGGACAAGAAGCCGAGCCTAGTAGGGGACGGAGGAGACTTAGTGAATATTGGGGGTAAATAAAAAATAGAGACGTGGTAAAGAGGCCACGGGAGAAGACGGATCACATGAGGTGGTCACAAATTAAGGGTTTCATGCCAAGAGGGCATGATGTATTGAAGAAAATTCCTGCTTAAAGTGAGGGAAAACTGAGACCCCAATGAAAATGAGTTTGAAGAAAAAAAGCTGATGTGCTGCGTGATAACTAAATTTTTGTGTCTGTTTAAGTTTGCTTTCAGGTAAAAAAGAAAAAAAAAAGTCAGTTAAGAACCAGGACCCAGGAGATACAAATAGAAAAAAAAAATAAATGCAGATTGAGAAATGTCAAGGAGTAAAGGAAAACGCATAGGTTAGTTAATTTTTTTATTTTAATTTTATTAATTTAAGTTTATCATGAAAAAATGAAAAGATAATCGCGAACGCGGTCAAGGTCATGTCGTATGTGGTTGGTGGCAAAATGTAAACAACCACATACCAATCAAGGTTGCTCGACAGAACGAATGACGCGTCGAGAAAAATTCATTCTGTCAGCAACATAGTAAAGTAAGTAGTAAAAAAGTGTAATGGAATGAAAGAGCGTAGAGCTCTTATTTCATAATTGTTGTTAGATTAAGTTAGGTTAGTTACTAATGAATGTTTGTTTTATTTGACGCCCAACGCCCACACGAAGAGAAAAACTAGGAAAACCAAAAAGCTGAAAAAGAGACCAACCAGGAATTAACAACTGTCCTAGTGGTAGACTGAAGGATGTGGAAAGAAAGCAGGCCGAAGGAAAAGTTATTATCCACAAGCAAAAGTTTTGAGATACAATCAAGAACAAGTTGCATGAGTCTTGAGTTATCAGAGGTAACAACAGCAGCAGCGAGCTGGCTTCGGTAGCAGTACATGGGCATATGTCCGACTACCGGTCGCAATACCGGTATACAACAAGTATCGAACCTCGACCAAGGAGAGAACGTAGAAGTTAGGAGTACCCACGGGGATGAAAGTTGTATTGCCGATCTTGGTCGACGGATGACGTTTAGTTTGTTGAGAGCTGACAACGCAAGTGCGGGCTGAGGTAAGGGGAAGGAAGACGCCTGACAACACTGCGCACGCGCGAAAGTGTCACTTGTCTTGTCATGTGCTTGTCATTTAGCGTCTTGTTCTATTTCGGCGGGCTTTTAGCGTTTTGGTCTTGATTTTATAGAAGTTACAACGCAATTTTTGGTAAATCTGAAACCTGTGTGATATTAACTGTATATGAACGTAACTTTCGTGGTAAGTGTTTTGAAATTGACTTTAAGAAATTAATTTTTTCTGCAGTTGCTCAAGAAACGACAAAATCTCTTTGCCAGTGACAAAACTCGAAGTCATTATTTCATTTCCCATAAAGAGAGGAATAAGGACTTTGATTGTTTGCTATATCCGAGTGATCAAGTGACGGAACTCGTTGACTCGATTCATATCAAGTTGTATGAGTTCCTGGATGATCATGGTCACGATGATATAAAGCTGGAAGACGCTTTTCAAACCAAGTTTTCTACTTTGCTCAACTTTTTTTCATTTTGCAGTTTGCACAATTGTCACAGTGCAATTATTGATAAATGTGTTCGGCTGACAATTTATAAATATTTGCGTGACAAAAAAGGCAGCAAAATATCTGTTTCTGCTTTCTTTTCTATTTGAGTGCGACATTAAATTGTATTTTCCAATTGTTTCATATGAATGGACATCCTCTGGAAACCTGGATATGACATTGTTGTAACTGGCTGTGAAGATTCTAACTGGCTGCGACAATTTCTAACTGGCTGTGACATCGCAAAGACTGCAATCTGCAGCTTTTGCTGCTTTTCCTGTTTTGTTAATGGTTAATGGTTTTGTTAATTTTCAATTTATATCAATAGAATAAATAGAAAAATTGTTATTTTCTAATTAACCTGTATTTAATTTAATACTTTGTAACTTTTAAACAGTTTTTTTTATTATATAGGATTAAGGACATTTGTTGTTTTAATGCTCAACTTATTTTTTTACCTAAATAAGTTGATCATTTTGTTCAAATTGCATTTTTTTTATTTCTGTTTAAAGAAAAATGATGTATTTTTTTCAAACAGAAATAAAAAAATACAATTTGAGCAAATTGATCAATTTGAAATAAAAAAAGCAAAATTCCAATAAGCTGAAGTCCGTTCAAATTTCGCGCGTCTATGCCAACGCAAAAAGATGGCGGCTCTCTGTCATTAAACTGTCACCGAAATTTCCCTGGGTATACGTTGAGCTTGCGCTTCTGATATGTATATGTTTTGTGGGAGTACCGTTCAATGAGGATAAATGTACAAACAAAGCAGTACTGACAAGAGAAGTTCTGGAAGCATCCTTCTGATCGAAGCTAGTGACAGTGAACAGTAGTGCAGTGACAAACAGGTGTTTTCCTAGTATAGACAACAGATGAGTGGCAGTGTTGGACGAAAATTTAGAATTGTAATTAGTTAGGTTAGGTTAAGAGCAGATTGTCGGGTCGACAATCTTGAAGGGCCGGGCATATGTCACAAAGCGGAAGTTCGTTGGCCTGCTAGGTCGTGAACCCCTCGATGCGTATGGGCTATTGCTGATACTAACCAAATCACCGCCGGTTGAAGCAATAGCTGACTGAGCATTTAAGGGGTTGGCGAACTAGTGGGTTACGTTAATCGGGGAGTCCGGTGGTAGCGGTGAACGAGGCGAGTCGGCTAAGGTAACGAGTGACGTGTGCCCAGATCCTTCAAGTGTGAACGATGTAAATGTAAGTATCATTATTGTATCATGTACCATACTTTGCGATCATCATTAAATTACCTTTTGTAATAAAACCCTGTTTTAATCTCAACCCCACCTCACGGGGTAGAGCCCGTGACATACTATACTATTTAGACTATAAAGTATACTACTAATACTAAAGTATATACTTATACTATTTTAGAAAATAAAGTATTTCTACAACATATAACGCACTGAAGAGCTTTTCCGCCATTTTGTATTCACCTTGTATTATATTATTCGAGTATAATAAATAATTTGTTTTTATTAGGGCTGAAAGAAATTCTCTATTTTTTGTTATTTGTGTCAATTAAAGCAGTAGTAGTGCTTTTATGGACCTGTTATAACGCGCAAAATTTTATTTTTTGTGCTGGGCGTTTGTTTATAAATTTGAATTTGTGTCGATTATAAAACACTGCCGCTAAAACCATGGCCACTCAGTATTAGACCGGTAAAACGGCATTTTGCGGATTATTTTCAGTTTCTAAAGAAGTCATTTTGCACAGCGTGTACCAAAAAAAACCATAATACAAATAAATAAAGAAAAAAATATATACTCGTAACTATTTAAGTATATGAATATATAAATAAAAGAAAATTTCATTACCTCTGCTCCATTGATATACCAAGACAATATTGGTGTGGGGTCGGCAGGATCAGAAACGCATTTAACTTCCACGATATCACCCTCCATGTAAGATGTCGTTAAGCCCTCAATCCTGGGAATTTTTTGTGGCAGAGCTGTAAGAAAGGAATTCGGAAACCATAACTGTCTGCTATCGACAAAACTGAAAACGCAATTACGTCCGAAATAAATACGTTTATTTAAAATTGTTTTCAACGTTTTTACCTCAAAAACTTTTTATCTAATATTGGACTAGAAATATATAATGTTACAGTTATTAAGCGAAATTCGGTTTTAATAAATAATATTCAAAGATTTTAATTAATATGCATATTTAATTTAATATTTATTTTTAAATTAAGTAGTAGCAGATGTAAATCTTGCAGCAAAAGGGTAGTGGGTAAAATTGAAAGAGTGAATACATTACCAGTTTAAACTTATTTTTTTAAAGAATTAATTGCACAGAGTCTTTAGTAATGACTAAATAAAGGCATACCTATACCTAATCGTAATAAACAGTTTGTGTTGCATTTCTTTTATTATTTTTTTTTTGAATCGTGAATATTTGGGTTAAATACAACAATAATAAGATCAACTGTGCATCTGAAAAGGTCTGATTTTATTAGACACGTATATTGTCAGTTAATTTTTAAAGAATATTTAGACAAAAATAGCTCATCTTTGTTACGATATTTAGCATTGATAATCATTAATTTCGACAATAATGTTTAAGACCCATAATTTAACATTTTTTTCTGTCCATATACTATCAAAATTTAAAACTTCTTAGTCAAGTAGCGGCTTTGTACTTTTCTGAGAAAATTTTTCTGTAAAACAGATGAGAAACAAAAATATCGTATATAACTCTGTTCACTTATCACTTATCTCTTCTCTGTTTCAAATAAATAATAAAGGTTTCCCAGAAACGCCAATACTTATTGAGAGAAAAATTTTGACTTCGACTAAATGTAAGAATTCCCGTTTAAGGAAAATTGTAAACCTGCGACTGTCACATTGTGAGTTTCGGATGCTAATCGAAACGCTGGAGCTTCACTTGATATTTCGCAACGGTAGGCTCCACCAGTGTGATCCCTTGTCAATTTTTTCAGGCGCACTTTACAGTGCTCTAAACTGCAGTTGGATTCATCAAGTACAAGATGAACTCCTGGTACAGGAAACGACATCGTATGTGGCTGATGACTTGGTACATATCTGAAAAATGTAACTTACTTAAATAATAGGTTTTAAGTTAAGTTATGAAAATAAATTAACATCAATGTTATGCACCTAAAAAATTCTTGATCATCTTTGTACCATTTCACAGCGTAGAGTTCTTCTCCTTCCATATCGAAATGACAGTCCAATTCTAATTCTTCACGAAAATCAGCTACAAGGGGAATTGTCATATTTGTTAGACGTAATCCTTCGGACCACTCTACTGAAATTTAAAACCTATAGTTATTAATTATTATGTATCTATTTAGGTGGATATACAAAGTAGAGGCTGCGTTTTCTATTAAAGTTTGTACAAAGATATGTAGGGTGGTACAATTTGGATGATAATGACGATAAGCAAAAGGATTTCTAGTTGTGATATTTGGAATTGGTAAACACGTGTTGACATGTTGTTGCCAAAAACTGTGAGTTGAAATTGCTTTTTATTGGTTTTTCTTCAATAACAAAATTCAAAAAATTTGACAAAGTTATAAACACTTGTCTTTCTAGAATTTCAGTTCCTCATAATGGAATCATGTGAATCATGTCATCAAGAAAAGATGCGGTTTATAATAAATATTTATTTAATAGTAATTTATCTTTACAATTAATTCAGTTTTTATTACAAAATCTTTTTAATAATTAAGTTTTCGTAAAATATTTTATACTTGGCCCAAATAAGTGATTTATTTGAAGGCTATTTCATGATAGGTAACAATACATATTTATTGTTAGCATAGATTTTTAATTATATATTTTTCTAAAACACTAGGCATTTATTACTAATCAAGAGTTTATTGGTAATAAAAAAACTTATTTTAACTGTTAATAAACGTTTATTTTTATCTTCATTTTACTTTATTTTTTATACGCATTCCTCTGTAGTAAATTTAAATGTTTGATTTGTTCATAATTAATAAATATTTATTAACTTAATACTAAAAAATAATTTCACATCTACCCTTACCTAAAGGTTGTAGTACTGCACGAGAAAACCAGTCTAAACGGTTTTCAGTAACAAGTGCCCGTGTGAAAATCAAATTAGTAAAGTTTATATTATGTTGGGAAACGCTGTTTCATTTTGGTAAAATTAAACCTAAATTTGAAGTTTTCAATATTTTTATAGAAGACTAAATAATGAAGACTTTTGTCATATTTCGCGATTAATTGTTAAAGAGTTTTCCAAAGAACTTTCTCAAGTCTATTTTACATCCCCAATCAGAAAAAGAAATTAACGAGAACAAAATGTGGTATTGCCAGAAAGAAGTTTGGTAGATAAATATAGTTTAGAAATAGACTGACTTTCTTAAGAAAAGCTGGTGTTTTGCCATTGTGTCGAAGTACATCATCAACAACCAACGCTAAATTTGTATTTAATATACATTTGAATATTATATGTAAAATTTATTTTTTGTAAATAAAAGAAATATTTATTATAAACAAAGGTTTCTTGTTGCTAATTGGCCGTGCATCATTATTAATATTTTTTATTTAATAATAACAAATCAAAGTAATGTTTTACTTACTATTAATAGTATAATATTTGTAATAAACAAATCTTTATTTAGTTTACATAAACTATGTTACTACAATGAATGTATATTTGTATATTTGCTATTAATTAATGTGTATTAAAACAAAATTAATAAACCACTTGTTTTTCATAAACATTTATTCTGTCATATTTTAATAAAGCATGCATTTGATAATAATCAATTTCGTTAACTATGCATAAACTGTTCTCTAGTAGACTAATTTAAAGTTGAGATAATATTGGTAGTATCTTGGTTTCCATAGAAAATTCAAAGAACTTGAGGCTGTGATTGGTTGTTAGGTTTCCATAGAAAAGTATTAAAACTTGCGATACTACGGGTACTCAACTTGAAATTAACCCATCAGTGTAATGATTTTTTGACGTTTTTAAAATTTAGTAGAAACATTTAATTTTAGTTATTTCTGTATACCTTTTAGCCAATCAAACATTGCTGTAGTGGGAATATTCTACTTACGCGTATATTATTTAAGCGAATACACTTTAAAAGTACATATTTTGTTTTATAAATGAAAACTATTTTTTTTTATTTGACGTCTGTCGTCAATTTGCTGAAATCTGTAAAAATGAATAGAAAAGGTATTACCTTAGTTTTGTCATTTGACGAAATCAATAATAAGAGTCTATTTAAGCTGACTACATAATTTAGACGTTCATCTGTTAATCCCGAAATAGAAAGCACACATATAGGATTATAATATAGACTTGGTTGCATAATTAAATTTAAGATAAACTTGTACTTTTAAAAAAATTATTTTAGATTGGGGTAAACTCACCAGTGATGAACAGTTTGTTAGAAAGTAACATTTCAGATAAAAAAATCCAATAACAAAAAATATTCTGTGATTTTCTTAGTTTTGAAATTTCTGCGGGAACTTTATCAAGTTCCCAAGTACCTACCCATTCTGTCCGGATTGGCAAAAATTCGTTATAAGTCCTAAATGAAAATTGGCATTTAATAATCTTTGAGTCGGTTGCATAATTTGTACGTCTATCACTTAATTTAACGAAGTATTCAGAGGTAAAATTCAGAATTTGGTATAATTATCACAAAATAGTAAATCCTCGAGAGTCAAAAACGATGACGAAATTAAAAGAAAAACACCGAAATGATTTTGATGCATTTACTCAAATACAAATTGTAAGTAAATAGCTATTTACATTCGTATGAGGTAACTTTAATTTTACATGCGACACCTTTGTTTCAGACTCGAGCTGAAAGCAACCAATTTGAATTAGAACAATTGAAAAAAAAAACCATTTGATTTGGAATCGTAAAAATGGAAAATCAGTTTTTTTAAATAAAAGTTATTAGTATTTTATTTTCTTGATATCACCGTAAAACTTTAAAAACATGTTTTTTGATGTATGATATATTATATGTACTTATTAAAACAACAAGAGTTTTAAGGCCTAATTCTAAATCAGACTAACGCCGGTGTAATTTGAGTTGCTAGGAGCAACGTCATAACTTTACTAAACTATTTATATTAGATGGAGTAACTTTGCGCTACTCCGATGGAGTAGCATAGTGATTTAGAATTTCAGCCTTAGTAGTTATTTACATATAGAAGACTGAAATAAAAGATTTCGCACGCAGTTAAATTATGACGACCGACAAAGGAAGGTCTTTATTGACTAAAGACGGCCTCTGGTTGTACGGACAACGTAAAACCAATATTTTTTAAAAATTCAGACAAAAAAAAATTGAGCGGCAGTTCATTGTCCAAATAGATAAGCCTAGGCTTGGCAATGATATATTACATCTCTGATATAGAGCAACGGGCCTATAAACTACTTACGCCCCACAGGCACAGACGTAAAGTTTCGTTTTCTCTTGTAGTAACCAAGGTGTAAACAATAAGCAATTTTGTGCGTTAATTGTAAGACTCATCTTGTTTTAAATTTTTTTTTAACACTTTTTTTAGGAAGAACCGGAATTATGTATTTAGTGTACTTATAAAAGTTGCCATTGACTCTTCACTTAAATAAAATGTCAAAAGTGCTATGAGATTTTGATAAATGAAAATGTAGCGAAAAATAGATGTCGAAACTTGATACACTGTAACTGTTAAAAATATTATAAATAAATAAATCATTTTGATTATTTTTGAGTGCGTGTTTACAAGATTCCGAATTATTTTCATTACGAATAATTTTGTTGTTGTAATTTCCAGTTTCATTTTGTTCCTTTTTTTTCCTGTTTAATTTTTGCTCGTTCTTTATATAATCTGACATTTTTGACAACTATCACAGACGTACGGTAGCCGAACTGAACTTTATTTAATGTTCATATAAAAAAGTTGTCAAGAGTGCCACAACAAAACAAAAACATTTTGAAGTATTTCTTAATAAATTCGGCAGCCGTACTGTCAGTGATAGTTTTTCAGAAATGTAGAAATTGTGACATTATGTCGGATTAGTGATCAGAAATCTATTTCAAGGAATGTTTTATAAAATCATAAATCTCTACCTCAAGCTTTTTGTAAATAATTATTCACTAACACGTATAGGAAAACATTCCCACAGCAATATTTACAGATTTCAAATTGTTAACTGTAAACAAAATCACTGACTCTTTATTAGCAACCTTGTTCTGTGTTCCATTGAATAGATCCACTCGTCTTCAACATTTCTGCCGCTTTGAAAGTAACTTTCGACTAAAAACTTTTTGTGCTCTAGAGTGTAATGAGCTATCGCGACAAAATAACAATTATCTAGACCCAATAACAAACAAAACTGCAACTGAAACTTAGAACGAACAAAAACTGAACACGAAAAAAAAACAAAACAAAACTGAAAATGAAAATGATTCGGAATCTTGTAAACACGCACTCAAAATTAATCAAAATAATTTATTTATTCATAATTTTTTCCATAGTTACAGTATATCAAGATCCGACATTCATTTTTTACTATATTTTAAATATTTTTTTTTAAATAAACACCTTTTACTTTAAAATGTTTTTGTTTTGTCATTGTTTTGACAACTTTTTTAAGTAAACACTTGTTAGAAACAGTATTCGCGAAAATAATCACCAATGAAGGCTATTTAATAAGTAAATCGAAGATAATCGGTAGAAATACGGCGAACGAAAGAAGTATAGTAACCTGTCTGATACACATTCTATGTTTATCAATCTTTTTGCTTAAATAATCATTTAATATCAGCGTCATATTGTTTTGGTTTGGTTTTTAAGAAAATTTTGCAATTTAAAAACTGTTGTTGGAAATGAAGATTTTATAGGGTTTCAAAGATGTACGTTTACGTGTATAAACTGTATACTGTACGTGTACAGTAGAGTGGGCCAATAAAATCAAATATATTTTTTTAACTTTCGACACTGAAAAATTGGTTCCTAGGCATCTTTAAAAAATGATTTTTCAAGATGAGCTCTTAATTTTAATTGGAAAGACCCCCTCATCTCAATTTTTTATTTTTTCTTTAGTTTTACTTGTCAAAATCCATATCTCGTCACTTTATTTACATTTTTGTAGAAAACTGAACGCTTTTAAAGAGTATCTTACAATTTTTTATAGCTATTAGTATTTAGAAGATCAATAAGGTCAAAGTTTAAAGGATTTCTTTTTTACTTCTAAATTTTATAACTCGTGGATAAATAAATATTAGAAAATACGCAACATATAATTTTGTCGGAAAGTAAACGCCCTATAGAAAAGTTTTTTGTGGTTAATCGATTACACCTACCATTTAAAAAAAATGAGATTTTATTCTCAAATTTTGGTTTTGAAAATGCGAATATCTTGTAAGTGGTAAGAGTAATCGATTAACCACAAAAGACTTTTTTTGTAAACCGTTCAATTTTTTATAAAACTGTATATCTTGCATTTTTTAATATTTATTTATCTACGAGTTATAAAATTTAGAATTAAAAAAAATTTTTTGTTAAATTCTTCAAACTTTGATCTCTGATATTCTCTGAACGCTAATTGCTATAAAAAAATGTAAGATACCTTTTTAAAAGGGTTTAATTTTCTACAAAAAATGTAAATAAAATTTTTTTCTACGATTAAGTAGTGACGAGATATTGATTTTGCCAAATAGAACTAAAGAAAAAATAGAAAACTAAGATGAGGGGAGGGGTCTTTCCTATAAAATTAAGAGCTCATCTTTAAAAAGTATTTTTTAAAGATGCCTAGGTACCAATTTTTTAATGTTGAAATTAAAAAAAATATTCAATTTTTTAGGCCCACCCTAATATACTACCTGTAGGTGATACTGACTCTATACAGTTGATGGCTACATCATTTCAGACACCTAACAGTAATAATGAATACTTCTGTTTTACCGAGGTATCTAGCAGTATTATACAGTTTAAAAAATAGCAATTCATATGATTGTTATAACTTGAATGTTAACATTATAAAAAGTGTAATTGACCTAACAGTGGTACCACTGACCAAATTGATTAATGAATGTATTAGAAGAGCAGTGTTTCCTACATGTCTAAAAAAAGGTACAGTAATACCTCTCCATAAGAAAGGTGATACTAATAAAAACAGTAACTACAGACCTATCTCACTTCTTCCTGTGTTCTCCAAAGTTTTAGAAAGAATCTTATACCAACAACTTTTTTGAAAATAATGACTTGTTTACTAATAGTCAATTTGGTTTTAGGAAGGAACGAAGCACTTCTTTCGCAAGTCTTGATCTTATTAACATGATCTGTAGTAAATTTGAGTCTAAAGAATTTAATATTTGTAACTTTCTTGATCTCACGAAAGCTTTTGACTGTGTGCCTCACACAGACTTAATTAGGAAACTGTATTTCTATAATCTACATCCTATCACCTGCAAGCTAATATCTTTTTTGTCTCATCGTACTTAAATCGTTAAATTTAACAACGCCGTATCAGAAGAATTGCCAGTAAATCTTGGTGTACCGCAAGGCTCAGTTCTAAGCCCCTTGTTATTTATATATTTATAAATGATTTACCAACTTATTTGGAAGAAAAAGTAATACTTTTTGCAGATGATACAACTATTGTTTGCAGTGACAAAGACTTACATAAAGTTTCGAGTTAGTCGGAAGAAACACAAGCTAAAGCATTTAAATGGTTTGCAGTTAAAAAACTCACTCTTAATAATGAAAAATCTAGTAAGGTTATTTTTACTTTAAGACATTTTAATGAGACTATTTCTGATTTGAATCTTGAACAATCTGTAAATTATTTAAAAATTCAATTAGATGAACAACTTAGTTTTCAAAATCATCTATAAATAACTGCCAAAAAAATTTGTAACGGGATATTTGCACTACGATGCTTGAGCGACAAACTTCCCATGGAAACTCTAAAAACTGCTTATGTTTCTTTAGTCCACTGCTATATGCATTATGGTATTCTAGTTTGGAGACACTCTAATTCTAAAACTGTCATATTTAAATTACAACGTCGTGCCATTAGAATTGTCTTTAGGTTAAAGTATAGAGAGGACTGTAGACATGCTTTCATTGCTCTTCAAATACTCACTCTACCTTGCCAATATATTTATGCTGCATTATCTTATATAAAAACTAATATTTCAAACTATAAAACAAATAAAGACTTTTACAACTATAAATGTCTTTGTTTGAAGAATATTCGTCTAAATGTTTCTGACAATTGCTCCGGTAACCTCGGAATAAATTTTTTTAATAAACTGCCATATAACGTACAGTACTTATCACTGGAAAACTTTAAATGCGTTGTGAAAAAATATTTTGTTCGAAAGGCTTTTTTTTCCTTTGATGACTATTTAAATGCAGCTGATTTAAAAACTATGCTATTAACTGTGAAAAATGATTTGTGCTAGAAAAGTGTTAGATACAAATTCTCGCTGCTTCATTAGCATTTCATAAATAAATAGATACAAAAAAACAGTGTTTGTTGTTTTAGTAAAAAAATATAAACAACGTTCAATCATATAAGATTCCCGACGGGCGGAGCATGGCTGGATGGTTGCTGTAGACAGAGGGTAAAATGAAATAAGCATTGGGCAATAATTTGCTTGGGTCATCAGCTAACTTGTAAGTTGATCTCTCTTTTTCTTAGAACATCTTATACGTTTGAACCCTAGTTTGAACGATTTCCAAAAATAATTATTATTTTATTATGACAATTGTGATATTTTAAATGACATTTCTATCTTAACCTAACACGATGTTGAGACTTTGACAGATATGTCACTTTAATATTGGCGCTAGGAAAAGCCTCTAGCAACAGATTTTATTCTCAAAAGCACCTAGAGTGCTTTCTCTAGGATTGGTGGATTTTAGAAATTCGTAACTCCGTTATAAGAATCATTAATATTTCTTCGTTATAATTTTTAGAATCTATTTTGTTGTCGGAGCTTGTCCGTTTCCTCTGGAACGCGAGTTCTGAAACAGCCTGTATAATATAAATATATAAAAAGACATAAAATTGTCTGCGTTATAAGTTTTAGTTAATTTCAAGTCTAGAAATAATGAAAAATAATTGCGTTTTATATTTGCAAGTACAAAGGAAGGCGACTTTCTAAAAAACGCGAAAGAAAACAGGACAAAGGCAAAAAATTTGGTCTTTAGTTTGAAGCAAAACATCCAATGGTTTTGTATTAAAAAAATCAATTACGTTGAAATCTATTTTCAAAGAAAATTATATTTAATTATCTACCGGATTTATTTGATATTAAAAATCTTGAAACGCAAGGAATTTTATAAAGTTCCAAACTAAATTAGTTGTAAATCGTAAGTGTACCGGGTGAATCAAGTTATATCCGCACCCCAAAAACACGTCTTAAAAAATGAAAAAAATTATGAAATTTATCTATTACGTTAAATTGATATTCTGTCTACCTCTAAAAAAAATTTTGTTTTATCAATTTAATTAAAAAAAAAATTTTTGGGAAAAATCTTACATCCTGTTTTTTAGATCAACTGATCAAAAATATCTAACAAAATCAATCTGCAAAATTTATTATTAAAAAAATGTTAGACTTTGATTAAAACCCATTTTTATATTATTTACACATCTTAATTTATGACTTGATAAGTTGGAGTAGTAACAAATCACCGGCCAAACACCCTAAGAGTTAAAGTAAGTATATTTATGACATGGAAATTTGTGTCCAGCTGCCTAACTTTTAAATCTCCACAATAGTCGTGTGCCATTTTTATGACAAATATCATAAATTTCAAGATGGACCACTCTGAATGAAAGGACCA
Source organism: Tribolium confusum (assembly GCA_029207805.1). Taxonomy (NCBI): domain Eukaryota; kingdom Metazoa; phylum Arthropoda; class Insecta; order Coleoptera; family Tenebrionidae; genus Tribolium; species Tribolium confusum. The sequence goes on from JALGAY010000005.1 coordinate 32,791,688, forward strand.
CTCTGATGGGGTTCTTTTTGAATAAAATTGACGACACTTCTGTAGATTATAAAAAAGTAAGTGATTCAATATTAAATTATTAATTATAAACAAACGACACATTTGCTCAAAAAGTTAATTAGCCTTTCTAATGCATTGAATCAAAATACACCTGTACACAAAAAAATGTTAACCATAATTTATAATCAAATGAGCAAAAGTGAAACAGTAACCGTACAAGTAAATAATTTGAGACTTGGAAAAAATCTTCTTCTATTTGCGTAAAATTTTCCCCAGGGATCAGTCTGGGTTATTATCAACGCAGATATTAGTGCTAGAAAAACATAAATTAATATTTAAAAGGCAAAGAATGTTTAAATTTGGTTTTTAGCAGGGTCAGTCTAGCATTAATATAAAATTTAATGTACTGATAAAATATTTTGTAACATAGATATAATAAAAATTTATTTAATAGAAAAAATCTTACTTGCGTTGAAGAAAAATATTGTTAGATAAGATGAAATAATGACGGAAGATAAAGAGCGAAAAACTGCCGAATTAATCGGCAAACACTGTCTCGCACTCATTAGAGCAAGTGTTCTATCAACTTATGTTCCTAAATTGCTAATGCATTATTCACTTTTACAGTCTTTCACAGGGGACCATGCGGTCTGCACTTAAGGTGATTTTTAAAATCTCCCGAACTTCATCTATTATTCACACCACTCCCACTTTTGCATAAAATCAAACAGTAGAATTTAGCTCACTCAATTTTAGCCAGTTTATTATTTATAACATTATTATTACATCAATCTTGCGAAACAAACACCATTCTAAACATACATAACAATAATTTAAAATTTAGTTTAATTAGTACAAAATCAAAATTGTTATTTACATAGTTACTTTTTTTTGAAATAGGATTTGCGTATTGACGACACAATGTCATAAAAATTGTTTATAATAAATTACATAAAAATATATTTAATAATAGTATAAAAAAAATTGGTTGCTTGTTTATTACATTCACAAAAAGCGCGAAATAGTGGGCGTGTCACGTTGACAACAAACTCAAGCCAACGAGGTTTTCTGTTGGAATTGCGAGTTGCTACTAAAGTTTGCCGGCTGCAAAGCGAGTTTACCAGGTTTCAGCGCACGCCCTTTATACACTTCACGGTAATAGGGCCTAAATGATATACTGTAGTTTTATGATTTATCACTGTTTATCATTTATTATTATGTGCTCACTAGAATGGGCCAAAAAAATCAACAATTTTTTTTTAACTTCCGACACAAATTGGTTCCTAGGCACTTTTAAAAAATGATTTTTTAAGATGAGCTTTTAATTTTAATAGGAAAGACTCCCTCATCGCAGTTTTCTATTTTTTTTTCAGTTCTATATGGCAAAATCCATATTTCGCCACTACTTGATCGTACAAAAAAAAATTTATTTATATTTTTTGTAGAAAATTAAACGCTCTAAAAAAAATTTTACAATTTTTTTACAACTCTTACCGTTTAGAAGATATCGGAGGTCAAAGTTTAAAGAATTTAGCAAAAATTTCTTTTTTACTTGTAAATTTTATAACTCGTGGATAAATAAATATTATAAAGTGTGCAACATACGGTTTTGTAGGAAATTAAACGCTCTACAAAAAAATTGTTTGTGATTAATCGATTACTTCAACCATTTAATAACAAAATGGGGATTTAGTATCAAATTTTGGTTTTTAAAATGCGTGTATCTTCTAATTTGTTAGAGTAATCGATTAATCACAAGAGATCTTTTTTATAGAGCATTTAATTTTCTACAAGACTATATGTTGCGCATTTCATAATATTTATTTATCTTCTAATTTGTTAGAGTAATCGATTAACCACAAAACACTTTTTTTGTAGACCGTTCAATTTTTTATAAAACTGTATATCTTGTATTTTTTAATATTTATTTATCTACGAGTTATAAAATTTAGAAGTAGAAAAAGAATTTTTGTTAAATTCTTTAAAGTTTGACCTCTGATATCTTCTAAATGGTAAGAGATATAAAAAAATTGTATAACAACTTTTTTGTAGAGTGTTTAATTTCCTACAAAAAATGTAAATACAAATTTTCTATAGAATCAAGCAATAACGAGATATGCAATATATCATATGGAACTGAAAAAAAAAATAGAAAACTGCAATGAAGAAGTCTTTCCTATTAAAATTAGAAGCTCATCTTGAAAAAGCATATTTTAAAAATGCTTAGAAACCAATTTTTCAGTGTCGGAAGTTAAAAAAAAATAGTTGATTTTTTTGGCTCACCCTATAGTGCTCACTGCTCATATGTAAATTTAACTTATTAGCTTGTGGCTGCATATAATTTATAAATAATTTATCGTATAAATAAAAAATATGTCAAATTGCGACTCGTAAAGATTCTGAATTAAACAAAGTATCAAAAAATTATTCTATAATCCAGTTTAAAAATTAATTAATTAATTATTTATACTGAAAATGTCATCAGCAGTGCTAAATAAACAATAAAAAGCGCTAAAAATAAGATTTAAACTTAATTTTATTTACATCGAAAAATTTCACTTTATACTTCGATTATTTTATCACTGAAAGTTTTTTATTTAGTAGAAATTTGAAGGTTCAAGAAAAAAGTCTTTCCTGTTGAAGGAAAGTCTTCAAGCTCATCTTTTGTTAAGGAAGTTCAGGACCAAGCCAATTCTTACTTTTCTTTTTACGCTCTTAATAGATGAGTTTTAAGAACGGTTTTTAGAGATAAATTTGTATCAGGTAATTCAAAAGTTTTTTATCAATATTTTAACCAGAAATACAGGACCGCAAATAATGAAAACCCGCAAAAAAATTTGTTTTATTTAACTGATAACAAAATTATAACCTAAAAATTAATTATTATAAAACATATGTATATGTAAGATTATAAACATAAAACTACAGGTTTTTCAAGGCAAAATAAAATTATTTTATCTATGACTGCTTTGATAACTGCAACTTGCTGTAACTGATGCAACAGCTGTCGATGCAGTAGTTTTAACTGTTATAGTATTTTTGTAACCCAGAATTTTTGAAGCAATTTGTTTTTTATTTTCTTCTGTCCTGTCTATATACTCTTCCGTCACTGTATTCAAGCGCCAGCCCCCATGACGCTTTACTGTTAAAAGATCAGCTCTCGAATTAGCAAGCAACAAATTAGATGAGCGCCTATAACAATGTCCCGTAAATCCTGCTAGATTAGGTAACTGAAGAAAAGTAGCTATATTCTTAGGAAAAGCAGCAAATGAGTTTATACCAACAGGTAACTTTATACACTTTTGGTTTCTGTATCTTAAAAAAAAACCTTCACTACTGGCGTTATTAGGGCGAAATGCAGGATATTTACGAATTAATTCTAACATGTTACTTTATCAATTCCGCATGACGTAATAAAAAATTCTCTGGATATTTTTGTTTTAGTGTTTGGTATTAGAATATAGAAGCATTGTTCCTGATCTTTGACATCTTCCAAAAGCATGTTGGTAAGTTCTTGAATCCTGCAAACCCCATCAATTTCAATAATTAAAGCAAACTTAAAATTAACATTACTTTAGTAAGAATAATTTATGCATAAAAAAGGAACAGTACCTTCATTAACAAAAATTTATCATCATTTGCTTCTTGTACAAATTTGCTAATACATATCTTGTTTAGTAAAAATTTACGATTTTTTATCACGATATCCTTCTGATTTTTTTTTCAGAAAGGCAATTGAATGCACGTATTTACTGATGTCCACATTTTTCTTCATTTTCATTATTGTTCTAATCATAGAATAAAAAGCCCAGAGACTCGATGATTTATACTGTTTTGATAAATGAACAAGATATGCAAGTAGAACCTTGCGTAATATTTTTAACATTTTTCTTGTCGCACCATGAACTGAACCGTTGAAAAGCCATCTGGCACTTTTCTTTGGACTTCTCTGGCACCAAGCAAGAAGCAGCATTTGTTGCCACTTCTTTGATATCAGAAGACAAACGTTCTGAGGCACTCATGTTTACAATTTTCTTATTTTTACCACAAAGCACACTTTTTACTGATTATCCCAAAATGGCGAGCTGTGTTTGAAAAATTGTAAGCGGTTGCTATAGTGCTTACTGAACATATCCATAGGTTCCACCTTACTTTTGATGTAAAAAAGTAGGAGTTATCGGCATTATTAAATTTTATCGGCATTAACAGTAACTCGTGTGTTACAGATACTTGGGCTAACGCCCTTGTTATTTATAATTTACACGCGCGTTTTGTAATAATGCTTCTTTCCACTAATAATATAAATAACTATAATACAACTTACCTCTAGTTGCTTAACCAAGTTGCTTAAGAGTCCGCTGCCGACTCGTTTAAACATTTCTTAGAGAGAGCACGACTTGATTGCCAAAAAAAAAGCACTATATGATGTTGTAAATTATGGTAGAGTAAATTGAAAACGGGGTGAACAATTCTGAGAAAATACAGAAACGTGTAACGCTGTTACAAATGAACGTCACGGTATATGACGATCAGATAATTTTCTTTTCAATAAGAAGATGTAGTCTTGTTTAATCTCTATAAAGTAGTATTTTAAGAAAATTAAATCCTATAGCTCCACTTTCATTAGTTCGATAAAAACAACATTCTTACACTTCTTAATTTGTCACATTATTTTTGTGTTTGCGTTAGATTTTCCTCTTTATTTATTTTTCAAATGCGAAAGTAACTACTACGATAGTTTGTTTAAAAGGTCTTTAAACAAGGAACATGACTCACTATAAATGTTTACAATTTAATAATATTTAAACAGTGTTGTCATACATCGTGTAACTCAAAAATAATGTTTTTTAGAAAAACAATTTACAGCATATATTTCAAAAACCAGTAACTTTATTTCAAAAGATAAATTTAGATATTTAGCATCTTTTTTAATAAGGGCTATCACTTGTTAAAATTTGTAAAGTTGCTTTAAAAACACCTTGTATATCGAATTTTAACATTAAAATTAAGACTAACACCAGCAAAAATTTCTGCATATATTTATTTTAATCATCATATACTGTATTCCAAAAAAAAACACAATAATACATCGTAACTCGTTCAAAAACACTTAAAAAAAAAGTTCTTCGATATATATCTTGAAAACTATAAACATTTATGTTAGACAATTTTGGTTATTTAGCATCCTTTTGACAAGAGCTATAATGAAGGCTATTCTGTACCGCATTATATTAAAAGTTAAAAATTAACGGCTTTTTTATTTTTTAACCAAAGTTGTTATTTCCTAAAATGTTATTTTAGTAGACTTTTGTTAGATAGTAACTTGTCCTGCATTGTTAATTTTATCAAATTCGGTTAATTTTTTAACAGAACTGCTAAAATAAAATTTTAACCTACCCGTTATTTTTAACAGAATATTACAGAATAGGCCTCATAATTACCTGTTAAAATTTTTAACATTATTTTAATAACACCCTGTATAATCGTGGATAATAATGTTTTTAGCGTAAATGAAATTCCATAGAAGACTGTCATTCCGTATTTGTAGATATCAAAGAACAGGTTATATGAAAGTAAAGTCAAGTCGATATCTCTATCTTAAGGTTCTAATAAAATTTTTGCTTTATCTTTATTAGGTATATACGAAAACATTTTTTTAAATATTTATGGTCCACATTATTTGCAATCAACTTTCACACTCACGTAAAGACGTGTAACAAGAATAAATTTTCTTATCTGTCGCGTGGTTATTATCACGTAATTTTGTTAGCAAGCTTCAAATAGTTTGTAAAATCACTTTAAAAAAATTACTTGCTTTTATTTTTAGAGTTTTTATAACTAAATATGGAAAATAACATTGTAGATCACACATGGACTGAAACATATTGCAGTAACTCGTGTGATGAATTCAAATTACACTCATGTCATCTGCATTCTTCACACTCGAGTACTGTAATGATTATTTTATCCCACTAGTTGTGTAAATTACCATTATATAATAGTGGTATCATATCTAATTTTGATTAAAAAATTAAAAAGCTTACGGAAATTAAAAATTAAAACTTGCCATAGACACAAAGACACAATTATTGACACTCATATAATGACTGACTAGCTAACTTGTATATTAAATTATCTTATTGTTGACATTAAAATTTGATGTAAATAAAATCAATTAAATCTTACTGTATTACTAAAAAAATCTTATTTTGTAAAACTTTTTTTTAATTGTAATTTTAAAGAAAAAATAAAGAATGGTAAAAAAAACAATTGGAATATTAAGATTTTAATTGTTTTTTTTATGTCTACATTACGCGTGTAGGTATGTGTTATATCCACATATTTATAACACACAGATCTAAACCTTAATTATACTATACTAATTAGTGGCAGTTGCAAAAAATATTATTTTTGAAATATACCTAATGAACAATATTAGTGTTTTATTTTCCCATTTTTTCATATCTCTGTCTTGATTTGCAGAATTAAAAATTGTAAAGACAACGCGCCAAGCTTATAAATACAATGAAGTATAAAGAAAATTGCAAGACAGTGTAAACAGAGCACTCGTAAAATGTAAATTGGTACGTGCATTGGCGTCTATGTAGATGTTTTAGGCTTTCGTGTTTTGTTAGAACTTGTGTTTTCCTTATTTCGTTTATTCACAGAATGTAAGGAACCGTCAGTTTTCATCAAACACCATGTAATATTGTACATTAATTCAGCGTCAAGCGTTCCAACACAATGACGTATTTCCCCTAATTGTTTAATGGATATTTCGCTCGGGAAAGCTAATAAAGACAAAACTTTGCGATTTGATTTATGCGCTTTTGTTTCATTAGATAACTGTAACAACCTTTTACCCTCATGACGTTGAAACCAAAATAATACACTAATAACATTACAATGCTTTCCACTAATAGTATTATCCTTTTCTATTTTGTTCTACCCTTAATCATTATCGTTTTTATGTCTTTATCCGTCATTTGAGTTTCGTACACATCTGTTACGTATTTGAAATAATCTAATGATCTCTGGGTGACTTTCAACAATTACGGTAGCACTTTTAGTAAAATTAGTTTTCGTCTGCGGAAAAAAATCTTTAGGCTGATATTTTTTTATAATGAAACATGTATTTATTTGGCTTTTCAGTGTTGTCTACATTTTATATAAATTTTAAGTATGTACAAAATTATCACAGAATTCAAAAAAACCTTCTTCAAGTAAATACCTAGTTTGTGTTTAACCAGTTTTAATTTTTATTTTACCATCTTCAGAAGCAAAACTAATACAAGATATTAGTATTAAAGATATTAAAATTAAAAACATTTGTTACATTTACGTACAAAAATTTAAAAAAAATATATCTTGTAATATTTTTGCTTCCGAGGATAGTTTTTCTTACGCCGTTTTTTCTTAATGTTTTATTTATCAAACTCACTCACTCTTAGTTCTCTGCACTCTGACAAGCACTGCTCTATGGTTTCTCTAGTTTCTCTTTTTTTTACATAATTTGCACATTCTCTCACCAAAATTTGTTTTCTTCTTCTTCAATTTCGCACCTAAATTTTTCAATATTTTTTTTATTTTTGCTTCTTATTTGAATCAGAGACTTAATTGAGGTATGTAGTTTCTCGGTGAATGCCCATATTTTGTATCATATCTCGAATTTTTTATTTTGCTACCCTTTCTTGATTTAATATTTTGCTTTAATTCTGCTTCCATAATTTTGCTTGTTTCTCTCATTCTTTAAATCTCGCATCAATTTAAGTATCTAGTCTTAACTTGTTTAACCCACCTTTTTTATACAGTGTAAACCATATACAGTGTGGAAATTACTTATGGAATAAATTCATTTCATTTCATTTTCATTCATCAAATAAATGATATTTTTGTAAAACGCTAAAACAGGTCAACTTTTATTTTAAATTGCGCTGGTTTTAAATTATTGAATGTCTATTAAATTATTGTAAACTATTTTAAATTATTGTGACGTCATCGTCATCTCCTTCATAGCTGTGACATCGCACGCATTTTTTTAAATACATTTTTTATAAATTTAAAGATAGTACTATTAAATCTCTTTTCTTATTAAAATTAAATACAGTAGTATCCAAAACTAACTAAAACAAAAAGTATTGCATTGCATTAAAAAAGTGAGTGGGACGTCATAGCTCAGAAATCGATGACGTCATGAACAAGTAAAGCAATATGAGAAATAAAAATTGATCTGTTTCAGCGTTTTCGACAAATGTTTTTTTTTTAATTTTAGTCGGATCAATAATACATAAATTACGGTGTTATACACAACTGTCTTAAAATAGCACATAAAAGCTCACTTAGTTCACTCACTATTGCCTCGTATTAGGCACGCACTGTTTTTTTTAATTGTTAATTGGATAGATAAAGATCTTGCGGTAGACGTCTCTTGAGTCTTTGGTAGATACCTTTTCGTCCCAGTTGATATACTTCAGCACTGTTGCAATCTAGAATTTTTGTATGAAATCTTTTTGTTAAATATGTGATAAACTCTTGTATTGTAGGTACATACGTTGAGCTCGCGATGGAGTTGGTCATTTCTAATAAACCAAGAGGCGCTTACAGCTGTTCTGAGTATTTTGTTTTGCAGTGCTTGGAACTTTTTTAAATGTGTTTTATTTGCTTATCCCCAGACTGGACTAGCATATGTAAAGATGGGTCTTATTAATGATCGATATAAAAGAAGAGAGCACTTGGTTTTTAAAGATGATTTGCGGTTTAACAGTGGATAAAGTTGCGTCATTCTGGCGTGGCTTTCATTAAGTTTTTTTAGTACATGAAAGTTCCATGTCAGTCGAGTCGAAATAAACCCCAAGATATTTTGCTGCTTGGTCTTTTTCGAGCCATCTTAATTCAGCATTATTTAAATTTAGAGGTGCCGGTTGCGTAAAGCGTTTGAGTGTAAAGATTTTGGCAACACATTTGGATTCATTGAGTGAAACGTTCCACTAATTAAGCCACTGTGTTGTTTCATTTACCACACGTTGTAATGTATTAACTGCTTCTTCTAGTTTTGAATGTTGGTGGAACAATATGGTATCATCTGCAAACATAGCAATTTGCGTGTGGGTACACTTTATGTCTGCCATAAAAATATTAAAAAGCGTAGCGCCAAATATACTGCCTTGCGGCACTCCGGACATTATAGATCGTGTTGTGGATATGGCTGCTTGAATTTTTACTGCAAAGGTTCTGCCAGTTAAAAAAGAAAATAGAATCTTCTTGAGGTACGAAGGTATATTATATTTTAGTAGTTTGCATTTTAAACCTTCCGTCCATACTTTATCAAAAGCTTGTTGCACGTCAATAAAAAGAGCCACCATATACTTCTTTTCTTCAAATCCTTGCTCTATGTATTCAACAAGACGTAGCAGTTGGTGGAACGTTGAGAAATTGGTTCGAAATTGACTTACTAGTAAGATTTTTGAGGACTATGTTGGGAGTAAGATCATGGCCGGGTGTTTTGTTGATAGGTAAAGTTTGGATTAGTGTTCTGATTTCCTTAGGAGAAGTAGAAAAATTAAAGTCAGCGGTATTACGTAAATCGGTTTCAACGTGGTTATCTACATAGAGTTTATGGTGTGGTGTTGTTATTCTAGCTGGGGTAAAGGTTTTTTCTAGATGGTCGGCAAATACGCTTGTTTTTTCTTGGTCTGTTGTGTGTAGTTTGTTATCGATTATGATTGGTGGAATTTGTTGTGGCTTTCGCAGTATACATCTCGTTGCTTTCCAAAGACCTGGATCATTAGACCCAAAATTGCTCAAGTAGGTTGGGTACGAGTGAATTTTGTAATTGTCAAGTTCTTTTTTAATTTTACGGGAAAGATTGTTAACTTGATTCTTAATCACTGGATCTCTATAGCGCTGCCATTCTCTTCGCAGTTGATTTTTTTTTTATTTATTAGTGCAACTATGTATTGAGGCGGAGTATTATGATAAAATTTTTTTGGTGTTTTTCTGTTTCTGGTGCTTTCTCGCACGCCATCAGTTACGCATTTTGTAAATGTTATTACCATGTTATCAGTGTCGTTTTCGGTTTCAAGTTTGTTAGTATAGTAAAGTTTATTATCGACAGAGCTCCTAAATTTCTTCCAATTAACAATACCATTAATTAGTCGAGGTTCAAGCGTTCAAGCCGTCTTAATTCTGGTCTTAATTGTAATAAAATTGATAATAACAGGAAGATGATCAGTATCTAGCTCTGTTATTACTTCTTGATACTCTGGAATGTTTAAGTTTCTTACGAGAGTAATATCTAATATATCGGGTTGATGGTCGCGTCGATAAGAATAGTACGTGTAGGAAGTAGGTGCAAGCACGTTGAATCCAAATGAACAAATGTTATTCATTCTGAAATTACTAAATTTATTCTATAATTCAATTCTATAATTCAATTGATAACTTTTAAAAAAATTATATTTGGTAAAAATCCCAAAACACGTCAATTTTTATTTCAAAAAGTCCATATCTACAGCCAACTTTAAAATTTGTTTAAATGGTATTATACCCTTTTTATACCTCAAATAAAAACTTATTTAATTAGCAATTTATTAGAGTAATTAGTTTTAAAAGCCAATCAATAGTTTTTGCAAAAAAGAATTAAACTACATTTTTAAAAAAGTCATAGTGATCATAAAAATTAGTGAAAGTTAAATACCGGATTAGTCGTAAACACGGAATATTTTTCTGAGAACTTTACCTAAACTTCGCTCAGATCAGGCTTATCGAGTTATGTCATAAATCAAAATCCATTGCCTTTGTGGTTTAGCTTCTCGTAAATTGAACAGTGGCTGCTACTATTCGGCTTACTGCAGATTATAAAGCCCTATAAGGGTTTATTTTATAAACCCCTATAAAGTAGGTTTACTTAAATGTGTCTTGAGTATTGTAACGGTGCATTTTTATCGTAATTTTAATACTCAATTTAGTGAGGTTAGAATAGAACTAAATTTTGTTTATTTAGCAACGATTTGCAAAAAGAACGCGAAATTTTGTATCGTGAAAAATTTTGGTTTGTCGCGTTTCGTTTATCATTCTAAAATTTTTAAAGTTTAAATTTTTCTCAGTTTTTTTGAGATAAAATTGGTGAAATTGCTTACAAAAAGGAACAATTCAATATTTTCCAATATTCTCCAATATTTTCCAATATTTTCAAGCTTATCGAAAACTTCAAAAAAACGAGCTGTGTGTCTTAAGCACATAGACAAATCCCCGCCCAACACCTTAGGGTAAGTTATGTTCCAGTTTAAATCGTTTTTTTTGAAATGCCTTTGAATGCCTTTAGGGATATTTTTGACCTACCGTACCGCTTTAAGCCTAATTTGGTTATTATCACAAAAAAGTAAAAATTGGCCGAATTCGACAACTATCGGGACCAGCAAGTCGACAGAATTATATCGAGTGATCCCAGCCCTTTTCCTGCCAGGAGCGGCATCACAGGACATAGATAAGAATATTTCTCTAATTTGCGATTAAGACTTGTTTGGTCGTGTTGAGTGCGACAAGCACATTTCTAAGCCTAGTGGAAGTTGTTATCCTTAGTAATTGTATTTTTATATTTGTTCTAATTTAATCATAAAAGGCAAGGTACTCCTTTGTAAATCAGTAAAAGACTACGCACGCGCAGTTTTGTCAAGTATTATCGTTAATCTAACGGGCCCTTAATTGATAGCGCTATCATAGGTCACCTGTACATCTCCTAGAGTACCAGTAATTAGTCGTTAATTGAAAACTTTGGTTTCAAGAAATACCGTAGTCACCCCCTGATTAAGCTTACTTTGTCTATTATTTTCTTTGCATTTATTAGTTTCTTTTTCTTTTAAAATACATTGTTCGTTTGTTATCTTCTGATATTGTCATTTTTTTTTCTTGTTCTTTCTCTTTCAGTAACTAAAGGCAATAATAAAAAAAATATTAAAGAAGTTATTTGGCGTCCAAAGGATTTTCTTGTCAAGGAAAACCCCCCAAAAACTAACAAACGCTTACCGACTGACGCCGGAGCAGTAATCTGTCTCAGGTAGGTTACAGTATATAAAGCTTTTAAACGTGCCTATCCTAGAAAATATATTTTTTCTCTTTATGGCGTCTTTACCACAATAATCACAAACCATTAGGTAGTTTATGTGAGGGTGGCAATCGCTATATTCTATAATAAGTTTTAAATATCAATAAATATCAATAAAAATATCAATAATGAAAAAGAGGATTTGCATTACTGACAAATAAAATTAGAAGTTTGTCACTTTCTTTTCTACCTACTTTATTCTACATCTGTTATAGTTCAAGTATTTATTTGTACTTTACGGCCATTACTATACTGTCAGGGTATCATGTCATTTATCAAAACTGTCCTGCAATCATAACATTACTTGACAATTTTAGCAAAAATTACAAACCGTTTGGTTAAAACAATTGAACTGCTTTCTGCACTATTAACTTGCCAGCCATTAATAATACGCATAACTATTGTGTTGGTATTGTACAGGATGTTTTTAAAATAACTTTACAAATTTTAACAGACAATAGCCCTTTTTGAAAAAATGCTAAAAGACCAAATTTACCTCACAAATGTTTATAGTTTAGAAGATATACAATGTAGAAGTTTCTGCTCAAAAACAGTGTTGACAGGTTTTTTGACAAACAATTTCTACAGCGTGTATCTCAAAAACCACTAATATTTTATAAGTAAAATTGAGGTATTTAGCATTGTTTTAACTAGTTTTATTAAGGAATCGTAAGAAAGGTTGAGCTACTTCCTCAGTATTAATTCCTGTAAAAATTATTTCAGAAAAAAAAAACTTAAAGTAAGGGTAAATCTCTGCACATATTTCAATTACAACATGTAGATATATAATAAAAATGCTATAATACTTTTTTTTAAATGTTTTGCAGAGTATATTCTAAAACGATAAACACTTATGTAAAACATTTTTAGTTAATTAGCATCCTTTCAATGAGGTCTATCATCTGTTAAAATTTGTAAAGCAACTTCAAAAAAATTATCTATTTTTTTTAACCAATGAATTATTTAACCATGTTTTTCCACAAATAACATAAAGTTTTTTTACTTTTCAAAAAACCGCAACCTGTTGATTTAGTGCGTCAAAAATTAAATTTACTAGAATTTGACATTGTTATTTTGTCACTCTACTGTCATGCTCAAAAAATTTAGAAAAATTTGGTTTTCAAGTAAAATAAGGATGTTAAAATACAACTGTAACTGACCAACAACTGTAGTCAACTGTAACACGCTGTAAAAGGTAATAAAAAGATAAATTGCGGCTCTAAATGCTTATCAAAATTACGTTAATTTTCTTGTAGGTACGTCATTTTAAAAGTTGTGTCATTTTGCCAGATATATTTTAGATGTAAATTGCAATGTTGGTGGTTTTTTGAAAAGTAAATAAACTGTAAGTTAATGTTGCATTAAAGTTGTCACATAAAGTTGACACATAGCAAAAAATATAAATTCATAGTTAAGAAAAATTTAACTAAACCGCAAATTAGTGTTACTAAGCCTCAAAGAATAGCAACGTGTGAAACCTTCAGACTGGTGATCATATAACAACACCTGACGTAAAATAACCAAGAATAAATCAATGGAAATGATTCATGCTACACCGGCAACGAAAAATTATGAAAATCGGAGGGTGAGACAACCCGAAATTGGACTTCCACCACCATGAAACTACCCTCGGTAACTAACTCAATATCCCCCCAGAACCAATATATCGTCTGACATAATGTAGAGAGTAACATCAACAACACACGTCAATGAAGACAAGAAATAAAACATCACCTCGTCACTCCCTTGTTTGAAGAGGAAATTTTGAAGGGTGATAATCGACTAAACTGAAACGTACATAGAACAGTCTTTTTCCTTGGAATGTATTGCTGAGCTGTGACTAATATTTCTCCCCCATTGTGTAGATAAAACGCACAGCTATTGTGCATTTGTCTTCCTTCATAGAGTTATTATAGGCGCACATTTACCGGTTGTATAGAGGCAAAAACACGTGACCACTAAATCAAAAACAGAAATTATCCCTAGACCATAAATAAACACCCGTAATTATATTGCTACGTTTGAATCACGATATCAGTTTATTCTCTTAATTGCTTCCTTTCATTCATATATTACCTACATAAATTACATTACCTAGGCGCATAAAAGAAGTTTACAAAAGAATTTTCATAAATCTTTCCAAAATTATTATTTCTTAATTTTTCGTAAAGTTGCAATAATTTTGAGAGTTTTTGCATTATCTTTTAAAGGTAATTTCTTATATAAATGCAAAAACTAACTACCTTTACTTATATCGCAGATCATATCTAGAACTAAGTTTTTCTTTTCTTCTTCATTAAAGTTTTTTTTATAAACTTAATAAACATTCAAGAAATATAAATTTATGAAAAACATACTTTTTGTTTCAAATGACTGCAACTTTGCAAAAAATTGAGCTATCTATATCACTCTTTTTTTATCTTTAATTTAAATGTGTCTTACATAAAATACAGCAAAAAAATATTGTAAGCATTTATTAATGTTATTCATCTCAGGCATATTCTCAAGATACCTAATAGGTGGTCTCAATGTTCTTTCTTAGTAACTACAAAAAAATGAATCTTTATTTTTTCGAATATAGGATGAGACTTTTAATAACACAATTATTATAGTTAAACTTCAGTAAGTTCAAGTCTGCACTGTAAAACTAACACCCTCTTTAATTTTTATTTTTATTTTATTTTGTAAAAACTTTTTGCTACAATTTTTACTTTAGTTTTTTTGTTTTTTAATACATTATCTGATTTTTGATATCTTGTTTAATATACTAACTGTTTATAAAAAAATATGTTTTTTTAAATGGAAAGTTGTGTATTTAGTCTTATTTTTTATTTTCATTCAAAACGTGGTTCAAACTAAAAAATTTGAATTTGAAAATTATATATTTGTTTTATTAGATTTTCTTGTCTTTCAGACTTATTGATGTAAATTTGTTTTCTCGGTTTTTTTATAAGACGTATAAAAACTATTTAAATTTTCGGCGACGTTTCGTACTTTATTTGTACTTTTTCAAACCTTTATTTAAAACTTTAATTCTAAATTTACGTAAACAACGTCTTAACATAGAGATCATTTTTGCCTGATTTACCATTCTTTACATCTGCGGTAGAAACCCTGAACAAATTTTAGTATAGGGTATTTTTTTGACTTTGTCCGGTGAGATCGTAAAAGAGGTTGTGCCGTTTAGCACGTGGTGGATAAAAGTCGTCAATTGGTTGTATTTTTTTCATGATTCCTAATGCATTTATATATAAGGTTCATTCTTAACTCGGTTAAGTAGGTAGGATTTTCTGGTTCACGTTCAGACTGGGAAAAACTAGTGGCCTTAAACTGTTTTGTTTATGCATGGTAAAATGCATGGCGCACATTGTAATGTTTCAGAACCACTGACCTAGCCGAGTCTAAACGTTTACTCCGAGACACCACCCACACTAAGTGATTTTAGAACGGCCCTTATTTACATGTGCGTTAGAGGTGTTGAAACAACACAACCAACAGACGACCCATACCAATGCGGTACGTAGTTTTACAGAACACGTGCTAACCGGTACTACCCCTTTTACGATCCCTTCGTTAATCTCACTCTTTTTTTGTCATTAATAGCGCCTGTTCTTGCATGTTATAAACTCATTTTTATTTGGTAAAATTATTGGCTTTATTAAATTTAACTTTTAGTCTTAAATTCCCGTGATCACTTAAATTTTTAAACTTTTCTTTTTGAAGATCTGTTTCAAACTTTTTTTCTGCAATTTTATCACATTACAGTGAATACAAACGGCACTGGTAACGTAACATTTACGATTTTGTTAATAATAATTAATAAAACGTGATAAATTAACGTTCAAAATATCGACACACACACACAAGGTTATTTTACTCAAAAGGAAAAAAATATTTTGTTTACCTGGCTTGTACGTACTTGAAATTGATCTTACGGACAAAATGTTACATCAGGGGTTGCAAAAATGTAAAATCAGATTTTTTATAAAATAGATAGATTTTGTGAAATTTACAGCTTGACAACAAATTAGAACAGTCAAAATTTTTGTAAGACATTTCATAACACTCTGTATACCCTGTTTTGGTCTTAAACATTACGCTTTTGTGATATGTGTTATTACTTTTTCACAATAAGTAACTAAAAGGGGAAGAAAGACAGCTGGCCTGATTAAGTAATTAAACATCCGACCTGATTGTGACATATACCCGGCGCCTCCACCATATGTCAAAAGCGGGGTTGGGAGTGAAAAAGCATGTCAGCTTTTTATAAAAAAAAATATATATTTAGTAAATTAGTAAAAACCTCTTTCTTACTTTAAAGTTTCAGGCGAGTTCTCTTAAAGGGTACATACCACAATCGTCACTACAGGTACTACCCGTGTTAGTCACTACACTGAATCTCAACTTAGTGATTCTTCCTCTTGCTTATTAGTGCTCTGTACTTTTATTCAACAACACTCTGCTGACATAAAAAAAACCTATATTTTGTTTATTTTATGTAATTAAAATGTAATTAATTTATTCAATTGTTTATAAAACGACTAGCGATGGTTTCTTTATCGCAATGTAAACACACGGACCATCAAACACCTGACTTTCTCTTACACATCCGACTTGATTGTAACTGTTTAATCTTTGATTAAAACATTTTGTCCTTTTTGATTTTGTCCTTATTAATTCTCACAAATTCTAAACGGATGTTGCGTTATTGGTCAGCGCTTTTAGTTACACATCCTGATTGTTTCGTAATAAATATTAAGCCTTAGTAATCAATTAACCGTAGAGCAATGACTTATTTAGCTTGCATTTATTTACTTCTATTTTTACAGCGACGATATAAATGTTTATAAATCAAGTTTAATTCTCTTTGTTTAGAAATTACTTTTTATGTTATTCTGGTTTAGAACCACTGTAAATAGTTTATATATTGTTAAGTTTTTCAATGAATAAATTAGTATAGAACGAATCTCTAAGTTTTATTACTCCTGCAGCATCGAACAGTAACATTGTTGTGTTTGAAGAAAAAAAGTACCAAATTGTTGTAATTTATTAAGAATATTTATGGTAAAATATTCTTTTCAATGTATCTTTTCCTTATCTTTAACGAAAATTAATCATAATAGCCTTCAAAATGTGAAAGAAAGGATCTTTAGGACAGAAGAGAGAAATAGGAAGCGTTATTTTTTTATACGGTATTACGAGTAGAATAAAACTGATAAAAAAAGTTAAGATACCTTTAATAGTTGCTCAGAACATTAGTGTACACTGTACAGATTTGTAAGTTGCCCGATTCTATTGCTATAAAATTTAATCAAAAGCAAGGGGGGTAAGAATGTGAACGACATAATTACCTCCCCCCCTAGTAAATTTTGTCATTTTTTTACATTGTTAATGTTTGAAAACAAACTTATTTTTTATTATTCTAATATTTATTTGTTTTATTGCATTCTTTACAAGCAATTGTGGCTTTATAAAAAAGTTTTTTATTAGGTATATATTTGATAACTACACAGCATTTAACCGCCACAAACTTATTCTTACAATGCTTAAAAATGTAATTTGAATAAGAACACTTTACTCCATATTTCCAACATTCCCAATATTGTTCACAAATCAATAAATATTAGCAATGCGACAAATTTAAAATAAACTTGCCCAACGTCTGTAACACATCCCTAATACACTTTTATTATCAAAATGTCCGTAGCCTCCATTCGAAACTAAATGATGTAAACTCAGCTCTTGGCTCCTGTAATTTTAACGTCATTGGTTTTACTGAAACATGGCTTTCTTTCAATATCGCTGACAGTGAGCTTTTTACCGAAGATTATACAGTTTTTTGCTCTAACAGAAATTTTCTGTTGAGTAATAAATCTAAAGGTTGCAGTGTACTGTTAGTTTTTAAATTACCTACCTAATTGCTCTATTATTAAGCTCAATTTTGATAACTTGTTGTGTATATCAGGTAATATTAATGTACTTGATTGTAAATGTACATTATTTCATTCTGTGTTTTTGGTTTATATAATTTACATAAATCCTAACATTAATAATTCAGATTTTAATTTATTTTTTGATACATTTGAATGAAACTCATTTACTTGATCAAATAAATGTTATTGTTTTGGAAGACTTTAATGCGTCAAACTCTGTTAGCGCGAATAATTTAAATTTTGTTCTTAATTTTGGTATTCAAAGAATGCTCAACTTTGTCTATTACACTAGCTTTTATCAATGCAACAAAATTACTAACCATAACGATCGTTTGCTAAAACTAATTTTTTTCACGGTATCTAGAAATTTTCTTTTGTATCTGAAGATGTACATCATCTTTGTCTATCTTTTAAATTTTTTCTAACTAAAAACTTTGTAATTAACAATAATACCAAGTGTTATAATAACTTTAAAAAAGCTGATTACTTAGGTTTATATGTATAAAACATCTTTGAAAAGAAATTGGTCTGTTCTAATCGCATGTAAACGACTGCAAATGATGTAATTAATTGTCTGCTGTGATAAATTTTACAAAATTATATTTACCTACAATTTTAGATCGCTTTGTTTCAACTAAGAAAACCAACAGAAAGCTTAATTATTTTTTTGCTGGTATTTTCCTACGCTAATTAAAAATATTAAACTATAAACTAATTATTGGCATAAATATAAAAAATATCACAGACTCTCTAATCTTATAGAATACAAAAAAAAATAAACAAACTCACTAAAAGTCAAATAAATGTTTGTTATGCTAATTATCTGCACAAGGTACATAGTTGGTTCTCTTACAGAAAACCCACAATACATTTGAAGGTTTATTCACAAGAAAAATAACAAGACTCGCATGCCTAGCTCTTTATACAAATATGACCACAATAATACTTTTTTAGATTTTCCTGAAATAGTTATTGTATCGGTTTTATATAACGAAGAATAATTCTGTTTATTATTCAACGCTTTATTTTTGCTTTCTCTGATTTTTTTACTTTTTACAAAAATTCTTTATAGCAACACAACACTCTTTTATTTTTATTAAACCATTCACTATCCAAACAGTAATTAAAACTTTTTGTGATCATTTCAGCAGTGTCTACACCACTAGTCAAAATACTAATCTAATTAACAATTTAATCCTTAATGTAATTCTAATCTAAAATTGTTACATTATCTCTTGTTATCCATAAAAAAAATTTGCGTCAGGAAAGCTTACTTCCAATAAAAAAGTTGCCTAACAAATTAATAAGTGGAAGTAATCACATACCAAGCTTCTTAATTAAGGGTTGTTCAAATGTATTTGTTGAATCTTTAGAAATAATTTTTAGTCAAATAAATAACTAAATACTAGTGATGCAACGAATATTTGGTAACTATTCGGTATTCGGCGTATTCAGCTAGATTTTTAGTATTGGGCCGAATACCGAATACCGACTTACTATTCGGCCGAATACCAAATAGGAAAAAAACTCGAGAATAAACAGAATACATTCTGGAAATTGTACTTTATTGTTTATACGATTAATATACATCTATCAACTAAATAAACAGTAATTTAAAAAATGTTTATCAAACATTAAAAAAAATTTAAAAATAATTTTTGTTCTAAAAATGTTAATTATTACTATATAGTATCATAATAATTATTATTAGTTTTATATAAATTAAAATTTGTAATCGAAGTTTAAAAGTGGTAAATTATGATGCAGAAAGACTAATTTTTCTGCGTTAGCAGACAAATGTCTATTTCTCTTTTCTTCATATACGTTTCCTGCTTCTGAAAACAAACGTTCACTGTACACACTACTTCCAGGAGCAGAAAGGTATGTGGCAGCAATTTTTGACAAATGTCGAGGAAACTGTTCTTTATGTGATTGCCACCAAAAATATGGATCGTTTTGTCTCGATTTTCTTTCAAGTTGCAAATATAGATCTAGTTCAACTGCGATTGAATTTTTCACTTCAGGATTATTAGTCGAATCAGTGTTCACTGTTATTTCATCAAAGCATTCCCAAAAACTTGTATGGTTGTTATTTTGTTCTGTTGCTTTTTTCTTCGCAGGTGGTGAAGACTGTGGGCTGTCATCACTAGATGTAGAAAGAGATTGGTCACAGCATTGCATTATTCCCTCTAGAAGAACATATTGTCGGGTTTGTTCTGCTTGGCATTGATAAAAAAAGTAACTCATTTTAAATCTTGGATCTTGCACAGTATCTACCAAGTAAGCCTTAGTATCCTTCAAATAAGAAAAACGTTTGCTTAAGCCTCGTTTTATAGCTAATCTGACTTCATTTACTCTTGGGGTTTCTTGGACTATCTCGTCTTTGCTGCAGTATCTTGTGAGTGTTGCAACATGCGAAATGACTTCTGAAATGCAGAAATAGCCAAGACTCGTAATTTTTGTAATTTCTTCAAAAGGTTGGAGAAGCTTTAAAACTTGTTTCAGAAGTTCCCATTGCGAAGATGATAAATTTGAGAAGGAAGAGTTAGGGTGGTCAGTAAGATATAATGAAATTGCACGTTTTTGCTCTAAAAAACGTGATAGCATGTAGAAAGTTGAGTTACATCTAGTACTTACATCTTGGACCACGTTATGTTCAGATATACCCAAATCTTTTTGTAGGATGTGTAACTTTTCCTGAGCTGTGCTTGAATGATTAAAATGAGTGACAATTCTTCTAGCTACACTTATCATTTCTATTACAACATCCTGCATTTTTAATGAATCTGTGATAACGAGTTGAAGAACGTGTATAAAACAGGGAATGGATTGAAATTCCGTGTCTTTTACACCCTTAACCATATTTCGTGCGTTATCATAAATGACCACGTATGTACTTTTGAAGGATCAAGGTCCCAAAGATTTGAAATTTCTGTAAGGGCAGCTGCAATATTTACGCTTGTATGTTGTCCGACAAAATGTTTCATGTTTAGTACCGCATGTTTTATTTCAAAATCTTTGGTTAGCCAATGAGCTGTAAAACTCAAAAAACTGGCATCATTGTTCATGCAAGTTCACATATCTGATGTTACAGAAACAGCGCTTGTTTCGCTGAGCATTTTCTTAATTTTACTAACTGTTTTTTCAGTATAATAGTTCCAGTATAATAGTTTGTGTAAAGAACATTCGACTAGGTATTTTATATCGTGGAAGAACCTTATACAAAAGTCATGTAAATCCTGGTTTTTCTACTATCATTATGGACAGCTATCATTTCAGCAATTAAATAATGGTACTGTCTTGATTTTTCGTCGTTTATACTATATTTTAAAGATTAAAGACTTTAGTCTTAGTATCATGAATTTGCACTGTACAGATTTTATATCGTTTGCACTGTCAATAAAATATTTCCAAATGTAAGATTTTTTTTTTTCATTGCTGCCATGACACTCCACGAAACGAAAATTTGCAAATTAAAAAATGAAACAATAAAATAATTAAGTAATACTTGTGAACCCGCCTAATTTAACGGTGCAAACTAGTTTCCGTTTGCTTAGCAACTGCACAAATGAATGTGTTCCTAGAAAAACAAGAAAAAATTGGCGTTACTTTAGGTTGCCAAATATTCGCCGAATATTCGGTATTCGGCGGGAACGTAAAGCCGAATATTCGGTATTCGGCTACAGGCCGAATATACCATTCGTTGCATCACTACTAAATACAGGCTGATATCAATCCCACAAAACTTTTCCAAAGTCTTTGAAGTGTGTCTATTTAGCAGAATTTATTCTGTGGTATGCAATTATCTATAACATTATCAACATGGTTTTATGAACAACAGGTCTACTAATACCAACTTAGTCTGTTTTACTCAATACTTAGTTAGCACATTAGAAAGTGAAGAACAGGTTGACGTTATTTTCACAGACATATTAAAAGCATTTGATAAACTCGATTTTTACATTTTGTTAAGAAAACTTGAAGCTTTTGGTTTTTCAAATAATCTTATGTCTTTGATATGGAAATTCTTGACAGTCTTAAATTAGATTATGCTGATGACTTAAAAATTTATTGGTCTATTGAAAACGTTTCTGACGGCCTTAAACTTCAAAATGATCTTGTCAAATAGTCAGATTGGTGCTCACAACATAAATTATTACTTAACATTTCCAAATGTAAAATTATGTCTTTCACCTGTAAAATAGCACCCATTAGCTTTGGTTATACAATTGATAAAATTGTGCTTTAACGACCTAAAATTTTCAAAGATCTAGGGGTCATTTTTAATTCTACTCTGAGCTTTGTCAATCATATAACTTCCTTGGTTTTTTCTAGCTTTAGCTTAAGATCATTCGCAACTCTAAAGAATTTGCCGACAAAAATACCTTAAAAACGTTGTTTATTGCACTTATAAGATCAAGACTTGAATATTGTTTTACAGTCTGATCTCCTTCTTTGCATGCTGTGCACATTGACAGTCTGAAGTCTAATTTAATCTAATTTCTTTAAATTGCAACATTAATGTTTCTAGTTTATCTAATATACTCGCTGCATATTCACTTAATTCAAATTAAATTCATATGTTCCATTGTTTTTGAGTACTTACTTATTTTAAATTATTTATTAAGTTGTTTTACTAAACAACTTTATTTATGATGGTTTAAATTTTTCAAATCAAAAGAATATTCAAAATTCCGGTATTTTTCTTTAACTGTAAAAAAAATCCAGATTAACTAGTTGACTATCTTGTCGTTGCCAGGATACAGTATTTTGTTAGCAGGGCCGCCGCGTATAGGAGTGCAGGTTGTTCACTGCACAAGGGCGGCAAATCAAAGAGGCGGCAATTTGACCAATTCCAGAAATAAAAACGACTTGTTGTTACATGTGGTCTAAGAAAAAAATATTTTACTAGGAACTACATGTTCCACGAACAATGCATCTATGCGTTCTAAGAAAAAAAAATAAGTTCAGTGAAAAAGTTTCATCACATGATTTATTAAAATTTATAATTTATGAAAACAATTTGACTGATGCATTTCCCAATGTTTCAATTGATTTAAGAATATATTTAACATTACCAATATCAGTTGCTTCAGGAGAAAGAAGTTTTTCCAAACTAAAAATTATTAAAAATTATTTACGCTCATCTATAATTTAAATTATGAAAAATTACGAAATTATAAACAGTTTATAATAAAGGAATTAATCAAAAATTTTGTAATTTTAAAAGCAAGATGAGTACAAATTTTGTAATTACATTATGGTGCTCTTAAAATTGCATACAACATACAATACTATTATTTGTTAAAAATAAAAATTATTTTCATAAATTTTAATACATGTTACTTTTTACTTTTATATAATATATTTTATTTTATGTTTTTGTATCAATTTTTTAACAAATAAAATTTGCATTTATTCAAATGTACTTTTTTGGGGAAACTTAAGGTAAGGTTACTTTTTAACTTTTGCACAAGGGCGGCTACTAAGCACGCGACGGCCCTGTTTGTTATTTTCTGTTTTGCGATTTTCCAAAATAGAAACTAATGAAAACGCGTGTAAAAACGTGTATTCTAGACAAAAGTTACAACAGGTAAGAGTCCAAAATTTAAGAAAAAGTTGTATCACGCTCCGTGAGTTTGTAGTGTTTAACAGTTTTTGAAATAAATGATGATTTTTCATGATAATTGTTATTTAGTGTAAAAAGTGACGTTACAAAATTTAAGACGTTTATTTCACAGCTATAGACAAATGCATAGTTATTTATTTTTTATTGTTGCGTAGCAACTTTAAAAAATTCAGTGCTATAAAAATAAATATTACGCCCTAATTTACGGGCGGATAAAGTAGATTATGGTTCCCCAAAATAAAATAAAGATTATTATTATATGTAAAAATTTGTGATACATTCAGTGGCGTAACAACCACCCCCGCAGCCCTCGCAGTGTGAGCCCAAGCTATAGAAGCCCCGAGCGACAGAAAAATTTTCAGAATAATTCAGTCTTTTTATGACACTGTTCAGTCTATTTATTTATTTTTTGGTAAAAATATTAAGAGATGGGAATTGTTAAATAAATTCAAAAAAATGAAAGAGTTAAACAATTAAAAAATTATGTACGACTAGGTGGGCTTCACGTTATGAGTCAATTACACTTTACGTAATATGTTAATTTTAAAATTATTTTAAAGTTATTATCAGAAATTGCATCTTCTGATCAAAAGAATAACGTGAGCTTTAGCTCTACGAAAAAATGAAAACATTTTATTTTGTATTTATTTTAAACTTAGAATGTCAAATATTAACTTAGAAATATTAATTTAGGTTCTAAAATTTTGCAAGGAAAAAAATTGATATAGAACAAGCAAAAACAGTTTTGGAAAATATTTTTAAAAATTTGCAGAGATTACGTCAAAATTTTGAAGATGTTAAATAAGAATCTGAAATTTTTGTTTCTGAAAGTGGAGTGGAAATTCATTTTCAAGTATTCCGTCATAGAAAAATTAATTTTTTTTATGATGAATTAGTAGAGGATCAACTTCCGCGTAACTCTGAAAAAAATTTAGAAATATTTACTTTCAATATCTCATTAGATTGTAATAATATTACAATTAAAGCAACGATTTGAAAGTGCTAAAAACGTTGTTCCACATTTTAAATTTTTATCATCAGAAATATTTTTAAAATTAACAGAAAAAGAACTTGTTGCGAAAGCACAACATTTGCAAAGCATATATTCCAGTAATTTTTCTGATTTGTTGTCTAAACAGCTTCTTTGTTTCTGAAACATATTTTACAGCAAAATTATACAAAAAACCACAATAAGTTACCTAGCTAATTTATTAATAGTAGAAAATTATTGTACTGCTTCTAGTCTTCCAGAAGTCTCTACGTTGTTTCTTATTTTCCTTATATTGCCAGCGAGTGTAAGCTCATCAGAGCTATCGTTTTCAAAATTAAAAATAATAAAAACTTATTTAAGGAATAGTATGTCACAACATAGACTTTCAGGTTTACCTTTAATAAGCATCGAAAATAATATTTCTCAGAAATTAGATGTTACAGATTTAGTAAAATATTTTACGACTGTAAATATTTATAGAAAAAATCTTTTTGATATTTAATAAGTATAGTTTATGTTAATGTGTTATGTGTTTTATTTTTATCTAAAAAATATTAAAAGGCCTTGGCTTCTTTTTTGCGGGGGGGCTTCCTAGATAGTTGTTACGCCACTGGATACATTATTATTCGAAGCAAAATTCGTGAGGTCAGGTAAATTAAAATATTTAAAAGTAGGCTTTTACGTTAATAAAATACTAGTCAAGTATCAATAAAAGAAAGTAGTAATCAAATCGTATCCTCATAATAATGAGCAACTAATAATATAACTAATATTTTTTTAGACAGAAATAGAATAAAAAGAAGGTTTATTAATTAAATAACTAAAAAGTGTAATTGTAATTTGAAAAATGCTTATATTATAGCGTTTTCGATTGACTGCACTAGTGCCAACTAATAAGTGTATATTAGAGTGGGCCAAAAAAATCAACTATTTTTTTTTAACTTCCGACACTGAAATATTGGTTTCTTGGCACTTTTAAAAAATGTTTTTTTAAGATGAGCTCTTAATTTTAATATGAAAGACTCCCTCATCGCAGTTTTCCATTTTTTTTTAGTTTCATATGGCAAATTCCATATCTCGTCACTAGTTGATCGTACAGAAAAAGTTTATTTACATTTTTTGTAGGAAATTTAACTCTGTAAAAAAGGTATATTACAATTATTTTATAACTCTTACCATTTAGAAGATATCAGAGGTCAAAGTTAGAAGAATTTAGCAAAAATTTCTTTTTCACTTCTAAATTTTATAACTCGTAGATAAATAAATATTATAAAATGCGCAACATACGGTTTTGTAGGAAATTAAAGGCCCTACAAAAAAAGTCGTTTTTGGTTAATCGATGACTTCAACCATTTAAAAAACGTTGGGGATTTAGTATCAAATTTTCGTTTTTAAAATGCGAATATCTTCTAAATGGTTAGAATAATCAATTAACCACAAGAGACCTTTTTTATAAAGCGTTTAATTTTCTACAAGGCCATACGTTGTGCATTTTATAATATTTATTTAACTCAGAGTTATAAAATTTAGAAGTAGAAAAAATTTTTTTGTTAAATTCTTTACACTTTGACCTCCGATATCTTTTAAATAGTAAAAGATATAAAAAAAATGTAAAATAACTTTTTTGTAGAACGTTTAATTTTCTACAAAAAATGTAAATACAAATTTTTTGTACAATTAAGCAATAACGAGATATGGATTTTATTATAGATTAAAAAAAAATTGCGATGAGGAAGTCTTTCCTATTAAAATTAAGAGCTCATCTTGAAAAAACATTTTTAAAGATGCCTAGGAAACAATTTTTTGGTGTCGGAAGTTAAAAAAAATAATCGATTTTTTTGGCCCACCCTAGTGTATATGCATCTCTTTTAAACAATATGTAATAAACAGAAATGGAAATACACTCAATGTGCATTAGTGCAGCCAATCGAAAACGCTATAACATATGCATTTTATCTTTTTATTAAATGTGGTGTTGACATTAACAAAAAAATCGAACAATTTATAAGGTAGGCAACCATTTATTTAGACACAATCTTAGCATTCATGAATATCGTTTATAGTCTTTTGATAAAAGTAAACTTAACTTAAAAATATTACCTTGAAATGCGTTTATAGACTAGCGTAGATGGAATAAGTGGGACTTATATGAGTATTTTAATCAGTTAGTTGTGATCAACAACAGTGATTGTGTTACATTTTGTGGTTTTTATTACTGACATACTTATTTCAAAACCGAAAAATGTCTACTCCAGATTCCTCAATCGACAGATTTATTGTTGAGGAATTATTGTTAAAAACGTCATTTAATAATCCAAATTTTGTAATAAACGGTACACATTTCGGTCGTGGTGAATGTTATAGCGATGAAACGACTTCAATGCATTTCAAGCACAAAACAATAGACGTTAAATGTTGGAGAATCGTTGATGAAAATTTAGAAGAGCTTGACGAAAATTCAAAAAATCAATTTTACAGCGAAGAAACTTATATAATTCAATGGAAATCTATTACAGAACATTATCACTTTAATAGTGAGGAAACTTTAAATACGACGGAAAATGACATATATTTTTACTGGAAGGGTGAAGATGCATCGAAAGGATTTTCGCCGTTACCAAAATTTTTAGAAGAAAAAGATATCCCAGTGGAAAGAATCGTGCAGTGGGCTGAACCACCTGCGTTTCTCCAATTATTTCGTGGATCTTTTGTTGTACATAGTGGAAAACATAATCTAAACAGCGATCCACACTTATACATCCTTAGAGGAGAAATTGAAGACGAATTACATTTGTACGAAGTACCAATAAAAAAGGAAAGTCTTCGTAGTAGAACTTCGTTTGTAGTATATTACCCGGAGGAAAAGTCATCCATAATTTGGCATGGTCTTAATTCTAATGAACATTGTAAACAATCAATTAAAAAGGCAACAATAAATGTTTTTGGTCTCGATTATACAGAAATTAGTGAAGGATCTGAAAATGACAAATTTTTAAATATCTTTAAAGAAGATGATAAAAATAACTCCAAAAATTTTATTCCAAAAGAAGTTGACTTTACTCCAAGATTGTTTTATTTCAATAAAATTACTGGAGTTTTTTCAGCTATTGAAATCGAATGTAGTCATAAAAGTTCGTACAAAACTCCATTTCCATTTCTTCAATCGCACCTTTATACCGCCGAACAACCAGGTAATGGTTTATTAGTTTCCTAAAACTTATACTTGAATATTTAAAAAAATATTTGAACACGATAATTTTTCAATTATGTACCATATGTAATAAAAAATGATTAATTATCTAAATTTCAATAAGTCGACAGTATGAGCCTCGAGTTTTTCTTTTATAAGAGTTTTATACCCGCTGTCATGGTTTCTTTCTGTTATTAAACGCCCCCTGATTTTTACTGGCAAACGTCATATTTATTTTGGCAATCAAAATTTTTGTTTTATTAATTACTTCTACTTTTAAGTAATTAATGAAACTTTGTCGACTTTCAAAGCTTACTCGGGCCAAAGACCCTACATCTTAAAAACTTGTTGCTCTTGAAATACATAAATATTAAATCATTAAAAAAATAGTAGTATTAAAAAAAGGTAATTTTATTATTTTGACTAATTTAATACCAAATCTGATTAAAAAGATATGTCTGCTTGGTAATTGGACTATGAGTTTCTTTTGTTGACAAGTGTTTAAAATTTTTGTTAAAACACAGACTGTTCCATAAGAAAACAACAATTTTTGAAACACCAATAATAAAAAATCAAAAAAAATTATTCTGAAAAGTCTAAATTTTTAATTTACGTAGATCAATTGTAAGATTGTTTATACAAAAAATAAATATGTTGATTAGATCAATGCTGCATATATTTTTATTGCATTTTATGAAATTACACAAAAAATAAACCTACCAGTTTTTAAAATGGAGCATTATTTTAGAACGTTAGTAACTAGGCTGTGGCGGGTTTTTCACTTTTGATTATGACGAAATAAAAGTTGTTACTTACTTTAATTCTCAGATCGCAAGGCGATTTCTGTTTCCTTAATTTTAGAACTCAACATTTAGGCACGAGTAAACCCGCTATTACATTGCATGAAATTTGTTTGTTTCGCAAGATCAACTCTCTGAGATTGGTGGAAGTGAGAGACAGCAAAAATTGGAAAGTGAGCAGTCATTGAAACTCGATATTTGAAATTAATATAAAATTTAATAAAAGTAAAATAAAGACAAAAATAATTAAAGATTGATAATGCAAAATAGAGGAAATGTGTAGTTACCTACAACCAGTTAAGCCATTTACCAAATTACAAATTATTGCATGATTAAAAGTACATACCTACATGGTGCGAGATAATTAACACCCACCATTGTGTTGAATTAAGGGTTGGTACTTGCGGTACTTTATTAACAAAAAAATCGTGACAATTGAATTGTCAACAATTTAGTACATTAATTCCTTGGTTGGGCTGACAATGTTTATTTACACTTTCGACTATCGGAATTATCAGTGTAATTTATATGTGCAGAAAACAGAATAGAATAACAAAAGAAATTTTATACATTTAGAAGCCGCGTTTATCTAGATTCTAGAAGGAGGGCAGGAAAACCAAAACTAAAATGTATCAGTTCAAAAATAACTTAATTTACAACAGCCAAAATTACACGAGCATTAGATTCATCTTCGAATAGTTCACGTTTTTTAATTTACATATTTGTTTTGCTAAACCATAATATTTTGAGCTTTTTGACAGTTATAAATTACCAAACGAAATTCCAAAAATGCCAACATGGTTGTTGAAAAACACCGGGGAAGAATTAAATTAAAAAGGACTTACTTTTTAGCATCTCATGGAGTTAAAACGGTTTTTTTTACAAACACTTGAACTTATTAACTTTGGAACAAAAAGGGTAATTTTACTTCTACATTCAATGGCGGCTTCCCAATTACAGGTTAATTCTGTTTGAAACGTACAAGTTTAAATACCCTCAATTTCTTTGTCTTGTTGGAGGTCACGTAAGGTCACAGAATATTTCCTGAAAGTTTAAGCTTCTAATCTCAACTCCACGAGATTTGTTTACATTACTCACTAAAAGCTTTTTATTATTAAATTGTATCAAATTTCATATGAAACCGTCCAGTAATTTTTAAATGACCTTGCTTTGTTTAAACATTTTAATAATTAGATCGCGAAATAAATACTTAGATTTAATTTTTCTTCACAATATTTTTAGAGGACAAAAAGAGCATTTAGCCCGTTACAAGGCGTGGACCTACTAGTGTTAGGTCATGTCAAGTTTTTTTAATTTTAAACGAAAGATATGAGGTAATGAAACTTTTTGTAAAGAATATTTTCAGAAAATTAAATTGCAAATGCCCATAACTTTTTCTATAATTGAAATTAAAAAAAAAGACTAGTCTTAAATTTGTCTCATAATGCTGAAAAAAATTCGGCATCGTTCTAACATAAGCCGTTTCGGAAATAACCAGGCACACTATTTTAAAAATCAAATTTCGCCAATTTTGTGCAATTTTTTTAGCAGTAGCTTTTGGTGTGGTTTCAATAGTAACCCTTTATAGAGAGGTTGGGTTTTGTCGTGGGCGATGACCTTGAACAAATCTGCGTGAAGTAAAATCTTAAATGCGATAAGTGAAACCCAAAAACATCTGACCAGATTCAGACTGCGGCAAATTTAAAAGTCTGCATGAAATGCGCAGGCAGGGACCCGTTGTTTGTTGTATTTTGTACAATAATACAATAAAAATACAAAGTAAAAGACAATTTTAATAGAATAGACTGCACAGCGATTATTAAAAAACAAAAGATAAAATAAAAAGTGAGACAATTTTTTTTAAAAAAAATTATTCTGTACACCTAAATCGTTTTCCTCGTCGGAAGAAATGTAAAATTCCGAATCGTTTTCACTTTCGTCAGCTCTAACAGAAATTATGAAGTCCTCTATATCATCCATAGTGTGTTCTCTGGCCATGTATTCCTCCTCGGTTTTTTCTACGTGGTTACATATATGTCTCCATTGTTCCACTGAAATCGTAGCAAATTTGTCTTCAGCTAATTTCCAGACGTCTTCTAATTTAATAAATGTTACTTTGTGAACGGCCAGATGATTTTTTACTAATGCCCAAATTTTTTCGATGGGGTTAAGCTCCGGGTGATATGGAGGCAACCGTAAAACTGGCATATCACATTCTGCCAGAATTTTGTCGATCGCAAATTACTTATACGGTGGTTTATTCAAATTAATTTTGTATATAATTCTGCCTTTGTTTCTTTGGTCCCAAAAAAAAATTCTTCTTTCGTTTAGCCATTGCTGCATTGCTGCTTTTTTCCATGATGAGTTCGGACTAGGTTCTATTGCCACATTATGATAGGACGCGTTTTCCACCACCAAAACCGATTTCCTTGAAACGTTGGGAATAAATTTTTCTTTCAACCATTTGGTGAAGTTGTTGTTGTTCATTTCATCGTGATAGTCGCCTGTTTTCGATCCCGATTTAAATATATTTATAGCATTAGGCACAAAACCTTGCGCGCCTCCAGCGTGTAAAATAATTAGACGTCGCCCTTTGGCTATCGGTGCCTTAAGCATGTTATTTGTGCCATCATCCCATGCCATCGGTACAGTATGGGAACTGTGAAGGTAAGTTTCATCACAGTATATAATATTTCGACCTTCTTCTTTGTACTTTTTAAGTTGTCTTAAATATTCAACTCGCTTTAACCTGATGTCCGTTTTTTCAATTAAGATTTTTCGATTATCTGTCGATTTCTTCCAACGAAAACCTAGCTTTCGGATGAACTGTCTAAATGAAACTATTTTCCCAGTAAAATTAACACCTTCACGTTTTACTGCCTCAAATAAAACTTGCATTGTCGGTCTTCTTTTATGAATGGCGGCAAAATTATAAATTACTTTTCGAACTATTTCTTCTTCGAATTCATCCAATGTGCTTTTTGGCGATGGTTGGTTGATTTTTTTACGCGGAGATTAAAATTTGCTATTTTCAGGTTTCTTGCTACCTTCTTCTATAATTCTCCTTACTGTGTTAAGACTAACACCAGTGGCTTTAGCAACACGTTCTTGTTAACGACTTAAAGAAATTATAACTTCACTTTTCTCTTTTTTCTCTTTCATAAACGAAAAAACGTTATAAATTATCTGCCTTCCTTGACTATGAACAACACGACCGTTATTGCCCATCATATTGTCGCAAAGTATGTTCTGCAAAAACACATTTATATCCTTGTTTCTAAATTGTACTAGGTATACTTACAAAACTTTAAACCACGAAAGAAACAGAGTCCTGAAAAAGACTGTTGAAATAAAATTACAAATCTGTCAATACACGCAGGCTTAACCACATCCGTTCGAGAAGAAGGAACGAAACGAAATGAGAATGTTTTTGGGTTAGTGAATAGCGCTTAACCAAGACGTGTTTTCGTACTTTGCGCAGAATGACTCATCGCCCACGACAAAATCCAACCACTCTAACAGAATTTAAGTTCCATAGTCCCATGCTCCATTTTAAAAATACAGAATTTTAAAAAATCACCGACCGCCACTGCCTAACACTGACGCCATAAGAAATTTAAAAAAGTTAATTTCGATTTTCAACCCTTTCCACATTTTTTTTTTTTTTTATTAAAACAATGAGGTATATGTTTCTTTGATTCAACCTGTAATATCAGTTTATACTAAAATGCAATTTACAATTTTGCGACAGTTATTGTTAATGTTACAAGAAAAAAGCAAAGAACACCAAATTCACGTAGTTACCAACAGTTAAACAAGACAAATTCTGTGACTGAATGTCAGAAGCGTCACATGATACACAAAAATAAATAAAATACAAAAACAAATGTTTATATTACAGTTATTTGATAAACAAAGATTATTAGTAGATTTGTTATGCTCTTAATTTAATTTATTTATTTTTTATAAGAACAATATAATTTGTTTAATAAGTTAGACAACGTTTCACCGCCCTGAAGGTGTTATAAAGAACGAAACTACTCGACCTGAAACATTTATTTTATTCAAAAGTCTCTGTTTTTGGATCAAACTTTACATCAGCACTACTTTAATAAACAAGGATATTAATGACGGCAATTAATAATCAAGACTGTTTAATAAACGAAGAGGTACCAATATTGAAAGTTGACTTATGCAGGCTTTATCAAGAGTTGGGCAGCTTTTTTAACAAAAGTTTTACTCTACTTAATTACAAAATTTTTCTATTATAAATTTTTACATGTCTTAAATTAATGAACGATTTCTTAGCAATAATTTTACATTAATATTATTAGTAATAAACAGCCAACAAAAAAATCTATTTAATATTTAGTTAATAACTACAACGTTTGTCACGAACAAACACGAAATCGTTGAATACAAAATTTCGTTCAAAGTTAAAAATTTCTATGAATATGTTTGTTTCATTTATGTTTCAAAAGCAACTTTGGTTTTGTATATATTTTTTTAATTTGAATCGTTAATAAGAATTTTACAGCTATATTCCTTTTGGACGACAATGATGAAATTTGGATATGGTACGGATGGGAGCAGGATGATAATGACGAATTCAAAAATGAGTGTTTTATAAGCGCTATTACTTATGCAAAGCAAAAAAGCAAATTAATTCAGAAACTCGTCAAACTTCACAAAGTAATAGCGGGTTTAGAACCTGAGAATTTTACAAATTTGTTTCCCACTTGGAAAAAAAGAGAAGATATTATCCAACTCCAGGAAAAGGTTGGTATTTGTTTCTTTTGTAACGTGCATATGCACATATAATCTAGAAAATTAGAAATGTAAATGTTTTAGGCTGGTCTGTTGCCTAATGCAGATCAAATAGGAATAGAATTAATTTTACCTCAAGAGTAGGTATGTATGTATATAGGTGAAGTTAACTAAGGACCCAGGAAGTAATACCAATGTTGATTTAATATTTTAGGTTTATTTTGAAGTCTCAAGATTATTACTTACAAATAACTAAATAAAATATTAAGGGGAAATCACAAAATTAAGTTTTTATATTAAAAAAATGTTTACATTTCACTTTAAGCATTTTTATTTGTAAATACACTGAAATCAGAATAAATAAACACCCTTTTTCTTTTTACTCCCATACTTTAACGGTTTTATTAGATGTCAATTGCCTATACTTTAATAATATTTATTAAGATACCAGTTGTGATAATCAATGGAAATGCAATATTATACAAGAATTATGTTGTTCTCAACAATATAACAATATATTATAATCTAATATATTGTTACAAATTATTCCAGAAACAGAGAGAATTGTAACATAGCACCATGAGTCACACTACAGCACGTAGTTCCACGAAACCTGTCACATCAGTTTGAACTTTCGGCCTTCCTTGAGTCACCCCTCAAACCACCCTCTGTGGATCAATCTATGTTGCCTTGATACGTGAAGTTTGACAATACACATGTAAAACGAAAATTTTAGACATCCCCTTGAAACCGTCTTTTGTTAGATAACCAATAGACGTCACACCTTTAGCAGCTTCTGTCTGAATACACCATTCGTGTTGCACTTCCTCTCACCAAGTTTTAACGAGTCGGGTTTATACAATAAAAATCAATAGAAGCAAAGGAAAACAAAACACAGATTCAACTATTTTTTAAGACGATTTAGATACGTAAAAATTTATGGTAAAATAAGAACCAAAGTCTTAGACTATTTTTATTGATAGATTACGGGCATTAATTATGAGTGATTTGTCCCCAGTATTAAAAAAAGACATTAATTTGAGATAAAATTTCCTTTTTTAATCGGCCATACCATATAACATATAAAATGTAAAGCATAATAAGAGACAATAATTAAAAGTTCTAAATTCAAGTTGTCCTTATAAATAATTAACAACCTATCACAAAATCAGCATGTCACAAATCACAATTTACAAAGGTAACAGTAAAAAAGTTATTTTTTCTTTTTCATTAATGCTTTCCGCCTCTTTTCTTCTTCTTCTTTTTTCATATCTTCTAAATCTTCCATTATACCTTAAATTAGAAAAAAATAACAATAATTTTAAACTTAAAAAATGTATGTATACCAATTTTTGTACTGATAACTTCTTCTCTCATTTGTTGTGCAAATGTAGATTCCATGTTGTCAATATCATCATCAACATTTCTATATTTAGATTTATCATAACCAAAAATTTCACTAATATACTTTGAATAATCTTCACCCTCTTCAGGCCCATCATCAATAAAATCATCCATCTCTGAGTCATATTCATCATCATCCAAAATTCTTCCTATAATAAAATAATAAGAAAGCTTAAGTATTTAAACAAGGAATTATTACTTTTGTTTGTTATTAATTTCCTTTTCATATCAGACGGAGGAAATTCTTTTCTTCTAACATCTGGAGGAGGAAATTGTTTCGGTTGCAGATCTTTTGGAGGAAACTGTTTTGGTTTTGAATCAAGAGTTGGCAATTTCCTAGGTGGTGGTACACTTTTACAACTTGGTTTGATCATTTCTTTTCTTTTTAGATCAATAATCTCTCTGGATTTATTGTTACTAGAACTAGGCTTAATATTCGGTGAAGGCACATTAAGTCTTTTATCATTTACACTAATTGACTGACTACTTAAGCTAGGTTTTTTAGTAGGTTCGGGTACTTTAGCAACACTTTTTTGATTTTTCTTCAATAGATCTACAGAATTTTTCTTGGGTAATTCACTGTTTTGAGTTAATTTTACAACTTTTGAATCACCATCTTTATTCAATTTTGGAATTTTATTTAAAGGTCCCTTTTCTAAAGGTGGAAGTTTTCCTTCTTTTCTGTCTCTGTATTCTTTCTCCCTTTCCATCTCTTTCTTTTGCTTTTTAGTAAATAATTTTTCCTCTTCCTTAGGTTTTTGTTCAATAATAATTGGTTCAAATTGTTTTTTCTCTGCCAGTTTTAACAATTCATTAAAATTCAATGGAGGTGGTGCAGCTGGTTTTGGTTTGGATTTTCGAGGTTCCTCCTGTTTTAGTCTTTCATCATATTTTTCTCTTTCATTATTTTCTTCTTCATCTTTATGTTTTCGTTTCCTTTTATGAGGCATATTGGCTTCTTCACTTTCTCTTTCAAGAGCAGCTCTTACTCTTTCTTTAGTACTATTTAAATCAGTGCTGACTTTTTTCTTTTTGTTTAAACTAAATTTTGGTTCGTCTGGCATTTTGCTGTACTTTTCCATCATTTTATTATAAAACGCTGCTGCTTCTTGAGAAACATAACCGTAGTCATCTTCATCAGGCTGTATAGGACCTGCCAAAGTAACTGAAGTGTTGTTTGTATCAATAGCATCTTGAAGGACAGACTGGTTTGCTGATTTGGTCCTTTTCAACATTACATTAACACGTCTAGTTGCTTTTTTATCCTAAAATCATGTAAATTAAATTAAAATTCTAAATAAGTGATTACAAATTTTTTACTTTAGCCCTCAAGGCCAAAAGCTCTTCTTTTTTCTTAAGTGCCTCCAATTTTTTTTCATTTTCCTCAGCCTCTTTCTTAGCGAGAAATTTTTTTATGTTTTCAGACAACTGTTGTTTATTCCGTTGTTCCTTTTTAGGAGGTTCAAATTTGGTGCTGTAGTATCTCACAGGCTGAAATTATACATTAATTCTATGAAGAAATTCCAGAACAAATTGGTATTTGAATAATTGACGAATTTTTTACCTCTCTCTTTCCCGTTTTTTCATTTCTTTGTGCAGTATGAAGCAGTGTACCAAAATCCATCTTTGCGTTCTTCAAATACGCTAAAAAAGCTTAAAACATGACCAATTTTCCGAATTATGTCATGACATATTTTACTTTTACGTCGTACATGTCACCACCCGCCATTATCACTGCAATAATAGTGAAGTTAGGAATAAACACACTCAAAAAGTGAAAATCCCTACATTGAAAGTTGGCAACACGACTGTTAGCAGCGCTCGATTTGGGCTCTTGGGAGAACTAAAAGACGCGCGTAAATTTAAATAGCACATTATTCAATTATATTATTTCATAATATTTTCAATCAACATTATTTATTTAATTGCTACCAGCAAAGTATCTGCCAACAATCAAGTAAATAATGTTGGTTGATAACAGGAATCCATGTATAAATGTAAAAAAATCTAAAAATGTAATTAAATGATCTATTGAATAAAAAAAATTATTAAAATATTAAAAACAAAATATAACAAATTTCATTTGTAAGAGTATTAGTAACAGGCGACAATAAAATGGAGACATGAAATTTTAACACCAACATTTATCATGTATAAATCAACCTTGACTTTTGTTTGTATTTACAATTCATGATGACAACATAACGTCAAAATTGATACAAAAGAATAGTTGTTTTACAAAAGAAAAGTCTTGATTGCAGTTGATTTGATCCAAATTTTTGTCGCAAATTGTTTTATAATAAAGTCAATTTTGTGACAAAAGTTTAGAAGCACGTTTTAATAAAAAAAAACTTCACAAAATTGGCTACTAAATCGATAATTATAAAATAAAAATTTAAGACAATTTTTATTTTCTCTTGACTTCCGTACAACAAAACTTATGTCAACTATTAAGCAGGTATTATTCTGAATTTTATGTTTTAACATCTGAAAGGCGAGAAGAAAAAAAAATTATAAAGGTACCCTGAAAAGATAAAAATTAGTTGTAACAACTACAACATAAAAATTTCCATAAAAAACGAATCGAACGAAACACAAAGTGCATCCCAAACAAAAAAAATATATAAAATAACAACTACAAGAAAGTTTCATTATTAATAACAAATTAAAATATATTACAATTTGAAAAAAATGTAACATAAATTTTCAGAAGTACATAATAATACGGTGCCGGTTACAGATAAAAAGAACACAATTTATTAAGTCCCAACAATATGCATGTACTAGTTGTCAAATTTATCAAATTAAAATGCTATCAACAACTTTTTATTAATTGATGTTGACCTTTTATTTTCCGTCGCCGGCACTGTACAATAATAAAATGTTCTTAATTCTCATTAAAAAAAAACAAATATAATAAAATATAAAGTGGACTAAAACTAAATAAAACAATTTAACACTAAATTAAAATATTACTCAAAACAAAGTCATATTTTGAAAAAAATAAATTCTGTCAAGAAAAACAAGAGAATATACATTAACAATTATAAAACAAAAAGTGGACTCTAGGTATAATAAAACATTTTAATGATAAATAAAAATATTATACAAACATAAAAAAAGTCAAATTCTAAAAAAAAACAACAAAATAAATAAGTCTTCATTCTCAACAACAAATAAAAAAAAATTAAATTATATGTAAAAAAAAATTAATTCTGACAAAAAAAAAATAACAATAAAAAAATTTATACATGCAATCCAAACTAAAACCTACATCTTCTTAAACTTCATCATTTTCTTTATAAGGCCATCCGATACCGCTTTTTTCTTGTGTTGTCGATCTCTGCAAAATTTAAAAATTAAAAAAGTTACACACTTATCTAAAATTAAATTTCCACATTGATGATCAATGTAATGCTCTTTTTCAAAGTCTACATTATGTTAAAAAATTTCCATGAAACGGTATTTCAAATGTCTTTCATTTAGGAATTAATTTAAACAGTCATGTATATTTTACACAAAAGACATTACATAATCACTCGCTTATGTCAACCGTTGGAGGTCATCAGATTCTTTGAAAAAAGTGAATAAAGATGAGTTACTGTTTCGGAAAAAATACACTTCAACATTTTTCACATTCAGGAACAATAATAATGTTTTGTAATACCCAACCTGCAACATAAGCCAGCCCTTGACAATCATCTGGAGGAAGATCATCTAGTTCTGTTCTAATACAATACATTGATGCTTTTGAAGATTAAGGTTCTTCAACTTCTTTCAAGTTATCTGCAAAGCGCATCAGGTCTAGAAGATCATCCAATGGCGCGCAAGAACCAGCCTAACAATTCCCGGCAGCCCCTCCTGTTAAAACTAATTTGTTAATTACAATAGTTTTCAAAGCAGCAGTAAATTGGTGGCATGTAGGATTCGTGTTGGCCGCACCATGTTCACGAAGACTCGAA
Organism: Tribolium confusum; assembly: GCA_029207805.1. NCBI lineage: Eukaryota > Metazoa > Arthropoda > Insecta > Coleoptera > Tenebrionidae > Tribolium > Tribolium confusum. The sequence goes on from JALGAY010000005.1 coordinate 32,830,467, forward strand.
AACAGATTCTCTACCAGATCCTGATTCAACCCTCGACAATTCAGATAATTAAATCCATCTACATCTTTGAGGTAGTTCCAAAGAAAAATAACCGACCTGATTGTCGTTTGCCAACCTCTGACAAATGAATACCGATTGGTAATATCATCAGCATTTGTTTTCAGATCAATTAATTTCCATTGGTCCATTTCTGTCAATAATTTTGACCAAAATTCCAAATGAGGGGCGCCCTCAAAGACCGCACATCTGAGAGGCTTGTGGTCCACAGTTTGAAAACTCCAGCTGTTAAGAGAATCAAACAAAGTATCCATTTTTTTCACAAGTTCCGCCGTAAAAATGACTTCTGAAGGTAGCAGTTTTGTAAAAGTAACAAATGTTTCTATGGCACTTGCCACAGAGCTGCTAAGTTGGGCAGCAGCAACCTTCACTTCCATTTTCACATAAAAATCTGCAAAATTAAAATGCATTAAGGGTGTTCTTCAAAAGATGAGAAACATCATAAATGACTACAATCGGTTGTTTATTTACGTATAAATAATAAAAAACCGCTTGTTCTTAAAACCAGCTGAAATACCAGTTGTTAGCCGGGGCTCTCCATCATCAACAACGGCAGCACAAGAAAAAAAAAAATGAAATAGAGGGCCTAGAAAGTTAACCAATTAGGACACTCTAAAAAAAAAACAAATTAATTCAGTGTAGAACTTGCACTTATCAACTTACCTTTGTTATAAAATGCTTGACTCAAAGGAAAAAACACCTGAAAACAACCAGCCTGAAGCACGTGCTAACCTAACCTAATTCCGAATTATCTGTCAATCTGCAAATAAAAACAACTCATTACGATACAAATGATTAACGTTAACAGGTCAACTTACTATTTTGCCATTATTTCACCTGTATGAATCACATAAACTGAAATCACACAAAATCACATCACCTATCACAACACATAACATAACCTCGACCGGCAAACAAAAGGCGGCAGAATGACAAGAAGCAAACAGAGTTGCCGGTTTTGCTAATTAATAATTGGCTAAAAATAAGAAATAGTCGATAAGTTATATTACAAAGCCTAAATTGTTGCACACCGTAAATTCGTATTTTTCGTAAAAAATATCTTTTAAAACTCTTCAGAAAATTGTGCAGATGCACAATATGACAACTCTGATTAACTATCAAAATTTAAAACGACCGCCTTAAAGTCACTATATCTCTTCAAAGTAACGCAATTCGGCCGCCATTTTGATTCCAAAATTAAGCGGTAAATTTGAAATGTTAAACTAATAATGTAATATTTTCAAAAAATTACATTCACAACCAAAACTTTTTGTATTCATCTGTGTGTAATTTGTAAAGTTTGAGGAAGCGGCAGGTAAAAATAAAGTTGTAAATTAAAGGAAAATTAGAAATGACAACGTTATTTATTTATTTTTTTCTTCCCTATCTGGGGTGTCAATGTTATTTCTAATAATACACGATTTCTTCCAGATATTTCATTTATTTAAAGGTGGTATCACCTTTCTTCAGTTCCACCTACAAATCTTACTTTCAATATCTAATCTGTAATAAAATTTTACTTATGACAAAATTTTCTACATATGTAGAATTAATTAATTTATACATATTTAATATAAATTTAATTAAAAAATATAATTTAAACTAAAAATAATACTTAATTAAAAAATAATAAAAAAATTATGAAATATACAATTTAATACAAATTTATACGTAGTTATTTATTATGATTGGGAAAATTGTGATTATTAACTGCGGCTTTCATGGCCACGCTACGACTGTCCTGTTTGGTTGTAATCCTTTTTTGTTGTTCCCTAAGTGTAAAGTAAACTCTACTTTTAACAAAAATATAAATTAAATTTTTCAATAGACCATGACAATTGGGGATGGGTGGTATATTCTCCACTTCTGTTAAAATGTCCACTAGTTGATTCACGTTGATTTTGTTATTAAGAATTTGCTTTTCGTAAAATCTAAATTTTACTTCACACTCGTATAAAAAATTGAATAACTGCTGGCTTGCGTAACACAGATTTTGTTTTTCTTCTTTGTATTCTCTCAATTTTGTGAAATGCCCTACCGAGATGTTATCACCGTGTTTCAAAAGGAGAGAAGAATAGCACGTGTGGCAATTTTTAAAGTTCATTTTAACCTTTAATAACAAAGCTCCAATGAAGTTGTATAAAGCTTCTTTGACATTTTCACTTAATTTACAATTCGCAAAATGTGCCATTAGTCCATAGTGAATTGTTTCATCTTCATCATTGAATTGCGTCCTTGGTTTTAGAGTTGTTATCGAGGCACAATAGTGAACCAAGTGATGGGCATCAGCAATTTTGTAATTTCCGTGGTGTATTTTCCCCTCAAATTGTGACAGACACACCATTCTGAGAGCAAATTTAAATTCTCTGGCATCAGGTACGGACCGTCTTCTACGAATAGAAGAAAATAAATTTTCTAACGCATCCTGAGTTAAACGCCCCAACATAAAATAATCAAATTTTTCGCGATTCAAATATATTTCTTGCAAATCCAGGTCCGTTTTTGTAGCTAAGAGGAGTCCTGTTTGAAAAGGTTTCCAAACCTTGTCACCTAGAGTGATATTTCTAATTATATTCATAAAAGAATAGAAGAATCGTAATGTATTTTCATATTCCTCTTCATTGGCATATGCAAAAGCTAGCCTTTGGCATCTACTACTCATTAATTTGAACCATTTATGCATAATAATAATAAACCATGTCGTCGTTTGATGTTTTGCTTCTATCTTATTACTACCCACATAATAAAGAATTGCTGCTGCAACGTCGTGGTTTAATAAAGCAACACTTAAGGCAGTGTTCATTTTTTCAAAATGGTTTGGATTAATCACATTTTCTTTCAGACATAACTTAATTACATCATTTTTGTCCATTTGTATAACTTTTTTAATCGGATCCAACGAAATTTCTTTTGACGGTAACTGAAATTCTTCACGAAGTTCTTCAGTCAGGAAAAACTTGTGTCCATTCGTCAACGCCCCGGCAACGTTCTTAAAAATATGTACCGGGTCAGGCATTATAAATAATTTTTCTTCAGAATTACAAGGGTGTAATGTAAAATTCTTAATTTCGCTGTGTTTACCAGCCACTACGTTTAGTAGTCTCCAAAACCCTCTATTTTGTGGACCCATATCAGAAATTACGACACGAATTGAAAGTCCAATTTCATGTGTTTTGTGATTATTGTCATGATTTTTGATAATAAATCTTGAGAAGATATGGAATTTCCTGTGAATTCATAAGCCACTGTTTGTTTCCACCTACTGGTTACACCTGCCAACATGAATACTAATCCATGCGTGGCCAAATCATCACGTTTTCCTGCAGAGCCATTGATTGAGGCCCGACCCAAAGTTGTGGAGGTTGAACTGTCATAGACAAGGCCTGGTTTATTTGCCATTTCATCAATAAGTAAGCAGGCATGCTTCTCATGGGGCTGGAATGATGCTACCTGAAAGTAAAAGAAATCTGAAGTGAGAACTTAGAAAAAATTTCGAACACCATAAATTAGTTTAAAAAACAAATTAATTTTTAAATGACTCAAGGTATGTTACCAACGGAGTTGTTCTACGTACTTTTAGTTTCATTAAATTAAACATATCTTCAAGAATACCTTCCTGAAATTTCAAGTTCTGAAGACGATGCTGTATTGTACGAATACTTGGATATGGGAGATTTTGTTTTCGCAATTCCGTATATCCTTTTTCACCACAGACTAAGTATAATTTTATGGCTTTTGTTACAGTTTCTTCGCTCCATTTCGTTCCTCGATGTGAACCTGTTTTTAGAAATTGTAACTGATCGGGGTTGAATACTTTTTCCAGTCGTTCCTCTTTCTGCTCATATTTTCGTTTATACATGCTACATTTTTTCCCAATTTTTTTTAGAGCGCGTTTTAACTCGTCAATGTAATTTAGAGATGGCTGATGAAGGTTGCTATTTGAAAGCAATTGTGATATTTCTGTCTCTATATCGTCATGAGATAAATCACCCTCATCTTCATCACCTTGTAACTCACTATTATCTAAAATTAAGATAATTGCACACATATTTAGATCTTATTTATATTCTAATAGAAATTTCTTACCATTATTCATATGTTCTGACAATGATTCATCTGTAAGACTAGATTCATTCATCTCTTTATACTTTCTCTTTTTTGTGTTAATTTCAGAGGAACATCCTGGCTTTTCTACATCATTATAAAGATAAATACTATTTTGAAAGGCACTCATTTTCAAATTAGGAACTGCATCATGACGTAATAATCTTCGATTGTCACTTCTGTTTCTTTCAAATTGTTGTTCTGAAAAGTGAACCTGCAATAATTCACTTTTGTCATAACTATACATAACGAATAATAATATACTTACTTCACAAATCATAGACATAGGTTTTAGATCAGATCTTCCAATACTTTTCACCCAATATGCTCTTCTATTAACGTCATTTTGACCTTAAAATAATGAAAACGTAATACGTAAACATTTAATATGAATACAATAAATTGTTAATGTTTACCTTGTGGCAATCTAAATAACCGAAAGCCTTTTTCGGATCTGTTTTTGCAGTACGGTACACAGCATCCAGGCATGTTTACTGTTTTGTAAGCCCTTCAAAGTTTATTCAACACCACAAACGACGACACACTGTATACAAAAAACCAGTACACATTTATACCAATCAAAGGTGGAATTAAATTATTCACGTGCAATCCTGAATATTTTCGAAACGCGATAAAAACCTAAACTTCCACTGGTAACAACATGCAATTGACAAGTCTGGAAACTGTCAGTCCGCCATTTTGATTCCAAATAGTGTTTTCTCTGTCTAACACATTGTCCTTACCAATTGCGCTACTTTGAAGAGATATAGTGACTTTAGACCGCCTCTGACACTAGCGCCTCTTTTGGGTTACTGCTGCAAATTTAGTCGTGTTTCCCACCATAATAATTATCTTGGCTTCACCGTAACTGCCAACCCAACTATGAAAAAAACACTAAATAATTGTAAAAAAAGGCGGCAAACATGTTTTATTCACAATCATTTTACATATTACAAAAGATCTTCTTCGGATCGTATATATTCCCCTATATCTGCTTGATGAAAACAAACTGAAGTTAATGGATCTGCATGTTTACATTCTGCTGTTGATCTTGCTGCAACTCCAAATCCTAGTGGCAGATCTGACATGCTATACAATATAACCCCTTGATATTTTTCGGTGTTTTCACTTATTCTTCCTAAACCTGCTTTAGAAACATGATTACCATAAAGAAACTGTTGTTCTGCAGACGGTTTTAACCATATTTTACACTAAAACAACTTCGAGTTATTTTTGTTACAATACAATCATTTAAAACAGTACCTGAGCATATGGTGCGAGATAATTCAGTGCAGTTATGTGCAAACGGAATTTATTTGATTTTGTGAATTTTCCAAAACATGTTCCTGCTGATATTAACTCGTTTTGAGGCACACTTTCTGCGAGTTTTAAGATTTTTTCTGAAATGTAATAGACCCTGTCTTTTTGTTCACGAAAGCAATAAATTCCATCTGGACGTTCTATTAGTAATTTGACGTTAGGTCCTATGCTAAAACCAGACACGTGTTTTTTTGAAAATGTTGAAAAATCAAATTTCCAGTTAACCTACTATTTTGCTAGCTTTTCAAACAGTATTTTTGTACGTTCTTCTGATAGCCTTTTCATATTTTAATTCGTTAAATTTTACTATAACCCAATTACTATTTTCTTGATTACAAACATGCACCGATCCACCACTAATAGTAAAAGTTTTTTTGAGGTTAAATTTTCGACCATAGATAAGTGAAAGAAGAAGATTTTGAATTTGAAAACCTGTCCTGTCACGGGCCTTGCCAACCCATTGATGATGATGTGTCAAAATTCCCTAAATCGAAGTGAATTTCCTTAAAACAATATTTTATTTTGAAAAGAGGACTATAATCACAAAATAAAAAATAGTGTTTTTTGGAGAAAATACTTATATTTGATTAAACAGTGATTTAAAAATTATAAAATATAGACGTAGCTAGCGCTTACTATTTTAATTTAACTACTTGTTACTAAAGCTGAAAAAATTAAATACCTGAAAAAAATCATTCCTGAAATATGAAACTGTAACTTAATTAGAATCAAAATATTTAGACCTGAAATAAAGAAAAAAATGAAAACCTGAAACAAAAAAATAATAAAATACCTGAATACATAATTCCTGAAACGTAAAATGTATTATCATTATCAAAATATTTAAACCTGAAAGAGAAAAAATATTAATACGAGTTAAGGCCCCTTTCCCTAAATCGTAACGGTAAATTTCAACTCGCCTCGGATCAAGAGCTGACGTAAAGAAAAATTCAACCAATGTTTGAGTCGACGTGTTATGAAAATAGAATGGGTTTTAAAATGATTGACAGATGCCATAAAATCATCACGACAATGAAGGTCGATGGTCGATTATCGTAGGCCTGGGTCGGTTTATTGGTATGGGTAAAAGTTTTTCTTCTGCTATTAGTAATCATTTCAAAATGCTTTCTTTTTCATTAAGTACATAGTGTTCTTAGAAATTTGAAAAAGTACTTTGATAAAAAATTTCAATAAAAATAAGGTTAAATCATACAAAAAAAAAAACGTTTATTAAATGATTGCTTTTATTGAAGTTATTTACATAAACATTTACATGATTTATTTACACAAACATGACAACATAAAACAAAGAGTTTTTACCTAATACAAAATAATTATACAAAATAAATATATAATTATCAACCTTTGCATATTTTATAATTTTTTGTCTAATGGCTTCTTGGGGTGTTAAATTTTTGGCATTGTATGGACATTTTATTTCTATTAGTCCGTCATCGTCTACAAAACCATCTGGACTTGCTGCCAAAAACGGGTATTCTTTCGAAATTAGTAAACCAGAAAGTTGAACATTTTTATTAAAGTTAATTTCAAAAGATCGAACTGCATTTTGTTCATTTTGTACCCCATAATCAGTAAATTTATTACCAGTAAAATTTGATTGTACAATATTTTTTACAGTTTTTATTCTATCAGTTGTATCACGCAACTTACAAACTTTTCCAAAATTGGATGCAGTCAATCGTTTTAATCGTTCTTGTCGCCACAAGTGACAAGTACGTTGATTTAAGGTTTTTTTTATGTAATTCTGTAATAAAAATTTTTTTTTATTGGTTATATAATGTCGCATATTATATAATTAGTAATGTAATATCTGCTTGTACATAACTCTAAAAACTTTACACTGACTTTTATATCATATAAAATCTATTTTTAATAGCTTACTATATAAGCAAACAAATCAAAATTAAAAACTTACTAAATTGCAAATATACTTTTTGCGTACTGGGCAATTAATTGTAAGTCGTAACGTTAATATACACCTAACGTAAAAATTACAAAAACTGTTTTGGTTGAAAAACTATTATTACAATTTATAAATTTCTAATTTTAAAATTTGTTATTTCCCAAGCAAACTTTTATTTGATGATAATCATTATTAGCCAGCTTATCTCATTTTTCATTCATCATTAGTGTTCAATGTAAAAATGCTAAATTTATCTAAATTCAGAACTTTATTAGATACACAATAAAAAAATAGACACAGATTTGTTCAGAAGGAAAAAAAAAGAAAATAATTTGTATTTGATAACAAAAATAATACCTAACGTATTAGCCACCCCATTCTTGTTGCCTTAGTTTAGTATCAGGTAAACTGGCATAAAAGAAAACAAACAGTCCATAATAATCCACAAAGACCGGGTTTTTCCAAATTTCTCAGAAGTAAAACTGAAAGTACTTTATACTTTGCTAAATTTATCTAAATCCAGAACTATATTAGGTACACAATAAAATAATAGACACAGATTTGTTCAAAAAAAAATTGTATTTGATGATAAACTTTGTAATTTATTAGCCACCCCATTCATATCGCGTTGGTTTAGTATCAGGTAAACTAGCATAACAGATAATAAATTGTCAATAATCCACAAAGACCGGGTTTTTCCAAATTTCTCAGAAGTAAAACTGAAAGTACTTTATACTTTGCTAAATTTATCTAAATCCAGAACTATATTAGATACACAATAAAAAAATAGACACAGATTTGTTCAGAAGGAAAAAAAAAAGAAAATAATTTGTATTTGATAACAAAAATAATATCTAACGTATTAGCCACCCCATTCTTGTTGCCTTAGTTTAGTATCAGGTAAACTGGCATAAAAGAAAACAAACAGTCCATAATAATCCACAAAGACCGGGTTTTTCCAAATTTCTCAGAGTAAAACTGAAAGTACTTTATACTTTGCTAAATTTATCTAAATCCAGAACTATATTAGGTACACAATAAAATAATAGACACAGATTTGTTCAAAAAAAAATTGTATTTGATGATAAACTTTGTAATTTATTAGCCACCCCATTCATATCGCGTTGGTTTAGTATCAGGTAAACTAGCATAACAGATAATAAATTGTCAATAATACAGAAAGACCGAGTTTTTCCAATTTTCTTAGAAATAAAACTGAAAGTATGTACTTTATACTTTGCTAAATTTATCTAAACCAAAAACTTTATTAGATACACGATAAAAGAACTGCGACGACCAAATTCATATGAAGGGTCAACAAAAATCTTCGGCAAACAACAGGTAAACAAAACGGATTACCGCAATTGAGAATGATTCTCTGTACTGCTACTGCATTGAATTTTTTTTTATAAAACTAATTGCATTATAAAGTTGTCTGCAATAATTAGAAATAGATACAAATAACCTTATATGTACACAATTGCCAGCACAAAAGTTGAATAAGTATAACATTATCACCTCAGTGTAAATCTTACACCATCATGAATCTCTCCAATTTTTTTTAATTTTACTTCTCGTTTATCAATTGTGAGATACATTTTATTTATAGCTTTGCCGCAAAGCTCTCTTCAGAAAAGGTCTACTACCTGGACCTACCCTTCAGCCACTACGATGAAGAGAAAGACAAGTTGTAGAGGATAGAAAATAGATTGAATCTTAAAAGTTGATAACCAATTACTCGTAAACTATTACACAAAATTTAAATTTCTAATTTTTTGCACATTTTTTTGACCAATATGTAGTCGCAAGATACAACTAAATAAAAATTTATAAAAAAATTTAAATAAAAAAATCATAATTTTTAACAACAACAATGTTATTTTTTATTTTTTTGTTTCACACTGCTTTAGAAATGTAAATAATTTAATACTGTAAAAACCGCATTCAAAAATGTGAACGGGGTTTTGAGTTATGAGTAATAAACTTTTACATTGATTTCTCCATATACCGAATTTAGGGAAAGGCCCCTTAAAACAGACAAACTACTAAACCTGAAAATAATAAAATACCTGAAAAATAATTCTTGAAACGTAAAAATTATTATTAAAACTAAAATATTAAAACAAGACCTGAAAGAGAAAAACTATTAAAAACAGAAACACAAAAATTAATTTACCTGAAAAAAATAATTCCTAAAACATGGAAATTATTATTAAAACCAAATCATTTAGACCTGAAAGAGAATAAAAACATTAAAACTAGAAACAGAAAAATTACTAATCATGAGAAAAAACAGATTACTTTTAGCAAATAATTCCTGAAACATTAAAATTATTTAAATAAAGATATTAAGACCTGAAAAAATTGAAAACCTAAAATAAATAAATCCTGAAACACGAAAATTATTTGAATCAAAACATGAAGGCCTGAAATGGAAAAAAAACTTTTTAAATCGTGAAACAAAAATTATTCAAATATGAAACCGTATTTAAAACGTAAATTTCAAAAAAAAAAAAGGAAAAAGAACAACGTTACTTAATGGCAATTCAAAATATTAAATTATTAATTATCAAATTAAAGGAAAGGTCAACAATTTTTGCAAAATCATGAACTGTACAAGCATAAATAAAATTCAAATACACACAATCAAAAAAATATTTACTAAAAACTTTTTTTGTGGAACTTTCTTCTGCCACAACTGATGGGTGGCGAATCCTTCTGCTTCTTTCGGACCCACCTTTAATCCAGATTTCCAGCGTTGTCCTTAGATCCTACCTTCCCCTACCCCAATAAAACGAGAGGAATTACTTTTATTATTTATTTATTTTTTTAAAAGGCAGAAGAAAAGTATAAATAAAACACATTCATAAACAATAATTGTACACCTTTGTGTTCATTTTTAGTTTGAACCGCAAATAAGCAAATAACGAAACAGTGAGCATTTTGTAACGTTTTGAAAAATAATTTAAACATTTTCATTTTAGCTTTAAGACGGCTTTCATAAAACTGTCACTGATTATGACAAAATTGATTTTTAAAATTTGGTTGGATAAAAAAAAATTAAACAGCAACAAAATTAACATTCAAATTGTCAAAAGAATCTCTACAGTGTTACCAACAACGTTTTTTGACATTATTCAACCGAAAAAATTATCGACTTTTAAATGCAAATATTAAAAAAAAACTTTCTGCAAGTGTCCTTAATTTTAGTGTTTAATTTTCTCTGAAATACTCGTAGTAAATTTCGAAAAAAATCAAAAAATTGTTGATCTCCCTTTTTTTAATTAATTAAAATATTTTAAAACCTGTGATATATTTTAATCCAATTAGATAAAAATGTATTTTGGAAAATAATGGAAAAATCTGACCTTCACAGCAGGTGTTGTCGGTGTAGGTACCTATTCTCTCTGGCCTGGATCGGGAACTCTGGACTAAGTAGATTTCTAAAGAGCATCTGAAAACTGAAAAAATAATTAACAAAAATATAAATAAACAATGACTGAAATGCATAAATTAGCAAATGTTTTTACTTGATTAATTCATGAATTTGTTGAAAGGAGATAATTAGTTACTAAAAGCTTTTGCTACTCTTTATTCATATTACTTATTAAGTTTAAAAAAATCAAGTTCATTATAAAAAATTAACACAAAAATAAAAAAAAAAAGATAAACAATTTTTTTTAATAAAATAAAATTACAATAATTAAGTCTTAATTTAAACTTTTTCTTTTACCACACAAAATCCCTCCTTCTGCTTCTTTCGAACCTACCTTTTATCCTGAAATTGGTGCATCGTCTTCTGCCCTATGTGGCGAATCCCCTTTGCTTCTTTCGGACTTACCTTTATCCAGATATCCAGCGATGTCCCTGAAAACCCCCTGCCCCTCCCCAATAAAACAAAAAAAATTTACTTTAATCGTTTATTTTTTTAAACGGGTAAAATTACAAATAGAAAACTAGCAAAATTGTTTATCTCTTTGTTATTTTGGTAATTTAAGAAAATAAAATTTCTAGAATTGTTTAAATATTGAGACGCAAAAATAATTTAAACAAAACCGGCATATTTCGTTTAATGAATAATAAATAAAAGTACTTAGCTTTATTCTTTATTAAAGGGTTGCGATGTGTTCTGTTCTCAAGTTGGGGCACGACTGACTGGAACACAAAGACAAAGCGATAAATTGGCGAAAAAAACAACAACAAAAAAAAAGCGTTACGTACTCACAGTAACATCAAAGCATTTTTGTGTGTTTAATAAATGAATCATAGTATTATATAAATTATGTAAATTACTACAAAAATGCGCTTAAATGTTTAAACAAATTCGTTTCAAGCTTTTGTTAAAAAAAAATACAAAAATCGTACGTGAAATCAACTCACCTCGAGTTCGAGTAGTTACACATTTTCTCAGAATAAAACACTGCACCGAATACGCGCCACAATTTAATTTATTTAAACAAATTAAACCGATTTTTATGTCTTTAACGGACAATTGCTTGATGAAAACTGATAAATGAACAAAGAACGTCCGTGAAAATTTGACGTAACGACGAAAAACTTAGAGAAAAAACTGTTTACAGTGTACCTTAACACAATAATCTGTGTGACTAAAAATGAAACCGCCAGGACCGTATTAAAACTCTAACCACTACCAAAATTCAGGGTACGGAAATTTACACCCCCAACTTTACTCAGATTTGAATTACGTTATCAAACTTTTTTGATCTCATTATAATACAACTAATAATACAGATTTAATCTAAAGGGCTATAACTGTAAATTATATAAAAAATAATCAAAAGACAAGGGTAAAACAACAATTAAAATAATTTTTATAGTATTTTATTTACAGTTTAGCCATTTAGATTTAAATTGTGTATTACTAGTTGCCTAAAAAGCTAAAAATCATTGGCTCCATCTTACACAATTTACGTGAAGGGATGCCAGCTATTGACAAGTTTTTATCAGCTGTCCATACTGATTTATTCCTATACTGTGAATAGGCTTTCTATGAATCGGTAATTTTCAAGTTTTTAGAAATTTAGAGTCGGATTTATAGCTGTTCATCAGAAGACGGTCAATAGAAGAAAATTTACTTTTTGATTGAGACATATCATTGGTAAATACAAATCTTAAAAATAAAAAGACTTATTAAAAAAATGATTTATTACAAAAATATAAAAATAGTTTATGGTGAATACAATTTTGTATCATAAGTAATCATTCTTTTGTGAACAGGATTTATTTTTAAACAATTTAAAAGCGTATAGAATTATCCGGAGGTCTTGATTTAGAATTTGTTAACAAAGAACTTCTAAACACATTTCTAGATAATTCAAGAAGAGAGGGTACTCGAGGAACATTGATTCTTCCTTCAGGATTTTTTCTCTGTACATAGATTGTAATTTAGGGTGAGCAAAATAACTCATGATTTCTTTGAGTTGATCGGACGACATATTTTCCGCAACTTCAAAAAAATTTTCAAGATTTTTGGTAGCATTAACTAATAAAATTGCCAAAATACAATCAAATTTGTAAATATGGGCTTCCTCTTTAATATCCATGTGTAATAAAATTTTAAATAAATCATAATACTTAAATTTTGTGTAAATACAATATAGATAAGGTTGATACAGTTTCATTCGATAATTTAACAAAAAACAAATGTATTAAGTTAGCTTAGATTCATTTTGATAATTAAAATTTTCGTAAGAAAAACCCCGGCATACAAAAAAGGGATAAAATTATTTATAATTTGGTCTTTTAAGCTACTTTCGATTAATATATTCAATTTCTCAAAACACAACTCGAAAATTTGATAACAATCAAAATTTAATTCAAAAAGTTGTGCAAAGAAAATTTGAAAAGACGTTTCAAACTTTGTAATTAATGTTTTTAAATTAGTTATATTTATATTCTTTAACTCATTAATAAAGGAAAAAACTGTAAATTCATTTGTTTCTACTATTATTTTGAAGAATGATTGGCGGCCATCTTAAAAATAAAAGATGGCCGTTAAACTCAGGGCGGAAAATTTGAAATTTTCGTCCAGTTTTATACCTACAAATAGAGATGGCTTATACGATAGATTTGTTTGACTGCAAAGTCCTTGAGAGGAACAGAAAATTTTATTTGTTATAAATATTCTAAATTTATAAAATTATAAATAATGTAATTATGATTTGAAACCTCAAATTTTTTAGTCTTCTTGTTGGATCTTGGATCTTCTTAGTGTGTTAAATGAAACGTTAAACACCCATTACCACCAAACACTATACCTACCTGAGGATGACAACTTTGTTGTCGAAACGCGTATCTTGTTAAGTGTAGTGTTTTGTTAGTGAGTGTTTTACGTTTCTTAAATTTTAACATAATTCTGGTACAATTCGCGACAAAAAACACGTACATCAAATTTTGGCAACTGAAATCATGTAAACCACCTTTGTTAATTTAGATATGGTTGATTTGCACCATCGTGAACCAGCACAGTTTTTAATGCAAGTGCCAAAATTTATGTCCAATTTTTTTATCGTAAATTATAGGTACTTTCGTTGCTTTAATCATGGATTTCAGAGAAGAATAAATTTTCATTTTTTACAGCCATCCTCAAACTACAAAACTACTCCGTGTTTATAGATAGGCAAGTTGAAATTTAATAAGGATAAGACATATTCAGCATGTCTGACGTCCTTGTACCGGGTGAATCAATTTTTACCTGCACCCCAAAAACCGCCATTTCTAATTAAGCCAAAGTTGTCAAAAAAATTGTAGGTATCTAATATTGTTAAATAGAAGAATATGTTTTTCACCTTTCAAATTGTTTACTTGTACAGTTGCTTTTTTCACTTTCGCTCATTTGATAATAAATTAATGTTAACCATTTTTTGTGTACATGTGTATTATGATGCAATGAATCAATGTGCTTAATTAAATTTTTTAGCAAATGTGTCGTTTGTTTTTAATTAATATTTTAATATTGAAGCACTTACTTTCTTATAATTTATAAGAGTATTGTAAATTTTATTCTAAAAAGACCCCATCAGTAGTGGTTTCTTGAAATTTATAGTATTCGTCATAAAAATGGCACACGTCTATTGTGGAGATTTAAAAGTTAAGACAGCTAGTAACAAATTTCCAGATCATAAATCTACTTTAATTTTTAGGGTGTTGCCCGGTGATTTATTACTACTCCAACTTATCAAGTTATAAATTAGACTAAAATATTTGATAAATAATATAAAAATGGGTTTTAATCAAAGTCTAACATTTTTTTTTTAATTATAAATTTTGCAGATTTTGAACCAAATCACCTGTGGTTAAACCTTAATTGACTTCAGTGTTTATAATGTTTATGGTAGCCAAAAATTTCGTAGGTATACAGGGTGTTTCACGAGTAATAATGAGCCTGCAAAACTAAAAATACAACCAGCAATACAATTCCAAAGTTAACGTAGTTACCTATTTATTTTGTTTACAAATACATTAAATAAAAGATCATTTAATTATTCAGTTAACTGAAGACAAACTAATGCCACTCGCTTGTAAGATCATTCTTTGGCTTACATGTGAACAAGACCTGTAGCTTTTGGTTTTTTTAAAGATGGCCAATTTTTCCTTAAGGTAGTTTCAAGTCGTTCGAATGTGATGTCAGCAAGAGTTCTTCTCTACCCGGAAAATGTTGTCTGTACAAACTCATTGCGGCAGAAGCATTTTTTCCCATATATCATCATCATGTCGATTTTTTCATCGTTTGAATACATTTTTTTAAATCGGTGACAGATTTGACAAATAAAATTTGAAATCAATATCTTCTACGTTAACTGTGAAATTGTATTCTTGGTTGTATTTTCAGCTTCGCAGGCTCATTATTACTCATGAAACAGTCTGTACATACAGTGAGCGGCAAAAAATGGAACATCTACAATATCTTCAAAACAATTTAATTTTAATTTAATTTAAAATTGCTCGAATAGATCAATTTTATTTTTAAATTGCGCATTTTTTGAAGTATTTTTTTTATACAGTATGTCCCAAAAATGAGGTACCGACGTCAACTTTGTTTTTTTAAATAGCATCCCATATTTTATATTGCATTTTTAGATTTTATGTAACAAATTCTAGAATATTTTATGTATAATGTCCTAACGCCTAACCTATCTTCAACTGTTTTCGAAATATTGACAGTTAAAAAAAATAAAATATTCAATTTTTTCTTGAGTTAATTATTTGTTCAACAATCTTTTGACAGTAAGATGTTTATCTTTAAGTTATTAATAAAAGTTGGAATAAAATGAAAATTAAATGCATTATTATTAAATTCATTGTTAAAATCTGGCACCCTATGACCTCTTGACAGCTAAAAATTTGTTGCAAACGATGATTGACCCTTAAATTTTAAAAAATTGCGTATTATTAATGCGGCACATAACAGGAATTCAAATGAATAGAAATATTATTTTCTTTTGAACATTATACATAAAATGCGCCTAGAATCAGCTATAAAATCCAAAAATGCAATAGAAAATATAGAGTGCCATTTAAAAAAACAAAGTTAATGTCGGCATCACTTTTTGGGACACTCTGTATATTTTTTTAAATGCGCATTCTAAAAATAAAATTAACCTGTCCGAACGATTTTTTTTAAATCAATAGTTTTGAAGTTATTTTAGATGTTCCATACTTTTGCCGCTCACTGTATACATATTTGTACTATACAGGTGATTTTTTATTTGCTCCCGCCTGAAACTTGAAAAATCAGCAACATATTATACTTTGCTAGTTTTTTAAGCAATAATTTTCAAAATTGAAGCATAGAGGGTTGTGAATTATTGTTAACATTGTTGACAATATCTTTCACAGTGCTTCCAGTTAGATCATTTGTAGTTTTTCCAAAGTTGCTTATCGTTTGTATAACGTGTTGCCTATTTTTAAAATCTCGTGCGGAAGCAAATAAAAAAACCATCCTGTACCTATTTTTTATTTTAAGAACAATAATAAGTTTCAAGATTTTTAAGAATAAATAGTATATTATATACCAAGGAAGTGAAGAAAGTTTTGTACTACCGCAGGTAAAGGTTACGTACCTGAAGGATTAAAAAGACTTTAATGCTGTGATATATTTAGATATTTACACCATTTTTCGCTCCCGCACACACATTTCAATTTGTTTTAAAGAATTATATGCAATAATTATGTATCAGAGATTAAAAATGAATTTTAATCCTCTGGGATTAAATGTGAATAGAATAAAAATTAACGAAAATATTTTATTTTCATTTTTGAACAAAATAATATATTATATATCAAAGGACTAATAAGTGCATCATTAAATCCTGAGAGTGAAAGGTTGAGGCCTAAGGGATTTTAAACGTCAGGATGTCAATGTAAAAATCTCAAGGAATTTTAAGTCATTTTAATCCTTCAGCTCTCACTCTTACCAATGCATTTTGGATTGCCGTTTTTAATTTTTTAATCTATAATTTAGCCTTTACTTGAAGAGCTACAAAATTGGCGCAATGATATGAATTACTTCTTATTTTAGGAGCTATCGACTGACCAAACACGAAATAATATTCAAATACTTTTTAATATGCCTATTCACTAACATTCTTTTAAATAAAATGTACAAAAACCACTAAAATCTCCAACCAACGGGAAACGCACTGCTAAAAATTGGAACAGCTGCTGATGTTCCTTTACTACTCCAATGTGGTTGGGGAAAGTCCCTATCACTATCATAGACCTCGACCTTGCAGAGTCACTTGTAGAGTTCTAACATAAATAAAGTATAGAGGCGCAACCCTTGCAGAATTTTGGGAGAATCACAAAAATTTGAAATGTAAACAAATTTAACATTAACTTCAGTTTTGTTCTTACATTTTTTAAGGTATGTTATTCCTTGACTTCAGAGTATCTCCTAATATTGCTACTAATTCTTTTGAATGTTAAAATTGCAGAATAGAATATCCAACTTATTTATTTACAGGTAACAGTGAGAGTGAGTAGTAAATCTTATCACTTACATAGTAAATTGAAAAAGGTTGACTACATTTGAAGATGTAACTCTTTTTATAAAATAAGCAAATAGAATGTTAAAAGACAACATTGTGTTAATTTATAAAATCTGTTGTACCTTGTACCATATTTGATACAAAAATACTTTTCAAGATTCTGTGTCTCAAATTAAGAAGGTACACAAGGAGATTCTTTATCTTCAGTAAGCTTCATTAAATTAGATTTAATTTCTTTACTAATTTCTTCAGCTTCTGGCACTTCTGATATAACCCATGTATCATCAGTACTTTCTAGTTTTTCTCTACAAATTGGACATGTATCATGAGAAGCATTCCTTGAAAAATATATATTACTACTAGTTTAGATAATATTTAAAAAACTATGATATACCATTCTTCTATACAAGGTAAACAGTAACTATGCATACATGGCAAAATTACTTCATGTTTTCTTTCTAAACAAATGCAGCATTCTTTATTATTCTCTCTTAAATTATCACTAACAGCATTAATGACTTGTGAGACAGACATTTCATCTTTAGTACAACTACTGTAAACAAGAAAGACTAATCAATTCACGAAAATAATGTTAGTGCAAATATACCTCCTACTTTGTTCTTCTGCCGAAGACTGACATTTAAGTGTTTTAAACACTTTTAAAAATTCATAAAGATTTAACAACCTGTATGTACTCACTTTCTGTGTATTAGAATCAAGTTTTACACAAGCTATTTGTACAGTCGCTTTCCAAAAAACAGTAGAATCTGTACCTTTTTTAACAGCAAAAATCAACTGTTTCCCTTCCGAGTCTAAACGTTGTTTTGAACTAAAAGAAATCATCACTGTGCTACCAATTATATCATTACCAAATATTTTACAGTTGATTGAGTTCTCCTAGTATTGTTAAAAATTTTTCGTAAGACAAAGTATGAATTTCCTCAGAGAGTAAAGTAAGTATTGGTTCATCCGAAATAATGTCATTGAAATATTCTTGAAATTGGGTACTCTGTTGTTGCCCCATTTTACAAAAACAAATAGAAAATCACATTTAAAAATCTATTGCATTTCTGACAAATGACAGATTTTTTTGACGCATCAAGCGTATGTAGCGCCCTCATACGATAACTCCGACAATAAAAAAACAGCTAAGGATCAAATTTTATTTGTAGACCATTTATTTTTACAATAAAAAATTAATTTATTGGGGAGCCTTTCCTCGTCCAAAACCACCCCTCTGTAAAACAATTACTTAGTAATTATTATAAACCTTTAGAAAAACTTACAAATTCCAAATCAGCTGTACCAGCACCAACATCAGCTTTTTTGTCAGAACCAGGCCCTCCAAGCGTTCTTCTGTATCCAGCGCGATCTTCAGCTGGTTTGCTTGAAGTTTCTGATTTGAATGGTGCTGGACGTGCCCGAGTTGTTTCTGTTCTAGCTTGTCTCTTAAGAGTAGAAGGTACAATTTCAGGAGGCAAATGTAAAATGGTCCTTAGGTATTCAATACCATTATTTGTTAAATACCTAAAACATAATGTTCCATATTTGAAAATTTCTTTTACACCCAATTTTACCAATAGTAATGTCTCCACGCAAATTGTTCCTTCACATAACCCTTAGATTTAAGAGATTGCAAAGCTTTAATAACTTGCAAATTGGGAATACTTTCCAATTCAGGATGTTTGGGTGCATGAGTGTCTTTCTTTGCTACCATAACACCTTCCTTAAAAAGATATTCGTAGATTGCAATTCTATTCTTTTTTGGCATCAACATTCTGAAAAAAATAATTTTGATTAGTTTAATAAAAAGGAGAATGAAATGTTAGGAGGAAATTGAGGTTAGGAAACAATTTAACAAAAAGTTCGAATTTAAGCAACAAACAAAAAGTCACAATACACTAAGTTCGAAAAAACATCAATGTTTAGTTGCAAATTGACTGATATATCGGTTGGATGGTTGAGATAAATCAAAATTTTGCAAAAATACATACTTGACGCGATATTTGGAACTGCTGTCAAAATTAAAAAGAAACAATCATGGCAACCAACCAAACAACCTGAAATGTAACCAAATCTAGTAACTTTTGCTTTATAGTTTTGACATTCATAGTTGACATTTGACATGTTGATACGTTTTCCTTTCAAGTCAAATTAAAAATTTGTTTTCATTAATAATAATAAAATATTTATTGGTTTCTATTAAGTGTGAATAATGACGTCGTCTGAAGCAATTCAAGTAAGTTCCTTACCTCTACCTCCAATGCAATACATCAATCATTACACGGATGAAATGATCCGCCGAGGACGAGCCCCAAGACCTCCGCCTCCCATTCAAGACACTTATCATATGTTTGGAAATGCATTTAATACCGAAGAGAGCATTATTAGACCTCTAGAAAGTCAAGTAAGTAATACAAATTTTAAAAATTAATTTTCTTATATTTGCATTGCTAGGGTATCAAACGGTTATATCCTCTTCACTTTGACAGACGAAGGGAGTTAAAGAAATTGAATCAGTCTTTATTAGCGAATTTTCTAGACCTGCTAGACTTGCTTGTAAATTGTCCAGATTCGCCAAAAAGGGCAGAAAAAGTAGAAGATTTAAGTTTACTGTTTATTCATATTCATCACTTACTGAATGAATTTCGACCGCACCAAGCTAGGGAAACGCTACGAGTGATGATGGAACTGCAAAGACGTCAGAGAATTGAAACAGCTAATAGATTTCAGAAACATTTAGATAAAGTAATGGAGATTTTACAACAAGCAATTCAAAATTTACCTGAACCTATGGAAGTTGACTCAAATTTACTTGTAGAAACTGAGCTTCTGGTCAATCAAGAGAAGGCAGCAAAAGAAGAAAGTAAACCTGACCCTTGTTTTATTTTAGATAGAATTATGTGTAAAATTGTTGATGATATGTAGTAGTAATACATATTTATTTAATTTGCTATTTAGAGTTCATGGAATACATTTTACCTTTACTGTAAAGGGTGTTGCTATAAATTTTAAATTATGTCACTATTGGCTCATTAATAATTTGGAACATATTTGACAAAAAAATGGGAAAAAGTTTTCCAGGTTTTTCTAAGTATGTATAAGAGGAAAGCAAAACCTTTGTTGTCAAACTGCAAACTATTCTAATAGGAAAAATATGAAGACGAAACAGCATATAAGTTCTAATAATTTTTGTTTAGATGCATACTATTAGAAAAGTCTGGAGATCATGCTTCTTCTCTAATAACATAATCGCAATTTTATTCGCCATAATATTATTTTAAACAAATTTGAAGATTGCTGCTGATTTTCGCTAACCTTGGTTTCCACTAAGTATAATCAGTATCAATAACAAAGTAAAAATAGACAAGAAGGGCTGATTTAACAAATAGCAATTTTAAAACTAACTGTTCTATTGCTTGTCATAGTTCAAAAGCTTCAAATGAATGTTAATAAAATCAGAAATGGGCTTAATATTGACTTAAAAAGAGTTTCTACTGATAAATGGTGATAAAACTAAATTCAATACCTTATTTGTGGTACTCCACAAAATCACTGCAACCGTCAAATTAAGGACGTTACTATATAGGGGTGTCTTAAAAATAGTTACGTCTACCGAAATAATCACTAAAAAATTGAAACTTGTTACTAATACAAAGAAAAAAGTCGTTTTTATATGTTTTATTGAATACTGAGTCAATAAAAACGAAAATATTTTAAATTTATGCAAAATGAAGTTTTACAATAAAACATTTAAACTAACACACTGTTATAGCAAAACTATTTAAAAACCAGTATATTTACAATGATTGTGCCAAAATACAAAGAAAAAAAATATTTTGGATAACTTATATGCTGAATACTTTAAAATAAACTCGTTAAAAAGCGTTTTGCTGTAAAGACCTATCTATTTGTTATGAAACATTTATTTGCAAATGGATTTGCAAAAGTGATAAATTTAATTTCTCCAATTCCGCCCAGAACCTCTTCCCCTTGAACCACGTCCTCTTGATCTATTACCTCTTGAGTTTCCACGATCTGGAAAAGAAGTAAATTAATACCAGTCTGCAAATGACTGACGTTCTGAAATTAATAGTGTAGTAGTGTAATGACTGACCCCTCATTATGGCAACTCATAGAAAAGTTAATGTCAAGTGCACGCCACTTGCATCACAATAAGAGACCCTATCAAAGTACACTTGTTTTAAAATAGAATATTTTTCACAAGTACACGTGAAGGAACGCAATGGACCTGATTTAGACAGTCTGATATACTCCAAATATCTAAAAGTGGGCTGACTTTTAAGACCCTTCTATAAACCAGAAAATACCCATTGTTCAATTTATGGAATGGCAAACCACCGTAAAAATGGATCTTGATTTATGACAACAGTTCCCTCCGTCAGTATTTTACAATATTTGCTGCGAAACATCTGGCGGAGGGAACAGGCATAAATCAAGATTCATCCTTACGGTGGTTTGCCTCTCCATAAATTGAATAATGGCTATTCTTCAATTTCATTTAGCTTTCATATTGAACAGAAATTTGACAATAAAAGCATGTAACTAAACCAAATTACGAAAATATTGTAATTTCATTGATCAAAACTAATAAAATTTGTTGTTGGGGCCACAGTATAGAAATGAATCAGTATGGACAACTGATAAAAACTTGTCAAAAAGCTAGCATTCCTTCAAGTTAAATGTGTAAGATGGTGCCACTGATTTTTAGGCAACTAATAATACACAATTTAAATCTAAATGGCTATAACTGCAAATAAAAGACTATAAAAAAATTTTAATCGTTGTTTGACCCTTGTCTTTCGATTATTTATTATATTATTTACAATTATAGCCCTTTAGATTTAAATTGTGTATTATTAGTTGCTTTTAGTAAATTTAAAAATAAGTGGCTCCATCTTGCACATTTAACTTGAAAGGATGCTAGGTTTTTGATAAGTTGTCAATTTTTATCAACTGTCCATACTGATTCAATTCTATACTGTGTTGGGGCTAAGCGCAAATATCATGACTAAACTTTCATTATTTCAAGAATTGAGAGCTAGCGGTTTCAGAAGTTTTAGGATATGTTTCTTTTCTGACGGTGTCTCTTACCATCAGAGTTGCAAAAAATGAACGTGCGCTTTTGCAAAATGAACTAAATACGATTCTCTAGTTGAATCGGGACGAACGCCACAAAGCTTATTTTTTTGTCCGTGACCGTAGCGTTATAGTCCCTAAATATTTTTAACTTTTTCATTTTGAAGCTTGAAAATGTTCACCAGCTCCCTCTGGATTCATCATAAAATCTAGGATTATGCTCACTAAAGCACTGTGATGAAAAGAAGTTGGTGAACAATCAAATTACACACGATAGAGCATTTTTGAACAACTTGATGTATATACAAGCCGAATTTTCGAATTAGTGCCGATAAGTCATAAAATTTTATTACTCGGGTAAGGACCGAGCGGTTGAAGTGACAGGTTCAGGCATAGTTCAGCGCTTCTCAAACAGTTCTCTAATAATTTCGAACAGCATAATAAAATAGCGCAACAGAAATTGATAAGGTATAATAATAGCTAAAAATCATTGTACTTAAAAAGCAGAACATTTTTATTGTTTCCACAACCTCCTACAACAATTTATAAACACCTTGTATTTATTTGTAACCATTTGCCATCAATCAACTACATTTTTGGGTACGCTGGAAAAATAAATGCACTTTCACTATGTTTTTTGTTCAACACACTTGTTAGACGTAAACATCTTGCTTTGTGGTCATAAAACTCATCTACCTACCCTGAAATCTTCCAACAAAAGACACTCTCTTTAGCTTTCAAATAGTGTGGTTTGGTGTCAATTACCCGTCTTTGTTAAGAAAAATTTATGACTTAAACGATTTACAACTTACCGGCATCATTTCGAAAATTCGGCTGTAGATGATTCTCGTTAGAAAGTATCTTATCAAATTTAAGCACATAATGTTAATTGTAAAAATTTCTGAACTCGGCACTTGGTCACTTATGAAGTCAAAAATCGTGGTAGAAAAGACACAAGGTAAATTAACTTTTATAAGGTGACCTCAAAAGGATTGCAAGCGGTTATATGCAACCCGTTATACCATACCATATGATTTGTATACATCACAAGAAGTATGATAAAGATAGCGCTATGGTTGCAACTTTACATTCATTGGCTAAATGGGTCAGGCGGCCACCTTATAATAGTCTTAAAATAAAACATTTTTAAATTTTTTTTGTTATACGGGGTGTCCCACAAAAAAAGATACACGTCAAAGATATATTTGTTAAAATGGGATATTCTGTATATTATTGTATATTCACATTTTACGGCTCATTATAAACACTTTTTGTATAGCATGTCTTGTATCTATCTCTAACCGTTTTAGAAATATTTACATTTAAATTTAAAAACTGATAATTGCTATTATTATTATTGTTAATGGTAAATTATCTTACCGCTGTTTTTTGGAGATTTATAAGAGAATCCCTATGTTACGTATGTCTGCATAAAAAGGTCCGATATAACATACAGGGAGTTCAAAAAAGATTGTCGTACTTGGCACTTTAAAATTACCAAAAACTCAACATTTTTAAACAGGAACCCAGTCTGTTTTTTTGTCGGATTCAAGTAGGCCGTTAAATTACCTTTAATTTGATACTACATTGTTCTACACCAATCTCGCCTAGTTTTCGATTAAATTAGATTTTTGTGAATTAATGGGCTGATTTCAAGTTGAGATAACACCGGTAGTATCGCAAATTTTAATACTTTTCCATGACAACAACCAATCAAAACAACAAACTTTATTAATTTTCCATGGAAACCAAGATACTACCGGTATTATCTCAACTTGAAATCAGCCCATTAGACAAACAAAAGCAATTTTTATTGGATACCATAATTACAAAACAATTCACAAAAAAACGCTAAAAAATAACAACATCTAATAAAACGTAACAACAAATTACTCGTTGTCAATACACAGTTGAACTCGTTTTTCAAAGACCATTTTGACTCGTGTTTAGAGTTATTGCTCTAAACATATTTTGAATACAAATTTTTATGTCATTTTTAGTTATCAGCGGCACTTTATAAACTTCTTCTTTAACATAGCCCCATAAAAAAACTCCATACTAGTGAGGTTAGGCGCTATTGGTGGCCACAAATGAGGACCATGACGTCTTATCTATTTTTTAGAAAATGCAGTATTGAGAGCTTCCCTAACATCTTAATGGAAATGCGCGGGAGCATCGTCTAGCTGGAACCACATTTGCCTTCTAACCATTATTAGCACTTCTTCCAATAACGCAAAAAGTCTGTTTTCGATAGTTTTTGAACATTTCACCGTTTACATGTCCATCGAAAATGTGAGGGCCTATAACGTGTTTTCTAGAACTCCACCCCACACATTGAGGGACCATCTATGTTGGCGGTTAACCACGGAATTCAATAAAAAATTGCTTTTGTTTGTCCAAAATTCACAAAAATCTGATTTAATCGAAAACTAGACGAGATAGGTAAAAGACAATGTAGTATCAAATTAACGGCCTACTTGAATCTGACAAAACACGACAGAGTTCCTATTTAAAAATGTTCAGTTTTTGGTAATTTTAAAGTGCAAGGTTTGACATTTTTTTTTAACACTTGTATGTTATGTATGTTATATTAAATTTTTAAATGTGCAATAATATACAAGGTATCCCATTTAACAAAACATATCTTTAACGTGTATTTTTTTTGAAATACCCTGTATAACAAAAAATATTTTTAAAATGTACTCCCTAAAGATCTACATTTTTGTATTAAAGCGCGTTTTGTCTACTCCCAATCTTCTTAAAGTATAAAGTGTTCAAGTAAAAAAACGCTCTAGATTGCTATGGAATTTTGTTAAAACAAGACGGTATTAAAAAGGTAGGTCGTAAAAACTAAGCTTTCTTTTGTTTACAACAGCCATATTAAATTTCAAAGCACCGTCTACATTTCTATCTTTGGAATTTTGAACTTACCATACTGAAAGTTATTACTAAATTTTCCACTAGGTGGCGTATACAATTTAATATTATCCCCAGAGCGACTCGGTCGATTCTGTTTGGTTCCTGTTGATCCATTATCAAAGGTGATAGGAACGTGTCTTTTCGGTGCACTCGAAGTAGTAGGTTTTTTCTATAAAAAAAGTAGCGATATTTAAGTCTTAATAAAATATAAAACGCACCAGTTCTTTTTCTAAAATTTCCTGTTTAAACGATAATGTAACGTTACATTTGTACATAGGTGGCTGATAGAACAAATCTTTAATTAACATATTAATATTATTAAGTAAAGAAGGAGCAATTTTTGCTTTTGCAGTATTATTTGAATCCAATGCTTGAATTTGACTTGAACTAACAACCTTATTACAACCTTGTACTCCTCTAGAAAAATAAACAAGCCTCGCTCTAAAATCTTTCAATACTTGTGGATCATGAGTAAGAAAATCTGGACACTGACGAGCTAAACGATGAAAAGCAAACAACAAACATTCGACAAAAGAAAATTCGAAGTTTGGCATTTTATAAACATCAGCATTTTCTGGAGGTGCCGGCATGTACAGTTTAATTTTATCAAAAATTTGAACCACATGCAATGATGGATTTTCAAACTTTCCGCAATGAATTGTAAGTTCAGCTAAGTGTCTTAATAAATGATGTTGGATCATATCTGCTTGTTCCAAAGATCCAATTTTATCCCATTGGGAAAGAATTTGATCACAATAGTAAGCAACAAATTTTGTTGACTCGTTTTTCGCCTAAAAAATTAATGAAAAGAGAAACGCAAATAATAAATTTGAGACAACTTACTGAAAATAAAGGTAATGCATAAGTGGTGCAAATAATAACTCTCTGAATAACATCTTGTTCAAGTTGATCAAAATCTCGATCAAGTTCCATAATCTCGGAAATAAAATCCAGAAGTTCTTGTTGGCCAGCTGCTGATTTTCCATATTTTGAATTCTTTAATAAACTTATAATCACAGCAATTTCATCAGAAGAAATATCGTCCTGTAACTAAACACATAAAATTGTATTTTAAATCTAATAAAAATAACAAACTTGTAAAAGCTTCTTGGATTCTTCCACAGCAATGTTTTCAATTTCTGTTGGTTGATTTTCAATGGGCTTTATAAGTTTCTTGTGAAGAAATTGAAGGCATTTTACCCTTGCTGTAGCATTACTTAAAGACCGAATGTGGGCATACATAGTCCTCAATACGTTTAATGAGTCCTCTTTCCAAAGCTGTAAAAGACACCAAGAAGCAGTTGTGTAATCACGTTGCCCTTCCAGTTGCATCATCTGGGCAAGGATATCTGTAACTTTAGGCAAATGTTCCTTCACATCTTTACAAATAGAAACTAAATAACGCATTGCACAAGCTCGAATCTTAGTCTCTTCATCCTCGCATAAATCTAACAACGCATTGAAAACTTTATCTTGAAGGGAAGGAAAGTGTTTAAAAAATTTTGAAAGGATTTGTGCTGCCAACATTTTCTCATTTTCGGTACCTTTAATGCTTTCGATACTTTCAATATATTCGTTCGCATGCTATAAAACATATTTATATTAATAAAGTCATATGAATAGTGTTTGTTATAGCAAACCTGGGAGACTTTGTCTTTGGCTTCTGACAAAATGTTATACTTTTCGTATAATCTTTCCAAATTGTCACTCATCTTATTAGGTCGGTCAATAATTATTTATGTAAATTCCGATATAAAAGAAGAAATAACTAACGTTTTTCTATGTAGAAACTTTTATAATTTACACAAACTGATCACAAACCGGTCATCTTTTCAGCGTGCTAACAACGTCCATTGCGCCCATGATAAATTGTCGTTGTCGGTATTAAAGAAAACTGTCATAATGTCAACAAACCTTTTTAGCTTATTTCAAGATAACTATTATCAAGGTGCTGAAAAGGAGTACAGATGGCATACAGTATCAAAAACTCCATAAATGGGCTCCAGAAGCCGTGACGTAAAAGATGCGCGGTATTTTGAAACACTGTCATTCGATAAAAATACCTTGAAAAAGTCGACCTTATTGCACATGTAAATAAGGTTGAATTTATAAAGATCAAATTTTATGCGATGAATAAATACACTAAATAAAATAAATAAGACCTAAAAATGACGACATTCAATAGCCTAAACATTTCATTTATTGATAAGTCACGAATTACAACAAATTTACACTTAATAAAGAATTTAATGGAAAATAAAATGTTCGATGCACAGATTTCCTTCATTTCTAAGCTTTAACGCAGGTCCAATATGAACGAATTCCAGCGAACCATGCTGAATGCGAGCAAATCCCCTCCGATTTGCCCGCGCCACTTGTTATTTGTATGTACTCGGCCATCTTCGGTAGTTTACAGCTGTTCGGGTGAGTTTGACGGCACGAAGCATGTACAGTAATTTCTATTTTCGATTAATTTCTCAAATATGCGAGAATTGTTTGTAACTTGTGTCTGGATTAAAACTAGAATGTCTTGAGTATTGGAGTTGAGTGTTTTTATGCCTTATTTGTGTTTCCATATGTGATTTTTATTCGGTCAAAGTTTAGCTGTTATAATTTCAACCTTATGTATTAGTGCAATAAGGGCGACTTTTTTAAGGTATGTTTTCAGAATGACAGTGCTTCAAACGTTCGCGCTAAAATTACGACACACTTCTCCAGCCCATAACATAAATATTCTAGATGCAAAGCGACGCATAAATTTTGTGGAATTATTTTGCGCACCTACCACTGCCCGTAAGAGGGCGCAACATGCCATTTAAATTCTTTAGATTTTTTAGTCTTTAAATTTGAATTCATAGTAGAAATTTAAACTAAAAATTGAGACCATCCAGGTCTGGCTGGCCTTTTAATATATGCAACTAACAATACAGCGACATGATTTTGATGTTTTATTACAGGAAAGGGTTGGTAATGGTATATACAAATGAGTTGGGGGTTGTGCTACATTTCTTGTACTTTGTATTTGGTCATTGTTTTATGCAAATTTCATGTGTATAACTGTTATCTGATAAGCCTCGTAATTTTTCAGCATTCTTAGAGACAATAACACTATTAATTGTCGGTTTAACAGGTGGACATGAAGGAGATGATGTCCAGCAAGATTGTTTACATATTTAAAATTGCAAATTGTTTATTTATTTCGGGCCCGAGTGTTGTAATTTGTTGTTTTTGATTTCACAGTTTCTCTTTTAGCAAATCAACCCCGGAGTGAGTTATTTATCAAGGCCAACATCATGGGAACAAGATATTTAACATAATTATTTGTTTAATTGCTCTAGAGGCCGGTTAATCGATTATGTTTTAGCTAAATTAATCTAAAAATCGAAGATTTTAGATGGGAAAACGAGTCGCGGTTCGACCAAGCTGACGCCTGAAATTCTCTTATCAAGGGAGTGATGACAGACCGGTAACAGCGCCAAACAAACGCTTTTGGGTCGAAAATCACCAAATTCATAACGAGAAAAAGGCCAAAAGAACATAATCTTATCGCCACAAATTAATTAAAATTCCCAGACTGTGGGAACACACACGCAACCCCCTGAGAAAAGTCACGTAGTCACCTCCGACGTCACTAAAAATTTGGATATAAAAGGAACCCCGAGAGAAGCCATCTTCAGAGAGTGCTTTGTCATTCTCCAAGCTAGTCCGCTTATTTTTTTGGAAATAGCAGATTCCTAGTCTTCGACGGGTAGATCGCTGACCAAAAGACTGTCTACTAGCTAAATTTTTGAACTCATTACACAGTCGTGTTTGAAGTGCAGATTTCCTAGTCTTCGACGGGTTGATCGCGCTGAGAGCTCGAACTGTAAATTCACCTGAAGTGCAGATTTCCTAGTCTCCGACGGGTTGATCGCGCTGAGGGCTCGAACTGTAAATTCACCTGAAGTGCAGATTTCCTAGTCTTCGACGGGTCGATCGCGCCTAAGGCGAATTCTTGACTTAGCAATTCTACACCTGTTTGCAGATTCCCAGTCTTCGACGGGTCTGATCGCGAATTGGCGTAAATTGCAAGTTTAATTAACCTTTCTCTCAAGACAGGTATCCACGATGTCAGGGGGATCAGAGGACCACCCGTTCGCGGTTCACGAACCGCCATCTTCTCCAGAAGGTGACTAGATTTTCACAGGTCTGTATCAAGAAGGGTAAAGACTAAATTTCATCACATTATACTTGTATCTAAAAACTTATAGTCATAGGGGAGTCCCTGGGAGTTTTAATCAAACTTTTTATTTATTAATTTATCAATCCTTGTATTTTTATTATTTTACTGATTAAGTTAGCTCCGCGTATCATTTGTACGTGTCTAACTGCTAACGGCCTTTTTTTGCTGTAATTAACCAATAGTTGATTACGCTCATCTGACTCATTACTTGCACTTTAATTGCAAACTCTTTACTTTTCTCCTGGCCAAGCCGGGGACCACTACCCCACCACGGGAAAAGACCAAGCCAGCCCGGGTGTAGAACTATGGCACACTTAAAACATGGCGATAAAAAGACTGCCTAGCTAATTATTAACAAACAAAAAGACTCCCGAAAATGGGACATATTAGGGAAAGAGAGTACGCGGTAGTTGGTTCTTTGGGGAGGCTTCTACGCACTCTTATCTATTAATTTTCTGAGTCAGAGGTGTTTAATCAGCTCTGCAATCAACTCAGGGTTTAACCCTTTTCTGGCCTGCAGTGGTTTTGACACCGGAATAGGTGTTGTAACCCTTCAAGGGATGCAACGTATTCTGGGTTGTATAACTACGAATAAGGTTTGAATTGTATAACGGGTTGCCTAATCTTAGGCTAACCAAATACACACTTGTAATAATTTTGAATAAATGTCTTTATTCAATTTCAGCTGTTTTACTCTTCCTTGATACACAGTGCTTAAACAACGAACAAATAAATACAAAACACAACGTAGAGTCCTAATAACAAACCTACTAGACGATCATTCAAAAATCTCATTTTTTGAACTGGCCAGGCCTTAGAAGTGTCACAAAATTAATTGTCAAACAAATCGTTTGACGAGCAATTGCAATTAATAGAATATCTTTATCTGTATTGTAATCTGCAGTGTGCGGACTTGTTACAAGCCAGGAAAAACCCGTCATAGATTCCCGAATTCCTCCAAGTACATAACTACCCTAGTTCAGTCATTTTCGTCAAAATTAAGTAAGAATCTCAGAATTTGAAACCCAGCTAGAAACTTGTATAAAATTTTATTATGACATCCTCAAAGTTGTCTCAAAACCTGCATACGGTAGTGTCCGCGTCTATTAAAATCAAAGGTCAAAAGTCACAAAAATCGATTTTTTGAACATTTTTCGCAAATATCTTGTTTTCGAAATTTGGTGTTACGGGGAAGTGGACGACAAGGCAAAAACAAAAAAAACTGTTTTATAAAGCCAACGTTTCGAATCCTTTATTGATTCTTCTTCAAGGTACCAATTCAATTGGTACCATGCCAAACAAATCTGACATTTATTAGAAGCCTTGAAGAAGAATCAATAAAGGATTCGAAACGTTGGCTTTATAAAACAGTTTTTTTTGTTTTTGCCTTGTCGTCCACTTCCCCGTAACACAAATTTCGAATTAAAAAATGGACGTAATTCACCAAAATAATATCTTGTTTTCTATAGGTTTTTTGCTATTTGTATTTATTACCAATATTGTAGAGGATTAAATTTCCTTTAACTTTTGTTTTAAAATTTTTTTTATAAGTTAAACCGTTTTCAATATAGAGGGCCATACAAAGTTTTTTCTTTGAGATAGATAAGACGATGAAGAAGAAGAAGATAATTAAAACTATAACTTATAGTTCTAATAATTTTTAATCAATTTCTTCAATTTCGAAAATTATAAATGTATAGAATGATATTTTTTATCTTCCTTAACAATTTTTTAATTACACGTGCAAGTAAGTGTTATTAAATAAATTGATACTTCATTAAAAATAGATACATATGCAAAATAATTATTAAATATAATGTACTGGTAAATAAAAATTAAAAATTATCAGTAGTTATGTACTTATCAATAATTAATAAACTTTATATGGCGTGTTTTCGACCGTGGCTACCTTGATGCACTCTCCGCCCTCTATCTCAAAAACAGTTCAACATATAAAAAAAAAAAAATTAAAACAAAAGTTGTAGAGAATTTAATACTCTACAATATTGATAATAAATACAAATACCAAAAAACTTATAGAAAACGAGATATTTGCAAAAAATATTCAAATATTCAATTTTTGTGACTTTTGACCTTTGATTCTAATAGACGCGGACATCCCATCGTATGCAAGTTTTGAGACAACTTTTAGAATGTCACAAGAAAAGTCTATACAAGTTTGTAGCTGGGTACTGTCCGACCATAGATATTCTGCGATTATTGCTCTGACTCTTCAAGAAGTTTACAACGGTTGGACCGCAAACCTCCAATAAAAATAGTGCCGACCAGATGTTGACAATAGGTTTAAAAAATATCTAGTTTAGTAGGTAAAGAATTTTACAGTGAACTGTGGTTAAGTGCCGTAAAAATTTGGATAAGTTAATCAAAAGATTATGTTGTAAACGCAAAATATTGATAGTCGAACTCTTATCTCAAATTCCGAGGTGAACTTACTAAAATGACTGGACTACCCCGCTAGTTCACAGACTGGATTAACAGTATGGGAAATTTCTAGAAATCCTTTTAAAGTTTATGCGAACCATACAGCTTGTGGGATTCTAATTTTAAATTAGAAGATTTTGGCGCAAATAATAACTTTTTGAATACGGCTGTACCCACTTTGCAGATTTTTTATGGTAAACTATAAAACATTACATAATTAATTCTAGTGAAAAAGAAGTTATAGAAAAAAAAATGAATTTTTACGCAAAGAAAATGAAACTCTAAAATCAGAAGAGAGAAGTAAATGAAAAAATAGAACTATTAGATAGAGATAAAAGGCAGAAAAATGTGATTATAAAAGGAATTGTTGTGAACTCAAAAAATTAGAATGAATTAATACAAGCCATAGAAAATTTTGCCAAGAAAGAATTAGAAGTAGAAATACAGGTAGAACAAGTTATTAAAATTGGAAGTGGCAGATGCGTAATAAAAATGGAAAAATTACAAGACAAGATGAGAATAATGGAAAACAAAAGCAGACTAAAAAATAAAGAAAGTAACCCGATATTGATCAATAGTGACTTAACGGCAAAAGAAAGACAAATACAAAAAGAATTAAGAGAAACAGCTAAAAGAAAAAGAAAAGAAGGTAACAAAGTTAAGTTGGGCTTCCAGAAAATGTGTATTGATGGAAAAGATTGGATTTGGGATAAAAAAGATGAAAAATTAGTGAAAAAAAAACTCTCTAAGGGTGACTCAAAAAACTAAAAAGCAATTTTTCCAACAATAAAATAAATACATTACTAGCAATAAACAAGGACAAGAGTAAGATTTAACAGATAACAAAATTTAAGAAAAAACCAAATCGCAGTGAAACAACAAACGAAGTGGTAATCCCGAAAAAAGAGAATTCCAAAGAGGAAAACAATCTCACAATTCTTTTCTGGAATGTAGCAGGATTAGGCAAAAAGGAGGCTAGTTTTTGGTACTATGTCAATAGTTTCGATATTGTTGGTTTAGTATGTAGAAACATGGGTTGACGAAGAAAGAACTTGAAAAACGTACTGTCCGGAGACTTTAAGTGGGAGATTCAAAACACGATCAGAGAAAAAAAGAAAGGTAGAGCTAAAGGTGGCATCCCAACTAGAGTAAAAAAAACACTGAAAGAAGAAAAAACAGGGGGGGGATAAAAAAGGGTATTTTAGACAGAAAAATAAAAGTAAATGCAAAAGAATTGAGAATAATGACAGTATACAGTAAACAAATGAAAGGAACAAAGAGTATACTAAAGGAAAGCTATAGAAGAAACTTGTTTAATTATAGAAGTGGGGGAAAGGGATTTTAACGCGAGAGTGGGAAAAAAAGAGAAAAAACGGACGCCAATAAAAAAATTAAAAGAAGAACAGCAAAACATAAAATAGAAAATAAAGAAAGCTTATTACTAATCGAGATGATTGAAGAGAGGGGTTGGGAATTTCTAAATGGTAACAAAGAAGGTAAACGTGAAGGAGAATTCACATATACCTATTGGACAGAGTGAAAGTACCACAATCACAATAGATTATAGACTTACAAATAATGAAGCCTGCGAGAATATAGTCAAATTCCAGGTAGGTAATAGGGTTGAAGCTGACCACATGCTTCTAGAAATCACGATAAAAGGACCCGAGAAAGCGATAAAACCAAAAAAAAAAGATAAAAAATAAATTTTAAGTAAGAACAAAATGGAACGAAGATACAATTGAAAAATACACTCGACAAATAAATAAAGAAAATTTCCGAGGTTTAGACATTGATTGTATGTATAAAGACCTAGTTAGTAAAATAAAAGCAGCAATGACCAAAGAAAAAATGTATCAAAAACTAGAAGAAATAAACGGTGCACTTCTCAAACATAAAATAAACGCTGTACTTCTAAAAATTAAACGCTGCGTTTCTAAAAACAAAACGCTGCATTTCTTACATTATAAGTAACCGCTGCACTTCTTAAATATACTGTCGTCCTCATTAAATTTGAAAAAATGACTTAAGTTATAAATCTTACAACAAAAAGGCTTGGGACCAAAGTTAAGTAGCCGCAATAAAGTGCACAATAGGTATTTTTCTGGCTATTAAAACAGATGTTTGGGATCTCTGCCGGTCTACTGCAGGTATAAAGTAGGGGTGCACTTTATTGCAGGCGACATAACTTTAGTCTCAAGCACCTTTGTTGTAAGATTTATAACTTAAGTCATTTTTCCAAATTTGGGGAAGACGACAGTACTAAGTGACATAGAAATGTGAACACCCAGTAATAACTGTTTTACTGCAATAATTTTTGGTATACATGTTCAGAAGACTACTACTACTATTCCTTTCAACATCCCAATGTAACCATTCCCTGCATCATTGTAGCCGATGTCGTCGATGTTCAGGAGTAAGAGGTAGCACCAAATGAGGTCGAAAGGAAAAAAGTCAAAAACTTTTGACTCTTTGATAAATTGTCCGCATCTCAATCGGTTGTTCAATTTCTTCAAACCATTAATTGGCAATTCCTCTGGTAGACGTAAAACGGTCTCGTAGAGCCAAAAGTCTAAAGCGTCGATCTTGGCGTTCGGTGGTTCTTGGACAGCGCCCTGTGCCCCTCGCTCTTCGCGTTTGCCTTTCTTGAAGTCATGCCTGATAACAACGTGACACGATGTTTAGGCTTCTTTGAGTTCTTCTTGCAATTTCTCTAAACGACAATCCTGCTTCTCGTAGCCCTACAATTCGACCCCGGTCAAACTCGGTTAATTGCCTAATATTTGCTTGCCTTCGGACTCTAGGCAATGTGACTTTTTTCAGGAAGTGTTTACTATACCTATGTTAAAGACTGGTTCCCGTAAAATAACTATCAGCTTTATCTTAACCTTGCAATGTTATTCTGTAAAAAATGCTGCAAAAAAAACTACTATACACAGATATGGCTGATATTTTAACCATTTGTTAATAGAATCAAAACAAACCTTTATACAAAAAATTATTGGTGTAAAACAATTATTACTGGATGCTCACATTTCTATATATGTCACTTATTAGTATATTTAATAAACGCTGCAATTCTTAAACATAAAATAAACGTTGCACTTCTGAAAATTAAACGCTGTACTCGTTAAAATTAAACATTGTGCTTCTTAAAATTAAACGCTGCATTTCTAAAAACAAAACGCTGCATTTCTTAAATTATAAGTAAATTTTGCACTTCTTTACTACATAGTTCTGCAAATTTCAATAAGCTCAGCAGCTGTTTAAAAATGAAATTTCAGGTATTATACGGGACATTTTCCTTGCTCAGAACTAGTTTTGCATATTTTTTGGGCATTGTCTGAATTCGGATATTGAATCTAACAGATACATTGCTTCTTAGGAGTTTAGAAACTTTTATTAAAAACTTGGAGTGCATGGACGGATCCCTTTTGCAGACCAAATAATCCTAATTACTTTATCTCAGCAGGTGGGGGCATAGATAAATAAATCCTGATTTTACTGTCGAGCCGCCTGCGAACAATTTAACTCTTAAGAATTCAGGTCTTTCAATTTCGGTAATTAAGGGTGACAATCCCGTATCCATGCAATTTTTGACAAGAAATAACTCGTAAACAAATAAAAAAAAATTTTGGTTTTTTCCCAATAAAAAAATGTGCTTTCTGGATTGGGATAAAGTTATCAAAAATTCTCAAATGGATCTTCAAAAATTGTTTTTTTAAATTTTTTTCTATAATAATTTTTTTATATATTTAGACATATTCTATAACTATTTACACTTTGTATGTGATACGTTTATTCCTACAAGAAAGAAGCGCAAAGATAATTTTCCCATTTGGTTTAGTGCAGAAGCTAAACGTTTAGTCATATTAAAAAAATCGTTACATAAAAACTACAAATTAAGTGGTGATCTCAATTTATATGGTCAATTTTCACTCGCTCGTCAACAATGTAAAAATGTTATTGATCAATGCTACAGTAATCATATTTATAAAACCGAAAATCTTGTTACTACAAATCCAAAACATTTCTGGAAGTTTATCAATCATTTAAAAAGCAACAATGATTTACCAAATCTAATGTTCCTCAATGGTCATTCAATTTCCGGTAACCAAGATATTGCTAATGCCTTTGCTACGCATTTTTCTTCTACGCTCAAAAATAACAATTCTTTTGACATTCATAGATCTAACTACATCATTCCAATAGATTGTGTGAATATGAATAATGTTGTTATCACATACGATTCTGTCTGTAAAGAACTTAAAGGTCTTAACTGTAACAAAGGGGCTGGACCTGATGGTTTTCCTCCATTGTTCTATCAAAAATGTGTTTGCAGCCTCACGGAACCGTTAAGCGATATTTTTTCCATCTCTATTCACTCTAGCATTTTTCCCGACACGTGGAAACTATCGCACGTCACACCGATTTATAAATCAGGTCACAAACATAATATTGAAAATTACAGGCCAATTTCTTTGTTATCTATTCCTTCAAAAATTTTCGAAAAAATTGTCACAAAACAATTATCTTTTTCGTTTCAAAACACTATTTCTATGTCGCAACATGGCTTTCTTTCAGGTAGGTCCACACAAACTAACCTTCTAACATTAGTCAGTAACGTGTTAGATGCTTTTAAATCTGGTTATGAAGTCCACTGTATATATACTGACTTTCATAAAGCTTTTGATTCTGTAAATCATTTGATTCTTCTGCATAAACTAAGATTGTATGGTATATATAACCCTCTTATTTCCTGGATCGCGAGTTATCTTACAGGTCGTACTCAGTTAGTTCGGATTGGCAGGTCCAAGTCATTTGACTTTCCTGTAGGATCAGGAGTCCCTCAAGGATCTATTATCGGTCCATTTCTTTTTAATATTTTTATTAATGGTATCTGTACTGTCATCAATTCCAACTGTTTACTATATGCAGATGATCTAAAGATTTACAGGGTTATAAAATCTGATAATGACAATACATTACTGCAAAATGACTTAAATTCACTTGAAAGTTGGTGTAATTAAAATGATCTTAAATTCAACTCGAGAAATGTTGTACCATTTGCTTCAGTCGCAAACCTATTCCTAGTCTGCCTCTCTATACACTTACTTCTTCTTCTTTGAAAGTCTCCAATCTTATTAAAGATTTAGGTGTTTTCTTGGATTTCAAACTTTCCTTTATACACCACTTTGATTATATTATAAGTAAAAGCAGAAAACTTTTAGGATGTTTAAAAAGGTGGACTTCCGAGTTTCGTAATGTTAAATCTATATTAGTGATATACTGTGCTCTAATAAGACCAATACTTGAATACAACTGCGTTATCTGGGCACCCTCATACAACACGCACATTGACCGCATTGAAGCAGTGCAATTGAGCTTTGTCAAATACATTAGGTACAAACTGTCAATGGTCAATATCACTTTAAGTCCAGATCAGGTTGTATTATACTTATCTATTAAGACTCTGCAGAAAAGACGAATCTTGCATAAGCTATGTTTTTTGTTTAAATTATTAGTTGGGTACTTAAAAGCACCTGATATTTTATGCAAGGTTCGTCTGAATATTCCAACTATTAATACTAGACATCACAAATTGTTCGTTGTCTCTAAAAATAAACACAATTACTCATATAATTCACCATTGAATAGTTTATTCTTAGAGGCAAATAAAGTTAACGATATTCTATGTTTTACTGGTATATCATTTAGTCTATTTAAGTGTATGTGCCATAAATGTTTGTAATTTATGTTTATGTCTTTATTTGTAAAATGCCTTTGGCGTAAATATTAATAATAAATTAATAATAAATAAAATTGTGCCTATATGGTTTAAAGTAAGAAATTTGGATACAATCTAGTTTTCGTTGTGTTTAATTTAAAGTGTTTAATATTTTTATTTTATTTTAAAGGCGACATTCCTATTTTTTTAACATTAAGAAAGTAAAATATTACAAAAAACAATAACTCGTAAATAACATAAAATGTTTAATATTTTTTTTTTTAGTTTTTGTAAAGTCAATTAATTAAATAAACTAAATAAAGCTAATCTGAAATTCAGAAAACAAAATTTTACTAAATTATTAAAATATTATATCTGTATTGTTTAATGTAAGTAAGACAAACAAAATTTTGTGTTTTCTTTCAAACGTAGGTATCTTTAATTTGTAAAACTGAGTTAAGTATTAAGAAAAAATATTGTCAAAAAACAAATAGAAAAACTTAACCCAATTTTATAATTTATTGTAAATAGTTACAAAAAAATACCTCTTCAGATTGACTCGTATATTTGCACAGTACTAACTCTCTTTTTTGAGAATTCGTACACGGTTGGCAGTCTTGAGTTAGTAACATTTATTAGTCCTAATTAATTAATACAACTTTGCGTAAGTTTTTAGAAAACAATTTAAAAAACTTATTTTAGTAATTTCCATGCATTCATTTGATATTTAACCCATGCAGAAAAACAAGTACATTCATATAGTATTATTATTTGATAAAATGATTAACATTTGAGGTTATTTTATTTCAAACCAATTTTGGCGTACCTGACTTTAAAGGCAAGTTTTCTGTTTATTACTAGTGCAATAAAGATTGTATTGTAAGAAATTACATTATAGAAAATGCAGTTTTTGAAAAACTGATTATTTAGAACAGTTCGAATCAATTCAAGGAATTAAAATCGATAATAGAAATTTAGATTAATCAATTCGATTTATCAGTGACTAAGTTCCAATTCGTCGATTTAAACAAAAGATCAAATATTCATAATCGAGAAATTGATTTATGACGAGTATCTAATTAAGATATTTGTCTATTTTAAAAATCTAACAGTGACCTTGATTAAAAATTGGTAGATATGTCTAAGAGTAGTCAAAGCAAATCAAGTTTCTAAAAATTATAAATTGATGGATATACTCCCTTCCATGTTTTGTAATACAGAAATCAATGTAAAATTTGACAAAAAAACAACAATTAAACAAATTAAAATTTTTAATTTCGGTTTTCGCTACATGAAAGCACTTGCTTTTTTCAAGAGTTAAATTTGTTAAAAATAATTAGGTATAAAAGTTTCTAAAATAGGTTTTTGAAATTGGTTTTTCCAAAAACTTACACAATAATTTATCTATTAACTTTATTTTATTACTAAATTATATTAAACAATATATGAGCATAATTTTGCATTGTTTATTAATTATTATTTATTTGGTAAAAATGAAAATAAAGTATCGAAACTCTAAAATCCGGATCTCTCTTTGCCGAAGAGACTTTATGCTTGGTGCCTGGGCCAAGCGGTTAGTCTACCTACTTTTATTACTTTATCGTTGTGTTGTTTGTTTATGACTTTCTCTCTAAAGTAGGGTTTAAATATATTTTGGTTACGACGTCCCTAGTTTTGCTTTACGTCAGTTCCAAATCCGAAATTTACCGCTAACTTTTGGGTATGTTCTCTTTAAAAAAGCTGGTGTATTAATACTTGCTGCAGAGATTTTAGACCGCTTAAAAATAAAGTTACTTTATTAAATTTCAATTCAATGTTAAAAAGTAAACAAAAATTAGTTGTAAGTTGTAATAGTCTGATGTTTACATATATAATGCAGTCTTTATTTTTTTTATTTAGCGAATAACCGAATTACGTACCTAAGTTTGATACCATTAAAAACAAAAAATTAGCAAACTTTTGTCAAAAACAAATTAAAAACATAAAAGAATAAAATTGTGTACAAAAAATAGAATAAAACGTTATTTTTAGCACAGTGGTTGTTGATTGTTTTAAAAGAAAATTTTTCACAGTGTTATTCATGCACTGATGATGAGATAGTTTTCGAAAGCTTTCTACCACTGTTATACCTATAAAAATTTTATTTTGATTAAACTTGTAGGATTGACTTTAATTTTTAATTTTTTATTATTTTATTTGGTTCTAACAAATAGGTAATTTAATTTTTAGTTTTAAATTACTGTACTTATTTAAATTTTTGAACAAAGATAGTAATGGTATGTGAATTGCAACAATAATCTAAACACATTCAAAATCTTTCTCAGAAATATTATTACCACATCAGAGCGAGTACAATCCGCAGTGTTATAACATTCACATTTGCGTTAATAACAACTGATTGAACTTATATTAAAACAAATGTTATTTCGGGCAAGCGAATAGTTTTTTAGGCAATCAAACGATTAATTTTTTATTAGTCAAAAAATATTTTGTTTACTCGTACTTTGCTTGAACTTGAAATTGACCTCATGTTTGAAGTGTTAACTTACAAGGCACAAAAATCATTTTCTTTACATTTTTTAAGATAGTGATTGTTACTTTACACTTTACTGTTTTTTCAACAAACTAAAACACTTGATAAAATTTTTACAAAACTTTTTATAACATTCTGTAATCTGTATAGGTTATCTCAAGCCAAAAATTACGAGCTTATGGTTCTAATAATCTCTTATGACGAAATTAACTATTTTTTATAAAAGACAAAATGACTATACTGCCATTTTATAATTGAAAACCTTTATTCCAAAACTAACTAGGTTTAAAATTGCATTTTAGAGATAGTGGCATTAATATACTCATTATTATTATTTTATATACCCGGTGTAAGAAAAATTAAGCTCATCTCTTTTTCAAATAGAAACTTAGGAAACTTATTATGTTAGAAAATACTTATTAATTAAGTAAAAAACTTACTTTCTATCACCTTTAGTTTTAACGCAAATAACCGTAATTTTGGATTTTTAAATTGATCACTATGTATATTTTTTTTTGTAATTTTGTTTTTTATCTAAAAGGTTGCGATAGCTAAAAGTATTTCTAAATAATGTAGGCAACAACTAAAAATTAAAGTAATACTATAAATGCTCTAATTTAGAAATTACAACAGTTTAAACTGAAATAAATTCGTACTTCTGGTTTAACCCAATTTTTCCAAAAACAGTAGTGGCTTACTTAACTTTTTAAATTAACATTATTTTATTGATCTAAAGATACCAAAATTTTGAAAATCTACTCAGTGGTTTTTGTAATATTTACAAATTTACTTTTACAAGAAAAGACATAAGTATATACAGACTGTTATGGAAGTGAATGCAAAAAATTTAATCACAGATAGAACTCACAAAATTAAACAAAATATTTATTTAGCATTTTTGTCAAAAACGCACCCTTATCGAATTAAAATTAAAAGTAAGTAGACCACGAGAAACCATACCTGCCTATGTGTTAACGCAGCAGTCAAAACACACCAGAAAAAATTCAAGACAAAAACTTACCAAAGAAAAGTGTAAACACAGCTGATTTTAGGTAGGTTAGTAGTCCAAAATGAAACTTTATTAACCCTGTTCATAAAGGGTGCAATACACAATAAGGGCAGAAACACCTTTATGTATTATAGCGCTAGTCTCCGAATACTTTGATCTGGTTCATTTTCAATCACATAAAGAATTTTCGGCTCCATTTCAAAATTGTGATCGCTTCTTCGGCGTCCTTCTCAATGATTTGAGGTTGTTGCAATACTTGTAAACGTTGGCA
Organism: Tribolium confusum; assembly: GCA_029207805.1. Taxonomy (NCBI): domain Eukaryota; kingdom Metazoa; phylum Arthropoda; class Insecta; order Coleoptera; family Tenebrionidae; genus Tribolium; species Tribolium confusum. The sequence continues at coordinate 32,872,106 of JALGAY010000005.1, forward strand.
TCATGGCAATTACACTTCCGAAAACGTTGGGACAAACGCCGAGCTGCAGACGCATTACCGCGACATAGGACCTTATCCATATTAGAAAAATAAACTATTGATATAAATTTATTGTTGCACTACCACAATTTATTATTAGAATACTGTAGATCACAGCGACACAATGTGAAATAAGGTTATAGCCGGTTGCCGTTATCAGTGTTTTTTTCTAGAAAAAACGCTCAAGTTTTTACAAGATTAAATTTTTTATCCCTTCGCTTAAACTTGAAAATGCCATCATGGGCGCAGTGTTAAATTAGGGGTTACAAAAATGTAATAAAATTACATTTTATTTACTTTTTTACTTACTTACTTTATTACTTTTACTTTATTATTACTTACTTTATTACTTACTTTATTAATTACATAAATAAATTTTTGATATCACAAATAAAATTTGTGAAATTTACATCTTCACAACAAATTAAAACACCTGTTAAAATTTTTGCAATACCTTCCATAACACCCTGTATTATGTGCAAGTAGACCTAGTACTAATTTTTGTATCTCGAAATTTCTATATATCTCGTGACAAGACCGGTTTAGAGAAAAGTTGTAAACGGACAGTGTGTGAATAAAATTATCTATCCAATAAGCTCAACTTTATAAAAAAAATAATTTCTAGATTTTTCGTTATTGTGCAGCAATTTGGACTTAATAAATATACGAAAACGTAAAAAAAATGATTATAACGTCATACAGGTGGGTTTTAGAGAAAAGTCGTAGATACAGGAATGATTTGTATAAAATTATTTTTTTTTAAGTAACCCTAATAAAATCAAATAATTTTTGCTTTTTTATTGCCTCAAAACTAATATATAAGTGGATTTTAATGCATATATTGTTTTACCGAAAAAAATAAATACATTCAGAACGACTAATAATGAAAGAAAGTATAATAATTATTCTCTGTGAATAATTATTATATCAATGTAATTTTGGCAATTTATTTTGAATAGCACCTATACAAGATAACAATTCAAAACGCGTTGCATCAGCATGATATGAAATCTCGAGAGACATTTCAACACTAGCGACAACATAAATCAAGAAGAACCACGACGCTAAGCGAACCTTTGGGAAACATTTCAAGCACCGCTTCCGATATGATTCACGGACTGACAAACGTTATAACTCGATAATAACACTCAGAATTTGTCAAATGTGACTATCTTTTCTGTTGAAAGAAAAACACTATAAAGTCATTTTAATTTTATGACGCGGACTTATATATGTTTTATTGTTTTCTTCATTCAAAATCAATAATCATTGTTGTATAAGTATGAAGATAGTGTAGTGGGTACATTCTTTACCTAAAATATCAACTCATTATTTTAAGGAAATTTATAATAAGTAACTATTACAAAATGAATGAATGATAGATAAGTGTCAATCGTAATTTGATGCAAAGTCCTGTAGATGAAGATAGTTATTTATAAGTAATAAAAATGTTGTTATAATTGCATTTAAAAGTAACGATTAAATATTAGTATGGATGTTGGGATTATCATCAAGAAAGCCCAAACTTACAAGCATAAGCAAGTTTTTGAAGTTAGCCGACACAATTACATTTATCTCGTCAGATTTAACGGTGTAAGTGAGACAAGTTGTAAATCAAACAAAAACACCTGATAACGACACGGTTTCATGGTGGAGATAATAAACTTTAAAATATTTAATAATGGTGAGTTTAAATTGCTTTTTCAGGATTTATCAAAATATTCAGAATACCTATTTTATACAATTAATTCCACATTTTCAAATGCAATTGTTAAATAAATGTATTATTTTAATACATATTATAATCGGTTAGGACAAGAAATTATTTAATTTCGGAGATTTAATATGAACAGTATAGTGGCGCTGAATTTCAGCCTCGGCCCGCCTAAAAAAGTGTTGACCCACTCTCGTGCCCACCGGCACATTTTATATAAATTATATATTAGGTACTTAATTAAATATTATACAATTTTATGTTTTTCTTAAATCTGTCTATTGTATATTCCTAAAAAAATCATTTGCGACAAAATAATAAATTCCGAAAGTAACTTAAATTTCTTATTGTCGAAACTTAACATTTTATCCAATATTGTTAAAAATATGTAGAAAAAAAAATTACATTAAAATCAAATCTATAATAGATTTTTACATTAAGAAATCTATTGTAAAATTTATTTGTGTTTTTTTATAACCCACCACACGCATAGCCATTTTAGCATCTAGTTCTGTAACAGGACGTTATAGATTCTAATATTTTACTTTTTTTACATTAAAAAAAGGTTAAAAACGTAAGTTATAAAAAAATGATACAAAAAACTTGTTTTTAAAATTCTTTGGGCCGCTTCGCGCTATACGCTCGTTTTATAAGCTAGAACTTTCTTTCCTAAAACAGATTTTACAAAACGCGTTTTTAATTAAACGTTTTTAGATAATTTGACGGTGAACAAAAATGCGTTTTCAAAAACATTTAAATTAGCTAACAATGGTAAGTATGATAATTTTTATTTCCAAGTGGCGCTTATAAAAGTACTTTTTTAATGTTAAAATTTAGAAAAACGTGTATTTGAACCAGCAATAGCAAAATTGCTTAATACAGTATCACACAATTTAATGTTTTACATACTAATTTAATAACCCAGCAATTTTACTTTAAGTATTATTAAGATAAAAAATGTTAATTAAAATGTCCAAGTTATAAGTAGTAAAGTAAATGTTTGTATTCTCGGTGCATTTCTGTAAGGAAACTGACTTAGATTGTAAATAAACTTAACAATAGTATTATTTAGGCTAATTAATCCTAATAACTTTTGTCATTTATTGTAAGCAGTCTGCCATAAACTCATCACAATAAATTACAATAGTTAGGATTACCCTAAGTAATACTATTGTTCTGTTTATTTACAATCTAAGTCAGTTTCCTTACAGAAATGCACCGAATTTATGTGCTCACTAGAAATACATTGGCACACCAACTGGCTTACCCGAAAAATTGGTGGCAGTACTGATAGTTTCGCTACTTCAAGTCTTTGAAGTATATATCTAGGTGCTATTGTGCACCTTGAAATAAAAAAGGACCTTTTAAAATATCAGCCAAGACTTAATGAAACAATAATCAGCGACAGACGTAAGTACCTAACAATACACCCTGCATAAAAAAAGGTTTTTTGAAATCTCACTCAGTGGTCTCTAGAATTACCTCCTGTCTAAGAGAAGAGAGTATATATTGTGCTTATATATACAGAAAATGGTCAAAAATTTAGCCAGCGATAGGTCTCGCTTAAAAAAGATTTTTTTTCTAGATTTAATTTTTTTCGAATCTCAACCGTTATTAAGATAAATTTATTTAAAATTTAGTGGAAAATACCATACCCGCCACTAACCTATGTAGTATTACAATAGTAACTAGGCAATCAATTATCTATTTGAGAAGTGATCATAAGCATATCGTGAGAGGGGAAGACAAAATTTAAAATTATTACCATATGTCGTAAAAATGGTATATAGTAAAGTTGTTTCTTTTAATGAGATGTATTACTGGTTAAATTTTTGACCATCATTTCTGATACACCCAGTATAATAGGTATATGTGCCAAGATACATAATTAATTTGCCTATCAACATTGCATCTTATTTTATCGCCTACGAATAGTGAAATTTATCGTATTTCTGTGGAATAATAATTAGACCTCGGTGGGAATATGGGAACAAAAACCCTTTACAGTCGTCTAGCTAACTACTCGTACCCGCCACGCGATAAAACATTGAAACTTAAATTTCTACTATTGACCAATTCAAGTTTCAATGTTTTATCGCGTGACAGAAGCGAGTAGTTAGCTAGACGATTGCAAAGCGTTTTTGTTCCCATATTTCGTGCGAGCTCTAATAATAATACCATTTTTTTTTTCTGTAGTTTTGTAACACTTTTTAGATATTTTTCTTCTTGCTTTGTGGTATTTTGGTGTTGGGTTATGAAACGATTATGTTATAAATAAAACGTCCAACTTAATAAAATATGCTGAATATGCCGATGGCAATGGGCGAAACGTTCAAAAATTTTCATTATTTTTAATAATCGTTCCATAACCTAATGCCAAAATACCTCAAAGCAAGAAGAAAAATAATGATACCATTTACATATGGTATCATTATATAGTTGTAACATTTTAAATAGACAAAATAAGCGCATGACTTTTTGTAGAAGTGTTTTTTCTTTTGCTTACAGAGTTTTGTTTTCAATTTACATCTATTAGGTTTAAGTAGATTTCAAGGTGGTTTCGATAGATATTTAAATCTTTCATCTCTCTTAAATTTGGGAGTGTATTTGCAAATACCTTATATCTTAAAAAGCTTAATAAGAATAATTTGATGCTGAAAGATTCCAAAAACACTATTAAGAGGAGTATGGAGGTAATTTCTCGTATAGGAATTCCAATATAAACGCGCGAATCTGTATAGCACTTTTACGAGTATTTATAAAAATAATTTAATGAAATTTGGCATAATCATTTATTATTAACTACAAAATGACTAGAAGTGGTTCTAAAAAAATGCTTATAAATAATATAAAAAAATATTAAAATTTAAAATTAACGAAATTAAAAATATAAAAAAGTCAAAATATAGTGCTTGTTATTAACAATACTCAAAGCAAAAACCGTTTTTATTTATTTTATAAATGAACAAGCTACAGATTCGGGCGTTTACAATGGAATCCTTATACCATATACTATAGGGAAATTGGTAAATATTTTTTTAAACGGCTATTTTTGAAATAAAATTGTTCAAATTTGTCAAAAAAAAAGACCGCTGTTTTATTAACCAACAAACTACTATCTACTTTTATAAATGTTAACAAATACAATATTAACAAATATAACAAAACTTAAAAGGTTACTTTTTTATTTAAAAATATCACCATTTTAAAAAGTTGATTTGTTGCTGGACCTTGTACTTAATAACACTTTAATCAAAATTTGTGAAATTTGTTTTTCAAAATACGTGAGATAAACGTATTAAACGCTAAGAATTCTTCGGATATTAGAAACAGACCGCAATTTAGACTCACAATTTTATTTAATGACTTTTTTACCTGCTTCAATTTTTCAATTTTAGATGTCTTTTTTAAGCTAATTTCAAGTTGAGATAATATTGATAGTGTACTAGTTTTCATGAAAAATTAATAAAATTCGGTGTGTAATTGGTTGTTGCTGCGGAAAAGTAATAAAATTTGGCGATACCTGCTACTACTGGTAGTATCTAAACCTGAAATTAGCCTATTAGAGTGTATTGTCAAAAAGGCTTAAAATTTGGAGTTTTAAAATATTTTTATTTTTAAAAAATGCAAAAACTTAGGTATAACTTGACTTATTTAGGAAGCTCAATTCTGTCGTAATTGAATCACTCGTAGCGGCTAATATGGCGGCTCATGACGTTATAAATACAATTTTTCTTTTATAATTAAATGTCTTACTAATTAAGATTTTTTCTTTTACAAAAAATAATTTGAAAAGTAAAGCATAACAAATTTTGGGGCTTTATTTTCAAAGTTACTTTAAATTACGAAATTAACTAACAATCTAAAGTAGGTAAGTTTTGCATTATTATTAAATGAAGTGTTAACAAATTGAATTAATGAGAAAAAAAATGCTACTAACCTTAATGTCAAATTACGTATTTTATGCGTTACTTTATAATAAAAGTTGATAAAAATTATTTTTTTTGTGTTAGTAGAACATTTAATTATATAAAAAATTATATTATTCTAATTAAAAAGATATATGACATCATAGCGCCGCCAATTAATCGTTACGAGTAGGTAATCTAATTATGTCAGACTTAAGCTCTCTTAATATGCCTAGATACCTATTTTACATTTTTTTAATTTTAAAGAAGGAAAAGAATAACGAATTTTAGACTTTAGTGTATAAATAAAAGAAATATTTTTTTTCTTGTTTCTGTTTATTTGTATTATTTTTGTATATATTTAGTTGTAAAGCCTCATTTAAAATACATACCAAAAATAATTTTCTTGCAAATTTTGCAATTTCATTCATTATAAGTTTTTTTTTCAGAAATATTTAAAGAAGTAAAATTTGCAGAATTTGCAAAACGGAAGAAGCAACATGCATTTTAGGCTTCACTTTCTACTTTGACTTTTTTTTTTTTACTTTTATAACTTATGAAATATATTTACAACGTAATTGTAGAAAAAGTTGTTAAAACTTATGTTTAGTTTTAACTTTGATACTTTTTTTATACTTTTGTTAAAAATTAAAAAAAATGTGAAATAAGTTTTAAGTTGATAAATTTTCTTTTTGCAAAATTGGAAAAAATTTACAGAACTAGGAAAAAAAAATTCCAATCTAGCATTTTTACTGCTGTAAAAATTCATTAATAATAAAGAGTTGGATTTTATCGTCACTACTCACTAGACTAAGTATCACTTTTACTAAGGTTTTTCTTATCAAATCGTTTGCTAAATTTAATTAACGTCTTGCAGCTACATATTTATCACATTTGTTGTAATCATTTTGTCATTACATTACTTACCTCTGTAAGATGTTGTACTTATTAAATTAAGGCGGAAAATTCACCTTGAAATTGAGATAACAGTAATACCGTCATAACCAGAAGATAGCAAAATTTTCGGCTTGTGATTTCGAAGTGCTATATTTAGTATTTACTAAACCTTACTCATATCAGCCAAACATAAATAGGTATATATCGTAGCCTAATTAAAAACTCAGTCGATATTTAAAACGCCTAGCCGTATTTTAAAACGTTCTATAAACGTTTTATAAAACAGAAGTTATTATAACGACAGAAATAGTTGCTGAAATGAGAGTAAAAAGTAGTGCACAGCAGAAAATTAAAAAAAACGACAGAAAAATACTTGGCACTACAGAAAAATATATATTAAACTACAAAAAAATACACGTAACAACAGAAAATTAAATTGGATGACAATAAAATAAAATAGACGGCAAATAATTGCAACTAACGATATCTACACGACAAAATAGATTTAATTAACAACAGAAAAGAATCTTTTAACAACTATCTAACAATTTAGAAACATCTGATAATTTTGATATATGTACAGAGCATCAGAGTATGTAAATAATAATTGTAAATCAAAACAAAAAAAAAAATTATGTTCTCAGAAAGCAATGATCATAGCAATTGTGCATGGATAACGCATTTTTATAACAATGTACTAACATTGCTAACATGATAAATAAATATAACAATTGAACTAATTAAAACATAATAAAATAATGTTATAAGATGGGTTATTCTCAAAACTTGATAAGTTTTGAAAGCGACTATTGCTGTAAGCAATACTTTGTTAAAATTATTTTTACTTTAAACAAATTTTTTTACAGAAATGCATCAATTATATATAAAAATCTTTATTGTTGTACACAGTCGTTTAATGTTGAAAAGTACATTAAGAACTCTAAAAACACGGATAAAAAAGATCCGTACTAGCTTAGTACGTAAACTATTGTAACTTATTGTTAGTACAATTTTTTTCTGGTTTCGTGAATATTAATTATATTATTACTTGTCAGTTAAACGTCAATTAAATGCCAATTTACGATACCGACACTGTAAAATGACAGTTTTATGTATCTAGATACTGGTGTTTTTTTTGTTTACGATAGTTACATTAAAATTAAAGTATTTAATATTTATACATAAATTTAATAAAATTAAAAAAATAAATTAACTAGTAGGTATGTTTTGCAATAAATAGTTTCTTTAACTTTATTATTAACTTTATAAAGTAGAAAAAAACAAGTCGTCAAAGGTTTGGAGATACTGTTGTAAGAACTACAATTCCTACTGTCAAAATGCAGTGTTGTTAACATAAAGTAAATTTTCCCCTACTGTTAGAGTAATAATTATAAAAATTGACTTTTAATAATTTCTTCGGCTAAAAAATCTAACACAGTTGCCGTGCGATAAGTAATTTACAGTGCTGAGACTCATCTGAAATCGAGTCTAAGCATGTAAATTTTACCTACTGCACGCCAATGTAAATAACTATAATATGCTTATTTGCCGCTTTACAAAATATGAATCGTACTATGGTTACCGCCCACCGACTGCCCCTCAGTCTCAAAAGTCAGTTAAAAACGCTTCCGTTCAAAATTTTAAGTTGGGTTAAAATTTTTTGGTAACTGGCTCTGATGAATATTTTTATGGATTTTTTGGAACTGGCAATAAACAGTATTAATTAGTTACAAAGTTTTGCGTTGACCTATCAACAACAGAATCTGTACCCTAAATTAAAAAATTACTCAAAACCTTACCGTTTAAGGCCAGTTTTAATATGTGGTGTAATTGTCAAAAAAAGTAGTTGTTAGAAATAAAAAATTTGCTAGTTAGATATTTTGTGGTAAAACTACAGGTACTTTTACACATTCATGGCCTACGAGATAGGGTTCAATTTAAAATTACGTGGCGCAATTTTAACCTGAAATACAGGATCACAAATGATAAGCATGTGCAAATTTTTTTTGTCTTATTTCAGCTAATATCAAAATTACAGGCTCTTACAGTTGAGTATAAAAATAAACATTTTTGTCGTACCTATATCGCTTTAAAGAGATTTACCTTTAAACTATAAAAGTGAATTTTTATAATCTCTAACTTTGGCGCCCTCTAACTCCTAGACGTTGCAATTTGGTATAAAATTAAGTTGTATTAAATTGCTTTATTTTAATTTCAGAAACATGTAATTATTTTATACGTTTTATAATAATTTATTATTATTATTAGATTATATTTTTTTTATTAGTTAAGATGAGATATTTTTTTTGCAGAATTTTATCGCTTGTGGGTTTCAGGTTAAAATTGTGCCTCATAATTTTGAATATACACAAATAAAGTTTATATAATATTATTTGTTGGAAGTGCAAATTTTTTGTTTGTTAAGCATTAGGTTACAACATTTTTATGTCTAAGGTAATGTCGATAATAAAAACTTAAAATCAATAAAAACACTATTTGGTCACAAATAATATTATATAGTACTGGCCAAAAACATGTATTTTACTATTACTATTGATAGCAGTAATGTGAATGTCACTAATGTCAGTTGATTTACGTTTATGTATACCTAGTTACATTACGTTGTTAAAGTATATAAGTTTAATAAAACACAAATGCTTGTCGTAGACAGTCCGCACAGTAAAAAAAGATTGTAAAGCATGTAAAACGAATAACCACATCACCATTTTTCGAAAAACAACTCAATAACTTGAAACAATTTTAAATTACGTTAAAAAATAACAATTACAAAAAATACAACAAAAAACGAATACTACACACTAAATAAGAATTAAAAATGTCTCAAACTGACCACCTGATATTATTCATATCTAATAATTACTAGATACTTAAGTATTCATTACAATGGCGCGGTCTAACACAATAATTATAGTAGTTATTTGCCATTTGAAAACACGCAGTAATATAAGAAAAATAGATCAGCTTATTAGAAACTATAGAAAGTTTGACATATCGGAAAATTACTAGTGTTTATAACTGCGCCAAGCCATAATATTGACTAATAATTTATAAGCGGAAGATTTATTGTATCATAAAAGTTTTGTTTGTATGTAAAGTTGAGTTTGTTAAGTGCAAACAATGAAAAAACTCGCCGAAATTCTTTTCCAAACATCTGCTACTTATTTACCAGTGCTGTACCAAATTTATGGAAATTAAGCTCTTAAACATCTTCGCCCCAGGAGTTATGCACTAGAAATAGGATTTAAATTTAGCACACAAGGAGGATTTCCATATACAATTATGAAGCAAAGTGCGGTATTTTTGTACTGGCTACCGACTTTACCTTCAAACGATTAGAAATTCATAATTCTATAACTAAATTACCCTCTTCCAAGAAAGGTTAGAGATAAGAAAATCCAAGTGCCTGTTACACGCTGGGTTTAACAGGATTTAAATATCTTCAAACGAATTTATGATTCATCAGAAGTCCCGAAGGATCGGTTCAGGTATACGCTTCAAGTATTATTAGGTATATTTAGACACTTTTAGACGAAACCGAATAAGGTGTTGAAGTGTTTAAAATTATTAGATATACCTAAGCATAATAAAGATTACCTATAAAATACGCCTTTTTTTAATTTTGTATAATACTAGATGCCAGTAATCTTTCTTTGAAATTTGTATAAAATTTATGAAAGTGTGTAAACATATAGAAGTCATATAGACTATGCTCTTATCTAATGTAAAGTTTTTACAATCAAGGGCATATATGTGATATATTAATTGCATCTAAGGCAATAAAAATAATGTTCCCACAAAATTTTAAAATTGACATTAGTAGATAAATAATTAATTTTGTAAGAATAAAATTAGAGAAAGCTTGATTAAGACGTATTCAATCTATATAACAAGTACAAATGATACTTTGTCTATAAAAAAATATTATTACCTGTATATTTAAGGTGTACATAACTGCCAATGTAATTATTGATTATTAGTGCTAGAATTTTGTTGATGCCACAAAATTTTACAGAAATGAAAAAATGTTTTGCTTTATTTACGAGGCCGAAATAGTAACGTGTTAAATAATAACTTTTATGGGTTACTCTCTTGACACCAAAAAAAAAAACCTGTTGAGATATGTAATGTATGATATTCATAAAATAAAGGTATTTTTCTAAAGTTTTTTTTAAGTAGCTATAGTAAATCCTAGTTATAATGACTTTGAAAAGACATTTTTGATTAGATACCTACTGCACAGCCGATATTCATAAAATGCGGTAAAAGAACAAATGATTTTTAGATAAAAAATTTCAGAATTGTGTTATATTCAATACGTCAAGTCATAGAAAACGTAGCTTTTAATAGTTATTTAATAAACAAGAATGTAATAAAGACGATTAATAATTGAAACTGATTAAAGAAAGAACGAGCGAGTGAGTGTCTTTAATTGTCGAGATTATTATAACCAATTAATTATAGTATTAACGAGTTAATTACAATGTTTTTTTGTTAAACGAAGACCGTTTTATTTCGAGATAAAAACTTTTTTTAGAATTTTTTAATTATTCATAAATATAAAATCATACTTAAATATTCACATTAATAAACGATTTTAAAAAAATAATCTATAAATATAAATTTGTTTATTAATGACTACATTAATAAACAATTTTCTTGGCAAAAATTAGGCATTAATGTTGATATTAATAAACGGTTTACAAAAGAATCGCGTTTTACTATTTTTTATTTTAAAGAGGCATTGCATTTGTTAACTAATTGATTAGTAAAAATCAGTTGATTGATTAACATTTGTTGTAAAATACTAACAACAGTTCTTTTCTATGTCGTCCATAAACCTAAAATTTTATCAAATCAAAATCAGAAATTATTCATTAAAAAAACACAATTCGTACACACGCATGAGACATGTCATTAAATATTGCCTAACCTCCCTAAAGCCGCATCATCATTGGCTTGTCACTTTTAGCGCAGCCATTATAGAAATTCCCTCATTTCATTGGTCCATTTTAGTCCCGACTCCACCTCTATTCACAACGCAGATCGTTTCGGATCTTATCACTACAACACCACTCAGTGTCATGTCCTTTGATGCCACATTCCGAGTCCGTATTTCCGTCGAGTGACAAGTTCGTGCAAGTTCTGTTTTTGAAAAAAAAAAAAAGTGAAAATCAAAAAATCGGAAAAAGTGTGTGATGGTCTCGTACTACAATTCCACCAACATGTACCGCCACCAGCAAGCCGTGGCTGCCCAAACCAACGCACCGATGCATTCGTGGTACGCTGGGTACCATCAGGGCGCCCAAATGGCCCCTGAACAACAAATGTGGGAACAACAAATGTGGCATCACCATAGTCACATGCCGCCGCATTCAGTGTTTGCAAATCAGGAGTTTCCGGAATTTATGCATTCCGGTATGATGCATAATGACGGAACTCAACTAATGCCGTCGCCTACTGTTTCCGGGAGTGAAATGTCGAGTCCAGGCGCCGGGAGTGGGAATATTTCGCCACATCAAAATCAAACGCAAGTGGCCAGGCCGCCGCCGGCAAGAAGTCCCTTTGAATGGATTAAGAAAACGTCCTATCAAACCCAACCTAATCCTGGTAAGTCGAACAATTATATCATCAAGATGCAACATTTTTGCTTATGTTGTCATAATAATTTTATAACTAAAAAGAGTAGTTTATTTCTTCATTACACGGAGAAGTCATACTTTTTGTGCTAAAGTTGTAGCAGTTTTATTAGTGTGAATTAGTGTTCATGAGTGAATCTGATTCAGACATAAAATTGCTACTGCGACAGACAGTAACTTCGGCGTCGCGTCGCATAAAACCGCTATTTTTATTTCAAAACTACAATTTTTAACAATAATAAGAAATCACTTTGATGACGTCAACGGAAAATAAACTTTCGCGACATAAATAGTTATTTTTTAATAAGGCAATAAAGCATGTGATTTAATGCCGTGATTGGCAGTTCAAAGCCAAGGCACAAGCCGAGACTTTGAAACCACACAAAGCATTAAGTAAATCTACTTTATTGCCGTATTGAACACATGTATAGTTTTCTCGCCGAACCAACTAATTTATCAATTTTTTTAGAAAAATTTGTTGTTTGACATTAAACGTTTATTTTTTTGGGACAGCTTAAACACCTGAACGGCTTTATAGTGTCTGTTTTACAGCTTAGTCAATAAAAATGCTGACATTTTAATTAGTCAATAAATGTAATAGTTTAGTGCGCTTAAATTGTCACAAAAATGTGGAGTTTACTGTCGATTGGTGAAAAAAATAATTTTCCGACGATCTACAGCAGTATAGTGCGGCATTATCTAGTGGCAATAGTGTGAATCTAATGATAAGACATCGAAGCAAAGTGCCGGTCAGGCTCTATATCCTTATTGGTTACCTACGAATTGAGATATATCTACATGACTCGGTTTCTGTCTTTTCCAAAATTTAAATTATAGAAAATATTTTGAGGTATCTACATACATTTTAAACTCAAGCTTGCCATACGTGATCGGGGACAAGTTGGTTTCCGTCAATCTGTTTAAAAGTAAAATGATTAAAAACTAATAGGTAAAATTGGTTCCCGGGTTAGGGTTGAGTTGGTTCCCGGGTAAGCACGTAGATTTTAAAGTAAGGTTTATAACTTGACTTAAAATTCATTGTATCATTTTTATTTGAAGAAATTTTTATGTACAAAATAAAACAAGTATTTCTGCAAATCACATTGTAGGGGTTTACGTTGAGATTTTACAACATATGAGTGTATTCTCAACATACTTGTACTTGTTAGATCGTTTCTTTGAATATTTTTTACATTTTTAAAATGTTGAAAAGTAGAAAATCTAAAATCTACATAAAAAAATTTTGGGTATAAATTACCAATAAGTTAGTTAACTTCTTCAGTCACTTTTCTAAGTAAAACTTAAAACAATAACAGTGGAAACAACATTTGGTTCGATTACTTTTTCTAGATCTAGGTAGCAAATTTTATTCACATAATTCTTGACCTACGAGGGTTTTCCTCATACTTCATCGGCTGTCGAATACTTTCAGGGTAAAAGACAGGTAGATAGTGCCGCCAAATATCCTGTCTGCTCAAGGAGAACCAACTCGACTCTGACCGGGAACCAATTCGGCTATCATTAGCGAATTCAGGAGCCAACTTGTTTCTTCTCTCATACGCTACCTCGTTGGAACTAATCCAGTAAAAAAATTAAAAAATCTTGACACTGTCTAAAATGTAAAAGCCCCAGTAGGTATCACAATAAATCATTTCGGTTTTTGAACGTTTATAATTGTTCATAACAATATTCTTGTTGAACATGTGCAGTTATACTCTAGTTGTTAAGATTTTTATGATTTGAGACCAATGGTATTTAGATAATTTGTTTAATTCAATTAATATGTAATAGTGTCTGCACAAAGATAAACTTTTTTGTTCCGTCTTTTAATCAATTTAAGGATGGACTTCATGGGTGTATTATACATATAAAAATATTTTGTTTTGCGTGCAATGGTTTTCGGTTTATGATTATATATTGTATTTTTATTTATTTGTGTTTTTTGTTATCTAACTTGACCTAGAGGGATGGACCGTGAATAAACTTATTATTATAAATGGTCAGTAGTTGAAAAATTTAGTCCAATAGGTAATTAATTTCAATTAACACAGTTGAAAATTTTTTCCTGAATAATAAAATGCTATAAATAATCTAGTTTTTGAGTTTCTATAAATTCCGTTATGGTTTTACTTGCGGAAAAAAATGTTAAAATATGGTAGAGACAATCCAGCGTTCACGAAACAAAGAACAATAAAACATATCTAATTCTGAAATAATGTAAATTTTGTGAAAATTACAAAAATCTAACCCCGGTGATTTAACACTTTGACTCAATTTTAAATGTCAAAAATACTACTCTCAGACTCCTTTCTTATAGCGAACTTATCGGTCATTTCTGATCTCAGGTGAATCTTTAAAAATAAAATATTTTTAGAAAATTATATTTTAACTTTAAAAGAAATCAAAATTTTTGAAAAAAACAAGAAAGCAAATTAAGATCTTGTCAAGACTGTTTATTTGAAATTAAACGTTGCTAACTTTGTTTAAAAAAATAAAAATAACAGAATTTTGCTATTTCTCACCACAAAACTTTCGTTTCAATAATTTTATTAGCTAGTTTCAATCTAAAAACATTTTTTTTTAATTCATTCTATGTATAACCTTTGTTTATAAATTATTAGTTTATTACATCACTTCTCACAAAATTTTACAACTGCTCCTAATTAAGACTAGCAGGCCTTTTAAAAGTAGGTACTTGCGCTTATGGAAAACATAATAGTTCTATAAAACATTTAGCACACACATATGGGGTGATTAAAAAGTACAGAGCAAAATTTTAACTTGGTATACACCACCACAAATGATAAAAATTTGTAAAAAAATGTCTTATTTCGAGTGATAACAAAATTACCTGTCTTCAAATTCAGGTAGGTATAGAAAAACAATTTTTTGGAATATCTGAAAATTTCTACCAATTATTATGAAATTTGGCACATAAACAAAATTAAATGTCTTCTTTTAATTGATAATAATGAATTTTTGGTACATTATCTCAATTTCTGATTGTAGTATTTTCGTTACTGATTTTTTTTCGTTACTGAACGCAAAATTTTGCTATAACATACCGCTTTCCAGATATGTATTAAGGTTTAAAGTACAAAAACGATTTTTAATCTACAGTTTTGGCGCCCTCTAGCCTCTAAACGGTGCAACTTGGTATAAAGTAAGTTATGTTAAATCGCTTTATTTTGCTCTAAAAAACTTGTAGTTGTTTTATTTACCTTTTGTTATATGTTTTACAATAACTAATTTTTAGGCTATAATTTTATTAGGAAATAAGACAAATTATTTTTGCAGATTCCTATCATTTGTGGTGCTGTATTTCTGGTTAAAATATTATACTCTATACTTCTGAACCACTTGATATAATCGGAAGCTAGTGACAGCTTAATTTTGTGAAAAAATAGCCACAATTAAAATATATGAAAGAACAATTGAATGTTTCAAAAGTTAGTTAGTTAAAGCTTATTTTTTCTTTAAATCAGTTGCCAGTGTCAAAAATTCTGAAATTATGTTGGAATCCTGTTAGATTGCCATGGAAACGAAACTACAAAGGCTAATTTTAAATGGAGTTACCAACCTTAAAACACTTTGACAGTTGATTTTAATTCCGAATGGGCTTTAGATGGTCTTTATTTAAAAAAAATAATAGTAGATGGAAGGCAAAGTTTAGCCAACAGACTATTCAACTAACCCTTAAAGGGTAGGCAGAACCTTTAGATGTGTGACAAAAACATGTAAAAATTCTAATTATTTTGTTTATGCTGCATTTTTAATATGTCATTTCGGACAGGCTATATACCTTTAAAATCCATAATGGTAGAACGTTATTGCGGTCTGAAACTCTTGCCAAAACGCTGCAGTCTTATGTTTTCAATTGCTTGACGTAAATAAAATTATAAACGTACACGTATTCTTGAGAAAATAGTTGCTAAATTATAGGTTTAATTTGGGACTAATTTTCAAACTAAATTATCTTTTATTTATAAAACTTCTTGAAGATTAAAAAATATCTCAACCCGGTAAAAAAATTGTTGACTTTCATATGCGTCTAAGTTTATTAAATTTGGTTTTTTAACTCAAATGTTATCTGCGTAAAGAAACTCTCATTTTTTCCATAAGAGATAGAACACCTAAACGCCGGCCTTAATCTTAATTCAAAAAAATTTCTAATAAAGCTTTAGCACTAATTACATATAGGAGGTGTTTATAAATGATTGTAGGGTCGTAGGAGTCTTTGGAAGCAATGAACTATTGCTTTCAACATTTTGCACAATTGGGTAACTCCAGGAACCATTCTCTAATATTCCGTTGCGGAAATAGGACATTACAGTGAATGTGCGGCAAATTCGTGATATAGAAAATTTCTATAACCTTCTTCATTTATAAGCACGTTGTATTACTTACATATAAGAAAATTTACCATACAATTGTGTTAATCCGTTCTGTTTACCTGTTTATTTGCGGATGATTTTGGTTGTCTCTCCGGTAGAATTTATAGATATTCTTTGTACACTTTTGATCATAGCAAATGCGACTCCTCGGGTCGGCTCGGATAGCTTCCGAGAGCCAGCAGCTCACATTCTAACAACACAGATGCAACACAGTAAATACAGGCATTCGGTTTGTATCGTGTCGCTGCTTTCTTTCTTTCGTTAACTGAGGACCGAAATATTCAAATATATCTATTCATAATTTTCGTTTCCATAAGAAATCAGAAAACTCCGCATCTACAACTGCTTGTTGCCGTAGAAAAGTATTAAAATTGCGATATTCTCGATGGCACTTTAACTTGAAATTAATTAATAATAATTTTTTTAAAGATTATTTCAATAAATTTTTGATTAGGTATTAATGACGATTGATTAAATATTTCTTATGGCAATTTGGTAACTAAAAAAACATTAATCCGACTTTTTGATTTTAATTATTTTACATAAAACAATACCGTAGAAAAATAAACAACAATTATTATTAATAAAAATGGTATTAATAAAAGTAAAAGGCTTTGTTTATAATTTAATTTTTAAATATAGTCGGTGGACACTTATTGGCATTTTATTGTTATGTTTGCACTAAAATCCTTCACCAACGAAAGAAGCAAATAGGATGGAATTTTTTTATGTAAATAATCCTGACAAAAATTAATAAAATACTATACATATTTGTGTTCACTTACTTTAGTTACAAACAATTTTAATAAATTTTAAAACAATTTTAAAAAAATATAAAATTTAAATTTAAACCTCAGGTATATTCTTAATAACATATGTATATCGCTCAGATATAAATTTAAAAAAAAATATATTTAGAGAAATTAAAAATCTGTTAAATTTTAACTGTAACTTTAACAATAAATAGTTTAATTGTTTAGGTCCGGTTGCATAAACGCCAATTAAAGTTTGATAGTCATCAAAAAGATAATTTGAGATTTTATTGGTCTAAATTTGAAAGTATTTAGATTTTAGCCAATGAAACCGCAAATCAACTTTTTGATGATCATTAAATTTTGATTGGCGTTTGTGCAGCCGGCCTACAGTATACCTACTTTTTCACTTTTATTCCATTTCCTATCAGATACATATCATTATACGTTAAAAAGTTTATAGACTCTAGAAAAATGTCATTTTTTAACAAACGTATTTAAAAATGATTGTATTTCCTAAATAAAACACAATAGCAAATTAGCAAAATTTCAAATTTTTTTAGAAACAATAGCACATTTTCAAAATAGCAAATTTTTTTAGAAACAAAATATTAATAAGTTATCTAATTTTATCAATGAACATGCTTAGGATTTTTTAATTAATTATTATTGACGTTGGTGTTTCATACTTTGTTTGGTATAATAGACCATCCCCTGATTCTCGGACAAATGCTGTATTAATCCTCAACGCACCTTATCAAGGGATTACCAGCATTATAGAACCTGTATAGTGTGCAGGTAAAGTCTTGCGGTTCAAGTAGGTATCTAATCAATGAATCTTTCTAAACCAGACTTGTGCCAAATAGAATCTACAACCTACAATAGTAGAGTCAGGCCATGCCGTTTTACAATTTTAATGGAAAGCTATCTCAAAATCTATCACTATCTTTTTTTTAGTTTTAAAATTAAGTTATGTTTTGCGCAATTTTTTGAATTTTTTAATATTTTGAAGGTATACCATACCACTAATTTATTTAACAATACAGAGTAGTAGGTAGTGAAACATTGAAATCATCACAAGCTTAAAGATCTTTCAATTTTTTATTACTCGATTAATTATTACTTAACTCTAGAATTATTAAAAAAAGTGTGTTGAGAATAACTATAAATATTTTTACAATAAAAAAAATCATAGGTCTCATTAAAAATGTATTGATCTTATTTAAACAAATAAACTTTAGACAATTGCACTTGCAGCTGTTTATTAGGAATTTCCGAAGAAATAAAATATAATCCCCTTTTTCCGTATACAATTAACAAGGGGTCAAATTGGTTTTAAAATTTTTGTACTAATCCTTAAGAGCCATAAACGTTTAATACATATAAAGCACAATTATTACTGAGCAAATTTAAGAAGAATCTTTAAAAAATTATTTTTTAACTTGATAATTTCGGCTTTTCATAAATGACGGGAGAAAACAGTAACATGATTTTGCGACTACTGCAAGCTGAATACGAGTATACAACAATAAAATAATAATATAGCGTTTTGTTATCCCATACAATGAAGTGGCTGTAAATGATCGAGTCTATTGGCAGTCCTGAGTTAGTAATTTTGATATTAAATAAATTTCTAACGCTTTCAATATTGTAAATAAAAATAAGTACAAAAGTTAATCTTTCTTCAACACAGACTAAATATTTACAAGCATTTAGATATTTTTCTGACACGGAATAAGATAAAAGAGGTAATGCAGGTTTGCTAACAGACTCAATAATTTACAGCCACTCTGTATATTGCATAAAATGCCAATA
Organism: Tribolium confusum; assembly: GCA_029207805.1. Lineage (NCBI taxonomy): Eukaryota > Metazoa > Arthropoda > Insecta > Coleoptera > Tenebrionidae > Tribolium > Tribolium confusum. Next base: position 32,891,282 of record JALGAY010000005.1, read on the forward strand.
AGTAACCTTTAACTATATTTGAAAATTAAATTATAAACAAAGCCTTTAACTTTTAATTAAAACAATGTGTCAAAAAATTTTCGCCTTAATTATAAGTATGTAAAATAAGTCTTGTCTCTTAAGTTTATTTTAAACCATTTATTAATAATAATTGTTGTTTATTTTTTTACGGTATTGTTTTTTGTAAAATAATTAAAATAAAAAGTCGGATTAATTTTTTTAGTACCAAATTGCCATAAGAAATATTTAATCAATCGTCATTAATACCTAATCAACATTTATTGAATAAACTTACTTATGGAAACGAAAATTATTTACTACCGGTCAAGCTGCCGATATGATCTCAATTTGAATATTTCGGTCCTCAGGCAGCGACAAACCGAATGCCTGTATTTACTGTGTTGTTAGAATGTGAGCTGCTGGCTCTCGGAAGCTATCCGAGCCGACCCGAGGAGTCGCATTTGCTATGATCAAAAGTGTACATATTCTTTTAGTACATGATGGTCACTTTACTCTTCTGTGCCGTAATACTAAAATTAGCAACAATTGCTAGCCAATTGGGGATTAAGATCAGTTCCCAATTATTTTAAAACAAGTAAATTCTAAAACATTACCATAGAAACTATGTACTATGTGTGAGCGGTAAGAAATTTGTTAACATTTGCTAAATCCACCCTTGAAAAAACAAAGAAACGGTGTTATAAGCGTGTAGTAAAAAAGAGCAACAGAACTTTGAGAAATGCTTTAAAAATTGATTTTAGTGATTTTGAATTTAGTGAAAATTACTCTGCTCATTAGATATATATATATTTTTTGTTACACGGTAAGGTCATACCGCAAAATTTAGTTTGCAATTTAGTACATAAAAGTGATATTCAAGGTTGAAAGAAGGAAAATGTAGGAAATAGATTTTCTTGAAAAAAAAGAGAGTGAATTTTAGGTCAAAAATCTGACCACGCATAGTTTTGATCTCTTGCACATATAGTCAGTTTATCCAAAAATCAGAATTTGACTTTAACCACAATACTCAAACCCATTGTACGTTTTTGCGCATCTATATTTTTCTCTTTCTTTTTTTTTCGTGTAACCCTGCTTAGGCATGACGTAGATGTATACAGGGTGTGTCAAAAGTCGCGGATTTTCTTTAGTGGGCTGATTCCCACCATTAAAACAATCCAAACCTTAAAGAAAAATATTTCTAACTTCAAAAAGCGGTAAATTGCAAACTTTACAAATTTAAATCTATGTTTTGAATAAAATAATACGCAAATACTTAATTTAATTATATAAATAATCGTAATTGTTTGTTTAATAATTTCGAACAAATCCAGAACTACCTTTAATGAAAATAATTTATTTTTTTAGTATAGTCATCTTGGTGAAAAGCGTAACATCAAATCCGATTACGATCCGACTGAACGAATTTCGAACCGCGATCTGACATGCCATGTTTTCTTGTATGCTGACCTTAGCTGTAAATTATACTATCAAAAAAATCCTTCTTCTGTTGAGGTAACTTATAATTAAAGCCAAATTCTCATTTTTGGGTAAACCTACTATACTATTACTTTATTTCGCCTATCGGTATACCTTTAACTTTGAACGACCTCTATCTACAGTGAGACCAAAAATAAGCTCAATTAGAGTGTGTTTGCAAGCCTTGCTTGGTGCAATAAAACTATACAAAACTTACTAGAGTCTAGTAACTAGAGAAATAAAAAGTAATAGCAAATACCATTTAAAATAGGACAATAGAAAGAATAGTATAAAAAATACGTGTTATAAACTTCCCGTTGTGAAAATACTATTTTAAAAATTACATCATACATATAAGAGATATTTCAAATATTTTTTTATGATATATGCACAATATGTTACTCCCTAATAAATTTAACTTAAAATTTTAGAGTTTTTTATGAATACTGATTGAATTATAGCCGATTTTTAAAAACTATATATGTAGAGTATATTTTTACCCAAACGGCTAAGATGCGAAAAAAATGAAATCTAGAAAAACATCTTCTTTAAGCAGATCTATCGTTGGCTAAATTTTTGATCATCACTTCTAATACACCCTGTTTAAAAGCACATACTGGATGTATGTAGAATAAATCGTTGTTTTTAGCAAAAAAGATGGTTATCTATCTGAAGGCATCAAACAAATAAAATAATAAAAAAATATAAATAGGGTGCGAAAATTAAAATTTAAGTACGCAACATAGTTTCCTTTAATTGATTTTGGGGTTGCGATATTTGAATTTGAAAATGTTATTTTTTGGTGGTAAGTAGGTAAAGGTGTTTTCTATTTTAGTTCTACCATGACGGATATAAACCCTAATTAGAGCTAACAGCTTGTTTGCGCTTTGTAGTTATATGCCTATATAGAAGAGTTGTAAACTCCAATTTTTCAATTAAAATAGTTTCAAAACAAAAAAATCTGTTGCATAGAGGATTAAATTCTTATTATTTTTATCCAAAAAATTAACAAAAAAGCTACGGCAACATATCTAAAAAATATTTTAACTTTAAGACTTGTGAAATAAGTTATAGAGAATTAAGTATTGTTTAAAATAGTTTCCAATGCAATATATATTTTTTTAAATTTTAGACACTAGAGTAACCCTGGTTCTCTTTCTAAGTTTAATTCCTTTAAAGTTTTTTCTTTTTTGATAGTTGTATCTGTTTGAATAGCATTTTAAAATAAAGCCAGCGCTGTACAAACTTTAAGGATAAAATATTTTTTAAAATATGTTCCAGTAACATTTTTTTTCATAATTTTTTAAAATACAAATCTAAAAAAAATAATTCTCTATATGATAGTATCTTCAAGTAACATTAATATTTTTTGTGTAAATAGTTTTGCAATTTTTAATTTAAAGCTTATACAAGATTGAGTAGTCGATGCTGCCTCTCTCAGACACATTCTTATTCCTATGTAGCTCCTAGCTGACGAGTGAAGACTCTTTTCTTCTTTCTATACTTTACTTCGTGGTCAATTCACGCACTGTTATCCCATTATGAGGAATTTGTGATTTATATATGTTGAAGCTCCAGTATAATAGCATGGCGGCGTGAAGTTAGGGGTAGAGTTTTATGAAAGAGTAGTTCAGTAGCGTAACAACCCAAGATTAAAATTTTGGAATAAAATTAAAAAAAAAATGTTTCTTTACCAAAATTAAAGTATTGCTAACTATTAAATTACTAATAACAAAAAATTGCAGGCATCTACTTGCAACCATAATTTGTTTCTATAATTTACTTGTAATAAGTAAATTATACTTGAAAAACATTTTACACTCCAAGCCATTCAAAAGAGTTGGTTAAACACCCCTATCAACGACCTGTTAATACCAACCATACAAAACAAAATTTTGACATTTATAAACTGTCATAATCATAAAAAATTTATAAGAACGGTATGTTTGAAGACAAATGTTTTATTAAAAGAAATTTGAAATTGTCATAATTTATATTGTAGGTTTATTTTTATAAATACCTGCTAATAGAAAAATGTGAGGCTTGATTAATATTAATGACAACTGAAAAATTTGTTTAGGTGTTTTGTAGTCAGACAACAGAAAACAGTCTAATAGGCTGATTTCAAGTTGAGATAATACCGGTAGTATAGCAAATTTTAATACTTTTCCATGACAACAGCGAATCACAGGCAAGAATTTGTTTATTTTTCTATGAAAACGAAGATACTACCGGTATTATCTCAACTTGAAATTAGTTCATAAATGTATTGCTAGAGATGTGTTAGTAGAGGGCGGTAAGTTGAAAAATTTTGGAATAAAGTTTTTTAAGATTATTGTGATATGAGCAACAAAAAAGCATTGTAATCAACGCTTTTGTTAATATGCGATTAATAATCTCAACTTCTATTAAAGAGTTCGCTTCGCTCACGACTTTAAATATCTCGATTATTAATCGCCTTTATTAACAAACTTGTTGATTAAATAACTATTAGATTTTTAAAGGGTTTTAGGTCTACTATTAAAATTTCCACTTTCTGTTATCGGATGGCGCTAAAGTCACTGTTTTCACTCGTTAGTGACAGAATAACAATCGACAAATAATAGCAAACGGAAACTGAACTTTGTTTATATATCAGTAAATTATTACTAGTTTATTGTTTTGACGCAGCTAAAAATTTTCAACACTCATGTTTTTTACCTGTCTACTCTCTGCCAGTTCTATTAGTTTGTAAAAACTGTGCTGCAACAATTAAATAAATACAGAATGTATAAACTTACATAATCAAAAAAAAGTTTTTTATATCAAATTTTATAAACTCACAGAACTGACGCAGCGTTCCACTTTTTCTTTAGGTAGGTAAGTACGTTTAGTAGAAACGGCTCGATTTTTTAACACAGTTGAACCAACTTTTTTTGCAATTAATTTTGAATTTTCGTAATGAAACACCATTGTTTTAAAACAAAAAGTATTTTTTAAATTCACAAATACTTTGACAGAAACACCAAATTAAATAACACCACGAAAATGATTGGTTTATTTTTTCCTGTCCTATTAATTCAGCCGAGCTATTCAGTGAAGTAAAAAAACTAAGCAAAAATGTGGCTGCTGTTTTTAATTAAAAATATAGAAACAAAAGAAACAGTAATTTACAAGCAAAATATAAAAGAAAAAGTATTTCTAAATTGTTAAAAAAGGAAATTAAAATAGCATAAAAAAATTATCAAATTATCTGATTTCTAGATAAATTACGACAGACTATAAATGAATAACTAAAAATGGTAAATATAACATAAGGTACAGCTTTGGTTAAGGAGAAAACTTTAAAAAACTAAACAAAATAAGAACTGAATATTGGCATTTATTGTATATAGACGTTAAATATATAAAAATTGCATAATTTTTCTAGGTGTATGAAATTTCTGTGCATAAACGCTCAAAAAAATAATTTTACATATTTTTTAAATATTTTTATTGTTGTCCATCTTACTTATATTCTGTAAGATAGATTAACCGACAAGTAATAGTAGTTTTTATTATTATTTTTAATTTTTTTTTGTTTTGTCGCTAAATATAAATATAATAAAATAAAAGTTTTTACAGTTTAACAAAATGGACTAACTCGATTTGTCCTCATTACATCTCTTGTTGCTTATATAAAAAACTTATGAATGCAAAAAGACACCTACTTTTACAATTGCCAGCTAGTTCTATTATGCATTTATAAACCAAGCCGAAAATCTCTTAAAAAGTGAAAATCTTTTTGACAAACAAATCAACCGGCTGTTTAAATTTCCTTAGCACTTAGCACGCTGCCTTCTGTTATGAATTTGAAACGTTTTGTTTGTATTACTCGTCATCAACCTTAAATCTTGTTTGAAAGTTACCTCTCGATTAAATTTTTAACTTTCAACTAATTAGTTTTACCTAAATTAAAAAACTAACAAATTTTGTATATTTATATTTACTGTGGTTATACACACTCTTTGTTGTTTCACTTAAATTATCTGTTTATGAACTTCCAACTATTAAGGCTTTAATTATTTTATAACTTGTAAATCATAATTTGAGACCATAACTTTTAAAATACAGTGTATAAATTTGGAACAAATGTTGAAAATTGCTTTTCTGTTTGTTTTAGAACTGGTCGAATTCACTGAAGCACAGGACACAATCGGTACGCTTTTTTCTCTTCCTAAAAGTTTTCCTACACATTTACTTATTGTTATTCAAAAGCGTGAATTTTTTTTCTCTTTGTTGTTTTAATCTTTTGTTTTATCTTTTGCATGCTTACTGTGATGGTTTTACGACAGTTAATGTCGTAATTCTTTTGTGATTAACATTATATATACACATGACTAATTTCATAATTATGCATGTTTTTTAATTGGAAAGGAGAGATATTTCTCAATGTTCGTGAGCGAATTAAGTAATTGTGACTTTTGTTGACGATAATTACAAAATTCTGTCTAATTTAGGAATAAATTAACATGTTGATCGTGTCCGTCCGTGTCCAATTTGATATTCATTAATCTGACAGGTGCATCTGTAGCCGCCATATTTTACATTTTCTTTTTATGGCCGTATGTCCAATAAAATCTCTTGATCTAACGGAGGAATCTAGGCATTAAATTAATTTGAAAGAGAATGTCAGATGGAATAGGATTGTTTAGTATCAGAATAAGCGGCGAGTTTAAGTTTTTACCTGATGTGTATTTTTATTACCTACGACATTTTGTGTGAGGGAACACGTCAGCTTCTCTGTTTTTTACTTGATTTAGCTTCTTATTAAAGTTTTATGTTCACCAAAAGCTCGTAAATTTCTTCATAAAACTTTCATGATTATTTTACAGTCCTTTACCCTTTACCTATATTTTTTCTTTAAAATATCCATTAAGTATCGGTTTTATTTTCTTTCCTTTCGAAGATTATTACATTGTAAATTTTTTAACGTTACAGAAAACAAAATAAAAAATCTGAGTATTTACAAAACCTAACTTGAGTTAAGAATATTCGTTTTTACTAAGGATTGCCGGTTAAAATATTACAAACGAGACAAAATATGCAGGTTTCCATTATTATAATACCCGTCCCTAAGAGGGTTTTCCAAATCCTTCTGTAGTTTTGCCGAAATTTTAGAACCCCCTAATAAAATAAATAGTTTTGCCAACATAACGGGCCAGAAAAGATAACACAATTCTTGAAAATTCAGGCATCAGGCAATAGGAAACTTTCGCACGGACATTTTGTCGGGTTGTCTGTCGTTTACCTGATTTTTATAACCATAAATAGTTTACGCAGGTGGAATTACTGCCAATATAATATTTTACGACTTGCATTAAGGTAACTGAAAATTTCAAACTGATTTTTTTCCAAATTTTTAATTAAATGAGTTTAGTTGAATTTTGATTTTTTTATATTACTAAAAAACAAAAATGCTAAAAGTCTAATTTAAGACAAATTTGACAAAATTAGTGTAATTTAGATATTTTTTTAGGCTATTTTATTTAAGAATTTTTTAAGCAATCAGACACTCTTATTCAACAATGAAAACAAAAGATACAATTAAAAAAATGACCCGTCAAAATTTTTTCAAGGGTTCTCAGCCAATAGGCAATCCAAAAAACACAATGTACCTACCTCGTTTTCTAGCAAAAAAGTTACAATTGCAAGTAGTGTTGCCTTAGTTACATAATAAGCAAACAAAAATTAATTAATGACTGAAATAGTTTATAATAGAAATAAATTATATTTTTAGGTCTCCGTTCAGAAACACTAAATTTCTAGTTGTATAAATCGTCCGGAAAGTGATCGTTTGCATTTGTCACTATTTTGTATTCTCTAGACATTGAAAGTAAAATCTAGGGATTTTCTGTTTTTAAATTGTATTCATTCAGCAAATTTTTAATTATTTTCTGGCTGCATTTTTTATATTGTAATGCTACCAACCTCAGAAAAACAAATACTCTAGCGCCAAAAATTTTCACAATAAAAATGTTTTTTTTTAATTTAGTCAACTTTTCGGTTTAAAAAACGTTGTTTATCACACGGCTAGAAACTTCTTCGCGAGTATTCGCACGTGTGGCCCTCGGCTTCGCCTCAGCCCACAATCGGTGCTCATACTCGCAAAACGACAGTTTCTGGCCTTGTAATAAAATAGCTATTTATGTATCAAGTACGCAAAATGTAGTTTTAGGGGACGAATCGTAATTAAGAGTCTTTAATGAGATGAGTCCCCTAAAACTATTTTGCGGACGTGGTGCATACAAGATTTTTTTGCATGAGTTTTCTAAATCACCAAATTGATTCTTAAAAGAATTGATAATTGATATGCGGCATAATAGAAAACATTTTTAAGTATCATAGTTAGTTTGGCATTTGGCTGTTATGACAACATCATAAATAAAAAAAAACTAAAACTAAAATTAAAATAAATCTAAGCACAATCGTTGAAAAAGCAAAAAATATTGTTTTGAATTTACTTCCTGCTAAATCTCGTGAACAATATAAGAAAGATTATCTTCATCATTATCTTCATGAAAACGTAAGTTTACCTGCTTGTGTGTATTTTGTTTTGACTTTCCAACGTCAACGTCTGCAGCAGTAACATCATCTTCTGTTTGCAGTCCATCACATTGAATTGCTGCTGCAAATGAGAAAGAAAATGGTTTTTCATTTAGCGATAATACTTTCCAATATGCTCAAAACTGTGAATTTCATTTTCATATATCTATATAAATGGTTCTTTGTAGGTTATCGAGTTGTCAACAAAAAGAATTCTATAAAGTTGCCATAACAACTTTAGCGGCATAGGCCGCTAAAGATGTATTTTTCGGCGTCTTTTGAGTTCGCAAAATTCTAATTTTAGAAATCGAATGCAAAAAATAACTTTTTTGTTTAAATTTTAGTTTCTATGGTTTTCAGTTATTCGAGAAATAGTCTTGACGAATACCATTCGTGTTCAGATTTTGCCTGAAAAAATCGACTGATGTTTCGTAGTTTTTATGACAATATCATTCGTAAAATTTCAAGGTAAACTCTCGTAACAACCGATACATTTTTTCGACAAAATCTAAACTCATCGAACCGGAATTCATTAAAAATCTTGGAAGTTTTACTCAGAAGTGGCTTACTGTTTTTTTTATACTAATGAAAGAATTAAAATCCAAGTCAAACCCACAAACAAAAATCTTACATAACAGTGGCAGAGTGTTTTCGAGAACTATGTTTCATTATCAATGCCTGAATAATAATGTAAAAAGGGAAATTATAAAAAAAATGTTAGAAAAAACTTACCAAATTTTTGCCAATAATGAATTAAAACATAAAAGAATAAAAATGTATAAAAATAAAATAATATATAATGCTTAATAATAAAAATAGAAAAATGTTATTTCAGTAAAGAAGTTTGATCTGAAAGAAAAAATAAATAAACAAATAATTGCTATTTGAAAATTTGACAAAAAAAAGGTTATTTTAACCACCTTTAAAAGTATAAACACTGATAGAGTAACGAAATTAAATAATAAAAATTTAACTAGTGAAGATAAAATATTACAACCAAAATTTACCTGGGCATTTAATGTTTGTAGAGAAGGTTTAGTATTTATAGTTTTAATTTATTTATTCATTTAGTATTTATTTAGTTTTTAGTATTACCAGTAGGTGAAAAGGAATGACCAAAAGAAAGGAAATGAGAAACAAATTCATGAAGTGTTGGTTACATCTATATTTTTGTACTTTTTTATTGATCTTACATGTTTATTTATTCTTGTTGTAATTCTTCATTCTGTCGGACCTGACTGATGCATAATCTGCATTGCAGTTATTACAAAATAACTTGTAAACGCTTGGATGATGTAAAGGAGAAATTTGAGTTAAGTTGTTTACGAGTCAGGTCGAACAACCTTTAGAAATAAAAGCAACTTTTACATTATAGTTTATTAAAATATAAAAAAATAGAAAAAGAAATTTTGCCAATGACAGAGATTGAAAAGAAGAGAAGTAAAATTTTAACTCAATATCTTTTACTCAAAATAATTTTGCGGTTACACTCTTACAAAGTTTTCTTATTGTGCAAATTGTTATCTTATCTCAAGTGATAACAAAATTATAAAGCAAAAATTGATTATTATAAAACGTAGAACAAAAGGATGGAGACATAGGACAACTAGAGACTGTTTAAGTCAAAATTAAGGGATCTATATTTTATTATAGGATTTTATCAGGGAGAAAAAGGTAAGCATTGGAAACTTGAAATACCACAGTTCTCTCTTACAAAAAAAAGACTTTAAGAGGGCTTTAAAGTTAGAAATTAAAATTTGTTGCAACATAAACATGTATCTCAAAATATATTATTTTAAATTTTGTAATCAGTTGAAAAAAAATAAGATTTTTATAATTTGGTCACTTTTTACTTTTATAAATTATTTACTTTAATTTGTTCTAATAAAAAATTGAATAAAAAGTTTTCTTTAATGTTAAATTTACCTCTTTGTGTTTTCTTTGCGTTGAAAGTGCGTTGGAGGGGATGGAGTATACAAAAGATGGTGGTAATCATTTAATAAGAATGATGTTATATTTGAAATCTAAACTTGTTATTAGGTAAATGTGTAGAAATGTATTTTTATAGTTGTAGTAAGCAATGATCTAAAATGTACATTCCTTGTTTCTTCAGAGGATTGACCGATTAAAAACAAATGAATCTTATTACCGGCCTCCGTATAAAACATATATTAACATGGTTTTTATTAATCAATTCTAAGTGATTTAATTTTGCTAAAAAGTAATTTTTATTTGAAAAAAGTAATTTTTTTGAAAAAAGGAGAAAAATTTGACAAAATATTAAAATAAACTAGAAAATGTGAAAGTCATTTCATAAAATATAGATATCAAAAATGAGCAATGACGTTGTGTCAGAGGAGGAGTTTTTTTACAGATTTGCGACAGCATGTGACAATTAAAACGGAGTCAGTGTTTTTAATAGCCACGGTTTAGGTTTTTTAATATATTAAAAAAAAATCACAATTTTTAATGTATGTTTTACTGTTTCTCGTTAAGTGAATGCAGGATTCTGCCTTGTCCAGTTGTTATTACAAGGTAACTATAGAAACGTTTTCCAGAGCAAACTAAACTGATGACAAAATTGCTCTGTGGTTAGTTAGTAAAGCTAGCGTGTTTTAATTCATAACTTTTATTTTATTTTGGAACTATAATCTACTTTATACGCCCGCAAATCAAGACGTAATCTTTATTTTTATACCACTGAATTTTTTAAAGTTGCCACGCAACAATAACTAATAAATAACTGTACATTTGTCTAGCTGTCAAATAAACGTCTTCAATTTTGTAAACGTTTATTTTTATTCGAAATTTGGTGTTACGGGGAAGTGGACGACAAGGCAAAAACAAAAAAAACTGTTTTATAAGGCCAACGTTTCGAATCCATTATTGATTCTTCTTCAAGCTTCTAATAAATGTCAGATTTGTTTGGCATGGTACCAATTTGTCTCGGCCAGTGGTCGCCGAAACATTCTTCCGGCGACCACTGGCCGAGACAAATTGGTACCATGCCAAACAAATCTGACATTTATTAGAAGCTTGAAGAAGAATCAATAAAGGATTCGAAACGTTGGCCTTATAAAACAGTTTTTTTTGTTTTTGCCTTGTCGTCCACTTCCCCGTAACACCAAATTTCGAATTAAAAAATGGACGTAATTCACCAAAATAGTTTATTTTTATATTTAATAACAATTATCATAAAAAATCATCATTTGTTTTAAAAACTGTTAAACACTACAAACTCACAGAGCGCGACACAACTTTTTCTTGAATTTTGGGCTCTTACTTGTTGTAACATTTTTCTAAAATACACGTTTTTATCAGATGCCATTTTGAAAAATCGCAAAACAAAAAATAACAACATACCGTATCCTGGCAACGACAAGATAGTCAACTAGTTAATCTGGTGTTTATTCACAGTAAAAAATATCGAAATTTTGATTATTATTTTAATTTGAAAAATTAAAACGATCCAAAATAAAATAAAACGTTGTATGTACCACGGGCGCAATCGTCATTAATGGCTCTCGGGAAATTAAAAGCTTTCCTACGTCGGGATTTAAACATTCTCTTGTGTCATAATCTTCTTAATTATTTTCCTACATACATAAATAACAATTTTACTATTTTGTTTATATAAAAATATCTTTTCTCAAGCCACACAACACACGCTATAACTAGCATTAGTCTTCTTCATTTTTTTTATCTTCCGGAGATTATCATCAGGGTTTACTATTCACAGCTTTAATGCAATCACAAAATTTTATTAACTACACACATGCAACAGGAATAATGTTGTAAACTATTTATTCACGACAAAAAAACAAAATTGGATTAATGATATTATTGATAAAGTTTTTTAATATATGTTTGTCAAATCAACAGCGTCAACAAAAAAATTTCTTTTTTTAGACTAGCTCAAACGAGGTGGCTCATGGCAAACTTTAGCGCGTATTGTGATTTTATTTTGTTTTTTGAAGTCACTGCTTATTAGCAGTAACCTAAATAAAAACAACTTCTATTTTTAAAAAAATTACCTACCAAATCAACCCAAAAAAAATTAACTTTGGTCTATATTTCAGAAATAAAAAAGTAACAAAAATATTACATTTGTCGATTGTATGCAAAAGTCAACAGGATAATTCAAATGGATTGGACCACTGCTTGTGTGGTACCTACTGTCGCGATAGAAAACGTTAACAAAAGTGCATTTTTTTCCTACAACACTTTTTTTTTAAATACTAATGTTTGAAAATAGGACAAATAGACAACGCCATAGTGCACTTTAATACAGGTTGTATGTAAAAAAATATTTTATTCTCCCGTAATCGTAATAACAAGAACTTAGCTGTGTTGTTGCCTGTCACTCCTGTCAAAAAAGATAATATTAATTTGAGTCCTTTTCTAAATTTAACTTAAATCGTAAAATTGCACAATTACATTATTTGTTAAAAAAATACTTTGAAGCAGTATCTTTAAAGAGCTGTAGGTTATTATGTAGGTATACCTCAAAAAATTAATAAAAAATTTTAATTGCATTTTTAAAAATAACTTAATAGTTCAACAACATGCGAGTGAGTACGGTCTTTTTGAATCACTCTGTATAGTAATATGTATTAATTTTTATTTTCTAAATTGGTTAAAAAATTAAAGATACAGATTTAAAAAAATTAAGAAAAATCAAAAAGAGGTTAAATCTCAAAAACTGTTTGTATCAACTAATGATCGAAAATATGAGAAACCTTAGAAAACCATCGAAAATGAACCACCATGGCTCACGAACCACGATTGAAAACTAAAACTAAGTTAATACGTATTTTTTTTAACAAAAAATATAAGATTGTGATAATTTTAAACTCAAATTAATTTGTCATTAAAAGTTATATAGCCATGAATGTCAAGGGGACCCAGGCAGACCGCGGACCCCTTTTATAAAAACTACATTGAAACTTGTATATCTACTGCTAAATGATCAAAAGATGAACGTGCTATTTCGGGGTTTTCTTTAAAATCTACTATAAGCCTAAATTAAAAAATAAAGGTTTGTTATAATATGTATTTTAGTAGGTACCTACTTAATGACCGGGGTTTTACAATTATGACCAATCTTTTGTTATAAAACACAATTAAACTTGTATAGTAAGATCTATAATATGCATAACAATTTTATAGCAGATACCACTACTAGTGATTAAAAAAATAATAATTAAGATATTTGCTGACTAGGCAATGTTCACATTAATTGGATGCGGATAAACGTAAACCGTATAAACGGCAGCCAATCAAAGTTCTTCATTAATTCAAAACTGGAACCGGGAATATTACATAAATTGTCCGTAAAATTAGCAAAAGCATCTCACGAATACAGGATGCTATAGTTTGTGAAATAACATCGCGACAGTGTAATAGCGACAATGGATCCCTAGGGAGACATAACCTGAAACGGCGGGGAGTTGCGAATCGACGCTATGGCAATTATCAGACGATACAGTCGTCGGCGCCAACTATACACACGTATACACTTTCCCTTATTTCTATAGAGGACGTCTATTGTGTTAGGATTGACAAATTGCTCCCTTTACGTTTTAAACGCTTCCACAACTGTTATGGTATTGTTAGTGGCATCTTCACGTCTGCGGCATTTTTAAACCCACACCAGTCCTTTATTTTTTTGAAGGGTGTTAATGTTATGACAATGAACATGTTTACATCGAGAGGGTTTAATAACCTTAATTTTTTTACTAACTTTATTTAAGTTATTATTAAGTGTATAAGTCGTCTATATAAGTCTTTATACAGAGGATGTAAAATTTAAACACCCCAAAGGTTAATTTTGAATTAGTAATTGTACCTGGTAATCTATTCGATATTTATTTTTAATCCATTAGCTCCTTGTAAATGTGTAAAATTTATACGGGAATATAAAAATTGGCAAATATGCGTTTGATTTATTCAATAAGAAACGTAATAGAGTCACTGGGCTGTTGTAAACACTAAATAGACATCAAGGAGGCTTAGGACGGTGGCCATAAAGCGGTCTGAATGCCTCTTTATGACGGTCTTCACGTTTAGGTGGGTCTCCATTTGACGGTCGAAGCACGTCGTCCTACATTTTTTTTTCTTTTATTAAAACTGAATTAAAGGGAACTATCGAAATAAATACAAAGTAATAAAACTTATGTATGTATTTAATGAAAAATCAAAAATAGGATCTGCAAGAGTAAAATTGTCCGTGACAATAGCCGCAAAATTTAGCTTTTGTAGGTTTCAAAATAACATGTATCTTTTTGGATAGCTTCTTTATTTCATTGTGTTTGTAGGTAGGTTTTAGTGATTTATTTTCAAAGCGTTGCAAATTTTTGACAGGCATGTCCAAACAGTGGCTAATCCGATAAAAGTAAATGTGCCACTTGGGCCTTACCGGTCTGTCAAAACAATATTAAGATATATTTCCATAACTGATCCTAAACATATGTTAGTTGATCCCATGTTAATGGTTTATGGGTATTTTACTAAACTAAATAAACAGTCTGGTGATATAGGGTTATTAGAAGTAATTTGTTTGTCAATTACAAAAGGGTTAAAGAGATGGATCCTGATGGTTATTCTTATATTCTGATTGTTATTGTGACAAAAATTTGAAAAATTAGAAAATAGTTAAAAAATAATGCATTAAAGAACACCTTTCGTGCAAAGTCAGTTTTGTTGCATGAATTCAGATTGAAAACGTAGGGCGTTAATAAACTTAATAAGAAACAAGTTCCTATTTTCTATAATTTGCGCTTTATGACAACTTTTTAGTAAAAAAAATAGTAATAGTTTGAAGAATCAGTTACAGCATTGGGAGCCATAATTGCGTTTAAAAGCTTTGATTATATAAATAGTATATTTCTTATAATACTATCTATAATTATTTCAAAAAGTAAAACATTTAAAAGTAAACAAAAATATATGGTAACGCGACTTCTATTGCTATTAATAATATTCTTTACTGTCTCTTCGAAAACATTTGACTTACCTATAGGAAAAAAATTTGAAATATATCTAGGTATACCAGTAAAAAGTACAAATATTCTGTAAACTAAGAGAAGTGTAATGTTTATAATAATATCATATAATCAAGAAACTTCACCCTCTAGAAGGCTCTAAAAAATGTTTTTTGTTAATATAAATTATATAGAAAACCAAAGTTTTTTTATCATATTGTATGAAGTCATTATAAATCAAATTTTATAAGAAAAAACAACACTATAACACTTTCGGTTGTTTTTAGTAATATGAAAGAATGTTAGGGACGGGAATACTAATTTCAGAACGTAATTTTGTAATTTTACTGTTTTTGAAATTGTGAAAACACCATGAATGGACTTAACCTCAATCGCAAATGAAGTTTTGTTGGGGATAGATGCTTATACAGCCGGTTTTTAACTACTGATTTTGAAGTGGTTCAGTCTGATCTTTTTCAGTGTTTTGACACTGACTATTGTTTATAAAAAAACATTTTTGTCACAGAATGACTTGATAAATCCAAACGCAGTTTTTTACAAAAACAGTAAGACGGGTCATAAAAGTTATGAAGTATACAAGATAAAAAAAAATCAAAATTTTTATGCAGAAAAAAATCAATTATCCAGAAAAGTATTGTGAAATCTAAAATTAAATGGATCACAGATAACTCTGGATTGTAACATGAATGCCGAAAGTAATTTTGTACGTTATTTTAAAATTTTTAGCAAAGTTTTATTTTGGAGAAAGAAATGTTAGTGAAAAACCCCTTAATTTGGTGGTTCAAAGGGTGATAAGTGATGACTGGTTATAATTAATAAAAATCCTCGTGGAGACAGAATTACTTTGAGATTCACTAGCGAGAAAATGATACAAACTAAGACAAATACAGACTGTTTCAGAAATGAATACAACAACTTTAACCACTTGCAGATCTCGTATAAAATAGAGTTTTTTTGCTAATTTTTAACCGTTATTAACATAAAAATATTTAAAAATGTAGTGCAAAATACTATACCCGCCACTGACCTATGTACCATATGTTTATTATAATTTTTGATTAAAGTTTGCCATGAAAAACAAAAATTCTAAAAACGTAGCGCCTAGATTAATTCACTTGATAAATGTCATTTTGCTGTCACTGTCAAAAGTAAAATTTAGATTTAATTTGAATTATGGGGTTTACTGCAGAACAGAAGATTTTTTTAGTAGAATCATATTTTCGTAATGGGTACTTAGCGAATGGAGAATGGGTTTACTCATCCAGACTTTGTTTTGACGAGTTTCGAGAGAAATTTCCAGAAGAAATCATAACAGAGTCAAATTGTTATACCAGTTTGAAAAACTCTAGCACATCTTTTCGAGAAACCGGCAGCGTCAATCGAAAGAAAGGTACTGGCAAATCAAAAACAAATCCTTTTGTGAATGACAGTAAAATGATTTTATTATCAAGTGAAATAAATTACGCCCTACGTTTTTAAAATTTTTGTTTCTCATGACAGCCTCTGATCAAAAATTATAATAAACATATGGTATTATTATCATGGTAAGTAGGCTATGTTATAATGGTAACTAAGTGATCATAGGCGTATCGTAATTTTATGGGAGGTGAAGGGCAAAATTCAAAATTTTTAGTACCTGTCGCAAAAATGGTATATAAAAAAGTTCTTTGTTTGGTGAGATCTATCACTGGTTCATATTTTTGTATTCATTTCTGAAACAGCCTATACTTTGAGCCACAAGCACCTGCGTTTTATTTAATTTTTGATCTTGCGTTATTAGTGTTTTGGCTCTTGAAATCAGTCTACTCCGCTGTATTATTTTTACTATAATATCATCTAGTAGATATTTACTATCAATCTCACTTTAGAAGAGCAGGAAAAAGTGGTATATTAAAGAACGCTTTTCGTAAAGTTAGTTTTGTGGCTGGAATTAATTTGTATAAGGACCGATTTCATAATCAACTTAGAAGCTTCTTTAATTTAAATGACGTTTAGACTGTAACTGTCATTATGATAATATGCATCAAAAAAATCAACGATTATTTAAATTAAAGAAGTTTTTAATTTAATTATAAAATTGGCCTTAAGACTGCCCATGTTATTTTTTATAATTTGCGCTTTTACTTACTTACGTTTTTTACTGTAGAAAGTAAAATGTTTTATTATTACATTATTACAATTTTTAATTATTGCAATTAATTGGAAAGGGTTGGTTTATCAAAAATTTTTATGTAAACGTATCATACTCAGACGAGCTGAAATTGCTAAAAACCGTTGTTATTTTTCAAAAAGTGCATATTTATTCAGAAACGATTATCTACCTACCTGTTTAGAGCCACTGTGTGTGAATAATACTTAACGGTTAATGGCAATTTCAGATAAGATATAATGGCACTGTTAGGTTTTGAATGTTTTCCGAATTTTATTGATTTCTGACGTAGCGTATGTTCGAATGTAGCCCCGGTTTTTTTTTTGTCTTTTCTGTAAAATTAATAACAATACATATGAGTCATATGACTACAACTAATACGAACAAGATTCTAGTTATTTTCTTATGGGCTGATTTTAAGTTGAGGTACTACCGGTAGTATCGCAAATTTTAATACGTTTCTATGGCAACAACCAATTGCAGCTCCGATTTTTTTCAATTTTGTCTAGATACTACCGGTATTTTTCTAAATTAAAAAAAGTTTTACCTTCAGCACGGTCGGAATTTAAAACATTCGTCTACAAAACTAAACCGTAGCTTGGACCTAACTTGGACCACAAAGCAAATTTGCACCGGCGATTTGTTAATTATTTTAAATTGCATGGTAATTTTTACATTTCAGTTCAGCAGTTCTCAAAATTTGAGATCAAATTTACAAACGATTATTTTGGGAAAACTATGCATGTTCGGTGTACACAAATTTTACTTTTTCGATTCCTCTTGCCATTCTGTATGTACATACCTAGAACCTAGAATACCTTTGAATTTTTGCTAAACTTTGATTCTAAATTTGTAGAGTGCTATAATGGCTATTAAAGTACCTACCTAATTAAGTGTTTTAATAAGTTTTGCAAAAACGCAACTCTTGATATTTTGCGTTTAAATTTTTTTTAAATTTTCCAAATTTTAAGTTATTTTTTTGGGGTGAATTTAGAAAGATTTTAATTATTTTTATGTCAATATTTAAATTTTAGTAATAAAGTGACGGTATTTAAGAAACCATACCATTTTTTTTATTTTGTATATTTATAGAGCTTTTAATTCAATATGACAAAGAAAGCCGCTTACTATTTCTACTAGTACTACTTCTAAGATGTACTTATTAGATTCAAACACTAAGCATTTAGAAAGTGATTCTGTTTTTTATGCATACCCCTGAGCCTTGATATTGTTATTGAGATGATTGAGAGTATTGTAGTAGGTATATTTATTACTGTATTATATTTTATCAGAATATATTTGCATTTGAAGTTTTCTTCCTAAATTTCTGTGAAGAATATAAACCTAAAAGCTGACTGTATAATTTATACGCTCATATGTTAATCCAATGTGACATATTCCAATAGAAAGTATACATTAAGGGCTGTAGTATAAATTTCTTTAGTTGCATATAGTAATCTTTGAGCCCGTTTTATGATTTGTACGTCTATCAGTTAATTTATTGAGGTATCGGGGGGTAAGATGCAAAATTTTGTATAATTATCACAAAATGGTAAATCTTCAGGTGGCAAAAACGACAACAAATTTAAAACAGAAACACCGAAATGATTTTTATTCATTTACAAGCAGTAAGTAAAAAATATTTCTGAGCCTAATTTGACTAGTACTATAATTGCCATATGATGTGTTTTTGCGTTCTGAAGATTTACTAATTTGTGATAATTATACGATAATTAAACAAATAGTAAAAAAAGGTTTCTAAATAGTAAGAGATATTGATAGAGAATCAGGGTTTTACTCCCGTTGGCGATAAACGTCAAAAATAATACATCCAGAATTCCTAATCCTGAGAAGTAGATAAAGTTTCAGCATAGATAATTTAAGTTGGTGATATATTTTTAACAATCTGAAAACGATCAGTCAAAAATTTATTCTAAAACATAAAATAAACACCGAGTTACTTTTGCCGATAAAAACATAGGGCTTGGGTTGATTATTACAAACATTTGATTTACTAGTGAAGTCGTTACCTAATATTGCAAAATGTTTATTTGCGGATAGAATAATAATAGGTCCTCCTATTTGAACCAATAATATTATTACTATTTACGACATTTCTAATCGTGCATTGGCAAAACCAAAAAAGAGCTGATGCCAACAGATATTTATTCTCGGTTTTACCAGTACAAGATTGGAGATGTCAAAAATAGTAATATTGCTGATAACTCAAGTAAGAGATCTTCGTTAATAATATTTAGTATTTACAGTTTAAGTCACTATTTCTAGTTCTTATGAAAAAACCTTAATTTGGTGAAGAAACTCTTTACAAACACTACAATGTACTGTATATAAATTTTTCATAATAACATACAGTACTCTCCAAGTATTAATTTAAGTTTTATGATGGTTTAGAAGAGTGCTATAAGAATAATACTTAATACTGTTTAGAATAATGTTTTTGTCTTAATAACATCCATAGAAGTGTCTTAAAATCAAGAAGAGTCCACTTTTCAGGAGGTTGTAAGGAAACTTTTTAAGAACTTTGTTGTTTGACATAAACACAGGAATCAAATTTTTTTTTATAAAAGCTGTATTAAAGATAAAAGCATAGAAAATTTGGTTTTACAATGTATTTTCAGTCCTGTCATACGAAATAAAATTTTTGCTCATTAGACCCTCAGATTGCATCGAAGGGTCTAACGACTATAAATTACTTGCGTTTGATAACAATAGAATTTTTACTGCACTATTAATAAATAGAAAACTCGCCTTTAAGGTCAGGTACGTCAAAATTGATCTGGAATAGTATAATAATTAGTTCAAACAGCACTTAAATTGTTACTTGGGAGAAAACTGATAAAAATAAAGTGAATACTTTTCATTAAATAAAATTTAGTGTAACTTACTTATAAACAGTTATAAAAACATGACTTATTTTTATTTAGTCTAACAACTTTCATGTTTAAGAAAAAATAGGTCAAAAAACAGAATTTTATATTTTAATATATAGGTTGTGGCAAAAGTCGCGAAGATCCAAGGAACACTAAAATTTATTTAAAAAAATTCAATACTTTTTTGTTTTTTTTTGTATTTTCTTGTGATTTTGGTATTTTCTTAAGATTTATGAATACGTAATTCATTTCAAATGCTTCATTGTTTTTTTTTTGTTTTTTTAATTTTTTTTAACTAGGTATATCAAGACAATTTAAATTTTTTTTGCAAATTCAGATACTCATAACTTTTTAAATTTTGAAGTTAGAAATTTTTTTCTTTAAGGTTTGGATTGTTTTAATGGTGGGAATCAGCCCACTAAAAGAAATTCGCGACTTTTAAGACACCCTATATGTATATACTAAAAAAAAGTAAAGATTGAAATTTAAGGTTTTCTTGTTGACCATAACTCATTTTGTCTTAAAGTATATATTTTTTATTTTACAAAATTATTTATTAATTTAAAAGTTTAGTTTATTAACCTAAATCAATTAACAATTTCTTAGTCAAAATTATATTTTAATGTTATTAATAAACGGGCCAATAAAATTTTATTTTACGTTTACATTAACGTTACAATTAACGTTTACAGAAAGTGCTCCAGTTTACAGAAAGATTATAGTTAATTTACAATTAAGTGTCTATTTCTATTTATCAATTATCAAAAACGTCGATTTAATCGCAAAATAAAAGTTAATGGCAGTTAAATATTTAATTCACCTTTTGTAAACCGACCCTAACTGTTGTCAGTCAGTTATTATTTTATGTTGATAGAGAAGCAATAACCCTTTCAAATATAAAATACATATGAAAATTAAAACACACATATGTTTCCAACGATTTCATTGGTCTAACGCAAGCCGCAAGACAAGTGGAATCAACTCTTGCATTTACTGTCATGAGGGTTGCGCACTGGGTAAACGTATAAATCGCTTCACTTATTTTTAGGGTTTCAACTTTTTACGATTTTGTCAAGCGCTTCCGTCTTGCATCTTATTATGTCAATCTATAAATCTAGCTTAATTCTTCCGAGTTTATCATAGTTTACGCATTTCTTACAAGTCTATCATTACACTTTCTCTAATCGTATTAATTTTTTTTTGATGTTTTCTGCACCAAACAGATTTGACGAGAAATGTTAATCTCAATTAATTTTTGAGAAAATACACATAGATTCAAAAATTCTGCATCACGCGATTTTGGTATGTTACAAAAGTTATAGGAGAGTATGTTTTGGCCTGGGTTTTTAATGATGCCTATTTCTTATTAGAATGATATTGTTTTTGCAGCGATAGAAATTTTTTTTCGTAATTTTTCTTTGTAACATCTCTTTGGTGTCGTATTTTGCTGGCGTCTGTAGTAATTTTAAGTTTTAAAGTGGCATCAGGTCTCGAATGTTATTTCTGAATTAGATCAGATGAGAATAATAACCATAGTAGAAAAAGTCCACTCACAATGCTAGGTAGCTCAAAGGATTAGCGTTTCACATAGTGATGTCTTTCGCATTTGGAATCGCTATTTGGTGACCAATTCTGTGCGAGATCGTCAACGAACTAGTAGAAGGAGAAGAATGTCAACAATACTGCAAAAACTACAACTGCAACATGCACTTGGAGCTAACATTTCTGTCTCCACCTTCGAAGACAAATTATTCAGGCAGGGTTAAGATGTTGACGACCAATAAGAGTTCCTATACTACAACATGAGCATCGAGTTTCTTGACTACAGTGGGCTAAAGACCACATTCTCTTACCTGACGAAAACAGACATTCTGTCTTATTTTTAGATAAGACTAGAATTTGCCTAGTAAGTAATAGTCTCCAAATTCGTGTGTGGAGAGAGCCAACAAGAGCTGCCTAACTCATGTTTACTCCATGCTCACCCCATGCCATGTCTGCTTTCGAAGGAGGAGGCTATGTTTTGGACAGGCATTATGGCAGACGGGCAAACGAATTTTGTAAACGTGGAAGACACAATGACTAGAGCTAAATAGATTACAACTGTTTTCCACCCTCATGTGCGACTCTGGAGAAGAGCTGTTGGTGAAAATTTTGCCTTCATGCATAACAATCCCCGACCTCACCAGACTGCAGCAGTGGATGAGTACCTTAAGAGTGAGGAAATCACTCATTTGGCTTGGCCTGCAATGTTTAGAAGAAATCCTCTTCAAACGATCCCAGAGCTCATCATTGCGGTAAAGGAGAAAAAGGGAAAAACGAAAAAAGCATGTTCAAACTTCTTATAATTTAAAAAAAACTCATAAATCCTTCGTTATTATTTTTCGCGGTAAATTAGTCTAATATACAAGAAATAAAGTGATGCAAAATTTTTAAATCTATATGTAATAAACAGTCGTATAATTGTCATAGTAATAACAAATGCTGGTTTAGTATCTACGTGCGTCGATAGAAATACTCCTAGTTTGTGCGTTGTCTAATAAGTAAGCTTCGGTGCTGGAGAGTCTTGATTAAACGACCAGGTAATTAACCGGTGTAATCCAGCGGGTTGCATGTTATTCATTCAACTGGTCTACTGGTCAACTGGTGTAGACCAGTTGAATATATAACATGCAACCCGCTAGATTACACCGGTTAATTACCTGGTCGTTTAAACGACCAGGTAATTAACCGGTGTAATCCAGCGGGTTGCATGTTATTCATTCAACTGGTCTACTGGTCAACTGGTGTAGACCAGTTGAATATATAACATGCAACCCGCTAGATTACACCGGTTAATTACCTGGTCGTTTAATCAAGACTCTCCAGCACCGAAGCTTACTAATAAGTCAGTCGCATTAATTAAAAAAATTATTAATTCTCGATGGTGTTAAATCTCAGCTATTGACCAAAATTCGAAAGTGTATTTCTTACTAAAAAAGACTGCGTTTGTAAAAAATCTGTTTTTTTTAAACCTGTTGTGTCTGTTCCTACTTATCCATTCGTATCTTCAAAAAGTTTAGTTTTAAAAATAAATAAGAAAGTCGATCAATTTGTGTATTATTAAATAGAGATTTAAAGTACTGTCTATTCTCGCTTCGTTACTGAATTTATTTATAAAATAAAATTCCGGATTGAGGTGATCGAAATTAACCCACTGATATCATTTTCGGTAAAACGAACAAGAGTAAGAAACAGTTATATTATACATAATAATTATGTATAATATAATAATTATTATTACATTTGGGGTCGACGTATAAAGTGGCACTACCTAAATTTGCCTGTTATTCTTGACGCACGGAGTGGAACTGAAACCTGAAAAACAGGTAGAAACCTAAAATAGTACGAAATGGAAACGCACAAAATGGAAAGATATCTAAAAGCTTCCCTTGAAGAAAAGAACCATGTCTCATTGGCCAGCAACCTGTGCAGAAAGAGTTCAGTTTTCTCTTCAATACAAAATTGACCAACTTTTCAATTAAAAACGTATTTAAAAATTCTTTAATATGCTTAAAACTAAATCTAAATTAATAAGTAAACGAAGTAAATTATGCTCTTTAAAATTTTCTCATCTATATAGACCTACCCACAACTACATTAATTTGTTTTTCGAGAAAGTAAAATTTCTGTTATTTTATTTGAAAATCAAATTTATGTTAAGTACAATAAATATTCATATTTTGTTTAAAACAAGATTGATTCTTCAACTTATTTACAATATTATAAATATTATAAAAGTTACATAAATTTTAACGTAGAATATAAGCCTTTAAGACTAGGTTCTTTATTAACTGTCTTAAGCACACTAAAAACATTTCTCCGTTTAATTGCCAGACTATTGTTTTTTGTGTTAAAAATTTCTGAGCATCTCTCGCAGCGGGTTTTTGTCGTAAGACATATTTACAAGTGCTTTGGCCACGTTACATATTAAGTTATATAGAGTATCCCATCAGATAAGCCAGATTTAATTTTAAAAGAAAACTCAGTAAATTAATATTTACTTAATTTTGAAATATGGCGGCAGCTATATGACTGCCGTAACTAGCAAATTCCAACTATTTTGACTAAATTTTCGATTTTTGCCCTGGCAGTTTGTTTAATCCCAACAACACCTTTGTGCTATAGAAATTTGTTGTTGCAAAGTCTGGTCAAGTAAACGTATTCATTTTCAATATTTCGGAAATAGTTTTCTACCAACAAAATTTTCTGCTTTGGAGTGAATAAATTTCCCATATTTCAAAATTTTTACTGTAACAGTGACTCTAATAATATTTATGACTTCAAAAATTTAGGTGCTACGTTTTTAGAATTATTGTTTTCTAAGACCACCTCTTATCAAAAATTATAATATACATACCGTAGAAGACAATAATAAAGCTTTTCAAGTTCTTTATAGTTTAATGTTATAACATTACCTTTAAACGAAAAATAAATAAGTGTTTATATAATTCTGCGTTGTTTTTTAATAAATAGTGGTTAAGTTCTTAATTGTGAAAATGTGAGGATTCCGCACTTATGAGAAAATGCAGTTCCGATTTCCCACAAGATATTGGTCTAAGAGCGTGTGTTTTTAACTTGAGCGATAATAAACTTGAATATAGTCGCTATCTGTACCGATGTCGGATGTTAAAATATATAATCCTAGTTTAAACACAAACTCAAGATGCGGAATATCCTGGTCTAGGCCCAGGACAATACACATGTTGTCAGGTGCGTAAGATCTTATCACAAATAAATAAGCCGCTTCTTCTCATCTCACCGCTAGTTAATCCATTTGATCAACGATTGCCCTTATCGCATTTCCACAAATATACGACTAATTTTTTTTTATATCGATAGAAGTTAATGAAACTCGAAAAATGAGAAAAATGTAAATAATAGTAGAAGTACGTAGAAGTACAAAGTAGCTCTTATTTCGATGATTGATTTTGGAAATTTGTTATAGGTAAAACCCGAACGAAGGACAAATACCGTGTCGTTTACACAGACCTCCAACGAATTGAACTCGAAAAAGAGTTTACACTAAATAATAAGTACATAACGATCAGGCGGAAATCGGAACTAGCTGCAAATTTGGGTTTATCGGAGCGTCAGATAAAAATATGGTTTCAAAATAGGCGAGCCAAAGAAAGGAAGCAAATTAAGAAACGCATTGAAGAAAAAAGCCAAATGGACAATCTCTACCACAACAATCTCATGCAACAGGCTAATCAGGGGCCGCAGCTAATCGTGGGTTTGCCTCCACCGACGCCCTCGCTCATGATGCATTTAGTTAAAGCGGAATCCAGCGATACTGAACCTATTGACAATATTATGTGATAATAAAACATTAGTGTGACTTTTTTAAACCGTCCCAACAAGTGCAATCTTTCTGTGCAATTTAAGTAACTCAAACATTTTACGAAGTTTTGATTAGAATAGTGTTGTTTTTAAACTTCCGTCGACCGGTTGTGCGAGTGAAAAGTATTGTGAAAGTCAAATTTCTATTTTAATATTAAGACACAATTACTTATGTTTATTAATTAGTTAATAAAGAATTATTGTTTTGTATTTGAGTTTTTTTTTCTATGATATTCCATTTTACACCAAAAATACCGACTTTTTTATAATAAATAATTTTTAAAAGTAAATTTCCTGAGTAGATCTATAATGTAAATATGCGTTTAGTTTAATTTAAAAAACTTGGATTATTTAGCTAAATTGATTTGCTTGCCAAATAAGTTAGACAAATAAACCGAGTTCTTAAGATTAACTGCATAATTTTTTAAATATTTATTACTCGGGTAAGTTAGACCTACCTACCAGACTTGCATTATTGAAGTTGCCAGTGCATTCCAAGAACAAAACATGTAAGAAAAAATGAACCGATTTTATTAAATACTAATACACACTTTACACTGAAATCTTGATGGTTATGATAGGATCTTGCATTAATAATCAATAATAATGTTGTTCCATTATTTGTTTTTGTACTTGTAATTATACTGTAACAATAAATAACATATAATCTAACTGTAACGTTGTATGTTCTACAAAAAGCAAGTAAGTAAAATTAGTAAGTCTCGAAGTTGGCTAGAAAAACTGTAAAACCTGTTAATAATAAAAACATCCAACATAACAAATAAACAATTTATTTTTTGTGTTTTCTTAATTTTTTTTCCTATTTGAAGGAAAATCCAAATTTAACTTTTTTTTTAATGCAAAAGTATCTATTGTGAGTTGTGACGCGGCCTGGAACAAGAAATATGGCCCACTATACACTTATAAGCGCAAAACAGGAGCGAAATAATTAGAAAAAAAACCGCCTTAAACAGACTACGAATCCCAAAAATGTTTTAAAATGTCAAAAATAAGATGAAATAGATTGCTCCATGTCTTCTGCTAGCAAACACTAATAAAAAATATTTTCAACAATTTTAACACTCAAAATTATTCCAAAATTCTAAAGATTATCAGATTGTAAAAATATATAGTATATATGGATAACATATAAAAAAAATGTTAATACATATATGATAAATATCTTATTTAAACAAGCTATCGCAAAAGATACTTTTGCATTAAAAAAAGTAGTTGGGAATGGTTTCTCTGCCATATGGGGAGGAAAATTTAAGAAAACGCAAAATTAATGTGTCGAAATACAAAAATAAATGATTGTAATAATGTAGGTGGCTGTGGAGATTTTTGATATCACGAATATTTATTGTAATGTCCTATTTACGCAACGGAACAGTGGAAAAAGGTTTCTGGAGTTACTCATTTGTCTAATAAAAATTGTAATAATAGCTAAAGTCTTTGTTTTTTAAAGACAGAATATTTTTTATTATTTTCACAGTCGCCTACGTCCTTACAATCATTTATAAAAACCCTGTATATACAAACAGAAAAACGTTTTTTTTTTTAAATTTTTTTGCTCAGTTAATAAAAGTCGAATTTTAAAATTTAATCCAGTTAAAATACTCAACCTGTACATACAAATTTACAACAGTAAGAAGTTTATACTTTTTAAACACTTCTCTACATAAATCGAGTTTTGCAAGTTATCGATTAATCTTACAGCTCTTTTTTTGTAAAATTAAAATATTAGATACTAATCTACCTCAAAAAATTATTTTATTGTAACCAGTGGTCCAAATCTGTTGTCATCGAGTTACTTTTTCTGTCAACCCTAGGCAATAAACAGATTTAAAAAAATATTTTTAATTAGTTTTATTTTATTAACGCCAGAAAAGTCAAATTATGCTTACATAATTTTTGATTTATTTTTTAGGTGAACTTGTGTATATTGTATACCTTTACTTTATCTAATGTTTCGTAATTTTGGTATTGTTCTATTTTTAGCTGGCCATTTTGCAACATTTGATCTTGATTTTATTAGTAATTATGTAGTTTGAAGAAAACAATGCAACTTTTACTTTTACAGGGGTAAATGTAGGTAACTCATTGACGAAAAATTTGGATCAGTTGTTATTATAAAAATTTCTATAATAGACACATAATATAGTATATTTGTTACAACTATTTTTAGTTTAATGAGTACAGAAGTACTTAATTTTTTAGTTAATTGATTGAGTTGGAAATTCCATGTTATAGTATTATCGAAAGTATCTTTTACCTAAAAATCAGGTAAAATTTCCAAGTTTTACTTTAGAGTTATCGTTACCTGAATTATCAGTATTTTCTACTTTTATTATTAAGAAGAATCATAAATTTGTTTTTTTATAAACTTAGACACAAATGAAACAATTTTGTAAACTTGAGGTGAGATTATACTTTTTGAAAAACCTCTTCAGTGATATTAGCCGAAATCAGAAGATTTAGTTATCATTTTTGTAGTAGTTATTGCCTCAAAATTATAGACAAGATCGTTTATAATAAAAAAAAGTTCCAAGAATTTTGCCCTGAGGTACCCCTACGTAAACCTTTTTCCCAGAATTCATAGTTTCAACCGTTTTTTCTAACAATCACCTACTGCTGGTGTCCTAAATAAGAGTTGAACCTCTGTAAGACTACGTTTTATTTCATAATTTACATTTCTGAAACAAAACTATATTTGACTTCACTAGTTGACAGATTCTTCCTGAACCTGTGGTGAGATTTTAAAAGAACATATTTTACACAAAAAAGATGCAACGTATTGTAACATTATTATTCCAAATGTTTTCAAAAAACATGGGATCAGACAAAAAAACCTGTAGTTTTCTAAAATTACTGTTTTAAAAAGCAAATTTACTAAAAACGATTAAAAAGCCACTCTTTGAAAAATATCCATCACCTGTCAAAAAGTCTCTATCGCAACGCTAAAAAGGGCTAAAGTCTCAGCAGCTCACATGTAAAGCATTAAAAGTATTGTAAATTAGTATTAAGAACCTTGTAAAATATAATCGAAAAAATAAATGATTACCGTCTCTACCGCAAAAATTTTATTGGAATTTTTTACGTAAGAAAATCTTTGTAATTAACTCGTCATTTTTATATTAATAATAATTTTTCTAACCAATGAGTAATATTTTCAGTATAGTTGCAACTGAATGGGCAAAAAATGTTGAATTTTACAATCGCCTAATTAGTATGTCGTCTAGAGACTAACAAGTGTAACACTTCGTCTTCTTTTTCCAATGCTTTTGTTTTTAAATAATACGGGGTGAATCACGAAGTATGGTAGAAATTGAAACTGGTAATAGTTTTGCAAATATCAATAACAAATGCAAAATATCACTAAGTCGAAAATGTATAGAAAATTAGAAAAAAAATTTTTTTGCAAATTTTATTGAGAACCCCTGGCGCGCGCGCTCGACAAACTCGAATAATAAAAAAATTTACAGATAAACCAAACAGCAAAAAAATCAACGCAGCTTATCTGAAAAACGACGGTCAAGACTGTCAAAATCCACGCAAAGGTTGTCGTTTTCTGTTTTTCAGTAATATTTTGCTAGTGGCAGTGTTGTGGGACTGATAAATTAAACATTAGCAGCATATTTGTTTATTGAACAAATTAATGTGGTGCGTCTTTACCGGGAAGCTCAAGGGAATGCTACGGAAGTTTGTAAATCTTAGATTTGTCGATGTTTGTATTCGGAATTTTGGCATCGGGCATGTTTAGATTTTGGATTCATCCTTGTCCCACGTAAACACTGTTTTTTTATAAGCGAAAGTAAAAGTGTTTATGTTTTGAAAAAAATCAAAATGAATTTCTTTCGATTGTTTTATCTTGTGCTTTTTACGGGTATAAAGCCAGTGACCATCAAACCATCATTGCGCATTCGTTTATGACCACGTGTTTTTCGAATTGTTGTTAGATTTTATTTGACCACGAAAAAGTTACATTTAGAGATAGCATAATTCGCAGTTTAAATATCCGCCAAACTTCATGACTCACCCTATAGGTATATCTAAACTTGCGATAGGTTTAAATCCTTTGTCTGGCTTTTAACCCAGACTTTTATATTTGCTGGCTAAAAAATATTTAGAATACTATTTGTTTTTTCAGTTTTAGCAATTTAGTTGTTATTGCTACGAGTAGTTGTTGGACAAAGATTTTTTGGCAGCATTGGCAGTTTGTGTGTTTGTTTCTAATAGTCAAAACTTTAACCATTTGCTACTGATTTTTAAAAAAGTTTTATTTTCAGAACGAAACACAGATCTAAATTCTGTTGTAACGAGTGATTATTAAGAAAAGTACTGCAGTAAAAAAACTTTAAACAAAATTTGCTAAATTTTATTTTAAAATTATTTTTTACAAAGATGAAAATAGAAATTCATAGTTATTCCTTAAATTCTAATATTCTGAAATGTTACTGTTATATTGTTTCAAATCAATTTTGGCGTAGTTGATTTTAGTGGCAAGTTTCCTGTTTACCACTAGTGCAAAAAAATTGTATTGTTACCAAACACAAGTAATTTATGGTTATTAGACTCTTCGATGCCATCTGAGGAACCCACCCGGAGCAGACAGATTTGTCATCACTTTTACGTAGATTTGATCTGCCCCGGGCGGTTTTCTCAAATGCCATCGAAGAGTCTAATAACCATAAATTACTCGCGTTTGGTAACAATACAGTCTTTATTGCACTAAATAAACAGAAAACTTGCCTTTAAAGTCAGCTACGCCAAAATTGGTTTAGAATAGTACCTACAATAACAATATAATGGAATTCTAATGGATTTTACAATTTAATTATAATTTGTTTATTGTTCAAAAAAACATTGTCGTGCAAATAATTATTCCCTAAATTTATTTTTCTGTATTAAAGCTTTTCGTTACAGTTACAACTTTCATAGCGTTCACTTGATAAATTCTTAGGTTGGCAGCTATGCCTAGTTTTTTTTAGTGCACTGGTTGGTGGTACTAATTTACTGTCAAATTTTAGTTTAGTTTACAATTTTTTTAAAAGCGGCAAAGATTCTAACCAATTTTTGTACACCTGTCAATTCTGACAGATTTTCCACTAAAAACAATTGCTCTCGTTTAAAGGAAGAATTACACTGATCGATTATCGTAAACTTACACTAGGAAGTGAACGCAACGAAACTGCAAATAGGGAGTTTTTGCAATCTTACCTTAAAATACATTAATAAGACTACCCAACTTTTCTGCATGTGCTTTTTTATTTTGGTAACTATATTTTCAAATTTTTGATTATTCACTACCTAACAAAGAAATGGAACAATTAAATATCGATATTTTTCATACAAAATTATTGAAAATGCTCAATTTTTGTTGTTGCATGTCATCTAAAAATAGTTTTGTTCAGTATTGGTACTGCGATAGAGGAGCTTCAGAAAAATTACCAAACAATCTAGCTCTTTTAGTTTTCAAGATACAAATACAAGCGCTTAAACATAAATTTTTGATTACTTTTATTTTTACATATAAAAAAAATTTCACTGTAAGGTGTTTACATTAAGACCTTTAATAATTCTTTTTGCAGCATTTAGTCTACGGTTTAGTACATTTTGAAAAATAGTTTTGTTGTTAATTTTGTTCAAAAAATGACTTCACAATATAACATTTCAAGTTTTATGGGCTCAGTAAGTCGGCCACGCCACGGCGTGGAAGAGACTTAGTGGTCTGTTTCGGGCCTCCATTTTGTTTCTTTATATTTTT
Source organism: Tribolium confusum (assembly GCA_029207805.1). Taxonomy (NCBI): domain Eukaryota; kingdom Metazoa; phylum Arthropoda; class Insecta; order Coleoptera; family Tenebrionidae; genus Tribolium; species Tribolium confusum. Next base: position 32,922,512 of record JALGAY010000005.1, read on the forward strand.
TTCTTTAAGACTACAAAAAACTGTTGTACCAAAAATAACGTTTTATTCTATTTTTACTATACATTTCTATTCTTTGACGTTTTCAATTCGTTTTGGATAAAAGTTTGGTAAGTTTTTTTTAGAATTCCTTAACTTACAATTTTCTTTATTACGTTGTTATTCAGACTATTCAGATGATGCGACTTTAGCTCTCAAAAGCGCTTTGCTGCTATTATATTATTTTTTTAACATTTGTTTTTTGATCATTTTGCAAACTTTTAATTCGCAATTACACTGATAATCAAGGCTAAAACCAAGTAAAATGTAAATTTTTTAGAATAAAAAAATTGGAAAAGGTTGAAGTTCCAAATTAAATTTCTCATGATGTCAAGGGTTTGACCGCGCCTCGTTGCTAACCTACTTCAATAATACCAGATTTTAGAAACGTAACAACCAATAACAAGCAAACAATGGGTCGCGTACATTCTTCACCACATCGTACTAGGCAAACACTACAACATTGCAACCAATCAAACCCATAAAGTTTATTTACCTCACTTAACCTCACCCGAACAAAAATATTAATTTATAACGTTAATATTAAAAATTATACAAACTAAAAAAGAACTGTAGGCTTTTTTATGTAGTTTATATAATATTTTATTAATATAAATTGCAATAACAGAATTGTAGGGGATGGCACACATCTCATAAAATTTTAATAGTAGTAATTTAATCAATCATTTTTGCTGAGAAGTTTATTTGTATGTATGTACTAAGAATTTTTTAAATTATTTTTTCAAAAAAAAAAAAATATATGTTTTAAAATATACATTCACAATTCTATATTTTTGAGATAGAGACTTAAATTTATAGAAAATTAAATAAGTTCTAAATTTGCATTAACTTCGAAAATTATTATTTTCTTATTTGTTTCAGGTAAAACCCGAACGAAAGATAAATATCGGGTGGTATATACCGATCATCAACGCGTCGAACTTGAAAAAGAATTTTATTATAGTAGATACATCACAATTCGAAGGAAAGCAGAACTGGCGAATAATCTCGGTTTGTCAGAACGTCAAGTAAAAATATGGTTCCAGAATCGTCGCGCCAAAGAACGAAAACAAGTGAAAAAACGTGAAGAGTTTACCCAAAAAGACAATTCAATGACTGTAGTACATGTGACACAACAACAAATCATTCACTGTAATCAAACTCAAATGGGACAACCAGTAATACCCTCACAAATTATATGACCGTCTTCTTCGTATGTCGAATGGAACGAAGACAATCTTCAGTGTTTGTGATGAAATTGTGTTGTGATCATAGTGTTTTTATTTATTTTACTTCAGAATTTAGTACCTACCACCGTAGAGATTTTGTTATTGTGCAAATATCATCTTTTTTATTTGTTTGAAACGTTCTGTATATATTATTGTAAAATATTATTTATTATATAGGAATATTTTAATTGTAGTTTTAGCATTTTACACAAAGCTTCAATTTATTTAGTCTATAATAATATATACAAAGGTTTGAAAATTTTTATTTTCAAAATTTGCACTATGTAAATTTGTACAAAACTTTATGTGCCTTCTTGTTGCTTTTTCTTTACAACACTTTGTAAATAATGTCAATCTATTTAAATACACGTATTGTTGTGTTGCAAAAAGTAGGAGCAAATTGTAATTTATCTTTGAGTTTTAAGTAAAGAATAAATGATTTTCTTTGAAATTTTTTATTATTTCTTCAAATCCAAAAATTTAAACACATTTATTTCACATCAGCATTACTAATTTTTGACGTAATTTTTTATCTCATTATTAACAAACACCTTTGAACAGTCGAGATTTTTTATAAAAAAAAATACTGACGATGCGAATGTCGTAAAAAAGGTAAGTCTTATTATTTAACATTATTTTCAAAGTTTTCCACCTTTATTCATTTCGTGTATATTCTTATGTTACGTTTTTGTTTTTCCAGTATTCATTTTCATTTTTATTTTTTTTAAAGCTCTTGCTTTAATAGCAGAGAATGTTGAATGTTGTTCTTACTATGTGAACATTACTCACGGAGTGAGAAAAAATAAGAATTCACAGAATTATTGTCTTTCATAAAGTTTTTAAAATAATTTGTGTATACAGCCTGATTCAGTTAAAATAATGAGCCCAATGTTTTGGCGATGCAACCAAATAAACAAATTTCATTTACGTCTTGATCTAACTTAAATTAGGGTTTTCAAATTGAATCCATGTTATCATCTGCTTAGGTCACCCTGACATTAGCACAGAAAACGGTCACATATATCAGAGAGAGAAAATGAAAAACTCATTTTGATGTATCTAAACCCCAATACAAAATGTATAAAAGAATGAAGCATTAAAGGTAGAGAAACAACTCTATTCTAAATCATAATTTGAAAAAATAAACAAGGAGACAACAAAATGATATTTATTTAACAAAGAAGCTGCTCAAAATTCTGGCCTCTTGCTTGTTCGCAAGCCGCTATTCTTTTGAGGAAAGACCTACGAACACGCTGTAAAATTTCCGGCGATACATTATGCACTGCGTCGGTTATTCGTTCCTGTAGCTCTTCGAGGGTGTCAAAAGGTGTGGCGTATACTTGCTCCTTAACAACACCCCATAAAAAAAAGTCTAAAGGAGTCATGTCCGGACTACGAGATGGCCAAGCATTAAAGGCACCTCTTCCAATCCAATGGTGATTGTAAATATGGTCAAGGTACTGCCTAACATGTCTATGGTGCCCCATCATTTTGAAACCACAAACCACGATAGACGGCTAATGGCAAGTTTTCTAAAATTGGTCCTAATGTGTTTCGCAAAAAATTTAGGTAGATTTCTCTCGTCAAATATTCTTGGAAGACGAAAGGTCCAATTATGCGATCCCCAAACACACACACCAAACGTTCACCGAAACAATTTGTTGAAAATGTGTTTCACGTATCCATCGTGGATTTTCCTGAGCGTAGTAATGGCAGTTGTGCTTGTTAACATTAACGTTGTTAGAAAATTTGGCTTCATCACTAAATAAAATATTTTGTAGGAAGTTATTGTCAATTTGCATTTGAGTTCTGATAAACTGACAAAAATCTAATCTTCGTTCAAAATCAGTTTCCCTAAGTGCTTGTACTAGCTGCACATGATAGGAATGAAATTTATTTTCCCTAAGGAAACGATTAACTGAAGTCTGGCTGATGCCAACTTCTCGGGCTACACTTCTCTGACCGATATGTAGGTTCTGTGTCACGGAAGCTATTACAAAAACTTTATTTTCCAAAGACCTGGCAGTGCGTTGTCTTATTCTATTACAAAGAGGCCAGTTTTGTCGAAGTTCCCTCTCAAAACGTTTAAAAATCATGTCACTGGGATGTCGTCTATTAGGGAAACGTTGAGCATACAAATTTCTTGCAGCAACAGCATTTTTTCTGCATTCCCCATATATTAAAATTAAATCGGTTTTTTCGTTGTTGGTATACGACAACATTTTTAACTAATGTCAAAACACTGTCAAAGTAACATAAGATAACTTAATTGCAAATGCAAATTGTAATTAAAAGTAGATCAAGACGTAAATGAAATTTGTTTATTTGGTTGCATCGCCAAAACATCGGGCTCATTATTTTAACTGAATCAAGCTGTATTTATACTAAAAAATAACGTTAAAAAACAAAAAGTCAATACTTAAGTAATATCATTTATGCCTACCGATTGTTTTGTCTCATTTAGTCTACTTTCTTAAAACACATTTGACAATAATTTCCAATGACAGGTTTTTAAATATCCTGTTTATCTTAGCTTTTTCTTATTTTTTTTAAGTTCATGTCCTTTATTTTGTCACATTTTATTTCTTTAAAATGTTCTTTTTATTATTTCAGTTCTTCTTTTCTATTATTATGTTGCCGTCTTTATCTTTTATATTTAATTTATGTTGTTCTCTTTTATGTTGTCTTATGTTTATTAGGAATTAAAATAGTCATTTAAACTTCTTTAGAATTTAAAACATGACCAAACATAAATCCAAATGACTATTAATTTATTGGAAGTGTAAAAGAATAGCTTGTATAGAGGGATTCAAAAATATGGAACAAAACTTTAATCTGACATACATCATCAGAAGTGATAAAAGTCCACAAATTTTTTTTGTCTTATGTTGAGTGATAACAAAATTACGGATCTTCAAAGTTAGCTATAAAAAACTATATTTTTTTTCTGGAATATCTCACAAACTGCTTAACCGATTATTATAAAATTTGGTACCTAAACAAGGTTAAATGTCCTCTTGTTGCTGATAATAGCATAATTCTAATAAATCGTCTCAATTTTCTTTGGAGTACTTATGTCGAACGTTTTTGGTAATTATTTAATTTTTTCTGTTACTAACTCCATTTTCATTATAAAATGGATATACCTACCAATGAATCTTGAATAATTTCTGCTAAAATTTGCTTCATTCAAAAATCTGCAAAATTTTGTTAAAACAACCCATTTTCGAGATATTGACGATTAAAATATAAAAATGAGATTTATGGGCTAATTTTAAGTTAAGATAATACCGGTAGCATATTCGTTTCTATGGAAATTTAATAAAATTCTCTGTTATTATTGGTTGTGGCTGTAAAAACGTATTAAAATTTGCGATACTATCTGTAGTATCTCAACTTGAAATCAGCCGTTAAATCCTTAACTTTGGCACCCTCCAGCTCCTAAACGATGCAATTTGGTGTAGAGGTAAGTTGTGTTAAATCACTTTATTTTGGCCTAAAGAACGCGTATTTATGTTATGTCTACATTTATTTGTTATATGTTTTATAATAGCTAATTTTTGGTTTTAATTTTGTTATAAGTTGAAATAAGATAACTTTTTTGCAAATTTTTATTATTTGTCGTGATGTATTTTTGTTTAAAATACAGTGAAATTTTGGTAATCCGAAACGTTTTGCACGGCGGTGTCGGACTATCGAATTTGTCGGATTACAGAGTAATCCAAGGACATCCTATAGTCCGAAATTTTTTGAAAGAAAGTACCTTGTAATCCGACAAATTACAAATAAAAAGTGATAAGATTATATCTAAACTACAAATCATACTACATTTTTATACATATAATATGTAGACGGAGGTCCACTGTATTGCTCCTGATCCTGACCTGATCTGACCTGATATATCTCAGAACTGAGGCACCTTAATTTCGTCGAAGAAACGAGCTCTCAGGCGCCATATTTTCACTTTGGAGATTAAATAATAGATGCACTTTGGTCCCTTTATACAGGGTGTTATGAAAATAAGTGCAAATATTTTAACCTGAAATACAGCACCACAAATAATAAAAATCTGTAAAAAAATTTTTGTCTTATCTCAACTGATAACAAAATTATAACCTAAAAATTAATTATTACAAAATATATAACATTTTTTTTAACATAGGGCAATCATAGGATTTTTCAGGTCAAAATAAAGCGATTTAACACAATTTACCTCTATACTAAGTTGCACCGTTTAGGAGCTAGAGGACGCCAAAGTTAAAGATGAAAAGTCAGTTTTATATTTTAAACGTAAATATCTCGAAAACGATACGTTTTAGCAAAATATTGCATTCTTGCAGTTTTATGTAGAATCTATTGGCATATTCATTTTTGCTACAAAAATTGGAAATTAATAAGAAGAAAATTGGTTAATTACCCAAAATGTGAAAAAAAGTGTCGTAACTTGAAATTGAGATGTGCAACAAAATTTTGCTAGTAGAAATAAAAAGAGTACAGTCAACTTCATTTGTGTACCAAATTTGGTATTAATCGGTTAAGCGGTTTTCCAGATATAACAAAAAGATATTTTTTTATATCCAACTTTGACGGCCTGTAATTTTGTTGTTAGTTGAGATAGGACAAAATTTTTTTTACAGATTTTTATTATTTGTGGTGCTGTATTTCAGGTTAAAATATTTGCACTCATTTCCATAACAGTATATAAAATACATATTATTTTTAATTGACATCTCTAAAAAACTGTTATAACATTCATTTGGGTGTTGTTACAAACATTGTATAGAGCGCTGTAGACCGATTGATATTTCAGTAAGCCAAAACTGTGCACACAGCTTTGTAAAGGCGGCATTAGAAAAAAGTAACTACTTAATTTGTCAATTAAAAAATAAACATTAAGGTTATACCAGATTCAGATTAGCACTAATATTAAGTGGAAGCCCTGTAAATTACTACAAAAAATAATTTAAAAAATTAACAGAAACAGAAATAATTTTCAAGATCTCAGTCATTCCGAAATGCTCTATAGCAAACCAGTGCTGAAATAGCAGATTAGATTAATATTAGATATGTACTTTTTGGTTTTCTACGGAGTTAACATCGCTCAGTTATATTTGGCACAGAACCTAGATAGAATTTTCAAAAAGCCAAATAAATTAAATTTACCAAACAAGTGGATAGTGATCTTCATTGAATTCTACCAACTGCAATAAACTACCACATTTTTTTGGAATAATCAAAAGTTGTGCTACAAAATTCATTCTTCGAAGATTCAGGAAAAGTTACACCCCATAGTGGAGTGTTATAACAACGCGATTGTACAACACAATTGAGTACAATGTCTCTAGTCTTAACCAAGAGAATGTCTATACCGTTTTAGCTTCATTAAAAATTGCGAGAAAAAAAAATAGAACAGTTTAATTGAAAATTTAAATTTCACACATATTTTGTAGTTGCAGTTGTAAGAAGCTTTTGCAAAAACTTAAATCTTCAAACACCGCTCTAAACAGCAGTTATTTGGTAAAAGTTTCAAATTCTGTTAAACTAGCAAGAAAAGCAAAGAGAAGATGAAACGTCGGGTTCAAAAACAAAGAAGAAAAATAAACGTTTAAGATTTCAGAGAGAATTTTAAAATGTTTCAGCGTAGATGAGTTAGAAGCAGCTATATCAAGTATTAAAAATTGGATCCTTTTTATGGGATTTATCGGAAATTCATCAAAAATTTTGAAAGTTTTGTACTGAAGTAGTTTACTGTTTTTTTTTTATACAAATAATAAAAAAAGTTAAATCCAAGTCAAACCCACAAACAAAAATCTTACATAACAGTAGCAAACCGTTTTCGAGAACAATGTTTCATCATCAGTGCGTGAATAATAATGTAAAATAAAAAATTATAAAAAAGTTAAAAATGTTAGAAAAAACTTACCAAACTTTTGTCAATAATAAACTAAAAACATAAAAAATAAAAAAAATAGATACTAAAAATAAAATAAATTGATAGTTTTAACAAAAAAGTTGTTGATCAATCTAAATTTGAAATTTCAAACTTGACAAAAGAAATAAATAAATAAATGGTTACTGACAAGTGTTCATTTAAAAAAGTTGTCATGAGTGCTATGACAAAACAAAAAGATTTTGAAGTATTTCTTAGTTAAATTCGGCTGTCTATTGTCAGTGGTAGTTGTCAAAAATGTCGAAATTGTGACATTATGTCGGTTTAGTGACCTGAAATTTATTTTACGAAATATTTTATAAAATCAGTAATCTCTAAAGCTTTTTGTAAATAATTATTTATTAACTCGTATGGGAAAACATTTCTAGTGCAATATTTGCCGATTTCAAAGTGTTAGTTAGCATCCCGTAAACAAAATGACTGTCTCTTCTTCAATGGCCTTGTTCTGTGTTTAATCGAATAGATCCACTCGCCTTCAACCTTTCTACCACTTCCAAAGTAACTTTCAACTAAAAACTTTTTGTGCTCTAAAGTGTAATTAGCCATCGCAAGAAAATAACAAATTAATTAAATCCAATAACAAAGAAAGTTACGAACAAAAGCTGCCTCTACATATATTGTTTATAGATTTTAAAAGGGCCTACGATACAATCGATCGTATAATGATGTACAAGGCAATAAACAATCTAGGAATACCAAATAAGCTTACCAGATTAATAAAAATGACGTTAGATGGTTCGGCGGGTAAGGTGGTAGTGGATGGAAGCGTGACAGAAGCGTTCCCAATTTGAAAGGGGTTAAGACAGAGCGACCCGCTGTCAACAGTTCTGTTTAATTTGGTATTCGAAAAAATCATGAGGGCAAGTCAGATAAGAACTGAGAATGTAATATATTACAGTAAGCAGCAGGTGATTGCGTATGCGGAATGTGGCATTAATCGCAAGAACTAGAAAGAAAATGAAGAAAATGTTTAAAAATTTGGAAGAGAGTGCGATACGGTATGGACTCGAGGTAAATGAAGGCAAGACAAAGTATATGGAAACAAACGGAAGAGGTGACCTGGAAGTGACAAGACAGAATGGCAGAAATTATTATTTTCAAAGAGTAGACAAATTTAAGTACTTCGGGGTTACTGTAAATGAAAATAATGAAGAAGTCATAGAAATAGAAATGAGACTAACTAAAGGAACGAAAGCGTTGGGGGCATTAAACACGACGTTGAGAAGCAAAATAGTGTCGAGAAAAACAAAAGTTAGAATCTATAGAACTGTAATCCAGCCAGCGCAGCGGTGCTATATGGATGTGAAACGTGGATCATGACCCAAAGCACCTCGGAAAAGTTGGAGAGGTGGGAGAGAAAAACACTAAGAAAGGTGTTTAGGGGAGTGAAAGACGAAGAAGGCAACTGGAGAAGAAGAACAAATAAAAAAGTAATGGATATTTATGGCTACCCAAGCATAATCCAAAAGATAAAGAGTCAAAGAGTGCGGTGGTTAGGACATGTGGCGAGAATGGCATCGAATAGGCACACAAAGAAAGCGCTGCTGGGAGGAGAAGAAAGTAAAAAAAGAAGAGGAAGACCGAAGAAGAGATGGTTGGAGATGGTTAAAGAAGATTTAAGGGGAGTAGGAGTCCGAGACTGGATGGAATAAGAAAGCAAGAACAGAAAAGAATAGAGAAAAATTGTGGAAAAAATTAAAGCCATGTGTTTATGTGTACACCCATCAAAAACAAAAGTCTTTTGTTTTTATTCATCAAATTCTTAAAAAAAAATAAGAAAATAAATATCTCATTAAATGAGATACCACTTAGGCACAACTTTTATCCGGTCTACTTTAATGTCACTCTTGACTGTTCTCCTACCTATAAGTTCCAGATAGAACAAATAAATCCAACAATAAAAACAAGAAATAATTGAGTTGGGGTGCTAATGCTAAAACTTTTCGTATTTCAGCCTTTGCAATAGTCTTCTCAACGGTAGAATATTGCAGTGTTGTTTGGATAAACAGTTCACAAACAAGTAAAATAGATACACAATTAAACACTGCCATGCGAGTCATAACCAACACTTTAAAGTCATCTGCATTGAATGGCTACGATTACTTTCTAACATTGCTCATGTTATACTAAGAAGAAAGCTTTGAACAAAGAAACTTTTCGGTTGTTGTCTATATAAAATATTAAAAACGAAATGCGAAAGATTATCGAGTATAGTCAGATGTGATTTCCTCTAAGAATCGATTAAAATTTAGAAAATCATTTTAAGTTAAAACTACAAATATTAAACACTTTTTTGCTTTTTTATGAGTGGCGCATTTGATAGTTTAATATCCAACTTTTCAAGAAGGATTTAATAAAAGATCCAACAAAAAGTGTACCTGGAATGAATCAGCCACGATGGGTCTGGATGAAATTGAACAGATTAAGAACTGGACATGTAATTTGATGTTGTTTAAAAGGAATGCTTCTCAAACTCAAATAAATTCTAACGGCACCAAAAACAGTTTTTCTTTTAATTTTAATTTAATTTGAAGAGAACTAAACCGTTACCAAATGAGCAACAGTGTTATTTTGGTTTAGTAGTTCTCAAAATTTAAAACCATAAGTTTAGAATTTTTTTAAGAGACAACTATACATTTTCGGTAGGTATACAGAAATTTTGCTTTTTCTATTCTTTTTGTCATTTTGTACCTACTTTTAAATTTATCCTAAACCATTTGCTAACACCCTGTATAACCTCCCTTTTCTTTAAAGCGGTTGTAAACGTTATGTTGAGCAGTGAGAAAAAATATTTGCTAAAATTCGTTTAGTTTAGCCGTTTACCTAAAAACTAGGCTAAAAAAACAAAACTTTATATTCCTAGCAAAAATAATTTGCTGAAAACACCAATTTTAGTTTTTTTAACTAAATTTTTTAATGCCGGACGCATTTTAGCAAATCTTTTCTTTCAGTAAGCAATTATTATTCATCGTCGCCTTATTCAAATAAGACGCTCTTAAACATGGTCTAGAGCAATTGCTTGAGACCGGACTATAAATACAACCCCAATAGTGAGTTTTGTGATATGATTTTAAATTTGGGTATAAAACTAGCGTGAAGGGAGGTTTTATAAAAATTGAGTGGGACTGGCGTTTAGGTGTGGTCTTGCTTATGAGATAACAACCGTTTCGTAAAACGGATAGCATTTAATTTTACCACATCCAAATTAAATTTAATAATTATATTAAATTTAATTATTCGCGTCAAAAATCCAACATTTTGTGATCGAAATGACATTTTTTTAATCCCTAAAACCAAAAAGTAATTCAGTTTAAAAACAGTCCAAAATAAAACAAAAAGTTTAGAAATTATTTTTCCAAAAATAAGTGTACAGATTTTTATTAAAATAGTGACAACCCTGGGTTCAAAATCTTAGGAATGTATTACCAAAATAGCAAAGGTGTTAGCTAAGCGTTTGAATTTGCTATTGCACAATATTAAACTATGGAATTAGAGCAGGATTTACAGTTTGCTGAGATACGTTTATTAATTTATTTGTTTTTGGTGAATTCAAATGCCAGCCGATTTATGAAACGATTATTTTTTTCAAAAGAAGAAGCACGTCTATACGGTAACTTTTAGAAAATGAATAACTCTTTTTTATACTATTTTTATTATTTGCGCTTTTAATAATAAAAATTAATATTTTAAAAAAAGTTAAATTTTGGATGCTTAAATAAATCTATTAAAGTACCTTAATGAGTTTTATAAAAGGTTTATTAGAGACGTAAATTATAAAAATATTTTTAAATATATGTACGTGTATAACAAGTACTACAACTACCTTTTTTTAAGCATTTAAAACATAATCTAATAGTTGATAAAATCAATAAAATAAATCGATTATTATATATTTTCGGTAGAGCGTTAATAACTTCAACACAATAATATTCCTACAACATTTATTTCGTTTGGGAGAGTTTATTTTTTTTTAAGTAAAATCTTCCGTTATTTTGTCAGACTTTTTAAATATTTATACAAACTTTAGTATTCAAGAAACAATACATAATTTATGCCTGTACAAATGCAGTTAATCTTTTTATTCGATATTTATCAAATAAACCATAAAAACCTCTGTCAATAATTATAACAATGACTATTTAAAATTTATTACAATCTTATCAAATTAAGAATTTAGATTTGTTTAAATATTCTACGACTCCACACATAAAGATATTCCAAAAACTGTAAATGACAATATTATCTAGCCTAAAACAAGACGCAGTCTATAAAAAAGGAGAAAACATAATAACTTGTTCAAATATACACAGCGATTATATATGACGTATGACTATTACGTAATTTTCTCTAACTACAAAAATTATATTTTGATAATGACCAACATATACTAGACTATATGTTCCTGATGTCAATTTATATTTATAGAAAAAATGTTGAAGACCCAAGAATCGGTTAATCGGCAAAGATCAAAAGAAGATAAAGAATTATCTTAATCCCTATCACCTTGTCGGCAAAATATTATGAAAATTGATAACTCATTTAAAATGTGGAATGATAGCAATTTTATTCTATTTCACAAATCCAATAATAGCTTAAGCCTCGCAGATTAGGAACTAGTGAATTTGAAAACGCTTAAAATCATTGCACTAATTTAACACTGATCCATTTATAGATAAAATGACAATTTTCATTTGTTGTTGTGATTGTCACATAAACATCAAAATAGTTGAGAAAATATAAGTAAAATAGAAGAATTCAAATATCTTTATTCAGATTAAAAGATTTGGAATTTTTAACCTAGTTTTAAGTTAATTACCTGGTTCATCTCAAATCTTGTTAAATATAAATATCACGTACTTTATAAATGTATTGTTTTTAGTTAATTAAAATTTAAGTACAATCAAAAACTTTTAAGTTTAGTGCATAAAAAAATTACAAGTTACAAACTTACAACTTACAAAAACATACATATTTTAATAAATTTTTTATAAATACTAAAAAAAAAGTCAATAAATTACAAACAACTATTGTGTACACAGAGTTTTAAAATAATTTGATGAATGCAGTCTTAAACGTTTGGCAAAACGAATCGCCATGTGCCGCAGCTATTTTACTAGAATTACATATGTCCAATTCAAAAACTTGTTTTAAAGCTTTCAAATTCTAGTGACTTTTAACGCAAACTCTTACCTCTAAAATTGAATAGATTTTGCAATCTATAGGTTTGATTTAATTTAATGCATAGATGATCATTCCTCATTTAAAAAAACAGAAAAATTACCAAGAAAAAACCAGGAGTTACGCAATATTTTTGAATTTCGTTCGCTCTGTGAGCCATCTGTGTGAGTTGGCTCCACAAACTTAGAAAAAAAAAACGATATAAAACAATTGATTGCCTACTGATTGCCGGATTGCCCAATATTGTCCACCAAATCATTTTAACAGTCTATTTTTATTAAAGAAAATATTAAAAAAAAACAAAATTTCGAGATCTAACAACACATTTTTTCAGCTAAAGTACAATTTTTGCTTTTCTTTGTAAAAAATAATTACAAATTAATTGCTTTTTATTGCTCAATAATTTATTTTGTTTTTAATTATTTTACCCTTACAAATAATTATACAGATGATTTTTTGAAAACAGTTTACCTTAATTTTTCGAAAACGATTTCGGTTTAAAAAAAACTGAAGAACGATTATTGTTGCTAGAGACATGTTTTTGTGGTAAAAGTACGTTAATTCTACCTTCCCCTTCAGCACAAGTTTTTAACCACTGGAATTTAAATTGCCATTTTATTGTCTAAATTCAAGAAACCTTCAATTATTTTTTTTTTAAATTTTCTATATCTGCTTGCTTACAATATACATACATATAGTACACATAAAAGACATAAATTAAATTATATATATCTCGGTTAAAAATCAAACAAATTTTATAAAACTTTAAGTGAGACTGGTCCATATGGTTTTATATAAATTAGTTTTCCAAATTTTAGTTCAAAATTAAATAGTTCGGATTCTTGAAAAATTTTGATCAAAGGCACCGTTTTTAATTAAAATTTGACAAAACCAAAAAAATGTTCAAATAGTCCTTCAAAAAACAACCGTTAAAAATGGGCTATGAAATTTAAAAAAATAATTATTTACACTTGTTACAGTTTTGAAAATATTTAAACAAAAACAGTTTCTTTTAAAAATTTATCCATTATAGTAATTAAAAAAATCAGGTCATTTTATGAAAATAAAAGTAAAATCAACAACATTAAGGGTCGGTGTACAGAAGGTAAATTAAATATTTAATTGCAATTAACTTTTAATTTGCGATTAAATTGATAGTTCTGACATTTGATTGATTAAAATAGATATTTAATTGCAAATTAGCTGTTTATTCGCAATTAAAGTTAATGTCGTCTTCTGTAAGTCGGCCCTATAATGTTTACAAGTGCTAATAATGTTTTTTTTTGTTTCATGGTTACTTTTCAATTATTATTTTGTAAAGTTTTTTTTAGACACCCTACCAATTTTTTTTCAATTTTACTCGAAAATGGTGCATTTTATCAGAAATTTGCAAAAGTCAAAAATTTAATTCTCTATTAAAAAATAGTAAAACCATGTTTTTGGATTAATGTCTGTCAAATTCTTCAAAAATTTCAGAGGTATTAACAAAAATTAATGTCCTAATTAAGAAAATATAATAAAATTTAATTTAAATGTCTGTCTTAATAGTGTAAACATGACACCTAAATTTTATTGCAATAACTAAAAAACTTTTTAAAATATTAAAAAAAAACTTTCAGAATTGTTAATTTTGATCAGTTGTAACTTTTAACAGAAGCGCTGCAAAACAATAACTGTATCGACTTTTGTCTTATACTAATCTGGTTTCAAATAATTTAAAACCCTTTGTACAATTGCGGCTAAATTGTTGAATATTTTGCGTTCAAATTTGGTAGGCTACTTATAAACCATATAAACTTCACCCCATATGTGTATTATATAAAAGTGATAGCTCTTGTTGAAAAAATGCTCAAAAACCAAACTAGCAGCTTGTACAAATGTCTATTAGATTTTGTAGATTTTGAGATATACGATGTAAAAGTATTTGGTAAGAAACAGTGTTGTCATACATCGTGTATCTCAAAAATAACGTTTTTTTTTTTAAATTTTTAAAGCGTATATTTTAAAAACCATTACTTCAAAAGCACTCTGTATATCTAATTTTAACATTAAAAATAAGACTATCAGCAGGAAAATTTTTTGCATATATTTCAATCACACACTGTATATCAAATAAATTTCTATAGTACATCGTATCTTGTTTAAAAAAAAAACTTTAAAAAAAAGTTCTATAGTGTATATCTCGAAACCTATAAATATTTAAATAAAAAACAATTTTAGTTATTTAACATTCTTTTAACAAAAGCTATCAGCGACCGGCTAATCCGACTGTCTTTTTGCACTTAGTTATTCTACTCTATTAAAACTGCGGGGCCTGTCTTTATGTTTTGTCTGCCAGATACAAATTTATAAATTTCTATATCGTAAATCACAGTTTATGGATTGTCTATTATTATATACTCATTAAATTTAATAAACCATTATTACAAAAAAAATAAGTACATTTATATTAAAAACTAAAATCTCGGAAACCATCTTTAGATTATGCTCGCCAAAGTGAAATTTCTGTTCTCTATTGTCATAAATAATTGCAAAAAATGTGTGATATTTAACAAAAATTGTAAAAAATTATTTGGGAATTGTAGTTAAGTTGTAGACTAGTGCAAAGCTACCATCTCAATACGCAACTTCATTTGTAACTTTTGCTTCTAAGTTTTCTTCACTTTGTTAGTGAGCAAAAATACCCAATCAGTAGGGTAATTGGGTCCAGTGCATGTACCAATATGTTTTAGTTTTTATTTATTGTTGTTATTTAAGCGTTATATGAGTTGAAACTCAAAAATAAAGTTTATATTCACAAAAATGTAGACATAATCGCCATTTTCTTTTAAGTGAGCCTCATTTCCTTACTCTCCCCTAGATATTGCAGGTTTAAAAGAAAGAAAGGTTTTTCTAGACAAATTGTGAAAACCTGGCTTACTTATTTTGAAATGACTATTTTAGAAGACCAGGTAATCAACTTGTAAAGAATTAGTATACAATCGACACAAAACCTAATGCTCTATATTTTTGCTTAGTCAACTTTTCGATTAAACGCCTAATTTAGAAAAAATTAAGCAAAACCAAAAAAGAAAACCTCGATGTCATTCTAACATCACAACTAAAGCTTCATTTAAAAGTCGGAGAAAACTGAGTTTATTTATGTCAGTGAACTATTTGAGTATTTAACACTTAATCACTCAATTACTCAAATTACAGCAATTAACACTTTAAACTGACACAACAATTTTCACAACTTGAGCAGTACATAGAAATTGTTAAAAAAACTTAAAATCAATACTGTTCATTAACCATACATTTCAGAAAATTAAAAAATGATAAAATCTGCGTTCTGACTAAGCTTTTAACTACTTTTTTAAACTTTCTAGAAACGAAATTTAATGCTTTTCAACTGATAATGTTAAATTAGTCTCTAAATAAATGTTGCTTGTCTTATGAAGACAAAATAATTCTTTGTAGACACTTGTAATAAATTGCTATTTTTTGATGTAGCTTTTGTACTAGACCACTTAATCAAATTGCAAGGAGTTAGTATTCAATTGACGCAGTTAATGTTCTACAATTTTGACTAGTAAACATTTTAAATAAAAATTTAAATTAAGAAAAGTTTTAAAAAAATCGGCAACAGGTCTAAAACCTCATTCTTTTTAACATAACAACTGAAGCTTCATTCAAAAGTCGGAGCAAACTCAGTTTATCTATTTAAAAAAATATGTCAGTGGACTATTTGAGTATTTAACACTTAATTACTCAATTACTCAAATTACAGCAATTAACACTTAAAATTAACACAAACATTTCCGCAATTTAAGCAGTACATAGAATTTGTTAGGAAAATTAAAAATCAATACTGGTCAATAATCAATAATCATACATTGTTAGAAAAGTAAAAAATGCTAATATCTGCTTTCAATCACTTTTTCTAATCTTTCTAGAGACGAAATTTAATGCTTTTTAACTTTGGTATTGTTAAATTAGTCTCTAAATAAATGTTGCATGTCTTATGTAGACGAAATGAGTCTTTATAAATAAGTGTACAAATTACAAAATTACTATGTTTTGATGTAGCTTTTCTACTAGATCACTTATTAATCAAATTGTAGAAAGTTAGTATTCAATCGACGAAAATTAATTGTTTATATAAAAATAACATCTCTAAGATGAACATCTTTATTAATTGGTGAAATCTAAAAAACTAAAACTAATCATTGTATTTTTCTCTTTTCACTAGTTTTTTTTATTTATTTTAATATTTAATAAATTTGTAACACTTCTTTCTAGTTTTCTTTACTTTTATATAGATAACCCTAACGTCATTAATAATAATTAAAAGAACAGCTATGCAGCTAACAGTAAAACAAGTTTAAAACATTTTAAATTACTATATTGCTAAAATGTGAATCTGTTTTTTTTTGGCATTTGTTAATTATTGTTTTGTGTGTATTCTAACTAAAGGTTACTAAATACAAAAAATACGTTAAATATATTTTTTTGGCAAATTTAAAATCTAACGCTTTAGATTTTTTGTAGCGCATATTGTAAGAATATGTTTCAAAAACGACAAAAATTCGTACAATGATACATTTCCAAGAAATAAAAGTCACCTAAAGATTCCGAACCTCGTACCTTCAATTAACAAAGTCTACCGCCATGCTATCATGGAGATCCCAATGTCATAAAATCTTTAAGGGTTGACGTTTAAAAACATTTCTTCTAAGATGGCCGACGGTCGGAAACGCCACACAATAAAAATTTCAATACCGTCATAAAATTTATATCTTTTCAGACATAGTAGACAGAGATGTCCTTACTTTATGATGGCACCTTCATTATACAAAACGTGTTACTTTGAACAACACCGAAATTTTTCAACATCTTTTCTATAATATTTTGACTAATGTGACTATTTTTCCTATCAAAAAATTAAATTTTCTAATAAAAATATTTTTATTATTTACGATAAATAATTATTATTAAGTAATTGTAATAAAATTTTTTAGCACAAGTAACTTTTCAAATTCAGAAACGATCTTTTTTTCTTAGACTTAAATAATTATAACTAAAATTAGTGGAATAGAACACTGCAATATCTAGTAAAGGTGGAGCTAAATGTAAAAGAAACATTGTAGAGTTGTCTGTTAGGGAAGAAGTTGAAATCTCCCATGAGTACAGTAAAAGTTACGCTCTTGAAACTGTCGAAAAGTCTTCTACGGGCGAGATATGTGCCAAGAACACGAAAATAAAGACTGTACAAATACGAGGTTCGAGGTTGTATTTCTACGACTTCTTCAAATATTGCCAATTAAAAATATTTATTATTTTTATAAAAACATAAATGTTGTAAATCACAATTTTATATCAGATAACAACTGGCACATACATCGTAATTTCATTTGATTTGGTGCACTAATGTAAGTAGATTGAGCCAGAATGTATATTACACTTACATTGAATTACTCTTAACATTCATTCACAATTAACTTGGCTTTTCTAACATTTAGTAAGTTAATTTCAGTAAAGACATGTTCTCTAAATTGACCCTAAAATCTATTCATTACGCCCCATATTAGAAATTTTATTATTTTATATATTAAAACGCTTAAGATGGTCAAAATGGCTTGGATCGGGCCCACGTATATTCAATGCATTAGTATAGTCTGTCTACCGATATTTTAAAACGACCTTTTGATTCCTTAAGTGGTTTATTATCCGTTTAATAAGGATTATCGTAATAGTGGTGAGCAACCCAATCAAATTTTAAGAACCTAACCCTCCAGAGTTTATTGCAGAATAGGTAGACAATCTCCTAACAATAAGACTATAGTAAACGTCTCAAAATGTTAACTAGTAATAATAAAGTTTTACACATGCATAGGTACATTTCATAGCGCCATCGCCAGTTGAAACTGGCGCGCCAGTAAAATGAAATTGCATGTGTAAACTGTAAAATTCAAGGACGTTGTATGACCAGGACGGGGGGTCGCCTATACTGCCAATGCTAAAATGTTGAAGACATTCGCTCACTCTAAAGTAACCTTTTACGACTCTATTACTCTCTCTCTGTCCTATACAAGGCAGAGGCGTAGTATGGCGTGGACGTAAGGTATATCTAACGTACAATTTGGAAAACGATTCTGTTAGTTGCTTTAACTGTTAAATTTAGGCAGCTGGGCTCAAAATAAAGAGTGTTTGAGTATAAATAAATATAAAATTAACATTTTAGATTGAAAGCTTCTCGTGGCGTGCTCCAATTTATAAATCTAACGTCACGCTACTGGTTAGACATGCGTAGAATGGTCTACTTTAGTAACCTTTTATTGCTTAACGTGCATTGGCGCCGTTTTCACTTTTTTGAATTGACCCTCCGTCCTGATCATTCAACGTCCTTGGTAAAATTACATGCAAGTTAAAGTTTACACATGCAATTTCATTTTACTGGCGCGTCAGTAAACAGTTGAAACTAGCGCTATGAAATTTATGCATGTGTACACGCTCCTTTAATCAAATTCAGTCTACAAGTAATCATTTTATCAAAAAAAAGAACAATAATTAGTAATAATTTTTTACATGTATCTATAACTTTTTTTGGGAATAAAAGCCAATGAAAATAATAAACAGCGTTATTTTATAAATTATTGCTGACATTTTGAAGATCTTTAATTTTTTGAATTATATTTGTATTTTTTATGTTATAATAAAAACAAGTAAAAGTAATAAATTGAGTTATATCATTATTATTTAAAAAACTAGAGCCAAACGATTTTTATTTTTCGAAATCAGTTAGAAATATTAATAAATTTTTTCCGATAATTGATTAATTTGGTAATAAATTAATGCAAATATGTTCCATTGCATAACGTTAGAAATTGATGTAAAATTTAATATTTTATAAGCGAATGAAAAAAATTCTTAACTCACTACAGGCATCGTAACACAACTTACTCAAATTTGTTAAAAACTATCAAATAATTTTTGAAAATACTAAAACGTTAAATAGTTGCCTTTAGAGCAGCGGAGAAAACTTTTTCTTTTGTATTTTATCCTCTTTCCCTAGTATAAATTTGTAAAATTTTTATTCTGATATTGTTATCAGAAGCAACACAAGTTTCGGGGTTAAGAGAATTTGTGCCTTCATGAAAAATTATTCAACGTGATTATTATTTAATTATCAATTGTTATTTAATCGATTAATATTCGATTATCGATTATTATTTGATTGCTAATCGATTACTTATAGTAGTAGATTCAAAAAGTGATTATGGATTACATTACAATAACTACAAAATAAACAATAATTCCTTAATTTAGCAGTTGGCAATAATCTTACCAAACATTTTTGTCTAAAACGAGTAGAAATTATAGTACCTATTAATAAATTTTTGCAGTGAGATTACTTGAAAAGAAAATGGCAGTGAAAATTTGTGAAAATAAAGTTACAAATATTAATCTTTGTTTTTGTTACCAACTTAATCATTTATTCAGTATTTGTTGATCGCAGTGTTTTTGTTCTTGTACAGGTAGGGTTTAACTTAAAATAAATTTATTATTATTATTAAACTGAAATAATTCGCTGAGGCATAGCTTTTACGCGAATGTAATAATATTGTTTGACCAGCAGCAATTTACACCGATTTAGTATTACTACTATTTAGAAATTATCTAGCTTTTTTTTGAAACGAAATACTGTTTTGGTGTTTACAGTTTCTGCGCCTAAGTTGTTCCATTTATTAAAACAGTGATTAGTCAAATATGTTTTTAAAATTTTCTTTCTTAAGTTTAAAATTGTGTCCGCGTAAGTTGGTATTTGAAGAATGAGTTGCGATTTGAAGTAAACATATTAGGGATCAGCCGAAACATCTGAATTAAATCAGCCCTGTCTTGTCTTTTTTCAATTTCGCTTACATTGATTTTAAGCGGTTTTGTAAGGCATACTACTGAGGTGTTTTGTCCTTCTAGTTAGCTCATGTTGAAATTTTTCAAGCAACGTCTTGTCTTTACTTAAGAGAGTCAGCAAGGACGTTGAATGATCAGGACGGAGGGTCAATTCAAAAAAGTGAAAACGGCGCCAATGCACGTCAAGCAATAAAAGGTTACTAAAGTAGACCATTCTACGCATGTCTAACCAGTAGCGTCTCGTTAGATTTATAAAATGGTGCACGACACGAGAAGCTTCCAATCTAAAATGTTAATTTTATATTTATTTATACTCAAACACACTTTATTTTGAGTCTAGCTGCTTAAATTTAACAGTTGAAGCAACTAACAGAATTGTTTTCCAAATTGTACGTTAGATATACCTTACGTCCACGCCATACTACGCCTCTGCCTTGTATAGGAGAGAGAGAGTAATAGAGTCGTAAAAGGTTACTTTAGAGTGAGCGAATGCCTTCAACATTTTAGCGTTGGCAGTATAGGCGACCCTCCGTCCTGGTCATACAACGTCCTTGAGAGTCAGTGCCTCACAAATTGAAAAGAATAACATTTTTTTAAATTTTTTTCTCAAAACTACAACTTTTTCTGCACATTTTGGTTTTTGCAAAATTAAAATGTGAACACTGGAAGTGACCTAAATATTTTTTTATAAATTGCGGTTTCTTGGTTTTGATATACACAAAATTTTTAATTTTTTACGTTTCCTAAAAAGAACCTTTTTTGAAGAAAGGTACACTTTTCTCAGGAACTACTGAACAGATTTTAAACGGTTTTGCAAACTTTTTTGTGATAAAGTATATATGATAAGCTACAGTAGAAAATTTAAAAAGTCTTAACCAAAAAAACTTATAGTGTTGCAAAGATTAACTTTTTTTTAGTTTGACATTTTATTTTTTATAGTCCCAATCCAAATTTCGGTAACTTATTTATCATATTTTCTTCAAAAAAACGTACTTTTTAGGAAGCGCGAATATATGACAACTTCGTCTATGCAAATCAATGAAACCGCAATTTATAAAAAAATATTTAAATCACTTCCAGTGCTCACATTTTAATTTTGCAAAAACCAAAATGTGCAGAAAGAGTTGTAGTTTTGAGAAATAAAATAAAAAAAATGTTATTTTTTTATAATTTGTGAGGCACTGACCCCCTTGTATGATTTCTAAACAGATATGCAGTATTCGATATATGGTCTTAGATATGTGGTGTATAATTTTCCAACCAATTTAGGAGATGGATTGAAAAAAGATTGTCGAAATAGATGTAGCATTTTTTTTGCTTTACATGTAACTGTTGCGCATTGTTCAGACCAGCTTAGTGTATTTGTAACGACAATTCCCAAGTCAATGAGAGAAGTTTTTGTCAGAATTTGATTGCCACTTATTTTATATGTTACACTGGGATTTTTATTTCTGTAGTGCAATACGCAACATTTACTTTCATTTAGAGAAATTTTCCACTTTTTGCTCCATTTTGCTATATCTAGTTTGTTTTATAAATGTACAGCTTGTGGATCACCAAAAATTTTTATATTATCTGCGTAAGCATGGAAAAAATCACCAAGTGCCCTCAATAAATCACTAGTATATAAAATTAAAAAAATCGGGTCTAGAACAGAAGCCTGCGGAACATTCAAAACAGATTTCTATTCAAAAAATTCCTTATTAATTTTAATGCAAAATTATCTTTTGCATAATAGACAACATAAGAGACTATATCAAAAGCTTTAGTCAAATCAAGGTATATGATATTAAGAGATTGACCATTCTCTAAAGTTTTCGTCCACTGGTTTAAAAATGAAAGAATATTAGTACTTACTAATCTACTAAAAAACCATGCTGCCTCTCAGATATAATGTTTTTTTAAAAGATATAGTAATAAACGTTTAACTATTAGCCTCTCCATTATTTTACAGCCGATCGAAGTAATACTGAGAGGTCTATAATTGGTTGAATCTAACTTATCCCCAACAATTGCTTGTAGCCACTGCTCTGGTAAGATACCAGAATGATATGACTTTTGCATAATTTGTGCAAGTAGCAGAGAAAGCGTCAGGGCACAGTGCTTTAGAAGTCTAGATGTAAGTTGATTCAAAACTGGAGCTGTATCAAGAGACAATTTTACAATAAATTTTACAAATTTAGAGACAAGAAGTCAGCATCAGGAAGATCAGTATCACTCAGATTCATATTTAAAGTAGACAAAGTAGCTTTAGAAGAGATTATGTCATCAAAGCCTTTTGAAACAGTTAAAGCCAAAGTATTTGCGGTTTTGCAAAACAAAGAACATACAGTGTTTTGGAGATAGCGCAACAAAGGTACTGATGCGCGACTAGCTACATGTGCACGTATATATATATATGGACTCGCCGCCTGTAATGGATTTTCGTTTATGATGGATCTCGAAAATGATGAGGTCTATTATAAGCAAATTTCACTGGAAATTTTTAGTAAAAATTTACTCAAAATTACATCATTGACGATGAAAAAGAAGGAGAACAACAAGAGTTAACTGAAATTACGATCCAAGATGCGTTAAAATCCCTTCAAACCTTGCAGCAATTTTTTCTGCAAAAAGATGGCTATGTAACTCTTTGTCAGTTAAATTCAATTCAAAGTACTCTAAAAAAAATTATTAAAAAAAAATTAAACGAAGTAGAATTACAGATTTTTTTAATTCTCGCATTATAACACTTTTTAAATTTAATTATGTAGATATGTATTATTTTTAATTAAATATTATGCGAAATTAGTATTTCTTTCTTTCTTTTTTTTTTTCTTCTTCTTCATTATTTTTAATATACAGAATAATGTGTAAATTTATCTTTTATTTTTATTTAGAACGTTGTATCTTCATTGCATGTATGTTTTAATCAATAAATGAATAGTAATATGTAGTTAATATTATAGTAATATGCAATGTAATATGTAATATGTATGTTAATGTTATTTTTAGTCAAAAAATTTAATTCTTTTAAAATGGACCCTTGGTTATAATGGACTAATGTTGACAGTGCCGTCAATTCATTATAAGCGACTTCTACTGTATCTTGCGTTTTAAGTGGTTAGAAAAATCGCGATGGATTTTGTAATTGGTGTCATTTGGTTGCGTTTTATATCTTTTCCATATTTTTTTCTTTAACTTTAGACGATATAACATATTTTTATTGATCCAAGGTTTTTTTATGATTAGTACTTGTGTGAAGTACTAATCATATGTAGTACTTTGTGTGTAATTCCTCTAACAAAAATACTGTCTGCAAAAGCTTATCCCACTAATCTTGTGGAACAAGATGATTTAAAACAACCCAATTGATAGATGACAGACTATTGTTTAACGACTCATAGTTAATGACTTTTCAGGTTTGAAGTTTAGTTTTTTTGGTCAAAATAAAGAAAAAATTGTAAATTGAAATTGAAAGTTACATGATCTGAAATGCCTATCAGACTGCCAAAAGAAAACGAACTAATTAAATTAGTATCAGATAAGAGAGTCAGGTCAAGCAAAGAAGGTCTTTGTTCATGTAGGTATTAGTATCTACTAGTATCTAGTGGGTTTTGTGACTATCTGTGATACATTGTTTTCTATTAGTAAATTTGCAAACTCTAATTCGACAACTCTATTGTCATTTATAAAATTAGGTGTACACTTTATGTTTTTGTAGCGCGGTAAACACACTATAACAAAAACAATTTGAACTTAATCCATAGAGAATCATACAGTTTTGCAGATATGTCAAGTCTAGTAACTTTAAATTGTCGAAAGTAAGAATTGTTTATATATAAACAAACACCATCATCATTAAGTCTTCCAATAGTCTCTAAAAACACTATAACTTATAATATTTATGACGTTGTCCGGTGTTGTCGTTGACAACCAAGTTTTGCTTAACGCAATTACAGACGGTGAGTTATTTTCTACAGAAGGTATCGATACCTGCTCAGGTATCGTACACCGATACCGACTGCAATCAGGTATCGAAGTATCGATACTTTCGATACCTCAATACCTCTGATACTTTGATACCTCCGATAACTCGATACCTCTGATACTTCGATACTTCTAATACCTCGATACTTCCGATTCCTTGATACCCCGATACCTCCGATACTTCCGATATTTCCAATACTTCGATACCTGCGATACCTTGATAAAGTGTGGTTATAAATGAATATCTTATTCATAGTCTTTTGGATGTTGGAAACAAAGCTATTTTGATAAAAGCAAACGAATTCACAAGCTATTTGATGCAATATTTATTTATCGCCACTCGATACTTTCGATAATTCGATACTTCCAATACCTCGATACCTCCGATAGCTCGATACCGCAATACCTCCGATACCTCGATACTTACGATACTTTGGCAAGTATCGATACTTTGCAGGTATCGATACCCGAAACCTAAAAACAGGTATCGCCCAGCCCTATTATTTTCAATTTCGACAACTAATTCACCAAGCTTTGACTTAGTCATGCAATATTAGTGTATAACACAGGAAAATATACCAGCAAAATTTTCGTTTTTTATATTGTCTTAAGTTAATCTTTGTGGCACGTGATTTTGATATTTTATTGTGAAATTTGGTACGCCAGAGTTAATTCTTTGCTTGGAGTTGTTTTAGATATTCAAGTTGACGGGGTGTTTTATCGTCTCTAATTACAATTGAAGAAAAAGCCTTGTTTGTAAGCAAATTAGATTTTTTTTTGAAGACAAAGACGGGCCAATTTAACTGATTTAAAACGCAGTTTTATAGGACGACATTTGTATTTATCAGACCTTCCAAGACGCGTCGCATTTTCTAAGAATACAAACAAAATTTCGTTTAATTAAAAAAATCTATGAAAAGTGAGGTATAAGGTCAGTTTTAGTTACATTTAGTCTACTTAATAAGACGTACCTATTAAGCACCTATTTTTGCAAATATATAGTGCTAATTGATAAATTAGATCGTTTTAGATTTCTCTTGTTCATACAAGATAGGTATAATACGTACGAGTATAACAAGAGTGACAAATTAATCGTGTATAGGTATATGATGTTTATCTGTCCGATGTTGATCCAAAAACTCTATATATTGTGCCAGTAGTATAAATATATTAGTGTCGTATACTTAGGTACCATTCACGCAATTATGGTAAATAGATAAGAAAATTTTTAAAAAATTGCGAGAAATATTAAAACGTATTGTCGCTCTCCTTTACAAACTTCTACAGCACATCGTCTAACAAAACTTTGATTACTTAAGGATTTAAAAAATCAGAACGCACTTCACATCATAACACAAAGAAAATATTTACAAAATGGTAATATTTATCTTTAGCATTTTATTAAAATGAAGTAATAACAAAAAAAATTACCGAATTAGAAGTACATATTCATTTACAAAGATATCAAGAATACCTAAACCGCAAAATGTCCTCATTCTAAATTTAGAAAGGTAAAATTCATTACTGGATTGGAAGGTGCCGCCCTATTGAAGCCCGCACGGACCATAAAATCGAACCATCTCCCTGCTGTGTTGCTGTCCTCACCTCAGGCGGAAAGTAAGACCTCAAATATTTTGTCAACAGACGAAGGGTCCGACAACTGAATAGACAAATTGGAATAAATTATTACGACAGCTATATTCAATACAACATGCAAACCTTCTGTTATTTGTCAAAACACCGACAAACAACATCTAAAATTTCCTGAAAAAAAAATAAATAACTGAACAAAGATTTGTAAATTAGTTAGGTATTTGTATATCTATCTATACTCCATAGTTTTTTAACAGTGCAAGAATGGTTGGACGATGATTATAATAATAATATATGTAATGTATTAAGGTGACGCCCAACAAAAGCCAAGTCGGTCTTAATATGTATATTTTATTATTAATTAATACTTATTGATAACTAATAGTGTACGTTTACAGTTAAATAGAGTAATCTGATTTTTTTTACCCAAAAAATATTTTTGTTAATCTTGTTTTGGTAGTCAAAAGCATTATACCTAAAATGCTATGAAATTTTGTTGTATTTTACAGTCAGGTTTGTATAGTTTGGCGTCCAAAATATTGCATTTTGGAGATCGATTATGTATAATTTGGCGCTTAAATATGTACATACTTGATTTAAAAATTAACTTAAAAAATTTGATTCTTTTAAAACTGGAAGTTAATAACATTTGTGTTAAAAAACTAATGATTTATTTAAATACCTCATAATTCTGATAGAAAGAACAAAACTTGGAATTATTAAATAACTATTATTTGTAAATATTTTGTATCTACATTTTGACTGAGTTACCTAACCTAACCTAGGTATTAATATAAGTTTTTTTTTAAGTTTATCTATTTACTCACTTTATGCAAATTGGTTTCAAATATCCAATAAAAGATACACATTAAAACCTACAGTAAGTAAACTGATATTTTAAGGCGGGATTAATATTTAACAAGAAGGAGTTAATTTGTAATATGTATGTAATCATTCAAATCCATGTGATGTTGCTTCAAGGCGTCGTCAGAAGAGGAGCCTAATCCAGGAACTTCTGGCCACATTTGAATATCTAACTGAAAACTTTTTGCTAAAACCCAATAAAATTTATAACATCATTATGGTGGCAATCCAAAAATGGTCCGTATTAGCAACTGTCAATCAATGACACGCGCTTTGAATTTACCACTCGGCCTGGCTAAGGACAAAGGGACAAAGATTTTAATTAAAGCAAAACTGCTTTTTTGCAATGTAATAATTAAAAAAAGAATAATAAAATACTAACATTAAATTTATTTGCAAAAAATTAAAAACTCTCTCCATTGCGATCTCCATCGCTGTTGTTGTGACATTTTGGCGAAAATTCATTTGGCAAAATTAAACAAGAACCAGTTCAATTAACCTATGAATCTTTTATTTTTAATGCCATTCTAAAGCTTTTGGAAAAACATTTATTTATTATCATCTGTACAAATGTAATGTAATTGTAATTTCTATTTGAAAGAATAGAAGCGTGTTCAAGAGTAGGTATCTTAGTACATCAAAAAGCGGTAAACTTAATCTGCGGTGCTTTAATAATTTTTTGTATGTTTGCAAATTAAGTTTTTTTCTTTTGGTAAGGTGAGAAGTTATTATCTTGAAGTTATCACCAAGTTAACCGCGACATAATTCGAAAAAAAGATTTTTAGAAGCTTGAAATTTACAATTTAAATCTATTACTGACTTTTTTCAAACGCTAGCATTTTGGCGCTATGATACATTGCTCAAAACATTTATAAAATTTTCAACTTTTCATTATAATTTAAATGTGTAATTTTTTTGGGCTAGAAAAACTCTTCACAAAGACGTATTAAACAACTGTTAATTATCACTTAAAACGATTGTTTCTTTTGAGGTCCTGTAAAAGTCTGTTCCATTCTTCAGAAAAAAATTGACTATAAATTGCAGTAAAATTACAAATTTTTATCAATAGTAACAGAAAAACAATATTTAGGAGCAAAAACGTAACACTCATTCACTATATTTCAAGTAATTGGTACAAAAAACGTTATTTAAAACATGAGCAGAGTGTTATTCATTAACTTGTTTTACTTTATTTTTTGCACAATAAGGTAGCAAGTAGCACAGCTGATTAAGACACACAGAATTTAGTATTTAAACTTATTCTTACTCAGGCTGGAATTCTAAATTACTCCAATAGAGTAGCGCAAAGTTACGCCATCTAACATAAATAGTATAGTAAAGTTACGACGTTGCCCCTAGCAACTCAAATTACACCGGCGTAAATCTGATTTGAAATTAGGATCTTAGTTTTTATCAATGCTAAACGTGAAAGCATAAAAAAAGGAGCATAAATAATCGTGTAAAAAGTAGCAAATTTGGGAATGAATGACTCTCTTTTAAAACAGCTGTTTGATGCGACAGTGGCGATCTCATCGGCTATCTCAATCGCAAATTTTGATGTAAAAAACGTTCTCAACATGCGATTTTGTAGCCGTTGCCCCTAACGTTGAATGAGTATTCAACGCCACTAGTAATGACCACGAAGTAAGATAATAAATTACGGTTAGGTATATACCCATGATGCCCACTGTATTAGTAATTTTGTACTTAAAATTAACCTAAAATCCACAAAATTGCATAAATTTTTCTATTTTCTAGAATTTTCTCAATGATATATTAAATTCTTCAGTTCCGAGAAAATTTCTTCTAGATTGGCAGCACTGTGCATTACCGGCCGAGAATGTGACCAATCAGGAAATACGTGGCTCACTGCTTATTAGTTGATTGGTTGCAATGACGTAGATTTTTTTATTGCGTCTTGAATTATTATAATAAAATTAACTTTTAATTAATTTTGAGATTTTGAGAAATAAACAAAGACATGCTTTAATAATGTTTGATAGCAAGGGACACATCTCAAAGCTTAGTTTTTTTATATATCATGTTTTTTAAATATTTCTATTTAATGTTTTGATACTGCCTGTAAGCGTATGTTACACGCCATTGGTTGAAACAAAATTTTTGGAATCGCAAGTTGTAACGGCTTCGACGTGTGTGCGAATCGGTAATCAAAACGCTGCATTTCTTAAAACAAACACTGCATTTCTTGAATTATAACTGAACGCTGCACTTCTTAAATCAAAACGCTACATTTCTTCAAACAAAACGCTGCATTTCTTAAAACAAACGCTGCATTTCTTAAAATAAAACGCTGCATTTCTTAAAACAAAACGCTGCATTTCTTAAAACAAACGCTGCATTTCTTAAAACAAAACGCTGCACTTCTTAAATTATAAGTAAACGCTGCAATTCTTCAAACAAAATGCTGCATTTCTTAAAACAAAATGCTGCACTTCTTAAATTATACGTAAACGCTGCATTTCTTAAAACAAAACGCTGCATTTCTTAAAACAAACGCTGCATTTCTTAAAACAAAACGCTGCATTTCTTAAAACAAAACGCTGCATTTCTTAAAACAAAACGCTGCACTTCTTAAATTATAAGTAAACGCTGCATCTCTTCAAACAAAACGCTGCATTTATTAAAACAAACGCTGCGTTTCTTACGTTTTGTAATAATTAATTTTTAGGTTATAATTTTGTTATCAGTTGAGATAAGACAAAAAATTTTTTACAGATTTTTATTATTTGTGGTGCTGTATTTCAGGTTAAAATATTTGCATTTATTTTCATAACACCCTGTATTTTTGAGAAATATTCTGGGTACATTCGTATCTAATTTTTCAACTGTGCGAAAGTCTACTATACACTACACAAGTAGATATCAATAACATCTTTTTTTAAACTAGTCTAAAAAGAAATTATGTAATACAAAACTAGCACACTCTGCTTTGTTTGTCTTAAGAGGATAGCCGCACAGAGAGACATCAGTGCCCATTGTGTGCATGCTTTAAAAAAAAACTAAAAGCAGCAGCCCTGAACCTCTAACGAAGCTCAGTACCGTGTCTACAGAAGCCTTTTCGACAGCGTTGAGCTCCAAATATTAGAAATCTAATTCTATAAGGAATAGGAATGACAGATGTTTGTTTTGGTATTACCAATACATGATTAGAGATGTCATAAATTGTAATAATGCTCATAACTCACGTATGAGGTCTTTATTCGTAAGATTTACAATTGAAATCACTATTTCTATTTATCATAGAAAAAATATATAAATTATTGTATTAATATTCCTAAGTCTAATTAAAACGGTTATAAATTTTAAATTTTAGCTCTAATCCATAAGACTTTATAAAATACTAAGTACAAAAATTAAACTACATTAGGGCTGTGTTTGTGATAAAACTAAGTTAAGACTCTTTTTGTGTGTCAGTTCCAAAGATTAAAAATGTCTCTGGATGAGCTCTGAGCTCTAGTCATAATAAAAAAAAATGGATTAAAAGATGATAATTTGTTGTATAACCTTATTTAACCCTGAAAATGTTTCTGTTTTTGCAAATACTTTAATCCTCGCAATTTCTCTTTTTTGTCATTATGTAAATCAGTCAAGTTGTAGTTATCCTTGTCAGAACAACTCAGTTTACTTATTACTTGTTGTCATCGTGGTTACAGCGCCATCGATAATAAATGGTAAGGTTGTTTTTTTAGCTTTTCTTTAGACAACAGCATCTTTATTTTTGTCTAATACAGATAATTTCGGTTCTTTTCTGGTTTTTATTCTTCAATTTTGTTTCTTACTTCACTAATTCCATAGAAAAATGTTCTTTGCTTTTTTTCCTTAAATTCCATAACCCATATATATCTTCATTTATTCTTCTAGAAGTTTGTTAAGTTCCTTTTTCCTACTCGCTGCTCTTCTTTGAGCAAATGCAGATTTTCTTACAATGACTGTAGGGATTTCTTCTTTTACTACTCTCTGCTCCTCTTTAGATAAATAAAGAAAATTGCCTTAATGACTTTAAACGTTTATACATTTCTTTTTTTTTCTACTCTCTGCTCTTTTTTGAAGAAATAAAAAAAAATGACTCTAGACGTTTATTCATTTTTTCTTTTCCTACTCTATGCTTTTCTTTAAGTAAGTGAAGATTTGCAATAACGTAAACATGTTTTGTAATAAAGCTTCTATGTTAGTGCCTTCTCTGCGATCCGCAGATATACTACGATGAGTCTTTGACGAAACTGCTCAAACAAATCCGATAATTTAACGTCTCTTTTCATGTAAATTCTTCTTTGTGGCTTCCTCTCCCACACTTCTAAGACTAATTGTTACGTTTGATGCTTCTCAAATATACTTTCGAGCAGTCAAAATAGTTTATTATTCAACTAATGTTGTTAAATAACGTCTGAAATTCTCTCGTGTAGCTGTTTTTAATAATTTTTTAAAATTAATTTTCATTTCAATTTGCAAAGTTAGAAATAGCTAACTAAACTTCTAAAAGTAAATTTGTCACAATATTCTAAAATGTTTAGAAGTGCCCAAATTCGATAGTGCGATACAAAAGAATGTTCTAGAGTATTAAAAATTACCTAAATATTTGATATATTTTATATTCGAGAAGTCTTAGTTTATCAGAAAATGTAAAATTGTTTTACTATAGCTCTATAGAATGTTTGAAACCTTTTTGTAGTGTTTTCAAGACTATTATAGATAGAATGTTCAAGATAAAATAAGTATAAATTTGAGAATGCAGTATAGGAGAATATTCTAGAATGTTTAGAATAACAGAAATCTATTTTACACAATTAGACGATTAAAACACAGTATAGAAATGAATCAGTATGTACAGCTGATAAATACTGAAAACTTGTCAAAAAGGTAGCATCCCTTCAAGTTAAATGTGTAAGATGGAGTCATTGATTTTTAGATTTACTATAGGCAACTAATAATACACAAATTAAATCTAAAGGGCTATAACTGTAAATAATATAATAAATCTCGTAATAAATAATTAAAAGACAAAGGGAAGGTCACACAAAGATTAAAATAATTTTTGTAAAATTTTATTTACCGTTATAGATCTTTAAATTGTGTATTTCTAGTTGCCTATAGTAAATCTAAAAATCAGTAGCTCCATCTTACACATTTAACGTAAAGGCATACTAACTGGCTGAAAGTCGTGATCGTCATCTAGTGGAAACGTCACGTTATGTTTGACAAAATGGTGGTTTTTTGAGATGCATATACGTATAAAACTGGTTTTATAAGTATATGTTGAGATGTGACTGCAAGAAGGTTTAACTTGGGAGAATACAATGAAACTACAATGTGGAAGAAGGCATTTATTTGATTGTTTCTTGCAGTAAATCGTTTAAAAAAATGTAAAACAAACAAAATATAAGTAAATCAGTTATAAATAACATCATGAACAGTTGCAAATGCACATCATGAAACAACAAAATAAAACTATCATAAAATAAAATAAGCACATCAAAAAGATATAAATAAACAATAAAAAGAGGTAACATACAAGAAGGCTTAATTCCCTATGAATAATTCTCGGGCACAACGTTAAATGCTCAAAACTTGACAATTTCTTCTCTAATATTATAGATTTTTGCAATCACAACAAAAATTAAAAAAATCTTAAAAGATGTTTTTTCTCTTGTCGGAACCTTTGATGTTGCGTGGGTTACGGGTCACAAAAAAATAAAACCTCATGTCTATAAAACAATTATGTATTGCATTAAAACACATCGATGATAGCTATTTTTTCATAACAAATAAATATTTCACAACATATATATTTAAAAATTCAAAACAATTAAAATCTAAAAAAAGAATTCAAATTTTTAACAGGTAATTTATTTTGTTCCACGTCGATAAAATTTTTCGCTCCTTTATATTTCACCCTTAATTTAATCTCTGGACTAAGACTGTGTTCACCCAATACAGTTGTAATCTGCACTACACTTCCTTTATCTATAAAACCGCTTTCATGAGCAGCTGCCAACTGGTTAACAACACGTCTCTCTACTTCATATTTTATAGATCTCGCACCATAATGAACATCATAACCATCAGCTAAAGCTGATTCCACACTTCTATCCCAGTTTAGATCAATTTTGTGCTTGTCTTTTGCCTATTACATATTTTACAAATATTATAAAATAACTATGTAATAATAAAAGTCTTACCCTTTGTGCCCATACTGCCATTTCTTTACTGACTAGTTGTAATAATTCATTTCTAGAAAACGGTAAAAAATAAACTATTTCGTTTATCCTTCCTAAAAATTCGTCTCTTTTAAAATGTCTTTTGAGTATGGGTTTTACGACTTCATCTTTGAATTTTCTTGAGATTGTTATATTGTCAGAAATATCATCATCTAAAAAAGTAAGGTTTCAATTCTTTAGACATACATTTCAGAACATGTCTTATAAACCAATTTAGTATTATTAGCAAATGTAGATACAACTATATTAACTATACTGGGTGTAAACAAAATTAGGCTCACTCTTTTTTTAATAGCATTTTTTTAAATAAAACAATGAGAATTAAGAAACGTATTATGTTAGAAAATCCCCATCAAGTGAATGAAAAATGAACTTTTTATCACTTCCGAATTTACTCGAAACGACCGTAACTTTGGATTTTTTAA
The DNA here is from genome assembly GCA_029207805.1 of Tribolium confusum. NCBI lineage: Eukaryota > Metazoa > Arthropoda > Insecta > Coleoptera > Tenebrionidae > Tribolium > Tribolium confusum. Next base: position 32,955,885 of record JALGAY010000005.1, read on the forward strand.
TAGAACATTACGAATTTTTTTATATTTTTGGAATCTACAGAAAATTCTGAGTCTAATACATACACTACTTTTTATAAAATACATTTTTTTTGTAATTTTTATTGTTTTATCTAGAAGGCTGTGATGGTTAAAAAATATTTCTCAATAATGTAGGCAACAACTAGAAAATAAAACTAGCGCCATAAATAATCCAATTTAGAAAATACAGGAGTTTAAACTGAAATAAATTAGTTTTTCTCGTCTTACTCAATTTTTTCAAATGGAACAATTGTGGCTCACTTGACATATTAGATTAACATTTTTACTGCTATTAAAAAAAAATAAAAATACTAAAATTTTAAAAAGCTGTTTAGTAGTTTTTGTAATATTTACAAAAATTTTTTGAAATAATCCCTAAAAGTTACTGAAAGTCAAGAAGGCTGTAAAATGAGAGTTTGACAAATAGTTGTCAGTAATTGTGCTCCGCTATAAACGCGTAATATTAGTAGTTTAACTACGACTTTTTTGTTGAAAGTGATAGTAGATTGAAGCCTGAAAAACGTGCGTTCCTTTGGTATATAAAATATAAAACTTCAAAGAAGTCATCAGCTTTAATAAGAAAATAAAAAAATTGGCAAAGTATCTGGCAAATAACTTATGCCAACGAAAAAAAAAAACTAAGAAAAGATGCAAAAAATCCTAGACGGGATAAAGGACACGACAAAGACCTTAAAATAGAAGAAGATCGAAACATTAAAGATAAAGAACAAGCAGAACGGAAGAAACACGAGAAACAAGATACTAAAAAGAAAGAGATATATAGAGGAATACTTAAGAAATTCCTAACGGATACGAGCCTCTACAATAGACGAAGTGCATAATTAGGCAAAACAGAAACAGAAGAAGGAAACCTGAAATGTAAAAAAGTCAGTAGAGACTTCTGACAGAAGAATTACAGGCGACTTTGATGATAGGACAGAAGGAAACGCCACAGTAAATACTGTTCATAGTGAATCTTTTCTGACGGAAAAGGATAGCTTGGAAAAACTACAAGACCTGTTAAATCAACAGAACCAACTCACAAAAAATAGAATACTCCAGTACAAATTGGAACATGCCTATAACCACATTAGAAAGTTAAAGAAGATGTTGAAAAGAACACCAAAAGAGCTAACTCAGGTGAAAAAAAGACAAATGGGTACAGAGACAGAACCGATTGATAAAGTAAACATAAAAGAAATTAGAAAAATAAATAAAGAAATAGAAAAGGCTATACAAGAGTGTTTTGGAGAATGTCCTTGAAATGCAATAGCCGAAGACATGCTATCAAAAAACAAAAATGGAAACAAATTAGAGGAGGCACTGAGAAAGATACTGGTAGAGAAATACCCAGAGACCATAGAAGAATAAAGAGCAGATGAAAGTGATATAAGAATTGCAACATATACGACCGGGGTACAAATAAATGAGAAAGACAGAGCAAATAAGCAAAAAAGAGTAATGGTTGCAAGAGGAGAATGGGAAGAAAGCTCAAACCAACAAAATCAAGACCAAGAAATATGCAGAATTGTAAAACTTCTCCTTACTGGAGGGGCAGAACCCAGAAATCATGACCCCTATAATAAAATATAATATCGAACGACTTAGAAAAATATGGAAAATTTCAAGAGAAGCAAAAATTAAAATCACAATAAGTGCCAAAAAAGTGGAACTTTGGAAAAAGAAACAAGAATGAGACACAGCCGCATAATCAAAATGAGAAAAAAAAAAAGAAAAGATGCACTTATAATTATGCAAGAAGGGACATCATATGCAGATGTTCTCAGGCAAGTAAAATTTGCGACAGATGATTGTGATAAAGCTGAGGAAATCAACAAGATAATAAAAACAAAAAATGAAAAACTCTTAATGACCCTGAATAGAGCCACATGAGCCAAGGAGTTGGCAGAAGCCACAAACAACAATATGGAAAAAGCAGCAGTAACCCACAAAATTGGTGGACGTATTACAACTGATCTAACAATAAGAGAAGAGGCAATCCAGACGATAGAAAAGGAGATACATAACACAGTAAGAATAATAGTGGGACAATTAAGGCGAAGTAGAGAAGCTACACAAGCTATAACAGTACGAGGGGACAGTGATCGGCTGAGAGATTTTATAGAAAGGGAAGCTAAGGATTGGATAGTGGTCTGTAGAGTCAGAGAGAGAATAGAAGTTATCAGGTGCTACGAATGTGCAGGCTATGACCACATAGCCAAAGAGTGCAAAGACGCAGACATTGGTAATAGATATTATAGACGTGGCAGTGAACATAATAAAGTGAGAAACTGCCAAGAGGAAGAAAAATGCTTGACTTGCCAAGTGACTGGACATAGGGTAGGCACAAACAAATGCCCCAGTTTAAGAAGGCTCTAAATGTATGTACTTGTTACACAAAGCAACAAAATAGGAAGAGGCAAAAACAGAATTAAAATTCAATAAAATAAGAGTACTTCAGTGTACTTCTGTGGGAATAAAAATGTGATTAATTATAATAAAATTAGAGAAAAGAGTATTCTCTACACATGTATACAAATCTCGTTAAACACTAGGTACCTGTTTTATTGATACTCAGCCTATTGGCACGTAAATTCTCAATTTCCTGTCTAAGTTTTAAACCATGGTGTGCAATTTCATCACTTGCCAAATTTGACGTCATAACAAAAATAGCATCTTTACATTCAATTGTTTTGCCATGGCCATCAGTAAGTCGTCCTTCATCAAACAGTTGAAGCAAAACAGTTAGTACATCAGGATGTGCTTTATCAACTTCATCAAATAAAACCACAGCATTCGGATTTTGTTTCAAACGTGTTGTAAGTTGTCCTCCTTCATCATGTCCTATATAACCAGGTGGCGCCCCAATTAATTTAGCAACTTCATGTTTCTCCTGATATTCAGACATATCTAGTCTTATAAAAGCTTGTGGTTTTTCTTTATGAATATAAGCAGCTAATTGTTTAGCTAATTCAGTTTTGCCAATACCAGATGAACCCAAAAATAGAAATACTAAAGGATGTTCATCATCACCCCAACCGTTTTCCTTCCTACGAATTGCTACAAAATAAAATAAGTAGTATTCTTTTAGCAAAAAATATTAGAATTACTTGCAGCGACTATTGTGATAGCACCTTCTTGACCAACTATATGTTGCTTAAGTCTTTCTTCCAACGGAAATCTTCGACGTTCCTCTAATTCTTTTTGTTTCTTAATTTCTTCAAATTGTACTGTTTTTTCTTCCAAGTATTTTTTCAATTCACCTTCTATGGCGTATGATAGAGGAATATGACCGGCTTCATTTTGTAATGTAGGATCAGCCCCCTTTTCTAATAAGAGTTTAACAATGCTAAAGTTGTTTATTAAAACTGCATAATGCAATGCTGTAAACCCTCTGAATGATGCTTTGGCATTTAAATTATTCGAAAACTCTTCTTCTCTAGTCATTAGAACTAAAATACAATAGAGATTATTGTTATCTAAATATCGACCGTTTAAAAATATGATTATCTAAAAACTAGGCTTTAAATATATAATAATAATAATAATAAATTTTAATTATTATTTTTACATAAACTTTTTACAGAAAATAATGCACTGTATTGTTATTAAAAATGATCACATTTTCTTATACAGTAAAATCTCGATAATCCGAATCGTCGGTAATCCGGATGATTCAGTAATTCGGACGGCCTTTTCGTTAACATTGTGTATGTTGTAATCCGGATTAGTTGTATTTGATAATCTTTTTCAGTTTCTTATTTTTTCTTGTTCCAAAAAATAAAAACAATGCGTGCAATGGAAAATTTTCTCAGTATAAGTTACTACGTCAACAGAAGCAGTTGTCATGCTCAAGAAACGATGCCACATAACTCTAACTTTGCAACAAAAAAGAGGTTATTGAGAAGTTGAAGCAAGGAATCAGCGGAAAACTTTTGGCTCTCAAATATGGTGTTGGTACCTCAACAATCTCTGATATTAAAAAGAACCAGAGCAATATCCTAAAGTGAGCAAATTTTGCCATATGTAGGTACGTTTAGTTGTATGACTGTACGTATTCACATATTCGTTAACAATTGCTACGCTGGACCAAGAAAAAAAAACACTGAGGAAAGCAGAGTATCCGAAAATAGGAAAAAGCTGTATTCATGGTTTCTCACTCAAAGAAAGAGACATGTTCCAGTTTCTGATGCGCTTTTGGCTCCCGAAGCGTAACAATTGTATCAAACATGCTACAACAATAACAGATTTGTAGGAAGCCGAGGATAGATAACAAATTTTAGGAAGAAGCATGGCATTCGTTTAGTGAAGATTTGTAGTGAGAAGTTATCTAATAACGAGAGCGCAGTTAAACCGTTTATTTCTGACTTACACAGAAAAATAAAAGATTTAGACTTATCAAAAACTCAAATTTACAACGGGGATGAGTCTGCTTTATAGTGGAAATTTCTGTCTGACAGGACTTTGGTTAATCGCGAAGAAAAAAGTGCCCCTGATCGTAAAACAATAAAAGAACGAGTAACATTTTTAACCTGCGCTAACTCAGATGGTACCCATAGAATAAAGCTTTTATTTATTGAAAAAGCAAGTCCCCGTGCCTTCAAAAATCAACTGTTACCAGTTGAGTACCAATCTGCAGGCGACACTTGGATAACATAGTATGTTTTCAAGCAATGGTTTCATAATTCCTTTGTTCCATAAGCAAGGGCTTTCCTAAGAAGTCAAAATCTGCATGAAAAAGTCTACTATTGATTGATAACTGTAAAGCTCATGCCTCAGGAGATGAATTGTCAGTGAAAATGGAAAGTTTTCTGTTATGTTTTTATCGCCGAATACAACTGCTCTCATCCAGCCTATGGATCAGAACGCAATACAATTAACTAAAGTACACTACAAGAAAATTCTTCTTGCTCATATCTGAAGTTTTAAAGCCTTTTACTTTAAAAAATGCAGTTTGTCGATTGCATAATTCATGGAAACTACTAAATGCAAACTCTTGAGAAATGTTGGCAAAAGCTTTTTCCTTCAGACATTGATGATGATGAGTTTGATTCAGATGATGATAACATTCTGCTATCTGAGCTAAAAAACGAAATGTTTTCAGGATATTCAGATATTTCAAATGCTTGGGGAACTTACAGGTGCTACATTTTCTCAGTCTGAAGTAAACACGTGGATTCATAGAGATTATGATTTATCTCAAAAAGTAGACCTCGAAAATGATGAAAAAACAGAAACTGTTGAGGAAGTGGAAGCTGAAAAGACTGTTTCTGATGAACAAGCAATGCATGCAATAAACACATGTCTAGAATGGGCTGAACAGAACAATGTGTTAGTAATGGACATTCTAGCATTGCAACGTACCAAAGAAAATATTTTTTCAAGTTTAGGAAGAACCGGCAAATGCAAACCAAACTAACACAATATTTTAAAAAAGTTTTTACCCAAATTATGTATTTTTTGTTTTTTCTGTTCATGTTTTATATAAATGTTTTTTCTCATTCTGTTTATTTCTATTTACGAAAATCATGGTATGCAGTAGTCCGGATGTTTTACAAATCCGGATCGCTAAAAATTTTAATGGTCCGGATTATCGAGATTTTACTGTATTAAAATTGTCCTTAAAGCCCTTAGTTTGCACCAAAAGCGATGGTAAAACTTTTGGTACACAAACAGTTACAATTAAAAACAAAATTAAATTACCATCGATAGGATGAAGTCCTTTTTCTTTAGCAGTGCGTTTAGCAGTAATAAATTCATCTCCTAAATTAGGTTCAGCACCTGATTCTAGTAATATTCTTGCAATTTCATACTGATGGTTAACGGCAGCTACCATTAAAGGGGTCCAGCCTAATTTATGACGTAGATTTACATTAACATTATTATTAATAAGCCTAAAAATACTTAGATAGAATGATAAAATACATTAGTTAATATCTTACGTTTTCAATTCTCCTATAAGACCATACTGGATAGAACGAAATAATTTCTTATCTTTGTCAGATGGCTGTAAATCACATGAAGCTAATGTAACCCCAATAGCTCCTATAAATGCCGTTAAATTTATTTTATTATTATTATATCGTTTTTCTTCTTCATTATGAAATTTTTGTATAGGACAACCTGCTGTTTTATTGTTTCTTGTAGAAATAAAATTAAAACTACAAATGCTCCTTGTTTGAAACCTTTCTAAAGAAACAGTCCACTTCAAGATGTGTCTAAATTTCAACATTTCGTAATGACTGAACTTAATGCACTTAAAAAATTTCTTCTTAATATCATGTGGATTTTTAGGTTAGATTTAAATTATTTCAAATGTGACAGGAGTAAAATGACAGTTGTGACCTTGAGTTTGATCCACAGAAACATTATTGTTACATAGAACTCTAACACATAACCACAAACTTTGCCTAATAATTAAAGCTGAGGTCGATGAGGCCGCCACTGTCGCATCACCTGCTTTAAAAAGAGTTTAGAAAAGAGTAGAAAAGAGTCATTTTTTTAGAAAAGAGTCATTCATTCTCAAATTTGTTACTCTTTTACACGATTATTTATTCTCTTTTATGTCTTTACGTTTAGTAATGATAAAAACAAGTAAGAATAATATTAAATGCTTAAATTTCGTGAGTCTTAATCAGCTGTGCTATGGTATTGTGCAAAAAATAAACTAAAACAAGTTAAAGAATAACACTTTGCTCATGTTTTAAATACGTTTTTTGTAACAGTTACTTGAAATTCAGCAAATGATTGTTACATTTTTGGTTCTAAATATTGTTTTTATGTTACTTGAGGCGTATAGTAGCAAAACTTGTTTTATCCATTTTTAGTCAAAATTGAGATAAATATTGCATCGTGTAGTAAGTTTTAGTCTGGATACACCTACCAAAACTGTTGGTAGAAAAACTCACTAAATCCTATTCAAAATAATGGTAAAATGTCGATGCCATAGCAAAACTTGTCTTATCCATATAGCCAGTGAGAAGTGCTACATTAAATACCACGTACCTAATAAAAACAACGTGCTTGTTGTAATAAGCAATGGCAGTTAGAGTTAACTTGCGGCAAAATAATTTGTGTTAAAGATAGAGAAAATTGTTTATGTTACACCAAATAAAGAAAGAAAAAAGTTACAAATAAATCTAACTAAAAAAGAAAAAACCAATCGTGAAAACTAGGGCTTATATAATTAATTTTATTATTTGATATGTCTAACCAGTTGTGCGAACAATTTCTTTAACTATTCAAAAAACTAAATATTGTTCTATACAATATTTTAAATACGTTGCTAAGGAATTACCAGAGAGCCCAAGATGCGGTCATAATGATAAAACAAACTAATGTGAAACATTAAATTTACTCAAAAACTCATTAAAACTGTAACAAGCACTTGCTGTGAGATAGTTTTTTTACAAAATTTGTAAATTTATATGTAGTCAATTTACGGATCTTAACCGGCAAAGCATCAAACTAAAAAACAGATTATTCGTTTGAGTGTTATATTTATAAAAATCTTTTAAAAAGGAATAGTTATGTAAATTACTGTGAACATACATCAGAGATCTGAGAATATATAAACATGGTAAAGTTAATATTTTTAGTAATCTTTTTTACAATCATCACAGTATTTTAAGTTAGCAATTATAGTATAGCTTTTCTTTGTAGTGCAAATAGTTGTTGTAATATTGAGAAGTGACGATTGACCCAAATGAAAATACCATAATTAAAGTGAATATGAATTAATGAATAATAAATTAATTTCAAAACATGAGTTGTAGAACTTGAGAGTTTACTGAAGCGATAGATATTTTTTAATAATTTGCTGGATGTAATATCACCATAAGTTTGCCAGCTCAAGGTAAAATCAAAATTGATACCTAAAAATTTAACATTATTGCTTAAACTTATATCAGAAAAAACTGAAGTTTTTATCGTAAAAAGTACATTAATTTTTGTGTTTTTATCTAGACTTAGAAAGTTACTGTTAAACCAAAATTCAGCTAAATTTAATGTTTCGAGCATTGGAATATCTAAGTTTATCTCAGAATTTCCTATTGAGGTGTCATCAGCGTAAAGAGTAACATATGCATTAGGAATAAAAGTTAAATGCCTTACTTAAATCTAAGAAAGAAGTAATATATGACATATTATGTTAAAAACTATTTATGATGTAATTAGCAAGATTAAGTAAAGCGTTTTCTGTAAAACAACTTTTTCTAAATCCGAACTAATATTTTGAAAATTGTTTATTATTTTCGAAAAAGTCAACAATTTGGTCGAATTGATTATTAGTAGAAGTGAGATCAGACGATAGTTTCTAGGAATATCTAGATCACCTTTTTTGAAGATGGGTATTACAACAGCTATTTTTAAACAATCGGGAAATATGTTATTTTTTATAAACTCATTAAATAGTTTAGTAACCGGTGTGATTAATAAATCTTGTACAAACTTGAGTAATTCGGTACTCATAGAATAAATATCTCTACTGTTGCTACTCTTTAGACTATTAAAAGCGTCCCTACCTTTGACTTTATTTACTTCCTTAAAACAAAATATTTTACAATTATTTCCAGTCGAGGTTCTCTCCCAATTCATGGATTTTATAGAATTAAATTTGTTTTTGGAATTGCTTTAACAGTATCCAATGCAATATTACAAAAGTGAAAATTAAAAGATTCAGCAGATATATTAATGTTTTTTATTTGTCCATCTTTGTTTATATGCGTATTGACAAGTTTCCAGATATTTTTAGAGTTTCTATTGTTTTTTATAAAATTGTTATTTGCTGCTATTTTAACATTTTTAATAGCTAAATTGAATTTGTGTCTAAAAAATTTTAACAATTTTTTGTTTTCCAAGTTAGTCATGTCACGTCTATACAAGGTTATTTAGAAAATACAAAGTTTCGCGCATTGTATGGAGAAGAGGAGAAAACCATTTAGTTTTTTTACATTATGATTAAGTTTAATAGTTTTGTAGAGAAAAGCGATCTCAAAACTGTGATATGTGGTAGGGTTGTTTTTTAGGAAAAATAAACTTTTACTTTACTTTAGACTTAAGGGAAAATCTTAAGGGATGATATTAATAAGGCCTAAGCGGTTCCTAATCCACAAAGCTAATAAATTTATATTTTGAACGTAGGCCTTCCCTGGGGTTTAATATTATAAAAATACCAACCCGGGGGTCGGGAATCAAGTGCTTTAGGGGTAAGGGGTGCAGTCTAATATCTTTACCATCAATTAAAAACAAGACTCAGTTTTAAATTAAATACAAAATATATTAAAAAATATTTAGTTAATACAACAAAATAACTAAGGATATAACTTTTGATAAAATCTTAAATATTAATATAAAATTCAAGTAAAACTTTAATTCATAAACGGAACAAGACATAAACACTACATTAATCTTTAAATACGAAATTAAACCATAATATAAAAATCTAAAACACGTAAAAATTACCTTCAAATTATGGCAAACAAAAGAAAAGGTTTTTAAAATTTTAACACGATCTATAGCAATTTTCTTACTTTAATGATTACAATAATTTAGATCCAGTAACGTTCAATTTATGACAAAAACAAACACTTGGAAACTATTGAGTATCAATCATTACTTTCCATAAAACTGAATTTATACTAAAGCACATTTTATCTGTTTTAAAATTCAAAGCGGTTACATAGACAATAAAAACTATAAGTTTCGAAATTAATAAAAGAATGATTAATCAACTACAACTTAGCAATTAATCTGACAATAAATAAACGAATTCAAAAGCAAGTAAACCAAGTTAATTCTACTTTAAATTAATCGTTCTTTTATTTTCATCGATTTCATTGATTATTACTTTACTCTAACAAATATTAAAACTAAAAATAACCTTAAGTGAAGAGGAAGATATGCGTTCGGATATGTGACAAAATACGCAAATTCATTACTTAGACTCAGATTTAGAACGAACAAACTCAAATTTACTTTAACACAGTTCCAATATCAACTCTCAATTAATAGTTATGAAACTAATTCTTTCTTCAAAATTCAAGGGTCATGAGTGGTTAAAAATCAAATAATTTCTCTATCAAACAAAATTCTCTTTTATAATTAAAATTAATTTCCAATTTATTTTCAGTAAACAAAACCTCTTTTAACTATTAAAACTTACGTTACCAATAACTTTTTATTCCAAAATCAAATATTCAACTCAAAACGTTCAGATGCAAATCCTGTCCCAAAGCAATTACATATTCAACAACTTTTTCGAAAAACTATGTGTAATTACCAAAAATCCCGTGAATAAGTTACTTAAAGCCATTTCATAAATCAGAATAAAAATCATTTTAGCTTCTAAAGCCATAGTTAAAATTTTGAATTACAAAAACATCGGTTCAAGTCAAACAATTTTGGACTTACGGCTATCACCAGGTGACACTTGGGCTCAGATGACTTTTGGACTGGCTTCCATTGTACTCACACACTTTTGAACTTTTTTAATTATTTAAAACAATTAAGGAAAAGTGCACATATTAACCACACTTGGAGGTCTATTGTTATCCCACTTTTGGGTGGAAGCTTTTATATCATCCCAAGCAAGGCCACACGTGGGATACCGCGTCATTGTGACCATGTAGACTTATTTTTGAACGTGATGATCTCAATTTTTCTTTGTTTGACTAATTCGTCATCTGACTTTGAGGAGTCATTTCATTGAAAAAAATCATAAACTTATTTTTTGTGAACTAGCCTTGCTTTAAAACAAAGAACTACGCGACCCTATAAAAAATTTGACCATGTTAAACTCATAAAAGTCTGGGTCGCTTTCGCATGACGCATTTCTTTGTTGTCTGGTTGATATGGAATTTTTATATTTAAAAATAATTCAACACAATTAATAAATGTAATGTATTTTTAAAGATTTTAAACAGGGTAGTTTTTCTACCCCACCACAGATATAAGTTATTTTTAAGCATATGAGTTTTATTTAAAACATCAATATAGGTATTTCCAAATTCCCAAATAATACTATTAGTGAGTTAAAAGAATAGCTGTTCACCTAACACGCTGTTAGTGATTTTAGTTAAATTATCAAAGGTTTGCTTTATTTTCACTAATACACCAATATGATCAGATATTCCTAAATCAATGGGTATTACATTTATGTTATTTACATTAATATTAGAGAAAACATTGTCTATGGTGTTCTCATTTCTAGTAGGAAACGTAACTAATTTGTACAAGTCAAAATATTTAAACAAATTAATCAAGTCTAAGCTGCTATGTTTCTTATTAAAATGTATGTTAAAGTTTAGTTATTATAATTTTAACCTTATGTGCTAGTGCAATAAAACCGACTTTTTAAAGTTATGTTTTTAAAATGACAGTGCTTCAAACGTTCGCGCTTAAATGACGACACACTTCTAAAACGGCCGTGCCCACAATTTGCGAATGAGATGACCGGTGAAGCCGCCACTGTCGCAATAAACACATGTTTTAAAAGAGAGTCATTCATTCTTAAATTTATTACTATTTTATATAATTATTTATTCTCCTTTATGCTTTTATGTTTAGTAATAATAAAAACGAAGTAAGAATAATATTAAATACTAAATTTTGTGTGCTTTGACCAGTTGTGCTATCGTAATGTGCAAAAAATAAAGTAAAACAAGTAGAAGGTTAACACTTTGTTCATGTTTTAAATACGATTTTTGTAACAATTTTTTGAAATATAGTGAATGAGAGTTATGTCTGTGCTTTTAAATTTGTTTTCTGTAACTTGTGATAAAAATTTGAGATTTTACGGCGATTTATAGTCACTTTTGTCAGTTTTTTACTTGTTTGGAAAGCGATTATTGTGATTAAAAATGATTTATCAACAAATTCTAAAGATTTTACCTAAAATGTCTAGTAAAGGTGTCGATGGTTTATTCTAATTCATAGTTTTTCCATAATCAAAAGCTGTTATAATAATTTTAGAGCTTCTTCATGATGATTTTGACAACATTTCATAGCAGCTAAAAAGGATCAAATACAAGGGCAAATACCACAATAATTAAATTTATATTAAGGTAAAGACTTGATTTTATATTAACAACTAATATTTTATTAAAACAATCATAAAGAAAATCATAAAATAACATAAACAACATGGACAGTATTGACAAGAAAGAATTATTTAAAAATTGTTCCATCTCCAAGATTTTACAGGTAAGAAAAAATAATATTTGGAACCTAAAATATAACTTTTATTCACTGTTTTTCAAACAAATTTAAAAAAAACGTATGAAAAATTTAATTACGATATTAATATTCTAGTAGGTTGAGGTTAGTTTCAGTTCGTTTTATTATTCAACGGTTGAATAGCTGGTCAAATGCTCGTAACATATTGTTTAACAATCATCTTACTTCGTTTTTATTATAATGGGCTGGAGAAGTGTGTCGTAATTTTAGCGCGAACGTTTGAAGCACTGTCATTCTGAAAACATACCTTAAAAAAGTCGCCCTTATTGCACTAATACATAAGGTTGAAATTATAACAGCTAAACTTTGACCGAATAAAAATCACATATGGAAACACAAATAAGGCATAAAAACACTCAACTCCAATACTCTAGACATTCTAGTTTTAATCCAGACACAAGTTACAAACAATTCTCGCATATTTGAGAAATTAATCGAAAATAGAAATTACTGTACATGCTTCGTGCCGTCAAACTCACCCGAACAGCTGTAAACCAACTACCGAAGATGGCCGAGTACATACAAATAACAAGATGCGCGGGCAAATCGGAGGGGATTTGCTCGCATTCAGCATGGTTCGCTGGAATTCGTTCATATTGGACCTGCGTTAAAGCTTAGAAATGAAGGAAATCTGTGCATCGAACATTTTATTTTCCATTAAATTCTTTATTAAGTGTAAGTTTGCTGTGATTCTTAACTTATCAATAAATGAAATGTTTGGGGTATCGAATGTCGACATTTTTAGTTCTTATTTATTTTATTTAGTGTATTTATTCATCGCATAAAATTTGATCTTTATAAATTCAACCTTATTTACATGTGCAATAAGGTCGACTTTTTCAAGGTATTTTTATCGAATGACAGTGTTTCAAAATTTCGCGCATTTTTTACGTCACGGCTTCTGGAGCCCATAAAACCATGAAAATCCTCAAATAAAATCACAAATTAAACATTTTTTCAGTAAGCGATCGCATGAATTCAGTGAACGCTTCCTTTTGTTAGTTTGCATTTGTACCGCGTAGTGGCGTTTAGTCTATTTCAGTCGCCTATACATGCGCATACAATGCACAAGCAAGATACCCGAGAACTCTTCTATGTCTGAATTTCTCTATGGTTTGACCGTTTGAAAGGTTTGACGTTTGAGGTGTACAAACCTAACCTACAAATTTAATCAAAATTAATGAAATTATTTAATAAAAATGTTAAATCCTGAAAATTGAGAAATGAATCGTTGGAAATACACTGACCCTTTACTTGGACAAGGTGAATCAACACTGACATGTGAAAAAAATGTGCGACTATACGATGGTGATCAAAAGGTGACCTTTACTAATGAAAAAATTGATTTTATAATTGGATTTATTTCCAGACATCTTTTGAAGGTGGTGAACTTATAATAACAACACACAGAATATTATGGGGGCGTCCTGGTGCAATATCAATGGGTCAAACTTGCCTTAGTTTAAATCTTTTTTTAGTTGTTTATATTGAGGAAGATTCACCAAGTGCATTTAGTTTTAGCCGTTCACGAAAAATAAATTTACATTTAATAGAAGACCCTGTTGGTAAGAATAAATTGAATAAACGTATGGTCATGTTATTTTATTTAATTACAGCTGGAAAAGAAGGTCCTCAACAAACAAGCATTTATAATTTTATAAAATTGTCCTTTCGAGAAGGATTTAGTTCAGATGTTATTGGAATTTTAAATAACGCCATTCAGAAAAAGACTTGGGAAAATCAGATACAAACAGTTTCAAAAAATGCTCCTCAGATTAAACTAAGAACTGGCATTGTGGGCATTGAAAGAAGCCTACAGGAAAAACAAAAAGCCACAGATGAAAGTATTTCAGTTGCATTTCAAGATTTAAATAAACTCATGGGTATGGCTAAAGAAATGGTTACACTTTCGAAAATGATTTCTACAAAAATTAAAGTACGTATTGTAACCTAACTAAGTTATACTACTTTTTGTTTTATCTGTACAAGATATGGGTTTGCAACTCCAGTAAATTTTGTAGCCATTTATGATAAACGATTTGTTCTTACACATGTTCACCACATGAGTTTTTAATAGAACGAAGAGGTTACCTACTATTGATAAATTGCAAAATAATACTGTGTGTGATATTAAATTTTGTTCACTGAAATAGGAAATCGGGTGAAGCAACTTTTAATTTTTTTTTAATATAATATGCGTTCAATAATTGTTCTGGTCATAATTTGCTGTAATTTTCTTTTTCTAGCATGAACGTAGGTTCACGTGATAAGTCCATATGGTTTGCTGTCTAAATGTTGCAAATCATGATAATTGTATGCAGACGTTCAAGAATTTACTCTGCAGACGTTATCTCAGTTAAAAAACTGATTTTAAAATAGAAAAAGACACAGAAACTGGAAAAGTATGCAATAGGTTAAAAAGCGGAGCACTGGCAGCTGTCATGTGTCTTTGTTTTATCATATTAACCAAGACATACGTTTTTTGTGACAATTGCCACACATAGGCGACCTGACCAGAACAATTATTGAACACATTTTATAATAATATACAAGGTGCCCCACCGAAAAGGGCATACCCCCTGTAACTTTTTTATTTATTAGTCGATCTAAATAAAATTTAGAACATAAGCATTAATATGTACGGTCTACATTTTGCTGTTAAAATATTTTTTTTATGATGTACCAATTTTGCACTCGAAAGAATAAAATTATGAAATCGCACAAAATTTCTTCAAAATGCATATTATTATAATGCTATAACTCAAAATACTGTAATGACAAATTTTGTTTTAACACTAATCATTTAGAATTCCTCTAATTGGTTCTTAAAGAACACGGAAAAAATTCGTTTTTTTGTGAGAAATATTGTCATCCATGAAACGGTGTTGTCAGATTGTAAATTGAGAGTTACCTGAATATGAATAAAACATCAGTGAATTTGTCAGTTTGACAATTGAAAAAATCGAAAAGTGTCTAATCCCAAAAACCGTAAAATAATTTTAGCCTAGAATTTCTAATGCCTGCAGCTTTTTTGTTACGACTTTTGGCAGGTTAAACGTTTCTGATACGTTTCTGTAGTTGTCACCAATAAAACATTTTTTGTGGAAACACTTTATTTCTGTAACACAACGTAACAATTTATTTCAAGAAACAACTTCTAGAAGCTTAACTCACGACCAGAGAGTTCAAGAAGAGAGCACTTTACAGAAGTATTCTACAGCTTGAAAAAGATCGGTAAAGTTGTTGGACTATTTGAAGATGCCAGTTTCAATGGTAAAACCCAAATGTGCCCCTCTTTACCGTAAGACATAATCAAGAATTAGTGCAAGTTGCAGGAGATGTTGTACACGAAGATCCTAACATTAGCAACACAATACTTTAGCACGAATGCTAACACAATATGAGCAAAGAGTTTTAAAGACAAATTAAATTAATTTCTTTAAGATTTTATTGCATCAGGAATTACAGCCTGCATTATTGAGTAGGAAAGGAGAAAATTCATGGTGGGTGCATAAACTATAAATATCGAAAAATTTCTGAAATAAAAAGAATAGTTAATAACGTTTTAACAACGAACGTCTTAGACTTACACATTAAATGTTCAAACACATTTCCATTTTCTTGTAAGCAGCAAAATAATCGTCGCCTAAAATTTTGTTTTACTCTAACAAGAGTTTCGGGTGATATGGCAGCAAACGCTTCTCTTATTCGCTCTTTCATGTCCTCTATTGTCGTGGGAGCTGTTTTGTACACCTTTTCTTTTACAACACCCCAGAGAAAAAAATCGCAAGGCGTTAAGTCTGGAGAACGAGCTGGCCAGTGAACAGGTCCTCCACGTCCTATCCACCTATCAGGCAAGTGTCGGTCTAAATATCGCCGAACCCGTCTTGCGAAATGTGGCGGCGCCCCATCATGCATGAACACAAGTTGTCCTATTATGTTTAACGGAACATTTTCTAACAACTCTAACAGATTTCTTCTTAAAAAACGTATATATATGTCACCATTTAAATTTCCATCGAAGAAAAATGGACCGATTACATGTTGACCCAAAATACCGCCCCAAACATTTAAAGACCATATTCTTTGATTACCTATTTGGCGCAACCATCGTGGATTTTCAATTGCCCAATAATGCATATTATGCCTATTAACAAGCCCATTACTTTTAAATGTTGCTTCGTCCGAGAATAGCACATAATCAGTAAAGTTATTGTTTTCTTCTAAAATATTAATCATTTGTTGACAGAAAAGCATTCTAAACTCAAAATCAGTAGGACGCAATTCTTGATGCAGTGCAATTTTATATGGGTGGAATTTATTACACTTTAAAATTCTTTGCACAGAGCTTTTGCTCATATTGTGTCTTCGTGCTATACTTCTAGTGCTAATGTTAGGATCTTCCTGTACGGCATCTTTTACAATTTGCACCAATGCTTGATTATGTCTTACGGGAAAGTAGACCCGTTTGGGTTTTACTACTGAGCTGGTGTCCTCAAATAACCGAACAACTTTACGAATTTTTTTCAATGTGTAGCCTACTTCCGGAAAGCGCTCTTGTAGAATCCTGTTGGTTGCTAATAGGTTTCTGTGGCATTCACCGTACACTAAAATTATTTCACGTCTTTCGCGATTAGACATTTTTCGATTTTTTCAAGAATTGTCAAAGTGACAAATTTACATATTTTTTTCAGGTAACTTTCAATTTACAATCTGACAACACCGTTTCATGGATGACAATATTTCTCACAAAAAAAAGAATTTTTTCCGTGTTCTTTAAGAACCAATTAGAGGAATTCTAAATGATTTGTGTTAAAACAAAATTTGTCATTACAGTATTTTGAGTTGTAGCATTATAATAATATGCATTTTGAAGAAATTTTGTGCGATTTCATAATTTTATTCTTTCGAGTGCAAAATTGGTACATCATAAAAAAAATATTTTAACAGCAAAATGTAGACCGTACATATTAATGCTTATGTTCTAAATTTTATTTAGATCGACTAATAAATAAAAAAGTTACAGGGGGTATGCCCTTTTCGGTGGGGCACCCTGTATTTTATATAATAACATACAATATCTATTTCAAAAAAAAATTGAATTTTCAAAATCACAAATTTTAAATTTTCATCGAATTTTTGTGCTTATTTACAAAGGAATTTAAACTGATTGGCTCGTTTAATTTAAATTATGGTGTAAACAAATGTATGCGCGAAATGTGAAAATTTTGGCATCCAAAAACTTGTTTTAATATTAGAAATATAAAACAATAACAAAAATAATAATAAAACAAATAATGCAACTTGAGATCGGAATTTCAGATTTTTTCAACGATAGAAAAAGATAGGCAGGAGGATTAACGCGCAAGTAAGACTGCAGTAATAGCTATTTATGTAATAAGTACCTTAAAATGGGGTGAAGTAGACCGCTGGCGTAAAGATGACCACAAACTAAATAAAATGTGTAAACCTGTATTATATTCGTAAATTTAATTTTTTCCAGTGTATGTTAAGGCTTTGCCATTGTAAATGGTTTTCATTATAAAATTTTACTGAAAAGTGTCATTTTAACAATTAATAATGATTTGAAATACATCTAAAGGCAGCTGTGGAATTAGGCATTAAAAATTGGCTATTAAACTGTTACCTGAATAGTTCTTATCAAAGTCAGTCTGATACAGGTTTTATATATTATGTTATTGTAACTCAAAATAACTTTTGCTGATACCTTTGAGAAGTCTTTCCGATCTTTGGTTGTAAAAGTTTTAGGTTTTTTGTGCAAATTTAACGTTAATTTGGGGTGAACTTGACCGACAGAGTGAATTAAAAAACGGTGATACACAAAAAAACTTATGGGTTGTAGTGTAATATGAAACAAAAAAACAGTCGAACATTTTATTTGAAAAGCCGATTGACAGGTGATAGATTTATCTGGCCTCATATATAAGATAAAGATGATGTAGAAAACATTGAAAAACCTAAATGTATTTTGTCGCGGAGAGCTTTGTTACAACGTTGATTTATTTTTATTTAATTTTCTATAAAAAATTGGAGCAAAAAACTGAGTTTAACATATAGTTTTAGGATATAAACATATTTTTTTTCAACTATCACAAAAACACCTTTTTAATGATATTTAGATATGCGGTCAACTTCACCCCAAATGGGGTGAAGTTGACCAAAAGCAGTTTTATTTTTTTTATTTTTTATTTTTATTTTTTTCAAAAAAGGGGAGACAAATTTTCCAAATGCCAGGAATAAATAAGAACGATACCAACGTTATATCGAAGATAAATTCTTTTAATAATTGATTTTGTCGCAGGAATTTGGACTTAGAAATAAAACGCTGTTTACCTGGCTAACGTTTCGGCTTTATTGTTGAAGCCTTTATCAAAGCTGGAAAAGATGCAATTGTTGGTACATAGTTGATGCTTAAATTATAATTGTTACCTAGTAAACTTATAACACATGGCATGAAAATGTCCGGAGCCTCGTCCACTTATACATGTTAAAATAAATAAAAATTGTATAAGTATAAATAAAATTGTATAAATATAAATAAAATAGGGACAGCACGTGGACGTTGACAAAATGAATTGCGACAAAATCAATTATTATCACCATGGATGCAAATACTGATATTAATAAATTCTTTTTTCTAAAATTGCAAATAGGGTTTATTTATAGTTAATGTTGTAAAGTAAACTTTATGTTCATCTGCAAAAATAATAAAAAAAAATAAAAATTAATAAATACTTCATAAATCTAATGAAATAACTCAACTAAAAGTGTGCGTGTTGTCTCCTTGGTTATGAAGAGTTTTCATTCACTGTATACTTTGCCCTCACTGTATACTCAAAGACTGTATACTTTGCAATATGAGATATTTCATCTTTTTTAAGAGCCTCAACCCATTTTGTTCGTCTCTTTTCATTTTTGGTATACTAAGAAAAATTTTCTGAGGATGAACACGAACACGGAGGATTAGAACACGAACTATTCTATTTGATTGAAATAGAAGCAAAAGCCTTCTTTCTGCAAATTGCTATTTTTTTTTCTGTAAACTGTCAGGATGACATTAGTTTGAATAAATCTATAGCAGACGTACGTTTTAGCAACACTTGCATTTAGCCAATTATTTCAAAGTTCCCTTATCACGTCATAACCAGAGAATCGAATTTTTAACATTTTTTTCTCTAGTTAAACCTGGTCTATTTTCTGAACTAAAAATACGGGTCAAATATTTTTTTAAGTACAAAATAGCAATTTTGTACTCGTTTGAATTCGGCTCGTGTCGCAAACTTTCAAACTCGTGCAAAATGTGCATCATTTAGTGCTTGTTACATAATATACTATTATTTTACTAGTACATACACTAAAGAGGTACTTTATGGACGGAACATTGAATTATAAAGAATAATTTATTAAGCAGTCGGACATAAAAGACTAACTGCACTGCATCCGTTTTCTTTCGAGTCATGGATAAATGAATAAGCGATAGAGAGAAACAGAAAAATGGCGGTTGTCTAACTCACAATTTGAACAGTTTGTCGCCATTTCGAGCGTGTCCGCTGAGTTACTACTTATGCGACGTAAAATAAATAGAATAGATTGAGAAAGTTTTTCATATACAGAGTGATATAAAAGTATGGAATAAAATTCAAATTTTCTAAGTTAATTTTTTTTAGAATAACGCCAGGACAGATCGATTTTTTTTTTATTGCGCACGTTTTTAACTTATACCCAAATCTTTTTTCCAACAGGTTTTTTGCTGCGACGTAATGGATTATTTTTTTAAATAACAACCCCTATTTTTGGTGTTAAAAGTTGAAACTACTTTTTTTCTGAGTATAACAGTATCACATTTGTAGGGTCTAAAATAAAAACATTAAGTAATTTAACTAATTTAAATGTTTTATTAAATTTTTCTAAATAAACGCAATTTTCAACAGAATTACTGAACTAAATGTTCAAATTAATGTCCTTCCGTTTCTTGACAATAATACAACCGGTTTTCGAAATCCGTTGGCACATTATTTCTAATCTTTTGACTAATTAAGCGGTACTGATTTGTAATTTTTTCTCTAATATCCTATAAATTTCTTGATTTTGTTGCAAATACTTTTGATTTTAAGTAGCCCTCTCAGAAAAACGGGCAAAACATCATCTAAATAATCTCTGACAACATGAGCGTAATGTGGAGGTCTTGTTGAAACCATACATTAGCTGCTGGTATGTCTGGATTGTTCAGTCAATGAGACGTCGATAAATACGGTCTTAAAATGTTATCTGACAAAACCACACCAAACATTCGGTTTTTGTGGATGTCGAGTATGGGTTTCTCTCATGCAGTGCGGATTTTTTATCGACCCATCTAGGCAATTATGTCTTTTTTGGGCTAAACCTATTTGACTTTTTTTATGGGGCTACTTAAAATCAAAAGTATTTGCAACAAAACCAAGAGATTTAGAGGAATTAAGAGAAATAATCACAAATCATCAGTGCCGCTTAATTAGTCAAATAATTATAAATAATGTGTTAACAAAGTTCGAAAAATGGTTGTCTTATTGCCAAGAAAGAGAAGGACGTCAATTTAAACATTCAGCTCAGTAATTCTGTTAACAATTGCGTCTATTTTAAAAAAATCAATAAAACATTTAAATTGGTTAAATAACTTAAAGTGTTTATTTTAGACCCTACAAATGTTATACTGTTAGGCTCAGAAAAAAAAGGGGTTAAAAAAATTGTTTCGATTTTCAACACCAAAAATAAGTGTTGTTATTTAAAAAAAAAACGATTACGTCATAGCAAAAACCGGTTGACAAAAGAAATTTGGAAATAACCGAAAAACGTGCGCAATAAAATATAAAATCGACCTGTCTTGGGTTTTTTGTCTTTTTTTAGTAAAAAAATCCACCAAGAATTTAAAAAGATTTAAAAAAAAATACTTAGAAAATGTGGATTTTATTCCATATTTTTATGTCACTCTGTGTGAAAAATAAATTAGGGCTCTTATGAAAGATGCGAATTTTTAAAGTGCTCAATTTCTGAAGTATTCGGTACTTTTTTTTATTGGGCCAAACAATATTTTTTCTAAAGATGTAATGTTCTTTTGCATTCCTGCAAAAAGGACCGATTCAACATAATAACTGATTACGTAAATAACTATTATTAATTATTATTTATGTATTGGCAAACCGATAGCACAAATCAAAAATTATTGAACACACTAAAATATTGTACTTGATTATTTATCTTTGTAGGAAAAACAGGGCGACATAACTGAAGATGAAACAGTCCGATTTAAGTCTTATCTACTCAGTTTAGGTATTGATGATCCCGTAACGCGAAATTCTTTTAAATCAGACAATCAATACTACAGAAGCTTAGCAAGAGAGATATGTGACTTGCTTCTAACTCATATTGAAGATAGGGGAGGGATGATGGCTTTAACTGATGTATTTTGTTGGGTAAATAGAGCTAGAGCTTTAGAACTACTTTCTCCTGAAGATGTTTTAAACGCTTGTCAAATAATGGAATCCTTGTCGTTGCCATTAAAATTAATCCAGTTTAGTTCAGGTGTTATGGTACTTCAACTTGCAACATTGGATGACGAAAGTGTTGCAGAAGCTACAATGATTTTGGTAATATAAGTATTAAAAATGTTTTCTAATTTTAAAATTTGATTTACAGTTGAATGATAAAGGATCACTTTCTTCTGAAGAATTGGCACAAGCACTTGGCATATCTGTTGTTTTAGCTAAAGAAAGGTTACTAACTGCGGAGAAATATGGAAAGTCTTGTCGAGATGATTCTATTGAAGGTCTAAGATTTTATCCTAATAGATTTTTAACAAATTAATATGTTTTTTACTTGACTTCAATTATATCGCTCTTTTATTTTTATACACATAAATTTAGGGTATAATTTGAAATATATATTTTTGTTGGTTTGCCGTTCCGAAAGCGTCCGTTTTGTAACGGCAAATTGAAACAGCGGTTTCAATTGAAATGATGTTTCTGAAAAAACGTTGTTGATTTGTCAACCAATGTACCGCCAATTTTTATCGGTTACTCTGTTATAGTAATTTTATCAGAAAATAAAAATTTGACTTAAGTAACTTAACAAAGCTGCCGAAGTCGAAATAATAAATGGCCACAGGCAAAAAACATCTGGCACCGACAAAAGTACCTTCTTTGCTGATGATATCTCACTGCTCAGCACAGGAGATAGTCTAGAGAAAGTTGTGAAATTAAGGAGCGAGGCACAATTTAGGGCTGGAATGAAAACAAGAATGTAAACTTATTATTTACAATGAAATATGAAGAAACAATGAATCTTGACTTTAAAGATCATACAAAATTCTTAGATATAAACATTGATAATGTTATTGTGGACAGTAGAAGGGGAGGTATTAGGAAAACACCTAAGTAAAATAATTTTCTTAGTACGAAAGTTAGCTGGTTATGTATCGAATACAACTTTAAAGGTTACAGATTTCGCACTATTTCAATCAAAAATCTCATTTGGTGGCTTCGTGTGAGGACATTCTGCTATAAGACAGAATTTTCTCACTGCAAAGAAGGGTAACAAGGATTATGACTAAATTGTATTACAGAGCTGATTGCAAGTCTGCATTTGTTGACTTGGAAATCATTACTGTGCCATTTCTATACATCTATAAATGTTTACTACATGTGAGACAAAACATTATATAAATTTTCTAGACACTTTGATATGCACGAACATCTGATCAGAAACAGGAACGAATTAGATGCAACTTTAATAAGCTAAATAGAACGCAAACAGGTACAAGATATTATGAAGTACAGTTCTTCAATATGCTCCCTGCCAATTTTAGAAATATATACTTTAATGTATTTAAGTCAAAATTGAAGACACTTCTAACAAAAAACTCTATTTACAAATTTAGTGACTTTAATTTAAATATTGTAATTTTAATATGTTGTAATTGACGTATGTAAAAAAACATCAATAAATTATTATTATTATACCTTTATTACCACGGTACCTTGAATAATACGGTAGCCGCATCCCACCACTTAAAATAAGCGCAGATTGCATTCGGTAGTATGAATCTGAATCTGCCGGTAATAATGAATCTGTCTCACCGTCTCATTCCCACTTGTAATAAAATTATTAGAGTATGCCTCAATCTACATAGACATATAGCTTCGTGTGAATTTGACACTTGACAGAACACAAACAAAACATTTAAATAACAAAAATATTGTAATTTTGAAAATTACATTGCAGAACCTTTGTTGCTGCAACAGAACTGAATACAAGGAATTACATTTTTATACCCAAAATTTTAATTTCTTAGCTGTGGTCATCTGGTTTGCATTCGAGTTTCTAATACTACCCTAGAAGCTTTGTCTTTGTCGTCGCGTTAAGCTGAAAAAAGATGAAAAGTGTGACATTATTAATACAATACGTTTTGTGTTCATTGCATTTTAGGCTATGATGTAGAAAGAGATAGCAATAAGAACGTAAATCTTTACTTGCGTTGAAGGTTTTATTACAAATGGGGAAAACACGGTGAGACAGACTTTACTATACCATATAAACTGTATGCATTAGGATGAGAGGAATAATATAATTTTATATTTATATACTTATATTTTAATTTTATATTTATATATTTTTACGTATTATTTAAAAAAAATTCTTTTAACCATTGAAGTACAAACTTTGTCTTTTTTAAGTCATTTTAACAGTAGTTTTAAGAAGTAATTAAAAAATAATAATTACTAAACATTACTAGAGAATCATAGCCTGATTTTTTTCCTATAAGAAGCTGCAAAAGTTTATTAGAAAAAAAAAATTTACTTCTTATTTTATGGGGACTTCGAAACCCTTGCAAAGCATTATTTCCTATTGGTAAGGTGCAGTCGGCAGGAAAGGTACGGATTCCTCTTAAGTTTTATTCTAACTTAGTTAACAACAAGGCAAAATATTTATAAATTTATTCAATAATTATTTTCCACAGTGCCAAGACACAAACAAATATTTAAAAGCATAACCGGGAACCTAGACTACGAAAATAGACAGAAATTTGAACAATTAATCTAAAATTTACAATAAAATATTCAGTATCTTTTAAATTAATTAGTAATTTTAACAGGACAATAAGAGATTTATAACAAAATCAACAAACTTTAGGTAAACAAATCAATGATTTTCAGTCAATTTCCACATTGGATCACTAAACTTAATTCAATATATATATCGATCGACAGAAAGAGTTCTTGACAGCAAGTAGGATGTGTATGTTATTTGGTCTATAAGTGTTAAAGTATTAGCACCCCAACATCTACAAACTTTAATAGGACTAGAACATTCGTGATACGTCAAATAAAAGGTAAGGACCGGTAGAGTGTGACAAAAAATCGCATCAAAATATCTTAATTGTTAACCTTGATATGGAGAAAACAAGTGATGGACGGATATTTTTGGAGATAATTTTCTGACTGTTTTACCACACGATAACTAATCTTTTAACGGAGGAAAAATACTTTGAGTTGCTATATGATATCATAGATCCTCTCTTCACTTGTATCACAGATACAATTGAAAAAGGCCCCATATTAAACCCCGATGAAGTACCTAATCTTCCAGCAGGATGGCGTAACATCTCATTATTTTATGGTAGACTGTGAGGGAGTATTTAAACAACAGGTACCCAAACAAATCGGAAAGGTAACATTGAATGGCCGGCCAGATCGCCAGATTTTGAACAGTTTATTTAAGTTAATAAATATTACAGCAAAACATCCATTTATGAATTATTTTACTTCGTACCTCTATTAAAAATGAAAATACTCTGTTGATTTTTTTGTGTTGCATTCTCTCGGTCTTTAATTTTTATTTGATGTATCACAAATAGTATGGGTCTATTAAAGTTTGTAGGGGTTGGGGGTTGGAGTGCTAAACTTTAACACTTACAGACCAAATAACATATCCATCAGTGGCGGCCGGTGATTTTATAAAACTCTGTATTTTGAAAATGGATTATGTGATCCAAATTTTGTTATAAAGGATTATTATTGAGACCACACTGAGGGCAACTGCTAAAAAAAAATAGGTCGAAAATTGCGAAATTTAATTTTTAAAAATATGGTGGGCCTCACCTGGTTATTTCCGAAGGGTTTATATTAGAGCGGTGTCGATTTTTTTTCAGCATTATGAGACAAATTGATGACTAGTCTTATTTTGGTTTTTTCAAAAATTTTAATTATAGAAAAAGTTGTGAGCATTTGAAACTTAATTTTCGAAAAATATTTTTTTTTTTAAATTTCAACCTTATATCTTTTTAAATTTAAAATTTTGAACAAAACTCCAATAAACTAGTCATTAATTGGTTTCATAATGCTGAAAAAAATCGGCACTGGCCTAACATAAACCCTTTCTGAAATAACCAGGTGAGGCCCACTATTTTTAAAAATCAAATTTCGCAAATTTTGATCATTTTTTTTGTAGCAGTTGTTCTTAGTCTAGTCTCAGTAGTAATGCTTTATAACAGAATTTGAATCTCATGCCCGATTTTCAAAATACAGAGTTTTAAAAAATCACCGGCCGCCACTGATA
The DNA here is from genome assembly GCA_029207805.1 of Tribolium confusum. Lineage (NCBI taxonomy): Eukaryota > Metazoa > Arthropoda > Insecta > Coleoptera > Tenebrionidae > Tribolium > Tribolium confusum. The sequence goes on from JALGAY010000005.1 coordinate 32,981,748, forward strand.
TTTATCCTACTTTCCCCTTGATACTGTCGAAACGGTTTTTTCCTTATTTTTTATCTTTACGTGTTTATATGTTCTTTTCCTTCAGAGAACTATCTTTTTGTCCAGAATATGAAATAGAAACATTAACCCCTCAACCCAAGTCTTAGATGACGGACCGCTTACGGAGACATGTCCATTGTGAACAACCCTTCACTTATTTACAACATCCATAGTTTTCAGTCGGATTCAAACCGACATCGGTTTGGCTCTACTGCTCTAGTGGTTCGGGGTGTGCAACGCCTACCACTAGGCTACTGCTGATATTTTCGTTGGCACATTGTGTTGTTGTGTGTAAATATAGTAGATTCTCATATTATATTCAATGTGTTGTGCTCAAATCATTCCGTTTTCAAAGTCTATTTAGGCGTTACAATATTTAAAAAAATATACAGGCTGTCCCAACGGTCCGAAAAAGCTCTATAACTTGTTTATTTTAAGAGATATTGATTTTCTCTTTTTTTTAGATTATAGCTGCGTTTTTAATGCACATTCTAAAAGTATTGCGGTTTATATACAGGGTGTCCCAATACTAAAAAACTATGTACTAAAGTAATGTTTTTTTAATGGAATCTACCTAGTTTGATTTTATTTTTGGATTTTATGCTAAATTATAAATTACTTTTATAGAGGTTGTTTTCATTTATCTGTTATGAATTTTGATTTGTGGCGCTTTTTTACCTGAATTTTTGAAATGCAGGGGTCTGTTTAAAAATTCGTACCTTCTAAATGCTTGCACACAAGTTAAAGTAAGTAACACCGTTTGATTCCTGAATGTTTGCCGCATCTTTTAAGTGTTTACTCAACAACCTGCTCAGTGGTGTGTGCGTACTGTGATTGTTTAAACATGACAAATTAAAAATGTAAAAAACTCATTTTTTTCAAATGGCACTCTCTATTTATTATTGCACCAATCAAAAGATCTTTTGAAAAGCTTTCCATCAATATAGGGTTTGTATAGTCTAGTGTAAAATTCTAAGTTGCTCCTCCTAAATTAATTAAATTTCGATAAACTTTTCTGTTTTGGACAAAAAAATCGATTGGGCTTCTATCGTTGTTACAATCTCTCAATTTTATTGTGAAGATTATTAAGACCTACATGAATAAGACCCAAAATGAATTTTACTCGTCAAGAAATCATTAACATGGTATACAGTCTTGGTGAAGCCGTTGAATGAATACACAATGGTATAACTCATTCAACGGTGAAGTGGATCGTAATATTTTATTGGCTCAAAGACTCTACAAACAAAAATACCCAAATGCAAGACTGCCGCAAAGTGCTGCATTTGAAAAATTGAAGGATAGATTTGATGCTACAGGAAGCGTTACGTACCAGAAAAAAAAGTATTAGCACGAAAAATAGACGAAAACCTGGAATTGGAAGATTTCTTCCTTTGGGGATTTGTGAAAGAAAAGGTGTATAAACTGAGACCAACAACTGCTTAGTATATGAAACAAAGAATACGCGATACGTTCCATTTAATAAATGTAGATATGCTAAGTCGTGTTAGACTATCTTTTAGACGAAGACTGCATACTTGTATTGAGGAAAATGAAAATGGTAATATTTTTGAGCATCTGGTATAAAGAAAATTGTAAAATAGCTTTAATGTTTTTTTATTTGTTAATATTTTTACATTTTTTTACTAAATTGGGTTAATACTGCTTTGCGATATGTTAGATTTTGTCTAATTTTCTCTAAAAATATAGTTAATGTAGGATCGCAACTTAGAATTTTACACTAGACTTTACAAATCTTATAATGATGGAAAGCTTGTCAAAAGATATTTCGATTGGTACAATAATACGTAGAGGGTGCCATTTGAAAAAAATGAGTTTTTGACATTTTTAATTTGTCATGTTTGAAAAATCGCAGTAGGCACATGCCACTGAGCAGGTTGTTGAGTAAACACTTAGAAGATGCATCAAACATTCAGGAATCAAACGGCGTTACTTACTTTAACTTGTGTGCAAGCATTTAGAAAGTACGAATTTTTAGACAGACCCTTGCTTTTCAAAAATTCTGGTAAAAAAGCGACACAAATCAAAATTGATAACAGATAAATGAAAACAACTTTTATAAATGTTATTTGTAATTTAGTATAAAATTCAAAAATAAAATCTAACTGAGTAGATTTTTTTAATTTTGGGACACTCTGTGTATATAAACCGCAATATTCTTAAAATGTGCAGCAGAAACGCAACTATAATCTAAAAAGAAGAAAAAGTTAGTATCTCCTAACATAAACAAGTTATAGAGCTTTTTCGGACCATTGGGGCAGCTTGTATATAGGCCTTGTATAACCCGGCGCCTCCACCATATGTGAGATCTACTTTGCTCTTTTATCATAGCCACTTTAGTTTGTGGCCTCTCATAAATTAAACAATTAAAACTTATTATTTTTTGTTTTTGTAAAGTTATTTTACTTAAATATGTTTCAATTATTTATTTCTAACAAAATTGTGGTTGTAAGAACGACGGCAGTTAAAATCCATTGTATTATATAAAAGCACCCAGGGCACAATTTCTTCGAACGGTGCTTTATTGCTAATCAGCAAATTGCGCATGCCGCATCAAGAGGGTGGTTTAGAAAAAACGTATTTGTCAAAATCAGATATGTAAAATTATTTTATTTAAATAAACAACTGTATCTTATTGATGTCTTTATCTACCACTGCTCCAATTATAAACGTCTGCCCATAGACAAAGAAGCGTCTGCCTACCAAAAAGCAAAAATCATGAATTAGGCGCTGTTTGAACCGCCCCTGAATCTGCGCCGTCTCCGATTCCCAATCACATGAGGTCGTAAAATGTGTGGGGTTTTCTCCAGCGTTTTGCACGCATTTATATTAAATATAGGTGTAAGCAGGGCCGTAGTGGTCTTTGTGTGGTAGTCTATTTGAAATGGAGGCGCTGTATGGATACCATAAATGCATAGACAATTTCTGTACCTGATCATAAAGTGTGACTTAAATTCGACTAATATGGAATAAATCACGGCCTATAGGAGAAACTACAGGTATGTAGGTGTTATATTTAACCCAATGTTTCTTCGAAAAACGTAGAGAAAGGGTGACACACTTAAATACGGTTTTGTGTGTTAAAAGAGTGTGATGCCTAATTAACTTTTTTTTTATTAATAAATTATTAAAACTGTTTCAATTAATTACTTATTTAAATTTCTGTTGCATAAAAATAAATATTAGTATTATTATTTTGTTTGTTTAGGCATTTTAAATTTGAAATAGTTAGAAAAATTTAAAAATTAATGTGATATTTTCTATATAAAATTAACAAATATTAAAAAAAATTAAAACAATAAACAAAACAATAAATTAAGAATTAATAAAAATTATAAATGCGTTACTTGCGTAGATGTCATTGACTTAAATTGATCAATAACTGCATTTTTACATCGTGTTGCAATATATTTCTCGTCAATTTTATAGCAATTAAAAAGCTCTCCCATAAAGTTAACTTGTTGCAAGTATAAATGAAAATTTCTTTACAACCACAAATAGACCGCTTGTTTAATCACTAAAATTATTATTTGTCTTTAACGTAATTATACACCTGCAGGTAAAGTAATGGACATAATAGATACGGTGCTTTTAATTTTTAATTTGCTTATAACGCAAATATTAATCAGTGGCGTTATTTAAAAAAGTGGTAGACAAACAGTTTTTTTATGACAAAGGGGTGATTAAAAATGAACACAAAATTTAATTTGTAAAAAAAGCATAATAGTATTATTTACTCGAAAATAGAAATATTTTTTTATACAGAGTATTTGTAAATGTTTTTTGGTAAAAATACCTATGAAAAACAAATTTTGATGTGCCGTTTTTTGAGAATTGTTAGTTTTTGGACATCTATCCGTCATAAAAATCAATAATTGTGAAATATCTTTATTAATCCTTACTTATTCTGCCTTAAATCAGAAAGTTGAGTTTTAATTATGGGACCACTCTATAAAAAAACTTAAAAACTTGGTTTTAAACTTATAAATTTCTTTTTCCTTTTTTCTAATTGTTTTTACATAAATATTGGTTGAAAAAAAAGTACGAAACGAAAAGAAACCAGGAAAATTAGTATTATTTGTACGACGATAAGTACTTGAAAAAAGTAATGTAATTGAATAATTCTAAAAAATAACTGTTTCAAAAAGATGCAAACGCACAGTATAGAAATGAGTCAGTATGGAACTTGTCAATAACCTAGCTTTCCTTCAAGTTAAATGTAAGATGGTGCCACCAATTTTTGAATTTAATAAAAGTAATTAGTAATACATTAGTAATTAGTAATTCGAATCTAAAGGGCTATAATTGTAAATAATACGATAAATAATCGAAAGACAAAAATTAAAATTTTCGTAAAAACAAAGTAAAAATTTACTAAAAAGTAGAAAACATTTTAGTAGTGTATAACAAATAATAAACTACCTATAAATAGATGTCTTAAGATGACTGCAAGATGCAGATACGAGAATGACCGATATATTACTGAAGTAAGATAGACACATTTTTTCTATTGCATGTGTTAGCTCAATTTTTTTAAATTTGTTAAATTTTGGAAAGTTTAATTTTTAATATTGTATTATCGATTTTGTAGTTTGCACTTCCAGTGTTAATAAGTTCTTAAAATACTATATTTTTTAAAAGGCTTTTCAAACTGAATTGATGTGTTGGATTAAATGTATTTCCTCCCTGTTTTCTAATAAAATCAAATAAATTTTGTAAAGTGTCTAGAAAAGACGTCTGGGTAAACAAAATTAAATCCAGCCGGTTCCAAACTTTTAAACCTAAACCATAATTCTAAAATCGCTGAAATTGAAATTTTTGTAAGCATAACAAATCGGGTCCTACATTTTGGATACAAATTAGAGTGTCTAAAAACTAATGTCCATTTCCATATAAGAAATATGTTAAAAATAAAACAAAACAAAAATTAATTTAACTCATAGTACTGTTGATAATAATCTTTTTTAATTTTTTTTTTGCTTCAATGTTAGAATGATTTTTTAAAAGTTATAAAAGGTTACACATTTTTGAATAGAATAAGTTACACGTATAATGTAGATATATTGACTTTTGCCATTATTTATTGAAAATGATAGGACTCTCTTTTTAAAATAAATATTTGTTCTTTTAGTAGTAAAATATCAGATTCATTTAATTATCTTCTAAAAAAGTATTTAAAAAAATTATTTTAGTCAACCAACATTGCATATACTGTGGCTCTACCTAGTAGACTCCACTTGTAAGAATGCTAACTCGGTCATATTAAATGAGAAAATTTATAGCGAGTTGACCATATTGGTTTCTTATCTGTGGCAAATCTGTGGTGTATACTGTGGCAAATGCAAGAATAACAAAAATTTAATTAAACTAAGAAACATTTATAAACACTCTGTAATGTAAAATACTTAGATTGCCATTTTATATTGGAATAGAACATCCAATAAATTATCTTCACTACTTGTTTTTCTGGGGATGTTCCTCAATGGATTACCGCATTATTGTAATATACAGAATGGACCAAATGTATGGAACGGGCCAAATGTATTTTGGCTAAACTATGAAGAATTTTGAAAAAACAAAATATAGGCATAAATAGCTAGAAAGATGCTACCTGAAACAATGATTAAAAAAATTTTATTTGTTAAAATTTTTAAGATAACTATAGCAACATTTTTGTTTTTATGTGATTTTTTTTCTTGATTTTTTTAAAAAGCAAGTTTTTTAAGAGAAATGTTGCCGTACAAATTGTTTTAATTTTAATTTTATAAATTATTAATAAAAAAAATAAACATTTCCGAATTTTATTTTTGATTTTCGCCAAATCTACAACATTTTTGGTTAATTCAAGTAATTCATGTTGAAAATTAAGATACTAATAAAGATAAAAAGGTAATAAAGATACTTTATTATTTATTATTAATCTTTACTACCGAAGGATTTGACTTAGAATTAGCCCGTTAGAGTTGGTATCAATTTTTAAATGAAAATATTTTCCTCCGGTGCCCATAAAATGTTAGGACAAATTAAATAATGTTAAAAATGATCAAATTTCTACCGATTAATCAGTTTTTTTTTCTATTTTAGCAGTAACTACTAATTGAAAATGATTTTGTGTAATAAACTGTAGCAGCTGATCGTCAGTGGTTGTAGATTTTCATCATACCGATCGAAGTCTTTTGCTTATTTCTTTGCCATGATCCAAAAAATTATTTCGCTAGATATTCTCGAAATATCTGACTTAGAATTAGCCCGTCAGATGACAAGAAGGGAAGGGGAGAGAACGCGTCCTACTTCACTTTTCACTGGTTTGCGTAAGGTGGAAGACAGTTTTGACAAAATCTTTCTTTTACCAATTTATTTAAACTAAAATCCCGACGTTTTTGACGTGTACTATTTACATTTTATTTATTTATATCTAGTACTACAACATACTCGTAATGTGCACTACAAAATAATAAAAAATTAAGGAAAAACAAATTAATTTTTATTGTTAAATTATTAATTGTTTAAATAAATTATTTTTTAAAAACTTTTTTAAAGAACTGTAATTAGCTTTTCAACATGAATTACTTGAATTAACCAAAAATGTTGTAGATTTGGCGAAAATCAAAGATAAAATTAAAAAATGTTTATTTTTTTTATTGAAAATTTATAGAGTTAAAATAAAACAATTTGTACAGCAACATTTCTCTTAAAAAACTCATTTTTTAAAAAAAATCAAAAAAACAAATTCACATAAAAACAAAAATGTTGCTATAGTTGTCTTAAAAATTTAAACAAATAAAAAATTTTTAAGCATGGCCTCGGGTAGCATCTTCCTAGCCATTTAATGCCTATATTTTGTCTTTTCAAAATTCTTTATAGTTTAGCCAAAAAACGGCCGTTCCATACATTTGGTCCATCCTGTATGTGAATTCCGTGAAGAGTCTTGAACTAATAAATCTTTAACAAATGTCAAGTAGACATTTTACTACTAAATATTAATTTGGGAATACTACACAAACAAACAGCATATTTGTTATTTTCTTATGTAGTACAATGTTTTCTTTAAAGATGTTGTACAATGTTATATCCTGAGATCGAAATGTACTTGAATCAGAGCAGGCTGCGCCAACGTAATTGTAATGATTAGACACGTCATTACAGTTACGCTGGCACAGCTTGCTCTGATTCAGTTACATATCGATCTCACCTTATAATTACATGTAATTTAGATTTTGTAAATCTTGAAACAGAGTGAGTTCTCGGTTTCATTTGTCAATATAGTGACACTATAGAATAGACTATAGCATTACGATGAATTTTTATCATTTTTCTGGTATTGTTAAATCTTTAATTTTTTGTGTTCTTACAATAATGATTATTTATCGTAAGAAACTACAATTATGGTTTGCAAAAAGTGGGCAAAACGGCCTGAAACACTAGTTATTAGCCTATATTGGGTAACAGCGGTACTTTGACAACCGCTGACGTCAGTAGATCCAACTTGATTAGCAACATCCACAAAAGAATAAAGCGTGAAGATAATTTGTTTGATGTTCTATTCCACTCAAAATGCCATCTTACTTCATCTTACAATAAAAATATTTGGATTTTTTGAGTAATGTATCTATACTTTTTTGACAATTTAAATTTTGCGTTTATTTTGAATTACCTTTTATTTATCTTAATTTAGTCACCTGTTTTCTTTCTTTTCATTCTTGGAGGCTCTGTTTATCTTACAAATAGGTCAGTTTCCAGTTTTTTAATATGTTTTCTTTTTTGTTTTGTTTATTATGTTGCTTTTTCTTCCAAGTTGGCTGGCAATTGAGGTAACTTGTGAGAAAATTAACGTGAGATCGAAATGTAACTGAATCAGAGCAAGCCGTGGAAGTGGGTATTAACATTAGACACATCATTACAGTTACGCTGGTACAGCCTGCTATAATTCAGTTACATTTCGTTCTCACCTTATATAATGTTAGAGTGACTTGTTAGTCAACTTAGCACATAATAATTCTGAAAAAAATATTAAGTATTGATTTAAAATTTTTGTATTCTTTGCAGATGGGAAATTTGCAAATCTCTATTTTGATCCTTTTGGTTATGATAATTTTACTGTTGGCAGTTTTTTTGGTCTTCTGTTATTCACTGGATGTTGTTACATGGATTACCGCCTGGGTATATTCAAACCAAGAAGAAAAAGTCGGCCTCACACGGTCTAAAGGACATTATAATGCTAACGGATATTTGGTAGGTCCATAGTGTACCAATAAGTCGTAAGAATACATAATAATTTTTATTCCATACTGTAACTCAGTAGCCTATTTTCTGGATCAATTTGAGTCCGAAAGTGCAGAAGAAAAATTTGTATACCTACTGTAAAATTTCAATTACGGGATTTATGTAAATAACTATTTATATGTTTGTTCTAACAACAGTTCAGAACGGGTCAGAATTACACTGCACATGCGAAGTAGCGTTATAATGCTCCAAAATCTCTATTGTCATGCTCAGTATAGTTCTGAACCGCTCTGAAGTTGTTATAAACTATTGTTGGAACGAACTTATTGTGTGAAAATGAAAAGAACAATAAAAACCAATCTCGGCTTTAAATGTTTTTTGTCCGCTCATTTATGAATGAAATGTTAGCTAAATTGTAATATTTGTTTTTATTACAGGTACATTCCGATTCAGATATTCACTTAGATTCAACTGGTAGCTTCAAACGATTTGACTCAGTTGACAGAGATTTTAAAATAACACTTGCCACAACGAGCCTTATGGGAGAATGGAATAGTTATGAAGAGGACAGTTCGATACCTCCTCAACCCCTTCGACCAGCACCTATTCCATTACCATCACCTCCAGCCACTACCAAGGAAATTACCATAACTAAAAAACAAGGGTAAATTAAAAGAATAGCAAAAAATGATACTAATGAATGTTTTTGAAGCAGATAGCCTACCTGAAAAAATCAAAAAATAAAAACTTATTTTTTTTATTTCTTAATAATATCCTGGTTTTCAAAAAATTATTTAATCATAACGCCGGATCCAGTTCTTTTTATTTAGTGCCGAAATTTTCTAAATTGCGACTATCTATTTGACGAAAATTTGATGGGTGTCCTCATTCCTCTCCTTTCACTAGAGAAGTAAAGGGTTAGGTACTATAAATGATTGTAGTCCAAGCAGGCTGTGCCTGTGTATTTTAGTTTTTACCGCTCTACTTAAACATGAAACAAAAACCATAACGACAGAGATTGATTTCAGCTTAGTTATATACTGCAGCTACTGTCAGATTATAAATAAACATAACAACAAAGCGGCACAGAGCAAATTTTACATTGCAAATTATGGCCAACTTTGACTACAATCATTTATAATGATCCTGTATATTAATATCAAAACATAAATAAATACTTTTTTTGATACATATTTACTTAGGTTGCAAAAATTAATATATAAATCTCTTCACGATTTAATTTAACCCACACTTCGCAAACTATAATTGTATACCTTTTATACCTTAATTGTATACCTTAAACTTAAACACTATATTTATTAATAAAATTTCATTAGTGCTTTCAGTGAAGATTTCATAGAAAAGACATCTATTTCGCCTATTCCTCGACCAGTATCTTCTGTCAACATGGCGACATTAGCTTCTCAGTCATCGTTTCCAGTTTGTATAACGCCGCCACCCACTCCTTCAACCCCATCTCACTTTGCTACACCACAAGTAGAAACTCAAAATGATGAAGTAGACACCGTTTCGGTTGCTTTAAAAAGGGCCCTTTCTTGCGACAGCGTATGTTCAGATACTTCCGTTGCCCTGGGAGATCTCGAAGAAGTCAATATTACAGGGTATTTGTGTATCGGATTAGAATACGAAAGGTAATTGCCAACTTTGCTTCTTTATATTCCTGGTATTAAGTCTATTTGAAATAGAGAGTATAAATAAACGAAATATTAAATAGGTACTTTCTTTTGAAATTTCTCATTGTCCACTTTGTGTTTATTCATATGTTTAAAGGAATTCGTAGTTTACTAATGTTAACTACATTATCAATAACTTCATAAAATATTTAAAATAATAGGTTTTTGTTTCAAGTGAATGTTGTGACTTGGTGGTGAACGTCCTTGAAGCTAAAGATTTAATTGGACCTAATCGAATAGAAGACGTATCGGATTCCTACGTTCGCGTTTTCCTTCTTCCAGACAAAGAAGCGACAATACAAACGAAGGTTTATCGAGGATCAAACAGTCCTAGTTATAAAGAACGTTTCCTTTTTTCTCTAAATCCGAGAGAACAATCGTTAAGATCTCTTTGTTTCCATGTATACTCCACGGATTTATTGTCGCATACATTGATCGGGGAAGGAGATATTCGTCTAGGAGACATTAGTTTAAGGCAACCAGTCACTACATGGGTCACTCTTACCGATACGGGACAAGTATAGACGTGACTCTCTACTAATGCATTCTTAATTGAATTATTTATTCTAGAAAGGGACCGAATTTGGCGAATTAATGTTTTCACTCAGCTATTTACCTACTGCTGAGAGACTGACAGTTGTTGTTGTTAAAGCGAGAAACTTAAAATTTCAAAATGAATCGCCAGGAGATGCTTTTGTTAAAGTAAGTATTGTAAATAAGAAACGAAAAGAACGAAGTATTCTAATCTTTCAGGTTTACTTAATGCAACAAGGCAAAAAAATCAATAAGAAAAAAACCTCAACAAAAAAAGCCGAAAGAAGCCCGATTTTTAACGAGTCAATGATGTTTAGTGTACCTGCTCATACTCTATCGGTAATAGTTAGTTTTAACGTCTTTATTGCCTAATTGGCTTTACAGTCCTACGTATTTGAAAGTTTGATTACCATTTTTATACAATTTTTTTAATTTAACGAAAATAATTTTAATTCTTCTCCAATTTTCTTCTAGCACACGTAACTTTTTTCATTCATTCTTTCTCTTTTCCATTTTCGTTTACAACTTTTATCCTTCCATAATCGCACATTCTTAACTTTACACTCTCTGACAAACAATGCTCTATCGTCTCCCTTTCTTCTCTACATAATCTACACATTCTCAATCTTCTTTCCAAAATTCATTTTCCCTTCCTATATTCCCACATCTGTATCTTGTAACCATTTTTTTATTTTTACTTTTCATTTTATCTAAATATTTTGTCAGTTCGGTGGTACCAATTTGTACCCTGATTCTTTTATAGTCGCAATTTTTTCCTGTTTATCTATGTCAGCATCTTTTTGTTTTAGTTCTTCTTCGATTGTTCTTTCTCTCATTCTTTCAATTTCTGCACACGCACACCCCTTTTATCCACCTAACATTACCATTTGCTCTTTTAATTTCAGCCCAGCACGGTTGTAGTATTCTGCATTCATGTCGCATTTTTTCCTGTTTCCACTCTCAACTTTTCTCTCTTACTGTGTACCCTGGCGTTTGTTTATTTAACCCTAACACCCACTTTATATACCTTTCTTGCACACACTCAATTTCTTCATATTCCTTCCATCTCCATACTTCTGCTCCATACATTACAATACTTATCACCAAACTGTCAACCATCATTCTTCTTTTAAAATTTTCACCAAATTAACGTTCTCCCAAATTCCAGACACTTCCTATTACTTTGTTTGCTTTTTTGACTACTTCCTTTATTTGTCCTTTGTCTGTCATACTACTATTTAATACATATCCCAAATATTTTCACTTGTTCTATATTTTTTCTTTGCCATTTCTATTCATCTTCTTTTTCGATTCTTACTTTCTTTCTAAACACCATCATTTTTGTTTTATCCACATTAACTTGGAGTTTTTTGTTTCTATTCTTACATATCTTTCCATAACTTTTATCATTTCTTTCATTTCACTCTTGCTCTTTGCTACAATTACTAAATCATCTGCAAACGCCAGGGACCACACTTTCTCTCTGCCTACAACTATCCCTCCTACTTGCGCTCTACTTAAAACTTCATCCACATCTCCCATATTTGCTAAGAATAATACAGGACTTAATGGACAGCCTTGTCTGACACCTTTATTTGTCCAAAAACTTTCACTTACTTCTTCGCCTACTTTTACTTGGTTAATAGTTTCCTCGTAAATTTCTTCCATTTTGCTTACCAACCACTTACACACCCCTTTCTCTCTAAGATACTGCCATAATTTTTCCCTATCCACACTGTCAAAAGCTTTTTTAAAATCCATGACCAATGCATACATTACATACGTCCTCCAGCCTTGTCTATTTCTTTCTTCGCCAGATGTCTCGAAATGCATACATTCTCCATGCCTCCCCTTCGTTTTCTGAACCCTGCCGCCTGTCCGTCTGATAACATACTTTCTTCGTCCATTTCCTTTCTCAATCTTTCCTTTAAAACCATCGCATATATTTTGTAGATCGTATTAAGTAAGGATATACCATGGTAGTTTTCAGTTTGGTCTTTATCCTCTTTTTTATGTATTGGTACAATTAACCCTTTTCTCCACTCCATAGGAAAGCCTCCTCTTATCCACACTGCATTTAGCACTTCCCATACGCTTTCCCATAGCTTTCTTGTACCAAACTTCATTTGGAATTCCTTCTTCTCCGGATGTTTTCTTTTTCCTTATGTCTTGACAAGATACATTTATTGTTACTTCCACCTAAAACCTCCATAAAGTGTTCCCTCCATTTATTCATACTTATATTCTCACTTATTTTGTCCTTTCTTTTTCTTTCTTCGTTTATAAATTTTCATTCTTCTGCTTCTGTTCTTATTTCTTTTATTTTCCTTTCTCCTTCTTCTTCTCTTCACACTTTGCTTTGTACTTTTTTCTTGTTTCTAAATACTCCGCTTTAGTAGCTTTTCCTTTTTTCCATTTTTTAAGTTTACTGCAAGCTTCTTTCTTTAGTTTGCCGCATTCCTTAATCCACCATTTATTTCTTCATGTTTTTAGATATATTTTTTCTTTGGTCATTGCTACTTTTATTTTACTAACTAGGTCTTTATACATACTATCAATATCTAAACCTCGGAAGTTTCCTTTATTTATTTGTTGTCTGTATTTTTCAATTGTATCTTCGTTCCATTTTGTTCTTAAAATTTATTTTTCTCTTTTTTCTTCTTGGTTTTATCGCTTTCTCGGGTCCTTTTATCGTGATTTCTAGAAGCATGTGATCAGCTTCGACCCTATTACCTACCTGGAATTTGACTATATTCTCCCAGGTTTCATTATTTGTAATTCTATAATCTATTGTGGTCATTTCATTCTGTCCAATATATGTAAATTCTCCTTCACGGTCACCTTCTTTGTTTCCATTTAGAATTTCTCAACCCCTCTCTTCAATCATCTCGATTAGTAATGAGCCTTCTTTATTTTCTATTTTATCTTTTGCTGTTTTTTTAAATTTTTTCATTGTCCTCCGTTTTTGCTTATTTGTCCCCACTCTCGCGTTGAAATCCCCCTTTATAATTAAACACTTTTCTTCTGTAGCTTTTATATTTTCCTCTGGTATTCGCTTTGTTCCTTTCATTTGTTTACTGTATACCGTCACTATTCCCCATTCTTCTGCATTCACTTTTATTTTCTTTTCTAAAATACTCTTTTTTATTCCACCTCTTTTTTCTTCTTTCAGTGTTTTTTTTATTTCAGTTAGGACGCTACTTTTGGCTCTACCTTTCTTTTTTTCTCTGGTCGCGTTTTGTATTTCCCAGTTAAAGTCTCCAGATAGTACTTTTTCCAAGTTCTTTCTTCCTTTTTCGTCAACCCATGTTTCTACTAAACCAACAATGTCGAAACTATTGACATAGTCCCAAAAACCAGCCTCCTTTTTGCCCAATCCTCCTACATTCCAGAAAAGAATTCTGAGATTGTTTTCCTCTTTAGAATTCTCTTTTTTCGAGGTTACCACTTCGTCTGTTGTTTCACTGCGTTTTGGTTTTTTCTTAAATTTTGTCATCCATTTAATCTTACTCTTGTCTTTGTTCATTGCCGGGTAATGTATTTAGTTTATTGTTGGAAGAATTGCTTTTTAGCTTTTTGAGTCACCCTTAGAGAGTTTTTTTCCACTAATTTTTCAACTTTTTTATCCCAAATCCAATCTTTTCCATCAATACACATTTTCTGGAAGCCCAACTTAACTTTCTTACCTTCTTTTCTTTCTCTTTTAGCTGTTTCTCTTAATTCTTTTTGTATTTGTCTTTCTTTTGCCGTTAAGTTACTATTTATGTATATCAGGTTACCTTCTTTATTTTTTAGTCTGCTTTTGTTTTCCAATATTTTCATCTTGTCTTGTAGTTTTTCCATTTTTACTACGCATCTGTCACTTCCAATTTTAATAACTTGTTCTACCTTTATTTCTACTTCTAATTCTTTCCTGGTAAAATTTTCTACAGCTTGTATTAATTCATCCTAATTTTTTGAGTTTATAACAATTCCTTGTGTAATCACATTTTTTTGCCTTTTATCTCTATCTAATAGTTCTATTTTTTCATTTACTTCTCGCAATTCTGATTTTAGGGTTTCATTTTCTTTGCGCAAAAATTCATTTTCTTTCTTTATTTCTATAATTTCTTTTGTATAATTTTGGTGATTAACTTTAATCTCTTTGATTTCTTCTATTACTGTTGCCATCATACTCATTAATTTGTCAATTTTTTAAGATAACTATAACAACATTTTTTTTTGACTTATTTCAGACAATCCAATTACGATTAACTGTAGCCGAAGCATCCAGTTGTTCTGCAACAAAAGCATATGCAATAGGTCATGTTATAGTAGGAGCTCAAGCTACTGGAAGATCACTCAATCATTGGAACCAAATGTTAACTGCCCTAAGAAAGCCGGTTGCCATGTGGCATACCCTCCGAAAATAATCATTCCCTTGTTTGTTGTACTTATCAACCCATTCATTATAACTATACATATATTTCAAATTAATTGTTACAAGCCTATCAGAACGATTTATGTAAATATACCTCCGTATGTGTACATTTACGGGCTATATTCTTAACTGTTACTTTGTTTCCGAATTCTATGACGGCATTTCACTGAAGATGTGATTTGTTTTACGTTGTACGTGAAAATACACACTTTCAAGGTGTTTACTTCCATAAATGTGATATACAGCCTTTTTGCTTGTTTGAAATATAATACCGTTGATAATTCATCTATTTATCTATTCATATATTAAATGTAATACCTTGAACCGAAAACAATCTTAAAAGAATTGATAAACACAGTTGACTCTTAAACTTGTTGTGACAATAAACTTTTTTTTTAGATTTTCTAGTTATAGTTCTAGTCTTTTAGATTAACATATTTGGCTTTAAACTGTGATACTTCGGGCACATCCATCATTTCTCATGACATTTATACCCAAATAAAAAACTGGTTGTTTGTTGTAATCCTAATAAAAATTGAATATCAATCATAAAGCATTTTTATTTAGATAGTGTTTTTGGCTAAAGGCCTTTTTTGAAAATCGAGCCGCACAAAAAGGCAACAATGTCAATTGTGTGCTTCCTTTTGAAGGAAAACTATAAAGCAGCAGCCCTGTGCATCTAATGAAGCTCAGTATCTTGACTGCAGAAACTTTTCGACAGTATTGGGTTTTAGATATTATGTAAAGAAAAAAAATTGTTGCCGCTGCCAAGTTTTCCAAACGAATATAAAAGCCTTGTTGGTATCAATAATCCAATTGGGTTTTTAATCATTTATAACTATTCTCTCTTATAAAATTTTTGTAATTGAAAGCCGTGCTGAAGAGACGGGAAAAATGAGAAAGAGTAATTAATATGGCGGAATGCTATAATTCAATTATAAGCAAATTTGTAGGAGGAAAAGGATAAACTTGTCCTTTAAAGAAAGTTATGTAACAAGATATGAAGGAGCTGCCTTATGCTTTAATAGTAATCAGGATGCGTATCACAAAGTGTTACAAAAAAATTGATGAAAGAAGGTTCAGGTGTTTACACGAAAAAACACTGTGAATAGATTATTAACTCACTAGTTTTATCCAATCTGCATTACTGTGATATTGTTTATGGCCCGCGCCTAACTGAAAGTAATAAACAAAAACTTCAAAAAATTCAAAACTACTGTTTACGATTTGTGATTAGTATACCTCACTTTGCACATGTTACTCCCTACCTAAGATCTTTAGGATTGCTTAAATTGAATGAGCAACGCTTCGTTCATTATTTATGTTTTTGTTTCAAATTACTAAAGTTAAAAATTCCTGATTATTTGTATGTTAAATTAATCAAACGCTGTGAAACACACTTTAGAAATTTACGATTTGTTGAAAAGCATTTTCACTTTCCAGCACACAAGACTACTTTATTTCAGACGTCTTTTTCATATATTGTACCATATATATTAAGTAACTGCTCTGATCTTTTAACAGTTGACACTTCCGTATATTTAAAAAAAAAATGTAAAAAACTAATTTTGTCGCAAAAACTTTCTGCAATTGATCTTAGCAAATTTTAATCTGTTGTATTATTTTGTGTTATGTTTTTTGTAAGTATATTTATTAGTATTTTATTATGTTTTAACTATTTCTCTAGGTTAAATTATAAAATCAGATTTGTGTCTGCCATTTAACCTTTTGTACATTTTTGTTTTAATGTGCAATAAACTTTATTATTATTATTATTATTAAACAACGGAAAAGAGAGAACCTTAGGCGTTACAAGTTAGATAAAAAATCTGCAGGGCCTGATAGCAGTTATGGCTTATGTTCCGACGAAATACCCGACATAAACCAAAAAGAATTTGAAAACAAAAAAAAAAAACTTTTTATAGAAAACTTATCATCTAAAAATTTTGAAGATGTAAAAGAAAAAAACAAGACATTAAGCATTTTCCCAATTATGGGTTAATGAAAGAAAACTACGTTTGACCGCATCAAATTTCGGAAAAGTGTGTAGTATGCGAAAAACAACCTCCTCAAAGAAACTTGTAGAAACTTTATTATATGGCACATTTAAGGGAAATATAAGCACAGGATATGGACAAGAAAACGAACAAAAAGCTAATGAAAAATTCGAACAGTTTACTAATTTAAAAACGAAAAAGTATGGTCTCATAATTTTTAAGGATAAACCGTTTTTAGCTGCTAGTCCGGACAGACTCTTAGAAGATGGTTCTGAAGTTATTGAGGTCAAATGTCCTCATAGTGCCAGAAATTTGAACCCGACGAAGCTGTAAAACAAAAAAAAAAATTGCTGCACTCTAGTAAACGGAAAAATTAAGTTAAAAGAAAAACATTTGTACATGTACAAACTACAGAGACAAATGGCCATTACTGTATACTGAAGAAGGCATAAGCGTAGAAGAAATTTAAAAAATGAGAATTTTTGCAAGGAAATGTTTGTAAAATTAGAAGATTTTTATTTTAAAGCATTGCTTCCCGAAATTATCGATTTGAGAAGAAGTAGAATTCACCTTTAAGAGATTTTTATTTTAATTAAAACAATATGACACAATTTTTAAATTTCTTTTCTGTATAAACATGATGTAATCAAATTCATAGTCGTCTTCTTACGTGATCATAGCACTTGATGAATAAATGCTAAAAACCAAACTTGCCTTATTAATATTATTATTATAAAAATATCAGTTTTTTCCGGCATATACGATACGTAAGAGTCTAAACAAAGTACCAACTCTCAACGCGCTAGTAATGCGGGAGACAGTGTTTTAAAAAAACATATCTCAGAATCCACAAAAAATAATCTATTTCTGGTTTTACTAAAAATTTCCTGGATCGTTTCTCTACATTTCGTTTGCCTAATGTAAGGGTCTATCTCCAATAATAAAAATTTTGTTCGCATCGTTTATAATTGATTACCGTGATATCGGAAGTTCGACTTTAGGTTATCGAAAAATATATTAAAAATAGATATAAAATACTTTCAATTAAACAACCAAAATCGCTCATGTTTTTGCATTCGAACGCAACAAAAAGCAACTCGATTTTCATATTATTAAGGTTTCTGAGATAGCTCGATATAAAGATAAAAAACATGAATATTAAAAAAGTCTGAATTATAATATTTTTTTTTCAAGTTTCGATAATCTAAACCATAAAAAATGTCGTAGTTAGCGATTTTGGATAATCAAATTAAAGTTTCAGCTGGTTGTACACCGAAAAGTTAAAATAAACGACTTTTATCCTAATTTCGCTCCACTATCACTATACTTTCGAAGCGTGCGCTCTGGCGGCAAACCTTATGAACTCAGCGCTAATTTTTACGTAAATATACATTAAAAAACTTAAAACGGAGAATTTTTTTTAAAATTATTTAATAGTAATAATATTTGGCATAATTTTCTAGACAAGTAAGTCTAATTTGATGTTTTGTTTTAAGATTTTGTAAATTATGAGATATTGATTTGTTTACATTGACAACAATATTTAAATAAATAATTAAGCTGAAAGTAGCTAAGCACTCTTTGTTTTGTATTATCCATTTACAAAAGAAATTAAGGAATTTTCTCAAAATTTAGACCCAAAATAATGTCATAGAAAAAAATTAAAACATGTTTTTTTAAATAAAACAATGGTACATTTTTTTTATTTATGGCAATAGTTAAGCGCCCTAGACAATTAAAAAACACGTGTTTTGATGTATAATATATTAAAAAAATATACAGTGTGAACTATTTGTATTGAATAACTTTGATAAAAATTCAGGGATTTGTTTTTCAGAAAAACGCTTGAACACGTATCCTGTTATTTTTTAACGCGCATTTTTTAACAAAATTGGATATACAGGTGTCCCAACATCAGGATACGACCCTCAACTTTGAAATTTCAATTTTTTTTAGCATATCTGAATTCTACGTATAAATCCCTGATTTTTTATCGAATTTATTTATTTCAAATAGATCACGCCTTTTTTTTCAAAAACAACTGAAAACCGACATAGTGTGTGCTATATAAGAAATACGCAAAATAATACGTAGAATTCAGATATGCTAAAAAAATTTGAGTTTTTATTTGAAATTTTAAAGTTGAAGGTCGTTTCTCGATTTTGGGACACCTGTATATCCAATTTTTTTGTAAAAAATGCGCGTTAAAAAATAACAGAATACAACTCTAAGTGTTTTCCTGAAAAACATGTCCCTGAATTTTTTGAATATATTCATTTCAAATGGTTCAAGCCTTTTTTTTTTAAAAAAAAAGAAACAACTAAAAATCGACATAGTGTTGCTACATGAAAAATACGCAAAATTACACGTAGAATTCAGATATGCTAAAAAATTAGGATTTCCATTTAAAATTTCAAAGTAGAGGGTTGTATCTCGATGTCGAGACACCCTGTATATCCAAATTTTTGTCAAAAATTCCCTGAATTCTTATCAAAGTTATTCCATACAAATGGTTCACACTGTATGTTTAAAGACAAAAAAATGTCATAGAAAACGTTGTAGGAGGCTCACTCTAAGCTAATTTTTTAGAACTACTTGCATCTGTGTCTCTCACAGCAGACCAACAATCCCCTAGTATGTTCTGATCCCAAAAACCTTGATATTTTTTGCTAATACTTTCAGATCTTGATGAAATCGCTCGCCATGTTCGTCACTCGTATTTCCAAGATTTTCCGAAAAAAAAGTATGAAAAAATGCTAACGCCACTCGTTAAATAAATAACTTTTTTCTAAATAATTCTAGAAGTATACTCCAGAAAAATTGACATTGTGCCAATAACAGAACTGTTGAAAGTTAACACCAATTTTTCGCTATAACTTTTAAACCGCGTTTCTTAGAGCACTAAAGTCTTACAGATATTTAAAGACCATGTAATTCTGCAACCAATACCTATCTTACACTTGAAATTGGTCTAGTAGTATAGTCGCCATCGTCAGTCAAATAATGACATCTTATATAAAAAAAGGAAAAAGAAATTGTTTTTTTTAAGAATTGTGACGTGTTAGCAGAAATCAAAAAACTGTGTATTAACTACCCTTATGCAAAAAATATATTTCATTCGATAAAAAAAGTTTTATGTTATAGACTAGTGTAATTCGACCTCGTTCGAAGTCTGAAAGCTGCGAAAAAGCTTGACCTCTTCGCACTCTTGGCATTGCACAAAACTTAAATATCAAATGTGATGCAGTGACAGAAGTGGTTAAAAAAACGCTTGTTTTTAATTCTTATGATGATAAAGTTGCCCCTTCTTATATAGCAAAAACAATAGAACTATAAAAAAACTTGTTGAAGCACTCTGAATTTTTTATAATTGAGTTCTTTCAAATAAGTGAAGATGTGAAAAAAAAGGCAAGCCGTTACAAGCTTTCCATCCAGATGTTGCATTTTTTTTTGAAATTGAGTTTAGTTAAAAAATTCAATCACATAATTTCAATTTATTAAATTAACACAATTGAAAATTTCGCCCAAATTACCTGTGAGAAATGAAATACTAGCTTATCCGTTCTTTTGAGTTTTTTTTATTCGTTTACAATAGTTTTACTTATTAAAAAAATGGTCAATACTCAAAAAAAAATATGGAAACACAAACCACTGTTTACCGAATAAAGAACAGTTTTGAAATAGTGCAAATATTGTGATTTCAAAAAATTTAAACCGTGGGGTGTATTTAAAATTTTGTAAATTGGCTCCAGAAGCCCTGACAGGACAAAATTTTAAAATATAACGTCATTCCATAAAAATACCTTAAATAAGTCGACCTTATTGCACATGTAAATAAGGTTAAATTTACAAAGATCAAATTTCAAGCGATGAATAAATTCAATAAATATAACCTAAAAAGGTCGATATTTTATGCCCTAAACATTTTATTTATTGATGTCACGAATTACAACCAGTATACCTCACGTAATGAAAAAATTAATCGAAACCAAACATTCCATGCACAGATTTCCTTGATTTCTGAGGACCAACATGAGCGAATTCCAGTGAACCATGCCGAATGTGAACGAAGTCCTTTCCCTTTCTACGAGCATTTTTCCAATTTTTTGTACTCTGTCATCTTCGGTAGTTGCTTTACAGCTGTTCGGGTGACTTTCACAACATGAAGCTTGTACGATAATTTTTATTTTCGATTAATTTCTTAATTCTGTGAATATTATTTGTAACTTGAGATTGGATTAAGACTAGAATGTTTAAAGCATTGGAGTAGAGTGTTTTTGTGCCCTATTTAATTTAAATTTATGTACTTACTAGTGCAAAACGGACAATTTTTTTAAGAAATGTTTTTACAATGACAGTGCTTCAAACTTTCGGGCGTAAATGATGATACAATTCTGGGGCCCATATGCAAACTTTTAACTACTTAATGCGGATAAATGTTTAAAAATATACACAGTAGAGATCTTCACAAATTAGTTTTCTATTTCTTTTTGAATTTGTTATAAATGTCGATTTTTTTGAAAATTTTGAAATCATGAATGAAAGAATTTTTCCATTCAAAAATTAACATTTTAAATTAAAAACAAACAGTGAATCAAACTATTATGAAATAAAAATGAAAGTGGATAATGAAATGTAAAGTTTGAACACTATACAAAGTAAGCTTGTAGAAAATAAATTCCTATTTATTGAAGTAAATATAATAATTAAAACAACAAATAAACCAGAAATATCCCTATGAGGAAAGTATTATCACAAAACTGTGATTGGGAAAATACCAATATTCAATATTTGCCTAACTTAGAGAACCCAGAAGTATAAAAAGAACACAAGAACAACAATACATCCTGCAGCGGCTTTCACATACATTGACTTTGTATTTAGGTAAGTTGCGTCCTTCTTGTATTTCTGTGTCAGCATAGAAAGATTTTGTGTTTTTGTGTCTAATTCTGTAAAAGTAAAAATACATAAAATGCAGAAAGAAGTAAAGAAAGTAGTACCTGACAAGACTGTTCCTCTTTGCAAGACATCATCAATATTTTGAACCATAATTCGTTGAACATCTTGTAGTTGGTTATTAATGGTATTTAAATTACGACGCGATCTTGAATCAGTAAAAACTTTCTTTGCTTTCTGTATGTAGGTATCAAATTCAATAAATGTGTATGGTCTTGTGACTGTGTTCACCCTTTTCCCATACTGTGCGTGAAATTCCTGAGCAATATCTTCTAAATATGAATACGCCAAGCGTTTGGAATAATTTCTTTCACATAATACTAAATAACAAACGTCATACTCAATCAAGTAGCTATAAAAAAAGATTACAAAATACGAATAAGCCTATAATTTTATTGAAAACATACTGAAATAAATATGGGCCAGTTTCTATGGTACACCGAGTAGGAGATTGAGGCCCCAGTTTTCGAAACAACATTTTAGCCTGATTTTGGTAGTCTAAAATGCTGTGACCGAACTGAAAATAAAAATTGCAATACAAAAAAAATTGGTTTGCGTTTTACCTGTTCATCTTCTTGCATAGTTGCAGCTAATGGAAGGCCGTCGGCCACACGGGCTATCATTGTCATTAACACCATTTTAAATTCACAAACTTTACATACATACAACTTGCTTTATGAGTTTTATTAAATTTATACAATATTTAGGATTTAGGTTATTTGGCTATTTACACGTCATGTTTTAAACGTCAAGTGCGTGACAGCGCAGAGACCTGCTTTATCGATATAACAAGAATCAGAGAAAAGCAATATGTTATAGATGTATGTTTAATCCAGCGTTTTCACACGACGTCATACGACAGTGATTCTTAATTTTGAAATTTTTTTTACTTATTTACCGAACAATATTTAAATTATTATTTAAGATGGCATAAAGTGCACCTAGAAATCTATTTAAAAATGTAGTTAAAGCTAAAGATATTAAAATAAAAACGCGGAAAAATTTAAAATTTTACAGTGTTTCAGTATTTGACTTGTTTTTGATATATTTTTTTCAATATTATGGAGAGTTTGATAAATAAATTCTAGAAATGGCTTGTAACACTTGGAGTGAAATTATTTAAGAGAAGTTCTTTCTGTCAAAATACATAAATAGACACACAATTTTAACTGATAAATTTTCAAAGAGTTGTTAAATAGTCGGAACTGGTTGGCACGCGTGATTTGTGTTAATTCTATCGTAGAAAATTATAATTAATTTCAAGTAATTACATTACCTTCAATTAATTATTTTCGAACAAGTTTCATTAAAGCAGAAAATGGTTTTTCCCAAGAATAGAATTTAATTGCTTGATTTTATTAATTTAAAAGAATAAATAAAATTGCGGACTGATTTCTTAATTATTTTTTTATAAATTCCTGTAAAATTTCGCGAAATTTACAGTCACAAATAACTAGATATTATAAAAATATATAGTTAGAACTGAAGTAGGCTCTTTTCAGACCACTCTATTTCTTTCATTATTTTTCCGATAAATGATAGGGTGAAAAAAAAAATTGCAATAGAAATAAAATTAGGACATTCTGTATATAAATTGAGTCTTACAAAAAAAAAAAAATTGGGACTTCTGTATATAAACTGCGACTTTAAAAAATATAAACAGGTTTTTTTGTGATTGCGTAAAATATTGACATAAGATTTTTGACTTTTAATTGGTAATGACGAGACCGTTTAAAACAATGTTTACTCCCATTTGTTTAAATAAAATTAATTATTGCTTTTTGGTACTATTTTCGTAATTAAATATAATTTGAGAACAAAACCTAAACATCTGTTTATATAGTTGGTACCTAAATATTTAAATTCGTATATATTTTTGATTTCTTATTTGAACTAATAATTGCTTACATAACACGATGATTCAGTACTCAAAGACACAAAGGCGCTTCGACATTCGGTGATATAATACCAATTTTTTTTTTTCAAATTTATCGATATTTCCCTTTGTTTGAATCAGTCGAACACCAGCTTTCACACAGAAAACATTACAGCCGGTCTAAAGCTGCGTACTTTAGTTTATTATTAAACGAAATATATCACGATTTTGTTTAAACAAATACATTTTTGCATCATCAAGTTACAAAACAACACAGAGATAAAAAAATTTATGTATCTACTATAATTATTTGTAATTAATTTAATAAGTCTCTTTTCATTCCCCTTTTGTAAAAAATAAATAAACGACTTAAAGTAATTTTTTTTGTTTTATTGGGGTTTAGGGGGTAGGTTCCAAAGACATCGCGGAATATCTGATTAAAGGTAGGCTAGAAAAAAGCAGAGGGCTAAATCGCCACACAGGGCAGATAAAGAAGCACCAAATTCAGGATTATAGGTAGGTTCAAAAGAAGCAGAAAGAGAGATCAGTTGCTTTAAATTAAGACTTGATTATTGTAATATTATTTTGTTATAAAATTGTTTATCTCTGTTCGCCAATTAAGTTATTCTGTACCAGATTATTAAGTTAGAGGAAATAACTTGTACAAGTTTTTTTTAGTTTTAACGTTTTAATAGTTGTGTAAAATCAAATTTTTTAAAACAATCATAATAAAATTTTGTTGTTAGTAACCGCTGGTTATTCACTGGGACTAGAAATTTGTTGTTTATTTGTATTTTTATTAATTTGTTTTTCAGTTTTAGATAATGTTTTTAAAATGACCTACTCCAGAGTCTAAACTGTCCTGAGTGTGTATCAACAACGCCTTGCTTACTTCAAAGTCACAGCTTTTCTATTATTATTTTTTGTAGCATTCATTCAGTTTGCAAATTTAAACATTATTTTGCAAAATTTTCAAAATAAATTAAAGGAGAGATCAAAATTTTTTTTGATTTTTTATTAATTAATTGGGAGTAACGGAAAACGAAACATTAAACAGTAATTAAACAAGTCATTTACAAAACTCTTTTATCTTTAAATATTGAACGTTTAAAACAAGAATAGCCTGAATTAAAGTTAGACTTTTCTAAACTAAATCAAATTAAATTTTAACATTTTTTTCTTGAAATTTATCTCTTTATTTACGTAGTATTTACTAAACGTTTTAACAGAAATATAAATTTATTTGGTACAGTTCATAAGGTACATATAAATAAATTTATTTTTGTTTTATTAATTCTTTCCCTTACCTTTAAAAAAAAATAAATATTATAAAGTAGATTCCTTTTATTTTATTGGGGTTTAAAGGGTACGTTTTAAGAACATCGCAGAATATCTAGATTAAAGGTAGGTCTAAAAAAAACAGAGAGATAAATCGCCACGTAAGACAGAAGAAGAAGCACCAATTTCAGTGTTAAAAGGTAGGTTCGAAAGAAGTAGAAGGAGGAAATTTACCAGTCATCAGTTGTGCCAGAAGAAAATGCTTTAATTAAAACTTTATGTACAGTTCATGACTTTGGTAAAATTGTTGATTTCTGTTTTAATTTATTTTGTTATATTTATATTTGTTTTTATATGTTTATATGTATTTATTTTAATTTTGAGTTTAATTTGACATCGATTTTTTTGGAATTTATTTTTTACGTATTTATTATTTTAACAACTTTTCTGTTTTAGCTTTGGTAATTCTTTGTTTCAGGTTATAGTAATTTTTCTGTCCCAGTAGGTTTTCCTAATTTTTCTATTTCAGATTTTCGTAATTTTTCTATTTCAAGTTTTTTATTAACTTTTCTGTTTCAGGTTTTCCTACTAATTTTCTTGTTTTAGTTTATGTAATTTTTTGTTTTAGATTTTTCTAATTTTTTTGTTTTAAGTATTTCTTCTAATTCTTCTGTTTCAGGTTTTCGTAATTTTTTTGTTTTAGGTTTTCAGGTGTTAACAAGTTCTCTGCTATTCGGGTTTTAATTTTTTTTTCCGGTATTGCTTACAGGTATGCAATTTTTTTGCATGTTGGAAATATATATTGCATGTATATTATTGTTTAGTTTGGTTACTAAAATCTTACATAAATTAAATATCTATATTAGATAAAATAGTAGTTAAGTTAGTTTCAAAGTTTTTATGATCGAAGGGCCACTTGTCTGGTTATCGTTTAATGTAAGCGCTAGCTACCTCCTTGTTTTTTTTATAATTTGTTATGTTTTGTTAATTAATTATTGTAATTTGAGTAAATAATTAAGTTAATTTTAGATAGATGTGATCGTGGGGCCACTTGTCTGGTTATCGTTTATTGTAAGCGCCAGCTACGTCCTTGTTTTTATAATATATTGTATTTTGTTAATTAATTTAATTATTAATTAATTGTAATAATGATTATTAATAATTGATAACAATTCTTTTAAAATTTATCTCTCAAAATTTATTTTTTAAACTATCTAAAATCTTGAAAAGAAATATGTCAAAAACAATAAGTCAAACACTGAAACACAGTAAAATTTTAAATTTTCCGGGGTCTTTATTTTAATAATTATTAATTTACATAAAACAGTCGAAAGAAAGTTAGTTTCAACAACATTTCTAAATAGACTTCTAGGTGCACCTTATGCCTTTTTGAATGATAATTTGAATATCTTTCGCTAAATAAATGAAAAAATTTTTCGAAATATTTGCGCCATAAGAAGCACCAAGAACATTGTCCTAAAGTTGATGTGTCAGGTGGGTTGCACAAAAGTCTGAAAACGTCTTATTAGTATATTAGGTATATAATGTACAACAATCTGTGTTATGAAAATTCAAGAAATTTAAAATTTTGAAAATTTTTAAAAATTTCTTGTGAAAGTTAATGGTAACCAAAACGGCTAAACAAAACCCTTAATTTTTAGCTATATACCGAATGAGTTTGAAGTAAAATTTAAAAAAATGCAAGATTAGGTAATTTGTCGTATTTCGATAGCTCAATTTTGACGGATTTGCCAAAATGGCGACGCTATGACCGCATCAAATATTTTTTTTAAATAGAACGATACGATTTATTGATATATAAAATTTTAAAAAAATATATTATAAGGTAAGGCATAAAATTTCTAATTTTTATATTTTTCCATAATAAAAATTACAAAAACAGGCAATTGGGCATCTCAAAGAAGTTTATGTAATTGGATAACTTATATTATAAATTTATTTCATTAAAAAAATATAGTGTTTTTGCATTATTTTATTTTGAAAAAATAAAAGAATTACGAATTTTATGCCCTAATTTATACTCAAAACTTAATATATTTTATTATTTGTGTGCTTTTTTAAACTTGCTATTTTATTATTGGTACCTATTGAAAGAAATTCTTATGCAAATTTTTAAACCTTAACTTCAAATTATTTATGAAATATAAATTTTTGGAAAAATTGACGTCTTTTTTTTAAATGCCTGTAATTTTGAGCTAAGTTTATAAATAATAGTAAAAATTTAAAAAAAACTATTTTTTGCGCTACAAGCAATCATTTTGTTAATTGATGTAAAAATTTTTGTTTTTTTGTTTTATTTTAAAGATAATAGTTCAAACTTGAATTTTGGAAGAAACAGTAGACATATTGTTAGCATTTCTTGTAGTAAGAGGACTCCCAAAAATGATAAAATTTTAAACAGCTCTGAATTTTAATGTGATAATAATTTATTTCATTAATAATTTAGTGATTATTTAATTCAATTGATTTTTAATTATATTTATTAATTGATTAATCAATAAATTAATAATCGATTAGCCGATTAATTTAAAATTATAATCGAATTGCAATTATTTTGCCCAGTCCTAGATGCTCGACGACAATTCTGATACAAATAATAGTACGTCAAATTCCTTTTTTGAAATAAATTTTGAGCAATGTCCAAATCTTTTTTTAGAAAAGGCATCTTCGGCTACTTACGTTAAATCATTAAATATTGAGAAAAATCTTTCACAATTGCCCTATATGATTATTTCTTTTACAAACTGCAATTTAAAATGATTGATCGACATAGGATCGTCTAAATCTTTTATAAACCCAGAAAAAGCAAAACTTTATTTTTCCAAATTAATAAAAAATTACTACTTTATTATTTCTACAGCTTACGGTTGCACGAGTGAGCAATTTAGTATTTCTGTAACATGCCACAAAATTTAAAAAAGTAAAACTCAATTTATTAAATTCCATATATTCAATCTTCAGAAATACTTTCATTGTTTAATTGGCATTGATAATAACACTAGTTTACAAAAATTTATTTTTATTTGATTATACAGGGTGAGTCTGCTAACAGTTTATCTCATTGTTTTTTTAAAAACTAGTTACTACATTAACATCAAAGTTTGCCATTTAAAACTTTGTTTTTTTCTCTACGCATGTAATTTTTTTCAGAAGTTTGCTAATATTCCTTCTGATAAATACTGATAAATTAACATTGATTTTTTGAAAAAATTTAAGCTTTACATTTGTTCTAATGTCATTCTAATTAAAGAGATTTTGAAATATTGTTTAGTGAAAAAAAAATATTTCAAAAAAATTATAGATAACCTCATAAACTAATAAAATTTGTTTGTATTGTAAGACCTATTTTCATCCAGCATTGCCACTTTACAATTGGCTAGATACCTACCCTCTAGCTTCTTCTTTTTCTAATTTGTAAACCAGCTGGCAGCTAGATTAGTTTCAAATCTTAAACCAATGCGGCACGGTTTTAATACTGCTAATTGCCGTTGCGCATATTTTAGAGAAAATTTCTTAAAAATAGAGAAAAGTTGATTAGCAAAAATACAAAAGATAAAACACATAAAAATTATAATAGGTATTGAACTCATATTAATAATTAAATATATAATTAAATATTATAATAATTAATTATACTTTAATGTTTAGAATTAATTACATAACATAATATGGGTTTTTATTAAGTTGAAATTTTAATTACCAGAAAACTAAATTATTACATTAAATAAAAAAAGATATAATTGACAACTTCTGCATATCATCGGTTTTTAATTTACAATTTAACCAAATGATTAAAGCAATTAAAAGGTGTAACATAACTTTACTTCCAACTTATAAACTAGAAATTTTCCTAGAAAATAACGAAACTATTGATACGAAAGAAGTCAACGAACGAAATGGACATTATATTTCTTTATTTTATATTTATACTTATAATTCCTTTTAGTAATTCTCAAACAAATAATGCTTGTAATAGTTTTAAAGGGTACTTTAATATTTTTTTTAGTCCTGACTGTTTTCACGTTCCTGATAATTACAAAAATGCTGTAAGTAACACGTTAAAATACAATATTAAAAATAGTTGTCAATTCGCTCTTTTAGCCTGAAATAATTAAGTATCACATAGGTTTATTTGAACAACACGAAGTAGTCACAAAAGACAGGTATATTTTAGGACTTTTTCGCATTCCCCGAGTTAATCCTCGAGGTGTAATTGTTCTACATCATGGTTTTACACAAGATGCTACATGTTGGGTTTCACAATACAACGAATCTGTAGCTTTCTGGTTTTGGCATGCAGGTTTTGATGTTTGGCTGACCAATAGCAGAGGCACAGTTTTTTCTCAAAGGCATGAGGATTTAACACCATTTGATGAAAAATTTTGGAATTTTACTTTTCACGAAATTGGCGTTTATGACTTAGAAGCAATTATAAGTTATGTTAAATTATCAACGAAAGTTTCTAAGGTCATCTTAATAGCAAACTCGATGGGTTTTGCTTCTAGTTTAGTTTATACCTCTAACAAAGTTCAAGAAGCCACTGAATCTGTGCAAGTTGTGATTGGTTTAGCTCCTGTGTGGTATGTACAGCATGCTAAAACACTTACGAAATGGACTATTTTTCCATACGCACACATTGTTTATGTATATTTTTCATTTATTAGTTTTAATATTTAATAAAACTTGATGTACTTTAGAGCAGTGGTGTAAATAGTTTAATTCAGTGGTATAGTTCTCCACATTATGATGCTTGGTGGCTATGGCTTGTCAGGAAGTTTAATCAAATTTTTCCTTTTAAAAAATTAGTCGTATATTTTTCATCACTTTGTAATGGTTGGAGTGATGATGAACAGGATCCTGTAAGTATTTAGCTTACCTAAAAATACTTTAAGTTTTGTTTCATATTTACAACTGCTGTTTCAAGAAATTTATGAATTTGATGATTGATCATTATGGTGCTCCAACATCTTTAAAAAATTTCGATCATCTTTATCAATGTATGACTGATAAAAACATGCGAATGTATGATTATGGAATTTCTAAAAATTTGGACGTATATGGAAACGAATCTGCACCACTATACTCGTTAGAAAATATTACTGTGCCTATACTTTTAGTTTACAGCAAAAATGATTATTTTACACAAGCTGATGTACGTATTCATAACATAAAAATGTAAGTTATCTGCAATAGAAGTTCTGATAGGATGTGGATGCTTTATATCACGATCTACCCGAAAAAACCAAAATTTACGGAAAAATGGAGATTGAAGGATTTTCTCATTCTGATTTCTATTATGGCAGACACAGATACGATATGGTTTATAAGAAAATTATTACATTTTTAAAAAGTTATAAGTTTGAATAAAAACAACTATCAATCAAAATTTATTATTACGACATACCCTGATGTACATATCCCTCGTTGTAAGTTATCATAAAAAAGAGCGAAAGGGCTTTTAATATAAATTACTTCATAATTTTGTACCTGAAATTTTTACTTTGTAATCTTCATTCGCGCCCACTACAAGTAGCTAATAGAGACTTTATGCTCTTTCTGTTGGTAACCAAAATATTATCATTTTTATTCAAAACTTAATAAAATTGACAATTATTGTCAATTAAATCTCAATTAAATTATTAATTATTTGTCAACTGAATAGAAGATAGTTTTGTCAAGTTTTTCGCTTTCTTTCTTATGCACGAACATAGATTGAAAAATTAAACGAAAGTCAATATCCAAAGAAAGAGAACAAGATATTTTTTGGGCTTTCTAAAAATTACCGAAAAAAATAGACAAAATTTAAAAAAAACTGTAATTGTAGATTTGATTGCAGATACTTTTTCAGTAAAAGCAATTTCAGTCAATACAGAAGTAATCTTTTTACTTTTTTAGAATTCTAGTTTTGAAGTTTTTCGTATATTAGAGACCGGTTATGAGAATTTAGAATCTACAAAGTGTTTCTTCAAAAACTGATGTTTATTTATTTTTGTTTTAAAAAAGATTTGCAGTTTTATATTGAGGTACAATTTGCGAATGAAAAGTACACATTTCACAGCCGATTCTGCTTTAAAACAAAAAGAATTAGATTACAAACAGGAAAAAACCTTATTGTTTAAAATTTTAAAGTTCATGGGTTGCATGTCTATGAGTACAAAAAAGTAAATGGAAGAAAATTTTATGTGAACAGATACACATTATTGCGGCTAAAGCAAAATTTCTTAGAGAATATGTACTTTTACTAAATTTCAATAAAAATTATATACATACAGTAAATGCACTTTCATAGCGTCCACGTCCACTTGGCTAGCTTTTTTTAGTGCATTGGTTGGCAGTACTAATTCGCTGTCAAATTTTCACAGGTAACTAATCGATAATCGTTAATCACGGAACAAGCACAGTAAAAATGATTTAAAATTTAAGTTTAATATCAAAAATTTATTAAAAATGAATCGTAAAAGATCTGAAAACAAGCGAACAAAGCGAACTACTTATTGCTACAAAGCACGCCAAAGCTTTGTCCAGAGATGTGCCTAGTAGAATGTTGGAAACCAAGTTAAAAAATATTTTCTCGGTAATTTTCTAAATGTTTTCTTTTTTTGATCTGTCCACTACCCATTTTCTTTTACCCATTAGATTTCAAAAACGTAAGACAGAAAAATAATAACCCAACATGAAGACGATCTTCCCTTAGCAAGTTCCCATACGGACGGAAAAAAGAACAACAAGATTAACCAGGTCACATCGTTTCTGGACCTGTTACATAATTTCACAAATTTAATTTAACAAATTTTTAAAAGCGTCAGAAGTTCTAACCTATTTGTGGACACTTGTCAATTCTGACAGATTTTCCACCAAAAACAAATGCCATCGCTTAAATAACGACTTACACTGGCCGATTATCGTAAACTTACACTAGGAAGTGGACGCAATGAAAGTGCACCAAGTGTAGGTATTTATATTTCTGGATGAGACATGTATCATATATCTACAAAAATAACTTTCCTGTAAAAATGTGGTTTAAAGAAAATGATCTGAAAACACAGCCTACAAAAATTAAAAATAAAGAAAAAGATTTACTATTCTACATGTTGGTTGGGTCTTTGAATTTTTACAAGGCTGCGATTTATTGTTAGAATTAACGAATAGTGATAGAGATTATCACAAAACCATTGCGGAGGATGTTTTTAAACAATGGAAGAGATTATCACAAAACCATTGCGGAGGATGTTTTTAAACAATGGACTTGTTAAATTTAATTTTAGCTCTAAGTAAAAAAAAATAAAAAGTGCGTTGTAGTAATAATGCTCCGTACCATTGTATGCTCTTAGATAAACCAAAACTACCCACTGTTTTTAGCAAATGCAAAAACAAATGGGTCAAATGCAAGAGTAAATAACAATATATAGAGTGTGTCAAAAGTCGCGAAGATCCTTTGGAGAGATACATGGGAGACCTTGGTAAGGAACACAAAAATTTATTTAAAAAAATTCAATACTCTTTTTTTGTATTTTCTTGAGAGTTATGAATATATAATTTATTTCAAATGCTTTATTGTTTCTTTTTTTTCTTTTGTTTTTCTGATTTTTTTTTAACTATATCTAGTTAATTTCAATTTTTTTTGCAAATTCAGATACTCGTAACTTTTCAAATTTTGAAGTAAAAAATTTTTTTCTTAAAGGTTTGGATTGTTTTAAGGGTGAGAATCAGCACACTAAAAGATCTTCACGACTTGTGACACACCCTATAGAGAAAAATGTAAGGCAATTTAAAAAATAACATTCTACTTTATCCACACCCCAAAAGCAGCTACTTGTAATTAAACAAAAATTCTTAAAAAAGATGTAGATAATATTTTCAAACAAAAGATTTTCTTCAAATTTGAAATTGTTTACTTGTACGGCTACTTCTTTCACTTTTGCTCATTTGATTATAAATTAACGTTAACAATTTTTGTGTACAGGTGTATTTTGATACAATACATCAAAGTGTTAATTAAATTTTTGAGCAAATATGTCGTTTGTTTTTAATTAACATTTTGATATTAAAGCGCTTACTTTAATTTTATTCAAAAAAAAAACAACCCATGAGAGTGGATGTTCTTGAAATTTGTGATATTCGTCATAAAATGGCACACGACTATTGTGGAAAATTGAAGATTTAGGCAGCTGATAACAAACTTTCTGTTTATAAATCTATTTTAATTTTTAGGGTGTTAAACAGGAGATTTATTACTACTCCAACTTTTAACTTTTACTCTAACATTTTTTTATAATACATTTTGCAGATTGATTTTGTTAAACATTTTTGAACAGTTAATGTAAAAAACAAGACATAAGATTTTTTTCCCAAAATTATTTTTCTTTAGTTTTATAGCTCAAATAAATTGCTAGAACAAAAAAATATTTTTTTAAGGTAGATTAGATACCAATTTAACTTAATATATAAATTTCATAATTTTTTCCGTGTTTTAAGACGTGTTTTTGGGGGGCGGATATAACTTGATTCACTCGGTACAACATGCATATTGATCGCATTGAAGCAGTGCAATTGAAATTTGTCAAATACATTAAGTTTATTAAATTGTCAAATGTTAATATCACTTTAAGTCCAGGTCATAAGCTATGTTTTTTGTTTAAATTATTAAACAAAATTATATAATAATATATAAGATGAGATCGAAATGTAACTAAATCGGAGCAGGTTGTGCCAGCAAAACTGTAATGTAATGATGTGTCTAATGTTAATACCTTTTTTACATTTTGATCTCACGTTATAGTAAATTATATAATTCACCCTTAAACGGTTTATTTTTAGAGGCAAATAAAGTTATTAATATTTTATGTTTCACAGGTGTGTCTTTTGGTCTATTCCAGTCTAGGTATTATAAAATTTTGTAATTTATGTCTTGTCTTTGTATACTTATAAGTGACATAGAAATGTGAACACCTAGTAATAATTGATATACTGCAATAATTTTTGATACACATGTTCA
This sequence comes from Tribolium confusum, assembly GCA_029207805.1. Classification (NCBI taxonomy): domain Eukaryota; kingdom Metazoa; phylum Arthropoda; class Insecta; order Coleoptera; family Tenebrionidae; genus Tribolium; species Tribolium confusum. The sequence continues at coordinate 33,015,802 of JALGAY010000005.1, forward strand.
GATGGCCAATGCAAATAATTGATTAGATTTTCAAAGCGTTAGTATATCATGTGTAGAAATAACACTTAATAATGCGTAGACCGACTACGATGTGCTATACACTCATTCACACGTCTAGGCATGCTTCTTATCAAATGATCTATGTCCTCTTTCATTCCAGGCTACTTGTACCTCACGTTGAAGTGCTGCCAATGTTTGAGGGGGATGAGGTATACGAAACAGTCTCCTTCCGATCATGTCCCATACATGTTCTGTTGATGATAGATCGGGCGATCGAGGCGGTCAGGGCAAAGTAGGAATTTGAGCAGATGCCAAAAAGATTAAAGATCTTCTGGCAGCATGGGGCCGAGCATAGCCTTGCTGAAAAATGCCATTGCGCACGGTTCTAACATATGGCAGTAAATAGGGCTCTAAAATTTCGTCGATGTAACATCGGTTTGTTATGTTACCTTTAATGAAGACTAGATGTGACCTGGTGCCATAAGCAATAGCACCTCATACCACAACACCATCAGTACGGTGTACGGTGTACAGTACGCTTTACATCAAATTGTGGATTTTGACGTTCACCGGCGACGTCTTCTCACTCTTCCTCGACCATCATGCATCGCCAAACAAAATCTTGCTTTATCACTGAAGACTACTCTATTCCATTCAACATCCCAATTTAACCGTTCTCTGCGCCACTTTAGCCAATTTCGTCGATGTTTAGGAGTAAGAGGTAGCACCAAATGAGATCGAAAGGAAAAAAGCCCAAAACTTCTGACTTTTCGATAAATTGTCGGCATCCTAATCGGCCGTCCATTTTTTTCAAACCATGGATTGGCAACTTCTCTGGTAGACATGAAACGGTCTCGTAGAGCCTTTTGGCTCTAAAGCGTCGATTATGGCGTTCGGTGGTTCTTGGACGGCGCCCTGTGTCCCTCGCTTTTCGCGTTTGCTCTTTTTGAAGCCATGCCTAATAACAACGTGACACGGTGTTTAGGCTTCTTTGAGTTCTTCTTGCAATTTCTCTAAACGACAATCCTGCTTTTCGTAGCCCTACAATTTGACCTCGATCAAACTCGGGTAATTTGCAAAAATTTGCTTGTCTTCGGACTTTGGGCATTGTGACTTTGTTTAGGAAGTGTTTACTATGCCTATCTTAAAAACTAATTTTTGTAAAATGACTATCAGCTTTATCTTAACCTTGCAATGTTATTCTGTAAAAAATGCTGCAAAGAAAGAACTACTGGACAGATATGGCTGATATTTTAATCATTTTTTAATATAATTAAAACAAACCTGTATGCCAAAAATTATTGCTGTAAAACAATTATTACTGGGTGTTCACATTTCTATGTCACTTATATTTGTAAAATGCCTATGGCACAAATAAATAAATCAAATCAAATCATAAACATCTCTATACAGTAAATATTACTTCTTAAAACATGTGTTTAAAACTTGTGTAATATGTAATCACATTATAAAATTCACCAACTGATAAAACAATGTAACAAATAACATTGTATAGAGAATGACGCATCGAAGAGAAAACATGCAGGTTTTTGGGTATTTAACTTTGGCTTGTACTTGTCTAGTATTTTAATTCAAAGCACGAGTAATCAGTAAAACATACAATTTTATCAGTATTTTTTACCATCTTGGTCAGCACCTAATTTAAACCAAATTGTTAATAATATAGGATAATTTAAAAGTATGGAACAAAATTTTAACATAACATACAACACCACAAATAATAAAAATATGCAAAAAAAATTCTATCTTATCTTAAGTAATCAAATTACAGTCCTTCAAAGTTGAGTATAAAAAACTATTGTTGTAAAATCACAATCATGCTATATTGCCTTATTATATCTACAAATAACTATTCCCAATATTTTTATTTAAATCTTATCTGCTTTATACTTAACTCTATCTATTGTAAATTCTGATATGAAGTAATAATTAATTTATGTATTTGACAAAATTTTTAAAATGATGAATAACCTTCCTACTTTTTTTATTACTGTGTAATTGTTTATCCACGGTTTAAGTTACTTTTATTAATGTATATTTTTTTGTATCTCTTGAAAGTATTTAATATTTTAATCATTTGTTCAAGTAGATTTGTCTGATGATTTCTCTACTCTTGAATACTTCTAGGATTAAAATGATCATAAAATTAACTTATATACTTAAAGGATGTTATTTACATGTTGATATTTAATGTTATTTACATAAATTTAAACTTCTATAAACGATTAGATTGTTATACTCGAATAATTATAAAATAGTTTTTGGTGTTATCTATTGTCCTTGGAAATAAATACAAAACATGAAAATTTTTGAGCAAAAAGCAAAGTAGTTTAACGTTACCAAACAGACTGTTTATACAAGAATAAAATTTAAGCTACTTTAATGTCATTTAATCGACATAATATTAACTCATACAACTGTTAATAATATCATGCAAAAATCACATGAAAAATTCTTATTTAAAAGAAATCAAGAAAAGGTTTTTAACTATAAATCAAGTGTTTAAGCTAAATTTAGTTTTTTTAAAAAATGTTTTTTATAACTATAATTTTAACATATTTAGTTCCCTTACAAATGGCTGCAGTATTATTAAAAACTAATAATGAAAGTAAGATTTTTACTTTTTTAAAATAGGTACACAGTTACTATTTTTGTCAGATCTTTTTGAGTATGTAAATCCCACTCCTGATGAAAAATTACTGCGAGAAAACAAAACCTTCTGGTACGATGTTGGTAGCGATTATTTAATAAAAAATATAAACTCTAATCAAAAGTCAACAAATCAAGTTGCTAAAAACGTTGTTATTCTAATTGGTGATGGAATGGGAATTTCAACAATAACAGCAACAAGAATATACAAAGGACAAAGAAGCGGAAAAAGCGGCGAAGATCATAAGCTTATTTATGACAATTTTGACAATGTTGCACTAGTTAAGGTAAATTAATATTAAAATTAAAAAAAATTAATTTTTGTTAAAAAAACACGAATTTTTGTGTTTCCATTATCGTCTTTATTTTTAGACTTATAACGTGGATATGCAGGTGCCAGATTCAGCCGGAACTGCTACTGCTTTGTTTACAGGTAGGTACCTATAATTTTGTGAAAAATTTATCCAATTCTCAATATAATATATTACATTATTGTTCATCATGTTTTGTTCGTTTTTTTTTTAATTTTTAGGTATTAAAACCCGCTATGAAGCTGTTGGTGTTGATGTCAATTGTAATAAAACTGTTCCTGATCGAAACATTTTTGAAAATAGCAAACTTGAGAGTATTATGACATGGGCTCAACGTGCTAATAAAGACACAGGTATTATCACAACAACAAGAATTACGCATGCAACACCTGCGTCTACCTATGCTCATGTTCATCATCGCGATTGGGAATGTGATAGCGAAGTACCTCTAAATTTCAAGCCATTTGTTAAAGACATAGCTAAACAACTTATTGAAGATGAGCCTGGAAAAAAATTTAAAGTTCATAAAAATTAACTCTATTTTAAATAAAAATAACTGAATAATTTCAAGGTTATCCTAGGGGGAGGTTATCAGCAATTGGGCTACATCACGGAAGACCGTAGTGATGGTGAATGTGTTAGAAACGACAACGTAAATCTTACTCAAGTTTGGATAGACCAACATCAATATCTTAAAGCTTCTTTTGTAACAAATAATGAAGAATTTAAACGCATTAATAGCAATAATACAGATTACCTTCTTGGTCTTTTCTATCAAGATCATTTGCCTTACGAGTTAATTCGTAATAAAGGTCCTAAAGGAACACCAAGTTTAACGGAAATGACCAAAAAAGGTTTAGATATTTTAAAGAAAAGCAATAATGGATACGTTCTGATGATAGAAGGTGGTCGAATTGACCATGGACATCATGACAATTACGCAAGATTAGCCTTAGAGGAATCAGCAGAGTTTGAGAAAACTATTGCTTTAGTAGTTGAAGAAACAGGTCCTGATACTTTAATTTTAGTAACAGCAGACCATTCGCATTCTATGACATTGAACGGATATAGTCGACGAGGAAATGATATTTTAGGTAGGAACGGTCAAAAAATTTAAAAACGATAAAAATTAAATTTTTGTGTAGGTTTTGGAATAGAAACAGATGATGACAAGCCAGCTCTCACATTAACCTATGCCAATGGGCCTGGATTTGTTTATCATTACACACCAAATACATCGTCAATTTTAGGTCCTTGGCTAGATGTGAGAACAGATAAAAACAGATTAAATGATTCGAAGTATCGACATATGGCTACTTTTAATTTAGAAGATGAAACACATGGGGGCGAAGATGTGGCACTTTTTGGCACGGGACCTGGTTCACACCTTGTACGAGGAGTGGTTGAGCAAAATTACGTTGCACATTTAATTAGTTACGCTTCTTGTATAGGACCTAGAAGAAATATGAATCCTCTTTGTGAAAAAAATCAGCAATCTTCCGGACAGTATAGTACAGTTATTAATTTTAACATGTTAATAATTATGCTTTTAACTTCTAAAATATTAATAGGATAAAAGTAAAATGAAATTATTGAATTAAATAAATAAAAGTAGGGTATTACTGTATGATTTTTTATCTGCTCCGAAACTCTAAAAATAGGCAACACGTTATACAAACGAAAAGTAACTTAACTAATTAAATAATGTTGCAACAAATGATCCAAATAAATTGACTCTGGAAGCACTGTTAAGGGTATTGTCAACAATGTTGACCTTAATTTACAACTTTTTAGGCCTTAATTTTGAAAATAAAATTTTCAAAGTATAATGTGTTGCCTATTTTTTGAGTTTCGGGCGGGAGCAGATAAAAAAATCACCCTGTATATTTGTATAAAGATGACAGATGCATATACAAAAAAAAAGAAAAATATACGTGAATAATAATATGATTTCTTGCCAAACAAAAGATTCCTATTATAAAACAATTCGAAAAAAATTACAAAATAGAAATTAAAAAACTATTTAAAAAAATGTATTTACAAAGTACAAGTCACAGTTAAGACTAATATTAATGATTGGAGCTTTTTTCAGTAAATTTGTTTTGCCATGACATCTTAAAAACGTAGGATTGAATCCAGAAGAAATTCTGGGAATATTAAATTGAAATTTAAAAAGGAGCTCCGGATAGTCTACTAGAGCATGGATTAGCTTTTTACCAAGACGAGCACTATGTTTGATCACTCTTTCTTTGATCACTCAAACTATCTACGCGATGACGTTTTATCAATAAGTATAATTATGTCAAAATTTCTATAATTTTAGTTTGAAAGATATTTTAAAAGACGATGCTGAATTTTCTCAATAAACCCGGATCACTTTTGTAATAATAAATTTTAAATTTCAATCAAAAATTTTGGCTTTGTGAATTATGTTTTTTACCGAAAATTCGAGTTTTTAAAATGTAGGTCATGTTATATGAATATGTCACGTTGACGTTGTCATATAACATAATTCACAAAGCCAAAATTTTGGGTTGAATTTTGAAATTTATTATTACAAAAGTGATCCGAGTATAGATGATTCCTGGCATGCATAACGGGGATACCACATTAGAGATACATATTCGAGTTTAGAGACAATTTTTAATAAGATGTTATACAAAAATTTGTGTACAGGTAATCTAAGTTATAGAACAGCATTTTTCAAAATTAAGTTTTAGTTGAAATTTATTACACCGATCTACAAAAATATTTAAATTATGTTGAAAGCTTTTTATGTAACTGAATTCCGAAATAGATTTTACTATATTTACATTTTGCTAAAACTTTCCAGGTAAAACTAGAAAGTAAGTCATTTATAAAAAGAATGAAAAGTAAAGAGCTCAAGTTCAAACTTTGTGGAACTCTAGAAAATAAGATATAATAAATTATATAGTTATAATTACCAGACTTATAACTATTAAAGAAAACAGTTATTTCTTTCTAATAAATATTATTTAAGTAACTTTAAGAAGGCAGGAACAAATTCAAAAGTAGATAACAAGACGGAATTGAAAATAGAATTAAAAGCACTAGGAAAGTCAGTATACCCAAAAAACAATTTAGGTTTTTTTATAATCTTGAAAACCTTTTTAAATCTATTTCTTAAAACTTGGTTTAAAACTTGTTAGTAAAATATACCGCTTTAAAACTTTTATAAATATTTATTAAACATAAAAAGGACCATTTTATAAAGGTTCTACAAGCCAGTTTTTAAAACTTTCTTATTTTATTAAGATTACTTTTAAAGAAGCCTTAACAGCTGCTATAAAACTTGTTTTAAAATTTACTTATTTTATTTTTTAGTTGTTCTCTAAAATATGGCATTATTTTTAAAAACAAAAAATTCTAAATAATTTAAAAAAAAAGATTTAATATTTTGCCAAACAACAATTAAATTTTTTTTTTTCACATAAATATCAATTATATTATATTATATTATAATTATATTTTTTAAATAAAAGCATTTTTTTTTCTTAAAATTAAAAGATTTAGTAGACATTTTCTTGCTCTTTTATATATAGTCCAACTCTGGTCTATGTATGTATTAAACTATATTCAAGATTATCTCAATAAAGTGTTCAAAACAAGAAAATATTATCTTTTTTTCAATCAGTTAAAATGTTTGCGCACAATTATGAAACTTAGTAAATAACTACTGCACTGTGTTACGTTTAATATATAAAAAATTCAAAAACATAATCTTTATATTTTGTACGTTATCTTGATCCAAAGTTCACACCGAGAACACCGATTTCTCGAAGAGCGCCACCTTATGACGGCTTTAAAAATTCTTGCCTTCAAAATAAACACTAGTCCAATGCGCAAGAATAAATTTTGTCTAATTTTAAATTTAATTGTTTATTCATGTGTTTTCAAAAAAGACAGTCTTCATATTCGTCTTGGTTATTTTGATCATTCAACTCTACTAACCAGTTATTTTCAACTTGTTCCTTATATTTATTTCTTTCAGATTGACTGACAACAACAATTGTTCTTTTTTTTTTCCCTTAATTGAAATTTTGTTTCCAGTGATCTTATTAGAGCAGGTCATTGACAAAATAAATTTATTGTTTGTAATTTTATGAGCTAATTTCAAGTTGAGATAATACCGGTAGTATCTTCGTTTCTAAAAAAAATTAAAGAAATTTGGAGCTGTGATTAGTTGTTACCATAAAAAGTATTAAAATTTGCAATACTACCGGTAGTATCTTAACTTGAAATTAGCCCATTAGAGACATTTCCACTATCACTCAGTGCTTTTAGGTAATTACTTTCCACTCGTCTCTTAAACTGTTAAGCAGTTTTACAAAATGCTTTTAAAAAACCTTTACAAAGTGAAAATATTAAATCTCACATGAATCATTACCGCATTTTGCAAAACCTTTATAAAACTATTTATTCTTGTTAATTACAAAAAGAACAAAAGGTTTTATAACTGCAATGTTTTTGGCTTTTGTAAAACTGTTACAAGTTTAAAAGAATAAATAGTTTAAAGAATAAGTTTTAATATTGTTTTTAAAATTAAATTTTAAAACATATTTTCTTTTAAGAGTAAAACGTTTTAATATTGACTATTATAAAACATCAGCTTTGTTTAAAACCTTGATAAATTATTTATAAAACTAAAATAAAACCTAGTGTTTTTTAAATTGTTTCTTGGGTTACCTGTACTACATCAACTTGACCACGATTATGGGCTCCAGAAGCCGTGACGTAAAAAATGCGCGAAATTTTGAAACACTGTCATTCGATAAAAATACCTTAAAAAAGTCGACCTTATTGCACATGTAAATAAGGTTGAATTTATAAAGATCAAATTTTATGCGATGAATAAATACACTAAATAAAATAAATAAGACCTAAAAATGTCGACATTCGATACCCCAAACATTTCATTTATTGATAAGTTAAGAATCACAGCAAACTTACACTTAACGTAGAGCGATACCCACTAATATTTCATTTCTGAAACACAGGATGGCGCTAAATACAGCGTCTTAGCACGGCCAGCTAAATACTATTACGGCCGTTTCACTCCAAAACTGCCGGTCCCAGAACTAGCGACCCCTACCGTTTTTATTTACAAATAAAATTAATTCAAGTGACATTTAAAAGTTAGGTTACGTCGAAAAAATTATTAAAACTTTGTTTATTATTGAAGTATTCAAAACTGTTTGTGGTTCGAGACAATCTTAAAAACGATGATTTGAGAAGATGATTTCTGATACCATAATTATGGTCAAACAAACAATATCTACCCAGATTTTGGTGGGTAAAAATAAAGCACTCGAATATAAATGTGCTAGGTATGTAAGAAATTTTGAAAAACATTATGAATTGAACGTTAGATACAACAATAAATTAAAAGTACAGAATAATTTAAAAGCGTTTTTATATTTTACTCACCGCTCATTTTTTGCAAGAGTGTATGTAAACCATTGCGATCGTGTTTGTGGATTGACCGGTATTTCACAAAAAGGAAGATTTTTGTTTTTATAAACAAAACATGTTTTACTCATTTTATTTATTTTTTGCTTGCTTACTTTGGGAAAATTTGAAACTGAACAATAAAATTCAAATTTTAAATGCCAGATTAAGACCGGGCCTGACAGACCCAAGGTCAACCTTGTCTGATAAGACGCAGGCATAGTTTTGCTATTGTCTTCTTGGTGGCGCTGATAGATTAATAAGTAATAATATAAAATATTTTTTGGTACAAAAAACTGTGCTAACTGATAAGGATTTATACGCCGTGGCCGTAGTTCTGCCGCTTCGATAGCGTGCGATTTTTAATCTGTCAAACATTGCCAAACAGCGAATTTCTCTCATGAATGAACCATTGCATTTAACTATGATCAAAATTATTTAAAATAATTCGCAAGCTCACAATCATATTATTTTATATAAAATTATATAATTGTTTATAATTTACAATTTTTGCAGTACCTATTAAAAAATTTTTAACAATTATATAAAGAGCGACCCAAAAGCCATGGAATCAAAGCAGGCTTAGACGAAAATGAGGTTTGGTTTTTTCCAATTAATTATTAGTGTCATCTTACATGTCAGAAATTATTGTGCGAAATTCTGTTAGAAAATAAGGTAACTAATCTGTGTTTTGTGCTAGAAATATAGTCAGCAACAGTTACAATATGAACATATTAAAGTTAGTTTTCAGGAGCAAACCAACATTAAAAAAAATGAAATTCATTTCTGATACCTTCTGAGATGCTTCTGGTATTCTAAAAGACGCATAATCCTCAAACATGATTACTGTATCTTGCTCTTTTTTCCATAGTTTATTGAGCTTTCAGGACTTTTGTATCGTTCCTTATTATTATGCAAATTATTAGACATATTTTTTTTATTTTCAATTTGCACAAACCTCTTTCCAGAAAGAAATACCTTTGTTGTTTAAAACTTATTACATGAAAATTTTTAATGAAAGTTTAATTTTACAATTATTATTGTAGGAAACGGACATGTCCTGTGTTTTAAATTTTTTTTGAGAAAAATTACTAGATACTTATACTTTTTGACAATAATTTTAAAAAGTTGGATAACTAAAGTAATATTTGCATGACAAAATTATATTATTTTACATAATATGAAAAAAATATATATTCTAATATACAGGGTGAGTCTGCTAAAAGTGTTTTTCAACTTTTCTCAAAAACTAGTTATCACATCAACTTCAAGGTTTGTCATTAAAAACACTGTTTTTTGCGCTACACAGGTGAATTTTTTCAGAATTTTTCTAATATTCCTTCTAATAAATATTAATTAATTTGGTCAAAAAAATCTAAAATATTTCCAATTTTTAACATTATTCTAAAAGAAAAGATGTGAAAGTATTATTTTGTGCAAAAAATATTTTAAAATTTTTTTAGATAACTCGAAAAAACAATAAAATTTCTTTGTTTTGTAAGATCTATTTTTTATTTTTCAGACTCAACCTGTATATCCCAAAAATGAGATATCGACGTCAACTTTGTATTTTTAAATGGCATCCTATATTTTATATTGCATTTTTAAATTATATGACAAATTCTAAACATATTTTGTGTATAAAGTCTTAACCTATCTTTAACTATTTTCGAAATATTAACGGTTAAAAAAAACAAAAATTTAAACACTCAATTTTTTCTTGAGTTAATTGTTTCAATTACCACCCAATAATTTTTTGACAGTAAGATGTCTATCTTTAAGTTATTAAAAGTTGGAATAAAATAAAAACATAATATTATTATTGAACTCACTGTTAAAATCTGGTACCGTACCCTATGACTTCTTGACAGTTTAAAATATAGTGACAATTGAAAATTTGTTGAAAACAATAATTGACACTTCAATTTTAAAAAAATGCGTATTATTAATGGGACACATAACAGAAACTCAAAGAATAGTCCAAACTTTTTTATTGAATTTTTTTTTTTATTATCGGGCATTGGACTGATTGGGAGAAATTAAATTAAATGAACATTTTAGTTGACGTTTCGGTTCTTTACTCCAACTTTGCTGCCTGCAAACTGCAAGCTTTGAAAAAGGTTGCAGTGAAGAACCGAAACGTCAGCTGAAATGTTCTTTTATTTTAATTTTTCCCAATTAGTCAAATCTCCGTTAATAATAAAAAAAATTCAATAGTAATAGCATTTTTTCTTAGACATCGTATATAAAATATGTCTAGAATCTGCTATAGAATCCAAAAATGCAATAAAAAAATATAAAGTGCCATTTAAAAAACCAAAGTTGATGTCAGTATCGCATTTTTAAAACACTCTGTATAATTTTTTTTTACAAATACGCATTTTAAAAATAAAATTGACCTGTTCGAACGATTTTTTTAAAAATCAATAGTTTTGAAGTTATTTTAGATGTTCTATACTTTTGCCGCTCACTGTATAATAATTATCATTTATGTAGTTTCTTTTAATGTCATAATGATAAATGATAAGACATAAAAAGACAAAGAAGAGTGGGTGGTTTGAAGTAAGTACAGATAAGACCAGGACAACATTGTGATTTAATTATAATTCATACTAGTTTCATTTTCATAGTAGGTTTTAATACCCCTTCAAAATAACTATAAATTACCAATTTTAGTGAAATAGCTATAACAATATTTAATTCATATTTCAAAATTTCTTTTTAATAAATGGTGTAATTTATTTGATCGTTTGCAGATAGTAAATAACAGTGGTTTAGTGCGATACTGTTTAATAATAATACCAACTACCATAACATTTCATATCCTTTGTAAGATAAAATAAATTACTTTACAATTATTGTTTGTTGTTATCATTTATTAATCTTTTTCTCAAAAAGAATGTAGAGTATATCTGTGCGTCCTTTGGCCGCTATAAAATTTTATAATCATCCCTTACTAGTATAGCGTAATGAGAGCTTACCACAACTATTTACAAACTTATTCTTTCGAATAAGAGATATTAGGATTTTTGACACTGTTCCACACAGGGATCGTTTTAAAGTGTGATCTGTTGTACTCGACTTTCACTTACTTAGTAATAAAGGATGGTTGTAAAAGTTTTTAGTAGATAAAATACATACAAATATAGCACTGTTTGAAAATTAATTCGTTTTAAACTATAGGTCGTTTTTGAAGGAAAATATTTTTCACATGAAAACACCAAGACAATGAGTAGAACTTATGTAGCTTCATTTGTTGCCACTCATTCTTAGGTTGATACATAATAATGCCCATCCTTTCTGCTGTCACAATATTTTTAGTACTAATAAAGTACAGTATTTTACATACCTACAACACAGCTTTTGCACATTGCTATACCAGGCCAAGGGATGTGCATACATCTTGTTAGGTATGTACTGGTTACTGGAGCAGCTTTCAATTGGCAAATCCGGGTTATAATATAATATTCTCATTTGAGCATTAAAGAAAAGAGTACCTTACACAAGAATAGTGTAATACTGTTTGTTAATATTTTACTTACGATTTTAATAATACATCACATGGACTGTTTAATTTCCTACGTATTAAATTTTACAGTCAAAAAAAAAAGTTAGCAACAATCCGTTAAACAACAACATAACCTCAATTGTTCGATGAGACACGTTAACGTTAAACTGGAATAAATAAATAAACATATTACACAATATTATTTGCAGGTATTGTTTATATGACCACTTTATTGAGAAATAGTAAGATATGTAAATCAATGTTTATTACAGAAATTTGACAGATTTGACATTTCTTTATTTATGTTCTTAAAGCCGAAAGCGCCATCTATCAGACAGTAACCAAACTTTTCGTTCAGTCCGTTCACTGACCTTTACCTCGGTTTGACATTTTTTATAACATTTTTTTTATGCTTAATACGTCATGAATACGTTTGGGGCTAATCCTGAAGGAATGGTAACATTTTTGCACGAATTTTTTTTACGAATGCATTGTCCACAATGAGCTGTTCACTCTGAAGGTTTTTTATGTACATCTGCAGTGGTGAAATTCCCAAAAAGTATCGACTTTGGACACTATTTACCGAGTTAATCGGAAAGAACGTTCGTTAAAAAACCGCCGAGACAAGCATTGAATCTTTATCTGTAAGCTGCCTCACTTTCTCTTTTGTAATGTTTGTTGTTGTCGAAGGATTGGCCCCCCAGGGAACCCTTATATCAGTTTGCACAACAACACGTTCGCCATCTACCGAATTCGCATATCTCAGGCGCCCTCTTAATGACATTTAAATTAAATGTAAAGTAGGTAACTGTATTTGTTTCAATAAATGATGTATAGATGGCGCCACAATTGGGACCAATTTTGTCAATTCAAATTTCGAGTGGGACGGCCATATAGGAACGTTAGTGGATATATATGCAGTTGGCCATGGTCTTAGTCAGCAACCCTTAATACACTTGCAAACATAATTTTTACTAGAAGCAGATGTGGTTTGTTTCTACGATAAGGTTTTTGTTGAAAGTTCTACTAGCTAATAGAGGGCTCTTATCTAAATTTAAGAACGTCAGTACTGGTTATATCACTTATATCCAGTACTGGTCAGTACTGAATATCTGTTCTGGTTTTCAATTTGATTTAACAAAAAATCATTATTAAATAGATTATCGATTTATTAAAAACATCGCTTTATGACAATCGAAAATGTTTGCAGCGTTATTTACTTTTCATTATTGCCGGCTCTGAATTGGGTACGGATTAAGTAATGAAGGCCGGTGAAGTTTTACCTGAACTCATTGATAAGGAGAATGAGGGTTAAGATTGTCCCAACTAGATTCTCTGCTTTACAAAAGCTTTACAATAATATTGTTTATCATTTTTGCGATAATAAACCATTGGGTTGTACATAGGTAAAAAAAGCAATAAAATATGTCGTTCAATGGTTCAATATATTACCAATCTATAAGATCTCTTTATTGTTATTATTTGTTTTTGATTATGTAATGGCTTAAGTTATTGTTTTTGCAATCAAGGATTTTACCATCATTATCTTGAAAAAAATATTTGCTGAAAAAAAGATATCAGCTTGTATAACTAATAAAACAGATTTTAAAGTTATAAAACGTTTATTACTAACAAACATTATTTTTTACAACAAAAATATTAATAACTAAACAGCCAGAAAAATATAATATGTCTATGCCGTGACATTGAAAATGATGTAAATTATAGCTGGGTGTGAAGCCCTTGCTTGATAAATTAAAACAGAAATCAAAATTGAGGTATCACAGCTTACTATAATTTGTACTGTCACTCAAAATAGAAAGTGTTGCACTAAGAGACCTACATCTTCTTAAAAGTTATAGACAAAAAAAAGATGTTAACTTTTAACAGTTCTGTTGTTCGCAAAATATTATTTTTTCTGGAGTATACGTATTTAGAATTATTTAAAATAAGAAGTTATTCATTTTATAAGTGGCGTTGCCATTTCTTCATAATTTTTTTCCGGAAAACTTTGAAAGTATGACTGAGGAATATGGCGATCGATTTCATCAAGATCTGAAAGTATTTGCAAAAAATATCAAGCTTTTTGAGGACGAACATGCTAGACTATTATTGAAATAATAGCCTATTGCAAAGTTTACAAAAAAAATCAAGATCATGCCCTTCCAGTGACTTTCATATCGTTTTATTGAGTGGCAATAAGTATAGTTATAAACATTGTTTTTTGGCTATAACTTTTAAACTACGTTTTTTGGGGCAAAGAAAGTTTCTTACAAAAATTTAAAGACCATGAAATTCTGCGATCAATACCTATCTCACACTCAAAATTGGTCTAGAAGTATAGTCGTCGACGTCGGTCATATCGTTATTTTTTTACAATATTTTACAATATACTTTTATGAAAATCAATTTTTTTCGTGAAATGAGAGTGTGTTAATATATTGCGAGTGACACAATTACACTAACGGAAAAAGCGACATATTTTAACTTATTAGCAAATGCTTGTTTCGAAATATTATTATTATTATACTTTAAAAAAACTAGTGTTACAACCAGCCTCATTGTTATACATATGATTCAAGGAACAGGTATTACCGTGGGGAGTTTGTAACACGTATTTGTTTATACTATTTCTTCTATTAAATATTTTAAGTGGTATTTGTTATTATTTTTTTATTTGACATCCGCTGTTATCTGTCTAGTAAGTTTTGCGTTAAACATCAAGATACCTTTGAAAACCTATTTTTACATTAATTTGAATAATTTTTTCCAAAAAGTAGTGTTTTGAGAGCGATCGCCTTAGAAATTAATTTCTTGCTAAACTCTACTCTGAAGAAATTTAAAATTCAAGCTGACATTATTTATACTAGAGTATTCAAATATTCCTAATAAAGCTCAATACATACGTGGAAACAGAAAATTATATCTACTCATTATGTTTGAATGTGCAAAGCCGGAAAGATTAAAATAATGAATTAGGAAAATTCGGTATTTACCTGAGAATAGAAAGTTCCTCACCACAATTCTAGTAAAGACAAATCTAAATAATATGAATGGCCAAGTCGGAAAGATTAAAATCCCGAATGGCAAAATTCGGCGTTTATATACTTGAAAATAGAAAGTTTCTTACCACGTAGTTTACAACATTAGCAGTTTTAGTATCCCTCCTGCTGAGATAAGGAAATTAGATGGTTTGCATTTGGATTGTCCATTTCAGGTAACAGAAGGGACCGATGGGATTAAGAATTATTTGGTCCACAAAAGAGATCCGTCCAAGTTTGACCATCAAATTTTATATTTTTAATTACAATTTTAAGACATTGTAAATTAATATTTATTAAAAAACATTCTCTATTCTATCGTCTAAATAATAATTTACAATGTAAAAGCTCGTAGATTAAAAAAATTGTAATTATTTTCAAAAAAGTTTTGTAACAAAAAGTTTTAAATAGCTTATGATTTTTTACTGAAAATAAAAACTTTTTTATATAATTTACAGAATCAGATAGGTGTCTACGTGGTAAGCCAAAAATTTGGGATTACTATAATACGATGAGCCCAATAAATGCTATTTGCAAAAAGTCCGTTTTATTATCTTTTTTTGGACACATTTTTTGAAATGATCTCATAATTTAAATAAGAAAATCTTTACTTCAATTTATTGGCAATATGCAGAAAAAGCGAATGTCAGTTTTTTTAAAAACTAATTATGTTATTTAATAACATGAGTGATGTACATTTATGTTATTTAACATCACACATGTTGTCATACATATTATAGTCCTGAAGAAGGACAGGATACACGAAACGGTCGACTTAGTATAAGGCTATTTTCATTGAGAAATTTTTCTCAGTAATATCAAATTAAATGTTTTTTTGGATTTATACCTACCGGATGAGATTATGTATTTACTGATTCTAAAAAACCTTAAATTACTAAAGTTGTAAGAACTGCTTTATGTTCTGGGTACCGATGTAATGAATAATATTATTCTAATAATGCAAACAATGTAATAAGTCGGATAATTAATTTAGTTATAATTATATATATTTATAATAGTTTGTTATTTTTAATATTTTTTGCAAAATGGTAGTTTGATCAATTATATTTAGTTTTATCATATTTATTCCAAACCAAAATTTATTATATTAAATTATTCCCATTTATTTTCAAACTTACAGTTTTTCAGATCCTATTTACGCTACTGTCAGATAGGTGTCAAACTTGTCGCTAAGCCAGTAGTTCCATTGAATTCTGCTCAAAGTATTTGTCACTAGCGTGCAGATTCTGTACAGGCACGCGCTAAAAATGAAACTATTTACCGAGAAAAATTAGAATTAATTTTATAGAAGAAATAGTATAGCAAATGTATTTTTTATGATAAGATGTAAAACACAGACCATAATATTAACTCCTCGATTAGTTTTTATCGAGTTTTTATCTCATTTAAAGTATTTATAACGGATATGAAAATTCACTATTTAAAATTTTTTTATGAAAAAATTTGTCGTTTAATTTGCATTAAAAAATAACAGTGACATAAGTAAGACCATCTACAATACTACAAAAAATTAAGAAGAATCTGATCACTCTAGTTTTTCAATAAAAAAATAAAATGACAAAAAATTCGGGTTTTTTTAATTTTTTTGAAAAATTAAAGTCGAGAAAAATTTCAAAAAAATATATGTTGTTCCTAAGACCTTTCAAAACTTACATTATTTTTTTCAAAATTTTTAAACGACAGGATTTTTTTTTATGCAGTAGAGTTCAACCTTAATAAAGAATTTAATGGAAAATAAAATGTTCGATGCACAGATTTCCTTCATTTCTAAGCTTTAACGTAGGTCCAATATGAACGAATTCCAGCGAACCATGCCGAATGCGAGCAAATCCCCTCCGATTTGCCCGCGCATCTTGTTATTTGTATGTACTCGGCCATCTTCGGTAGTTGGTTTACAGCTGTTCGGGTGAGTTTGACGGCACGAAGCATGTACAGTAATTTCTATTTTCGATTAATTTCTTAAATATGCGAGAATTGTTTGTAACTTGTGTCTGGATTAAAACTAGAATGTCTAGAGTATTGGAGTTGAGTGTTTTTATGCCTTATTTGTGTTTCCATATGTGATTTTTATTCGGTCAAAGTTTAGCTGTTATAATTTCAACCTTATGTATTAGTGCAATAAGGGCGACTTTTTTAAGGTATGTTTTCAGAATGACAGTGCTTCAAACGTTCGCGCTAAAATTACGACACACTTCTCCAGCCCATTAAGAGCGTCGTCTGCGCTGAGGATACCTGACTGGGCGATACCTGCTTTTAGGTTTCGGGTATCAATACCTGCAAAGTATCGATAATTACCAAAGTATCGTAAGTATCGAGGTATCGCAAGTACCTAAGGTATTGCAAGTATCGGAAGTATCGGAGGCATCGAAGGTATCGGAAGTATCGGAGGTGTTGCGGTATCGAGGTATCGGAGGTATCGAGTAGCTACAAATGAATATCCCGTCAAATAACTTGTATTTTTTTTTTGTTTTTATTAAAATAACTTGTGTTTCCAAAATCCAACGTTCTCTAGATGGGATATTCATTTATTTTCACTTTTTATCAAGATATCCGAGGTATCGAAGTATCGGGGGTATCAGACATTTTGAAGGTATCGAGGTATCAGAGGTATCGAAAGTATCGAGGTATCAGAAGTATCGATACTTAGATACCTGATTGCAGTCAGTATCGGTGTGCGATACCTGAGCAGGTATCGATACCTTCTGTAAGTATCTATACTTTTGCCAGCCCTACTAAGAACAGTTATAGTGGTTCTATAGAAAAGTGGGCACACTTATTAAGCCGTGTCAATAAGCAGATCATAAAAATAATTGCAATTACCGCAAACATCAAATAAACCATAAAACACCTCATAAAACTTCATTTATAAGGGTAAAGACTCACATTTAACAACGACCTTGGCAGGGTTTGCTTACATCTTTTAATGGTTCCGAGAAATTAAAACCCTCATAAATCAAGTTTTATGAGTGGTTTTATGGTTTATTTGATGTTTGCGGTAACTGCATTTATTTTTATAATCTGTTGATTGGGAGGGCTTAATAAGTCTGTCCATTTTTTTATCGGACCACTATATACAAATATTTAGTCATTCGAATGACTAAAAAGCTTGTATCCTAAAAAAATAAACAAATTTCTAGATGGCATTACCTAATGCATTGTGGGAATTATGCTACTAAATACATAAAATCTTACAAAATTTAATTAAAATCTGATAATTAAAACAAGCACTGTCATTCTAAAAACAAACTTTAAAAAATCGCCCTTATTACACTTCTACGTAAGGTTGAAATTATAATAGTTAAATTTTAACCGATAAAAAATTACATTTGAAAACACATATACTAATACGCTTGGGAACACTATTCGTGCTTCGAATTCATGATGTTCATACCAAACAAATGACCATTCGTGATACCACCACAAAAATATTCAACAAAACTTTGACTACTCCTTGTATTATAACTGAATATTTTTCTGTGAGTTAGGTACTGTGTAAACCTTACTTTTTGGTGTTCAATTGTTTTTTTCGTAAGTTTATTCCATTTTGATTCCAATCTTTCAATGATTCTTACTAAAAAACTTCGATAAAATTTGTAAAAATGTTTAAATGTTGAGATCTGCAGATCCCAATTTAAGATATTTTAGAATGATGCCTGTTTTCTAAGTGTTTGATAAAATTTAAATTTTATAATAATATGAGTTTTAGTCCTTCTTAATCTCATATGTCCAACTGTAATATTCATAAAATTAAGAGTGGTATAGTTCGTCTCACCGTCTTATCTCCATCTGTATTAAAATTATTAGAGTATGCCTCAATCTACGACGTATAGCTTCGTGTGAAATTGACACTTGACAGAACACAAACCAAACATCTAAATAACAAAAATACTGTAATTTTGGAAACTACATTGCAGAAATCTTTGTTGCTGCAACAGAATTGAATACAAGGAATTATACTCTTATACCCAAAATTTTAATTTCTTAGGTATTGAATTACGCTGAGGTCATTGACTGCGCTACCATCTGATTTGCATTCAAGTTTCGAATAGAAGGTAGAAGCTGTCTTTGTCGTCGCGTTGAGCTGAAAAAAGACGAAAAGTGTGACATGATTAATACAATACGTTTTGTGTTCATTGCATTTTAGGCCATGATGTAGAAAGAGATAGTAGTAAGAACGTGAATCTTTAAGGTTAAGGCGTTGAAGGTTTTATTACAGATGGGGATAAGACCGTGAGACGTAGTATACTTTCGGTAATATTACAGACTACCTTCCAGCCTCAGGAGTCGATTTAAACAACTATAAAGTCCGCCTTACCGTCTTATCGCCGTTTGTAATAAAATCTTCAACGCAAGTAAAGATTCACGTTCTTATTACCATCTCTTTCTATATTATGGTCTAAAATGCAATGAACACAAAACGCATTGTATTAATAATGTCCCTCTTTTTATTTTTAGCTTATTGAAACGACAAAGACAAAGCTTCTAGGGTAGTATTTAGAAAGTCAAATGCAAACGAGATAGCCGCGAATTATAAGAGTTTAGTACCATGTATTCAACTCTTCAAAATTACAATATTTTTGTTATTTAAACGTTTCGTTTGTGTTCTGTCAGATGTCAAATTCACACGAAGCTATACGTCGTAGATTGAGACATACTCTAATAATTTTATTTCAAATGGGGATAAGACGGTGAGACGGACTATACTTTGTCCTCCAGAGTGTTGCGGATTGCATAAAAATGCCCGAACCCTAAACCTCTAATTGATTTTTCCGCTCGGCTCGGGTCGGGTTTCCTTTTCTCATAGTCGACCAAATTAGTATTTGCACTTTGCAGAGTAGACCATATTTGTTTTCATCAGAGAGTCAAACACTCAAATTACGAAACAAAAACAAATTACCATTTCAATTTTGCTATGTATGGATTTCAAATGTCATGTATAGGTAATCACTTGTTATTTATTTAAATTGAGAATTGTGTTAAATATAGTTTTAGTTAAGGATTTTAAGAATTTGGCCTGCTGTAAACTCCCAGGTAGAAAAGCTGTGCTGCATGTTTTAGAAATTTTAATTTCAAGTGGAAAACTGGAACCTGGAATAGTTTTTTATAAACATCATAAAGTTAAGTCACGTGTCACGTGAAAAGTAAACACTTTGGGTAAATCAGAGTAAATAAGGTGAGAAAATACTGAAAACAGGTCGTCCAAACTCTTTTTCTTAAACAAACAAATTAATACCAATTAGATTTAATCCTACATAGTTCTTTTTAGTTATTAATATTCTGGCCGTCAAGGTAGTCCGTGTACCAATATGCAGATAGAAGTCATTTTATGGAGATAACAACAGATAAAACGTTTAGTGGGCTATTTAGACGAGATGGACGTTTTGTGACAAAATTCGTTTATGACATGCTGCAAAAGTTCGATCTTAACTTCAAAAAGAGGGTTATAGTGGTCGGAATAATACATGGGGTAAGTTTTGTTTGAAAATGCTTAGAACCTATATTACATGTACCGAGTGGACACTGATACTGATAACATAAATATGATGTTGATCCTGATTTAGTATTTTCTCATAAGTAACTCTACTTGCATTTGCAGAGTGCTGTTTTATTCCTTCCTTCTGAACGTAGGGCAGAAAATTCTAACATCTGTTAATTGTTTATAATACCTAATTTACTGTAATAACATTAATAACAATAACACAAATATAGAATAATGACAGGAAGGAGTATAATGTTGGCAAGGGCTAGGCTATTTTAGTGTAACATATGCAACTCACAATACTTATACACTGCGGACTGCGCACAAAAATTTGAACAAATAATGGGTGGTATTTATAAAAACTAGTATTTACTGATTCTTTTATTTTTATTAGTAAATACTTGAGTTTGTATTCATAAAATTTAAGAAAGTGCTAACTATAACAGTATATGCTTATACTAAAAAAGTAAAAACTTATTGTGAATTTACTTATTGAATTAAGCATTTACTTGTATCTATATTTATAAAAGAAAGGAAATACTAAAAAATATCAGTAGATGCTTACAAAAATATAAGTCTGCTCTAGAGCATGCTGATGACTATAGCTTTTGTAATGTTAGTAATGTTAGAGCTCCTAAACATTACAAAATAAGACGTGAAACTCTCTCTAAAAAAGATTATGTAAAATTATACAGATTTACACCTAACAGTGTACAATAGATGGCAAAATATTTTATTGGGCGTAGTGAAGAAACTGGTGGTGCAGTTCAAAAACAAAAATGAAATTTTTTTACGTTACTCAAAAATGCACACTTATTCTGCGGTACTCATTTTTTTTTATTTAATTTATTTTTTTCTATTGCATTTATGTCAGTCTTCTTTTTCGCAATTACTTTTAAATTATTAATTTTTTTAAACAATTTTTGAGTTTCAATTAATTTTTCAAAATTATATACAATTTATTATGCAGAGTGACATAAAAGTATGGAATAAAATTCATATTTTCTAAGTTAATGTTTTTTTAGAAAAACGCCGAGACAGGTCGATTTTGTTTTTTTTTATTGTGCACGTTTTTCACTTTTAATTTTTTTTTTTTGGCCAACAGGTTTTTTGCTGTGACGTAATCCATATTTGTTTAAATAGCAACCACTATTTTTGGTGTTGAATATTGAAACTACTTTTTTTTCTGCGTATAACGGTATAACATTTGTAGAGTCTAAAATAAAACGTTAAGTATATTTAACCAATTAAATATTTTATTGATTTTTTCAAAATAGACGCAATTTTTGATGTTCTTTCGTTTCTTATTAATAATACAACTAATTTTCGAACTTCGTTAGCACATTATTTCTCATTTTTTTGACTACTTAAGCGGTACTGATTTGTAATTTTTTTTCTTAAATCCTTGATTTTGTTGCAAATATTTTTGATTTTAACTAGCCTTTTAGAAAAACGGTCAAAACATCATTTAAATAATATCTGACACCACGAGCGTAGTGTGGAGGTGCACCGTCTTGTTTAAAGTATACATTAGCTGCTGGTATATCTAGATCCTTGTTATTGGGAAAAGTTCCGCTAATGCTGGTACTAACGTGTCGCAAAAGACATCTAAATAAACTTGTCTAATCAATGAGACGTCAAAAAAATACGGTCTTAAAATGCGATTAGCTCAAAAAAGACACAACTGCCATATGGGTCGATAGAAAATTCACACCGTTCGATGCTGCAGGAGTAATAAAACTTGAGGGTTCGTTCTATATTAATTTATTCATTCAAAAA
Organism: Tribolium confusum; assembly: GCA_029207805.1. Taxonomy (NCBI): domain Eukaryota; kingdom Metazoa; phylum Arthropoda; class Insecta; order Coleoptera; family Tenebrionidae; genus Tribolium; species Tribolium confusum. The sequence continues at coordinate 33,038,080 of JALGAY010000005.1, forward strand.
CTTAACAATATATAAACTATTTACAGTGGTTCTAAACCAGAATAACATAAAAAGTAATTTCTAAACAAAGAGAATTAAACTTGATTTATAAACATTTATATAGTCGCTGTAAAAATGGAAGTTATTAAATGCAAGCTAAGTAAGTCATTGCTCTACGGTTAATTGATTACTAAGGCTTAATATTTATTACGAAACAATCAGGATGTGTAACTAAAAGCGCTGACATATAACGCAACATCCGTTTAGAATTTGTGAAAATTAATAAGGAAAAAATCTGTTTTAATCGAAGATTAAACATCTTGGCGACTCGGCAAAAGATTGCAAACCTGACCTCTGTTAATAACGTAACTAGATATCCTAACATTACAATGTACTAAACCCTGATCCCGCAAAAGTTAAATATAAAAATAAAAATATTAAATATAAGGCAAATTGTAAACAACAAAAAATTCTGTTTAATTGGAGATTAAACATCTTGGCGACTCGACAAAAGAGAGGTCTCTGGAATTGAATCTGCTGTCCTAGGTTGTAATTATCCTGTGCTCCCAATCGATTAATTCATTTGATCGGAATTGTTTCAAAATACAGCTTCTCTTCTGAGATGTGGACTGTGGAGTGTCAGCTTCTAGTGTTTGGTGGATTCTTGCTGTAACAATTTGCTGACACCAGTATTTTGTTCATACACATTTGTTATGAAATTGACATAGGTTAGTAAAAAATATAAACAGAAATTTGATCTAACTTAAAGTGACATTGACATTGATATTTAAGTGATGTGTAAGCAAAAACTAATTGTTTTTAACAAGTTTTATAATTTCTTTAAAACACATTTTTATTAATTTTTAACTGATTTGAATTGACTCTAAATTTTTTGTTAAACTGTTGTAAAAGGTTTACTAACTTGCGGCCTCTATTACTGCGTTTAGAGGCTCCAAGATTCTCCTTCCAGTTGATTCCGAATCTTCATCGTGAAGTCGATGCCTGGATCCGGTGGATATATTCCTTGTAGGGTGGACTTCCATTTTGATTTTTTTACTGATAAAGCAATGATAATTTTGTTTTTTTCTTCTTTCCGCAACCGTTGTAGAAATGCGAGTTTCCTTGCGGACGTCAAATTTGCCACCGCCGAACTGAAGCGATTAACAATTGTTGTTTTCTTGATTTCTGTCTTTGTTTTTTCACAATTTTTGTAGTTTGACTTCTTGAACTACTTCTTATTTTGTTGGTGAATTTTTGAAAATAACTTGGGTTTTGTGAATAACTGACTTTTACTTGAAGATTCGTTGTTTTGTTTACGAATTTTCTTTTTAACTCTCGGCTGTTTTATTTCACTGTTTTGAGATGAATTTTCATTTTCCTGTTGAGCTTGTTGACTTTTTCTCTTTTTCGGTGTTGTTTTTTGTGATTTGGTGCTTTTTTCTTCTAATCTTGCAGGCTTAGGAATTGGCTCTTGAGTCAATTTTCGTAAAACTTTTGATGCATCTGTTTGAAATTCTTCACTTATAACTTCACTTGGAAGCTCTTTGACTTTCATTTGCATTTTATTGTTGTTTAATTTTGGCTTGTTACTGGAATCGTTATCGGATTTTGAAGCTCTCAAAACGGATAATTCCGTCCAAACACGTCAATTTGAACATTTAGTTCAGTAATTCTGTTAAAAATTGCGTCTATTTTGAAAAATTCAATAAAACATTTAAATTGGTTAAATTATTTTAAGTTTTTATTTTAGACCCTACAAATGTTATACCGTTATACGCAGAAAAAAAGTAGTTTCAATATTTAACACCAAAAATAGTGGTTGCTATTTAAACAAATATGGATTACGTCACAGCAAAAAACCTGTTGGTCAAAAATTTTTAAAAAGCAGTGAACAACGTGCGCAATAAAAAAAATCGACCTGTTTCGGCGTTTTTCTAAAAAAAACATTAACTTAGAAAATATGAATTTTATGCCATACTTTTATGTCACTCTGTATAATAAATTGTATATAATTTTTAATTTATTTTTATGAAACCCTCAAATTATGTTTTAAAATTAGTAAATAAAATATTTTGTTGTGTTATTTATTAAATTTTTTCCAATTTAATACGAATTTTCTTAATATCCCTAACTTTTTGTGCGCAGTGTAGTTTTTTTATACACGAGATAATAAGCAAGTATCTGACTTCTGGTGTTCAATTAAATAAAATCTAATAACATGAGGAAAATATTTATGTAAACAAGCCTTTATATATTAAAAACTTTTAAATTTTGGATTTTATTTGTAATATTAGTATTTTAGTATTATTATGTGTTATGTGTTGTACTCAGTAAAAGAATAGGAACCATTTAAACAAATAATTTTTATTCAAAAATTAGTTGATAAATAAATAATTTCTATAACTTTTATACATTACTAACTGGGCAGTATAAACCTACAATGAGGCAAGACAACAGTACATCATTACTCCTTATTTATTTTGAGCATTAACTCTTAAGTATTTTATTTATTATACCGGGTGACTATAAATGATTGTTCCATTAACGGAGGTTGTGAATTAACATCAAGCACGTAATGTACCGCTTTTTAAGGGCAAGCTATAGGTACTGGCCTAGATATATAGGCGGCTTTACAGTCTTTTTAAGTCATTAAAAAGTTCATAAGCACTACTTATAGAGACCGCTGGAATTCAACTAGCCTTATGCTATATACTAGGGCTAGGGGTAATCGGGTGGACCTTGTGTTGGTAAAGATCTAGAAGCAAATGTTGAAACACAAATTTGTGTAAATTTTTTTTGAAGCACTTTATTGTGTCTTCAAAAAATGCCTATTTGGTGAAAATAATTATGTATCTATTACCTACTTCATTAACTATAAAAAGTAAAAGCAGAGAATTTTTAATTTAAGTTTATTATTGAATTTAATATAATTTAATTAGCTGCTAAAAATTCAAATTTACGAACTTTTTGTGAGCTAGACTTCTTTTTTTAAGGATGTTATAGAAAGTCTATGGATCAAAAGGGACTTAAAAAACTTAGGCAACTGGACTTTCTTTCAATTGTTATTAGCAAAGGCAACAACAAATTGTTACGACATATTTCTGAGGTCAACATAAAACATTTAACCTAAAGTTATCTTTGTATAAAAGTATAGCATTTTGGTGCAATGAATCGCTAAAGATTTCATTTTTTAAAAATTAGTTATAAAAAATAAACGGCTAAAGCAATTTAAATGAAACTTGGTGTGTATGTTTGTATTATTAAGGAGCTTTTTTTACCATTCTCAATTTGATTTTAGGTTAACAGTGGTCATCAACATACTAAAATTGCTATATCTTTTTAATCAGTAAGATATTTTTGAAACTTTTTTTTTGACAGACAAACTTTTTAAAACATTTTTTCTTATATAAATAATGACAATAAAAATCAATGTCGAACCCCCCACAACTAGGTAATGTAAAATATGATATCTTCGTAATCAGTAACGTTATCGAAACATTAGTTTTTAAATGAAAGCCGAACCTTGAACGATAATTCTAGAACTCCTAGAAGGCATATAATTAATAAAATAGAATAACTTTTTTTTATTAAAAAAATTGAATCACACCCCTAAAATTTGAACTAGAAAGTGGGGTCGAGGGACACATCGTTTTAAAGAGCATACATTTATCTTTATAATGGTACCTCATTTGTTGTATTTTACTTGAAAAAGGTACTTCAATCATGTAGTTTTAGTATTAGTAAAAAAGGCATCTAATTTTTTTTTTTTTGAGATTACTTTTGTAATTCTTAATAAACAATACATTTAAAAGTTATTTTTAGTGGCTATGACACCTAATAACCAAAAGTTACATGCCTTTTTCACTAATACCAAAACTACATGATTTATGTTCCTTAGACGTTTTTACATTACCTGTTCAAGTAAAATACAACAGATGGGGTACCATTATAAAGATAATTTTGTGACCCTACTTTCCATTTAAAATTGCAGGAGTATGATTCAACCCCGTCAGGGAGTTACAGAGATGGGTTGCAAAATATTCTTAAAATGTGTCCCCCTTCAAAAGAAAATTGATGTGTCTGAGCGTTTTTGCTTTAAATTTCACAAAGGTAACGCTAGGTGCAAACTTTTCATAGGACCAGTCTGTATATAGATTTAATAAATAGTTTTTAACTAAAGAAGTTTGTTCTTGAAAACGTGTCTGAAAAGTTTATGAAATATTTGCACTGTGTGATTTCACAAATACCATAAAATACCTAAACCTACCGAATTAACTTTTATCTTGTTTAAATTAAGTTGTTTTCAAATGAATTTGTTGTTTGTAAAAAATAATGGAAATATTAATCCTCACGATTGGTGGTAACCGCCAGTGTAGGTCATAAAGACCTCAAAACGCTCTGAAAATCGATCAAAATGACAAAACTTTAATAATTATTAAGGGCGGCTAAACTGTAAGTCGTCCCACAATTACCCCTAATGATGTGATATATTTTATTTTAAAGAAGAACATGTTGTAAACTGTCTTACCCATAAGATACGTGCCATCTTCTTTAATTTATAGTTTTATTGTAATCTCCAATCGTCGATGACTTTGTTAAGCTTCGAAAATAATTAAAACTATGTTTGTTTTAGATATTTCTGGGATACGGCATATTTGAGGCGATACGAAAAGTTATTGAAGAAGAACGACCTCTAACACAAGGAGATATTTTTTATATGGTTATACATCTATTATTCCATGCGCTTCTAATTTCAACTTTAATCATGGGAGTTGTATTGGTAAAAGACATACAAGATTATTTTTCATTTCTAACACTTAATTTTATTTTAGGAAAACCATTTATTTCTCCTACCTTGGTTGATCGTAGCTTTTCCAGTTTTCGCAACAATTTCATATTTTATATTAATATATTCGCACTTGAGTTATATTTCACAGTTTGTGTTTAATATTTTTTGTATCTGTAAGTTTTATATTCTTAAACAAAATGACATATGACGTTGTTTTTTTCTAGGTGTGGGTTGGTATTTATGGTTTACAGTATGTCAGTTCTACAGAAATTGCAGAACTACAAATAAAAAAATTAAGCTTTATAATGTGTTGAGTATTCAGTGATATCTTATGAAATGAAAAACACTAGATTTCTGTTAAAATTTAGGTGTGCCTCCACAAACTGTGATTTAAGACAATATATACATTATGTATTGTATATGTGTACGTTTATGATGTGTATGTCTATAATAACCTATGTTTATGCTCTTAATTGCTTCAAAAGACTTTGTTTATACGCTTTTGTTATAAATTTGTTAATGAGACACCAGCTGCAACGTTGCTATAATGGTGTCATAACGTACAGTTAGTTTCACAAAGAAGTGACTTCTAAAAAATGGGCTCTAACTTTTCTAAACCTTTTCGGTCACAAACTTTTTAATTTCATTTTAGCTTTTCTCTTCAACATTGATACTGGACGTAAACATTTGCTTTGTTAGATTTGAATGAAAATATGTTTAGTGCAATTTTTTTTTGATGCGATAGGCACCTACAATAAAATTACCCAACATACCCAACAAATAACCCACCACTGTCCCATCACAACAAGGAAACACCAAGTCAAAAAAAACCTGTTTGGTAGTGTTGGTTTTAACACATCTCGAAAGAACAAAAATGTATTTCACTAATTTCCGTGAAGCGGCACGTGTTCTTGATGATTTTATTGTCACACGTGGTTCAATAAGGTCAGGGGTACGAAATAAAAACCAGCGGTCAATATGGTGTGGATCACTTGTTAATGAGCTGTCGTTAGATGAGCTTGATTAATTGTACATCTTATAATAAAAGTACAAATAAGACTTATTAGCGTTTTACTTCCAAATCCCAAACCTTTTAACAGGTAGTAGCATAAATCCTATTGTTCATGGTCTATACCACCTCAAGCAGTTTATCTTCTCGTCTATACTAAATTGTAGAAGTGCAGTTCACCAAAAAATTAGAATTCTGTTGACTATTTTCACCTTTTCAATTACCCTGTACTTATCCAAATTCAATGTGGTTTTTATACATTGCAATTGTCATTAGGGCCGTCGTAATGATGCTATTAAAAAGGTTGTAAAGTCTGTTGTAAATCAAACTTGTTTGCCTGAGTCGAGGTCCGGCTAGTTCTAGTAAGAAGATTTATGTTTATAGTTTTATTGCCCAGTGGCACTTCGGCACTTTCCTTGTTACATCATTACTTTTAATACAGTAGAACCCTGTCATAAAAACCACATTGGATTTGGGTAGGTATATCATGTATGTACTTCAGTTGGCCTGGAGGTTTTTACAATTGTGCCCCAGATAGAAACCCTTTGGCCAACTAAAGTACTTTATAGTAGCAATTGGCACCACAACAAGAGATCTATTATGTAAAGATTTGCAATTTAAGTCAGAGTGGTCATTAGAACTTGGGTCGAGAGTACACTTCCTACAATATTGTCATTATGTTTTTTTTATTTCAGCAAAATATAAAAATATGTATACTAGGGTGGGCCAAAAAATCAACTATTTTTTTAAACTTCCGACACTGAAAAATTGGTTCATAGGCACTTTTAAAAAATGCTTTTTTGAGATGAGCTCTTAATTTTAATAGGAAAAACACCCTCATCGCAGTTTTCCTTTTTTTTTTTTCAATACCATATGGAAAAATCCATATCTCGTCATTACTTGATCGTACAGAAAAAAATTATTTACATTTTTTTTGTAGGAAATTAAGTGCTCTAAAAATGTATTTTACCATTTTTTTTTATAACTTTTACCGTTTAGAAGATATCAGAGGTCAAAATTTGAAGAATTTAGCAAAAAATTTTTTTACTTTTAAATTTTAAAACTTTTGAATAAATAAATTATAAAGTGCGCAACATATGGTTTTGTAGGAAATTAAACGCTCTACAAAAAAAGTCGTTTGTGGTTAATCGATTACTTCAACCATTTAAAAAAAATGGGGATTTAGTATCAAATTTTGATTTTTAAAATGCGAATATCTTCTAACTGGTTAGAATAATCAATTAACCACAAGAGATTTTTTTATAGGGCGTTTAATTTTCTTCAAGGCTATATGTTGCGCATTTTATAATATTTATTTATCTTTGAGTTAAAAAATTTAGAAGTAGAAAAGGAATTTTTGTTAAATTCTTTAAACTTTGACCTCCGATATCTTCTAAATGGTAAGAGATATAAAAATATTTTAAGATAACTTTTTTGTAGAACGTTAATTTCCTACAAAAAATGTAAATACAAATTTTCTGTACAATCAAGCAATAACGAGATATGGATTTTACCATATAGAACTGCAAAAAAAATGGAAAACTGCGATGAGGGAGTCTTTTTTATTAAAATTAAGAGCTTATCTTGAAAAAGCATAGAAATCAATTTTTCAAAGTCGGAAATTAAAAAAAAATAGTCGATTTTTTTGGCCCACCCTAATGTAATGTATATGTATTTAAAATTTTTAATTAAAGCTTGACGCGACTAATAAATTTTCTCATAATGTTGAACTACATTAATTATTTTAAATATTATAATTATAGTTTAGACATTTGAAATTAACTAGGGATTTCAACAAATTTCGCTTGCAAAGTATGTAAAGAGTTCATAAAATCTATACAAGAAGAAGAAATGAAGTAGCAATTAAAGGTTTCTGTAATAATAGCTGTCTAATTACAAAACAAAAAATATATACAAACTTTATACTTCCAAATCTACCCTTCAATTATTGATTTTTGTAAAATTAATTTGTTTTTCTGAAGACGCTATATTTACTATATTTGTGAAAAATGCACAATTCAAAATTACATATTTTAAAAAACGTAACTAATGAGAATGATAGTTTCTAAACATTTTAAAAATATTAGAGAACGTGCTTTTAATATAAATTTAGTGACTGTTTGACGCTGAAATTGTTAAAGTTTGATATCACAATTAATTAAAAAGAAAACGTTTGATATCAAATTTAATAAAAAAAAATTTGATATAAAAACGAAATCAAAAAGACTTGCAAAATTTTCTAACAAGAAAGCAATATTCAAAACTACATATATTGAAAATCATTACTAATGAGAACAGCAATTTCAACTTTATTTTAAACATATTATAGAAAGCACATTCTTAATGAGCAGTTTGCAATAGTTGGAAACAGTTAAAATTGGTAACTTAAAATTTTTGTCTAAAATTTATTTGTAACTTTTCATAATATAATTTATTTGCGAAAATCGCTGATCAAATTGGTGTAATTGAGATCCGATTTTACGAATCGGCATCACATCTCGCCTTCACATAGGGACTTTATTTGATGACCTACAAAGTTGGCGCAATGATACCAATTGCTTCTTATTTCAAGAGCTATCGATTGATATGAAAAAATATCGATTTGAGTGGTCATTAGATTTCCATAAGATGGGAACGATCTTCTTTGGATTAAATCGTGAGAGTAAAGACTAAGTGGCAGAAAATCGTGCATCTCAACGACTAATACAAAAGGAAAAAAACCATTTTTTTTTATTTTGATAAATAAATAAAGTTTATCCGTTTATACCCTTTTATATGGTCTTATCTGTAACAATTAAATTGATAAGAATCTGGTTCAAATCGCGAAAATCAAGATCTATTTGCGAGAATTGAGATCAAGCCGCGAAAATCGAAATCAAATCGCGAGAATCCTGATTAAAACGCGAAAAAATTTGAAAAGTAACGATTTAAATTTATAAAAACACTAATTTAATAAATTTTTTAATTGTATTATTTATCACGTATAAGCAATTAATTAAAAAAATTATCCGTAACTAATAATTTTATCTGCGAAAATTAAATTGATGTAATCTGAGTGAAATCGCTATTATCTAGTCTAAATCGATATAAGATCAATTCGCGAAAAATGAGATCAAACTGCGAGAAATAAGATTAAGGCGCGAAATAGGGATCAAATGGCGAAAATGTAGATCAACTCGCGAGAAACGAGAGGAAATCGCAAGAATGAAGGTCAGATTGCGAGAATAGTAATCAAAGCGCCAAAATTAAGATAAATTCGCGAGAAACGTGAGCAAACAGCAAGAATCGAGGTCAGATCGCAAAAAATAAGGATCAAATCGCCAAAATTAAAATTAACTTCTAAGAAACAAGATTATACTGCAAAAATTGATGTCAGATTGCGAGAATAGTGATCAAAAAACAATAATTTAATCAATTTTTTAATTACATATATTATTTATCACGTATCAGCAATTAATTAAAAATTTATTTGTAACTTTTTCATATGATTTTATCTGCGAAAATCAAATTGATGTAATCCGAGTGAAATCACTATTATCTAGTCCAAATCGCAAATATAAGTTCAATTCACGAAAAATTAGATCAACCTGCGAGAAATAAGATCAAAGCGCGAGAATCGAGCTCAGATGGCAAGAAATAGTGATCAAATTGCGAAAACTAAGATTAACTTGCGAGAAACGAGTGCAAACCGCGAGAATAGTAATCAAAGCTCGAAAATTAAGATCAATCCACGAGAAACGTGAACAAACCGCGGGAATCGAGGTCAGATTGCGAAAATAGAGATCAAAAGGGCGAAAATTAAATTTAACTCGCAAGAAACGATATCATACCGCAAGAATCGAGGTCAGATCGCGAGAATATTGTTCAAAAACGCAAAAAATCAACACTTTTTATTAATTGTTAAACTTTAGGTTTATTTGCAACTATTTTTCATGTGTTATGTAAAGAGTTATTAGCTCATATGGACCTAACCAAATATTAAATTGGATTTTGTTGATTTTTAAATCAATTGTATTTTGTAATTATGGCTTGACTAAAATCCAATATAATTAAGATTAGAAATAAGAAATTTAAATAATACTGTAAAATAGTCAATTATTTACGACTTTATTATTAAAAAATAATTTCAAATAGTTAAAGAGGCAGCTGAAGATTTTTTACCACAATTAGTAAAATGTTAGTTACAGTTTTTAATTTTATTTTTAGTAAGCAATTAAACATATTTATAAATATCAAATCTAATTGTAATAAAAATTCAATTTTATATTATCACAATCGCATCTCTAATTTTATTTTTTTCTAACCCCAAAATTTGGATTTTTTCTATCTGTTCAGTCACAAACTATGTTTTTCTTTTAAAGTAATTTTTGTAGCATCAAAGTCCTGCAAAAGTTACAAATACAAACAAACATTAAAAACTTACTGACTTGACTAAAACTTACCTTTTTTTCATAATATCTAGTGTCAATATCAACCAATACATTATTAGTGTCATGTAACTTTGAAGGAACATTTATCTAAAAAGAATTTTTAACATTTATTTTTATTTTAAATCTATTTTTAACTACCGATCTGGTTAATAATGTTAAACCTCACAATTTAGTGTTGCATGATTCAACAGGACAACAATGTGTCGGTATGACGTCATAGTCAACATAAGTCAAAACTATAAAATTCATCCAAATATAGACAACCTTTATCTGAATCGTTCCCACTGACACATGATTGTAGTACATACATTTATAGGGACAAGAACTGAGGAGCCTGATGTACAATAGATGGTTCAAGGTCAATAATCTCTTTATTTGCGGTTATTTGATGCAAATGTAAATTTTTGGATTGATGAAAAAAAATTTCTAAAAAATCTACTAGTTTTGCTATTTCATCTTTTTTCCTTTCACGCTCTTTTTCATAAAAGCTACAGAATGCTTTTTTGTTTTTTTGTAGATTTCTGTTATAAAATTTATAAATCTATATTTACCAAAGATTGTTTTTAAACTCTGACGTTATAGTTGTCTTATATCTGCACAAAATAATTATTAAGTGGAAAGATTTATTTTTTTATATTTGTAACAATTGAAGCACACAAAAAACTGTTGTGAGTTGATATTTGGACACAAATCAGCAAATGCAAATCGCAATGATTACTGTATAGTTGCCAGTGTTGTTAAGTAATTACAAGTACCTAATTGAAAAAGTAATAAAATTACTTTTATTGTAATTGAAGCAGTAATTAATTACTTGATCTTCAATTGTAGTTTATTTCTAATTCAATTACTTGTTTCGTTACAATTACAATTAGTTTTCAAAATTACATTTGCACAATTACATTTGTCAAAAGTTTCTTTAAGTGGATACAACCCATACTATAAGATAGCGGCAAATAGAAAGTAGGATTAAAATAGGATGTAAATGATCTAAACTCAATATTTTAGGAAAAATACTGTAATTTGAAGACACCGCATTACTTATACGTGGAAAAAGACAAAGAAATTATTTATTTTGCTAGAAGTTGGTATTATATCTACCTGCAAATCTCAAAAAATTATCCTAAATTCTGTTAAAAAGATAAAAATATTTAAGAAACATTCTAAGTGAAAGGTTTACGAAGATATTTAAAATATTATGGAAAAGTGATCAAATTGATTAATAATTTTTCATTGTGAAAAATTTACTTGGAGCGTTTTTTATATAATATTTATTAAACATACATCTCGTCTAAAAGTTGTATTTGGGATATGTCTTGCCAACAATTTTTTAATTGATTTATAATGTACAAAAAATTGAAAATTTAAAATTTTCTACTGCACTTAAAGACGCAATTAATTGTAACAAATGTGAAAAAATATTTTGGCAACTTGTTCTTTTGCCACAGTTTAAGGTTAATTGAATAAATTTTGAGAAAAATAAAAGAGATTATATAGTAGCAAGAGAACTCTTTATGAATGAAGTTCAAAAATACTTTTTGCTTTCTGATAAAATGAATCAAATTTTGCCCGATTCACCTTTAGATCAAAATTCTTCAATTTTTGATTATATGGATACTGAAAGAAGATAAAATAAGTGAAAATGTTTCACACATAGAATTTTTAGCCTATTTAAATTTACTTAATAAAAAGTTACCTTGTATAAAAGACTATCCTGCCATATTTAAAATTTTTCAAAAATACAACGTTGTGTTACCATCATCAGCTCCTGTTGATTAGATGTTTAGTTTCGGTGGTCAAATTTTGACTCCTAAACGAAACAAATTGTCCGTTTGAAAAATTATTGTTTTTAAAACATAACTGTAAATAATTAATTTAAATGGTTGTAAGTTTTTCTATAATAAAAGTTATAATGTAAGAAATCAATGTTTTATTGTCAAAACAACAAAGTACGAGCGAATCTGTATCTAATCCTATTCCAAAAGCAGATTTAATTGATTAATCTAATTAATTAATTACATGAAAGTTTGTAATTGTAATTAATTACATATATTAAAGTAATTTTAAGAACACTGATAGTTGCCTTAGTTCAATAAGACTAGAGCGGAAAGGAGTAAATTCGGCAAATAACATTTGCTCAGTTTTTAGACCTACTAAGACAACTAAAATTTAAAATTTTTAATTATAATAAAGTGAATTACTCCACTTTGTAAGTTGTCCAATTTGTCATTTATACAAAAATTTAACATAAAGAGTGTATAAGAATGAATAGACAACATTCGTTAAAAAAAAAAAACATGAAAATAACGAAAAATCAAATCTACGCCTCTAACTGTAAATTGTTTCCGATGCAGATATCAATTGTCTCCAAAAATTTCTTGTTGCTGACTTGCAGCCATGTATGTACATACCTAGCGAGCACGGCGTCCAGTTATAGGAAAGGTGTTGTCCTGAAACCTTTTTTGTTATTTTGAATGGTCCACTTTATGTTAATTCGGTTAACTCTGTTTAGTAAGCGAGGAAAAAATAAACACAAATTAATAGCAAACGAGCCCGCTTAAAATGGTGGCCTTACGGTCACCCTTTACGCGGGCCCGCGTTTTCGCCCTCCGGGCGAAAGGCGCAAGCGCCAGGGCGCTAATGGCGCCCGCCTTCGGTTGACACCGAAGGCGATATTGCGCTACTGGCGCCGTCCTCGCTTGATAGCGAAGGCGATATTGCGCTAACAGCGCCGCCATCGGTTGACACCGAAGGCGATATTGCGCTACTGGCGCCGCCTTAGATTGAAGTATAAAAAATTTTGTTTGTTTGTATAACTTGAATATCTGGTTGAATACTGGCTTTGGGCCAGATGTTCCCACCTGCTGCGCGATAGATATTTGGTGTTTGGTCAAACGTTCGCGCCTGCGGCGCGATAGATATTCAGCCTTTGCTCAAACGTTTGCGCCTGCGGCGCGATAGGTATTCACCCTTAGGTCAGATATTCGCGCCTGCGGCGCGATAAATATTCGGCCTTTGTTCAAACGATCGCGCCTGCGGCGCGGTTGGTACTCGGCTTACGGGCAGATATGCGCGCCTGCGGCGCGGGAGATTTTCGTGTTTTCGCAAGACGTTCGCGCTTGCGGCGCGATAAATGTTCAGCTTTTGATCAGACGATCGCGCCTGTGGCGCGATAAATACTCATCTTTCGGCCGGACATTCTCGCCTGCGGCGCGATAAAATTTAGCCTTGAGCAGGCGTTCGCGCCTGCAGCGCAATAAATATTTGGCTTTTGGCCAGACGTTCTCGGCGATACTCAGCTTTTGTCTGTGAAGGGTAGATTTTGATATTTGGAAATTAATTGTCAATTAGTTTAAATTTTATTTATTCATGATAAGATCCGTGAGAATTTTTACAAAAGGAACTGAATTTTGTTAATGAAGCGTGAAGAGTGAGAAGACTATAAAAGCATGATTTATAGTTTTGTTGTTTTAAAAATTAAAGAAAAAATTTTAAAGAATTCTTCCATCAAATAAAAACGAGGTCGCATATGTAATATTGGCAAATTTTTGTAAATCATAGGGAGCAAGTGTACGGAAGAACGTAATGTGACAAAGAAAAAATTATTGTTTTCACACAAAGCTGCGTGGGGTGATACGGAACTTGATGATTTAATTACCACGGCGAATTGTTTAATAGCTTTGTTTTCGTCTAGTGGCAAAGAGTTCCTCTTCAATCGGGGTATATATTGCTCTAAATGAGAGGTGACAATTCATTAGAATATCGACAAGTGTCGAAGCTAATAATCAGCGTAAAACTAGTGAAGTATTTTAAGTTAATTATTCAAGTGTCCAGAAAGTGTCTTAGTGTCCCTTGGCAGAAAAGCAGTAAGTGTAACTCAGTTCAATTACATTCAATTACGCGATGTCATCAATAAAAATTCTTATTTTTATTTTATTTCTCTATGAAATAAGTCATTAAGAGATTATTTGGGTAGAATTTATTCCGTTGACAATCTTAGCTATTCGAAAAAGGTTATAGAGTATTTAAATTGCTTTAATTGTTAAATTCGCATCTGAGTGTTGACCTCGTTGAAATTTATTGAAGAATGATATTTTAGCTCGAAGAAAAATAAATATTCTTAAAAGAATGTTTTAATTGTTTTTAAAATGGTTTTTATTAGGTACCTAATGGTTTAATTTCGCAGAAATTAAAAGATTTATTGTACTCAAATCGTGTTTAGAGTCATTTATCGAATTGGTGAGGCCATTTGAATGTACTTGACAGTCTTGAACAAATCACGCTTTTTAATGAAAATTGGTTGTTGTTGCCGATAGTCCGGACATTTTAGAATTTATTTTGCTATTGTCGACTTTGAGTGTTTGAAACCTTTATGGGGTTAAATTGTGACCTTTGTCAAGACGATAAAGGGTTGGGTAGTCGACGTCAGGACGATTTTTGACAAGTGTTTGGAAAAGTCGAGCGTCATTCGGTATCATAGAATCCTCCCCTTCACTCAAGTTTTCATTGTTAAGGAGTTTAATATTTAATTGTGAGAAAGAACGACTAATATAAGAAGTAGAGATTGGTTTTTAATGTACCTTGAAAGAAAGGCTTTATTGTAAACGCGTAAGGAGTAGATATTTGTGGTTGCCTACCTATTAGTCTTTCTTTCCACAAATATAGAGGTATATTTTTATCCATTTGCAATCCTTATATGTAATTTTAAGTTTAAGATAACTGTGTGTGCTTTAGTTTATCAGAATATTTTTTAAAAAGAGCTTTAGTATCGTTGTTTGGAAAAATCATACGCTATCAGTATGTTGAAAATGTCAAGTTTAAATTGTTTCGTTAATAAGCAAGTTATTGAAATATCTGGAAAAGCTTTGGACTAATTAAAGTAATATTATCTGTTTTACACTGTTTAACGTATTTTTTAAGTATAAGTAATAATTTCATATTATATAAATAATTGTTATTCTATCTAAGCATTTTCTTTTAATATATTTTATCTTTAAATTTAATCAGTGTTTTCAATTTTAAGACAGTTAAAGATCTTAGACTGCACCCCTTACCCCTAAAGCATTTGATTCCCGATCTCCGGTTTAATAATTTGAATATTTTTATATTCTTTTTGTTGTTAAATCGCAGGAAAGACCTATGTTCAAAAATATAAATTTAATTGGATCTGTTGGATAGGAAACCGTTCACGGCCTTATTAACTGTTACATCTAAGATAAGAAAAATTACATTTTTCTTAAGCCTAACAAAAACAACCTATCACAAATCTAATTTGGCGCAGTCAGTAGGATTCTCGAGTGCCTTTAGGGGTAGTTTTTGAAAAATAAAAAATTTTTTGAAAGAAAATTTTTTGAAAATTTTGAAAATGTAAAATTTTGTAGTAGGAAGCACTTGAAAAAGACACTAAAGCACATTTAAAAGGGTTACATAATTTTGTTTAAATAAATTGTGTTGAAAAACAATGAAAAAACGTGAAGGGTGGAAAGAGTTTCGAGCGCGCCTCGTATTGAGAAGGAATCAACTCGACCTGAGTTATGGTAGAGTCCGTACACTTTCAGAACAGCACACCAATAAAAGTGTGCAGATGACAAAATAGTGTCGGACCAGTCCCATTTGTAAATTGAAGGGGAGGAAGCCAAGCGGCACGTGGTCAGCGAAAGGTCAGCGGCGTTCGTCATTCTTGGTCATTCTGTTTAGTGTCGTTCGCTGACAGATTTTAATGACCCAACATGCTGTTCTGAAAGTGTACGGACTCTATACTGGAGCGCGGACGCTGAGAAAATATGTAACATCGAGGTCGAAGGTAAATTTAAAACTCGCATGTTAAAAGGCGACGCAATTGTGTGTTAATAATTTGTAATTTGGAATGTAGGAGAGGATCACGTTGATCGTACAAATTTAACTAACAGTTTCGAATATTGATAGCAAATTGCGTGCTCAATCGAATAGTATTTGTTTCAACCATCTACGATTAATAGCAAGCTCACGAATGAAGTTTGAAATTGGTATTTATCAAAGAATAACGACTATCTTTAAACTTGCGTATTTTTTTGATTTTTTTTATATATACGTTGCTGAAACGTTATAATTGTAAGATGTATTTGATAGAAATTTTTTTGCTTAATCGAGTGGTGCTTGCTTCAAATTTCTACGATTAATAGCAAGCTCACGAATGAAGTTTGAAATTGGTATTTATCAAGGAATAACGACTATCTTTAAACTTGCGTATTTTTTTGATTTTTCGTATATTTACATTGTTGAAACGTTATGAAAGTAGCATTTATGTAATAGCAAATTACCTGATTAATCACTTAGTATTTGTTTCAACCATCTACGATTAATAGCAAGCTCACGAATGAAGTTTGAAATTGGTATTTATCAAAGAATAACGACTATCTTTAAACTTGCGTATTTTTTTGATTTTTTTTTATATATATATTGCTGAAACGTTATAAAAATAAGATGTATTTGATAGAAATTTTCTTGCTCAATCGAGTGGTGCTTGTTTCAACTATCTACGATCAATAGCAAGCTCAAGAATGAAGTTTGAAATTGGTATTTATCAAGGAATAACGACTATCTTTAAACTTGCGTATTTTTTTGATTTTTTTTATATATACATTGCTGAAACGTTATAAAAGTAAGATGTATTTGATAGAAATTTTCTTGCTCAATCGAATGGTGCTGTTTCAACTATCTACGATCAATAGCAAGCTCACGAATCAAGTTTGAAATTGGTAATTATCAAGGAATAACGACTATCTTTAAACTTGCGTATTTTTTTGATTTTTTTTATATATACATTGCTGAAACGTTATAAAGGTAGGATGTATTTGATAGAAAAATTTCTGCTTAATCGAGTGGTGCTTGTTTCAACTTTCTACAATCAATAGCAAGCTCAAGAATAAAGTTTGAAATTGGTATTTATCAAAGAATAACGACTATCTATAAACTTGGGTATTTTTTTTATTTTTTTTTTATGTTTACATTGCTGAAACGTTATAAAAGTAGGATGCATTTGATAGAAAATTACCTGCTCAATCGAATAGTATTTGTTTCAACCATCTACAATCAATAGCAAGCTCACGAATGAAGTTTGAAATTGGTATTTATTAAGGAATAACGACTATCTTTAAACTTGCGTATTTTTTTGATTTTTTTATATATACGTTGCTGAAACGTTATAATTGTAAGATGTATTTGATAGAAATTTTTTTGCTTAATTGAGTGGTGCTTGTTTCAACTTTCTGTGATCAATAGCAAGCTCAAGAATGAAGATTGAAATTGGTATTTATCAAGGAATAACAACTATATTTAAACTTGGGTATTTTTTTTATTTTTTTTTTATGTTTACATTGTTGAAACGTTATAAAAGTAGGATGCATTTGATAGCAAATTGCCTGCTCAATCGAATA
Organism: Tribolium confusum; assembly: GCA_029207805.1. NCBI lineage: Eukaryota > Metazoa > Arthropoda > Insecta > Coleoptera > Tenebrionidae > Tribolium > Tribolium confusum. The sequence continues at coordinate 33,055,699 of JALGAY010000005.1, forward strand.
GTTTGTGTTTCAACCATCTACAGTCAATAGCAAGCTCACGAATAAAGTTTGAAATTGGTATTTATCAAAGAATAACGACTATCTTTAAACTTGCGTATTTTTTTGATTTTTTTTATATATACATTGCTGAAACATTATAAAAGTAAGATGTATTTGATAGAAATTTTTTTGCTCAATCGAGTGGTGCTTGTTTCAACTTTCTACAATCAATAGCAAGCTCAAGAATAAAGTTTGAAATTGGTATTTATCAAGGAATAACGACTATCTTTAAACTTGCGTAATTTTTTTATTTTTTTTTATGTTTACATTGCTGAAACGTTATAATAGTAGGATGCATTTGATAGCAAATTGCGTGCTCAATCGAATAGTATTTGTTTCAACCATCTACAATCAATAGCAAGCTCACGAATGAAGTTTGAAGTTGGTATTTATCAAGGAATAACGACTATCTTTAAACTTGCGAATTTTTTTGATTTTTTTTATATATACGTTGCTGAAACGTTATAATTGTAAGATGTATTTGATAGAAATTTTTTTGCTCAATCGAGTGGTGCTTGTTTCAACTTTCTGTGATCAATAGCAAGCTCAAGAATGAAGTTTGAAATTGGTATTTATCAAGGAATAACAACTATCTTTAAACTTGGGTATTTTTTTTTATGTTTACATTGCTAAAACGTTATAAAAGTAGGATGCATTTGATAGCAAATTACCTGCTCAATCGAATAGTATTTGTTTCAACCATCTACAGTCAATAGCAAGCTCGCGAATAAAGTTTGAAATTGGTATTTATCAAGGAATAACGACTATCTTTAAACTTGCGTATTTTTTTGATTTTTTTTATATATACATTGCTGAAACGTTATAAGAGTAAGATGTATTTGATAGAAATTTTCTTGCTCAATCGAGTGGTGCTGTTTCAACTATCTACGATCAATAGCAAGCTCACGAATCAAGTTTGAAATTGGTATTTATCAAGGAATAACGACTATCTTTAAACTTGCGTATTTTTTTGATTTTTTTTATATTCACATTGCTGAAACGTTATAAAAGTAGGATGTATTTGATAGAAAATTTTTTGCTTAATCGAGTGGTGCTTGTTTTAATTTTCTACGATGAATAGCAAGCTCAAGAATGAAGTTTGAAATTGGTATTTATCAAGGAATAACGACTATCTTTAAACTTGCGTATTTTTTTGATTTTTTTTATATATACATTGCTGAAACGTTATAAAGGTAGGATGTATTTGATAGAAAAATTTCTGCTTAATCGAGTGGTGCTTGTTTCAACTTTCTACAATCAATAGCAAGCTCAAGAATAAAGTTTGAAATTGGTATTTATCAAAGAATAACGACTATCTATAAACTTGGGTATTTTTTTTATTTTTTTTTTTATGTTTACATTGCTGAAACGTTATAAAAGTAGGATGCATTTGATAGAAAATTACCTGCTCAATCGAATAGTATTTGTTTCAACCATCTACAATCAATAGCAAGCTCACGAATGAAGTTTGAAATTGGTATTTATTAAGGAATAACGACTATCTTTAAACTTGCGTATTTTTTTGATTTTTTTATATATACGTTGCTGAAACGTTATAATTGTAAGATGTATTTGATAGAAATTTTTTTGCTTAATTGAGTGGTGCTTGTTTCAACTTTCTGTGATCAATAGCAAGCTCGCGAATAAAGTTTGAAATTGGTATTTATCAAGGAATAACAACTATATTTAAACTTGGGTATTTTTTTAATTTTTTTTTATGTTTACATTGTTGAAACGTTATAAAAGTAGGATGCATTTGATAGCAAATTGCCTGCTCAATCGAGTAGTTTGTGTTTCAACCATCTACAGTCAATAGCAAGCTCACGAATAAAGTTTGAAATTGGTATTTATCAAAAAATAACGACTATCTTTAAACTTGCGTATTTTTTTGATTTTTTTTTATATATACATTGCTGAAACATTATAAAAGTAAGATGTATTTGATAGAAATTTTTTTGCTCAATCGAGTGGTGCTTGTTTCAACTTTCTACAATCAATAGCAAGCTCAAGAATAAAGTTTGAAATTGGTATTTATCAAGGAATAACGACTATCTTTAAACTTGCGTAATTTTTTTATTTTTTTTTATGTTTACATTGCTGAAACGTTATAATAGTAGGATGCATTTGATAGCAAATTGCGTGCTCAATCGAATAGTATTTGTTTCAACCATCTACAATCAATAGCAAGCTCACGAATGAAGTTTGAAGTTGGTATTTATCAAGGAATAACGACTATCTTTAAACTTGCGAATTTTTTTGATTTTTTTTATATATACGTTGCTGAAACGTTATAATTGTAAGATGTATTTGATAGAAATTTTTTTGCTCAATCGAGTGGTGCTTGTTTCAACTTTCTGTGATCAATAGCAAGCTCAAGAATGAAGTTTGAAATTGGTATTTATCAAGGAATAACAACTATCTTTAAACTTGGGTATTTTTTTTTATTTTTTTTTATGTTTACATTGCTAAAACGTTATAAAAGTAGGATGCATTTGATAGCAAATTACCTGCTCAATCGAATAGTATTTGTTTCAACCATCTACAGTCAATAGCAAGCTCGCGAATGAAGTTTGAAATTGGTATTTATCAAAGAATAACGACTATCTTTAAACTTGCGTATTTTTTTTATTTTTTTTTTGTTTACATTGCTGAAAAGTTATAAAAATAAGATACAGTTGATAGAAAAAACTTGCGTATTTTTTTGATTTTTTTTTTATATATACATTGCTGAAATATTATAAAAGTAAGATGTATTTGATAGAAATTTTTTTGCTTAATCGAGTGGTGCTTGTTTCAACTTTCTACAATCAATAGCAAGCTCAAGAATAAAGTTTGAAATTGGTATTTATCAAAGAATAACGACTATTTATAAACTTACGTATTTTTTTAATTTTTTTTATATTTACATTGTTGAAACGTTATAAAAGTAGAATGTAATTGATAGAAAATTTCCTGCTCAATCGAGTGGTGCTTGTTTCAACTTTCTACGATTAATAGCAAGCTCATGAATAAAGTTTGAAATTGGTATTTATCAAGGAATAACGACTATCTATAAACTTACAAATTTTTTAATTTTTTTTTATATTTACATTGTTGAAACGTTATAAAAAGAAGATGTATTTGATAGAAGTTTCCTTGCTCAATTGAGTGGTGCTTGTTTCAACTTTCTACGATTAATAGCAAGCTCAAGAATAAAGTTTGAAATTGGTATTTATCAAGGAATAACAACTATCTTTAAACTTGCGTATTTTTTTGATTTTTTGTATATTTACATTGTTTAAGCGCTATAAAGGTAGGATTTATGTAATAGCAAATTACCTGTTTAATCGAATAGTACTTGTTTCAACTATCTACGATTAATAGCAAGCTCACGAATGAAGTTTGAAATTGGTATTTATCAAGGAATAACGACTATCTTTAAACTTGCGTATTTTTTTGATTTTTTTTTATATATACATTGTTGAAACGTTATAAAAGTAAGATGTATGTGATAGAAATTTTCTTGCTCAATCGAGTGGTGCTTGTTTCAACTTTCTGTGATCAATAGCAAGCTCAAGAATGAAGTTTGAAATTGGTACTTATCAAGAAATAACGACTACCTTCTTGCGTATTTTTTTTAATTTTTTTTATGTTTATTATATTGCTGAAACGTTATAAAAGTAGAATGCATTTAATAGAAAATTACCTGCTCAATCGAACAGTATTTGTTTCAACCATCTACAATCAATAGCAAACTCACGAATAAAGTTTGAAATTGGTATTTATCAAGGAATAACGACTATCTTTAAACTTGCGTATTTTTTTGATTTTTTTTATATATACATTGCTGAAACGTTATAAAAGTAAGATGTATTTGATCGAAATTTTTTTGCTCAATCGAGTGGTGCTTGTTTTAACTTTCTACAATCAATAGCAATCTCAAGAATAAAGTTTGAAATTGGTATTTATCAAAGAATAACGACTATCTATAAACTTACGTATTTTTTAAATTTTTTTTATATTTACATTGTTGAAACGTTATAAAAGTAGGACGTATTTGATAGAAAATTTCCTGCTCAATCGAGTGGTCTTTGTTTCAACTTTCTAGGATTAATAGCAAACTCAAAAATAAAGTTTGAAATTGGTATTTATCAAGGAATAACGACTATATTTGAACTTGCGTATTTTTTTGATTTTTTTGCTGAAACGTAATAAAAGTAAGATGTATTTGATAGAAATTTTCTTGCTCAATCGAGTGGTGCTTGTTTCAATTTTCTACAATTAATAGCAAGCTCAAGAATGAAGTTTGAAATTGGTATTTATCAAGGAATATCGACTATCTTTAAACTTGCGTATTTTTTTTATTTTTTTTTTGTTTACATTGTTGAAAGTTATAAAAGCAGGATGTATGTGATAGAAAATTTCCTGCTCAATTGAGTGGTGCTTGTTTTAATTTTATACAATTAATAACAAGCTTAAGAATAAAGTTTGAATTTGGTATTTATCAAGGAATAACGACTATCTATAAGCTTACGTATTTTTTAAATTTTTTTTATATTTACATTGTTGAAACGTCATAAAAGTAGAACGTATTTGATAGAAAATTACCTGCTCAATCGAATAGTATTTGTTTCAACCATCTACGGTTAATAGCAAGCTCACGAATGAAGTTTGAAATAGGTATTTATCAAAGAATAACGACTATCTTTAAACTTGCGTATTTTTTTAATTTTTTTTATATTTACATTGTTAAAGCGTTATAAAAGTAGAATGCATTTGATAGCAAATTACCTGCTCAATCGAATAGTATTTGTTTCAACCATCCACAATCAATAGCAAGCTCACGAATGAAGTTTGAAATTAGTATTTATCAAGAAATAACGACTATCTTTAAACTTGCGCAATTTTTTGAGTTTTTTTATATATACATAGCTAAAAAATTCTAAAAGTAAGATGTATTTGATAGAAATTTTCTTGCTCAATCGAGTGGTGCTTGTTTCAACTTTCTATGATCAATAGCAAGCTCAAGAATGAAGTTTGAAATTGGTATTTATTAAGGAATAATGACTATCTTTAAACTTGCGTATTTTTTTTCTTTTTTTTATGTTTACACTGCTGAAACGTTATAGAAGTAAAATGTGTTTGATAAAAAATTACGTGCTCAATCGAACAGTATTTGTTTCAACTATCTACGGTTAATAGCAAGCTCAAGAATGAAGTTTGAAATTGGTATTTGTCAAGGAATAACGACTATCTTTAAACTTGCGAATTTTTTTTATTTTTTTTATGTTTACATTGCTGAAACGTTATAAAAGTAGAATGCATTTGATAGCAAATTACCTGCTCAGTCAAATAGTATTTATTTCAACCATCTACAATTAATAGCAAGCTCACGAATGAAGTTTGAAATTGGTATTTATCAAGGAATTACGACTATCTTTAAACTTGCGTATTTTTTTGATTTTTTTTATATATACATTGCTGAAACGTTATAAAAGCAAGATGTATTTGATAGAAATTTTTTTGCTCAATTGAGTGTTGCTTGTTTCAACTTTCTACGATCAACAGAAAGCTCAAAAATGAAGTTTGAAATTGATATTTATCAAGGAATAACGACTATCTTTAAACTTGCGTATTTTTTTAATTTTTTTTATATATACATTGCTGAAACGTTATAAAAGTAAGATGTATTTGATAGAAAATTACGTGCTCAATCGAATAGTATTTGTTTCAACCATCTACGATTAATAGCAAGCTCAAGAATGAAGTTTGAAATTGGTATTTATCAAGGAATAACGACTATCTTTAAACTTGCGTATTTTTTTTATTTTTTTTATGTTTACATTGCTGAAACGTTATAAAGGTAGGATGCATTGGTAATAAATTACCTGCTCAATCGAATAGTATTTGTTTCAACCATCTACGATTAATAGCAAGAACAAGAATGAAGTTTGAAATTGGTATTTGTCAAGGAATAACGACTATCTTTAAACTTGCGAATTTTTTTTATTTTTTTTATGTTTACATTGTTGAAACGTTATAAAAGTAGAATGCATTTGATAGCAAATTACCTGCTCAGTCAAATAGTATTTATTTCAACCATCTACAATTAATAGCAAGCTCACGAATGAAGTTTGAAATTGGTATTTATTAAGTAATAACGACTATTTTTAAACTTGCGTATTTTTTTGATTTTTTTTATATTCACATTGCTGAAACGTTATAAAAGTAGGATGTATTTGATAGAAAATTTTTTGCTTAATCGAGGTGCTTGTTTCAACTTTCTACGATTCATAGCAAGCTCAAGAATAAAGTTTGAAATTGGTATTTATCAAGGAATAACGACTATCTATAAACTTACGAATTTTTTAAATTTTTTTATATTTACATTGTTGAAACGTTATAAAAGTAAAATGTATTTGATAGAAATTTGTTTGCTCATTAGAGTGGTGCTTGTTTCAACTTTTTACGATCAATAGCAAGCTCAAGAGTGAAGTTTGAAATTGGTATTTATCAAAGAATAACGACTATATTTAAACTTGCGTATTTTTTTAATTAGTCTTATATTTACATTGTTAGAACGTTATAAAAGTAGAATGCGTTTGATAGCAAATTACCTGCTCAATCGAATAATATTTGCTTCAACCATCTACAATCAATAGCAAGCTCACGAATAAAGTTTGAAATTGGTATTTATCAAGGAATAACGACTATCTTTAAGCTTGCGTATTTTTTTTATTTTTTTTATGTTTACATTGCTAAAACGTTATAAAAGTAGGAAGCATTTGATAGCAAATTACCTGCTCAATCGAGTAGTATTTATTTCAACCATCTACAATTAATAGCAAGCTCACGAATGAAGTTTGAAATTGGTATTTATCAAGGAATAACGACTATCTTTAAACTTGCGTATTTTTTTGATTTTTTTTATTATATATACATTGCTGAAATGTTATAAAAGTAAGATGTATTTGATAGAAATTTTCTTGCTCAATCGAGTGGTGCTTGCTTCAACTTTCTACGATTAATAGCAAACTCAAGAGTGAAGTTTGAAATTGGTATTTATCAAAGAATAACGACTATCTTTAAACTTGCGTATTTTTTAATTTTTTTTTATATTTACATTGTTAAAACGTTATAAAAGTAAGACGCATTTCATAGCAAATTACCTGCTTAATCGAATAGTATTTGTTTCAACCATCTACAAACAATAGCAAGCTCACGAATGAAGTTTGAACTTGGTATTTATCAAAGAATAACGACTATTTTTAAACTTGCGTATTTTTATGATTTTTTTTATATATACATTACTGAAAGGTTATAAAAGTAAGATGTATTTGATAGAAATTTTCTTGCTCAATTGAGTGGTGCTTGTTTCAACTTTCTACGATCAATAGCAAACTCAAGACTGAAGTTTGAAATTGGTATTTATCAAAGAATAACGACTATCTTTAAATTTGCATATTTTTTTGTTTTTTTTTATATTTACATTGTTAAAACGTTATAAAAGTAGGATGCATTTGATAGCAAATTGCCTGCTCAATCGAATAGTATTTGTTTCAACCATCTACAATCAATAGCAAGCTCACGAATGAAGTTTGAACTTGGTATTTATCAAGGAATAACGACTATCTTTAAACTTGCGTATTTTTTTGATTTTTCGTATATTTACATTGTTGAAGCGTTATAAAAGTAGGATTTATGTAATAGCAAATTACCTGCTCAATCAAATAGTATTTATTTCAACCATCTACAATCAATAGCAAGCTCAAGAATAAAGTTTGAAATTGGTATTTATCAAGAAATAACGACTATCTTGTGACGTTGATCTGTTTAGCACGGCCTATTCTTTTATTTTAACAGCTAGCGGGGCGTGGGTTCGGTTTAAGTTTTCAACTTTTGAAGAAAGTCGTAATAGGGCGCCAGACGGTTTTTTATTACGTGGGCAAAAACCGACAAAACCGGGTAAAAATGAAGCAAACAACAAAAAAAAAAGTTATCAAAATTATATTAATTATTGTCTTTAAGACCACAAGGTGAGTAACAATACAAAGTATGAAGCTGACAAATATGCAATTAATCGAAAGGTCTGGAAATCTCGCGTTATGGAAACTGCGCTTCCGAGTTCGGCTTTATGAGCTAGCCCCCCACAGGGGTTTCCTTGTTGTTTACAACGAATACCACGATACAAACAGCTGTGGTGTGCAACGCAAAGATGGAAACATGGATTTTTGTGCACGAAGGGTTATTAGTTCGTTGTAAATTAACTCAGGTAAGTTGCCTATACTAATTTAACAATTCGCGAGTTCCGAATGGTACCATGCGTAACTTACAATACTCAGGCGGTTTTATAAGCTATAAGTTGATCTTTTTTCTTTCCAGCAACTTTCGCCGGTGAAGAAGGGACACTATACAATTGACTGTGACGACGGAAATGGGACGACAGACAATCAGGAGCTGCTGGATTTAACGGGACTGAGATGCACCCACAGGTGGTGAAGTGAGGCTGCTGCCTTTTATTGCCTATTGCTCCCGGAGATAAAGTCACGAGAAGCGCGCCACAGCGACTGGGTTCCAGATATTTCGATGTCGTTATGCAACGAGATGTTATGCCAGAAGCAAAGAAAAAAACCTAGGGGAATTTTGTAAAGCAACATGAATGAAATAATTTGTGGCTCACCCAGATCTTATAGGTTCTATTTTGACTTAAAATTTATAAATAAAGGTGTTAATAACTTGCTCGTGCTCGACTCTCAATCGTCCCCTTCTCTTTTTCTGCGGTCAAAACCGAGTCGACCCCAGCGCTCTCACCGTTTTCCCTTCTACGTTCGCCCGCGTAATTTAAACCGTTACAATCTATAGACTTACAAATTTTTTAATTTTTTTTTATATTTACATTGTCGAAACGTTATAAAAGTAAAATGCATTTGATAGAAATTCTCTTGCTCAATCGAGTGGTGTTTGTTTCAACTTTCTATGATCAATAGCAAGCTCAAGATTGAAGTTTGAATTTGGTATTTATCAAGGAATAACGACTATCTTTAAACTTGCAAATTTTTTTTAGTTTTTTTATGTTTACATTGCTGAAACGTTATAAAAGTAGGATGCAATTGATAGAAAATTTCCTGCTCAATCGAGTGGTGCTTGTTTTAATTTTCTACAATTAATAGCAAGCTTAAGAATAAAGTTTGAAAGTGGTATTTATTAAGGAATAACGACTATCTTTAAACTTGCATATATTTAGATTTTTTTATATTTACATTGCTGAAACGTTATAAAAGTAAGATGCAATTGATAGAAAATTTCTTGCTCAATTGAGTGGTGCTTGTTTTAATTTTCTACAATTAATAGCAAGCTTAAGAATAAAGTTTGAAGTTGGTATTTATCAAGGAATAACGACTATCTATAAGCTTACGTATTTTTTAAATTTTTTTTATATTTACATTGTTGAAACGTTATAAAAGTAAGATGTATTTGATAGAAATTTTTTTGTTCAATCGAGTGGTGCGTGGCTCAACTTTCAACGATCAATAGCAAGCTCAAGAATAAAGTTTGAAATTGGTATTTATCAGGGAATAACGACTATTTTTAAACTTGCGAATTTTTTTTATTTTTTTATATTCACATTGCTAAAGCGTTATGAAGATAAGACGTATTTGATAGAAAATTTTTTGCTTAATCGAGTGGTGCTTGTTTCAACTTTCTACGATCAATAGCAAGCTCAAGAGTGAAGATTGAAATTGGTATTTATCAAAGAATAACGACTATATTTAAACTTGCGTATTTTTTAATTAGTTTTATATTTACATTGTTAAAACGTTACAAAAGTAGAATGCATTTAATAGCAAATTACCTGCTCAATCGAATAATATTTGCTTCAACCATCTACAATCAATAGCAAGCTCACGAATAAAGTTTGAAATTGGTATTTATCAAGGAATAACGACTATCTTTAAACTTGCGTATTTTTTTGATTTTTTTTATATATACATTGCCGAAACGTTATAAAATTAAGATGTATTTGATAGAAATTTTTTTGCTTAATCGAGTGGTGCTTGTTTCAACTTTCTACGATTAATAGCAAACTCAAGAGTGAAGTTTGAAATTGGTATTTATCAAAGAATAACGACTATCTTTTAATTTGCGTATTTTTTAATTTTTTTTATATTTACATTGTTAAAACGTTATAAAAGTAGGATGCATTTGATAGCAAACTACCTGCTTAATCGAATAGTATTTGTTTCAACCATCTACAAACAATAGCGAGCTCACGAATGAAGTTTGAAATTGGTATTTATTAAGGAATAACGACTATCTTTAAACTTGCAAATTTTTTTATTTTTTTTTATGTTTACATTGCAGAAACGTTATAAAACTAAAATGTATTTGATAGAAAATTACGTGTTCAATCGAATAGTATTCGTTTCAACCATCTGCGATTAATAGCAAGCTCAAGAATGAAGTTTGAAATTGGTATTTATCAAGGAATAACGACTATCTTTAAACTTGCGTATTTTTTTTATTTTTTTTATGTTTACATTGTTAAAACGTTATAAAAGTAGGATGCATTTGATAGCAAATTGCCTGCTCAATCGAATAGTATTTGTTTCAACCATCTACAATTAATAGCAAGCTCACGAATGAAGTTTGAAATTGGTATTTATCAAGGAATAACGAGTATCTTTAAACTTGCGTATTTTTTTGATTTCTTTTATATATACATTGTTGAAACATCATAAAAGTAAGATGTATTTGATAGAAATTTTCTTGTTCAATTGAGTGGTGTTTGTTTCAACTTTCTACGATCTACGAATAGCAAGCTCAAGAATGAAGTTTGAAATTGATATTTATCAAGGAATAACGACTCTCTTTAAACTTGCGTATTTTTTTTATTTTTTTTTATGTTTACATTGCTGAAACGTTATAAAAGTAGAATGCATTTGATAGCAAATTGCCTGGTCAATCGGATAGTATTTGTTTCAACCATCTACAATTAATAGCAAGCTCACGAATGAAGTTTGAAATTGGTATTTATCAAGGAATAACGACTATCTTTAAACTTGCGTATTTTTTTGATTTTTTTTATGTTTACATTAGTGAAACGTTATAAAGGTAGGATGTGTTTGATAGAAAATTTCCTGCTCAATTGAGTGGTGTTTGTTTCAACTTTCTACGATCAATAGCAAGCTCACGAATGAAGTTTGAAGTTGGTATTTATCAAAGAATAACGACTATCTTTAAACTTGCGTATTTTTTTGATTTTTTTTATGTTTACATTAGTGAAACGTTATAAAGGTAGGATGTGTTTGATAGAAAATTTCCCGCTCAATCGAGTGGTGTTTGCTTCAACTTTCTACGATAAATAGCAAGCTCAAGAATGAAGTTTGAAATTGGTATTTATCAAGGAATAACGACTATCTTTAAACTTGCGTATTTTTTTTTTCTATGTTTACATTGATGGAACGTTATAAAGGTAGGATGCATTTAATAGAAAATTTCCTGCTCAATCGAGTGGTGTTTGTTTCAACTTTCTACGAAAAATAGCAAGCTCAAGAATGAAGTTTGGAATTGGTATTTATCAAGGAATAACGACTATCTTTAAACTTGCGTATTTTTTTTATTTTTTTTTATGTTTACATTGGTGAAACGTTATAAAGGTAGGATGTATTTGATAGCAAATTTCCTGCTCAATCGAGTGGTGTTTGTTTCAACTTTCTACCATCAATAGCAAGCTAACGAATGAAGTTTGAAGTTGGTATTTATCAAAGAATAACGACTATCTTTAAACTTGCGTATTTTTTTGATTTTTTTTATGTTTACATTAGTGAAACGTTATAAAGGTAGGATGTGTTTGATAGAAAATTTCCCGCTCAATCGAGTGGTGTTTGTTTCAACTTTCTACAATAAATAGCAAGCTCAAGAATGAAGTTTGAAATTGGTATTTATCAAGGAATAACGACTATCTTTAAACTTGCGTATTTTTTTTATTTTTTTTATGTTTACATTGATGGAACGTTATAAAGGTAGGATGCATTTAATAGAAAATTTCCTGCTCAATCGAGTAGTGTTTGTTTCAACTTTCTACGATAAATAGCAAGCTCAAGAATGAAGTTTGAAATTGGTATTTATCAAGGAATAAAGACTATCTTTAAACTTGCGTATTTTTTTTATTTTTTTTATGTTTACATTGGTGAAACATTATCAAGGTATGATGTATTTAATAGAAAATTTCTAGCTCAATTGAGTGGTGTTTGTTTCAACTTTCTGCGATCAATAGCAAGCTCACGAATGAAGTTTGAAGTTGGTATTTATCAAAGAATAACGACTATCTTTAAACTTGCGTATTTTTTTGATTTTTTTATGTTTACATTAGTGAAACGTTATAAAGGTAGGATGTATTTAATAGAAAATTTCCTGCTCAATCGAGTGGTGCTTGTTTCGACTTTCTACGATTAATAGCAAGCTCAAGAATGAAGTTTGAAATTGGTATTTATCAAGGAATAACGACTATCTTTAAACTTGCGTATTTTTTTAATTTTTTTTATATATACATTGCTGAAACGTTATAAAAGTAAGATGTATTTGATAGAAAATTACGTGCTCAATCGAATAGTATTTGTTTCAACCATCTACGATTAATAGCAAGCTCAAGAATGAAGTTTGAAATTGGTATTTATCAAGGAATAACGACTATCTTTAAACTTGCGTATTTTTTTTATTTTTTTTATGTTTACATTGCTGAAACGTTATAAAGGTAGGATGCATTGGTAATAAATTACCTGCTCAATCGAATAGTATTTGTTTCAACCATCTACGATTAATAGCAAGAACAAGAATGAAGTTTGAAATTGGTATTTGTCAAGGAATAACGACTATCTTTAAACTTGCGAATTTTTTTTATTTTTTTTATGTTTACATTGTTGAAACGTTATAAAAGTAGAATGCATTTGATAGCAAATTACCTGCTCAGTCAAATAGTATTTATTTCAACCATCTACAATTAATAGCAAGCTCACGAATGAAGTTTGAAATTGGTATTTATTAAGTAATAACGACTATTTTTAAACTTGCGTATTTTTTTGATTTTTTTTATATTCACATTGCTGAAACGTTATAAAAGTAGGATGTATTTGATAGAAAATTTTTTGCTTAATCGAGGTGCTTGTTTCAACTTTCTACGATTCATAGCAAGCTCAAGAATAAAGTTTGAAATTGGTATTTATCAAGGAATAACGACTATCTATAAACTTACGAATTTTTTAAATTTTTTTATATTTACATTGTTGAAACGTTATAAAAGTAAAATGTATTTGATAGAAATTTGTTTGCTCATTAGAGTGGTGCTTGTTTCAACTTTCTACGATCAATAGCAAGCTCAAGTATGAAGTTTGAATTTGGTATTTATCAAAGAATAACGACTATCTTTAAACTTGCGAATTTTTTTTATTTATTTTATGTTTACATTGCTGAATCGTTATAAAGGTAGGACGTATTTGATAGAAAATTTCTTGCTTAATCGAGTGGTGTTTGTTTCAAGTTTATATGATCAATAGCAAGCTCAAGAATAAAGTTTGAAATTGGTATTTATCAAGGAATAACGACTATCTATAAACTTACGTATTTTTTAAATTTTTTTTATATTTACATTGTTGAAACGTTATAAAAGTAAAATGTGTTTGATAGAAATTTGTTTGCTCATTAGAGTGGTGCTTGTTTCAACTTTTTACGATCAATAGCAAGCTCAAGAGTGAAGTTTGAAATTGGTATTTATCAAAGAATAACGACTATATTTAAACTTGCGTATTTTTTTAATTAGTCTTATATTTACATTGTTAGAACGTTATAAAAGTAGAATGCGTTTGATAGCAAATTACCTGCTCAATCGAATAATATTTGCTTCAACCATCTACAATCAATAGCAAGCTCACGAATAAAGTTTGAAATTGGTATTTATCAAGGAATAACGACTATCTTTAAGCTTGCGTATTTTTTTTATTTTTTTTATGTTTACATTGCTAAAACGTTATAAAAGTAGGAAGCATTTGATAGCAAATTACCTGCTCAATCGAGTAGTATTTATTTCAACCATCTACAATTAATAGCAAGCTCACGAATGAAGTTTGAAATTGGTATTTATCAAGGAATAACGACTATCTTTAAACTTGCGTATTTTTTTGATTTTTTTTATTATATATACATTGCTGAAATGTTATAAAAGTAAGATGTATTTGATAGAAATTTTCTTGCTCAATCGAGTGGTGCTTGCTTCAACTTTCTACGATTAATAGCAAACTCAAGAGTGAAGTTTGAAATTGGTATTTATCAAAGAATAACGACTATCTTTAAACTTGCGTATTTTTTAATTTTTTTTTATATTTACATTGTTAAAACGTTATAAAAGTAAGACGCATTTCATAGCAAATTACCTGCTTAATCGAATAGTATTTGTTTCAACCATCTACAAACAATAGCAAGCTCACGAATGAAGTTTGAACTTGGTATTTATTAAAGAATAACGACTATTTTTAAACTTGCGTATTTTTATGATTTTTTTTATATATACATTACTGAAAGGTTATAAAAGTAAGATGTATTTGATAGAAATTTTCTTGCTCAATTGAGTGGTGCTTGTTTCAACTTTCTACGATCAATAGCAAACTCAAGACTGAAGTTTGAAATTGGTATTTATCAAAGAATAACGACTATCTTTAAATTTGCATATTTTTTTGTTTTTTTTTATATTTACATTGTTAAAACGTTATAAAAGTAGGATGCATTTGATAGCAAATTGCCTGCTCAATCGAATAGTATTTGTTTCAACCATCTACAATCAATAGCAAGCTCACGAATGAAGTTTGAACTTGGTATTTATTAAGGAATAACGATTATCTTTAAACTTGCGAATTTTTTTAAATTTTTATATATTCACATTGCTGAAACGTTATAAAGGTAGGATGTATTTGATAGAAAATTTTTTGCTTAATCGAGCGGTGCTTGTTTCAACTTTCTACAATCAATAGCAAGCTCAAGAATAAAGTTTGAAATTGGTATTTATTAAGGAATAACGACTATCTATAAACTTACGTATTTTTTAAATTTTTTTTATATTTACATTGTTGAAACGTTATAAAAGATGTATTTGATAGAAATTTTCTTGCTCAATCGAGTGGTGCTTGTTTCAACTTTCTACAATTAATAGTAAGCTCAAGAAAGAAGTTTGAATTTGGTATTTATCAAGGAATAACGACTATCTTTAAACTTGCGTATTTTTTTGATTTTTCGTATATTTACATTGTTGAAGCGTTATAAAAGTAGGATTTATGTAATAGCAAATTACCTGCTCAATCAAATAGTATTTATTTCAACCATCTACAATCAATAGCAAGCTCAAGAATAAAGTTTGAAATTGGTATTTATCAAGAAATAACGACTATCTTGTGACGTTGATCTGTTTAGCACGGCCTATTCTTTTATTTTAACAGCTAGCGGGGCGTGGGTTCGGTTTAAGTTTTCAACTTTTGAAGAAAGTCGTAATAGGGCGCCAGACGGTTTTTTATTACGTGGGCAAAAACCGACAAAACCGGGTAAAAATGAAGCAAACAACAAAAAAAAAAGTTATCAAAATTATATTAATTATTGTCTTTAAGACCACAAGGTGAGTAACAATACAAAGTATGAAGCTGACAAATATGCAATTAATCGAAAGGTCTGGAAATCTCGCGTTATGGAAACTGCGCTTCCGAGTTCGGCTTTATGAGCTAGCCCCCCACAGGGGTTTCCTTGTTGTTTACAACGAATACCACGATACAAACAGCTGTGGTGTGCAACGCAAAGATGGAAACATGGATTTTTGTGCACGAAGGGTTATTAGTTCGTTGTAAATTAACTCAGGTAAGTTGCCTATACTAATTTAACAATTCGCGAGTTCCGAATGGTACCATGCGTAACTTACAATACTCAGGCGGTTTTATAAGCTATAAGTTGATCTTTTTTCTTTCCAGCAACTTTCGCCGGTGAAGAAGGGACACTATACAATTGACTGTGACGACGGAAATGGGACGACAATCAGGAGCTGCTGGATTTAACGGGACTGAGATGCACCCACAGGTGGTGAAGTGAGGCTGCTGCCTTTTATTGCCTATTGCTCCCGGAGATAAAGTCACGAGAAGCGCGCCACAGCGACTGGGTTCCAGATATTTCGATGTCGTTATGCAACGAGATGTTATGCCAGAAGCAAAGAAAAAAACCTAGGGGAATTTTGTAAAGCAACATGAATGAAATAATTTGTGGCTCACCCAGATCTTATAGGTTCTATTTTGACTTAAAATTTATAAATAAAGGTGTTAATAACTTGCTCGTGCTCGACTCTCAATCGTCCCCTTCTCTTTTTCTGCGGTCAAAACCGAGTCGACCCCAGCGCTCTCACCGTTTTCCCTTCTACGTTCGCCCGCGTAATTTAAACCGTTACAATCTATAGACTTACAAATTTTTTAATTTTTTTTTATATTTACATTGTCGAAACGTTATAAAAGTAAAATGCATTTGATAGAAATTCTCTTGCTCAATCGAGTGGTGTTTGTTTCAACTTTCTATGATCAATAGCAAGCTCAAGATTGAAGTTTGAATTTGGTATTTATCATGGAATAACGACTATCTATAAACTTACAAATTTTTTAAATTTTTTTTTATATTTACATTGTTGAAACGTTATAAAAGTAAGATGTATTTGATAGAAATTTTCTTGCTTAGTCGAGTAGTGCTTGTTTCAACTTTCTACGATCAATAGCAAGCTCAAGGATGAAGTTTGAAGTTGGTATTTATCAAGGAATAACGACTATCTTTAAACTTGCAAATTTTTTTTAGTTTTTTTATGTTTACATTGCTGAAACGTTATAAAAGTAGGATGCAATTGATAGAAAATTTCCTGCTCAATCGAGTGGTGCTTGTTTTAATTTTCTACAATTAATAGCAAGCTTAAGAATAAAGTTTGAAAGTGGTATTTATTAAGGAATAACGACTATCTTTAAACTTGCATATATTTAGATTTTTTTATATTTACATTGCTGAAACGTTATAAAAGTAAGATGCAATTGATAGAAAATTTCTTGCTCAATTGAGTGGTGCTTGTTTTAATTTTCTACAATTAATAGCAAGCTTAAGAATAAAGTTTGAAGTTGGTATTTATCAAGGAATAACGACTATCTATAAGCTTACGTATTTTTTAAATTTTTTTTATATTTACATTGTTGAAACGTTATAAAAGTAAGATGTATTTGATAGAAATTTTTTTGTTCAATCGAGTGGTGCGTGGCTCAACTTTCAACGATCAATAGCAAGCTCAAGAATAAAGTTTGAAATTGGTATTTATCAAGGAATAACGACTATTTTTAAACTTGCGAATTTTTTTTATTTTTTTATATTCACATTGCTAAAGCGTTATGAAGATAAGACGTATTTGATAGAAAATTTTTTGCTTAATCGAGTGGTGCTTGTTTCAACTTTCTACGATCAATAGCAAGCTCAAGAGTGAAGATTGAAATTGGTATTTATCAAAGAATAACGACTATATTTAAACTTGCGTATTTTTTAATTAGTTTTATATTTACATTGTTAAAACGTTACAAAAGTAGAATGCATTTAATAGCAAATTACCTGCTCAATCGAATAATATTTGCTTCAACCATCTACAATCAATAGCAAGCTCACGAATAAAGTTTGAAATTGGTATTTATCAAGGAATAACGACTATCTTTAAACTTGCGTATTTTTTTGATTTTTTTTATATATACATTGCCGAAACGTTATAAAATTAAGATGTATTTGATAGAAATTTTTTTGCTTAATCGAGTGGTGCTTGTTTCAACTTTCTACGATTAATAGCAAACTCAAGAGTGAAGTTTGAAATTGGTATTTATCAAAGAATAACGACTATCTTTTAATTTGCGTATTTTTTAATTTTTTTTATATTTACATTGTTAAAACGTTATAAAAGTAGGATGCATTTAATAGCAAACTACCTGCTTAATCGAATAGTATTTGTTTCAACCATCTACAAACAATAGCGAGCTCACGAATGAAGTTTGAAATTGGTATTTATTAAGGAATAACGACTATCTTTAAACTTGCAAATTTTTTTATTTTTTTTTATGTTTACATTGCAGAAACGTTATAAAACTAAAATGTATTTGATAGAAAATTACGTGTTCAATCGAATAGTATTCGTTTCAACCATCTGCGATTAATAGCAAGCTCAAGAATGAAGTTTGAAATTGGTATTTATCAAGGAATAACGACTATCTTTAAACTTGCGTATTTTTTTTATTTTTTTTATGTTTACATTGTTAAAACGTTATAAAAGTAGGATGCATTTGATAGCAAATTGCCTGCTCAATCGAATAGTATTTGTTTCAACCATCTACAATTAATAGCAAGCTCACGAATGAAGTTTGAAATTGGTATTTATCAAGGAATAACGAGTATCTTTAAACTTGCGTATTTTTTTGATTTCTTTTATATATACATTGTTGAAACATCATAAAAGTAAGATGTATTTGATAGAAATTTTCTTGTTCAATTGAGTGGTGTTTGTTTCAACTTTCTACGATCTACGAATAGCAAGCTCAAGAATGAAGTTTGAAATTGATATTTATCAAGGAATAACGACTCTCTTTAAACTTGCGTATTTTTTTTATTTTTTTTTATGTTTACATTGCTGAAACGTTATAAAAGTAGAATGCATTTGATAGCAAATTGCCTGGTCAATCGGATAGTATTTGTTTCAACCATCTACAATTAATAGCAAGCTCACGAATGAAGTTTGAAATTGGTATTTATCAAGGAATAACGACTATCTTTAAACTTGCGTATTTTTTTGATTTTTTTTATGTTTACATTAGTGAAACGTTATAAAGGTAGGATGTGTTTGATAGAAAATTTCCTGCTCAATTGAGTGGTGTTTGTTTCAACTTTCTACGATCAATAGCAAGCTCAAGAATGAAGTTTGAATTTGGTATTTATCAAAGAATAACGACTATCTTTAAACTTGCGTATTTTTTTGATTTTTTTTATGTTTACATTAGTGAAACGTTATAAAGGTAGGATGTGTTTGATAGAAAATTTCCCGCTCAATCGAGTGGTGTTTGCTTCAACTTTCTACGATAAATAGCAAGCTCAAGAATGAAGTTTGAAATTGGTATTTATCAAGGAATAACGACTATCTTTAAACTTGCGTATTTTTTTTTTCTATGTTTACATTGATGGAACGTTATAAAGGTAGGATGCATTTAATAGAAAATTTCCTGCTCAATCGAGTGGTGTTTGTTTCAACTTTCTACGATAAATAGCAAGCTCAAGAATGAAGTTTGAAATTGGTATTTATCAAGGAATAACGACTATCTTTAAACTTGCGTATTTTTTTTATTTTTTTTTATGTTTACATTGGTGAAACGTTATAAAGGTCGGATGTATTTGATAGAAAATTTCCTGCTCAATCGAGTGGTGTTTGTTTCAACTTTCTACAATCAATAGCGAGCTCACGAATGAAGTTTGAAATTGGTATTTATCAAAGAATAACGACTATCTTTAAACTTGCGTATTTTTTTGATTTTTTTTATGTTTACATTAGTGAAACGTTATAAAGGTAGGATGTGTTTGATAGAAAATTTCCTGCTCAATCGAGTGGTGTTTGTTTCAGCTTACTACGATAAATAGCAAGCTTAAGAATGAAGTTTGAAATTGGTATTTATCAAGGAATAACGACTATCTTTAAACTTGCGTATTTTTTTGATTTTTTTTATATGTACATTGCTGAAACGTTATAAAAGTAAGATGTATTTGATAGAAATTTTTTTGCTCAATCGAGTGGTGCTTGTTTCGACTTTCTACGATTAATAGCAAGCTCAAGAATGAAGTTTGAAATTGGTATTTATCAAGGAATATCGACTATCTTTAAACCTGCGTATTTTTATAAATTTTTTTATGTTTACATAGCTGAAACGTTATAAAAGTAGAATGTATTTCATAGAAAATTTCCTGCTCAATCGGGTGTTGTTTGTTTCAAGTTTCTACAATTAATTGCAAGCTCAAGAATAAAGTTTGAAGTTGGTATTTATCAAGGAATAACAACTATCTTTAAACTTGCGTATTTTTTTTATTTCTTTTATGTTTACATTAGTGAAACGTTATAAAGGTAGGATGTGTTTGATAGAAAATTTCCTGCTCAATCGAGTGGTGTTTGTTTCAAATTTCTACGATAAATAGCAAGCTCACGAATGAAGTTTGAAGTTGGTATTTATCAAAGAATAACGACTATCTTTAAACTTGCGTATTTTTTTGATTTTTTTTATGTTTAGATTAGTGAAACGTTATAAAGGTAGGATGTGTTTGATAGAAAATTTCCTGCACAATCGAGTGGTGTTTGTTTCAACTTTCTACGATCAATAGCAAGCTCACGAATGAAGTTTGAAGTTGGTATTTATCAAGGAATAACGACTATCTTTAAACTTGCGTATTTTTTTTATTTTTTTTTATGTTTACATTGGTGAAACGTTATAAAGGTAGGATGTATCTAATAGAAAATTTCCTGCTCAATCGAGTGGTGTTTATTTCAACTTTCTACGATCAATAGCAAGCTCAAGAATGAAGTTTGAAATTGGTATTTATCAAGGAATAACGACTATCTTTAAACTTGCGTATTTTTTTTATTTTTTTTATGTTTACATTGGTGAAACGTTATAAAAGTAGGATGTATTTAATAGAAAATTTCCTGCTCAATCGAATGGTGTTTGTTTCAACTTTCTACGATCAATAGCAAGCCCACGAATGAAGTTTGAAGTTGGTATTTATCAAAGAATAACGACTATCTTTAAACTTGCGTATTTTTTTTATTTTTTTTTATGTTTACATTGGTGAAACGTTATAAAGGTAAGATGTATTTAACAGAAAATTTCCTGCTCAATTGAGTGGTGTTTGTTTCAACTTTCTACGATCAATAGCAAGCTCACGAATGAAGTTTGAAGTTGGTATTTATCAAAGAATAACGACTATCTTTAAACTTGCGTATTTTTTTGATTTTTTTTATGTTTACATTAGTGAAACGTTTTAAAGGTAGGATGTATTTGATAGAAAATTTCCTGCTCAATCGAGTGGTGTTTGTTTCAACTTTCTACGATCAATAGCAAGCTCACGAATGAAGTTTGAAGTTGGTATTTATCAAAGAATAACGACTATCTTTAAACTTGCGTATTTTTTTGATTTTTTTATGTTTACATTAGTGAAACGTTATAAAGGTAGGATGTGTTTGATAGAAAATTTCCTGCTCAATCGAGTGGTGTTTGTTTCAACTTTCTACGATCAATAGCAAGCTCACGAATGAAGTTTGAAATTGGTATTTATCAAGGAATAACGACTATCTTTAAACTTGCGCATTTTTTTATTTTTTTTATGTTTACATTGGTGAAACGTTATAAAGGTAGGATGTATTTGATAGAAAATTTCCTGCTCAATTAAGTGGTGTTTGTTTCAACTTTCTACAATCAATAGCAAGCTCACGAATGAAGTTTGAATTTGGTATTTATCAAAGAATAACGACTATCTTTAAACTTGCGTATTTTTTTGATTTTTTTTATGTTTACATTAGTGAAACGTTATAAAGGTAGGATGTGTTTGATAGAAAATTTCCTGCTCAATCGAGTGGTGTTTGTTTCAACTTTCTACGAAAAATAGCAAGCTCAAGAATGAAGTTTGAAATTGGTATTTATCAAGGAATAACGACTATCTTTAAACTTGCGTATTTTTTTTATTTTTTTTTATGTTTACATTGGTGAAACGTTATAAAGGTAGGATGTGTTTGATAGAAAATTTCCTGCTCAATCGAGTGGTGTTTGTTTCAACTTTCTACGATCAATAGCAAGCTCACGAATGAAGTTTGAAATTGGTATTTATCAAGGAATAACGACTATCTTTAAACTTGCGCATTTTTTTATTTTTTTTATGTTTACATTGGTGAAACGTTATAAAGGTAGGATGTATTTGATAGAAAATTTCCTGCTCAATTAAGTGGTGTTTGTTTCAACTTTCTACCATCAATAGCAAGCTAACGAATGAAGTTTGAAGTTGGTATTTATCAAAGAATAACGACTATCTTTAAACTTGCGTATTTGTTTGATTTTTTTTATGTTTACATTAGTGAAACGTTATAAACGTAGGATGTGTTTGATGGAAAATTTCCTGCTCAATCGAGTGGTGTTTGTTTCAACTTTCTACGATAAATAGCAAGCTCAAGAATGAAGTTTGAAATTGGTATTTATCAAGGAATGAAGACTATCTTTAAGCTTGCGTATTTTTTTTATTTTTTTTATGTTTACATTGGTGAAACGTTATCAAGGTATGATGAATTTAATAGAAAATTTCCAGCTCAATTGAGTGGTGTTTGTTTCAACTTTCTGCGATCAATAGCAAGCTCACGAATGAAGTTTGAAGTTGGTATTTATCAAAGAATAACGACTATCTTTAAACTTGCGTATTTTTTTGATTTTTTTTATGTTTACATTAGTGAAACGTTATAAAGGTAGGATGTGTTTGATAGAAAATTTCCCGCTCAATCGAGTGGTGTTTGTTTCAACTTTCTACAATAAATAGCAAGCTCAAGAATGAAGTTTGAAATTGGTATTTATCAAGGAATAACGACTATCTTTAAACTTGCGTATTTTTTTTATTTTTTTTATGTTTACATTGATGGAACGTTATAAAGGTAGGATGCATTTAATAGAAAATTTCCTGCTCAATCGAGTAGTGTTTGTTTCAACTTTCTACGATAAATAGCAAGCTCAAGAATGAAGTTTGAAATTGGTATTTATCAAGGAATAAAGACTATCTTTAAACTTGCGTATTTTTTTTATTTTTTTTATGTTTACATTGGTGAAACATTATCAAGGTATGATGTATTTAATAGAAAATTTCTAGCTCAATTGAGTGGTGTTTGTTTCAACTTTCTGCGATCAATAGCAAGCTCACGAATGAAGTTTGAAGTTGGTATTTATCAAAGAATAACGACTATCTTTAAACTTGCGTATTTTTTTGATTTTTTTATGTTTACATTAGTGAAACGTTATAAAGGTAGGATGTATTTAATAGAAAATTTCCTGCTCAATCGAGTGGTGCTTGTTTCGACTTTCTACGATTAATAGCAAGCTCAAGAATGAAGTTTGAAATTGGTATTTATCAAGGAATAACGACTATCTTTAAACTTGCGTTTTTTTTTTTTATGTTTACATTAGTGAAACGTTTTAAAGGTAGAATGTATTTGATAGAAAATTTCCTGCTCAATCGAGTGGTGTTTGTTTCAACTTTCTACGATAAATAGCAAGCTCACGAATGAAGTTTGAAGTTGGTATTTATCAAGGAATAACGACTATTTTTAAACTTGCGTATTTTTTATATTTTTTTTATGTTTACATTGGTGAAACGTTATAAAGGTAGGATGTATTTGATAGAAAATTTTTTGCTCAATCGAGTGGTGTTTGTTTCAACTTTCTACGATCAATAGCAAGCTCACGAATGAAGTTTGAAGTTG
This sequence comes from Tribolium confusum, assembly GCA_029207805.1. Lineage (NCBI taxonomy): Eukaryota > Metazoa > Arthropoda > Insecta > Coleoptera > Tenebrionidae > Tribolium > Tribolium confusum. Next base: position 33,079,289 of record JALGAY010000005.1, read on the forward strand.
TTATTTATCAAAGAATAACGACTATTTTTAAACTTGCGTATTTTTTTTATTTTTTTTATGTTTACATTGGTGAAACGTTATAAAGGTAGGATGTATTTGATAGAAAATTTCCTGCTCAATTAAGTGGTGTTTGTTTCAACTTTCTACAATCAATAGCAAGCTCACGAATGAAGTTTGAATTTGGTATTTATCAAAGAATAACGACTATCTTTAAACTTGCGTATTTTTTTGATTTTTATTATGTTTACATTGGTGGAACGTTACAAAGGTAGGATGCATTTAATAGAAAATTTCCTGCTCAATCGAGTGGTGTGTGCTTCAACTTTCTACGATAAATAGCGAGCTCAAGAATGAAGTTTGAAATTGATATTTATCAAGGAATAACGGCTATCTTTAAACTTGCGTATTTTTTTGATTTTTTTTATGTTTACATTAGTGAAACGTTATAAAGGTAGGATGTATTTAATAGAAAATTTCCTGCTCAATCGAGTGGTGTTTGTTTCAACTTTCTACGATCAATAGCAAGGTCACGAATGAAGTTTGAAGTTGGTATTTATCAAGGAATAACGACTATCTTTAAACTTGCGTATTTTTTTTATTTTTTTTATGTTTACATTGGTGAAACGTTATAAAGGTAGGATGTATTTAATAGAAAATTTCCTGCTCAATCGAGTGGTGTTTGTTTCAACTTTCTACGATAAATAGAAAGCTCACGAATGAAGTTTGAAGTTGGTATTTATCAAGGAATAACGACTATCTTTAAACTTGCGTATTTTTTTTATTTTTTTTATGTTTACATTGGTGAAACGTTATAAAGGTAGGATGTATTTAATAGAAAATTTCCTGCTCAATCGAGTGGTGTTTGTTTCAACTTTCTACGATCAATAGCAAGCTCACGAATGAAGTTTGAAGTTGGTATTTATCAAAGAATAACGACTATCTTTAAACTTGCGTATTTTTTTGATTTTTTTTATGTTTACATTAGTGAAACGTTTTAAAGGTAGGATGTATTTGATAGAAAATTTCCTGCTCAATCGAGTGGTGTTTGCTTCAACTTTCTACAATCAATAGCAAGCTCACGAATGAAGTTTGAAGTTGGTATTTATCAAAGAATAACGACTATCTTTAAACTTGCGTATTTTTTTGATTTTTTTATGTTTATATTAGTGAAACGTTATAAAGGTAGGATGTGTTTGATAGAAAATTTCCTGCTCAATCGAGTGGTGTTTGTTTCAACTTTCTACGATAAATAGCAAGCTCAAGAATGAAGTTTGAAATTGGTATTTATCAAGGAATAACGACTATCTTTAAACTTGCGTATTTTTTTGATTTTTTTATGTTTACATTAGTGAAACGTTATAAAGGTAGGATGTGTTTGATAGAAAATTTCCTGCTTAATCGAGTGGTGTTTGTTTCAACTTTCTACGATCAATCGCAAGCTCACGAATGAAGTTTGAAGTTGGTATTTATCAAGGAATAACGACTATCTTTAAACTTGCGTATTTTTTTTATTTTTTTTATGTTTACATTGGTGAAACGTTATAAAGGTAGGATGTATTTAATAGAAAATTTCCTGCTCAATTGAGTGGTGTTTGTTTCAACTTTCTACGATCAATAGCAAGCTCACGAATGAAGTTTGAAGTTGGTATTTATCAAGAAATAACGACTATCTTTAAACTTGCGTATTTTTTTTATTTTATTTTATGTTTACATTGGTGGAACGTTATAAAGGTAGGATGTATTTAATAGAAAATTTCCTGCTCAATCGAGTGGTGCTCGTTTCGACTTTCTACGATTAATAGCAAGCTCAAGAATGAAGTTTGAAATTGGTATTTATCAAGGAATAACGACTATCTTTAAACTTGCGTATTTTTTTTTTTTTTATGTTTACATTAGTGAAACGTTTTAAAGGTAGAATGTATTTGATAGAAAATTTCCTGCTCAATCGAGTGGTGTTTGTTTCAACTTTCTGCGATAAATAGCAAGCTCACGAATGAAGTTTGAAGTTGGTATTTATCAAGGAATAACGACTATTTTTAAACTTGCGTATTTTTTTTATTTTTTTTATGTTTACATTGGTGAAACGTTATAAAGGTAGGATGTATTTGATAGAAAATTTTTTGCTCAATCGAGTGGTCTTTGTTTCAACTTTCTACGATCAATAGCAAGCTCACGAATGAAGTGTGAATTTGGTATTTATCAAAGAATAACGACTATCTTTAAACTTGCGTATTTTTTTGATTTTTTTATGTTTACATTAGCGAAACGTTATAAAGGTAGGATGTGTTTGATAGAAAATTTCCTGCTCAATCGAGTGGTGTTTGTTTCAACTTTCTACGATAAATAGCAAGCTCAAGAATGAAGTTTGAAATTGGTATTTATCAAGGAATAACGACTATCTTTAAACTTGCGTATTTTTTTTATTTTTTTTATGTTTACATTGGTGAAACGTTATAAAGGTAGGATGTATTTGATAGAAAATTTTTTGCTCAATCGAGTGGTGTTTGTTTCAACTTTCTACGATCAATAGCAAGCTCACGAATGAAGTTTGAAATTGGTATTTATCAAGGAATAACGACTATCTTTAAACTTGCGTATTTTTTTTATTTTTTTTATGTTTACATTGGTGAAACGTTATAAAGGTAGGATGTATTTGATAGAAAATTTTTTGCTCAATCGAGTGGTGTTTGTTTCAACTTTCTACGATCAATAGCAAGCTCAAGAATAAAGTTTGAAGTTGGTATTTATCAAGGAATAACAACTATCTTTAAACTTGCGTATTTTTTTATTTTTTTTATGTTTACATTGGTGAAACGTAATGAAAGTAGAATGTATTTGATAGAAAATTTCCTGCTCAATCGAGTGGTGTTTGCTTCAACTTTCTACGATCAATAGCAAGCTCACAAATGAAGTTTGAATTTGTTATTTATCAAAGAATAACGACTATCTTTAAACTTGCGTATTTTTTTGATTTTTTTTATGTTTACATTAGTGAAACGTTATAAAGGTAGGATGTGTTTGATAGAAAATTTCCTGCTCAATCGAGTGGTGTTTGTTTCAACTTTCTACAATCAATAGCAAGCTCACGAATGAAGTTTGAAGTTGGTATTTATCAAAGAATAACGACTATCTTTAAACTTGCGTATTTTTTTGATTTTTTTATGTTTATATTAGTGAAACGTTATAAAGGTAGGATGTGTTTGATAGAAAATTTCCTGCTCAATCGAGTGGTGTTTGTTTCAACTTTCTACGATAAATAGCAAGCTCAAGAATGAAGTTTGAAATTGGTATTTATCAAGGAATAACGACTATCTTTAAACTTGCGTATTTTTTTGATTTTTTTATGTTTACATTAGTGAAACGTTATAAAGGTAGGATGTGTTTGATAGAAAATTTCCTGCTTAATCGAGTGGTGTTTGTTTCAACTTTCTACGATCAATCGCAAGCTCACGAATGAAGTTTGAAGTTGGTATTTATCAAGAAATAACGACTATCTTTAAACTTGCGTATTTTTTTTATTTTATTTTATGTTTACATTGGTGGAACGTTATAAAGGTAGGATGTATTTAATAGAAAATTTCCTGCTCAATCGAGTGGTGCTTGCTTCGACTTTCTACGATTAATAGCAAGCTCAAGAATGAAGTTTGAAATTGGTATTTATCAAGGAATAACGACTATCTTTAAACTTGCGTATTTTTTTTTTTTTATGTTTACATTAGTGAAACGTTTTAAAGGTAGAATGTATTTGATAGAAAATTTCCTGCTCAATCGAGTGGTGTTTGTTTCAACTTTCTACGATAAATAGCAAGCTCACGAATGAAGTTTGAAGTTGGTATTTATCAAGGAATAACGACTATTTTTAAACTTGCGTATTTTTTTTATTTTTTTTATGTTTACATTGGTGAAACGTTATAAAGGTAGGATGTATTTGATAGAAAATTTTTTGCTCAATCGAGTGGTCTTTGTTTCAACTTTCTACGATCAATAGCAAGCTCACGAATGAAGTGTGAAGTTGGTATTTATCAAAGAATAACGACTATCTTTAAACTTGCGTATTTTTTTGATTTTTTTATGTTTACATTAGTGAAACGTTATAAAGGTAGGATGTGTTTGATAGAAAATTTCCTGCTCAATCGAGTGGTGTTTGTTTCAACTTTCTACGATAAATAGCAAGCTCAAGAATGAAGTTTGAAATTGGTATTTATCAAGAAATAACGACTATCTTTAAACTTGCGTATTTTTTTTATTTTTTTTATGTTTACATTGGTGAAACGTTATAAAGGTAGGATGTATTTGATAGAAAATTTTTTGCTCAATCGAGTGGTGTTTGTTTCAACTTTCTACGATCAATAGCAAGCTCACGAATGAAGTTTGAAATTGGTATTTATCAAGGAATAACGACTATCTTTAAACTTGCGTATTTTTTTTATTTTTTTTATGTTTACATTGGTGAAACGTTATAAAGGTAGGATGTATTTGATAGAAAATTTTTTGCTCAATCGAGTGGTGTTTGTTTCAACTTTCTACGATCAATAGCAAGCTCAAGAATAAAGTTTGAAGTTGGTATTTATCAAGGAATAACAACTATCTTTAAACTTGCGTATTTTTTTATTTTTTTTATGTTTACATTGGTGAAACGTAATGAAAGTAGAATGTATTTGATAGAAAGTTTCCTGCTCAATCGAGTGGTGTTTGTTTCAACTTTCTACGATCAATAGCAAGCTCACGAATGAAGTTTGAAGTTGGTATTTATCAAGGAATAACGACTATCTTTAAACTTGCGTATTTTTTTGATTTTTTTTTATGTTTACATTGGTGGAACGTTACAAAGGTAGGATGCATTTAATAGAAAATTTCCTGCTCAATCGAGTGGTGTGTGCTTCAACTTTCTACGATAAATAGCGAGCTCAAGAATGAAGTTTGAAATTGATATTTATCAAGGAATAACGGCTATCTTTAAACTTGCGTATTTTTTTGATTTTTTTTATGTTTACATTAGTGAAACGTTATAAAGGTAGGATGTATTTAATAGAAAATTTCCTGCTCAATCGAGTGGTGTTTGTTTCAACTTTCTACGATCAATAGCAAGGTCACGAATGAAGTTTGAAGTTGGTATTTATCAAGGAATAACGACTATCTTTAAACTTGCGTATTTTTTTTATTTTTTTTATGTTTACATTGGTGAAACGTTATAAAGGTAGGATGTATTTAATAGAAAATTTCCTGCTCAATCGAGTGGTGTTTGTTTCAACTTTCTACGATAAATAGAAAGCTCACGAATGAAGTTTGAATTTGGTATTTATCAAGGAATAACGACTATCTTTAAACTTGCGTATTTTTTTTATTTTTTTTATGTTTACATTGGTGAAACGTTATAAAGGTAGGATGTATTTAATAGAAAATTTCCTGCTCAATCGAGTGGTGTTTGTTTCAACTTTCTACGATCAATAGCAAGCTCACGAATGAAGTTTGAAGTTGGTATTTATCAAAGAATAACGACTATCTTTAAACTTGCGTATTTTTTTGATTTTTTTTATGTTTACATTAGTGAAACGTTTTAAAGGTAGGATGTATTTGATAGAAAATTTCCTGCTCAATCGAGTGGTGTTTGTTTCAACTTTCTACAATCAATAGCAAGCTCACGAATGAAGTTTGAAGTTGGTATTTATCAAAGAATAACGACTATCTTTAAACTTGCGTATTTTTTTGATTTTTTTATGTTTATATTAGTGAAACGTTATAAAGGTAGGATGTGTTTGATAGAAAATTTCCTGCTCAATCGAGTGGTGTTTGTTTCAACTTTCTACGATAAATAGCAAGCTCAAGAATGAAGTTTGAAATTGGTATTTATCAAGGAATAACGACTATCTTTAAACTTGCGTATTTTTTTGATTTTTTTATGTTTACATTAGTGAAACGTTATAAAGGTAGGATGTGTTTGATAGAAAATTTCCTGCTTAATCGAGTGGTGTTTGTTTCAACTTTCTACGATCAATCGCAAGCTCACGAATGAAGTTTGAAGTTGGTATTTATCAAGAAATAACGACTATCTTTAAACTTGCGTATTTTTTTTATTTTATTTTATGTTTACATTGGTGGAACGTTATAAAGGTAGGATGTATTTAATAGAAAATTTCCTGCTCAATCGAGTGGTGCTTGTTTCGACTTTCTACGATTAATAGCAAGCTCAAGAATGAAGTTTGAAATTGGTATTTATCAAGGAATAACGACTATCTTTAAACTTGCGTATTTTTTTTTTTTTATGTTTACATTAGTGAAACGTTTTAAAGGTAGAATGTATTTGATAGAAAATTTCCTGCTCAATCGAGTGGTGTTTGTTTCAACTTTCTACGATAAATAGCAAGCTCACGAATGAAGTTTGAAGTTGGTATTTATCAAGGAATAACGACTATTTTTAAACTTGCGTATTTTTTTTATTTTTTTTATGTTTACATTGGTGAAACGTTATAAAGGTAGGATGTATTTGATAGAAAATTTTTTGCTCAATCGAGTGGTCTTTGTTTCAACTTTCTACGATCAATAGCAAGCTCACGAATGAAGTGTGAAGTTGGTATTTATCAAAGAATAACGACTATCTTTAAACTTGCGTATTTTTTTGATTTTTTTATGTTTACATTAGTGAAACGTTATAAAGGTAGGATGTGTTTGATAGAAAATTTCCTGCTCAATCGAGTGGTGTTTGTTTCAACTTTCTACGATAAATAGCAAGCTCAAGAATGAAGTTTGAAATTGGTATTTATCAAGAAATAACGACTATCTTTAAACTTGCGTATTTTTTTTATTTTTTTTATGTTTACATTGGTGAAACGTTATAAAGGTAGGATGTATTTGATAGAAAATTTTTTGCTCAATCGAGTGGTGTTTGTTTCAACTTTCTACGATCAATAGCAAGCTCACGAATGAAGTTTGAAATTGGTATTTATCAAGGAATAACGACTATCTTTAAACTTGCGTATTTTTTTTATTTTTTTTATGTTTACATTGGTGAAACGTTATAAAGGTAGGATGTATTTGATAGAAAATTTTTTGCTCAATCGAGTGGTGTTTGTTTCAACTTTCTACGATCAATAGCAAGCTCAAGAATAAAGTTTGAAGTTGGTATTTATCAAGGAATAACAACTATCTTTAAACTTGCGTATTTTTTTATTTTTTTTATGTTTACATTGGTGAAACGTAATGAAAGTAGAATGTATTTGATAGAAAGTTTCCTGCTCAATCGAGTGGTGTTTGTTTCAACTTTCTACGATCAATAGCAAGCTCACAAATGAAGTTTGAATTTGTTATTTATCAAAGAATAACGACTATCTTTAAACTTGCGTATTTTTTTGATTTTTTTTATGTTTACATTAGTGAAACGTTATAAAGGTAGGATGTGTTTGATAGAAAATTTTCTGCTCAATCGAGTGGTGTTTGTTTCAACTTTCTACGATAAATAGCAAGCTCAAGAATGAAGTTTGAAATTGGTATTTATCAAGGAATAACGACTATCTTTAAACTTGAGTATTTTTTTTATTTTTTTTATGTTTACATTGGTGAAACGTTATAAAGGTAGGATGTATTTGATAGAAAATTTCCTGCTCAATCGAGTGGTGTTTGTTTCAACTTTCTACGATCAATAGCAAGCTCACGAATGAAGTTTGAAGTTGGTATTTATCAAGGAATAACGACTATCTTTAAACTTGCGTATTTTTTTTATTTTTTTTATGTTTACATTGGTGAAACGTTATAAAGGTAGGATGTATTTAATAGAAAATTTCCTGCTCAATCGAGTGGTGTTTGTTTCAACTTTCTACGATCAATAGCAAGCTCACGAATGAAGTTTGAAGTTGGTATTTATCAAGGAATAACGACTATCTTTAAACTTGCGTATTTTTTTGATTTTTTTTTTATGTTTACATTGGTGGAACGTTACAAAGGTAGGATGCATTTAATAGAAAATTTCCTGCTCAATCGAGTGGTGTGTGCTTCAACTTTCTACGATAAATAGCGAGCTCAAGAATGAAGTTTGAAATTGATATTTATCAAGGAATAACGGCTATCTTTAAACTTGCGTATTTTTTTGATTTTTTTTATGTTTACATTAGTGAAACGTTATAAAGGTAGGATGTATTTAATAGAAAATTTCCTGCTCAATCGAGTGGTGTTTGTTTCAACTTTCTACGATCAATAGCAAGGTCACGAATGAAGTTTGAAGTTGGTATTTATCAAGGAATAACGACTATCTTTAAACTTGCGTATTTTTTTTATTTTTTTTATGTTTACATTGGTGAAACGTTATAAAGGTAGGATGTATTTAATAGAAAATTTCCTGCTCAATCGAGTGGTGTTTGTTTCAACTTTCTACGATAAATAGAAAGCTCACGAATGAAGTTTGAATTTGGTATTTATCAAGGAATAACGACTATCTTTAAACTTGCGTATTTTTTTTATTTTTTTTATGTTTACATTGGTGAAACGTTATAAAGGTAGGATGTATTTAATAGAAAATTTCCTGCTCAATCGAGTGGTGTTTGTTTCAACTTTCTACGATCAATAGCAAGCTCACGAATGAAGTTTGAAGTTGGTATTTATCAAAGAATAACGACTATCTTTAAACTTGCGTATTTTTTTGATTTTTTTTATGTTTACATTAGTGAAACGTTTTAAAGGTAGGATGTATTTGATAGAAAATTTCCTGCTCAATCGAGTGGTGTTTGTTTCAACTTTCTACAATCAATAGCAAGCTCACGAATGAAGTTTGAAGTTGGTATTTATCAAAGAATAACGACTATCTTTAAACTTGCGTATTTTTTTTTTTTTATGTTTACATTAGTGAAACGTTTTAAAGGTAGAATGTATTTGATAGAAAATTTCCTGCTCAATCGAGTGGTGTTTGTTTCAACTTTCTACGATAAATAGCAAGCTCACGAATGAAGTTTGAAGTTGGTATTTATCAAGGAATAACGACTATTTTTAAACTTGCGTATTTTTTTTATTTTATTTTATGTTTACATTGGTGGAACGTTATAAAGGTAGGATGTATTTAATAGAAAATTTCCTGCTCAATCGAGTGGTGCTTGCTTCGACTTTCTACGATTAATAGCAAGCTCAAGAATGAAGTTTGAAATTGGTATTTATCAAGGAATAACGACTATCTTTAAACTTGCGTATTTTTTTTTTTTTATGTTTACATTAGTGAAACGTTTTAAAGGTAGAATGTATTTGATAGAAAATTTCCTGCTCAATCGAGTGGTGTTTGTTTCAACTTTCTACGATAAATAGCAAGCTCACGAATGAAGTTTGAAGTTGGTATTTATCAAGGAATAACGACTATTTTTAAACTTGCGTATTTTTTTTATTTTTTTTATGTTTACATTGGTGAAACGTTATAAAGGTAGGATGTATTTGATAGAAAATTTTTTGCTCAATCGAGTGGTCTTTGTTTCAACTTTCTACGATCAATAGCAAGCTCACGAATGAAGTGTGAAGTTGGTATTTATCAAAGAATAACGACTATCTTTAAACTTGCGTATTTTTTTGATTTTTTTATGTTTACATTAGTGAAACGTTATAAAGGTAGGATGTGTTTGATAGAAAATTTCCTGCTCAATCGAGTGGTGTTTGTTTCAACTTTCTACGATAAATAGCAAGCTCAAGAATGAAGTTTGAAATTGGTATTTATCAAGAAATAACGACTATCTTTAAACTTGCGTATTTTTTTTATTTTTTTTATGTTTACATTGGTGAAACGTTATAAAGGTAGGATGTATTTGATAGAAAATTTTTTGCTCAATCGAGTGGTGTTTGTTTCAACTTTCTACGATCAATAGCAAGCTCACGAATGAAGTTTGAAATTGGTATTTATCAAGGAATAACGACTATCTTTAAACTTGCGTATTTTTTTTATTTTTTTTATGTTTACATTGGTGAAACGTTATAAAGGTAGGATGTATTTGATAGAAAATTTTTTGCTCAATCGAGTGGTGTTTGTTTCAACTTTCTACGATCAATAGCAAGCTCAAGAATAAAGTTTGAAGTTGGTATTTATCAAGGAATAACAACTATCTTTAAACTTGCGTATTTTTTTATTTTTTTTATGTTTACATTGGTGAAACGTAATGAAAGTAGAATGTATTTGATAGAAAGTTTCCTGCTCAATCGAGTGGTGTTTGTTTCAACTTTCTACGATCAATAGCAAGCTCACGAATGAAGTTTGAAGTTGGTATTTATCAAGGAATAACGACTATCTTTAAACTTGCGTATTTTTTTGATTTTTTTTTATGTTTACATTGGTGGAACGTTACAAAGGTAGGATGCATTTAATAGAAAATTTCCTGCTCAATCGAGTGGTGTGTGCTTCAACTTTCTACGATAAATAGCGAGCTCAAGAATGAAGTTTGAAATTGATATTTATCAAGGAATAACGGCTATCTTTAAACTTGCGTATTTTTTTGATTTTTTTTATGTTTACATTAGTGAAACGTTATAAAGGTAGGATGTATTTAATAGAAAATTTCCTGCTCAATCGAGTGGTGTTTGTTTCAACTTTCTACGATCAATAGCAAGGTCACGAATGAAGTTTGAAGTTGGTATTTATCAAGGAATAACGACTATCTTTAAACTTGCGTATTTTTTTTATTTTTTTTATGTTTACATTGGTGAAACGTTATAAAGGTAGGATGTATTTAATAGAAAATTTCCTGCTCAATCGAGTGGTGTTTGTTTCAACTTTCTACGATAAATAGAAAGCTCACGAATGAAGTTTGAATTTGGTATTTATCAAGGAATAACGACTATCTTTAAACTTGCGTATTTTTTTTATTTTTTTTATGTTTACATTGGTGAAACGTTATAAAGGTAGGATGTATTTAATAGAAAATTTCCTGCTCAATCGAGTGGTGTTTGTTTCAACTTTCTACGATCAATAGCAAGCTCACGAATGAAGTTTGAAGTTGGTATTTATCAAAGAATAACGACTATCTTTAAACTTGCGTATTTTTTTGATTTTTTTTATGTTTACATTAGTGAAACGTTTTAAAGGTAGGATGTATTTGATAGAAAATTTCCTGCTCAATCGAGTGGTGTTTGTTTCAACTTTCTACAATCAATAGCAAGCTCACGAATGAAGTTTGAAGTTGGTATTTATCAAAGAATAACGACTATCTTTAAACTTGCGTATTTTTTTGATTTTTTTATGTTTATATTAGTGAAACGTTATAAAGGTAGGATGTGTTTGATAGAAAATTTCCTGCTCAATCGAGTGGTGTTTGTTTCAACTTTCTACGATAAATAGCAAGCTCAAGAATGAAGTTTGAAATTGGTATTTATCAAGGAATAACGACTATCTTTAAACTTGCGTATTTTTTTGATTTTTTTATGTTTACATTAGTGAAACGTTATAAAGGTAGGATGTGTTTGATAGAAAATTTCCTGCTTAATCGAGTGGTGTTTGTTTCAACTTTCTACGATCAATCGCAAGCTCACGAATGAAGTTTGAAGTTGGTATTTATCAAGAAATAACGACTATCTTTAAACTTGCGTATTTTTTTTATTTTATTTTATGTTTACATTGGTGGAACGTTATAAAGGTAGGATGTATTTAATAGAAAATTTCCTGCTCAATCGAGTGGTGCTTGTTTCGACTTTCTACGATTAATAGCAAGCTCAAGAATGAAGTTTGAAATTGGTATTTATCAAGGAATAACGACTATCTTTAAACTTGCGTATTTTTTTTTTTTTATGTTTACATTAGTGAAACGTTTTAAAGGTAGAATGTATTTGATAGAAAATTTCCTGCTCAATCGAGTGGTGTTTGTTTCAACTTTCTACGATAAATAGCAAGCTCACGAATGAAGTTTGAAGTTGGTATTTATCAAGGAATAACGACTATTTTTAAACTTGCGTATTTTTTTTATTTTTTTTATGTTTACATTGGTGAAACGTTATAAAGGTAGGATGTATTTGATAGAAAATTTTTTGCTCAATCGAGTGGTCTTTGTTTCAACTTTCTACGATCAATAGCAAGCTCACGAATGAAGTGTGAAGTTGGTATTTATCAAAGAATAACGACTATCTTTAAACTTGCGTATTTTTTTGATTTTTTTATGTTTACATTAGTGAAACGTTATAAAGGTAGGATGTGTTTGATAGAAAATTTCCTGCTCAATCGAGTGGTGTTTGTTTCAACTTTCTACGATAAATAGCAAGCTCAAGAATGAAGTTTGAAATTGGTATTTATCAAGAAATAACGACTATCTTTAAACTTGCGTATTTTTTTTATTTTTTTTATGTTTACATTGGTGAAACGTTATAAAGGTAGGATGTATTTGATAGAAAATTTTTTGCTCAATCGAGTGGTGTTTGTTTCAACTTTCTACGATCAATAGCAAGCTCACGAATGAAGTTTGAAATTGGTATTTATCAAGGAATAACGACTATCTTTAAACTTGCGTATTTTTTTTATTTTTTTTATGTTTACATTGGTGAAACGTTATAAAGGTAGGATGTATTTGATAGAAAATTTTTTGCTCAATCGAGTGGTGTTTGTTTCAACTTTCTACGATCAATAGCAAGCTCAAGAATAAAGTTTGAAGTTGGTATTTATCAAGGAATAACAACTATCTTTAAACTTGCGTATTTTTTTATTTTTTTTATGTTTACATTGGTGAAACGTAATGAAAGTAGAATGTATTTGATAGAAAGTTTCCTGCTCAATCGAGTGGTGTTTGTTTCAACTTTCTACGATCAATAGCAAGCTCACAAATGAAGTTTGAATTTGTTATTTATCAAAGAATAACGACTATCTTTAAACTTGCGTATTTTTTTGATTTTTTTTATGTTTACATTAGTGAAACGTTATAAAGGTAGGATGTGTTTGATAGAAAATTTTCTGCTCAATCGAGTGGTGTTTGTTTCAACTTTCTACGATAAATAGCAAGCTCAAGAATGAAGTTTGAAATTGGTATTTATCAAGGAATAACGACTATCTTTAAACTTGAGTATTTTTTTTATTTTTTTTATGTTTACATTGGTGAAACGTTATAAAGGTAGGATGTATTTGATAGAAAATTTCCTGCTCAATCGAGTGGTGTTTGTTTCAACTTTCTACGATCAATAGCAAGCTCACGAATGAAGTTTGAAGTTGGTATTTATCAAGGAATAACGACTATCTTTAAACTTGCGTATTTTTTTTATTTTTTTTATGTTTACATTGGTGAAACGTTATAAAGGTAGGATGTATTTAATAGAAAATTTCCTGCTCAATCGAGTGGTGTTTGTTTCAACTTTCTACGATCAATAGCAAGCTCACGAATGAAGTTTGAAGTTGGTATTTATCAAGGAATAACGACTATCTTTAAACTTGCGTATTTTTTTGATTTTTTTTTTATGTTTACATTGGTGGAACGTTACAAAGGTAGGATGCATTTAATAGAAAATTTCCTGCTCAATCGAGTGGTGTGTGCTTCAACTTTCTACGATAAATAGCGAGCTCAAGAATGAAGTTTGAAATTGATATTTATCAAGGAATAACGGCTATCTTTAAACTTGCGTATTTTTTTGATTTTTTTTATGTTTACATTAGTGAAACGTTATAAAGGTAGGATGTATTTAATAGAAAATTTCCTGCTCAATCGAGTGGTGTTTGTTTCAACTTTCTACGATCAATAGCAAGGTCACGAATGAAGTTTGAAGTTGGTATTTATCAAGGAATAACGACTATCTTTAAACTTGCGTATTTTTTTTATTTTTTTTATGTTTACATTGGTGAAACGTTATAAAGGTAGGATGTATTTAATAGAAAATTTCCTGCTCAATCGAGTGGTGTTTGTTTCAACTTTCTACGATAAATAGAAAGCTCACGAATGAAGTTTGAATTTGGTATTTATCAAGGAATAACGACTATCTTTAAACTTGCGTATTTTTTTTATTTTTTTTATGTTTACATTGGTGAAACGTTATAAAGGTAGGATGTATTTAATAGAAAATTTCCTGCTCAATCGAGTGGTGTTTGTTTCAACTTTCTACGATCAATAGCAAGCTCACGAATGAAGTTTGAAGTTGGTATTTATCAAAGAATAACGACTATCTTTAAACTTGCGTATTTTTTTGATTTTTTTTATGTTTACATTAGTGAAACGTTTTAAAGGTAGGATGTATTTGATAGAAAATTTCCTGCTCAATCGAGTGGTGTTTGTTTCAACTTTCTACAATCAATAGCAAGCTCACGAATGAAGTTTGAAGTTGGTATTTATCAAAGAATAACGACTATCTTTAAACTTGCGTATTTTTTTGATTTTTTTATGTTTATATTAGTGAAACGTTATAAAGGTAGGATGTGTTTGATAGAAAATTTCCTGCTCAATCGAGTGGTGTTTGTTTCAACTTTCTACGATAAATAGCAAGCTCAAGAATGAAGTTTGAAATTGGTATTTATCAAGGAATAACGACTATCTTTAAACTTGCGTATTTTTTTGATTTTTTTATGTTTACATTAGTGAAACGTTATAAAGGTAGGATGTGTTTGATAGAAAATTTCCTGCTTAATCGAGTGGTGTTTGTTTCAACTTTCTACGATCAATCGCAAGCTCACGAATGAAGTTTGAAGTTGGTATTTATCAAGAAATAACGACTATCTTTAAACTTGCGTATTTTTTTTATTTTATTTTATGTTTACATTGGTGGAACGTTATAAAGGTAGGATGTATTTAATAGAAAATTTCCTGCTCAATCGAGTGGTGCTTGTTTCGACTTTCTACGATTAATAGCAAGCTCAAGAATGAAGTTTGAAATTGGTATTTATCAAGGAATAACGACTATCTTTAAACTTGCGTATTTTTTTTTTTTTTTATGTTTACATTAGTGAAACGTTTTAAAGGTAGAATGTATTTGATAGAAAATTTCCTGCTCAATCGAGTGGTGTTTGTTTCAACTTTCTACGATAAATAGCAAGCTCACGAATGAAGTTTGAAGTTGGTATTTATCAAGGAATAACGACTATTTTTAAACTTGCGTATTTTTTTTATTTTTTTTATGTTTACATTGGTGAAACGTTATAAAGGTAGGATGTGTTTGATAGAAAATTTCCTGCTCAATCGAGTGGTGTTTGTTTCAACTTTCTACGATAAATAGCAAGCTCAAGAATGAAGTTTAAAATTGGTATTTATCAAGAAATAACGACTATCTTTAAACTTGCGTATTTTTTTTATTTTTTTTATGTTTACATTGGTGAAACGTTATAAAGGTAGGATGTATTTGATAGAAAATTTTTTGCTCAATCGAGTGGTGTTTGTTTCAACTTTCTACGATCAATAGCAAGCTCACGAATGAAGTTTGAAATTGGTATTTATCAAGGAATAACGACTATCTTTAAACTTGCGTATTTTTTTTATTTTTTTTATGTTTACATTGGTGAAACGTTATAAAGGTAGGATGTATTTGATAGAAAATTTTTTGCTCAATCGAGTGGTGTTTGTTTCAACTTTCTACGATCAATAGCAAGCTCAAGAATAAAGTTTGAAGTTGGTATTTATCAAGGAATAACAACTATCTTTAAACTTGCGTATTTTTTTATTTTTTTTATGTTTACATTGGTGAAACGTAATGAAAGTAGAATGTATTTGATAGAAAGTTTCCTGCTCAATCGAGTGGTGTTTGTTTCAACTTTCTACGATCAATAGCAAGCTCACAAATGAAGTTTGAATTTGTTATTTATCAAAGAATAACGACTATCTTTAAACTTGCGTATTTTTTTGATTTTTTTTATGTTTACATTAGTGAAACGTTATAAAGGTAGGATGTGTTTGATAGAAAATTTTCTGCTCAATCGAGTGGTGTTTGTTTCAACTTTCTACGATAAATAGCAAGCTCAAGAATGAAGTTTGAAATTGGTATTTATCAAGGAATAACGACTATCTTTAAACTTGAGTATTTTTTTTATTTTTTTTATGTTTACATTGGTGAAACGTTATAAAGGTAGGATGTATTTGATAGAAAATTTCCTGCTCAATCGAGTGGTGTTTGTTTCAACTTTCTACGATCAATAGCAAGCTCACGAATGAAGTTTGAAGTTGGTATTTATCAAGGAATAACGACTATCTTTAAACTTGCGTATTTTTTTTATTTTTTTTATGTTTACATTGGTGAAACGTTATAAAGGTAGGATGTATTTAATAGAAAATTTCCTGCTCAATCGAGTGGTGTTTGTTTCAACTTTCTACGATCAATAGCAAGCTCACGAATGAAGTTTGAAGTTGGTATTTATCAAGGAATAACGACTATCTTTAAACTTGCGTATTTTTTTTATTTTTTTTATGTTTACATTGGTGAAACGTTATAAAGGTAGGATGTATTTAATAGAAAATTTCCTGCTCAATCGAGTGGTGTTTGTTTCAACTTTCTACGATAAATAGAAAGCTCACGAATGAAGTTTGAAGTTGGTATTTATCAAGGAATAACGACTATCTTTAAACTTGCGTATTTTTTTTTATTTGTTTTATGTTTACATTGGTGAAACGTTATAAAGGTAGGATGTATTTAATAGAAAATTTCCTGCTCAATCGAGTGGTGTTTGTTTCAACTTTCTACGATCAATAGCAAGCCCACGAATGAAGTTTGAAGTTGGTATTTATCAAAGAATAACGACTATTTTTATACTTGCGTATTTTTTTTATTTTTTTTTATGTTTACATTGGTGGAACGTTATAAAGATAGGATGTATTTGATAGAAAATTTCCTGCTCAATCGAGTGGTGTTTGTTTCAACTTTCTACGATCAATAGCAAGCTCACGAATGAAGTTTGAAGTTGGTATTTATCAAAGAATAACGACTATCTTTAAACTTGCGTATTTTTTTTTGATTTTTTTTATGTTTACATTAGTGAAACGTTTTAAAGGTAGGATGTATTTGATAGAAAATTTCCTGCTCAATCGAGTGGTGTTTGTTTCAACTTTCTACGATCAATAGCAAGCTCACGAATGAAGTTTGAAGTTGGTATTTATCAAAGAATAACGACTATCTTTAAACTTGCGTATTTTTTTGATTTTTTTATGTTTATATTAGTGAAACGTTATAAAGGTAGGATGTGTTTGATAGAAAATTTTCTGCTTAATCGAGTGGTGTTTGTTTCAACTTTCTACGATAAATAGCAAGCTCAAGAATGAAGTTTGAAATTGGTATTTATCAAGGAATAACGACTATCTTTAAACTTGCGTATTTTTTTGATTTTTTTATGTTTACATTAGTGAAACGTTATAAAGGTAGGATGTGTTTGATAGAAAATTTTCTGCTTAATCGAGTGGTGTTTGTTTCAACTTTCTACGATCAATCGCAAGCTCACGAATGAAGTTTGAAATTGGTATTTATCAAGGAATAACGACTATTTTTAAACTTGCGTATTTTTTTTATTTTTTTTATGTTTACATTGGTGAAACGTTATAAAGGTAGGATGTATTTGATAGAAAATTTTTTGCTCAATCGAGTGGTGTTTGTTTCAACTTTCTACGATCAATAGCAAGCTCACGAATGAAGTGTGAAGTTGGTATTTATCAAAGAATAACGACTATCTTTAAACTTGCGTATTTTTTTGATTTTTTTATGTTTACATTAGTGAAACGTTATAAAGGTAGGATGTGTTTGATAGAAAATTTCCTGCTCAATCGAGTTATGTTTGTTTCAACTTTCTACGAAAAATAGCAAGCTCACGAATGAAGTTTGAAATTGGTATTTATCAAGGAATAACGACTATCTTTAAACTTGCGCATTTTTTTTATTTTTTTTATGTTTACATTGGTGAAACGTTATAAAGGTAGGATGTGTTTGATAGAAAATTTCCTGCTCAATCGAGTTATGTTTGTTTCAACTTTCTACGAAAAATAGCAAGCTCACGAATGAAGTTTGAAATTGGTATTTATCAAGGAATAACGACTATCTTTAAACTTGCGTATTTTTTTGATTTTTTTATGTTTACATTAGTGAAACGTTATAAAGGTAGGATGTGTTTGATAGAAAATTTCCTGCTCAATCGAGTTATGTTTGTTTCAACTTTCTACGAAAAATAGCAAGCTCACGAATGAAGTTTGAAATTGGTATTTATCAAGGAATAACGACTATCTTTAAACTTGCGTATTTTTTTGATTTTTTTATGTTTACATTAGTGAAACGTTATAAAGGTAGGATGTGTTTGATAGAAAATTTCCTGCTCAATCGAGTTATGTTTGTTTCAACTTTCTACGAAAAATAGCAAGCTCACGAATGAAGTTTGAAATTGGTATTTATCAAGGAATAACGACTATCTTTAAACTTGCGAATTTTTTTTATTTTTTTTATGTTTACATTGGTGAAACGTTATAAAGGTAGGATGTATTTGATAGAAAATTTTTTGCTCAATCGAGTGGTGTTTGTTTCAACTTTCTACGATCAATAGCAAGCTCACGAATGAAGTGTGAAGTTGGTATTTATCAAAGAATAACGACTATCTTTAAACTTGCGTATTTTTTTGATTTTTTTATGTTTACATTAGTAAAACGTTATAAAAGTAGGATGTGTTTGATAGAAAATTTCCTGCTCAATCGAGTGGTGTTTGTTTCAACTTTCTACGAAAAATAGCAAGCTCACGAATGAAGTTTGAAATTGGTATTTATCAAGGAATAACGACTATCTTTAAACTTGCGTATTTTTTTGATTTTTTTATGTTTACATTAGTAAAACGTTATAAAGGTAGGATGTGTTTGATAGAAAATTTCCTGCTCAATCGAGTGGTGTTTGTTTCAACTTTCTACGAAAAATAGCAAGCTCAAGAATGAAGTTTGAAATTGGTATTTATCAAGGAATAACGACTATCTTTAAACTTGCGTATTTTTTTGATTTTTTTATGTTTACATTAGTAAAACGTTATAAAGGTAGGATGTGTTTGATAGAAAATTTCCTGCTCAATTGAGTGGTGTTTGTTTCAACTTTCTACGATCAATAGCAAGCTCACGAATGAAGTTTGAAGTTGGCATTTATCAAAGAATAACGACTATCTTTAAACTTGCGTATTTTTTTGATTTTTTTATGTTTACATTAGTAAAACGTTATAAAGATAGGATGTGTTTGATAGAAAATTTCCTGCTCAATCGAGTGGTGTTTGTTTTAACTTTCTACGATCAATAGCAAGCTCACAAATGAAGTTTGAAGTTGTTATTTATCAAAGAATAACGACTATGTTTAAACTTGCGTATTTTTTTGATTTTTTTTATGTTTACATTAGTGAAACGTTATAAAGGTAGGATGTGTTTGATAGAAAATTTTCTGCTCAATCGAGTGGTGTTTGTTTCAACTTTCTACGATAAATAGCAAGCTCCAGAATGAAGTTTGAAATTGGTATTTATCAAGGAATAACGACTATCTTTAAACTTGCGTATTTTTTTTATTTTTTTTATGTTTACATTGGTGAAACGTTATAAAGGTAGGATGTATTTGATAGAAAATTTTCTGCTCAATTAAGTGGTGTTTGTTTCAACTTTCTACAATCAATAGCAAGCTCACGAATGAAGTTTGAATTTGGTATTTATCAAAGAATAACGACTATCTTTAAACTTGCGTATTTTTTTGATTTTTTTTATGTTTACATTGGTGGAACGTTACAAAGGTAGGATGCATTTAATAGAAAATTTCCTGCTCAATCGAGTGGTGTGTGCTTCAACTTTCTACGATAAATAGCGAGCTAAAGAATGAAGTTTGAAATTGATATTTATCAAGGAATAACGGCTATCTTTAAACTTGCGTATTTTTTTGATTTTTTTTATGTTTACATTAGTGAAACGTTATAAAGGTAGGATGTATTTAATAGAAAATTTCCTGCTCAATCGAGTGGTGTTTGTTTCAACTTTCTACGATCAATAGCAAGGTCACGAATGAAGTTTGAAGTTGGTATTTATCAAGGAATAACGACTATCTTTAAACTTGCGTATTTTTTTTATTTTTTTTATGTTTACATTGGTGAAACGTTATAAAGGTAGGATGTATTTAATAGAAAATTTCCTGCTCAATCGAGTGGTGTTTGTTTCAACTTTCTACGATAAATAGAAAGCTCACGAATGAAGTTTGAAGTTGGTATTTATCAAGGAATAACGACTATCTTTAAACTTGCGCATTTTTTTAATTTTTTTTATGTTTACATTGGTGAAACGTTACAAAGGTAGGATGTATTTAATAGAAAATTTCCTGCTCAATCGAGTGGTGTTTGTTTCAACTTTCTACGATCAATAGCAAGCTCACGAATGAAGTTTGAAGTTGGTATTTATCAAAGAATAACGACTATCTTTAAACTTGCGTATTTTTTTGATTTTTTTTATGTTTACATTAGTGAAACGTTTTAAAGGTAGGATGTATTTGATAGAAAATTTCCTGCTCAATCGAGTGGTGTTTGTTTCAACTTTCTACAATCAATAGCAAGCTCACGAATGAAGTTTGAAGTTGGTATTTATCAAAGAATAACGACTATCTTTAAACTTGCGTATTTTTTTGATTTTTTTATGTTTATATTAGTGAAACGTTATAAAGGTAGGATGTGTTTGATAGAAAATTTCCTGCTCAATCGAGTGGTGTTTGTTTCAACTTTCTACGATAAATAGCAAGCTCAAGAATGAAGTTTGAAATTGGTATTTATCAAGGAATAACGACTATCTTTAAACTTGCGTATTTTTTTGATTTTTTTATGTTTACATTAGTGAAACGTTATAAAGGTAGGATGTGTTTGATAGAAAATTTCCTGCTTAATCGAGTGGTGTTTGTTTCAACTTTCTACGATCAATCGCAAGCTCACGAATGAAGTTTGAAGTTGGTATTTATCAAGGAATAACGACTATCTTTAAACTTGCGTATTTTTTTTATTTTTTTTATGTTTACATTGGTGAAACGTTATAAAGGTAGGATGTATTTAATAGAAAATTTCCTGCTCAATTGAGTGGTGTTTGTTTCAACTTTCTACGATCAATAGCAAGCTCACGAATGAAGTTTGAAGTTGGTATTTATCAAGAAATAACGACTATCTTTAAACTTGCGTATTTTTTTTATTTTATTTTATGTTTACATTGGTGGAACGTTATAAAGGTAGGATGTATTTAATAGAAAATTTCCTGCTCAATCGAGTGGTGCTTGTTTCGACTTTCTACGATTAATAGCAAGCTCAAGAATGAAGTTTGAAATTGGTATTTATCAAGGAATAACGACTATCTTTAAACTTGCGTATTTTTTTTTTTTTTATGTTTACATTAGTGAAACGTTATAAAGGTAGGATGTGTTTGATAGAAAATTTTCTGCTTAATCGAGTGGTGTTTGTTTCAACTTTCTACGATCAATCGCAAGCTCACGAATGAAGTTTGAAATTGGTATTTATCAAGGAATAACGACTATCTTTAAACTTGCGTATTTTTTTGATTTTTTTATGTTTACATTAGCGAAACGTTATAAAGGTAGGATGTGTTTGATAGAAAATTTTCTGCTTAATCGAGTGGTGTTTGTTTCAACTTTCTACGATAAATAGCAAGCTCAAGAATGAAGTTTGAAATTGGTATTTATCAAGGAATAACGACTATCTTTAAACTTGCGTATTTTTTTGATTTTTTTATGTTTACATTAGTGAAACGTTATAAAGGTAGGATGTGTTTGATAGAAAATTTTCTGCTTAATCGAGTGGTGTTTGTTTCAACTTTCTACGATCAATCGCAAGCTCACGAATGAAGTTTGAAATTGGTATTTATCAAGGAATAACGACTATTTTTAAACTTGCGTATTTTTTTTATTTTTTTTATGTTTACATTGGTGAAACGTTATAAAGGTAGGATGTATTTGATAGAAAATTTTTTGCTCAATCGAGTGGTGTTTGTTTCAACTTTCTACGATCAATAGCAAGCTCACGAATGAAGTGTGAAGTTGGTATTTATCAAAGAATAACGACTATCTTTAAACTTGCGTATTTTTTTGATTTTTTTATGTTTACATTAGTGAAACGTTATAAAGGTAGGATGTGTTTGATAGAAAATTTCCTGCTCAATCGAGTTATGTTTGTTTCAACTTTCTACGAAAAATAGCAAGCTCACGAATGAAGTTTGAAATTGGTATTTATCAAGGAATAACGACTATCTTTAAACTTGCGCATTTTTTTTATTTTTTTTATGTTTACATTGGTGAAACGTTATAAAGGTAGGATGTGTTTGATAGAAAATTTCCTGCTCAATCGAGTTATGTTTGTTTCAACTTTCTACGAAAAATAGCAAGCTCACGAATGAAGTTTGAAATTGGTATTTATCAAGGAATAACGACTATCTTTAAACTTGCGTATTTTTTTGATTTTTTTATGTTTACATTAGTGAAACGTTATAAAGGTAGGATGTGTTTGATAGAAAATTTCCTGCTCAATCGAGTTATGTTTGTTTCAACTTTCTACGAAAAATAGCAAGCTCACGAATGAAGTTTGAAATTGGTATTTTTCAAGGAATAACGACTATCTTTAAACTTGCGTATTTTTTTGATTTTTTTATGTTTACATTAGTGAAACGTTATAAAGGTAGGATGTGTTTGATAGAAAATTTCCTGCTCAATCGAGTTATGTTTGTTTCAACTTTCTACGAAAAATAGCAAGCTCACGAATGAAGTTTGAAATTGGTATTTATCAAGGAATAACGACTATCTTTAAACTTGCGCATTTTATTTATTTTTTTTATGTTTACATTGGTGAAACGTTATAAAGGTAGGATGTATTTGATAGAAAATTTTTTGCTCAATCGAGTGGTGTTTGTTTCAACTTTCTACGATCAATAGCAAGCTCACGAATGAAGTGTGAAGTTGGTATTTATCAAAGAATAACGACTATCTTTAAACTTGCGTATTTTTTTGATTTTTTTATGTTTACATTAGTAAAACGTTATAAAAGTAGGATGTGTTTGATAGAAAATTTCCTGCTCAATCGAGTGGTGTTTGTTTCAACTTTCTACGAAAAATAGCAAGCTCACGAATGAAGTTTGAAATTGGTATTTATCAAGGAATAACGACTATCTTTAAACTTGCGTATTTTTTTGATTTTTTTATGTTTACATTAGTAAAACGTTATAAAGGTAGGATGTGTTTGATAGAAAATTTCCTGCTCAATCGAGTGGTGTTTGTTTCAACTTTCTACGAAAAATAGCAAGCTCAAGAATGAAGTTTGAAATTGGTATTTATCAAGGAATAACGACTATCTTTAAACTTGCGTATTTTTTTGATTTTTTTATGTTTACATTAGTAAAACGTTATAAAGGTAGGATGTGTTTGATAGAAAATTTCCTGCTCAATTGAGTGGTGTTTGTTTCAACTTTCTACGATCAATAGCAAGCTCACGAATGAAGTTTGAAGTTGGCATTTATCAAAGAATAACGACTATCTTTAAACTTGCGTATTTTTTTGATTTTTTTATGTTTACATTAGTAAAACGTTATAAAGATAGGATGTGTTTGATAGAAAATTTCCTGCTCAATCGAGTGGTGTTTGTTTTAACTTTCTACGATCAATAGCAAGCTCACGAATGAAGTTTGAAATTGGTATTTATCAAGGAATAACAACTATCTTTAAACTTGCGTATTTTTTTATTTTTTTTATGTTTACATTGGTGAAACGTAATAAAAGTAGAATGTATTTGATAGAAAATTTCCTGCTCAATCGAGTGGTGTTTGTTTCAACTTTCTACGATCAATAGCAAGCTCACAAATGAAGTTTGAAGTTGTTATTTATCAAAGAATAACGACTATGTTTAAACTTGCGTATTTTTTTGATTTTTTTTATGTTTACATTAGTGAAACGTTATAAAGGTAGGATGTATTTAATAGAAAATTTCCTGCTCAATCGAGTGGTGTTTGTTTCAACTTTCTACGATCAATAGCAAGGTCACGAATGAAGTTTGAAGTTGGTATTTATCAAGGAATAACGACTATCTTTAAACTTGCGTATTTTTTTTATTTTTTTTATGTTTACATTGGTGAAACGTTATAAAGGTAGGATGTATTTAATAGAAAATTTCCTGCTCAATCGAGCGGTGTTTGTTTCAACTTTCTACGATAAATAGAAAGCTCACGAATGAAGTTTGAAGTTGGTATTTATCAAGGAATAACGACTATCTTTAAACTTGCGTATTTTTTTAATTTTTTTTATGTTTACATTGGTGAAACGTTATAAAGGTAGGATGTATTTAATAGAAAATTTCCTGCTCAATCGAGTGGTGTTTGTTTCAACTTTCTACGATCAATAGCAAGCTCACGAATGAAGTTTGAAGTTGGTATTTATCAAAGAATAACGACTATCTTTAAACTTGCGTATTTTTTTGATTTTTTTTATGTTTACATTAGTGAAACGTTTTAAAGGTAGGATGTATTTGATAGAAAATTTCCTGCTCAATCGAGTGGTGTTTGTTTCAACTTTCTACAATCAATAGCAAGCTCACGAATGAAGTTTGAAGTTGGTATTTATCAAAGAATAACGACTATCTTTAAACTTGCGTATTTTTTTGATTTTTTTATGTTTATATTAGTGAAACGTTATAAAGGTAGGATGTGTTTGATAGAAAATTTCCTGCTCAATCGAGTGGTGTTTGTTTCAACTTTCTACGATAAATAGCAAGCTCAAGAATGAAGTTTGAAATTGGTATTTATCAAGGAATAACGACTATCTTTAAACTTGCGTATTTTTTTGATTTTTTTATGTTTACATTAGTGAAACGTTATAAAGGTAGGATGTGTTTGATAGAAAATTTCCTGCTTAATCGAGTGGTGTTTGTTTCAACTTTCTACGATCAACCGCAAGCTCACGAATGAAGTTTGAAATTGGTATTTATCAAGGAATAACGACTATCTTTAAACTTGCGTATTTTTTTTATTTTTTTTATGTTTACGTTGGTGAAACGTTATAAAGGTAGGATGTATTTAATAGAAAATTTCCTGCTCAATTGAGTGGTGTTTGTTTCAACTTTCTACGATCAATAGCAAGCTCACGAATGAAGTTTGAAGTTGGTATTTATCAAGAAATAACGACTATCTTTAAACTTGCGTATTTTTTTTATTTTATTTTATGTTTACATTGGTGGAACGTTATAAAGGTAGGATGTATTTAATAGAAAATTTCCTGCTCAATCGAGTGGTGCTTGTTTCGACCTTCTACGATTAATAGCAAGCTCAAGAATGAAGTTTGAAATTGGTATTTATCAAGGAATAACGACTATCTTTAAACTTGCGTATTTTTTTTTTTTTATGTTTACATTAGTGAAACGTTTTAAAGGTAGAATGTATTTCATAGAAAATTTCCTGCTCAATCGAGTGGTGTTTGTTTCAACTTTCTACAATAAATAGCAAGCTCACGAATGAAGTTTGAAGTTGGTATTTATCAAGGAATAACGACTATTTTTAAACTTGCGTATTTTTTTTATTTTTTTTATGTTTACATTGGTGAAACGTTATAAAGGTAGGATGTATTTGATAGAAAATTTTTTGCTCAATCGAGTGGTCTTTGTTTCAACTTTCTACGATCAATAGCAAGCTCACGAATGAAGTTTGAAGTTGGTATTTATCAAAGAATAACGACTATCTTTAAACTTGCGTATTTTTTTTTGATTTTTTTTATGTTTACATTAGTGAAACGTTTTAAAGGTAGGATGTATTTGATAGAAAATTTCCTGCTCAATCGAGTGGTGTTTGTTTCAACTTTCTACGATCAATAGCAAGCTCACGAATGAAGTTTGAAGTTGGTATTTATCAAAGAATAACGACTATCTTTAAACTTGCGTATTTTTTTGATTTTTTTATGTTTATATTAGTGAAACGTTATAAAGGTAGGATGTGTTTGATAGAAAATTTTCTGCTTAATCGAGTGGTGTTTGTTTCAACTTTCTACGATAAATAGCAAGCTCAAGAATGAAGTTTGAAATTGGTATTTATCAAGGAATAACGACTATCTTTAAACTTGCGTATTTTTTTGATTTTTTTATGTTTACATTAGTGAAACGTTATAAAGGTAGGATGTGTTTGATAGAAAATTTTCTGCTTAATCGAGTGGTGTTTGTTTCAACTTTCTACGATCAATCGCAAGCTCACGAATGAAGTTTGAAATTGGTATTTATCAAGGAATAACGACTATTTTTAAACTTGCGTATTTTTTTTATTTTTTTTATGTTTACATTGGTGAAACGTTATAAAGGTAGGATGTATTTGATAGAAAATTTTTTGCTCAATCGAGTGGTGTTTGTTTCAACTTTCTACGATCAATAGCAAGCTCACGAATGAAGTGTGAAGTTGGTATTTATCAAAGAATAACGACTATCTTTAAACTTGCGTATTTTTTTGATTTTTTTATGTTTACATTAGTGAAACGTTATAAAGGTAGGATGTGTTTGATAGAAAATTTCCTGCTCAATCGAGTTATGTTTGTTTCAACTTTCTACGAAAAATAGCAAGCTCACGAATGAAGTTTGAAATTGGTATTTATCAAGGAATAACGACTATCTTTAAACTTGCGCATTTTTTTTATTTTTTTTATGTTTACATTGGTGAAACGTTATAAAGGTAGGATGTGTTTGATAGAAAATTTCCTGCTCAATCGAGTTATGTTTGTTTCAACTTTCTACGAAAAATAGCAAGCTCACGAATGAAGTTTGAAATTGGTATTTATCAAGGAATAACGACTATCTTTAAACTTGCGTATTTTTTTGATTTTTTTATGTTTACATTAGTGAAACGTTATAAAGGTAGGATGTGTTTGATAGAAAATTTCCTGCTCAATCGAGTTATGTTTGTTTCAACTTTCTACGAAAAATAGCAAGCTCACGAATGAAGTTTGAAATTGGTATTTATCAAGGAATAACGACTATCTTTAAACTTGCGTATTTTTTTGATTTTTTTATGTTTACATTAGTGAAACGTTATAAAGGTAGGATGTGTTTGATAGAAAATTTCCTGCTCAATCGAGTTATGTTTGTTTCAACTTTCTACGAAAAATAGCAAGCTCACGAATGAAGTTTGAAATTGGTATTTATCAAGGAATAACGACTATCTTTAAACTTGCGCATTTTTTTTATTTTTTTTATGTTTACATTGGTGAAACGTTATAAAGGTAGGATGTATTTGATAGAAAATTTTTTGCTCAATCGAGTGGTGTTTGTTTCAACTTTCTACGATCAATAGCAAGCTCACGAATGAAGTGTGAAGTTGGTATTTATCAAAGAATAACGACTATCTTTAAACTTGCGTATTTTTTTGATTTTTTTATGTTTACATTAGTAAAACGTTATAAAAGTAGGATGTGTTTGATAGAAAATTTCCTGCTCAATCGAGTGGTGTTTGTTTCAACTTTCTACGAAAAATAGCAAGCTCACGAATGAAGTTTGAAATTGGTATTTATCAAGGAATAACGACTATCTTTAAACTTGCGTATTTTTTTGATTTTTTTATGTTTACATTAGTAAAACGTTATAAAGGTAGGATGTGTTTGATAGAAAATTTCCTGCTCAATCGAGTGGTGTTTGTTTCAACTTTCTACGAAAAATAGCAAGCTCAAGAATGAAGTTTGAAATTGGTATTTATCAAGGAATAACGACTATCTTTAAACTTGCGTATTTTTTTGATTTTTTTATGTTTACATTAGTAAAACGTTATAAAGGTAGGATGTGTTTGATAGAAAATTTCCTGCTCAATTGAGTGGTGTTTGTTTCAACTTTCTACGATCAATAGCAAGCTCACGAATGAAGTTTGAAGTTGGCATTTATCAAAGAATAACGACTATCTTTAAACTTGCGTATTTTTTTGATTTTTTTATGTTTACATTAGTAAAACGTTATAAAGATAGGATGTGTTTGATAGAAAATTTCCTGCTCAATCGAGTGGTGTTTGTTTTAACTTTCTACGATCAATAGCAAGCTCACAAATGAAGTTTGAAGTTGTTATTTATCAAAGAATAACGACTATGTTTAAACTTGCGTATTTTTTTGATTTTTTTTATGTTTACATTAGTGAAACGTTATAAAGGTAGGATGTGTTTGATAGAAAATTTTCTGCTCAATCGAGTGGTGTTTGTTTCAACTTTCTACGATAAATAGCAAGCTCCAGAATGAAGTTTGAAATTGGTATTTATCAAGTAATAACGACTATCTTTAAACTTGCGTATTTTTTTTATTTTTTTTATGTTTACATTGGTGAAACGTTATAAAGGTAGGATGTATTTGATAGAAAATTTTCTGCTCAATTAAGTGGTGTTTGTTTCAACTTTCTACAATCAATAGCAAGCTCACGAATGAAGTTTGAATTTGGTATTTATCAAAGAATAACGACTATCTTTAAACTTGCGTATTTTTTTGATTTTTTTTATGTTTACATTGGTGGAACGTTACAAAGGTAGGATGCATTTAATAGAAAATTTCCTGCTCAATCGAGTGGTGTGTGCTTCAACTTTCTACGATAAATAGCGAGCTAAAGAATGAAGTTTGAAATTGATATTTATCAAGGAATAACGGCTATCTTTAAACTTGCGTATTTTTTTGATTTTTTTTATGTTTACATTAGTGAAACGTTATAAAGGTAGGATGTATTTAATAGAAAATTTCCTGCTCAATCGAGTGGTGTTTGTTTCAACTTTCTACGATCAATAGCAAGGTCACGAATGAAGTTTGAAGTTGGTATTTATCAAGGAATAACGACTATCTTTAAACTTGCGTATTTTTTTTATTTTTTTTATGTTTACATTGGTGAAACGTTATAAAGGTAGGATGTATTTAATAGAAAATTTCCTGCTCAATCGAGTGGTGTTTGTTTCAACTTTCTACGATAAATAGAAAGCTCACGAATGAAGTTTGAAGTTGGTATTTATCAAGGAATAACGACTATCTTTAAACTTGCGCATTTTTTTAATTTTTTTTATGTTTACATTGGTGAAACGTTATAAAGGTAGGATGTATTTAATAGAAAATTTCCTGCTCAATCGAGTGGTGTTTGTTTCAACTTCCTACGATCAATAGCAAGCTCACGAATGAAGTTTGAAATTGGTATTTATCAAAGAATAACGACTATATTTAAACTTGCGTATTTTTTTGATTTTTTTTATGTTTACATTAGTGAAACGTTATAAAGGTAGGATGTGTTTGATAGAAAATTTTCTGCTCAATCGAGTGGTGTTTGTTTCAACTTTCTACGATAAATAGCAAGCTCCAGAATGAAGTTTGAAATTGGTATTTATCAAGTAATAACGACTATCTTTAAACTTGCGTATTTTTTTTATTTTTTTTATGTTTACATTGGTGAAACGTTATAAAGGTAGGATGTATTTGATAGAAAATTTTCTGCTCAATTAAGTGGTGTTTGTTTCAACTTTCTACAATCAATAGCAAGCTCACGAATGAAGTTTGAATTTGGTATTTATCAAAGAATAACGACTATCTTTAAACTTGCGTATTTTTTTGATTTTTTTTATGTTTACATTGGTGGAACGTTACAAAGGTAGGATGCATTTAATAGAAAATTTCCTGCTCAATCGAGTGGTGTGTGCTTCAACTTTCTACGATAAATAGCGAGCTAAAGAATGAAGTTTGAAATTGATATTTATCAAGGAATAACGGCTATCTTTAAACTTGCGTATTTTTTTGATTTTTTTTATGTTTACATTAGTGAAACGTTATAAAGGTAGGATGTATTTAATAGAAAATTTCCTGCTCAATCGAGTGGTGTTTGTTTCAACTTTCTACGATCAATAGCAAGGTCACGAATGAAGTTTGAAGTTGGTATTTATCAAGGAATAACGACTATCTTTAAACTTGCGTATTTTTTTTATTTTTTTTATGTTTACATTGGTGAAACGTTATAAAGGTAGGATGTATTTAATAGAAAATTTCCTGCTCAATCGAGTGGTGTTTGTTTCAACTTTCTACGATAAATAGAAAGCTCACGAATGAAGTTTGAAGTTGGTATTTATCAAGGAATAACGACTATCTTTAAACTTGCGCATTTTTTTAATTTTTTTTATGTTTACATTGGTGAAACGTTATAAAGGTAGGATGTATTTAATAGAAAATTTCCTGCTCAATCGAGTGGTGTTTGTTTCAACTTTCTACGATCAATAGCAAGCTCACGAATGAAGTTTGAAGTTGGTATTTATCAAAGAATAACGACTATCTTTAAACTTGCGTATTTTTTTGATTTTTTTTATGTTTACATTAGTGAAACGTTTTAAAGGTAGGATGTATTTGATAGAAAATTTCCTGCTCAATCGAGTGGTGTTTGTTTCAACTTTCTACAATCAATAGCAAGCTCACGAATGAAGTTTGAAGTTGGTATTTATCAAAGAATAACGACTATCTTTAAACTTGCGTATTTTTTTGATTTTTTTATGTTTATATTAGTGAAACGTTATAAAGGTAGGATGTGTTTGATAGAAAATTTCCTGCTCAATCGAGTGGTGTTTGTTTCAACTTTCTACGATAAATTGCAAGCTCAAGAATGAAGTTTGAAATTGGTATTTATCAAGGAATAACGACTATCTTTAAACTTGCGTATTTTTTTTATTTTATTTTATGTTTACATTGGTGGAACGTTATAAAGGTAGGATGTATTTAATAGAAAATTTCCTGCTCAATCGAGTGGTGCTTGTTTCGACTTTCTACGATTAATAGCAAGCTCAAGAATGAAGTTTGAAATTGGTATTTATCAAGGAATAACGACTATCTTTAAACTTGCGTATTTTTTTTTTTTTTATGTTTACATTAGTGAAACGTTATAAAGGTAGGATGTGTTTGATAGAAAATTTTCTGCTTAATCGAGTGGTGTTTGTTTCAACTTTCTACGATCAATCGCAAGCTCACGAATGAAGTTTGAAATTGGTATTTATCAAGGAATAACGACTATCTTTAAACTTGCGTATTTTTTTGATTTTTTTATGTTTACATTAGTGAAACGTTATAAAGGTAGGATGTGTTTGATAGAAAATTTTCTGCTTAATCGAGTGGTGTTTGTTTCAACTTTCTACGATAAATAGCAAGCTCAAGAATGAAGTTTGAAATTGGTATTTATCAAGGAATAACGACTATCTTTAAACTTGCGTATTTTTTTGATTTTTTTATGTTTACATTAGTGAAACGTTATAAAGGTAGGATGTGTTTGATAGAAAATTTCCTGCTCAATCGAGTTATGTTTGTTTCAACTTTCTACGAAAAATAGCAAGCTCACGAATGAAGTTTGAAATTGGTATTTATCAAGGAATAACGACTATCTTTAAACTTGCGCATTTTTTTTATTTTTTTTATGTTTACATTGGTGAAACGTTATAAAGGTAGGATGTGTTTGATAGAAAATTTCCTGCTCAATCGAGTTATGTTTGTTTCAACTTTCTACGAAAAATAGCAAGCTCACGAATGAAGTTTGAAATTGGTATTTATCAAGGAATAACGACTATCTTTAAACTTGCGTATTTTTTTGATTTTTTTATGTTTACATTAGTGAAACGTTATAAAGGTAGGATGTGTTTGATAGAAAATTTCCTGCTCAATCGAGTTATGTTTGTTTCAACTTTCTACGAAAAATAGCAAGCTCACGAATGAAGTTTGAAATTGGTATTTTTCAAGGAATAACGACTATCTTTAAACTTGCGTATTTTTTTGATTTTTTTATGTTTACATTAGTGAAACGTTATAAAGGTAGGATGTGTTTGATAGAAAATTTCCTGCTCAATCGAGTTATGTTTGTTTCAACTTTCTACGAAAAATAGCAAGCTCACGAATGAAGTTTGAAATTGGTATTTATCAAGGAATAACGACTATCTTTAAACTTGCGCATTTTTTTTATTTTTTTTATGTTTACATTGGTGAAACGTTATAAAGGTAGGATGTATTTGATAGAAAATTTTTTGCTCAATCGAGTGGTGTTTGTTTCAACTTTCTACGATCAATAGCAAGCTCACGAATGAAGTGTGAAGTTGGTATTTATCAAAGAATAACGACTATCTTTAAACTTGCGTATTTTTTTGATTTTTTTATGTTTACATTAGTAAAACGTTATAAAAGTAGGATGTGTTTGATAGAAAATTTCCTGCTCAATCGAGTGGTGTTTGTTTCAACTTTCTACGAAAAATAGCAAGCTCACGAATGAAGTTTGAAATTGGTATTTATCAAGGAATAACGACTATCTTTAAACTTGCGTATTTTTTTGATTTTTTTATGTTTACATTAGTAAAACGTTATAAAGGTAGGATGTGTTTGATAGAAAATTTCCTGCTCAATCGAGTGGTGTTTGTTTCAACTTTCTACGAAAAATAGCAAGCTCAAGAATGAAGTTTGAAATTGGTATTTATCAAGGAATAACGACTATCTTTAAACTTGCGTATTTTTTTGATTTTTTTATGTTTACATTAGTAAAACGTTATAAAGGTAGGATGTGTTTGATAGAAAATTTCCTGCTCAATTGAGTGGTGTTTGTTTCAACTTTCTACGATCAATAGCAAGCTCACGAATGAAGTTTGAAGTTGGCATTTATCAAAGAATAACGACTATCTTTAAACTTGCGTATTTTTTTGATTTTTTTATGTTTACATTAGTAAAACGTTATAAAGATAGGATGTGTTTGATAGAAAATTTCCTGCTCAATCGAGTGGTGTTTGTTTTAACTTTCTACGATCAATAGCAAGCTCACGAATGAAGTTTGAAATTGGTATTTATCAAGGAATAACAACTATCTTTAAACTTGCGTATTTTTTTATTTTTTTTATGTTTACATTGGTGAAACGTAATAAAAGTAGAATGTATTTGATAGAAAATTTCCTGCTCAATCGAGTGGTGTTTGTTTCAACTTTCTACGATCAATAGCAAGCTCACAAATGAAGTTTGAAGTTGTTATTTATCAAAGAATAACGACTATGTTTAAACTTGCGTATTTTTTTGATTTTTTTTATGTTTACATTAGTGAAACGTTATAAAGGTAGGATGTATTTAATAGAAAATTTCCTGCTCAATCGAGTGGTGTTTGTTTCAACTTTCTACGATCAATAGCAAGGTCACGAATGAAGTTTGAAGTTGGTATTTATCAAGGAATAACGACTATCTTTAAACTTGCGTATTTTTTTTATTTTTTTTATGTTTACATTGGTGAAACGTTATAAAGGTAGGATGTATTTAATAGAAAATTTCCTGCTCAATCGAGTGGTGTTTGTTTCAACTTTCTACGATAAATAGAAAGCTCACGAATGAAGTTTGAAGTTGGTATTTATCAAGGAATAACGACTATCTTTAAACTTGCGTATTTTTTTAATTTTTTTTATGTTTACATAGGTGAAACGTTATAAAGGTAGGATGTATTTAATAGAAAATTTCCTGCTCAATCGAGTGGTGTTTGTTTCAACTTTCTACGATCAATAGCAAGCTCACGAATGAAGTTTGAAGTTGGTATTTATCAAAGAATAACGACTATCTTTAAACTTGCGTATTTTTTTGATTTTTTTTATGTTTACATTAGTGAAACGTTTTAAAGGTAGGATGTATTTGATAGAAAATTTCCTGCTCAATCGAGTGGTGTTTGTTTCAACTTTCTACAATCAATAGCAAGCTCACGAATGAAGTTTGAAGTTGGTATTTATCAAAGAATAACGACTATCTTTAAACTTGCGTATTTTTTTGATTTTTTTATGTTTATATTAGTGAAACGTTATAAAGGTAGGATGTGTTTGATAGAAAATTTCCTGCTCAATCGAGTGGTGTTTGTTTCAACTTTCTACGATAAATAGCAAGCTCAAGAATGAAGTTTGAAATTGGTATTTATCAAGGAATAACGACTATCTTTAAACTTGCGTATTTTTTTGATTTTTTTATGTTTACATTAGTGAAACGTTATAAAGGTAGGATGTGTTTGATAGAAAATTTCCTGCTTAATCGAGTGGTGTTTGTTTCAACTTTCTACGATCAACCGCAAGCTCACGAATGAAGTTTGAAGTTGGTATTTATCAAGGAATAACGACTATCTTTAAACTTGCGTATTTTTTTTATTTTTTTTATGTTTACGTTGGTGAAACGTTATAAAGGTAGGATGTATTTAATAGAAAATTTCCTGCTCAATTGAGTGGTGTTTGTTTCAACTTTCTACGATCAATAGCAAGCTCACGAATGAAGTTTGAAGTTGGTATTTATCAAGAAATAACGACTATCTTTAAACTTGCGTATTTTTTTTATTTTATTTTATGTTTACATTGGTGGAACGTTATAAAGGTAGGATGTATTTAATAGAAAATTTCCTGCTCAATCGAGTGGTGCTTGTTTCGACCTTCTACGATTAATAGCAAGCTCAAGAATGAAGTTTGAAATTGGTATTTATCAAGGAATAACGACTATCTTTAAACTTGCGTATTTTTTTTTTTTATGTTTACATTAGTGAAACGTTTTAAAGGTAGAATGTATTTCATAGAAAATTTCCTGCTCAATCGAGTGGTGTTTGTTTCAACTTTCTACGATAAATAGCAAGCTCACGAATGAAGTTTGAAGTTGGTATTTATCAAGGAATAACGACTATTTTTAAACTTGCGTATTTTTTTTATTTTTTTTATGTTTACATTGGTGAAACGTTATAAAGGTAGGATGTATTTGATAGAAAATTTTTTGCTCAATCGAGTGGTCTTTGTTTCAACTTTCTACGATCAATAGCAAGCTCACGAATGAAGTGTGAAGTTGGTATTTATCAAAGAATAACGACTATCTTTAAACTTGCGTATTTTTTTGATTTTTTTATGTTTACATTAGTGAAACGTTATAAAGGTAGGATGTGTTTGATAGAACACATCCTACTAATCAAAAAAATACGCAAGTTTAAATCCTGCTCAATCGAGTGGTGTTTGTTTCAACTTTCTACGATAAATAGCAAGCTCAAGAATGAAGTTTGAAATTGGTATTTATCAAGGAATAACGACTATCTTTAAACTTGCGTATTTTTTTTATTTTTTTTATGTTTACATTGATGAAACGTTATAAAGGTAGGATGTATTTGATAGAAAATTTTTTGCTCAATCGAGTGGTGTTTGTTTCAACTTTCTACGATCAATAGCAAGCTCACGAATGAAGTTTGAAATTGGTATTTATCAAGGAATAACGACTATCTTTAAACTTGCGTATTTTTTTTATTTTTTTTATGTTTACATTGGTGAAACGTTATAAAGGTA
Source organism: Tribolium confusum (assembly GCA_029207805.1). Taxonomy (NCBI): domain Eukaryota; kingdom Metazoa; phylum Arthropoda; class Insecta; order Coleoptera; family Tenebrionidae; genus Tribolium; species Tribolium confusum. The sequence goes on from JALGAY010000005.1 coordinate 33,114,461, forward strand.
GGATGTATTTGATAGAAAATTTTTTGCTCAATCGAGTGGTGTTTGTTTCAACTTTCTACGATCAATAGCAAGCTCAAGAATAAAGTTTGAAGTTGGTATTTATCAAGGAATAACAACTATCTTTAAACTTGCGTATTTTTTTATTTTTTTTATGTTTACATTGGTGAAACGTAATGAAAGTAGAATGTATTTGATAGAAAATTTCCTGCTCAATCGAGTGGTGTTTGTTTCAACTTTCTACGATCAATAGCAAGCTCACAAATGAAGTTTGAATTTGTTATTTATCAAAGAATAACGACTATCTTTAAACTTGCGTATTTTTTTGATTTTTTTTATGTTTACATTAGTGAAACGTTATAAAGGTAGGATGTGTTTGATAGAAAATTTTCTGCTCAATCGAGTGGTGTTTGTTTCAACTTTCTACGATAAATAGCAAGCTCAAGAATGAAGTTTGAAATTGGTATTTATCAAGGAATAACGACTATCTTTAAACTTGCGTATTTTTTTTATTTTTTTTATGTTTACATTGGTGAAACGTTATAAAGGTAGGATGTATTTAATAGAAAATTTCCTGCTCAATCGAGTGGTGTTTGTTTCAACTTTCTACGATCAATAGCAAGCTCACGAATGAAGTTTGAAGTTGGTATTTATCAAGGAATAACGACTATCTTTAAACTTGCGTATTTTTTTTATTTTTTTTATGTTTACATTGGTGAAACGTTATAAAGGTAGGATGTATTTAATAGAAAATTTCCTGCTCAATCGAGTGGTGTTTGTTTCAACTTTCTACGATAAATAGAAAGCTCACGAATGAAGTTTGAAGTTGGTATTTATCAAGGAATAACGACTATCTTTAAACTTGCGTATTTTTTTTATTTTTTTTATGTTTACATTGGTGAAACGTTATAAAGGTAGGATGTATTTAATAGAAAATTTCCTGCTCAATCGAGTGGTGTTTGTTTCAACTTTCTACGATCAATAGCAAGCCCACGAATGAAGTTTGAAGTTGGTATTTATCAAAGAATAACGACTATTTTTATACTTGCGTATTTTTTTTATTTTTTTTTTATGTTAACATTGGTGGAACGTTATAAAGATAGGATGTATTTGATAGAAAATTTCCTGCTCAATCGAGTGGTGTTTGTTTCAACTTTCTACGATCAATAGCAAGCTCACGAATGAAGTTTGAAGTTGGTATTTATCAAAGAATAACGACTATCTTTAAACTTGCGTATTTTTTTTGATTTTTTTTATGTTTACATTAGTGAAACGTTTTAAAGGTAGGATGTATTTGATAGAAAATTTCCTGCTCAATCGAGTGGTGTTTGTTTCAACTTTCTACGATCAATAGCAAGCTCACGAATGAAGTTTGAAGTTGGTATTTATCAAAGAATAACGACTATCTTTAAACTTGCGTATTTTTTTGATTTTTTTTATGTTTACATTAGTGAAACGTTTTAAAGGTAGGATGTATTTGATAGAAAATTTCCTGCTCAATCGAGTGGTGTTTGTTTCAACTTTCTACAATCAATAGCAAGCTCACGAATGAAGTTTGAATTTGGTATTTATCAAAGAATAACGACTATCTTTAAACTTGCGTATTTTTTTGATTTTTTTATGTTTATATTAGTGAAACGTTATAAAGGTAGGATGTGTTTGATAGAAAATTTCCTGCTCAATCGAGCGGTGTTTGTTTCAACTTTCTACGAAAAATAGCAAGCTCAAGAATGAAGTTTGAAATTGGTATTTATCAAGGAATAACGACTATCTTTAAACTTGCGTATTTTTTTGATTTTTTTATGTTTACATTAGTAAAACGTTATAAAGGTAGGATGTGTTTGATAGAAAATTTCCTGCTCAATCGAGTGGTGTTTGTTTCAACTTTCTACGAAAAATAGCAAGCTCAAGAATGAAGTTTGAAATTGGTATTTATCAAGGAATAACGACTATCTTTAAACTTGCGTATTTTTTTGATTTTTTTATGTTTACATTAGTAAAACGTTATAAAGGTAGGATGTGTTTGATAGAAAATTTCCTGCTCAATTGAGTGGTGTTTGTTTCAACTTTCTACGATCAATAGCAAGCTCACGAATGAAGTTTGAAGTTGGCATTTATCAAAGAATAACGACTATCTTTAAACTTGCGTATTTTTTTGATTTTTTTATGTTTACATTAGTAAAACGTTATAAAGATAGGATGTGTTTGATAGAAAATTTCCTGCTCAATCGAGTGGTGTTTGTTTTAACTTTCTACGATCAATAGCAAGCTCACGAATGAAGTTTGAAATTGGTATTTATCAAGGAATAACGACTATCTTTAAACTTGCGTATTTTTTTGATTTTTTTTATGTTTACATTAGTGAAACGTTTTAAAGGTAGGATGTATTTGATAGAAAATTTCCTGCTCAATCGAGTGGTGTTTGTTTCAACTTTCTACAATCAATAGCAAGCTCACGAATGAAGTTTGAAGTTGGTATTTATCAAAGAATAACGACTATCTTTAAACTTGCGTATTTTTTTGATTTTTTTATGTTTATATTAGTGAAACGTTATAAAGGTAGGATGTGTTTGATAGAAAATTTTTTGCTCAATCGAGTGGTGTTTGTTTCAACTTTCTACGATAAATAGCAAGCTCAAGAATGAAGTTTGAAATTGGTATTTATCAAGGAATAACGACTATCTTTAAACTTGCGTATTTTTTTGATTTTTTTATGTTTACATTAGTGAAACGTTATAAAGGTAGGATGTGTTTGATAGAAAATTTCCTGCTTAATTGAGTGGTGTTTGTTTCAACTTTCTACGATCAATCGCAAGCTCACGAATGAAGTTTGAAATTGGTATTTATCAAGGAATAACGACTATTTTTAAACTTGCGTATTTTTTTTATTTTTTTTATGTTTACATTGGTGAAACGTTATAAAGGTAGGATGTGTTTGATAGAAAATTTCCTGCTCAATCGAGTTATGTTTGTTTCAACTTTCTACGAAAAATAGCAAGCTCACGAATGAAGTTTGAAGTTGGTATTTATCAAAGAATAACGACTATCTTTAAACTTGCGTATTTTTTTGATTTTTTTATGTTTATATTAGTGAAACGTTATAAAGGTAGGATGTGTTTGATAGAAAATTTTTTGCTCAATCAAGTGGTGTTTGTTTCAACTTTCTACGATAAATAGCAAGCTCAAGAATGAAGTTTGAAATTGGTATTTATCAAGGAATAACGACTATCTTTAAACTTGCGTATTTTTTTGATTTTTTTATGTTTACATTAGTGAAACGTTATAAAGGTAGGATGTATTTGATAGAAAATTTTTTGCTCAATCGAGTGGTGTTTGTCTCAACTTTCTACGATCAATAGCAAGCTCACGAATGAAGTGTGAAGTTGGTATTTATCAAAGAATAACGACTATCTTTAAACTTGCGTATTTTTTTGATTTTTTTATGTTTACATTAGTAAAACGTTATAAAGGTAGGATGTGTTTGATAGAAAATTTCCTGCTCAATCGAGTTATGTTTGTTTCAACTTTCTACGAAAAATAGCAAGCTCACGAATGAAGTTTGAAATTGGTATTTATCAAGGAATAACGACTATCTTTAAACTTGCGCATTTTTTTTATTTTTTTTATGTTTACATTGGTAAAACGTTATAAAGGTAGGATGTGTTTGATAGAAAATTTCCTGCTCAATCGAGTGGTGTTTGTTTCAACTTTCTACGATCAATAGCAAGCTCACAAATGAAGTTTGAAGTTGTTATTTATCCAAGAATAACGACTATTTTTAAACTTGCGTATTTTTTTGATTTTTTTTATGTTTACATTGGTGAAACGTTATAAAGGTAGGATGTATTTGATAGAAAATTTCCTGCTCAATTAAGTGGTGTTTGTTTCAACTTTCTACAATCAATAGCAAGCTTACGAATGAAGTTTGAATTTGGTATTTATCAAAAAATAACGACTATCTTTAAACTTGCGTATTTTTTTGATTTTTTTTATGTTTACATTAGTGAAACGTTATAAAGGTAGGATGTGTTTGATAGAAAATTTCCTGCTCAATCGAGTGGTGTTTGTTTCAACTTTCTACGAAAAATAGCAAGCTCAAGAATGAAGTTTAAAATTGGTATTTATCAAGGAATAACGACTATCTTTAAACTTGCGTATTTTTTTTATTTTTTTTACGTTTACATTGGTGAAACGTTATCAAGGTATGATGTATTTAATAGAAAATTTCCAGCTCAATCGAGTGGTGTTTGTTTCAACTTTCTGCGATCAATAGCAAGCTCACGAATGAAGTTTGAAGTTGGTATTTATCAAAGAATAACGACTATATTTAAACTTGCGTATTTTTTTGATTTTTTTTATGTTTACATTAGTGAAACGTTATAAAGGTAGGATGTGTTTGATAGAAAATTTCCCGCTCAATCGAGTGGTGTTTGCTTCATCTTTCTACGATAAATAGCAAGCTCAAGAATGAAGTTTGAAATTGGTATTTATCAAGGAATAACGACTATGTTTAAACTTGCGTATTTTTTTTATTTTTTTTATGTTTACATTGATGGAACGTTATAAAGGTAGGATGCATTTAATAGAAAATTTCTTGCTCAATCGAGTGATGTTTGTTTCAACTTTTTACGATAAATAGCAAGCTCAAGAATGAAGTTTGAAATTGGTATTTATCAAGGAATAACGACTATCTTTAAACTTGCGTATTTTTTTGATTTTTTTATGTTTACATTAGTGAAACGTTATAAAGGTAGCATGTGTTTGATAGAAAATTTCCTGCTTAATCTAGTGGTGTTTGTTTCAACTTTCTACGATCAATCGCAAGCTCACGAATGAAGTTTGAAATTGGTATTTATCAAGGAATAACGACTATATTTAAACTTGCGTATTTTTTTTATTTTTTTTATGTTTACATTGGTGAAACGTTATAAAGGTAAAATGTATTTGATAGAAAATTTTTTGCTCAATCGAGTGGTGTTTGTTTCAACTTTCTACGATCAATAGCAAGCTCACGAATGAAGTTTGAAATTGGTATTTATCAAGGAATAACGACTATCTTTAAACTTGCGCATTTTTTTGATTTTTTTTATGTTTACATTAGTGAAACGTTATAAAGGTAGGATGTGTTTGATAGAAAATTTCCTGCTCAATCGAGTGGTGTTTGTTTCAACTTTCTACGAAAAATAGCAAGCTCAAGAATGAAGTTTGAAATTGGTATTTATCAAGGAATAACGACTATCTTTAAACTTGCGTATTTTTTTTATTTTTTTTATGTTTACATTGGCGAAACGTAATAAAAGTAGAATGTATTTGATAGAAAATTTCCTGCTCAATTGAGTGGTGTTTGTTTCAACTTTCTACGATCAATAGCAAGCTCAAGAATAAAGTTTGAAGTTGGTATTTATCAAGGAATAACGACTATCTTTAAACTTGCGTATTTTTTTTATTTTTTTTATGTTTGCATTGGTGGAACGTTACAAAGGTAGGATGCATTTAATAGAAAATTTCCTGCTCAATCGAGTGGTGTGTGCTTCAACTTTCTACGATAAATAGCGAGCTCAAGAATGAAGTTTGAAATTGATATTTATCAAGGAATAACGACTATCTTTAAACTTGCGTATTTTTTTGATTTTTTTTATGTTTACATTAGTGAAACGTTATAAAGGTAGGATGTATTTAATAGAAAATTTCCTGCTCAATCGAGTGGTGTTTGTTTCAACTTTCTACGATCAATAGCAAGCCCACGAATGAAGTTTGAAGTTGGTATTTATCAAAGAATAGCGACTATCTTTAAACTTGCGTATTTTTTTTATTTTTTTTTATGTTTACATTGGTGAAACATTATCAAGGTATGATGTATTTAATAGAAAATTTCCAGCTCAATTGAGTGGTGTTTGTTTCAACTTTCTACGATCAATAGCAAGCTCACGAATGAAGTTTGAAGTTGGTATTTATCAAAGAATAACGACTATCTTTAAACTTGCGTATTTTTTTTATTTTTTTTTATGTTTACATTGGTGAAACGTTATAAAGGTAGGATGTATTTAATAGAAAATTTCCTGCTCAATCGAGTGGTGTTTGTTTCAACTTTCTACGATCAATAGCAAGCTCACGAATGAAGTTTGAATTTGGTATTTATCAAAGAATAACGACTATCTTTAAACTTGCGCATTTTTTTGATTTTTTTTATGTTTACATTAGTAAAACGTTTTAAAGGTAGGATGTATTTGATAGAAAATTTCCTGCTCAATCGAGTGGTGTTTGTTTCAACTTTCTACGAAAAATAGCAAGCTCAAGAATGAAGTTTGAAATTGGTATTTATCAAGGAATAACGACTATCTTTAAACTTGCGTATTTTTTTTATTTTTTTTATGTTTACATTGGTGAAACGTTATAAAGGTAGGATGTATTTGATAGCAAATTTCCTGCTCAATCGAGTGGTGTTTGTTTCAACTTTCTACCATCAATAGCAAGCTAACGAATGAAGTTTGAAGTTGGTATTTATCAAAGAATAACGACTATCTTTAAACTTGCGTATTTGTTTGATTTTTTTTATGTTTACATTAGTGAAACGTTATAAACGTAGGATGTGTTTGATGGAAAATTTCCTGCTCAATCGAGTGGTGTTTGTTTCAACTTTCTACGATAAATAGCAAGCTCAAGAATGAAGTTTGAAATTGGTATTTATCAAGGAATGAAGACTATCTTTAAGCTTGCGTATTTTTTTTATTTTTTTTATGTTTACATTAGTGAAACGTTATAAAGGTAGGATGTGTTTGATAGAAAATTTCCCGCTCAATCGAGTGGTGTTTGTTTCAACTTTCTACAATAAATAGCAAGCTCAAGAATGAAGTTTGAAATTGGTATTTATCAAGGAATAACGACTATCTTTAAACTTGCGTATTTTTTTTATTTTTTTTATGTTTACATTGATGGAACGTTATAAAGGTAGGATGCATTTAATAGAAAATTTCCTGCTCAATTGAGTGGTGTTTGTTTCAACTTTCTACGATAAATAGCAAGCTCAAGAATGAAGTTTGAAATTGGTATTTATCAAGGAATCTTTAAACTTGCGTATTTTTTTTATTTTTTTTATGTTTACATTGGTGAAACATTATCAAGGTATGATGTATTTAATAGAAAATTTCCAGCTCAATTGAGTGGTGTTTGTTTCAACTTTCTGCGATCAATAGCAAGCTCACGAATGAAGTTTGAAATTGGTATTTATCAAGGAATGAAGACTATCTTTAAGCTTGCGTATTTTTTTTATTTTTTTTATGTTTACATTAGTGAAACGTTATAAAGGTAGGATGTGTTTGATAGAAAATTTCCCGCTCAATCGAGTGGTGTTTGTTTCAACTTTCTACAATAAATAGCAAGCTCAAGAATGAAGTTTGAAATTGGTATTTATCAAGGAATAACGACTATCTTTAAACTTGCGTATTTTTTTTATTTTTTTTATGTTTACATTGATGGAACGTTATAAAGGTAGGATGCATTTAATAGAAAATTTCCTGCTCAATTGAGTGGTGTTTGTTTCAACTTTCTACGATAAATAGCAAGCTCAAGAATGAAGTTTGAAATTGGTATTTATCAAGGAATCTTTAAACTTGCGTATTTTTTTTATTTTTTTTATGTTTACATTGGTGAAACATTATCAAGGTATGATGTATTTAATAGAAAATTTCCAGCTCAATTGAGTGGTGTTTGTTTCAACTTTCTACGATCAATAGCAAGCTCACGAATGAAGTTTGAAGTTGGTATTTATCAAAGAATAACGACTATCTTTAAACTTGCGTATTTTTTTTATTTTTTTTTATGTTTACATTGGTGAAACGTTATAAAGGTAGGATGTATTTAATAGAAAATTTCCTGCTCAATCGAGTGGTGTTTGTTTCAACTTTCTACGATCAATAGCAAGCTCACGAATGAAGTTTGAATTTGGTATTTATCAAAGAATAACGACTATCTTTAAACTTGCGCATTTTTTTGATTTTTTTTATGTTTACATTAGTAAAACGTTTTAAAGGTAGGATGTATTTGATAGAAAATTTCCTGCTCAATCGAGTGGTGTTTGTTTCAACTTTCTACGATTAATAGCAAGCTCAAGAATGAAGTTTGAAATTGGTATTTATCAAGGAATAACGACTATCTTTAAACTTGCGTATTTTTTTTATTTTTTTATGTTTACATTGGTGAAACGTTATAAAGGTATGATGTTTTTAATGGAAAATTTCCAGCTCAATCGAGTGGTGTTTGTTTCAACTTTCTGCGATCAATAGCAAGCTCACGAATGAAGTTTGAAGTTGGTATTTATCAAAGAATAACGACTATCTTTAAACTTGCGTATTTTTTTGATTTTTTTTATGTTTACATTAGTGAAACGTTATAAAGGTAGGATGTATTTAATAGAAAATTTCCTGCTCAATCGAGTGGTGTTTGTTTCAACTTTCTACAATCAATAGCAAGCTCACGAATGAAGTTTGAAGTTGGTATTTATCAAGGAATAACGACTATCTTTAAACTTGCGTATTTTTTTTTATTTTTTTTATGTTTACATTGGTGAAACGTTATAAAGGTAGGATGTATTTAATAGAAAATTTCCTGCTCAATCGAGTGGTGTTTGTTTCAACTTTCTACGATCAATAGCAAGCTCAAGAATGAAGTTTGAAATTGGTATTTATCAAGGAATAACGACTATCTTTAAACTTGCGTATTTTTTTTATTTTTTTTTATGTTTACATTGGTGGAACGTTATAAAGGTAGAATGTATTTAATAGAAATTTTCCTGCTCAATCGAGTGGTGTTTGTTTCAACTTTCTACGATCAATAGCAAGCTCAAGAATGAAGTTTGAAATTGGTATTTATCAAGGAATAACGACTATCTTTAAACTTGCGTATTTTTTTTATTTTTTTATGTTTACATTGGTGAAACGTTATAAAGGTATGATGTTTTTAATGGAAAATTTCCAGCTCAATCGAGTGGTGTTTGTTTCAACTTTCTGCGATCAATAGCAAGCTCACGAATGAAGTTTGAAGTTGGTATTTATCAAAGAATAACGACTATCTTTAAACTTGCGTATTTTTTTGATTTTTTTTATGTTTACATTAGTGAAACGTTATAAAGGTAGGATGTATTTAATAGAAAATTTCCTGCTCAATCGAGTGGTGTTTGTTTCAACTTTCTACGATCAATAGCAAGCTCACGAATGAAGTTTGAAGTTGGTATTTATCAAGGAATAACGACTATCTTTAAACTTGCGTATTTTTTTTATTTTTTTTTATGTTTACATTGGTGAAACGTTATAAAGGTAGGATGTATTTAATAGAAAATTTCCTGCTCAATCGAGTGGTGTTTGTTTCAACTTTCTACGATCAATAGCAAGCTCACGAATGAAGTTTGAAGTTGGTATTTATCAAAGAATAACGACTATCTTTAAACTTGCGTATTTTTTTGATTTTTTTTATGTTTACATTAGTGAAACGTTTTAAAGGTAGGATGTATTTGATAGAAATTTTCCTGCTCAATCAAGTGGTGTTTGTTTCAACTTTCTACGATCAATAGCAAGCTCACGAATGAAGTTTGAAGTTGGTATTTATCAAAGAATAACGACTATCTTTAAACTTGCGTATTTTTTTGATTTTTTTATGTTTACATTAGTGAAACGTTATAAAGGTAGGATGTATTTAATAGAAAATTTCCTGCTCAATCGAGTGGTGTTTGTTTCAACTTTCTACGATCAATAGCAAGCTCACGAATGAAGTTTGAAGTTGGTATTTATCAAGGAATAACGACTATCTTTAAACTTGCGTATTTTTTTAATTTTTTTTATGTTTACATTGGTGAAACGTTATAAAGGTAGGATGTATTTGATAGAAAATTTTTTGCTCAATCGAGTGGTGTTTGTTTCAACTTTCTACGATCAATAGCAAGCTCACGAATGAAGTTTGAAGTTGGTATTTATCAAGAAATAACGACTATCTTTAAACTTGCGTATTTTTTTTATTTTTTTTTATGTTTACATTGGTGGAACGTTATAAAGGTAGGATGTATTTAATAGAAAATTTCCTGCTCAATCGAGTGGTGCTTGTTTCGACTATCTACGATTAATAGCAAGCTCAAGAATGAAGTTTGAAATTGGTATTTATCAAGGAATAACGACTATCTTTAAACTTGCGTATTTTTTTAATTTTTTTTATGTTTACATTAGTGAAACATTTTAAAGGTAGAATGTATTTGATAGAAAATTTCCTGCTCAATCGAGTGGTGTTTGTTTCAACTTTCTACGATAAATAGCAAGCTCAAGAATGAAGTTTGAAATTGGTATTTATCAAGGAATAACGACTATCTTTAAACTTGCGTATTTTTTTTATTTTTTTTATGTTTACATTGGTGAAACGTTATAAAGGTAGGATGTATTTGATAGAAAATTTTTTGCTCAATCGAGTGGTGTTTGTTTCAACTTTCTACGATCAATAGCAAGCTCACGAATGAAGTTTGAAATTGGTATTTATCAAGGAATAACGACTATCTTTAAACTTGCGTATTTTTTTTATTTTTTTTATGTTTACATTGGTGAAACGTTATAAAGGTAGGATGTATTTGATAGAAAATTTTTTGCTCAATCGAGTGGTGTTTGTTTCAACTTTCTACGATCAATAGCAAGCTCAAGAATAAAGTTTATAGTTGGTATTTATCAAGGAATAACAACTATCTTTAAACTTGCGTATTTTTTTATTTTTTTTATGTTTACATTGGTGAAACGTAATGAAAGTAGAATGTATTTGATAGAAAATTTTTTGCTCAATCGAGTGGTGTTTGTCTCAACTTTCTACAATCAATAGCAAGCTCACAAATGAAGTTTGAATTTGTTATTTATCAAAGAATAACGACTATCTTTAAACTTGCGTATTTTTTTGATTTTTTTTATGTTTACATTAGTGAAACGTTATAAAGGTAGGATGTATTTGATAGAAAATTTCCTGCCCAATTAAGTGGTGTTTGTTTCAACTTTCTACAATCAATAGCAAGCTCACGAATGAAGTTTGAATTTGGTATTTATCAAAGAATAACGACTATCTTTAAACTTGCGTATTTTTTTGATTTTTTTTATGTTTACATTAGTGAAACGTTATAAAGGTAGGATGTATTTAATAGAAAATTTCCTGCTCAATCGAGTGGTGTTTGTTTCAACTTTCTACGATCAATAGCAAGCTCACGAATGAAGTTTGAAGTTGGTATTTATCAAGGAATAACGACTATCTTTAAACTTGCGTATTTTTTTTATTTTTTTTATGTTTACATTGGTGAAACGTTATAAAGGTAGGATGTATTTAATAGAAAATTTCCTGCTCAATCGAGTGGTGTTTGTTTCAACTTTCTACAATAAATAGAAAGCTCACGAATGAAGTTTGAAGTTGGTATTTATCAAGGAATAACGACTATCTTTAAACTTGCGTATTTTTTTTATTTTTTTTATGTTTACATTGGTGAAACGTTATAAAGGTAGGATGTATTTAATAGAAAATTTCCTGCTCAATCGAGTGGTGTTTGTTTCAAATTTCTACGATCAATAGCAAGCCCACGAATGAAGTTTGAAGTTGGTATTTATCAAAGAATAACGACTATCTTTATACTTGCGTATTTTTTTTATTTTTTTTTATGTTTACATTGGTGGAACGTTATAAAGGTAGGATGTATTTGATAGAAAATTTCCTGCTCAATCGAGTGGTGTTTGTTTCAACTTTCTACGATCAATAGCAAGCTCACGAATGAAGTTTGAAGTTGGTATTTATCAAAGAATAACGACTATCTTTAAACTTGCGTATTTTTTTGATTTTTTTTATGTTTACATTAGTGAAACGTTTTAAAGGTAGGATGTATTTGATAGAAAATTTCCTGCTCAATCGAGTGGTGTTTGTTTCAACTTTCTACGATCAATAGCAAGCTCACGAATGAAGTTTGAAGTTGGTATTTATCAAAGAATAACGACTATCTTTAAACTTGCGTATTTTTTTGATTTTTTTTATGTTTACATTAGTGAAACGTTTTAAAGGTAGGATGTATTTGATAGAAAATTTCCTGCTCAATCGAGTGGTGTTTGTTTCAACTTTCTACAATCAATAGCAAGCTCACGAATGAAGTTTGAAGTTGGTATTTATCAAAGAATAACGACTATCTTTAAACTTGCGTATTTTTTTGATTTTTTTATGTTTATATTAGTGAAACGTTATAATGGTAGGATGTGTTTGATAGAAAATTTCCTGCTCAATCGAGTGGTGTTTGTTTCAACTTTCTACGATAAATAGCAAGCTCAAGAATGAAGTTTGAAATTGGTATTTATCAAGGAATAACGACTATCTTTAAACTTGCGTATTTTTTTGATTTTTTTATGTTTACATTAGTGAAACGTTATAAAGGTAGGATGTGTTTGATAGAAAATTTCCTGCTTAATCGAGTGGTGTTTGTTTCAACTTTCTACGATCAATCGCAAGCTCACGAATGAAGTTTGAAATTGGTATTTATCAAGGAATAACGACTATTTTTAAACTTGCGTATTTTTTTTATTTTTTTTATGTTTACATTGGTGAAACGTTATAAAGGTAGGATGTATTTGATAGAAAATTTTATGCTCAATCGAGTGGTGTTTGTTTCAACTTTCTACGATCAATAGCAAGCTCACGAATCAAGTGTGAAGTTGGTATTTATCAAAGAATAACGACTATCTTTAAACTTGCGTATTTTTTTGATTTTTTTATGTTTATATTAGTGAAACGTTATAAAGGTAGGATGTGTTTGATAGAAAATTTCCTGCTCAATCGAGCGGTGTTTGTTTCAACTTTCTACGAAAAATAGCAAGCTCAAGAATGAAGTTTGAAATTGGTATTTATCAAGGAATAACGACTATCTTTAAACTTGCGTATTTTTTTGATTTTTTTATGTTTACATTAGTAAAACGTTATAAAGGTAGGATGTGTTTGATAGAAAATTTCCTGCTCAATCGAGTGGTGTTTGTTTCAACTTTCTACGAAAAATAGCAAGCTCAAGAATGAAGTTTGAAATTGGTATTTATCAAGGAATAACGACTATCTTTAAACTTGCGTATTTTTTTGATTTTTTTATGTTTACATTAGTAAAACGTTATAAAGGTAGGATGTGTTTGATAGAAAATTTCCTGCTCAATTGAGTGGTGTTTGTTTCAACTTTCTACGATCAATAGCAAGCTCACGAATGAAGTTTGAAGTTGGCATTTATCAAAGAATAACGACTATCTTTAAACTTGCGTATTTTTTTGATTTTTTTATGTTTACATTAGTAAAACGTTATAAAGATAGGATGTGTTTGATAGAAAATTTCCTGCTCAATCGAGTGGTGTTTGTTTTAACTTTCTACGATCAATAGCAAGCTCACGAATGAAGTTTGAAATTGGTATTTATCAAGGAATAACAACTATCTTTAAACTTGCGTATTTTTTTATTTTTTTTATGTTTACATTGGTGAAACGTAATAAAAGTAGAATGTATTTGATAGAAAATTTCCTGCTCAATCGAGTGGTGTTTGTTTCAACTTTCTACGATAAATAGCAAGCTCAAGAATGAAGTTTGAAATTGGTATTTATCAAGGAATAACGACTATCTTTAAACTTGCGTATTTTTTTGATTTTTTTATGTTTACATTAGTGAAACGTTATAAAGGTAGGATGTGTTTGATAGAAAATTTCCTGCTTAATCGAGTGGTGTTTGTTTCAACTTTCTACGATCAATCGCAAGCTCACGAATGAAGTTTGAAATTGGTATTTATCAAGGAATAACGACTATTTTTAAACTTGCGTATTTTTTTTATTTTTTTTATGTTTACATTGGTGAAACGTTATAAAGGTAGGATGTATTTGATAGAAAATTTTTTGCTCAATCGAGTGGTGTTTGTTTCAACTTTCTACGATCAATAGCAAGCTCACGAATGAAGTGTGAAGTTGGTATTTATCAAAGAATAACGACTATCTTTAAACTTGCGTATTTTTTTGATTTTTTTATGTTTACATTAGTAAAACGTTATAAAGGTAGGATGTGTTTGATAGAAAATTTCCTGCTCAATCGAGTGGTGTTTGTTTCAACTTTCTACGAAAAATAGCAAGCTCACGAATGAAGTTTGAAATTGGTATTTATCAAAGAATAACGACTATCTTTAAACTTGCGTATTTTTTTGATTTTTTTATGTTTATATTAGTGAAACGTTATAAAGGTAGGATGTATTTGATAGAAAATTTCCTGCTCAATTGAGTGGTGTTTGTTTCAACTTTCTGCGATCAATAGCAAGCTCACGAATGAAGTTTGAAATTGGCATTTATCAAAGAATAACGACTATCTTTAAACTTGCGTATTTTTTTGATTTTTTTATGTTTACATTGGTGAAACGTTATAAAGGTAGGATGTATTTGATAGAAAATTTTTTGCTCAATCGAGTGGTGTTTGTTTCAACTTTCTACGATCAATAGCAAGCTCACGAATGAAGTGTGAAGTTGGTATTTATCAAAGAATAACGACTATCTTTAAACTTGCGTATTTTTTTGATTTTTTTATGTTTACATTAGTAAAACGTTATAAAGGTAGGATGTGTTTGATAGAAAATTTCCTGCTCAATCGAGTGGTGTTTGTTTCAACTTTCTACGAAAAATAGCAAGCTCACGAATGAAGTTTGAAATTGGTATTTATCAAAGAATAACGACTATCTTTAAACTTGCGTATTTTTTTGATTTTTTTATGTTTATATTAGTGAAACGTTATAAAGGTAGGATGTGTTTGATAGAAAATTTCCTGCTCAATCGAGCGGTGTTTGTTTCAACTTTCTACGAAAAATAGCAAGCTCAAGAATGAAGTTTGAAATTGGTATTTATCAAGGAATAACGACTATCTTTAAACTTGCGTATTTTTTTGATTTTTTTATGTTTACATTAGTAAAACGTTATAAAGGTAGGATGTGTTTGATAGAAAATTTTCTGCTCAATCGAGTGGTGTTTGTTTCAACTTTCTACGAAAAATAGCAAGCTCAAGAATGAAGTTTGAAATTGGTATTTATCAAGGAATAACGACTATCTTTAAACTTGCGTATTTTTTTGATTTTTTTATGTTTACATTAGTAAAACGTTATAAAGATAGGATGTGTTTGATAGAAAATTTCCTGCTCAATTGAGTGGTGTTTGTTTCAACTTTCTACGATCAATAGCAAGCTCACGAATGAAGTTTGAAGTTGGCATTTATCAAAGAATAACGACTATCTTTAAACTTGCGTATTTTTTTGATTTTTTTATGTTTACATTAGTAAAACGTTATAAAGATAGGATGTGTTTGATATAAAATTTCCTGCTCAATCGAGTGGTGTTTGTTTTAACTTTCTACGATCAATAGCAAGCTCACGAATGAAGTTTGAAATTGGTATTTATCAAGGAATAACAACTATCTTTAAACTTGCGTATTTTTTTATTTTTTTTATGTTTACATTGGTGAAACGTAATAAAAGTAGAATGTATTTGATAGAAAATTTCCTGCTCAATCGAGTGGTGTTTGTTTCAACTTTCTACGATAAATAGCAAGCTCAAGAATGAAGTTTGAAATTGGTATTTATCAAGTAATAACGACTATCTTTAAACTTGCGTATTTTTTTTATTTTTTTTATGTTTACATTGGTGAAACGTTATAAAGGTAGGATGTATTTGATAGAAAATTTCCTGCTCAATTAAGTGGTGTTTGTTTCAACTTTCTACAATCAATAGCAAGCTCACGAATGAAGTTTGAATTTGGTATTTATCAAAGAATAACGACTATCTTTAAACTTGCGTATTTTTTTGATTTTTTTTATGTTTACATTGGTGGAACGTTACAAAGGTAGGATGCATTTATTAGAAAATTTCCTGCTCAATCGAGTGGTGTGTGCTTCAACTTTCTGCGATAAATAGCGAGCTCAAGAATGAAGTTTGAAATTGATATTTATCAAGGAATAACGGCTATCTTTAAACTTGCGTATTTTTTTGATTTTTTTTATGTTTACATTAGTGAAACGTTATAAAGGTAGGATGTATTTAATAGAAAATTTCCTGCTCAATCGAGTGGTGTTTGTTTCAACTTTCTACGATCAATAGCAAGGTCACGAATGAAGTTTGAAGTTGGTATTTATCAAGGAATAACGACTATCTTTAAACTTGCGTATTTTTTTTATTTTTTTTATGTTTACATTGGTGAAACGTTATAAAGGTAGGATGTATTTAATAGAAAATTTCCTGCTCAATCGAGTGGTGTTTGTTTCAACTTTCTACGATCAATAGCAAGCCCACGAATGAAGTTTGAAGTTGGTATTTATCAAAGAATAACGACTATCTTTATACTTGCGTATTTTTTTTATTTTTTTTTATGTTTACATTGGTGGAACGTTATAAAGGTAGGATGTATTTGATAGAAAATTTCCTGCTCAATCGAGTGGTGTTTGTTTCAACTTTCTACGATCAATAGCAAGCTCACGAATGAAGTTTGAAGTTGGTATTTATCAAAGAATAACGACTATCTTTAAACTTGCGTATTTTTTTGATTTTTTTTATGTTTACATTAGTGAAACGATTTAAAGGTAGGATGTATTTGATAGAAAATTTCCTGCTCAATCGAGTGGTGTTTGTTTCAACTTTCTACAATCAATAGCAAGCTCACGAATGAAGTTTGAAGTTGGTATTTATCAAAGAATAACGACTATCTTTAAACTTGCGTATTTTTTTGATTTTTTTATGTTTATATTAGTGAAACGTTATAAAGGTAGGATGTGTTTGATAGAAAATTTCCTGCTCAATCGAGTGGTGTTTGTTTCAACTTTCTACGATAAATAGCAAGCTCAAGAATGAAGTTTGAAATTGGTATTTATCAAGGAATAACGACTATCTTTAAACTTGCGTATTTTTTTGATTTTTTTATGTTTACATTAGTGAAACGTTATAAAGGTAGGATGTGTTTGATAGAAAATTTCCTGCTTAATCGAGTGGTGTTTGTTTCAACTTTCTACGATCAATCGCAAGCTCACGAATGAAGTTTGAAATTGGTATTTATCAAGGAATAACAACTATCTTTAAACTTGCGTATTTTTTTATTTTTTTTATGTTTACATTGGTGAAACGTAATAAAAGTAGAATGTATTTGATAGAAAATTTCCTGCTCAATCGAGTGGTGTTTGTTTCAACTTTCTACGATCAATAGCAAGCTCACAAATGAAGTTTGAAGTTGTTATTTATCAAAGAATAACGACTATCTTTAAACTTGCGTATTTTTTTGATTTTTTTTATGTTTACATTAGTGAAACGTTATAAAGGTAGGATGTGTTTGATAGAAAATTTTCTGCTCAATCGAGTGGTGTTTGTTTCAACTTTCTACGATAAATAGCAAGCTCAAGAATGAAGTTTGAAATTGGTATTTATCAAGTAATAACGACTATCTTTAAACTTGCGTATTTTTTTTATTTTTTTTATGTTTACATTGGTGAAACGTTATAAAGGTAGGATGTATTTGATAGAAAATTTCCTGCTCAATTAAGTGGTGTTTGTTTCAACTTTCTACAATCAATAGCAAGCTCACGAATGAAGTTTGAATTTGGTATTTATCAAAGAATAACGACTATCTTTAAACTTGCGTATTTTTTTGATTTTTTTTATGTTTACATTGGTGGAACGTTACAAAGGTAGGATGCATTTATTAGAAAATTTCCTGCTCAATCGAGTGGTGTGTGCTTCAACTTTCTGCGATAAATAGCGAGCTCAAGAATGAAGTTTGAAATTGATATTTATCAAGGAATAACGGCTATCTTTAAACTTGCGTATTTTTTTGATTTTTTTTATGTTTACATTAGTGAAACGTTATAAAGGTAGGATGTATTTAATAGAAAATTTCCTGCTCAATCGAGTGGTGTTTGCTTCAACTTTCTACGATCAATAGCAAGGTCACGAATGAAGTTTGAAGTTGGTATTTATCAAGGAATAACGACTATCTTTAAACTTGCGTATTTTTTTTATTTTTTTTATGTTTACATTGGTGAAACGTTATAAAGGTAGGATGTATTTAATAGAAAATTTCCTGCTCAATCGAGTGGTGTTTGTTTCAACTTTCTACGATCAATAGCAAGCCCACGAATGAAGTTTGAAGTTGGTATTTATCAAAGAATAACGACTATCTTTATACTTGCGTATTTTTTTTATTTTTTTTTATGTTTACATTGGTGGAACGTTATAAAGGTAGGATGTATTTGATAGAAAATTTCCTGCTCAATCGAGTGGTGTTTGTTTCAACTTTCTACGATCAATAGCAAGCTCACGAATGAAGTTTGAAGTTGGTATTTATCAAAGAATAACGACTATCTTTAAACTTGCGTATTTTTTTGATTTTTTTTATGTTTACATTAGTGAAACGTTTTAAAGGTAGGATGTATTTGATAGAAAATTTCCTGCTCAATCGAGTGGTGTTTGTTTCAACTTTCTACAATCAATAGCAAGCTCACGAATGAAGTTTGAAGTTGGTATTTATCAAAGAATAACGACTATCTTTAAACTTGCGTATTTTTTTGATTTTTTTATGTTTACATTAGTAAAACGTTATAAAGGTAGGATGTGTTTGATAGAAAATTTCCTGCTCAATCGAGTTATGTTTGTTTCAACTTTCTACGAAAAATAGCAAGCTCACGAATGAAGTTTGAAATTGGTATTTATCAAGGAATAACGACTATCTTTAAACTTGCGCATTTTTTTTATTTTTTTTATGTTTACATTGGTAAAACGTTATAAAGGTAGGATGTGTTTGATAGAAAATTTCCTGCTCAATCGAGTGGTGTTTGTTTCAACTTTCTACGATCAATAGCAAGCTCACAAATGAAGTTTGAAGTTGTTATTTATCAAAGAATAACGACTATCTTTAAACTTGCGTATTTTTTTGATTTTTTTTATGTTTACATTAGTGAAACGTTTTAAAGGTAGGATGTATTTGATAGAAAATTTCCTGCTCAATCGAGTGGTGTTTGTTTCAACTTTCTACGATCAATAGCAAGCTCACGAATGAAGTTTGAAGTTGGTATTTATCAAAGAATAACGACTATCTTTAAACTTGCGTATTTTTTTGATTTTTTTTATGTTTACATTAGTGAAACGTTTTAAAGGTAGGATGTATTTGATAGAAAATTTCCTGCTCAATCGAGTGGTGTTTGTTTCAACTTTCTACAATCAATAGCAAGCTCACGAATGAAGTTTGAAGTTGGTATTTATCAAAGAATAACGACTATCTTTAAACTTGCGTATTTTTTTGATTTTTTTATGTTTATATTAGTGAAACGTTATAATGGTAGGATGTGTTTGATAGAAAATTTCCTGCTCAATCGAGTGGTGTTTGTTTCAACTTTCTACGATAAATAGCAAGCTCAAGAATGAAGTTTGAAATTGGTATTTATCAAGGAATAACGACTATCTTTAAACTTGCGTATTTTTTTGATTTTTTTATGTTTACATTAGTGAAACGTTATAAAGGTAGGATGTGTTTGATAGAAAATTTCCTGCTTAATCGAGTGGTGTTTGTTTCAACTTTCTACGATCAATCGCAAGCTCACGAATGAAGTTTGAAATTGGTATTTATCAAGGAATAACGACTATTTTTAAACTTGCGTATTTTTTTTATTTTTTTTATGTTTACATTGGTGAAACGTTATAAAGGTAGGATGTATTTGATAGAAAATTTTATGCTCAATCGAGTGGTGTTTGTTTCAACTTTCTACGATCAATAGCAAGCTCACGAATGAAGTGTGAAGTTGGTATTTATCAAAGAATAACGACTATCTTTAAACTTGCGTATTTTTTTGATTTTTTTATGTTTACATTAGTAAAACGTTATAAAGGTAGGATGTGTTTGATAGAAAATTTCCTGCTCAATCGAGTTATGTTTGTTTCAACTTTCTACGAAAAATAGCAAGCTCACGAATGAAGTTTGAAATTGGTATTTATCAAGGAATAACGACTATCTTTAAACTTGCGCATTTTTTTTATTTTTTTTATGTTTACATTGGTGAAACGTTATAAAGGTAGGATGTATTTGATAGAAAATTTCCTGCTCAATTGAGCGGTGTTTGTTTCAACTTTCTGCGATCAATAGCAAGCTCACGAATGAAGTTTGAAGTTGGCATTTATCAAAGAATAACGACTATCTTTAAACTTGCGTATTTTTTTGATTTTTTTATGTTTACATTGGTGGAACGTTATAAAGGTAGGATGTATTTGATAGAAAATTTTTTGCTCAATCGAGTGGTGTTTGTTTCAACTTTCTACGATCAATAGCAAGCTCACGAATGAAGTGTGAAGTTGGTATTTATCAAAGAATAACGACTATCTTTAAACTTGCGTATTTTTTTGATTTTTTTATGTTTACATTAGTAAAACGTTATAAAGGTAGGATGTGTTTAATAGAAAATTTCCTGCTCAATCGAGCGGTGTTTGTTTCAACTTTCTACGAAAAATAGCAAGCTCAAGAATGAAGTTTGAAATTGGTATTTATCAAGGAATAACGACTATCTTTAAACTTGCGTATTTTTTTGATTTTTTTATGTTTACATTAGTAAAACGTTATAAAGGTAGGATGTGTTTGATAGAAAATTTCCTGCTCAATCGAGTGGTGTTTGTTTCAACTTTCTACGAAAAATAGCAAGCTCAAGAATGAAGTTTGAAATTGGTATTTATCAAGGAATAACGACTATCTTTAAACTTGCGTATTTTTTTGATTTTTTTATGTTTACATTAGTAAAACGTTATAAAGGTAGGATGTGTTTGATAGAAAATTTCCTGCTCAATTGAGTGGTGTTTGTTTCAACTTTCTACGATCAATAGCAAGCTCACGAATGAAGTTTGAAGTTGGCATTTATCAAAGAATAACGACTATCTTTAAACTTGCGTATTTTTTTGATTTTTTTATGTTTACATTAGTAAAACGTTATAAAGATAGGATGTGTTTGATAGAAAATTTCCTGCTCAATCGAGTGGTGTTTGTTTTAACTTTCTACGATCAATAGCAAGCTCACGAATGAAGTTTGAAATTGGTATTTATCAAGGAATAACAACTATCTTTAAACTTGCGTATTTTTTTATTTTTTTTATGTTTACATTGGTGAAACGTAATAAAAGTAGAATGTATTTGATAGAAAATTTCCTGCTCAATCGAGTGGTGTTTGTTTCAACTTTCTACGATAAATAGCAAGCTCAAGAATGAAGTTTGAAATTGGTATTTATCAAGGAATAACGACTATCTTTAAACTTGCGTATTTTTTTGATTTTTTTATGTTTACATTAGTGAAACGTTATAAAGGTAGGATGTGTTTGATAGAAAATTTCCTGCTCAATCGAGTTATGTTTGTTTCAACTTTCTACGAAAAATAGCAATCTCACGAATGAAGTTTGAAATTGGTATTTATCAAGGAATAACGACTATCTTTAAACTTGCGCATTTTTTTTATTTTTTTTATGTTTACATTGGTGAAACGTTATAAAGGTAGGACGTATTTGATAGAAAATTTCCTGCTCAATTGAGCGGTGTTTGTTTCAACTTTCTGCGATCAATAGCAAGCTCACGAATGAAGTTTGAAGTTGGCATTTATCAAAGAATAACGACTATCTTTAAACTTGCGTATTTTTTTGATTTTTTTATGTTTACATTGGTGGAACGTTATAAAGGTAGGATGTATTTGATAGAAAATTTTTTGCTCAATCGAGTGGTGTTTGTTTCAACTTTCTACGATCAATAGCAAGCTCACGAATGAAGTGTGAAGTTGGTATTTATCAAAGAATAACGACTATCTTTAAACTTGCGTATTTTTTTGATTTTTTTATGTTTACATTAGTAAAACGTTATAAAGGTAGGATGTGTTTAATAGAAAATTTCCTGCTCAATCGAGTGGTGTTTGTTTCAACTTTCTACGAAAAATAGCAAGCTCACGAATGAAGTTTGAAATTGGTATTTATCAAAGAATAACGACTATCTTTAAACTTGCGTATTTTTTTGATTTTTTTATGTTTATATTAGTGAAACGTTATAAAGGTAGGATGTGTTTGATAGAAAATTTCCTGCTCAATCGAGCGGTGTTTGTTTCAACTTTCTACGAAAAATAGCAAGCTCAAGAATGAAGTTTGAAATTGGTATTTATCAAGGAATAACGACTATCTTTAAACTTGCGTATTTTTTTGATTTTTTTATGTTTACATTAGTAAAACGTTATAAAGGTAGGATGTGTTTGATAGAAAATTTCCTGCTCAATCGAGTGGTGTTTGTTTCAACTTTCTACGAAAAATAGCAAGCTCAAGAATGAAGTTTGAAATTGGTATTTATCAAGGAATAACGACTATCTTTAAACTTGCGTATTTTTTTGATTTTTTTATGTTTACATTAGTAAAACGTTATAAAGGTAGGATGTGTTTGATAGAAAATTTCCTGCTCAATTGAGTGGTGTTTGTTTCAACTTTCTACGATCAATAGCAAGCTCACGAATGAAGTTTGAAGTTGGCATTTATCAAAGAATAACGACTATCTTTAAACTTGCGTATTTTTTTGATTTTTTTATGTTTACATTAGTAAAACGTTATAAAGATAGGATGTGTTTGATAGAAAATTTCCTGCTCAATCGAGTGGTGTTTGTTTTAACTTTCTACGATCAATAGCAAGCTCACGAATGAAGTTTGAAATTGGTATTTATCAAGGAATAACAACTATCTTTAAACTTGCGTATTTTTTTATTTTTTTTATGTTTACATTGGTGAAACGTAATAAAAGTAGAATGTATTTGATAGAAAATTTCCTGCTCAATCGAGTGGTGTTTGTTTCAACTTTCTACGATAAATAGCAAGCTCAAGAATGAAGTTTGAAATTGGTATTTATCAAGGAATAACGACTATTTTTAAACTTGCGTATTTTTTTTATTTTTTTTATGTTTACATTGGTGAAACGTTATAAAGGTAGGATGTATTTGATAGAAAATTTTTTGCTCAATCGAGTGGTGTTTGTTTCAACTTTCTACGATCAATAGCAAGCTCACGAATGAAGTGTGAAGTTGGTATTTATCAAAGAATAACGACTATCTTTAAACTTGCGTATTTTTTTGATTTTTTTATGTTTACATTAGTAAAACGTTATAAAGGTAGGATGTGTTTGATAGAAAATTTCCTGCTCAATCGAGTGGTGTTTGTTTCAACTTTCTACGAAAAATAGCAAGCTCACGAATGAAGTTTGAAATTGGTATTTATCAAAGAATAACGACTATCTTTAAACTTGCGTATTTTTTTGATTTTTTTATGTTTATATTAGTGAAACGTTATAAAGGTAGGATGTATTTGATAGAAAATTTCCTGCTCAATTGAGTGGTGTTTGTTTCAACTTTCTGCGATCAATAGCAAGCTCACGAATGAAGTTTGAAATTGGCATTTATCAAAGAATAACGACTATCTTTAAACTTGCGTATTTTTTTGATTTTTTTATGTTTACATTGGTGAAACGTTATAAAGGTAGGATGTATTTGATAGAAAATTTTTTGCTCAATCGAGTGGTGTTTGTTTCAACTTTCTACGATCAATAGCAAGCTCACGAATGAAGTGTGAAGTTGGTATTTATCAAAGAATAACGACTATCTTTAAACTTGCGTATTTTTTTGATTTTTTTATGTTTACATTAGTAAAACGTTATAAAGGTAGGATGTGTTTGATAGAAAATTTCCTGCTCAATCGAGTGGTGTTTGTTTCAACTTTCTACGAAAAATAGCAAGCTCACGAATGAAGTTTGAAATTGGTATTTATCAAAGAATAACGACTATCTTTAAACTTGCGTATTTTTTTGATTTTTTTATGTTTATATTAGTGAAACGTTATAAAGGTAGGATGTGTTTGATAGAAAACTTCCTGCTCAATCGAGCGGTGTTTGTTTCAACTTTCTACGAAAAATAGCAAGCTCAAGAATGAAGTTTGAAATTGGTATTTATCAAGGAATAACGACTATCTTTAAACTTGCGTATTTTTTTGATTTTTTTATGTTTACATTAGTAAAACGTTATAAAGGTAGGATGTGTTTGATAGAAAATTTTCTGCTCAATCGAGTGGTGTTTGTTTCAACTTTCTACGAAAAATAGCAAGCTCAAGAATGAAGTTTGAAATTGGTATTTATCAAGGAATAACGACTATCTTTAAACTTGCGTATTTTTTTGATTTTTTTATGTTTACATTAGTAAAACGTTATAAAGATAGGATGTGTTTGATAGAAAATTTCCTGCTCAATTGAGTGGTGTTTGTTTCAACTTTCTACGATCAATAGCAAGCTCACGAATGAAGTTTGAAGTTGGCATTTATCAAAGAATAACGACTATCTTTAAACTTGCGTATTTTTTTGATTTTTTTATGTTTACATTAGTAAAACGTTATAAAGATAGGATGTGTTTGATATAAAATTTCCTGCTCAATCGAGTGGTGTTTGTTTTAACTTTCTACGATCAATAGCAAGCTCACGAATGAAGTTTGAAATTGGTATTTATCAAGGAATAACAACTATCTTTAAACTTGCGTATTTTTTTATTTTTTTTATGTTTACATTGGTGAAACGTAATAAAAGTAGAATGTATTTGATAGAAAATTTCCTGCTCAATCGAGTGGTGTTTGTTTCAACTTTCTACGATCAATAGCAAGCTCACAAATGAAGTTTGAAGTTGTTATTTATCAAAGAATAACGACTATCTTTAAACTTGCGTATTTTTTTGATTTTTTTTATGTTTACATTAGTGAAACGTTATAAAGGTAGGATGTGTTTGATAGAAAATTTTCTGCTCAATCGAGTGGTGTTTGTTTCAACTTTCTACGATAAATAGCAAGCTCAAGAATGAAGTTTGAAATTGGTATTTATCAAGTAATAACGACTATCTTTAAACTTGCGTATTTTTTTTATTTTTTTTATGTTTACATTGGTGAAACGTTATAAAGGTAGGATGTATTTGATAGAAAATTTCCTGCTCAATTAAGTGGTGTTTGTTTCAACTTTCTACAATCAATAGCAAGCTCACGAATGAAGTTTGAATTTGGTATTTATCAAAGAATAACGACTATCTTTAAACTTGCGTATTTTTTTGATTTTTTTTATGTTTACATTGGTGGAACGTTACAAAGGTAGGATGCATTTATTGGAAAATTTCCTGCTCAATCGAGTGGTGTGTGCTTCAACTTTCTGCGATAAATAGCGAGCTCAAGAATGAAGTTTGAAATTGATATTTATCAAGGAATAACGGCTATCTTTAAACTTGCGTATTTTTTTGATTTTTTTTATGTTTACATTAGTGAAACGTTATAAAGGTAGGATGTATTTAATAGAAAATTTCCTGCTCAATCGAGTGGTGTTTGTTTCAACTTTCTACGATCAATAGCAAGGTCACGAATGAAGTTTGAAGTTGGTATTTATCAAGGAATAACGACTATCTTTAAACTTGCGTATTTTTTTTATTTTTTTTATGTTTACATTGGTGAAACGTTATAAAGGTAGGATGTATTTAATAGAAAATTTCCTGCTCAATCGAGTGGTGTTTGTTTCAACTTTCTACGATCAATAGCAAGCCCACGAATGAAGTTTGAAGTTGGTATTTATCAAAGAATAACGACTATCTTTATACTTGCGTATTTTTTTTATTTTTTTTTATGTTTACATTGGTGGAACGTTATAAAGGTAGGATGTATTTGATAGAAAATTTCCTGCTCAATCGAGTGGTGTTTGTTTCAACTTTCTACGATCAATAGCAAGCTCACGAATGAAGTTTGAAGTTGGTATTTATCAAAGAATAACGACTATCTTTAAACTTGCGTATTTTTTTGATTTTTTTTATGTTTACATTAGTGAAACGTTTTAAAGGTAGGATGTATTTGATAGAAAATTTCCTGCTCAATCGAGTGGTGTTTGTTTCAACTTTCTACAATCAATAGCAAGCTCACGAATGAAGTTTGAAGTTGGTATTTATCAAAGAATAACGACTATCTTTAAACTTGCGTATTTTTTTGATTTTTTTATGTTTATATTAGTGAAACGTTATAAAGGTAGGATGTGTTTGATAGAAAATTTCCTGCTCAATCGAGTGGTGTTTGTTTCAACTTTCTACGATAAATAGCAAGCTCAAGAATGAAGTTTGAAATTGGTATTTATCAAGGAATAACGACTATCTTTAAACTTGCGTATTTTTTTGATTTTTTTATGTTTACATTAGTGAAACGTTATAAAGGTAGGATGTGTTTGATAGAAAATTTCCTGCTTAATCGAGTGGTGTTTGTTTCAACTTTCTACGATCAATCGCAAGCTCACGAATGAAGTTTGAAATTGGTATTTATCATGGAATAACGACTATTTTTAAACTTGCGTATTTTTTTTATTTTTTTATGTTTACATTAGTAAAACGTTATAAAGGTAGGATGTGTTTGATAGAAAATTTCCTGCTCAATCGAGTTATGTTTGTTTCAACTTTCTACGAAAAATAGCAAGCTCACCAATGAAGTTTGAAATTGGTATTTATCAAGGAATAACGACTATCTTTAAACTTGCGTATTTTTTTTATTTTTTTTATGTTTACATTGGTGAAACGTTATAAAGGTAGGATGTATTTGATAGAAAATTTCCTGCTCAATTGAGTGGTGTTTGTTTCAACTTTCTGCGATCAATAGCAAGCTCACGAATGAAGTTTGAAATTGGCATTTATCAAAGAATAACGACTATCTTTAAACTTGCGTATTTTTTTGATTTTTTTATGTTTACATTGGTGAAACGTTATAAAGGTAGGATGTATTTGATAGAAAATTTTTTGCTCAATCGAGTGGTGTTTGTTTCAACTTTCTACGATCAATAGCAAGCTCACGAATGAAGTGTGAAGTTGGTATTTATCAAACAATAACGACTATCTTTAAACTTGCGTATTTTTTTGATTTTTTTATGTTTACATTAGTAAAACGTTATAAAGGTAGGATGTGTTTGATAGAAAATTTCCTGCTCAATCGAGTGGTGTTTGTTTCAACTTTCTACGAAAAATAGCAAGCTCACGAATGAAGTTTGAAATTGGTATTTATCAAAGAATAACGACTATCTTTAAACTTGCGTATTTTTTTGATTTTTTTATGTTTATATTAGTGAAACGTTATAAAGGTAGGATGTGTTTGATAGAAAATTTCCTGCTCAATCGAGCGGTGTTTGTTTCAACTTTCTACGAAAAATAGCAAGCTCAAGAATGAAGTTTGAAATTGGTATTTATCAAGGAATAACGACTATCTTTAAACTTGCGTATTTTTTTGATTTTTTTATGTTTACATTAGTAAAACGTTATAAAGGTAGGATGTGTTTGATAGAAAATTTTCTGCTCAATCGAGTGGTGTTTGTTTCAACTTTCTACGAAAAATAGCAAGCTCAAGAATGAAGTTTGAAATTGGTATTTATCAAGGAATAACGACTATCTTTAAACTTGCGTATTTTTTTGATTTTTTTATGTTTACATTAGTAAAACGTTATAAAGATAGGATGTGTTTGATAGAAAATTTCCTGCTCAATTGAGTGGTGTTTGTTTCAACTTTCTACGATCAATAGCAAGCTCACGAATGAAGTTTGAAGTTGGCATTTATCAAAGAATAACGACTATCTTTAAACTTGCGTATTTTTTTGATTTTTTTATGTTTACATTAGTAAAACGTTATAAAGATAGGATGTGTTTGATAGAAAATTTCCTGCTCAATCGAGTGGTGTTTGTTTCAACTTTCTACGATCAATAGCAAGCTCACAAATGAAGTTTGAAGTTGTTATTTATCAAAGAATAACGACTATCTTTAAACTTGCGTATTTTTTTGATTTTTTTTATGTTTACATTAGTGAAACGTTATAAAGGTAGGATGTGTTTGATAGAAAATTTTCTGCTCAATCGAGTGGTGTTTGTTTCAACTTTCTACGATAAATAGCAAGCTCAAGAATGAAGTTTGAAATTGGTATTTATCAAGTAATAACGACTATCTTTAAACTTGCGTATTTTTTTTATTTTTTTTATGTTTACATTGGTGAAACGTTATAAAGGTAGGATGTATTTGATAGAAAATTTCCTGCTCAATTAAGTGGTGTTTGTTTCAACTTTCTACAATCAATAGCAAGCTCACGAATGAAGTTTGAATTTGGTATTTATCAAAGAATAACGACTATCTTTAAACTTGCGTATTTTTTTGATTTTTTTTATGTTTACATTGGTGGAACGTTACAAAGGTAGGATGCATTTATTAGAAAATTTCCTGCTCAATCGAGTGGTGTGTGCTTCAACTTTCTGCGATAAATAGCGAGCTCAAGAATGAAGTTTGAAATTGATATTTATCAAGGAATAACGGCTATCTTTAAACTTGCGTATTTTTTTGATTTTTTTTATGTTTACATTAGTGAAACGTTATAAAGGTAGGATGTATTTAATAGAAAATTTCCTGCTCAATCGAGTGGTGTTTGTTTCAACTTTCTACGATCAATAGCAAGGTCACGAATGAAGTTTGAAGTTGGTATTTATCAAGGAATAACGACTATCTTTAAACTTGCGTATTTTTTTTATTTTTTTTATGTTTACATTGGTGAAACGTTATAAAGGTAGGATGTATTTAATAGAAAATTTCCTGCTCAATCGAGTGGTGTTTGTTTCAACTTTCTACGATCAATAGCAAGCCCACGAATGAAGTTTGAAGTTGGTATTTATCAAAGAATAACGACTATCTTTATACTTGCGTATTTTTTTTATTTTTTTTTATGTTTACATTGGTGGAACGTTATAAAGGTAGGATGTATTTGATAGAAAATTTCCTGCTCAATCGAGTGGTGTTTGTTTCAACTTTCTACGATCAATAGCAAGCTCACGAATGAAGTTTGAAGTTGGTATTTATCAAAGAATAACGACTATCTTTAAACTTGCGTATTTTTTTGATTTTTTTTATGTTTACATTAGTGAAACGTTTTAAAGGTAGGATGTATTTGATAGAAAATTTCCTGCTCAATCGAGTGGTGTTTGTTTCAACTTTCTACAATCAATAGCAAGCTCACGAATGAAGTTTGAAGTTGGTATTTATCAAAGAATAACGACTATCTTTAAACTTGCGTATTTTTTTGATTTTTTTATGTTTACATTAGTAAAACGTTATAAAGGTAGGATGTGTTTGATAGAAAATTTCCTGCTCAATCGAGTTATGTTTGTTTCAACTTTCTACGAAAAATAGCAAGCTCACGAATGAAGTTTGAAATTGGTATTTATCAAGGAATAACGACTATCTTTAAACTTGCGCATTCTTTTTATTTTTTTTATGTTTACATTGGTAAAACGTTATAAAGGTAGGATGTGTTTGATAGAAAATTTCCTGCTCAATCGAGTGGTGTTTGTTTCAACTTTCTACGATCAATAGCAAGCTCACAAATGAAGTTTGAAGTTGTTATTTATCAAAGAATAACGACTATTTTTAAACTTGCGTATTTTTTTGATTTTTTTTATGTTTACATTAGTGAAACGTTATAAAGGTAGGATGTGTTTGATAGAAAATTTTCTGCTCAATCGAGTGGTGTTTGTTTCAACTTTCTACGATAAATAGCAAGCTCAAGAATGAAGTTTGAAATTGGTATTTATCAAGGAATAACGACTATCTTTAAACTTGCGTATTTTTTTTATTTTTTTTATGTTTACATTGGTGAAACGTTATAAAGGTAGGATGTATTTGATAGAAAATTTCCTGCTCAATTAAGTGGTGTTTGTTTCAACTTTCTACAATCAATAGCAAGCTTACGAATGAAGTTTGAATTTGGTATTTATCAAAGAATAACGACTATATTTAAACTTGCGTATTTTTTTGATTTTTTTTATGTTTACATTAGTGAAACGTTATAAAGGTAGGATGTGTTTGATAGAAAATTTCCCGCTCAATCGAGTGGTGTTTGCTTCAACTTTCTACGATAAATAGCAAGCTCAAGAATGAAGTTTGAAATTGGTATTTATCAAGGAATAACGACTATGTTTAAACTTGCGTATTTTTTTTATTTTTTTTATGTTTACATTGATGGAACGTTATAAAGGTAGGATGCATTTAATAGAAAATTTGTTGCTCAATCGAGTGATGTTTGTTTCAACTTTTTACGATAAATAGCAAGCTCAAGAATGAAGTTTGAAATTGGTATTTATCAAGGAATAACGACTATCTTTAAACTTGCGTATTTTTTTGATTTTTTTATGTTTACATTAG
The DNA here is from genome assembly GCA_029207805.1 of Tribolium confusum. Taxonomy (NCBI): domain Eukaryota; kingdom Metazoa; phylum Arthropoda; class Insecta; order Coleoptera; family Tenebrionidae; genus Tribolium; species Tribolium confusum. The sequence continues at coordinate 33,144,745 of JALGAY010000005.1, forward strand.
TGAAACGTTATAAAGGTAGCATGTGTTTGATAGAAAATTTCCTGCTTAATCGAGTGGTGTTTGTTTCAACTTTCTACGATCAATCGCAAGCTCACGAATGAAGTTTGAAATTGGTATTTATCAAGGAATAACGACTATTTTTAAACTTGCGTATTTTTTTTATTTTTTTTATGTTTACATTGGTGAAACGTTATAAAGGTAGGATGTATTTGATAGAAAATTTTTTGCTCAATCGAGTGGTGTTTGTTTCAACTTTCTACGATCAATAGCAAGCTCACGAATGAAGTTTGAAATTGGTATTTATCAAGGAATAACGACTATCTTTAAACTTGCGTATTTTTTTTATTTTTTTTATGTTTACATTGGTGAAAGGTTATAAAGGTAGGATGTATTTGATAGAAAATTTCCTGCTCAATTAAGTGGTGTTTGTTTCAACTTTCTACAATCAATAGCAAGCTTACGAATGAAGTTTGAATTTGGTATTTATCAAAGAATAACGACTATATTTAAACTTGCGTATTTTTTTGATTTTTTTTATGTTTACATTAGAGAAACGTTATAAAGGTAGGATGTGTTTGATAGAAAATTTCCCGCTCAATCGAGTGGTGTTTGCTTCAACTTTCTACGATAAATAGCAAGCTCAAGAATGAAGTTTGAAATTGGTATTTATCAAGGAATAACGACTATGTTTAAACTTGCGTATTTTTTTTATTTTTTTTATGTTTACATTGATGGAACGTTATAAAGGTAGGATGCATTTAATAGAAAATTTCTTGCTCAATCGAGTGATGTTTGTTTCAACTTTTTACGATAAATAGCAAGCTCAAGAATGAAGTTTGAAATTGGTATTTATCAAGGAATAACGACTATCTTTAAACTTGCGTATTTTTTTGATTTTTTTATGTTTACATTAGTGAAACGTTATAAAGGTAGCATGTGTTTGATAGAAAATTTCCTGCTTAATCGAGTGGTGTTTGTTTCAACTTTCTACGATCAATCGCAAGCTCACGAATGAAGTTTGAAATTGGTATTTATCAAGGAATAACGACTATTTTTAAACTTGCGTATTTTTTTTATTTTTTTTATGTTTACATTGGTGAAACGTTATAAAGGTAGGATGTATTTGATAGAAAATTTTTTGCTCAATCGAGTGGTGTTTGTTTCAACTTTCTACGATCAATAGCAAGCTCACGAATGAAGTTTGAAATTGGTATTTATCAAGGAATAACGACTATCTTTAAACTTGCGCATTTTTTTGATTTTTTTTATGTTTACATTAGTGAAACGTTATAAAGGTAGGATGTGTTTGATAGAAAATTTCCTGCTCAATCGAGTGGTGTTTGTTTCAACTTTCTACGAAAAATAGCAAGCTCAAGAATGAAGTTTGAAATTGGTATTTATCAAGGAATAACGACTATCTTTAAACTTGCGTATTTTTTTTATTTTTTTTATGTTTACATTGGCGAAACGTAATAAAAGTAGAATGTATTTGATAGAAAATTTCCTGCTCAATTGAGTGGTGTTTGTTTCAACTTTCTACGATCAATAGCAAGCTCAAGAATAAAGTTTGAAGTTGGTATTTATCAAGGAATAACGACTATCTTTAAACTTGCGTATTTTTTTTATTTTTTTTATGTTTGCATTGGTGGAACGTTACAAAGGTAGGATGCATTTAATAGAAAATTTCCTGCTTAATCGAGTGGTGTGTGCTTCAACTTTCTACGATAAATAGCGAGCTCAAGAATGAAGTTTGAAATTGATATTTATCAAGGAATAACGACTATCTTTAAACTTGCGTATTTTTTTGATTTTTTTTATGTTTACATTAGTGAAACGTTATAAAGGTAGGATGTATTTAATAGAAAATTTCCTGCTCAATCGAGTGGTGTTTGTTTCAACTTTCTACGATCAATAGCAAGCCCACGAATGAAGTTTGAAGTTGGTATTTATCAAAGAATAGCGACTATCTTTAAACTTGCGTATTTTTTTTATTTTTTTTTATGTTTACATTGGTGAAACATTATCAAGGTATGATGTATTTAATAGAAAATTTCCAGCTCAATTGAGTGGTGTTTGTTTCAACTTTCTACGATCAATAGCAAGCTCACGAATGAAGTTTGAAGTTGGTATTTATCAAAGAATAACGACTATCTTTAAACTTGCGTATTTTTTTTATTTTTTTTTATGTTTACATTGGTGAAACGTTATAAAGGTAGGATGTATTTAATAGAAAATTTTCAGCTCAATTGAGTGGTGTTTGTTTCAACTTTCTACGATCAATAGCAAGCTCACGAATGAAGTTTGAAATTGGTATTTATCAAGGAATAACGACTATCTTTAAACTTGCGTATTTTTTTTATTTTTTTTATGTTTACATTGGTGAAACGTTATAAAGGTAGGATGTATTTGATAGAAAATTTTTTGCTCAATCGAGTGGTGTTTGTTTCAACTTTCTACGATCAATAGCAAGCTCAAGAATAAAGTTTGAAGTTGGTATTTATCAAGGAATAACAATTATCTTTAAACTTGCGTATTTTTTTATTTTTTTTATGTTTACATTGGTGAAACGTAATGAAAGTAGAATGTATTTGATAGAAAATTTTTTGCTCAATCGAGTGGTGTTTGTTTCAACTTTCTGCGATCAATAGCAAGCTCACAAATGAAGTTTGAATTTGTTATTTATCAAAGAATAACGACTATCTTTAAACTTGCGTATTTTTTTGATTTTTTTTATGTTTACATTAGTGAAACGTTATAAAGGTAGGATGTATTTGATAGAAAATTTCCTGCCCAATTAAGTGGTGTTTGTTTCAACTTTCTACAATCAATAGCAAGCTCACGAATGAAGTTTGAATTTGGTATTTATCAAAGAATAACGACTATCTTTAAACTTGCGTATTTTTTTGATTTTTTTTATGTTTACATTAGTGAAACGTTATAAAGGTAGGATGTATTTAATAGAAAATTTCCTGCTCAATCGAGTGGTGTTTGTTTCAACTTTCTACGATCAATAGCAAGCTCACGAATGAAGTTTGAAGTTGGTATTTATCAAGGAATAACGACTATCTTTAAACTTGCGTATTTTTTTTATTTTTTTTATGTTTACATTGGTGAAACGTTATAAGGGTAGGATGTATTTAATAGAAAATTTCCTGCTCAATCGAGTGGTGTTTGTTTCAACTTTCTACGATAAATAGAAAGCTCACGAATGAAGTTTGAAGTTGGTATTTATCAAGGAATAACGACTATCTTTAAACTTGCGTATTTTTTTTATTTTTTTTATGTTTACATTGGTGAAACGTTATAAAGGTAGGATGTATTTAATAGAAAATTTCCTGCTCAATCGAGTGGTGTTTGTTTCAAATTTCTACGAAAAATAGCAAGCTCAAGAATGAAGTTTGAAATTGGTATTTATCAAGGAATAACGACTATCTTTAAACTTGCGTATTTTTTTGATTTTTTTATGTTTACATTAGTAAAACGTTATAAAGGTAGGATGTGTTTGATAGAAAATTTCCTGCTCAATCGAGTGGTGTTTGTTTCAACTTTCTACGAAAAATAGCAAGCTCAAGAATGAAGTTTGAAATTGGTATTTATCAAGGAATAACGACTATCTTTAAACTTGCGTATTTTTTTGATTTTTTTATGTTTACATTAGTAAAACGTTATAAAGGTAGGATGTGTTTGATAGAAAATTTCCTGCTCAATTGAGTGGTGTTTGTTTCAACTTTCTACGATCAATAGCAAGCTCACGAATGAAGTTTGAAGTTGGCATTTATCAAAGAATAACGACTATCTTTAAACTTGCGTATTTTTTTGATTTTTTTATGTTTACATTAGTAACACGTTATAAAGATAGGATGTGTTTGATAGAAAATTTCCTGCTCAATCGAGTGGTGTTTGTTTCAACTTTCTACGATCAATAGCAAGCTCACGAATGAAGTGTGAAGTTGGTATTTATCAAAGAATAACGACTATCTTTAAACTTGCGTATTTTTTTGATTTTTTTATGTTTACATTAGTAAAACGTTATAAAGGTAGGATGTGTTTGATAGAAAATTTCCTGCTCAATCGAGTTATGTTTGTTTCAACTTTCTACGAAAAATAGCAAGCTCACGAATGAAGTTTGAAATTGGTATTTATCAAGGAATAACGACTATCTTTAAACTTGCGCATTTTTTTTATTTTTTTTTATGTTTACATTGGTGAAACGTTATAAAGGTAGGATGTATTTGATAGAAAATTTCCTGCTCAATTGAGTGGTGTTTGTTTCAACTTTCTGCGATCAATAGCAAGCTCACGAATGAAGTTTGAAGTTGGCATTTATCAAAGAATAACGACTATCTTTAAACTTGCGTATTTTTTTGATTTTTTTATGTTTACATTGGTGAAACGTTATAAAGGTAGGATGTATTTGATAGAAAATTTCCTGCTCAATCGAGTGGTGTTTGTTTCAACTTTCTACGATCAATAGCAAGCTCACGAATGAAGTGTGAAGTTGGTATTTATCAAAGAATAACGACTATCTTTAAACTTGCGTATTTTTTTGATTTTTTTATGTTTACATTAGTAAAACGTTATAAAGGTAGGATGTGTTTGATAGAAAATTTCCTGCTCAATCGAGTTATGTTTGTTTCAACTTTCTACGAAAAATAGCAAGCTCACGAATGAAGTTTGAAATTGGTATTTATCAAGGAATAACGACTATCTTTAAACTTGCGCATTTTTTTTATTTTTTTTTATGTTTACATTGGTGAAACGTTATAAAGGTAGGATGTATTTGATAGAAAATTTCCTGCTCAATTGAGTGGTGTTTGTTTCAACTTTCTGCGATCAATAGCAAGCTCACGAATGAAGTTTGAAGTTGGCATTTATCAAAGAATAACGACTATCTTTAAACTTGCGTATTTTTTTGATTTTTTTATGTTTACATTGGTGAAACGTTATAAAGGTAGGATGTATTTGATAGAAAATTTCCTGCTCAATCGAGTGGTGTTTGTTTCAACTTTCTACGAAAAATAGCAAGCTCACGAATGAAGTTTGAAATTGGTATTTATCAAAGAATAACGACTATCTTTAAACTTGCGTATTTTTTTGATTTTTTTATGTTTATATTAGTGAAACGTTATAAAGGTAGGATGTGTTTGATAGAAAATTTCCTGCTCAATCGAGCGGTGTTTGTTTCAACTTTCTACGAAAAATAGCAAGCTCAAGAATGAAGTTTGAAATTGGTATTTATCAAGGAATAACGACTATCTTTAAACTTGCGTATTTTTTTGATTTTTTTATGTTTACATTAGTGAAACGTTATAAAGGTAGCATGTGTTTGATAGAAAATTTCCTGCTTAATCGAGTGGTGTTTGTTTCAACTTTCTACGATCAATCGCAAGCTCACGAATGAAGTTTGAAATTGGTATTTATCAAGGAATAACGACTATTTTTAAACTTGCGTATTTTTTTTATTTTTTTTATGTTTACATTGGTGAAACGTTATAAAGGTAGGATGTATTTGATAGAAAATTTTTTGCTCAATCGAGTGGTGTTTGTTTCAACTTTCTACGATCAATAGCAAGCTCACGAATGAAGTTTGAAATTGGTATTTATCAAGGAATAACGACTATCTTTAAACTTGCGCATTTTTTTGATTTTTTTTATGTTTACATTAGTGAAACGTTATAAAGGTAGGATGTGTTTGATAGAAAATTTCCTGCTCAATCGAGTGGTGTTTGTTTCAACTTTCTACGAAAAATAGCAAGCTCAAGAATGAAGTTTGAAATTGGTATTTATCAAGGAATAACGACTATCTTTAAACTTGCGTATTTTTTTTATTTTTTTTATGTTTACATTGGCGAAACGTAATAAAAGTAGAATGTATTTGATAGAAAATTTCCTGCTCAATTGAGTGGTGTTTGTTTCAACTTTCTACGATCAATAGCAAGCTCAAGAATAAAGTTTGAAGTTGGTATTTATCAAGGAATAACGACTATCTTTAAACTTGCGTATTTTTTTTATTTTTTTTATGTTTGCATTGGTGGAACGTTACAAAGGTAGGATGCATTTAATAGAAAATTTCCTGCTTAATCGAGTGGTGTGTGCTTCAACTTTCTACGATAAATAGCGAGCTCAAGAATGAAGTTTGAAATTGATATTTATCAAGGAATAACGACTATCTTTAAACTTGCGTATTTTTTTGATTTTTTTTATGTTTACATTAGTGAAACGTTATAAAGGTAGGATGTATTTAATAGAAAATTTCCTGCTCAATCGAGTGGTGTTTGTTTCAACTTTCTACGATCAATAGCAAGCCCACGAATGAAGTTTGAAGTTGGTATTTATCAAAGAATAGCGACTATCTTTAAACTTGCGTATTTTTTTTATTTTTTTTTATGTTTACATTGGTGAAACATTATCAAGGTATGATGTATTTAATAGAAAATTTCCAGCTCAATTGAGTGGTGTTTGTTTCAACTTTCTACGATCAATAGCAAGCTCACGAATGAAGTTTGAAGTTGGTATTTATCAAAGAATAACGACTATCTTTAAACTTGCGTATTTTTTTTATTTTTTTTTATGTTTACATTGGTGAAACGTTATAAAGGTAGGATGTATTTAATAGAAAATTTTCAGCTCAATTGAGTGGTGTTTGTTTCAACTTTCTACGATCAATAGCAAGCTCACGAATGAAGTTTGAAATTGGTATTTATCAAGGAATAACGACTATCTTTAAACTTGCGTATTTTTTTTATTTTTTTTATGTTTACATTGGTGAAACGTTATAAAGGTAGGATGTATTTGATAGAAAATTTTTTGCTCAATCGAGTGGTGTTTGTTTCAACTTTCTACGATCAATAGCAAGCTCAAGAATAAAGTTTGAAGTTGGTATTTATCAAGGAATAACAATTATCTTTAAACTTGCGTATTTTTTTATTTTTTTTATGTTTACATTGGTGAAACGTAATGAAAGTAGAATGTATTTGATAGAAAATTTTTTGCTCAATCGAGTGGTGTTTGTTTCAACTTTCTGCGATCAATAGCAAGCTCACAAATGAAGTTTGAATTTGTTATTTATCAAAGAATAACGACTATCTTTAAACTTGCGTATTTTTTTGATTTTTTTTATGTTTACATTAGTGAAACGTTATAAAGGTAGGATGTATTTGATAGAAAATTTCCTGCCCAATTAAGTGGTGTTTGTTTCAACTTTCTACAATCAATAGCAAGCTCACGAATGAAGTTTGAATTTGGTATTTATCAAAGAATAACGACTATCTTTAAACTTGCGTATTTTTTTGATTTTTTTTATGTTTACATTAGTGAAACGTTATAAAGGTAGGATGTATTTAATAGAAAATTTCCTGCTCAATCGAGTGGTGTTTGTTTCAACTTTCTACGATCAATAGCAAGCTCACGAATGAAGTTTGAAGTTGGTATTTATCAAGGAATAACGACTATCTTTAAACTTGCGTATTTTTTTTATTTTTTTTATGTTTACATTGGTGAAACGTTATAAGGGTAGGATGTATTTAATAGAAAATTTCCTGCTCAATCGAGTGGTGTTTGTTTCAACTTTCTACGATAAATAGAAAGCTCACGAATGAAGTTTGAAGTTGGTATTTATCAAGGAATAACGACTATCTTTAAACTTGCGTATTTTTTTTATTTTTTTTATGTTTACATTGGTGAAACGTTATAAAGGTAGGATGTATTTAATAGAAAATTTCCTGCTCAATCGAGTGGTGTTTGTTTCAAATTTCTACGAAAAATAGCAAGCTCAAGAATGAAGTTTGAAATTGGTATTTATCAAGGAATAACGACTATCTTTAAACTTGCGTATTTTTTTGATTTTTTTATGTTTACATTAGTAAAACGTTATAAAGGTAGGATGTGTTTGATAGAAAATTTCCTGCTCAATCGAGTGGTGTTTGTTTCAACTTTCTACGAAAAATAGCAAGCTCAAGAATGAAGTTTGAAATTGGTATTTATCAAGGAATAACGACTATCTTTAAACTTGCGTATTTTTTTGATTTTTTTATGTTTACATTAGTAAAACGTTATAAAGGTAGGATGTGTTTGATAGAAAATTTCCTGCTCAATTGAGTGGTGTTTGTTTCAACTTTCTACGATCAATAGCAAGCTCACGAATGAAGTTTGAAGTTGGCATTTATCAAAGAATAACGACTATCTTTAAACTTGCGTATTTTTTTGATTTTTTTATGTTTACATTAGTAACACGTTATAAAGATAGGATGTGTTTGATAGAAAATTTCCTGCTCAATCGAGTGGTGTTTGTTTCAACTTTCTACGATCAATAGCAAGCTCACGAATGAAGTGTGAAGTTGGTATTTATCAAAGAATAACGACTATCTTTAAACTTGCGTATTTTTTTGATTTTTTTATGTTTACATTAGTAAAACGTTATAAAGGTAGGATGTGTTTGATAGAAAATTTCCTGCTCAATCGAGTTATGTTTGTTTCAACTTTCTACGAAAAATAGCAAGCTCACGAATGAAGTTTGAAATTGGTATTTATCAAGGAATAACGACTATCTTTAAACTTGCGCATTTTTTTTATTTTTTTTTATGTTTACATTGGTGAAACGTTATAAAGGTAGGATGTATTTGATAGAAAATTTCCTGCTCAATTGAGTGGTGTTTGTTTCAACTTTCTGCGATCAATAGCAAGCTCACGAATGAAGTTTGAAGTTGGCATTTATCAAAGAATAACGACTATCTTTAAACTTGCGTATTTTTTTGATTTTTTTATGTTTACATTGGTGAAACGTTATAAAGGTAGGATGTATTTGATAGAAAATTTCCTGCTCAATCGAGTGGTGTTTGTTTCAACTTTCTACGATCAATAGCAAGCTCAAGAATGAAGTTTGAAATTGGTATTTATCAAGGAATAACGACTATCTTTAAACTTGCGTATTTTTTTGATTTTTTTATGTTTACATTAGTAAAACGTTATAAAGGTAGGATGTGTTTGATAGAAAATTTCCTGCTCAATCGAGTGGTGTTTGTTTCAACTTTCTACGAAAAATAGCAAGCTCACGAATGAAGTTTGAAATTGGTATTTATCAAAGAATAACGACTATCTTTAAACTTGCGTATTTTTTTGATTTTTTTATGTTTATATTAGTGAAACGTTATAAAGGTAGGATGTGTTTGATAGAAAATTTCCTGCTCAATCGAGCGGTGTTTGTTTCAACTTTCTATTAAAAATAGCAAGCTCAAGAATGAAGTTTGAAATTGGTATTTATCAAGGAATAACGACTATCTTTAAACTTGCGTATTTTTTTGATTTTTTTATGTTTACATTAGTAAAACGTTATAAAGGTAGGATGTGTTTGATAGAAAATTTTCTGCTCAATCGAGTGGTGTTTGTTTCAACTTTCTACGAAAAATAGCAAGCTCAAGAATGAAGTTTGAAATTGGTATTTATCAAGGAATAACGACTATCTTTAAACTTGCGTATTTTTTTGATTTTTTTATGTTTACATTAGTAAAACGTTATAAAGGTAGGATGTGTTTGATAGAAAATTTCCTGCTCAATTGAGTGGTGTTTGTTTCAACTTTCTACGATCAATAGCAAGCTCACGAATGAAGTTTGAAGTTGGCATTTATCAAAGAATAACGACTATCTTTAAACTTGCGTATTTTTTTGAATTTTTTATGTTTACATTAGTAAAACGTTATAAAGATAGGATGTGTTTGATAGAAAATTTCCTGCTCAATCGAGTGGTGTTTGTTTTAAGTTTCTACGATCAATAGCAAGCTCACGAATGAAGTTTGAAATTGGTATTTATCAAGGAATAACAACTATCTTTAAACTTGCGTATTTTTTTATTTTTTTTATGTTTACATTGGTGAAACGTAATAAAAGTAGAATGTATTTGATAGAAAATTTCCTGCTCAATCGAGTGGTGTTTGTTTCAACTTTCTACGATCAATAGCAAGCTCACAAATGAAGTTTGAAGTTGTTATTTATCAAAGAATAACGACTATCTTTAAACTTGCGTATTTTTTTGATTTTTTTTATGTTTACATTAGTGAAACGTTATAAAGGTAGGATGTGTTTGATAGAAAATTTTCTGCTCAATCGAGTGGTGTTTGTTTCAACTTTCTACGATAAATAGCAAGCTCAAGAATGAAGTTTGAAATTGGTATTTATCAAGGAATAACGACTATCTTTAAACTTGCGTATTTTTTTGATTTTTTTTATGTTTACATTGGTGGAACGTTACAAAGGTAGGATGCATTTATTAGAAAATTTCCTGCTCAATCGAGTGGTGTGTGCTTCAACTTTCTGCGATAAATAGCGAGCTCAAGAATGAAGTTTGAAATTGATATTTATCAAGGAATAACGGCTATCTTTAAACTTGCGTATTTTTTTGATTTTTTTTATGTTTACATTAGTGAAACGTTATAAAGGTAGGATGTATTTAATAGAAAATTTCCTGCTCAATCGAGTGGTGTTTGTTTCAACTTTCTACGATCAATAGCAAGCTCACGAATGAAGTTTGAAGTTGGCATTTATCAAAGAATAACGACTATCTTTAAACTTGCGTATTTTTTTGATTTTTTTATGTTTACATTGGTGAAACGTTATAAAGGTAGGATGTATTTGATAGAAAATTTTTTGCTCAATCGAGTGGTGTTTGTTTCAACTTTCTACGATCAATAGCAAGCTCACGAATGAAGTGTGAAGTTGGTATTTATCAAAGAATAACGACTATCTTTAAACTTGCGTATTTTTTTGATTTTTTTATGTTTACATTAGTAAAACGTTATAAAGGTAGGATGTGTTTGATAGAAAATTTCCTGCTCAATCGAGTGGTGTTTGTTTCAACTTTCTACGAAAAATAGCAAGCTCACGAATGAAGTTTGAAATTGGTATTTATCAAAGAATAACGACTATCTTTAAACTTGCGTATTTTTTTGATTTTTTTATGTTTATATTAGTGAAACGTTATAAAGGTAGGATGTGTTTGATAGAAAATTTCCTGCTCAATCGAGCGGTGTTTGTTTCAACTTTCTACGAAAAATAGCAAGCTCAAGAATGAAGTTTGAAATTGGTATTTATCAAGGAATAACGACTATCTTTAAACTTGCGTATTTTTTTGATTTTTTTATGTTTACATTAGTAAAACGTTATAAAGGTAGGATGTGTTTGATAGAAAATTTTCTGCTCAATCGAGTGGTGTTTGTTTCAACTTTCTACGAAAAATAGCAAGCTCAAGAATGAAGTTTGAAATTGGTATTTGACAAGGAATAACGACTATCTTTAAACTTGCGTATTTTTTTGATTTTTTTATGTTTACATTAGTAAAACGTTATAAAGGTAGGATGTGTTTGATAGAAAATTTCCTGCTCAATTGAGTGGTGTTTGTTTCAACTTTCTACGATCAATAGCAAGCTCACGAATGAAGTTTGAAGTTGGCATTTATCAAAGAATAACGACTATCTTTAAACTTGCGTATTTTTTTGAATTTTTTTATGTTTACATTAGTGAAACGTTTTAAAGGTAGGATGTATTTGATAGAAAATTTCCTGCTCAATCGAGTGGTGTTTGTTTCAACTTTCTACAATCAATAGCAAGCTCACGAATGAAGTTTGAAGTTGGTATTTATCAAAGAATAACGACTATCTTTAAACTTGCGTATTTTTTTGATTTTTTTATGTTTATATTAGTGAAACGTTATAAAGGTAGGATGTGTTTGATAGAAAATTTCCTGCTCAATCGAGTGGTGTTTGTTTCAACTTTCTACGATAAATAGCAAGCTCAAGAATGAAGTTTGAAATTGGTATTTATCAAGGAATAACGACTATCTTTAAACTTGCGTATTTTTTTGATTTTTTTATGTTTACATTAGTGAAACGTTATAAAGGTAGGATGTGTTTGATAGAAAATTTCCTGCTTAATCGAGTGGTGTTTGTTTCAACTTTCTACGATCAATCGCAAGCTCACGAATGAAGTTTGAAATTGGTATTTATCAAGGAATAACGACTATTTTTAAACTTGCGTATTTTTTTTATTTTTTTATGTTTACATTAGTAAAACGTTATAAAGGTAGGATGTGTTTGATAGAAAATTTCCTGCTCAATCGAGTTATGTTTGTTTCAACTTTCTACGAAAAATAGCAAGCTCACGAATGAAGTTTGAAATTGGTATTTATCAAGGAATAACGACTATCTTTAAACTTGCGTATTTTTTTTATTTTTTTTATGTTTACATTGGTGAAACGTTATAAAGGTAGGATGTATTTGATAGAAAATTTCCTGCTCAATTGAGTGGTGTTTGTTTCAACTTTCTGCGATCAATAGCAAGCTCACGAATGAAGTTTGAAATTGGCATTTATCAAAGAATAACGACTATCTTTAAACTTGCGTATTTTTTTGATTTTTTTATGTTTACATTGGTGAAACGTTATAAAGGTAGGATGTATTTGATAGAAAATTTTTTGCTCAATCGAGTGGTGTTTGTTTCAACTTTCTACGATCAATAGCAAGCTCACGAATGAAGTGTGAAGTTGGTATTTATCAAACAATAACGACTATCTTTAAACTTGCGTATTTTTTTGATTTTTTTATGTTTACATTAGTAAAACGTTATAAAGGTAGGATGTGTTTGATAGAAAATTTCCTGCTCAATCGAGTGGTGTTTGTTTCAACTTTCTACGAAAAATAGCAAGCTCACGAATGAAGTTTGAAATTGGTATTTATCAAAGAATAACGACTATCTTTAAACTTGCGTATTTTTTTGATTTTTTTATGTTTATATTAGTGAAACGTTATAAAGGTAGGATGTGTTTGATAGAAAATTTCCTGCTCAATCGAGCGGTGTTTGTTTCAACTTTCTACGAAAAATAGCAAGCTCAAGAATGAAGTTTGAAATTGGTATTTATCAAGGAATAACGACTATCTTTAAACTTGCGTATTTTTTTGATTTTTTTATGTTTACATTAGTAAAACGTTATAAAGGTAGGATGTGTTTGATAGAAAATTTTCTGCTCAATCGAGTGGTGTTTGTTTCAACTTTCTACGAAAAATAGCAAGCTCAAGAATGAAGTTTGAAATTGGTATTTATCAAGGAATAACGACTATCTTTAAACTTGCGTATTTTTTTGATTTTTTTATGTTTACATTAGTAAAACGTTATAAAGATAGGATGTGTTTGATAGAAAATTTCCTGCTCAATTGAGTGGTGTTTGTTTCAACTTTCTACGATCAATAGCAAGCTCACGAATGAAGTTTGAAGTTGGCATTTATCAAAGAATAACGACTATCTTTAAACTTGCGTATTTTTTTGATTTTTTTATGTTTACATTAGTAAAACGTTATAAAGATAGGATGTGTTTGATAGAAAATTTCCTGCTCAATCGAGTGGTGTTTGTTTTAACTTTCTACGATCAATAGCAAGCTCACGAATGAAGTTTGAAATTGGTATTTATCAAGGAATAACAACTATCTTTAAACTTGCGTATTTTTTTATTTTTTTTATGTTTACATTGGTGAAACGTAATAAAAGTAGAATGTATTTGATAGAAAATTTCCTGCTCAATCGAGTGGTGTTTGTTTCAACTTTCTACGATCAATAGCAAGCTCACAAATGAAGTTTGAAGTTGTTATTTATCAAAGAATAACGACTATCTTTAAACTTGCGTATTTTTTTGATTTTTTTTATGTTTACATTAGTGAAACGTTATAAAGGTAGGATGTGTTTGATAGAAAATTTTCTGCTCAATCGAGTGGTGTTTGTTTCAACTTTCTACGATAAATAGCAAGCTCAAGAATGAAGTTTGAAATTGGTATTTATCAAGTAATAACGACTATCTTTAAACTTGCGTATTTTTTTTATTTTTTTTATGTTTACATTGGTGAAACGTTATAAAGGTAGGATGTATTTGATAGAAAATTTCCTGCTCAATTAAGTGGTGTTTGTTTCAACTTTCTGCGATAAATAGCGAGCTCAAGAATGAAGTTTGAAATTGATATTTATCAAGGAATAACGGCTATCTTTAAACTTGCGTATTTTTTTGATTTTTTTTATGTTTACATTAGTGAAACGTTATAAAGGTAGGATGTATTTAATAGAAAATTTCCTGCTCAATCGAGTGGTGTTTGTTTCAACTTTCTACGATCAATAGCAAGGTCACGAATGAAGTTTGAAGTTGGTATTTATCAAGGAATAACGACTATCTTTAAACTTGCGTATTTTTTTTATTTTTTTTATGTTTACATTGGTGAAACGTTATAAAGGTAGGATGTATTTAATAGAAAATTTCCTGCTCAATCGAGTGGTGTTTGTTTCAACTTTCTACGATCAATAGCAAGCCCACGAATGAAGTTTGAAGTTGGTATTTATCAAAGAATAACGACTATCTTTATACTTGCGTATTTTTTTTATTTTTTTTTATGTTTACATTGGTGGAACGTTATAAAGGTAGGATGTATTTGATAGAAAATTTCCTGCTCAATCGAGTGGTGTTTGTTTCAACTTTCTACGATCAATAGCAAGCTCACGAATGAAGTTTGAAGTTGGTATTTATCAAAGAATAACGACTATCTTTAAACTTGCGTATTTTTTTGATTTTTTTTATGTTTACATTAGTGAAACGTTTTAAAGGTAGGATGTATTTGATAGAAAATTTCCTGCTCAATCGAGTGGTGTTTGTTTCAACTTTCTACAATCAATAGCAAGCTCACGAATGAAGTTTGAAGTTGGTATTTATCAAAGAATAACGACTATCTTTAAACTTGCGTATTTTTTTGATTTTTTTATATTTACATTAGTAAAACGTTATAAAGGTAGGATGTGTTTGATAGAAAATTTCCTGCTCAATCGAGTTATGTTTGTTTCAACTTTCTACGAAAAATAGCAAGCTCACGAATGAAGTTTGAAATTGGTATTTATCAAGGAATAACGACTATCTTTAAACTTGCGCATTCTTTTTATTTTTTTTATGTTTACATTGGTAAAACGTTATAAAGGTAGGATGTGTTTGATAGAAAATTTCCTGCTCAATCGAGTGGTGTTTGTTTCAACTTTCTACGATCAATAGCAAGCTCACAAATGAAGTTTGAAGTTGTTATTTATCAAAGAATAACGACTATTTTTAAACTTGCGTATTTTTTTGATTTTTTTTATGTTTACATTAGTGAAACGTTATAAAGGTAGGATGTGTTTGATAGAAAATTTTCTGCTCAATCGAGTGGTGTTTGTTTCAACTTTCTACGATAAATAGCAAGCTCAAGAATGAAGTTTGAAATTGGTATTTATCAAGGAATAACGACTATCTTTAAACTTGCGTATTTTTTTTATTTTTTTTATGTTTACATTGGTGAAACGTTATAAAGGTAGGATGTATTTGATAGAAAATTTCCTGCTCAATTAAGTGGTGTTTGTTTCAACTTTCTACAATCAATAGCAAGCTTACGAATGAAGTTTGAATTTGGTATTTATCAAAGAATAACGACTATATTTAAACTTGCGTATTTTTTTGATTTTTTTTATGTTTACATTAGTGAAACGTTATAAAGGTAGGATGTGTTTGATAGAAAATTTCCCGCTCAATCGAGTGGTGTTTGCTTCAACTTTCTACGATAAATAGCAAGCTCAAGAATGAAGTTTGAAATTGGTATTTATCAAGGAATAACGACTATGTTTAAACTTGCGTATTTTTTTTATTTTTTTTATGTTTACATTGATGGAACGTTATAAAGGTAGGATGCATTTAATAGAAAATTTGTTGCTCAATCGAGTGATGTTTGTTTCAACTTTTTACGATAAATAGCAAGCTCAAGAATGAAGTTTGAAATTGGTATTTATCAAGGAATAACGACTATCTTTAAACTTGCGTATTTTTTTGATTTTTTTATGTTTACATTAGTGAAACGTTATAAAGGTAGCATGTGTTTGATAGAAAATTTCCTGCTTAATCGAGTGGTGTTTGTTTCAACTTTCTACGATCAATCGCAAGCTCACGAATGAAGTTTGAAATTGGTATTTATCAAGGAATAACGACTATTTTTAAACTTGCGTATTTTTTTTATTTTTTTTATGTTTACATTGGTGAAACGTTATAAAGGTAGGATGTATTTGATAGAAAATTTTTTGCTCAATCGAGTGGTGTTTGTTTCAACTTTCTACGATCAATAGCAAGCTCACGAATGAAGTTTGAAATTGGTATTTATCAAGGAATAACGACTATCTTTAAACTTGCGTATTTTTTTTATTTTTTTTATGTTTACATTGGTGAAAGGTTATAAAGGTAGGATGTATTTGATAGAAAATTTCCTGCTCAATTAAGTGGTGTTTGTTTCAACTTTCTACAATCAATAGCAAGCTTACGAATGAAGTTTGAATTTGGTATTTATCAAAGAATAACGACTATATTTAAACTTGCGTATTTTTTTGATTTTTTTTATGTTTACATTAGTGAAACGTTATAAAGGTAGGATGTGTTTGATAGAAAATTTCCCGCTCAATCGAGTGGTGTTTGCTTCAACTTTCTACGATAAATAGCAAGCTCAAGAATGAAGTTTGAAATTGGTATTTATCAAGGAATAACGACTATGTTTAAACTTGCGTATTTTTTTTATTTTTTTTATGTTTACATTGATGGAACGTTATAAAGGTAGGATGCATTTAATAGAAAATTTCTTGCTCAATCGAGTGATGTTTGTTTCAACTTTTTACGATAAATAGCAAGCTCAAGAATGAAGTTTGAAATTGGTATTTATCAAGGAATAACGACTATCTTTAAACTTGCGTATTTTTTTGATTTTTTTATGTTTACATTAGTGAAACGTTATAAAGGTAGCATGTGTTTGATAGAAAATTTCCTGCTTAATCGAGTGGTGTTTGTTTCAACTTTCTACGATCAATCGCAAGCTCACGAATGAAGTTTGAAATTGGTATTTATCAAGGAATAACGACTATTTTTAAACTTGCGTATTTTTTTTATTTTTTTTATGTTTACATTGGTGAAACGTTATAAAGGTAGGATGTATTTGATAGAAAATTTTTTGCTCAATCGAGTGGTGTTTGTTTCAACTTTCTACGATCAATAGCAAGCTCACGAATGAAGTTTGAAATTGGTATTTATCAAGGAATAACGACTATCTTTAAACTTGCGCATTTTTTTGATTTTTTTTATGTTTACATTAGTGAAACGTTATAAAGGTAGGATGTGTTTGATAGAAAATTTCCTGCTCAATCGAGTGGTGTTTGTTTCAACTTTCTACGAAAAATAGCAAGCTCAAGAATGAAGTTTGAAATTGGTATTTATCAAGGAATAACGACTATCTTTAAACTTGCGTATTTTTTTTATTTTTTTTATGTTTACATTGGCGAAACGTAATAAAAGTAGAATGTATTTGATAGAAAATTTCCTGCTCAATTGAGTGGTGTTTGTTTCAACTTTCTACGATCAATAGCAAGCTCAAGAATAAAGTTTGAAGTTGGTATTTATCAAGGAATAACGACTATCTTTAAACTTGCGTATTTTTTTTATTTTTTTTATGTTTGCATTGGTGGAACGTTACAAAGGTAGGATGCATTTAATAGAAAATTTCCTGCTTAATCGAGTGGTGTGTGCTTCAACTTTCTACGATAAATAGCGAGCTCAAGAATGAAGTTTGAAATTGATATTTATCAAGGAATAACGACTATCTTTAAACTTGCGTATTTTTTTGATTTTTTTTATGTTTACATTAGTGAAACGTTATAAAGGTAGGATGTATTTAATAGAAAATTTCCTGCTCAATCGAGTGGTGTTTGTTTCAACTTTCTACGATCAATAGCAAGCCCACGAATGAAGTTTGAAGTTGGTATTTATCAAAGAATAGCGACTATCTTTAAACTTGCGTATTTTTTTTATTTTTTTTTATGTTTACATTGGTGAAACATTATCAAGGTATGATGTATTTAATAGAAAATTTCCAGCTCAATTGAGTGGTGTTTGTTTCAACTTTCTACGATCAATAGCAAGCTCACGAATGAAGTTTGAAGTTGGTATTTATCAAAGAATAACGACTATCTTTAAACTTGCGTATTTTTTTTATTTTTTTTTATGTTTACATTGGTGAAACGTTATAAAGGTAGGATGTATTTAATAGAAAATTTTCAGCTCAATTGAGTGGTGTTTGTTTCAACTTTCTACGATCAATAGCAAGCTCACGAATGAAGTTTGAAATTGGTATTTATCAAGGAATAACGACTATCTTTAAACTTGCGTATTTTTTTTATTTTTTTTATGTTTACATTGGTGAAACGTTATAAAGGTAGGATGTATTTGATAGAAAATTTTTTGCTCAATCGAGTGGTGTTTGTTTCAACTTTCTACGATCAATAGCAAGCTCAAGAATAAAGTTTGAAGTTGGTATTTATCAAGGAATAACAATTATCTTTAAACTTGCGTATTTTTTTATTTTTTTTATGTTTACATTGGTGAAACGTAATGAAAGTAGAATGTATTTGATAGAAAATTTTTTGCTCAATCGAGTGGTGTTTGTTTCAACTTTCTGCGATCAATAGCAAGCTCACAAATGAAGTTTGAATTTGTTATTTATCAAAGAATAACGACTATCTTTAAACTTGCGTATTTTTTTGATTTTTTTTATGTTTACATTAGTGAAACGTTATAAAGGTAGGATGTATTTGATAGAAAATTTCCTGCCCAATTAAGTGGTGTTTGTTTCAACTTTCTACAATCAATAGCAAGCTCACGAATGAAGTTTGAATTTGGTATTTATCAAAGAATAACGACTATCTTTAAACTTGCGTATTTTTTTGATTTTTTTTATGTTTACATTAGTGAAACGTTATAAAGGTAGGATGTATTTAATAGAAAATTTCCTGCTCAATCGAGTGGTGTTTGTTTCAACTTTCTACGATCAATAGCAAGCTCACGAATGAAGTTTGAAGTTGGTATTTATCAAGGAATAACGACTATCTTTAAACTTGCGTATTTTTTTTATTTTTTTTATGTTTACATTGGTGAAACGTTATAAGGGTAGGATGTATTTAATAGAAAATTTCCTGCTCAATCGAGTGGTGTTTGTTTCAACTTTCTACGATAAATAGAAAGCTCACGAATGAAGTTTGAAGTTGGTATTTATCAAGGAATAACGACTATCTTTAAACTTGCGTATTTTTTTTATTTTTTTTATGTTTACATTGGTGAAACGTTATAAAGGTAGGATGTATTTAATAGAAAATTTCCTGCTCAATCGAGTGGTGTTTGTTTCAAATTTCTACGAAAAATAGCAAGCTCAAGAATGAAGTTTGAAATTGGTATTTATCAAGGAATAACGACTATCTTTAAACTTGCGTATTTTTTTGATTTTTTTATGTTTACATTAGTAAAACGTTATAAAGGTAGGATGTGTTTGATAGAAAATTTCCTGCTCAATCGAGTGGTGTTTGTTTCAACTTTCTACGAAAAATAGCAAGCTCAAGAATGAAGTTTGAAATTGGTATTTATCAAGGAATAACGACTATCTTTAAACTTGCGTATTTTTTTGATTTTTTTATGTTTACATTAGTAAAACGTTATAAAGGTAGGATGTGTTTGATAGAAAATTTCCTGCTCAATTGAGTGGTGTTTGTTTCAACTTTCTACGATCAATAGCAAGCTCACGAATGAAGTTTGAAGTTGGCATTTATCAAAGAATAACGACTATCTTTAAACTTGCGTATTTTTTTGATTTTTTTATGTTTACATTAGTAACACGTTATAAAGATAGGATGTGTTTGATAGAAAATTTCCTGCTCAATCGAGTGGTGTTTGTTTTAACTTTCTACGATCAATAGCAAGCTCACGAATGAAGTTTGAAATTGGTATTTATCAAGGAATAACAACTATCTTTAAACTTGCGTATTTTTTTATTTTTTTTATGTTTACATTGGTGAAACGTAATAAAAGTAGAATGTATTTGATAGAAAATTTCCTGCTCAATCGAGTGGTGTTTGTTTCAACTTTCTACGATAAATAGCAAGCTCAAGAATGAAGTTTGAAATTGGTATTTATCAAGGAATAACGACTATCTTTAAACTTGCGTATTTTTTTGATTTTTTTATGTTTACATTAGTGAAACGTTATAAAGGTAGGATGTGTTTGATAGAAAATTTCCTGCTTAATCGAGTGGTGTTTGTTTCAACTTTCTACGATCAATCGCAAGCTCACGAATGAAGTTTGAAATTGGTATTTATCAAGGAATAACGACTATTTTTAAACTTGCGTATTTTTTTATTTTTTTTATGTTTACATTGGTGAAACGTTATAAAGGTAGGATGTATTTGATAGAAAATTTTTTGCTCAATCGAGTGGTGTTTGTTTCAACTTTCTACGATCAATAGCAAGCTCACGAATGAAGTGTGAAGTTGGTATTTATCAAAGAATAACGACTATCTTTAAACTTGCGTATTTTTTTGATTTTTTTATGTTTACATTAGTAAAACGTTATAAAGGTAGGATGTGTTTGATAGAAAATTTCCTGCTCAATCGAGTTATGTTTGTTTCAACTTTCTACGAAAAATAGCAAGCTCACGAATGAAGTTTGAAATTGGTATTTATCAAGGAATAACGACTATCTTTAAACTTGCGCATTTTTTTTATTTTTTTTTATGTTTACATTGGTGAAACGTTATAAAGGTAGGATGTATTTGATAGAAAATTTCCTGCTCAATTGAGTGGTGTTTGTTTCAACTTTCTGCGATCAATAGCAAGCTCACGAATGAAGTTTGAAGTTGGCATTTATCAAAGAATAACGACTATCTTTAAACTTGCGTATTTTTTTGATTTTTTTATGTTTACATTGGTGAAACGTTATAAAGGTAGGATGTATTTGATAGAAAATTTCCTGCTCAATCGAGTGGTGTTTGTTTCAACTTTCTACGAAAAATAGCAAGCTCACGAATGAAGTTTGAAATTGGTATTTATCAAAGAATAACGACTATCTTTAAACTTGCGTATTTTTTTGATTTTTTTATGTTTATATTAGTGAAACGTTATAAAGGTAGGATGTGTTTGATAGAAAATTTCCTGCTCAATCGAGCGGTGTTTGTTTCAACTTTCTACGAAAAATAGCAAGCTCAAGAATGAAGTTTGAAATTGGTATTTATCAAGGAATAACGACTATCTTTAAACTTGCGTATTTTTTTGATTTTTTTATGTTTACATTAGTAAAACGTTATAAAGGTAGGATGTGTTTGATAGAAAATTTCCTGCTCAATCGAGTGGTGTTTGTTTCAACTTTCTACGAAAAATAGCAAGCTCACGAATGAAGTTTGAAATTGGTATTTATCAAAGAATAACGACTATCTTTAAACTTGCGTATTTTTTTGATTTTTTTATGTTTATATTAGTGAAACGTTATAAAGGTAGGATGTGTTTGATAGAAAATTTCCTGCTCAATCGAGCGGTGTTTGTTTCAACTTTCTACGAAAAATAGCAAGCTCAAGAATGAAGTTTGAAATTGGTATTTATCAAGGAATAACGACTATCTTTAAACTTGCGTATTTTTTTGATTTTTTTATGTTTACATTAGTAAAACGTTATAAAGGTAGGATGTGTTTGATAGAAAATTTTCTGCTCAATCGAGTGGTGTTTGTTTCAACTTTCTACGAAAAATAGCAAGCTCAAGAATGAAGTTTGAAATTGGTATTTATCAAGGAATAACGACTATCTTTAAACTTGCGTATTTTTTTGATTTTTTTATGTTTACATTAGTAAAACGTTATAAAGGTAGGATGTGTTTGATAGAAAATTTCCTGCTCAATTGAGTGGTGTTTGTTTCAACTTTCTACGATCAATAGCAAGCTCACGAATGAAGTTTGAAGTTGGCATTTATCAAAGAATAACGACTATCTTTAAACTTGCGTATTTTTTTGAATTTTTTATGTTTACATTAGTAAAACGTTATAAAGATAGGATGTGTTTGATAGAAAATTTCCTGCTCAATCGAGTGGTGTTTGTTTTAAGTTTCTACGATCAATAGCAAGCTCACGAATGAAGTTTGAAATTGGTATTTATCAAGGAATAACAACTATCTTTAAACTTGCGTATTTTTTTATTTTTTTTATGTTTACATTGGTGAAACGTAATAAAAGTAGAATGTATTTGATAGAAAATTTCCTGCTCAATCGAGTGGTGTTTGTTTCAACTTTCTACGATCAATAGCAAGCTCACAAATGAAGTTTGAAGTTGTTATTTATCAAAGAATAACGACTATCTTTAAACTTGCGTATTTTTTTGATTTTTTTTATGTTTACATTAGTGAAACGTTATAAAGGTAGGATGTGTTTGATAGAAAATTTTCTGCTCAATCGAGTGGTGTTTGTTTCAACTTTCTACGATAAATAGCAAGCTCAAGAATGAAGTTTGAAATTGGTATTTATCAAGGAATAACGACTATCTTTAAACTTGCGTATTTTTTTGATTTTTTTTATGTTTACATTGGTGGAACGTTACAAAGGTAGGATGCATTTATTAGAAAATTTCCTGCTCAATCGAGTGGTGTGTGCTTCAACTTTCTGCGATAAATAGCGAGCTCAAGAATGAAGTTTGAAATTGATATTTATCAAGGAATAACGGCTATCTTTAAACTTGCGTATTTTTTTGATTTTTTTTATGTTTACATTAGTGAAACGTTATAAAGGTAGGATGTATTTAATAGAAAATTTCCTGCTCAATCGAGTGGTGTTTGTTTCAACTTTCTACGATCAATAGCAAGCTCACGAATGAAGTTTGAAGTTGGCATTTATCAAAGAATAACGACTATCTTTAAACTTGCGTATTTTTTTGATTTTTTTATGTTTACATTGGTGAAACGTTATAAAGGTAGGTTGTATTTGATAGAAAATTTTTTGCTCAATCGAGTGGTGTTTGTTTCAACTTTCTACGATCAATAGCAAGCTCACGAATGAAGTGTGAAGTTGGTATTTATCAAAGAATAACGACTATCTTTAAACTTGCGTATTTTTTTGATTTTTTTATGTTTACATTAGTAAAACGTTATAAAGGTAGGATGTGTTTGATAGAAAATTTCCTGCTCAATCGAGTGGTGTTTGTTTCAACTTTCTACGAAAAATAGCAAGCTCACGAATGAAGTTTGAAATTGGTATTTATCAAAGAATAACGACTATCTTTAAACTTGCGTATTTTTTTGATTTTTTTATGTTTATATTAGTGAAACGTTATAAAGGTAGGATGTGTTTGATAGAAAATTTCCTGCTCAATCGAGCGGTGTTTGTTTCAACTTTCTACGAAAAATAGCAAGCTCAAGAATGAAGTTTGAAATTGGTATTTATCAAGGAATAACGACTATCTTTAAACTTGCGTATTTTTTTGATTTTTTTATGTTTACATTAGTAAAACGTTATAAAGGTAGGATGTGTTTGATAGAAAATTTTCTGCTCAATCGAGTGGTGTTTGTTTCAACTTTCTACGAAAAATAGCAAGCTCAAGAATGAAGTTTGAAATTGGTATTTGACAAGGAATAACGACTATCTTTAAACTTGCGTATTTTTTTGATTTTTTTATGTTTACATTAGTAAAACGTTATAAAGGTAGGATGTGTTTGATAGAAAATTTCCTGCTCAATTGAGTGGTGTTTGTTTCAACTTTCTACGATCAATAGCAAGCTCACGAATGAAGTTTGAAGTTGGCATTTATCAAAGAATAACGACTATCTTTAAACTTGCGTATTTTTTTGAATTTTTTATGTTTACATTAGTAAAACGTTATAAAGATAGGATGTGTTTGATAGAAAATTTCCTGCTCAATCGAGTGGTGTTTGTTTCAACTTTCTACGATCAATAGCAAGCTCACGAATGAAGTTTGAAATTGGTATTTATCAAGGAATAACGACTATCTTTAAACTTGCGCATTTTTTTGATTTTTTTTATGTTTACATTAGTGAAACGTTATAAAGGTAGGATGTGTTTGATAGAAAATTTCCTGCTCAATCGAGTGGTGTTTGTTTCAACTTTCTACGAAAAATAGCAAGCTCAAGAATGAAGTTTGAAATTGGTATTTATCAAGGAATAACGACTATCTTTAAACTTGCGTATTTTTTTTATTTTTTTTATGTTTACATTGGCGAAACGTAATAAAAGTAGAATGTATTTGATAGAAAATTTCCTGCTCAATTGAGTGGTGTTTGTTTCAACTTTCTACGATCAATAGCAAGCTCAAGAATAAAGTTTGAAGTTGGTATTTATCAAGGAATAACGACTATCTTTAAACTTGCGTATTTTTTTTATTTTTTTTATGTTTGCATTGGTGGAACGTTACAAAGGTAGGATGCATTTAATAGAAAATTTCCTGCTTAATCGAGTGGTGTGTGCTTCAACTTTCTACGATAAATAGCGAGCTCAAGAATGAAGTTTGAAATTGATATTTATCAAGGAATAACGACTATCTTTAAACTTGCGTATTTTTTTGATTTTTTTTATGTTTACATTAGTGAAACGTTATAAAGGTAGGATGTATTTAATAGAAAATTTCCTGCTTAATCGAGTGGTGTTTGTTTCAACTTTCTACGATCAATCGCAAGCTCACGAATGAAGTTTGAAATTGGTATTTATCAAGGAATAACGACTATTTTTAAACTTGCGTATTTTTTTTATTTTTTTTATGTTTACATTGGTGAAACGTTATAAAGGTAGGATGTATTTGATAGAAAATTTTTTGCTCAATCGAGTGGTGTTTGTTTCAACTTTCTACGATCAATAGCAAGCTCACGAATGAAGTTTGAAATTGGTATTTATCAAGGAATAACGACTATCTTTAAACTTGCGTATTTTTTTTATTTTTTTTATGTTTACATTGGTGAAACGTTATAAAGGTAGGATGTATTTGATAGAAAATTTCCTGCTCAATTAAGTGGTGTTTGTTTCAACTTTCTACAATCAATAGCAAGCTTACGAATGAAGTTTGAATTTGGTATTTATCAAAGAATAACGACTATATTTAAACTTGCGTATTTTTTTGATTTTTTTTATGTTTACATTAGTGAAACGTTATAAAGGTAGGATGTGTTTGATAGAAAATTTCCCGCTTAATCGAGTGGTGTTTGCTTCAACTTTCTACGATAAATAGCAAGCTCAAGAATGAAGTTTGAAATTGGTATTTATCAAGGAATAACGACTATGTTTAAACTTGCGTATTTTTTTTATTTTTTTTTGTTTACATTGATGGAACGTTATAAAGGTAGGATGCATTTAATAGAAAATTTTTTGCTCAATCGAGTGGTGTTTGTTTCAACTTTCTACGATCAATAGCAAGCTCACGAATGAAGTGTGAAGTTGGTATTTATCAAAGAATAACGACTATCTTTAAACTTGCGTATTTTTTTGATTTTTTTATGTTTACATTAGTAAAACGTTATAAAGGTAGGATGTGTTTGATAGAAAATTTCCTGCTCAATCGAGTGGTGTTTGTTTCAACTTTCTACGAAAAATAGCAAGCTCACGAATGAAGTTTGAAATTGGTATTTATCAAAGAATAACGACTATCTTTAAACTTGCGTATTTTTTTGATTTTTTTATGTTTATATTAGTGAAACGTTATAAAGGTAGGATGTGTTTGATAGAAAATTTCCTGCTCAATCGAGCGGTGTTTGTTTCAACTTCCTACGAAAAATAGCAAGCTCAAGAATGAAGTTTGAAATTGGTATTTATCAAGGAATAACGACTATCTTTAAACTTGCGTATTTTTTTGATTTTTTTATGTTTACATTAGTAAAACGTTATAAAGGTAGGATGTGTTTGATAGAAAATTTTCTGCTCAATCGAGTGGTGTTTGT
The DNA here is from genome assembly GCA_029207805.1 of Tribolium confusum. Classification (NCBI taxonomy): domain Eukaryota; kingdom Metazoa; phylum Arthropoda; class Insecta; order Coleoptera; family Tenebrionidae; genus Tribolium; species Tribolium confusum. The sequence continues at coordinate 33,170,556 of JALGAY010000005.1, forward strand.
TTCAACTTTCTACGAAAAATAGCAAGCTCAAGAATGAAGTTTGAAATTGGTATTTATCAAGGAATAACGACTATCTTTAAACTTGCGTATTTTTTTGAATTTTTTATGTTTACATTAGTAAAACGTTATAAAGATAGGATGTGTTTGATAGAAAATTTCCTGCTCAATCGAGTGGTGTTTGTTTTAACTTTCTACGATCAATAGCAAGCTCACGAATGAAGTTTGAAATTGGTATTTATCAAGGAATAACAACTATCTTTAAACTTGCGTATTTTTTTATTTTTTTTATGTTTACATTGGTGAAACGTAATAAAAGTAGAATGTATTTGATAGAAAATTTCCTGCTCAATCGAGTGGTGTTTGTTTCAACTTTCTACGATCAATAGCAAGCTCACAAATGAAGTTTGAAGTTGTTATTTATCAAAGAATAACGACTATCTTTAAACTTGCGTATTTTTTTGATTTTTTTTATGTTTACATTGGTGAAACGTTATAAAGGTAGGATGTATTTGATAGAAAATTTCCTGCTCAATTAAGTGGTGTTTGTTTCAACTTTCTACAATCAATAGCAAGCTCACGAATGAAGTTTGAATTTGGTATTTATCAAAGAATAACGACTATCTTTAAACTTGCGTATTTTTTTGATTTTTTTTATGTTTACATTGGTGGAACGTTACAAAGGTAGGATGCATTTATTAGAAAATTTCCTGCTCAATCGAGTGGTGTGTGCTTCAACTTTCTGCGATAAATAGCGAGCTCAAGAATGAAGTTTGAAATTGATATTTATCAAGGAATAACGGCTATCTTTAAACTTGCGTATTTTTTTGATTTTTTTTATGTTTACATTAGTGAAACGTTATAAAGGTAGGATGTATTTAATAGAAAATTTCCTGCTCAATCGAGTGGTGTTTGTTTCAACTTTCTACGATCAATAGCAAGCTCACGAATGAAGTTTGAAGTTGGCATTTATCAAAGAATAACGACTATCTTTAAACTTGCGTATTTTTTTGATTTTTTTATGTTTACATTGGTGAAACGTTATAAAGGTAGGATGTATTTGATAGAAAATTTTTTGCTCAATCGAGTGGTGTTTGTTTCAACTTTCTACGATCAATAGCAAGCTCACGAATGAAGTGTGAAATTGGTATTTATCAAAGAATAACGACTATCTTTAAACTTGCGTATTTTTTTGATTTTTTTATGTTTACATTAGTAAAACGTTATAAAGGTAGGATGTGTTTGATAGAAAATTTCCTGCTCAATCGAGTGGTGTTTGTTTCAACTTTCTACGAAAAATAGCAAGCTCACGAATGAAGTTTGAAATTGGTATTTATCAAAGAATAACGACTATCTTTAAACTTGCGTATTTTTTTGATTTTTTTATGTTTACATTAGTAAAACGTTATAAAGGTAGGATGTGTTTGATAGAAAATTTTCTGCTCAATCGAGTGGTGTTTGTTTCAACTTTCTACGAAAAATAGCAAGCTCAAGAATGAAGTTTGAAATTGGTATTTATCAAGGAATAACGACTATCTTTAAACTTGCGTATTTTTTTGATTTTTTTAGGTTTACATTAGTAAAACGTTATAAAGGTAGGATGTGTTTGATAGAAAATTTCCTGCTCAATTGAGTGGTGTTTGTTTCAACTTTCTACGATCAATAGCAAGCTCACGAATGAAGTTTGAAGTTGGCATTTATCAAAGAATAACGACTATATTTAAACTTGCGTATTTTTTTGAATTTTTTATGTTTACATTAGTAAAACGTTATAAAGATAGGATGTGTTTGATAGAAAATTTCCTGCTCAATCGAGTGGTGTTTGTTTCAACTTTCTACGATCAATAGCAAGCTCACGAATGAAGTTTGAAATTGGTATTTATCAAGGAATAACAACTATCTTTAAACTTGCGTATTTTTTTATTTTTTTTATGTTTACATTAGTAAAACGTTATAAAGATAGGATGTGTTTGATAGAAAATTTCCTGCTCAATCGAGTGGTGTTTGTTTTAACTTTTTACGATCAATAGCAAGCTCACGAATGAAGTTTGAAATTGGTATTTATCAAGGAATAACAACTATCTTTAAACTTGCGTATTTTTTTTATTTTTTTTATGTTTACATTGGTGAAACGTTATAAAGGTAGGATGTATTTGATAGAAAATTTTTTGCTCAATCGAGTGGTGTTTGTTTCAACTTTCTACGATCAATAGCAAGCTCACGAATGAAGTTTGAAATTGGTATTTATCAAGGAATAACAACTATCTTTAAACTTGCGTATTTTTTTATTTTTTTTATGTTTACATTAGTAAAACGTTATAAAGATAGGATGTGTTTGATAGAAAATTTCCTGCTCAATCGAGTGGTGTTTGTTTTAACTTTTTACGATCAATAGCAAGCTCACGAATGAAGTTTGAAATTGGTATTTATCAAGGAATAACAACTATCTTTAAACTTGCGTATTTTTTTTATTTTTTTTATGTTTACATTGGTGAAACGTTATAAAGGTAGGATGTATTTGATAGAAAATTTTTTGCTCAATCGAGTGGTGTTTGTTTCAACTTTCTACGATCAATAGCAAGCTCACGAATGAAGTTTGAAATTGATATTTATCAAGGAATAACGACTATCTTTAAACTTGCGCATTTTTTTGATTTTTTTTATGTTTACATTAGTGAAACGTTATAAAGGTAGGATGTGTTTGATAGAAAATTTCCTGCTCAATCGAGTGGTGTTTGTTTCAACTTTCTACGAAAAATAGCAAGCTCAAGAATGAAGTTTGAAATTGGTATTTATCAAGGAATAACGACTATCTTTAAACTTGCGTATTTTTTTTATTTTTTTTATGTTTACATTGGCGAAACGTAACAAAAGTAGAATGTATTTGATAGAAAATTTCCTGCTCAATTGAGTGGTGTTTGTTTCAACTTTCTACGATCAATAGCACGCTCAAGAATAAAGTTTGAAGTTGGTATTTATCAAGGAATAACGACTATCTTTAAACTTGCGTATTTTTTTTATTTTTTTTATGTTTGCATTGGTGGAACGTTACAAAGGTAGGATGCATTTAATAGAAAATTTCCTGCTTAATCGAGTGGTGTGTGCTTCAACTTTCTACGATAAATAGCGAGCTCAAGAATGAAGTTTGAAATTGATATTTATCAAGGAATAACGACTATCTTTAAACTTGCGTATTTTTTTGATTTTTTTTATGTTTACATTAGTGAAACGTTATAAAGGTAGGATGTATTTAATAGAAAATTTCCTGCTTAATCGAGTGGTGTTTGTTTCAACTTTCTACGATCAATCGCAAGCTCACGAATGAAGTTTGAAATTGGTATTTATCAAGGAATAACGACTATTTTTAAACTTGCGTATTTTTTTTATTTTTTTTATGTTTACATTGGTGAAACGTTATAAAGGTAGGATGTATTTGATAGAAAATTTTTTGCTCAATCGAGTGGTGTTTGTTTCAACTTTCTACGATCAATAGCAAGCTCACGAATGAAGTTTGAAATTGGTATTTATCAAGGAATAACGACTATCTTTAAACTTGCGTATTTTTTTTATTTTTTTTATGTTTACATTGGTGAAACGTTATAAAGGTAGGATGTATTTGATAGAAAATTTCCTGCTCAATTAAGTGGTGTTTGTTTCAACTTTCTACAATCAATAGCAAGCTTACGAATGAAGTTTGAATTTGGTATTTATCAAAGAATAACGACTATATTTAAACTTGCGTATTTTTTTGATTTTTTTTATGTTTACATTAGTGAAACGTTATAAAGGTAGGATGTGTTTGATAGAAAATTTCCCGCTCAATCGAGTGGTGTTTGCTTCAACTTTCTACGATAAATAGCAAGCTCAAGAATGAAGTTTGAAATTGGTATTTATCAAGGAATAACGACTATGTTTAAACTTGCGCATTTTTTTTATTTTTTTTATGTTTACATTGATGGAACGTTATAAAGGTAGGATGCATTTAATAGAAAATTTCTTGCTCAATCGAGTGATCTTTGTTTCAACTTTTTACGATAAATAGCAAGCTCAAGAATGAAGTTTGAAATTGGTATTTATCAAGGAATAACGACTATGTTTAAACTTGCGTATTTTTTTTATTTTTTTTATGTTTACATTGGTGAAACGTTATAAAGGTATGATGTTTTTAATGGAAAATTTCCAGCTCAATCGAGTGGTGTTTGTTTCAACTTTCTGCGATCAATAGCAAGCTCACGAATGAAGTTTGAAGTTGGTATTTATCAAAGAATAACGACTATCTTTAAACTTGCGTATTTTTTTGATTTTTTTTATGTTTACATTAGTGAAACGTTATAAAGGTAGAATGTATTTAATAGAAAATTTCCTGCTCAATCGAGTGGTGTTTGCTTCAACTTTCTACGATCAATAGCAAGCTCACGAATGAAGTTTGAAGTTGGTATTTATCAAGGAATAACGACTATCTTTAAACTTGCGTATTTTTTTTATTTTTTTTATGTTTACATTGGTGAAACGTTATAAAGGTAGGATGTATTTAATAGAAAATTTCCTGCTCAATCGAGTGGTGTTTGTTTCAACTTTCTACGATCAATAGCAAGCTCAAGAATGAAGTTTGAAATTTGTATTTATCAAGGAATAACGACTATCTTTAAACTTGCGTATTTTTTTTATTTTTTTTTATGTTTACATTGGTGGAACGTTATAAAGGTAGGATGTATTTAATAGAAATTTTCCTGCTCAATCGAGTGGTGTTTGTTTCAACTTTCTACGATCAATAGCAAGCTCAAGAATGAAGTTTGAAATTGGTATTTATCAAGGAATAACGACTATCTTTAAACTTGCGTATTTTTTTTATTTTTTTATGTTTACATTGGTGAAACGTTATAAAGGTATGATGTTTTTAATGGAAAATTTCCAGCTCAATCGAGTGGTGTTTGTTTCAACTTTCTGCGATCAATAGCAAGCTCACGAATGAAGTTTGAAGTTGGTATTTATCAAAGAATAACGACTATCTTTAAACTTGCGTATTTTTTTGATTTTTTTTATGTTTACATTAGTGAAACGTTATAAAGGTAGAATGTATTTAATAGAAAATTTCCTGCTCAATCGAGTGGTGTTTGCTTCAACTTTCTACGATCAATAGCAAGCTCACGAATGAAGTTTGAAGTTGGTATTTATCAAGGAATAACGACTATCTTTAAACTTGCGTATTTTTTTTATTTTTTTTATGTTTACATTGGTGAAACGTTATAAAGGTAGGATGTATTTAATAGAAAATTTCCTGCTCAATCGAGTGGTGTTTGTTTCAACTTTCTACGATCAATAGCAAGCTCAAGAATGAAGTTTGAAATTGGTATTTATCAAGGAATAACGACTATCTTTAAACTTGCGTATTTTTTTTATTTTTTTTATGTTTACATTGGTGAAACGTTATAAAGGTAGGATGTATTTAATAGAAAATTTCCTGCTCAATCGAGTGGTGTTTGTTTCAACTTTCTACGATCAATAGCAAGCTCAAGAATGAAGTTTGAAATTGGTATTTATCAAGGAATAACGACTATCTTTAAACTTGCGTATTTTTTTTATTTTTTTTATGTTTACATTGGTGAAACGTTATAAAGGTAGGATGTATTTAATAGAAATTTTCCTGCTCAATCGAGTGGTGTTTGTTTCAACTTTCTACGATCAATAGCAAGCTCAAGAATGAAGTTTGAAATTGGTATTTATCAAGGAATAACGACTATCTTTAAACTTGCGTATTTTTTTTATTTTTTTTTATGTTTACATTGGTGGAACGTTATAAAGGTAGGATGTATTTAATAGAAATTTTCCTGCTCAATCGAGTGGTGTTTGTTTCAACTTTCTACGATCAATAGCAAGCTCAAGAATGAAGTTTGAAATTGGTATTTATCAAGGAATAACGACTATCTTTAAACTTGCGTATTTTTTTTATTTTTTTATGTTTACATTGGTGAAACGTTATAAAGGTATGATGTTTTTAATGGAAAATTTCCAGCTCAATCGAGTGGTGTTTGTTTCAACTTTCTGCGATCAATAGCAAGCTCACGAATGAAGTTTGAAGTTGGTATTTATCAAAGAATAACGACTATCTTTAAACTTGCGCATTTTTTTGATTTTTTTATGTTTACATTAGTGAAACGTTATAAAGGTAAGATGTATTTAATAGAAAATTTCCTGCTCAATCGAGTGGTGTTTGTTTCAACTTTCTACGATCAATAGCAAGCTCACGAATGAAGTTTGAAGTTGGTATTTATCAAGGAATAACGACTATCTTTAAACTTGCGTATTTTTTTTTATTTTTTTTATGTTTACATTGGTGAAACGTTATAAAGGTAGGACGTATTTAATAGAAAATTTCCTGCTCAATCGAGTGGTGTTTGTTTCAACTTTCTACGATTAATAGCAAGCTCACGAATGAAGTTTGAAGTTGGTATTTATCAAAGAATAACGACTATCTTTAAACTTGCGTATTTTTTTGATTTTTTTTATGTTTACATTAGTGAAACGTTTTAAAGGTAGGATGTATTTGATAGAAATTTTCCTGCTCAATCAAATGGTGTTTGTCTCAACTTTCTACGATCAATAGCAAGCTCACGAATGAAGTTTGAAGTTGGTATTTATCAAAGAATAACGACTATCTTTAAACTTGCGTATTTTTTTGATTTTTTTATGTTTACATTAGTGAAACGTTATAAAGGTAGGATGTATTTAATAGAAAATTTCCTGCTCAATCGAGTGGTGTTTGTTTCAACTTTCTACAATCAATAGCAAGCTCACGAATGAAGTTTGAAGTTGGTATTTATCAAGGAATAACGACTATCTTTAAACTTGCGTATTTTTTTTATTTTTTTTATGTTTACATTGGCGAAACGTTATAAAGGTAGGATGTATTTGATAGAAAATTTTTTGCTCAATCGAGTGGTGTTTGTTTCAACTTTCTACGATCAATAGCAAGCTCACGAATGAAGTTTGAAGTTGGTATTTATCAAGAAATAACGACTATCTTTAAACTTGCGTATTTTTTTTATTTTTTTTTATGTTTACATTGGTGGAACGTTATAAAGGTAGGATGTATTTAATAGAAAATTTCCTGCTCAATCGAGTGGTGCTTGTTTCGACTTTCTACGGTTAATAGCAAGCTCAAGAATGAAGTTTGAAATTGGTATTTATCAAGGAATAACGACTATCTTTAAACTTGCGTATTTTTTTGATTTTTTTTTATGTTTACATTAGTGAAACGTTTTAAAGGTAGAATGTATTTGATAGAAAATTTCCTGCTCAATCGAGTGGTGTTTGTTTCAACTTTCTACGATAAATAGCAAGCTCACGAATGAAGTTTGAAGTTGGTATTTATCAAGGAATAACGACTATTTTTAAACTTGCGTATTTTTTTTATTTTTTTTATGTTTACATTGGTGAAACTTTATAAAGGTAGGATGTATTTGATAGAAAATTTTTCGCTCAATCGAGTGGTCTTTGTTTCAACTTTCTACGATCAATAGCAAGCTCACGAATGAAGTGTGAAGTTGGTATTTATCAAAGAATACGACTATCTTTAAACTTGCGTATTTTTTTGATTTTTTTATGTTTACATTAGTGAAACGTTATAAAGGTAGGATGTGTTTGATAGAAAATTTCCTGCTCAATCGAGTGGTGTTTGTTTCAACTTTCTACGATAAATAGCAAGCTCAAGAATGAAGTTTGAAATTGGTATTTATCAAGGAATAACGACTATCTTTAAACTTGCGTATTTTTTTTATTTTTTTTATGTTTACATTGGTGAAACGTTATAAAGGTAGGATGTATTTGATAGAAAATTTTTTGCTCAATCGAGTGGTGTTTGTTTCAACTTTCTACGATCAATAGCAAGCTCACGAATGAAGTTTGAAATTGGTATTTATCAAGGAATAACGACTATCTTTAAACTTGCGTATTTTTTTTATTTTTTTTATGTTTACATTGGCGAAACGTTATAAAGGTAGGATGCATTTGATAGAAAATTTCCTGCTCAATTGAGTGGTGTTTGTTTCAACTTTCTACGATCAATAGCAAGCTCAAGAATAAAGTTTGAAGTTGGTATTTATCAAGGAATAACAACTATCTTTAAACTTGCGTATTTTTTTATTTTTTTTATGTTTACATTGGTGAAACGTAATGAAAGTAGAATGTATTTGATAGAAAATTTCCTGCTCAATCGAGTGGTGTTTGTTTCAACTTTCTACGATCAATAGCAAGCTCACAAATGAAGTTTGAATTTGTTATTTATCAAAGAATAACGACTATCTTTAAACTTGCGTATTTTTTTGATTTTTTTTATGTTTACATTAGTGAAACGTTATAAAGGTAGGATATGTTTGATAGAAAATTTCCTGCTCAATTGAGTGGTGTTTGTTTCAACTTTCTACGATCAATAGCAAGCTCAAGAATAAAGTTTGAAGTTGGTATTTATCAAGGAATAACAACTATCTTTAAACTTGCGTATTTTTTTATTTTTTTTATGTTTACATTGGTGAAACGTAATGAAAGTAGAATGTATTTGATAGAAAATTTCCTGCTCAATCGAGTGGTGTTTGTTTCAACTTTCTACAATCAATAGCAAGCTCACGAATGAAGTTTGAATTTGGTATTTATCAAAGAATAACGACTATCTTTAAACTTGCGTATTTTTTTGATTTTTTTTATGTTTACATTGGTGGAGCGTTACAAAGGTAGGATGCATTTAATAGAAAATTTCCTGCTCAATCGAGTGGTGTGTGCTTCAACTTTCTGCGATAAATAGCGAGCTCAAGAATGAAGTTTGAAATTGATATTTATCAAGGAATAACGACTATCTTTAAACTTGCGTATTTTTTTGATTTTTTTTATGTTTACATTAGTGAAACGTTATAAAGGTAGGATGTATTTAATAGAAAATTTCCTGCTCAATCGAGTGGTGTTTGTTTCAACTTTCTACGATCAATAGCAAGCTCACGAATGAAGTTTGAAGTTGGTATTTATCAAAGAATAACGACTATCTTTAAACTTGCGTATTTTTTTGATTTTTTTTATGTTTACATTAGTGAAACGTTTTAAAGGTAGGATGTATTTGATAGAAATTTTCCTGCTCAATCAAGTGGTGTTTGCTTCAACTTTCTACGATCAATAGCAAGCTCACGAATGAAGTTTGAAGTTGGTATTTATCAAAGAATAACGACTATCTTTAAACTTGCGTATTTTTTTGATTTTTTTATGTTTACATTAGTGAAACGTTATAAAGATAGGATGTATTTAATAGAAAATTTCCTGCTCAATCGAGTGGTGTTTGTTTCAACTTTCTACGATCAATAGCAAGCTCACGAATGAAGTTTGAAATTGGTATTTATCAAGGAATAACGACTATCTTTAAACTTGCGTATTTTTTTTATTTTTTTTATGTTTACATTGGTGAAACGTTATAAAGGTAGGATGTATTTAATAGAAAATTTCCTGCTCAATTGAGTGGTGTTTGTTTCAACTTTCTACGATCAATAGCAAGCTCACGAATGAAGTTTGAAGTTGGTATTTATCAAGAAATAACGACTATCTTTAAACTTGCGTATTTTTTTTATTTTTTTTATGTTTACATTGGTGAAACGTTATAAAGGTAGGATGTATTTGATAGAAAATTTTTTGCTCAATCGAGTGGTGTTTGTTTCAACTTTCTACGATCAATAGCAGGCTCACGAATGAAGTTTGAAGTTGGTATTTATCAAGAAATAACGACTATCTTTAAACTTGCGTATTTTTTTTATTTTTTTTTATGTTTACATTGGTGGAACGTTATAAAGGTAGGATGTGTTTGATAGAAAATTTCCTGCTCAATCGAGTGGTGTTTGTTTCAACTTTCTACGATAAATAGCAAGCTCAAGAATGAAGTTTGAAATTGGTATTTATCAAGGAATAACGACTATCTTTAAACTTGCGTATTTTTTTTATTTTTTTTATGTTTACATTGGTGAAACGTTATAAAGGTAGGATGTATTTGATAGAAAATTTTTTGCTCAATCGAGTGGTGTTTGTTTCAACTTTCTACGATCAATAGCAAGCTCACGAATGAAGTTTGAAATTGGTATTTATCAAGGAATAACGACTATCTTTAAACTTGCGTATTTTTTTTATTTTTTTTATGTTTACATTGGCGAAACGTTATAAAGGTAGGATGCATTTGATAGAAAATTTCCTGCTCAATTGAGTGGTGTTTGTTTCAACTTTCTACGATCAATAGCAAGCTCAAGAATAAAGTTTGAAGTTGGTATTTATCAAGGAATAACAACTATCTTTAAACTTGCGTATTTTTTTATTTTTTTTATGTTTACATTGGTGAAACGTAATGAAAGTAGAATGTATTTGATAGAAAATTTCCTGCTCAATCGAGTGGTGTTTGTTTCAACTTTCTACGATCAATAGCAAGCTCACAAATGAAGTTTGAATTTGTTATTTATCAAAGAATAACGACTATCTTTAAACTTGCGTATTTTTTTGATTTTTTTTATGTTTACATTAGTGAAACGTTATAAAGGTAAGATGTGTTTGATAGAAAATTTTCCGCTCAATCGAGTGGTGTTTGTTTCAACTTTCTACGATAAATAGCAAGCTCAAGAATGAAGTTTGAAGTTGGTATTTATCAAGGAATAACGACTATCTTTAAACTTGCGTATTTTTTTTATTTTTTTTATGTTTACATTGGTGAAACGTTATAAAGGTAGGAAGTATTTGATAGAAAATTTCCTGCTCAATTAAGTGGTGTTTGTTTCAACTTTCTACAATCAATAGCAAGCTCACGAATGAAGTTTGAATTTGGTATTTATCAAAGAATAACGACTATCTTTAAACTTGCGTATTTTTTTGATTTTTTTTATGTTTACATTGGTGGAGCGTTACAAAGGTAGGATGCATTTAATAGAAAATTTCCTGCTCAATCGAGTGGTGTGTGCTTCAACTTTCTACGATAAATAGCGAGCTCAAGAATGAAGTTTGAAATTGATATTTATCAAGGAATAACGACTATCTTTAAACTTGCGTATTTTTTTGATTTTTTTTATGTTTACATTAGTGAAACGTTATAAAGGTAGGATGTATTTAATAGAAAATTTCCTGCTCAATCGAGTGGTGTTTGTTTCAACTTTCTACGATCAATAGCAAGCTCACGAATGAAGTTTGAAGTTGGTATTTATCAAAGAATAACGACTATCTTTAAACTTGCGTATTTTTTTGATTTTTTTTATGTTTACATTAGTGAAACGTTTTAAAGGTAGGATGTATTTGATAGAAATTTTCCTGCTCAATCAAGTGGTGTTTGCTTCAACTTTCTACGATCAATAGCAAGCTCACGAATGAAGTTTGAAGTTGGTATTTATCAAAGAATAACGACTATCTTTAAACTTGCGTATTTTTTTGATTTTTTTATGTTTACATTAGTGAAACGTTATAAAGGTAGGATGTATTTAATAGAAAATTTCCTGCTCAATCGAGTGGTGTTTGTTTCAACTTTCTACGATCAATAGCAAGCTCACGAATGAAGTTTGAAGTTGGTATTTATCAAGGAATAACGACTATCTTTAAACTTGCGTATTTTTTTTATTTTTTTTATGTTTACATTGGTGAAACGTTATAAAGGTAGGATGTATTTAATAGAAAATTTCCTGCTCAATTGAGTGGTGTTTGTTTCAACTTTCTACGATCAATAGCAAGCTCACGAATGAAGTTTGAAGTTGGTATTTATCAAGAAATAACGACTATCTTTAAACTTGCGTATTTTTTTTATTTTTTTTATGTTTACATTGGTGAAACGTTATAAAGGTAGGATGTATTTGATAGAAAATTTTTTGCTCAATCGAGTGGTGTTTGTTTCAACTTTCTACGATCAATAGCAAGCTCACGAATGAAGTTTGAAATTGGTATTTATCAAGGAATAACGACTATCTTTAAACTTGCGTATTTTTTTTATTTTTTTTATGTTTACATTGGCGAAACGTTATAAAGGTAGGATGCATTTGATAGAAAATTTCCTGCTCAATTGAGTGGTGTTTGTTTCAACTTTCTACGATCAATAGCAAGCTCAAGAATAAAGTTTGAAGTTGGTATTTATCAAGGAATAACAACTATCTTTAAACTTGCGTATTTTTTTATTTTTTTTATGTTTACATTGGTGAAACGTAATGAAAGTAGAATGTATTTGATAGAAAATTTCCTGCTCAATCGAGTGGTGTTTGTTTCAACTTTCTACGATCAATAGCAAGCTCACAAATGAAGTTTGAATTTGTTATTTATCAAAGAATAACGACTATCTTTAAACTTGCGTATTTTTTTGATTTTTTTTATGTTTACATTAGTGAAACGTTATAAAGGTAGGATGTGTTTGATAGAAAATTTTCTGCTCAATCGAGTGGTGTTTGTTTCAACTTTCTACGATAAATAGCAAGCTCAAGAATGAAGTTTGAAATTGGTATTTATCAAGGAATAACGACTATCTTTAAACTTGCGTATTTTTTTGATTTTTTTTATGTTTACATTAGTGAAACGTTATAAAGGTAGGATGTATTTAATAGAAAATTTCCTGCTCAATCGAGTGGTGTTTGTTTCAACTTTCTACGATCAATAGCAAGCTCACGAATGAAGTTTGAAGTTGGTATTTATCAAAGAATAACGACTATCTTTAAACTTGCGTATTTTTTTGATTTTTTTTATGTTTACATTAGTGAAACGTTTTAAAGGTAGGATGTATTTGATAGAAATTTTCCTGCTCAATCAAGTGGTGTTTGCTTCAACTTTCTACGATCAATAGCAAGCTCACGAATGAAGTTTGAAGTTGGTATTTATCAAAGAATAACGACTATCTTTAAACTTGCGTATTTTTTTGATTTTTTTATGTTTACATTAGTGAAACGTTATAAAGATAGGATGTATTTAATAGAAAATTTCCTGCTCAATCGAGTGGTGTTTGTTTCAACTTTCTACGATCAATAGCAAGCTCACGAATGAAGTTTGAAGTTGGTATTTATCAAGGAATAACGACTATCTTTAAACTTGCGTATTTTTTTTATTTTTTTTATGTTTACATTGGTGAAACGTTATAAAGGTAGGATGTATTTAATAGAAAATTTCCTGCTCAATTGAGTGGTGTTTGTTTCAACTTTCTACGATCAATAGCAAGCTCACGAATGAAGTTTGAAGTTGGTATTTATCAAGAAATAACGACTATCTTTAAACTTGCGTATTTTTTTTATTTTTTTTATGTTTACATTGGTGAAACGTTATAAAGGTAGGATGTATTTGATAGAAAATTTTTTGCTCAATCGAGTGGTGTTTGTTTCAACTTTCTACGATCAATAGCAGGCTCACGAATGAAGTTTGAAGTTGGTATTTATCAAGAAATAACGACTATCTTTAAACTTGCGTATTTTTTTTATTTTTTTTTATGTTTACATTGGTGGAACGTTATAAAGGTAGGATGTGTTTGATAGAAAATTTCCTGCTCAATCGAGTGGTGTTTGTTTCAACTTTCTACGATAAATAGCAAGCTCAAGAATGAAGTTTGAAATTGGTATTTATCAAGGAATAACGACTATCTTTAAACTTGCGTATTTTTTTTTATTTTTTTTATGTTTACATTGGTGAAACGTTATAAAGGTAGGATGTATTTGATAGAAAATTTTTTGCTCAATCGAGTGGTGTTTGTTTCAACTTTCTACGATCAATAGCAAGCTCACGAATGAAGTTTGAAATTGGTATTTATCAAGGAATAACGACTATCTTTAAACTTGCGTATTTTTTTTATTTTTTTTATGTTTACATTGGCGAAACGTTATAAAGGTAGGATGCATTTGATAGAAAATTTCCTGCTCAATTGAGTGGTGTTTGTTTCAACTTTCTACGATCAATAGCAAGCTCAAGAATAAAGTTTGAAGTTGGTATTTATCAAGGAATAACAACTATCTTTAAACTTGCGTATTTTTTTATTTTTTTTATGTTTACATTGGTGAAACGTAATGAAAGTAGAATGTATTTGATAGAAAATTTCCTGCTCAATCGAGTGGTGTTTGTTTAAACTTTCTACGATCAATAGCAAGCTCACAAATGAAGTTTGAATTTGTTATTTATCAAAGAATAACGACTATCTTTAAACTTGCGTATTTTTTTGATTTTTTTTATGTTTACATTAGTGAAACGTTATAAAGGTAGGATGTGTTTGATAGAAAATTTTCTGCTCAATCGAATGGTGTTTGTTTCAACTTTCTACGATAAATAGCAAGCTCAAGAATGAAGTTTGAAATTGGTATTTATCAAGGAATAACGACTATCTTTAAACTTGCGTATTTTTTTTATTTTTTTTATGTTTACATTGGTGAAACGTTATAAAGGTAGGAAGTATTTGATAGAAAATTTCCTGCTCAATTAAGTGGTGTTTGTTTCAACTTTCTACAATCAATAGCAAGCTCACGAATGAAGTTTGAATTTGGTATTTATCAAAGAATAACGACTATCTTTAAACTTGCGTATTTTTTTGATTTTTTTTATGTTTACATTGGTGGAGCGTTACAAAGGTAGGATGCATTTAATAGAAAATTTCCTGCTCAATCGAGTGGTGTGTGCTTCAACTTTCTACGATAAATAGCGAGCTCAAGAATGAAGTTTGAAATTGATATTTATCAAGGAATAACGACTATCTTTAAACTTGCGTATTTTTTTGATTTTTTTTATGTTTACATTAGTGAAACGTTATAAAGGTAGGATGTATTTAATAGAAAATTTCCTGCTCAATCGAGTGGTGTTTGTTTCAACTTTCTACGATCAATAGCAAGCTCACGAATGAAGTTTGAAGTTGGTATTTATCAAAGAATAACGACTATCTTTAAACTTGCGTATTTTTTTGATTTTTTTTATGTTTACATTAGTGAAACGTTTTAAAGGTAGGATGTATTTGATAGAAATTTTCCTGCTCAATCAAGTGGTGTTTGCTTCAACTTTCTACGATCAATAGCAAGCTCACGAATGAAGTTTGAAGTTGGTATTTATCAAAGAATAACGACTATCTTTAAACTTGCGTATTTTTTTGATTTTTTTATGTTTACATTAGTGAAACGTTATAAAGGTAGGATGTATTTAATAGAAAATTTCCTGCTCAATCGAGTGGTGTTTGTTTCAACTTTCTACGATCAATAGCAAGCTCACGAATGAAGTTTGAAGTTGGTATTTATCAAGGAATAACGACTATCTTTAAACTTGCGTATTTTTTTTATTTTTTTTATGTTTACATTGGTGAAACGTTATAAAGGTAGGATGTATTTAATAGAAAATTTCCTGCTCAATTGAGTGGTGTTTGTTTCAACTTTCTACGATCAATAGCAAGCTCACGAATGAAGTTTGAAGTTGGTATTTATCAAGAAATAACGACTATCTTTAAACTTGCGTATTTTTTTTATTTTTTTTATGTTTACATTGGTGAAACGTTGTAAAGGTAGGATGTATTTGATAGAAAATTTTTTGCTCAATCGAGTGGTGTTTGTTTCAACTTTCTACGATCAATAGCAAGCTCACGAATGAAGTTTGAAATTGGTATTTATCAAGGAATAACGACTATCTTTAAACTTGCGTATTTTTTTTATTTTTTTTATGTTTACATTGGTGAAACGTTATAAAGGTAGGATGTATTTAATAGAAAATTTCCTGCTCAATTGAGTGGTGTTTGTTTCAACTTTCTACGATCAATAGCAAGCTCACGAATGAAGTTTGAAGTTGGTATTTATCAAGAAATAACGACTATCTTTAAACTTGCGTATTTTTTTTATTTTTTTTATGTTTACATTGGTGAAACGTTATAAAGGTAGGATGTATTTGATAGAAAATTTTTTGCTCAATCGAGTGGTGTTTGTTTCAACTTTCTACGATCAATAGCAAGCTCACGAATGAAGTTTGAAATTGGTATTTATCAAGGAATAACGACTATCTTTAAACTTGCGTATTTTTTTTATTTTTTTTATGTTTACATTGGCGAAACGTTATAAAGGTAGGATGCATTTGATAGAAAATTTCCTGCTCAATTGAGTGGTGTTTGTTTCAACTTTCTACGATCAATAGCAAGCTCAAGAATAAAGTTTGAAGTTGGTATTTATCAAGGAATAACAACTATCTTTAAACTTGCGTATTTTTTTATTTTTTTTATGTTTACATTGGTGAAACGTAATGAAAGTAGAATGTATTTGATAGAAAATTTCCTGCTCAATCGAGTGGTGTTTGTTTCAACTTTCTACGATCAATAGCAAGCTCACAAATGAAGTTTGAATTTGTTATTTATCAAAGAATAACGACTATCTTTAAACTTGCGTATTTTTTTGATTTTTTTTATGTTTACATTAGTGAAACGTTATAAAGGTAGGATGTGTTTGATAGAAAATTTTCTGCTCAATCGAGTGGTGTTTGTTTCAACTTTCTACGATAAATAGCAAGCTCAAGAATGAAGTTTGAAATTGGTATTTATCAAGGAATAACGACTATCTTTAAACTTGCGTATTTTTTTGATTTTTTTTATGTTTACATTAGTGAAACGTTATAAAGGTAGGATGTATTTAATAGAAAATTTCCTGCTCAATCGAGTGGTGTTTGTTTCAACTTTCTACGATCAATAGCAAGCTCACGAATGAAGTTTGAAGTTGGTATTTATCAAAGAATAACGACTATCTTTAAACTTGCGTATTTTTTTGATTTTTTTTATGTTTACATTAGTGAAACGTTTTAAAGGTAGGATGTATTTGATAGAAATTTTCCTGCTCAATCAAGTGGTGTTTGCTTCAACTTTCTACGATCAATAGCAA
Organism: Tribolium confusum; assembly: GCA_029207805.1. Taxonomy (NCBI): domain Eukaryota; kingdom Metazoa; phylum Arthropoda; class Insecta; order Coleoptera; family Tenebrionidae; genus Tribolium; species Tribolium confusum. Next base: position 33,187,400 of record JALGAY010000005.1, read on the forward strand.
GCTCACGAATGAAGTTTGAAGTTGGTATTTATCAAAGAATAACGACTATCTTTAAACTTGCGTATTTTTTTGATTTTTTTATGTTTACATTAGTGAAACGTTATAAAGATAGGATGTATTTAATAGAAAATTTCCTGCTCAATCGAGTGGTGTTTGTTTCAACTTTCTACGATCAATAGCAAGCTCACGAATGAAGTTTGAAGTTGGTATTTATCAAGGAATAACGACTATCTTTAAACTTGCGTATTTTTTTTATTTTTTTTATGTTTACATTGGTGAAACGTTATAAAGGTAGGATGTATTTAATAGAAAATTTCCTGCTCAATTGAGTGGTGTTTGTTTCAACTTTCTACGATCAATAGCAAGCTCACGAATGAAGTTTGAAGTTGGTATTTATCAAGAAATAACGACTATCTTTAAACTTGCGTATTTTTTTTATTTTTTTTATGTTTACATTGGTGAAACGTTATAAAGGTAGGATGTATTTGATAGAAAATTTTTTGCTCAATCGAGTGGTGTTTGTTTCAACTTTCTACGATCAATAGCAGGCTCACGAATGAAGTTTGAAGTTGGTATTTATCAAGAAATAACGACTATCTTTAAACTTGCGTATTTTTTTTATTTTTTTTTATGTTTACATTGGTGGAACGTTATAAAGGTAGGATGTGTTTGATAGAAAATTTCCTGCTCAATCGAGTGGTGTTTGTTTCAACTTTCTACGATAAATAGCAAGCTCAAGAATGAAGTTTGAAATTGGTATTTATCAAGGAATAACGACTATCTTTAAACTTGCGTATTTTTTTTTATTTTTTTTATGTTTACATTGGTGAAACGTTATAAAGGTAGGATGTATTTGATAGAAAATTTTTTGCTCAATCGAGTGGTGTTTGTTTCAACTTTCTACGATCAATAGCAAGCTCACGAATGAAGTTTGAAATTGGTATTTATCAAGGAATAACGACTATCTTTAAACTTGCGTATTTTTTTTATTTTTTTTATGTTTACATTGGCGAAACGTTATAAAGGTAGGATGCATTTGATAGAAAATTTCCTGCTCAATTGAGTGGTGTTTGTTTCAACTTTCTACGATCAATAGCAAGCTCAAGAATAAAGTTTGAAGTTGGTATTTATCAAGGAATAACAACTATCTTTAAACTTGCGTATTTTTTTATTTTTTTTATGTTTACATTGGTGAAACGTAATGAAAGTAGAATGTATTTGATAGAAAATTTCCTGCTCAATCGAGTGGTGTTTGTTTCAACTTTCTACGATCAATAGCAAGCTCACAAATGAAGTTTGAATTTGTTATTTATCAAAGAATAACGACTATCTTTAAACTTGCGTATTTTTTTGATTTTTTTTATGTTTACATTAGTGAAACGTTATAAAGGTAGGATGTGTTTGATAGAAAATTTTCTGCTCAATCGAATGGTGTTTGTTTCAACTTTCTACGATAAATAGCAAGCTCAAGAATGAAGTTTGAAATTGGTATTTATCAAGGAATAACGACTATCTTTAAACTTGCGTATTTTTTTTATTTTTTTTATGTTTACATTGGTGAAACGTTATAAAGGTAGGAAGTATTTGATAGAAAATTTCCTGCTCAATTAAGTGGTGTTTGTTTCAACTTTCTACAATCAATAGCAAGCTCACGAATGAAGTTTGAATTTGGTATTTATCAAAGAATAACGACTATCTTTAAACTTGCGTATTTTTTTGATTTTTTTTATGTTTACATTGGTGGAGCGTTACAAAGGTAGGATGCATTTAATAGAAAATTTCCTGCTCAATCGAGTGGTGTGTGCTTCAACTTTCTACGATAAATAGCGAGCTCAAGAATGAAGTTTGAAATTGATATTTATCAAGGAATAACGACTATCTTTAAACTTGCGTATTTTTTTGATTTTTTTTATGTTTACATTAGTGAAACGTTATAAAGGTAGGATGTATTTAATAGAAAATTTCCTGCTCAATCGAGTGGTGTTTGTTTCAACTTTCTACGATCAATAGCAAGCTCACGAATGAAGTTTGAAGTTGGTATTTATCAAAGAATAACGACTATCTTTAAACTTGCGTATTTTTTTGATTTTTTTTATGTTTACATTAGTGAAACGTTTTAAAGGTAGGATGTATTTGATAGAAATTTTCCTGCTCAATCAAGTGGTGTTTGCTTCAACTTTCTACGATCAATAGCAAGCTCACGAATGAAGTTTGAAGTTGGTATTTATCAAAGAATAACGACTATCTTTAAACTTGCGTATTTTTTTGATTTTTTTATGTTTACATTAGTGAAACGTTATAAAGGTAGGATGTATTTAATAGAAAATTTCCTGCTCAATCGAGTGGTGTTTGTTTCAACTTTCTACGATCAATAGCAAGCTCACGAATGAAGTTTGAAGTTGGTATTTATCAAGGAATAACGACTATCTTTAAACTTGCGTATTTTTTTTATTTTTTTTATGTTTACATTGGTGAAACGTTATAAAGGTAGGATGTATTTAATAGAAAATTTCCTGCTCAATTGAGTGGTGTTTGTTTCAACTTTCTACGATCAATAGCAAGCTCACGAATGAAGTTTGAAGTTGGTATTTATCAAGAAATAACGACTATCTTTAAACTTGCGTATTTTTTTTATTTTTTTTATGTTTACATTGGTGAAACGTTGTAAAGGTAGGATGTATTTGATAGAAAATTTTTTGCTCAATCGAGTGGTGTTTGTTTCAACTTTCTACGATCAATAGCAAGCTCACGAATGAAGTTTGAAATTGGTATTTATCAAGGAATAACGACTATCTTTAAACTTGCGTATTTTTTTTATTTTTTTTATGTTTACATTGGCGAAACGTTATAAAGGTAGGATGCATTTGATAGAAAATTTCCTGCTCAATTGAGTGGTGTTTGTTTCAACTTTCTACGATCAATAGCAAGCTCAAGAATAAAGTTTGAAGTTGGTATTTATCAAGGAATAACAACTATCTTTAAACTTGCGTATTTTTTTATTTTTTTTATGTTTACATTGGTGAAACGTTTTAAAGGTAGGATGTATTTGATAGAAATTTTCCTGCTCAATCAAGTGGTGTTTGCTTCAACTTTCTACGATCAATAGCAAGCTCACGAATGAAGTTTGAAGTTGGTATTTATCAAAGAATAACGACTATCTTTAAACTTGCGTATTTTTTTGATTTTTTTATGTTTACATTAGTGAAACGTTATAAAGGTAGGACGTATTTAATAGAAAATTTCCTGCTCAATCGAGTGGTGTTTGTTTCAACTTTCTACGATCAATAGCAAGCTCACGAATGAAGTTTGAAGTTGGTATTTATCAAGGAATAACGACTATCTTTAAACTTGCGTATTTTTTTTATTTTTTTTATGTTTACATTGGTGAAACGTTATAAAGGTAGGATGTATTTAATAGAAAATTTCCTGCTCAATTGAGTGGTGTTTGTTTCAACTTTCTACGATCAATAGCAAGCTCACGAATGAAGTTTGAAGTTGGTATTTATCAAGAAATAACGACTATCTTTAAACTTGCGTATTTTTTTTATTTTTTTTATGTTTACATTGGTGAAACGTTATAAAGGTAGGATGTATTTGATAGAAAATTTTTTGCTCAATCGAGTGGTGTTTGTTTCAACTTTCTACGATCAATAGCAGGCTCACGAATGAAGTTTGAAGTTGGTATTTATCAAGAAATAACGACTATCTTTAAACTTGCGTATTTTTTTTATTTTTTTTTATGTTTACATTGGTGGAACGTTATAAAGGTAGGATGTATTTAATAGAAAATTTCCTGCTCACTCGAGTGGTGCTTGCTTCGACTTTCTACGATTAATAGCAAGCTCAAGAATGAAGTTTGAAATTGGTATTTATCAAGGAATAACGACTATCTTTAAACTTGCGTATTTTTTTGATTTTTTTTATGTTTACATTAGTGAAACGTTTTAAAGGTAGAATGTATTTGATAGAAAATTTCCTGCTCAATCGAGTGGTGTTTGTTTCAACTTTCTACGATAAATAGCAAGCTCACGAATGAAGTTTGAAGTTGGTATTTATCAAGGAATAACGACTATTTTAAACTTGCGTATTTTTTTTATTTTTTTTATGTTTACATTGGTGAAACGTTATAAAGGTAGGATGTATTTGATAGAAAATTTTTTGCTCAATCGAGTGGTCTTTGTTTCAACTTTCTACGATCAATAGCAAGCTCACGAATGAAGTGTGAAGTTGGTATTTATCAAAGAATAACGACTATCTTTAAACTTGCGTATTTTTTTGATTTTTTTATGTTTACATTAGTGAAACGTTATAAAGGTAGGATGTGTTTGATAGAAAATTTCCTGCTCAATCGAGTGGTGTTTGTTTCAACTTTCTACGATAAATAGCAAGCTCAAGAATGAAGTTTGAAATTGGTATTTATCAAGGAATAACGACTATCTTTAAACTTGCGTATTTTTTTTATTTTTTTTTATGTTTACATTGGTGAAACGTTATAAAGGTAGGATGTATTTGATAGAAAATTTTTTGCTCAATCGAGTGGTGTTTGTTTCAACTTTCTACGATCAATAGCAAGCTCACGAATGAAGTTTGAAATTGGTATTTATCAAGGAATAACGACTATCTTTAAACTTGCGTATTTTTTTTATTTTTTTTATGTTTACATTGGCGAAACGTTATAAAGGTAGGATGCATTTGATAGAAAATTTCCTGCTCAATTGAGTGGTGTTTGTTTCAACTTTCTACAATCAATAGCAAGCTCAAGAATAAAGTTTGAAGTTGGTATTTATCAAGGAATAACAACTATCAAGTTTGAAGTTGGTATTTATCAAGGAATAACAACTATCTTTAAACTTGCGTATTTTTTTATTTTTTTTATGTTTACATTGGTGAAACGTAATGAAAGTAGAATGTATTTGATAGAAAATTTCCTGCTCAATCGAGTGGTGTTTGTTTCAACTTTCTGCGATCAATAGCAAGCTCACAAATGAAGTTTGAATTTGTTATTTATCAAAGAATAACGACTATCTTTAAACTTGCGTATTTTTTTGATTTTTTTTATGTTTACATTAGTGAAACGTTATAAAGGTAGGATGTGTTTGATAGAAAATTTTCTGCTCAATCGAGTGGTGTTTGTTTCAACTTTCTACGATAAATAGCAAGCTCAAGAATGAAGTTTGAAATTGGTATTTATCAAGGAATAACGACTATCTTTAAACTTGCGTATTTTTTTTATTTTTTTTATGTTTACATTGGTGAAACGTTATAAAGGTAGGAAGTATTTGATAGAAAATTTCCTGCTCAATTAAGTGGTGTTTGTTTCAACTTTCTACAATCAATAGCAAGCTCACGAATGAAGTTTGAATTTGGTATTTATCAAAGAATAACGACTATCTTTAAACTTGCGTATTTTTTTGATTTTTTTTATGTTTACATTGGTGGAACGTTACAAAGGTAGGATGCATTTAATAGAAAATTTCCTGCTCAATCGAGTGGTGTGTGCTTCAACTTTCTACGATAAATAGCGAGCTCAAGAATGAAGTTTGAAATTGATATTTATCAAGGAATAACGACTATCTTTAAACTTGCGTATTTTTTTGATTTTTTTTATGTTTACATTAGTGAAACGTTATAAAGGTAGGATGTATTTAATAGAAAATTTCCTGCTTAATCTAGTGGTGTTTGTTTCAACTTTCTACGATCAATAGCAAGCTCACGAATGAAGTTTGAAATTGGTATTTATCAAGGAATAACGACTATCTTTAAACTTGCGTATTTTTTTTATTTTTTTTATGTTTACATTGGTGAAACGTTATAAAGGTAGGATGTATTTGATAGAAAATTTTTTGCTCAATCGAGTGGTGTTTGTTTCAACTTTCTACGATCAATAGCAAGCTCACGAATGAAGTTTGAAATTGGTATTTATCAAGGAATAACGACTATCTTTAAACTTGCGTATTTTTTTTATTTTTTTTATGTTTACATTGGCGAAACGTTATAAAGGTAGGATGCATTTGATAGAAAATTTCCTGCTCAATTGAGTGGTGTTTGTTTCAACTTTCTACGATCAATAGCAAGCTCAAGAATAAAGTTTGAAGTTGGTATTTATCAAGGAATAACAACTATCTTTAAACTTGCGTATTTTTTTATTTTTTTTATGTTTACATTGGTGAAACGTAATGAAAGTAGAATGTATTTGATAGAAAATTTCCTGCTCAATCGAGTGGTGTTTGTTTCAACTTTCTACGATCAATAGCAAGCTCACAAATGAAGTTTGAATTTGTTATTTATCAAAGAATAACGACTATCTTTAAACTTGCGTATTTTTTTGATTTTTTTTATGTTTACATTAGTGAAACGTTTTAAAGGTAGGATGTATTTGATAGAAAATTTCCTGCTCAATCGAGTGGTGTTTGTTTCAACTTTCTACAATCAATAGCAAGCTCACGAATGAAGTTTGAAGTTGGTATTTATCAAAGAATAACGACTATCTTTAAACTTGCGTATTTTTTTGATTTTTTTATGTTTATATTAGTGAAACGTTATAAAGGTAGGATGTGTTTGATAGAAAATTTCCTGCTCAATCGAGTGGTGTTTGTTTCAACTTTCTACGATAAATAGCAAGCTCAAGAATGAAGTTTGAAATTGGTATTTATCAAGGAATAACGACTATCTTTAAACTTGCGTATTTTTTTGATTTTTTTATGTTTACATTAGTGAAACGTTATAAAGGTAGGATGTGTTTGATAGAAAATTTCCTGCTTAATCGAGTGGTGTTTGTTTCAACTTTCTACGATCAATCGCAAGCTCACGAATGAAGTTTGAAATTGGTATTTATCAAGGAATAACGACTATTTTTAAACTTGCGTATTTTTTTTATTTTTTTTATGTTTACATTGGTGAAACGTTATAAAGGTAGGATGTATTTGATAGAAAATTTTTTGCTCAATCGAGTGGTGTTTGTTTCAACTTTCTACGATCAATAGCAAGCTCACGAATGAAGTGTGAAGTTGGTATTTATCAAAGAATAACGACTATCTTTAAACTTGCGTATTTTTTTGATTTTTTTATGTTTACATTAGTAAAACGTTATAAAGGTAGGATGTGTTTGATAGAAAATTTCCTGCTCAATCGAGTTATGTTTGTTTCAACTTTCTACGAAAAATAGCAAGCTCACGAATGAAGTTTGAAATTGGTATTTATCAAGGAATAACGACTATCTTTAAACTTGCGCATTTTTTTTATTTTTTTTATGTTTACATTGGTGAAACGTTATAAAGGTAGGATGTATTTGATAGAAAATTTCCTGCTCAATTGAGTGGTGTTTGCTTCAACTTTCTACGATCAATAGCAAGCTCACGAATGAAGTTTGAAGTTGGCATTTATCAAAGAATAACGACTATCTTTAAACTTGCGTATTTTTTTGATTTTTTTATGTTTACATTGGTGAAACGTTATAAAGGTAGGATGTATTTGATAGAAAATTTTTTGCTCAATCGAGCGGTGTTTGTTTCAACTTTCTACGATCAATAGCAAGCTCACGAATGAAGTGTGAAGTTGGTATTTATCAAAGAATAACGACTATCTTTAAACTTGCGTATTTTTTTGATTTTTTTATGTTTACATTAGTAAAACGTTATAAAGGTAGGATGTGTTTGATAGAAAATTTCCTGCTCAATCGAGTGGTGTTTGTTTCAACTTTCTACGAAAAATAGCAAGCTCAAGAATGAAGTTTGAAATTGGTATTTATCAAGGAATAACGACTATCTTTAAACTTGCGTATTTTTTTGATTTTTTTATGTTTACATTAGTAAAACGTTATAAAGGTAGGATGTGTTTGATAGAAAATTTCCTGCTCAATCGAGTGGTGTTTGTTTCAACTTTCTACGAAAAATAGCAAGCTCACGAATGAAGTTTGAAATTGGTATTTATCAAAGAATAACGACTATCTTTAAACTTGCGTATTTTTTTGATTTTTTTATGTTTATATTAGTGAAACGTTATAAAGGTAGGATGTGTTTGATAGAAAATTTCCTGCTCAATCGAGTGGTGTTTGTTTCAACTTTCTACGAAAAATAGCAAGCTCAAGAATGAAGTTTGAAATTGGTATTTATCAAGGAATAACGACTATCTTTAAACTTGCGTATTTTTTTGATTTTTTTATGTTTACATTAGTAAAACGTTATAAAGGTAGGATGTGTTTGATAGAAAAATTCCTGCTCAATCGAGTGGTGTTTGTTTCAACTTTCTACGATCAATAGCAAGCTCACGAATGAAGTTTGAAGTTGGCATTTATCAAAGAATAACGACTATCTTTAAACTTGCGTATTTTTTTGATTTTTTTATGTTTACATTAGTAAAACGTTATAAAGATAAAATGTGTTTGATAGAAAATTTCCTGCTCAATCGAGTGGTGTTTGTTTTAACTTTCTACGATCAATAGCAAGCTCACGAATGAAGTTTGAAATTGGTATTTATCAAGGAATAACAACTATCTTAAAACTTGCGTATTTTTTTATTTTTTTTATGTTTGCATTGGTGAAACGTAATAAAAGTAGAATGTATTTGATAGAAAATTTCCTGCTCAATCGAGTGGTGTTTGTTTCAACTTTCTACGATCAATAGCAAGCTCACAAATGAAGTTTGAAGTTGTTATTTATCAAAGAATAACGACTATCTTTAAACTTGCGTATTTTTTTGATTTTTTTTATGTTTACATTAGTGAAACGTTATAAAGGTAGGATGTGTTTGATAGAAAATTTTCTGCTCAATCGAGTGGTGTTTGTTTCAACTTTCTACGATAAATAGCAAGCTCAAGAATGAAGTTTGAAATTGGTATTTATCAAGGAATAACGACTATCTTTAAACTTGCGTATTTTTTTTATTTTTTTTATGTTTACATTGGTGAAACGTTATAAAGGTAGGATGTATTTGATAGAAAATTTCCTGCTCAATTAAGTGGTGTTTGTTTCAACTTTCTACAATCAATAGCAAGCTCACGAATGAAGTTTGAATTTGGTATTTATCAAAGAATAACGACTATCTTTAAACTTGCGTATTTTTTTGATTTTTTTTATGTTTACATTGGTGGAACGTTACAAAGGTAGGATGCATTTAATAGAAAATTTCCTGCTCAATCGAGTGGTGTGTGCTTCAACTTTCTACGATAAATAGCGAGCTCAAGAATGAAGTTTGAAATTGATATTTATCAAGGAATAACGGCTATCTCTAAACTTGCGTATTTTTTTGATTTTTTTTATGTTTACATTAGTGAAACGTTATAAAGGTAGGATGTATTTAATAGAAAATTTCCTGCTCAATCGAGTGGTGTTTGTTTCAACTTTCTACGATCAATAGCAAGGTCACGAATGAAGTTTGAAGTTGGTATTTATCAAGGAATAACGACTATCTTTAAACTTGCGTATTTTTTTTATTTTTTTTATGTTTACATTGGTGAAACGTTATAAAGGTAGGATGTATTTAATAGAAAATTTCCTGCTCAATCGAGTGGTGTTTGTTTCAACTTTCTACGATAAATAGAAAGCTCACGAATGAAGTTTGAAGTTGGTATTTATCAAGGAATAACGACTATCTTTAAACTTGCGTATTTTTTTTATTTTTTTTATGTTTACATTGGTGAAACGTTATAAAGGTAGGATGTATTTAATAGAAAATTTCCTGCTCAATCGAGTGGTGTTTGTTTCAACTTTCTACGATCAATAGCAAGCCCACGAATGAAGTTTGAAGTTGGTATTTATCAAAGAATAACGACTATCTTTATACTTGCGTATTTTTTTTATTTTTTTTTATGTTTACATTGGTGGAACGTTATAAAGGTAGGATGTATTTGATAGAAAATTTCCTGCTCAATCGAGTGGTGTTTGTTTCAACTTTCTACGATCAATAGCAAGCTCACGAATGAAGTTTGAAGTTGGTATTTATCAAAGAATAACGACTATCTTTAAACTTGCGTATTTTTTTGATTTTTTTTATGTTTACATTAGTGAAACGTTTTAAAGGTAGGATGTATTTGATAGAAAATTTCCTGCTCAATCGAGTGGTGTTTGTTTCAACTTTCTACAATCAATAGCAAGCTCACGAATGAAGTTTGAAGTTGGTATTTATCAAAGAATAACGACTATCTTTAAACTTGCGTATTTTTTTGATTTTTTTATGTTTATATCAGTGAAACGTTATAAAGGTAGGATGTGTTTGATAGAAAATTTCCTGGTCAATCGAGTGGTCTTTGTTTCAACTTTCTACGATCAATAGCAAGCTCACGAATGAAGTGTGAAGTTGGTATTTATCAAAGAATAACGACTATCTTTAAACTTGCGTATTTTTTTGATTTTTTTATGTTTACATTAGTGAAACGTTATAAAGGTAGGATGTGTTTGATAGAAAATTTCCTGCTCAATCGAGTGGTGTTTGTTTCAACTTTCTACGATAAATAGCAAGCTCAAGAATGAAGTTTGAAATTGGTATTTATCAAGGAATAACGACTATCTTTAAACTTGCGTATTTTTTTTATTTTTTTTATGTTTACATTGGTGAAACGTTATAAAGGTAGGATGTATTTGATAGAAAATTTTTTGCTCAATCGAGTGGTGTTTGTTTCAACTTTCTACGATCAATAGCAAGCTCACGAATGAAGTTTGAAATTGGTATTTATCAAGGAATAACGACTATCTTTAAACTTGCGAATTTTTTTTATTTTTTTTATGTTTACATTGGCGAAACGTTATAAAGGTAGGATGCATTTGATAGAAAATTTCCTGCTCAATTGAGTGGTGTTTGTTTCAACTTTCTACGATCAATAGCAAGCTCAAGAATAAAGTTTGAAGTTGGTATTTATCAAGGAATAACAACTTTCTTTAAACTTGCGTATTTTTTTATTTTTTTTATGTTTACATTGGTGAAACGTAATGAAAGTAGAATGTATTTGATAGAAAATTTCCTGCTCAATCGAGTGGTGTTCGTTTCAACTTTCTACGATCAATAGCAAGCTCACAAATGAAGTTTGAATTTGTTATTTATCAAAGAATAACGACTATCTTTAAACTTGCGTATTTTTTTGATTTTTTTTATGTTTACATTAGTGAAACGTTATAAAGGTAGGATGTGTTTGATAGAAAATTTTCTGCTCAATCGAGTGGTGTTTGTTTCAACTTTCTACGATAAATAGCAAGCTCAAGAATGAAGTTTGAAATTGGTATTTATCAAGGAATAACGACTATCTTTAAACTTGAGTATTTTTTTTATTTTTTTTATGTTTACATTGGTGAAACGTTATAAAGGTAGGAAGTATTTGATAGAAAATTTCCTGCTCAATTAAGTGGTGTTTGTTTCAACTTTCTACAATCAATAGCAAGCTCACGAATGAAGTTTGAAATTGATATTTATCAAGGAATAACGACTATCTTTAAACTTGCGTATTTTTTTGATTTTTTTTATGTTTACATTAGTGAAACGTTTTAAAGGTAGGATGTATTTGATAGAAAATTTCCTGCTCAATCGAGTGGTGTTTGTTTCAACTTTCTACAATCAATAGCAAGCTCACGAATGAAGTTTGAAGTTGGTATTTATCAAAGAATAACGACTATCTTTAAACTTGCGTATTTTTTTGATTTTTTTATGTTTATATTAGTGAAACGTTATAAAGGTAGGATGTGTTTGATAGAAAATTTCCCGCTCAATCGAGTGGTGTTTGTTTCAACTTTCTACGATAAATAGCAAGCTCAAGAATGAAGTTTGAAATTGGTATTTATCAAGGAATAACGACTATCTTTAAACTTGCGTATTTTTTTGATTTTTTTATGTTTACATTAGTGAAACGTTATAAAGGTAGGATGTGTTTGATAGAAAATTTCCTGCTTAATCGAGTGGTGTTTGTTTCAACTTTCTACGATCAATCGCAAGCTCACGAATGAAGTTTGAAATTGGTATTTATCAAGGAATAACGACTATTTTTAAACTTGCGTATTTTTTTTATTTTTTTTATGTTTACATTGGTGAAACGTTATAAAGGTAGGATGTATTTGATAGAAAATTTTTTGCTCAATCGAGTGGTGTTTGTTTCAACTTTCTACGATCAATAGCAAGCTCACGAATGAAGTGTGAAGTTGGTATTTATCAAAGAATAACGACTATCTTTAAACTTGCGTATTTTTTTGATTTTTTTATGTTTACATTAGTAAAACGTTATAAAGGTAGGATGTGTTTGATAGAAAATTTCCTGCTCAATCGAGTTATGTTTGTTTCAACTTTCTACGAAAAATAGCAAGCTCACGAATGAAGTTTGAAATTGGTATTTATCAAGGAATAACGACTATCTTTAAACTTGCGCATTTTTTTTATTTTTTTTATGTTTACATTGGTGAAACGTTATAAAGGTAGGATGTATTTGATAGAAAATTTTTTGCTCAATTGAGTGGTGTTTGTTTCAACTTTCTACGATCAATAGCAAGCTCACGAATGAAGTGTGAAGTTGGTATTTATCAAAGAATAACGACTATCTTTAAACTTGCGTATTTTTTTGATTTTTTTATATTTACATTAGTAAAACGTTATAAAGGTAGGATGTGTTTGATAGAAAATTTCCTGCTCAATCGAGTGGTGTTTGTTTCAACTTTCTACGTAAAATAGCAAGCTCACGAATGAAGTTTGAAATTGGTATTTATCAAGGAATAACGACTATCTTTAAACTTGCGTATTTTTTTGATTTTTTCATGTTTACATTAGTGAAACGTTATAAAGGTAGGATGTGTTTGATAGAAAATTTCCTGCTTAATCGAGTGGTGTTTGTTTCAACTTTCTACGATCAATCGCAAGCTCACGAATGAAGTTTGAAATTGGTATTTATCAAGGAATAACGACTATTTTTAAACTTGCGTATTTTTTTTATTTTTTTTATGTTTACATTGGTGAAACGTTATAAAGGTAGGATGTATTTGATAGAAAATTTTTTGCTCAATTGAGTGGTGTTTGTTTCAACTTTCTACGATCAATAGCAAGCTCACGAATGAAGTGTGAAGTTGGTATTTATCAAAGAATAACGACTATCTTTAAACTTGCGTATTTTTTTGATTTTTTTATATTTACATTAGTAAAACGTTATAAAGGTAGGATGTGTTTGATAGAAAATTTCCTGCTCAATCGAGTGGTGTTTGTTTCAACTTTCTACGAAAAATAGCAAGCTCACGAATGAAGTTTGAAATTGGTATTTATCAAGGAATAACGACTATCTTTAAACTTGCGTATTTTTTTGATTTTTTTATGTTTACATTAGTAAAACCTTATAAAGGTAGGATGTGTTTGATAGAAAATTTCCTGCTCAATCGAGTGGTGTTTGTTTCAACTTTCTACGAAAAATAGCAAGCTCAAGAATGAAGTTTGAAATTGGTATTTATCAAGGAATAACGACTATCTTTAAACTTGCGTATTTTTTTGATTTTTTTATGTTTACATTAGTAAAACGTTATAAAGGTAGGATGTGTTTGATAGAAAATTTCCTGCTCAATCGAGTGGTGTTTGTTTCAACTTTCTACGAAAAATAGCAAGCTCAAGAATGAAGTTTGAAATTGGTATTTATCAAGGAATAACGACTATCTTTAAACTTGCGTATTTTTTTGATTTTTTTATGTTTACATTAGTAAAACGTTATAAAGGTAGGATGTGTTTGATAGAAAATTTCCTGCTCAATCGAGTGGTGTTTGTTTCAACTTTCTACGAAAAATAGCAAGCTCACGAATGAAGTTTGAAATTGGTATTTATCAAGGAATAACGACTATCTTTAAACTTGCGCATTTTTTTAATTTTTTTTATGTTTACATTGGTGAAACGTTATAAAGGTAGCATGTATTTGATAGAAAATTTCCTGCTCAATTGAGCGGTGTTTGTTTCAACTTTCTACGAAAAATAGCAAGCTCAAGAATGAAGTTTGAAATTGGTATTTATCAAGGAATAACGACTATCTTTAAACTTGCGTATTTTTTTGATTTTTTTATGTTTACATTAGTAAAACGTTATAAAGGTAGGATGTGTTTGATAGAAAATTTCCTGCTCAATCGAGTGGTGTTTGTTTCAACTTTCTACGAAAAATAGCAAGCTCAAGAATGAAGTTTGAAATTGGTATTTATCAAGGAATAACGACTATCTTTAAACTTGCGTATTTTTTTGATTTTTTTATGTTTACATTAGTAAAACGTTATAAAGGTAGGATGTGTTTGATAGAAAATTTCCTGCTCAATCGAGTGGTGTTTGTTTCAACTTTCTACGAAAAATAGCAAGCTCAAGAATGAAGTTTGAAATTGGTATTTATCAAGGAATAACGACTATCTTTAAACTTGCGTATTTTTTTGATTTTTTTATGTTTACATTGGTGGAACGTTATAAAGGTAGGATGTATTTGATAGAAAATTTTTTGCTCAATCGAGTGGTGTTTGTTTCAACTTTCTACGATCAATAGCAAGCTCACGAATGAAGTGTGAAGTTGGTATTTATCAAAGAATAACGACTATCTTTAAACTTGCGTATTTTTTTGATTTTTTTATGTTTACATTAGTAAAACGTTATAAAGGTAGGATGTGTTTAATAGAAAATTTCCTGCTCAATCGAGTGGTGTTTGTTTCAACTTTCTACGAAAAATAGCAAGCTCACGAATGAAGTTTGAAATTGGTATTTATCAAAGAATAACGACTATCTTTAAACTTGCGTATTTTTTTGATTTTTTTATGTTTATATTAGTGAAACGTTATAAAGGTAGGATGTGTTTGATAGAAAATTTCCTGCTCAATCGAGCGGTGTTTGTTTCAACTTTCTACGAAAAATAGCAAGCTCAAGAATGAAGTTTGAAATTGGTATTTATCAAGGAATAACGACTATCTTTAAACTTGCGTATTTTTTTGATTTTTTTATGTTTACATTAGTAAAACGTTATAAAGATAGGATGTGTTTGATAGAAAATTTCCTGCTCAATCGAGTGGTGTTTGTTTTAACTTTCTACGATCAATAGCAAGCTCACGAATGAAGTTTGAAATTGGTATTTATCAAGGAATAACAACTATCTTTAAACTTGCGTAATTTTTTATTTTTTTTATGTTTACATTGGTGAAACGTAATAAAAGTAGAATGTATTTGATAGAAAATTTCCTGCTCAATCGAGTGGTGTTTGTTTCAACTTTCTACGATAAATAGCAAGCTCAAGAATGAAGTTTGAAATTGGTATTTATCAAGGAATAACGACTATCTTTAAACTTGCGTATTTTTTTGATTTTTTTATGTTTACATTAGTGAAACGTTATAAAGGTAGGATGTGTTTGATAGAAAATTTCCTGCTTAATCGAGTGGTGTTTGTTTCAACTTTCTACGATCAATCGCAAGCTCACGAATGAAGTTTGAAATTGGTATTTATCAAGGAATAACGACTATTTTTAAACTTGCGTATTTTTTTTATTTTTTTTATGTTTACATTGGTGAAACGTTATAAAGGTAGGATGTATTTGATAGAAAATTTTTTGCTCAATCGAGTGGTGTTTGTTTCAACTTTCTACGATCAATAGCAAGCTCACGAATGAAGTGTGAAGTTGGTATTTATCAAAGAATAACGACTATCTTTAAACTTGCGTATTTTTTTGATTTTTTTATGTTTACATTAGTAAAACGTTATAAAGGTAGGATGTGTTTGATAGAAAATTTCCTGCTCAATCGAGTGGTGTTTGTTTCAACTTTCTACGAAAAATAGCAAGCTCACGAATGAAGTTTGAAATTGGTATTTATCAAAGAATAACGACTATCTTTAAACTTGCGTATTTTTTTGATTTTTTTATGTTTATATTAGTGAAACGTTATAAAGGTAGGATGTATTTGATAGAAAATTTCCTGCTCAATTGAGTGGTGTTTGTTTCAACTTTCTGCGATCAATAGCAAGCTCACGAATGAAGTTTGAAATTGGCATTTATCAAAGAATAACGACTATCTTTAAACTTGCGTATTTTTTTGATTTTTTTATGTTTACATTGGTGAAACGTTATAAAGGTAGGATGTATTTGATAGAAAATTTTTTGCTCAATCGAGTGGTGTTTGTTTCAACTTTCTACGATCAATAGCAAGCTCACGAATGAAGTGTGAAGTTGGTATTTATCAAAGAATAACGACTATCTTTAAACTTGCGTATTTTTTTGATTTTTTTATGTTTACATTAGTAAAACGTTATAAAGGTAGGATGTGTTTGATAGAAAATTTCCTGCTCAATCGAGTGGTGTTTGTTTCAACTTTCTACGAAAAATAGCAAGCTCACGAATGAAGTTTGAAATTGGTATTTATCAAAGAATAACGACTATCTTTAAACTTGCGTATTTTTTTGATTTTTTTATGTTTATATTAGTGAAACGTTATAAAGGTAGGATGTGTTTGATAGAAAATTTCCTGCTCAATCGAGCGGTGTTTGTTTCAACTTTCTACGAAAAATAGCAAGCTCAAGAATGAAGTTTGAAATTGGTATTTATCAAGGAATAACGACTATCTTTAAACTTGCGTATTTTTTTGATTTTTTTATGTTTACATTAGTAAAACGTTATAAAGGTAGGATGTGTTTGATAGAAAATTTTCTGCTCAATCGAGTGGTGTTTGTTTCAACTTTCTACGAAAAATAGCAAGCTCAAGAATGAAGTTTGAAATTGGTATTTATCAAGGAATAACGACTATCTTTAAACTTGCGTATTTTTTTGATTTTTTTATGTTTACATTAGTAAAACGTTATAAAGATAGGATGTGTTTGATAGAAAATTTCCTGCTCAATTGAGTGGTGTTTGTTTCAACTTTCTACGATCAATAGCAAGCTCACGAATGAAGTTTGAAGTTGGCATTTATCAAAGAATAACGACTATCTTTAAACTTGCGTATTTTTTTGATTTTTTTATGTTTACATTAGTAAAACGTTATAAAGATAGGATGTGTTTGATAGAAAATTTCCTGCTCAATCGAGTGGTGTTTGTTTTAACTTTCTACGATCAATAGCAAGCTCACGAATGAAGTTTGAAATTGGTATTTATCAAGGAATAACAACTATCTTTAAACTTGCGTATTTTTTTATTTTTTTTATGTTTACATTGGTGAAACGTAATAAAAGTAGAATGTATTTGATAGAAAATTTCCTGCTCAATCGAGTGGTGTTTGTTTCAACTTTCTACGATCAATAGCAAGCTCACAAATGAAGTTTGAAGTTGTTATTTATCAAAGAATAACGACTATCTTTAAACTTGCGTATTTTTTTGATTTTTTTTATGTTTACATTAGTGAAACGTTTTAAAGGTAGGATGTATTTGATAGAAAATTTCCTGCTCAATCGAGTGGTGTTTGTTTCAACTTTCTACAATCAATAGCAAGCTCACGAATGAAGTTTGAAGTTGGTATTTATCAAAGAATAACGACTATCTTTAAACTTGCGTATTTTTTTGATTTTTTTATGTTTATATTAGTGAAACGTTATAAAGGTAGGATGTGTTTTATAGAAAATTTCCTGCTCAATCGAGTGGTGTTTGTTTCAACTTTCTACGATAAATAGCAAGCTCAAGAATGAAGTTTGAAATTGGTATTTATCAAGTAATAACGACTATCTTTAAACTTGCGTATTTTTTTTATTTTTTTTATGTTTACATTGGTGAAACGTTATAAAGGTAGGATGTATTTGATAGAAAATTTCCTGCTCAATTAAGTGGTGTTTGTTTCAACTTTCTACAATCAATAGCAAGCTCACGAATGAAGTTTGAATTTGGTATTTATCAAAGAATAACGACTATCTTTAAACTTGCGTATTTTTTTGATTTTTTTTATGTTTACATTGGTGGAACGTTACAAAGGTAGGATGCATTTATTAGAAAATTTCCTGCTCAATCGAGTGGTGTGTGCTTCAACTTTCTGCGATAAATAGCGAGCTCAAGAATGAAGTTTGAAATTGATATTTATCAAGGAATAACGGCTATCTTTAAACTTGCGTATTTTTTTGATTTTTTTTATGTTTACATTAGTGAAACGTTATAAAGGTAGGATGTATTTAATAGAAAATTTCCTGCTCAATCGAGTGGTGTTTGTTTCAACTTTCTACGATCAATAGCAAGGTCACGAATGAAGTTTGAAGTTGGTATTTATCAAGGAATAACGACTATCTTTAAACTTGCGTATTTTTTTTATTTTTTTTATGTTTACATTGGTGAAACGTTATAAAGGTAGGATGTATTTAATAGAAAATTTCCTGCTCAATCGAGTGGTGTTTGTTTCAACTTTCTACGATCAATAGCAAGCCCACGAATGAAGTTTGAAGTTGGTATTTATCAAAGAATAACGACTATCTTTATACTTGCGTATTTTTTTTATTTTTTTTTATGTTTACATTGGTGGAACGTTATAAAGGTAGGATGTATTTGATAGAAAATTTCCTGCTCAATCGAGTGGTGTTTGTTTCAACTTTCTACGATCAATAGCAAGCTCACGAATGAAGTTTGAAGTTGGTATTTATCAAAGAATAACGACTATCTTTAAACTTGCGTATTTTTTTGATTTTTTTTATGTTTACATTAGTGAAACGTTTTAAAGGTAGGATGTATTTGATAGAAAATTTCCTGCTCAATCGAGTGGTGTTTGTTTCAACTTTCTACAATCAATAGCAAGCTCACGAATGAAGTTTGAAGTTGGTATTTATCAAAGAATAACGACTATCTTTAAACTTGCGTATTTTTTTGATTTTTTTATGTTTATATTAGTGAAACGTTATAAAGGTAGGATGTGTTTTATAGAAAATTTCCTGCTCAATCGAGTGGTGTTTGTTTCAACTTTCTACGATAAATAGCAAGCTCAAGAATGAAGTTTGAAATTGGTATTTATCAAGGAATAACGACTATCTTTAAACTTGCGTATTTTTTTGATTTTTTTATGTTTACATTAGTGAAACGTTATAAAGGTAGGATGTGTTTGATAGAAAATTTCCTGCTTAATCGAGTGGTGTTTGTTTCAACTTTCTACGATCAATCGCAAGCTCACGAATGAAGTTTGAAATTGGTATTTATCAAGGAATAACGACTATTTTTAAACTTGCGTATTTTTTTTATTTTTTTATGTTTACATTAGTAAAACGTTATAAAGGTAGGATGTGTTTGATAGAAAATTTCCTGCTCAATCGAGTTATGTTTGTTTCAACTTTCTACGAAAAATAGCAAGCTCACGAATGAAGTTTGAAATTGGTATTTATCAAGGAATAACGACTATCTTTAAACTTGCGTATTTTTTTTATTTTTTTTATGTTTACATTGGTGAAACGTTATAAAGGTAGGATGTATTTGATAGAAAATTTCCTGCTCAATTGAGTGGTGTTTGTTTCAACTTTCTGCGATCAATAGCAAGCTCACGAATGAAGTTTGAAATTGGCATTTATCAAAGAATAACGACTATCTTTAAACTTGCGTATTTTTTTGATTTTTTTATGTTTACATTGGTGAAACGTTATAAAGGTAGGATGTATTTGATAGAAAATTTTTTGCTCAATCGAGTGGTGTTTGTTTCAACTTTCTACGATCAATAGCAAGCTCACGAATGAAGTGTGAAGTTGGTATTTATCAAAGAATAACGACTATCTTTAAACTTGCGTATTTTTTTGATTTTTTTATGTTTACATTAGTAAAACGTTATAAAGGTAGGATGTGTTTGATAGAAAATTTCCTGCTCAATCGAGTGGTGTTTGTTTCAACTTTCTACGAAAAATAGCAAGCTCACGAATGAAGTTTGAAATTGGTATTTATCAAAGAATAACGACTATCTTTAAACTTGCGTATTTTTTTGATTTTTTTATGTTTATATTAGTGAAACGTTATAAAGGTAGGATGTGTTTGATAGAAAATTTCCTGCTCAATCGAGCGGTGTTTGTTTCAACTTTCTACGAAAAATAGCAAGCTCAAGAATGAAGTTTGAAATTGGTATTTATCAAGGAATAACGACTATCTTTAAACTTGCGTATTTTTTTGATTTTTTTATGTTTACATTAGTAAAACGTTATAAAGGTAGGATGTGTTTGATAGAAAATTTTCTGCTCAATCGAGTGGTGTTTGTTTCAACTTTCTACGAAAAATAGCAAGCTCAAGAATGAAGTTTGAAATTGGTATTTATCAAGGAATAACGACTATCTTTAAACTTGCGTATTTTTTTGATTTTTTTATGTTTACATTAGTAAAACGTTATAAAGATAGGATGTGTTTGATAGAAAATTTCCTGCTCAATTGAGTGGTGTTTGTTTCAACTTTCTACGATCAATAGCAAGCTCACGAATGAAGTTTGAAGTTGGCATTTATCAAAGAATAACGACTATCTTTAAACTTGCGTATTTTTTTGATTTTTTTATGTTTACATTAGTAAAACGTTATAAAGATAGGATGTGTTTGATAGAAAATTTCCTGCTCAATCGAGTGGTGTTTGTTTTAACTTTCTACGATCAATAGCAAGCTCACGAATGAAGTTTGAAATTGGTATTTATCAAGGAATAACAACTATCTTTAAACTTGCGTATTTTTTTATTTTTTTTATGTTTACATTGGTGAAACGTAATAAAAGTAGAATGTATTTGATAGAAAATTTCCTGCTCAATCGAGTGGTGTTTGTTTCAACTTTCTACGATCAATAGCAAGCTCACAAATGAAGTTTGAAGTTGTTATTTATCAAAGAATAACGACTATCTTTAAACTTGCGTATTTTTTTGATTTTTTTTATGTTTACATTAGTGAAACGTTATAAAGGTAGGATGTGTTTGATAGAAAATTTTCTGCTCAATCGAGTGGTGTTTGTTTCAACTTTCTACGATAAATAGCAAGCTCAAGAATGAAGTTTGAAATTGGTATTTATCAAGTAATAACGACTATCTTTAAACTTGCGTATTTTTTTTATTTTTTTTATGTTTACATTGGTGAAACGTTATAAAGGTAGGATGTATTTGATAGAAAATTTCCTGCTCAATTAAGTGGTGTTTGTTTCAACTTTCTACAATCAATAGCAAGCTCACGAATGAAGTTTGAATTTGGTATTTATCAAAGAATAACGACTATCTTTAAACTTGCGTATTTTTTTGATTTTTTTTATGTTTACATTGGTGGAACGTTACAAAGGTAGGATGCATTTATTAGAAAATTTCCTGCTCAATCGAGTGGTGTGTGCTTCAACTTTCTGCGATAAATAGCGAGCTCAAGAATGAAGTTTGAAATTGATATTTATCAAGGAATAACGGCTATCTTTAAACTTGCGTATTTTTTTGATTTTTTTTATGTTTACATTAGTGAAACGTTATAAAGGTAGGATGTATTTAATAGAAAATTTCCTGTTCAATCGAGTGGTGTTTGTTTCAACTTTCTACGATCAATAGCAAGGTCACGAATGAAGTTTGAAGTTGGTATTTATCAAGGAATAACGACTATCTTTAAACTTGCGTATTTTTTTTATTTTTTTTATGTTTACATTGGTGAAACGTTATAAAGGTAGGATGTATTTAATAGAAAATTTCCTGCTCAATCGAGTGGTGTTTGCTTCAACTTTCTACGATCAATAGCAAGCCCACGAATGAAGTTTGAAGTTGGTATTTATCAAAGAATAACGACTATCTTTATACTTGCGTATTTTTTTTATTTTTTTTTATGTTTACATTGGTGGAACGTTATAAAGGTAGGATGTGTTTGATAGAAAATTTCCTGCTCAATCGAGTGGTGTTTGTTTCAACTTTCTACGATCAATAGCAAGCTCACAAATGAAGTTTGAAGTTGTTATTTATCAAAGAATAACGACTATTTTTAAACTTGCGTATTTTTTTGATTTTTTTTATGTTTACATTAGTGAAACGTTATAAAGGTAGGATGTGTTTGATAGAAAATTTTCTGCTCAATCGAGTGGTGTTTGTTTCAACTTTCTACGATAAATAGCAAGCTCAAGAATGAAGTTTGAAATTGGTATTTATCAAGGAATAACGACTATCTTTAAACTTGCGTATTTTTTTTATTTTTTTTATGTTTACATTGGTGAAACGTTATAAAGGTAGGATGTATTTGATAGAAAATTTCCTGCTCAATTAAGTGGTGTTTGTTTCAACTTTCTACAATCAATAGCAAGCTTACGAATGAAGTTTGAATTTGGTATTTATCAAAGAATAACGACTATATTTAAACTTGCGTATTTTTTTGATTTTTTTTATGTTTACATTAGTGAAACGTTATAAAGGTAGGATGTGTTTGATAGAAAATTTCCCGCTCAATCGAGTGGTGTTTGCTTCAACTTTCTACGATAAATAGCAAGCTCAAGAATGAAGTTTGAAATTGGTATTTATCAAGGAATAACGACTATGTTTAAACTTGCGTATTTTTTTATTTTTTTTATGTTTACATTGATGGAACGTTATAAAGGTAGGATGCATTTAATAGAAAATTTGTTGCTCAATCGAGTGATGTTTGTTTCAACTTTTTACGATAAATAGCAAGCTCAAGAATGAAGTTTGAAATTGGTATTTATCAAGGAATAACGACTATCTTTAAACTTGCGTATTTTTTTGATTTTTTTATGTTTACATTAGTGAAACGTTATAAAGGTAGCATGTGTTTGATAGAAAATTTCCTGCTTAATCGAGTGGTGTTTGTTTCAACTTTCTACGATCAATCGCAAGCTCACGAATGAAGTTTGAAATTGGTATTTATCAAGGAATAACGACTATTTTTAAACTTGCGTATTTTTTTTATTTTTTTTATGTTTACATTGGTGAAACGTTATAAAGGTAGGATGTATTTGATAGAAAATTTTTTGCTCAATCGAGTGGTGTTTGTTTCAACTTTCTACGATCAATAGCAAGCTCACGAATGAAGTTTGAAATTGGTATTTATCAAGGAATAACGACTATCTTTAAACTTGCGTATTTTTTTTATTTTTTTTATGTTTACATTGGTGAAAGGTTATAAAGGTAGGATGTATTTGATAGAAAATTTCCTGCTCAATTAAGTGGTGTTTGTTTCAACTTTCTACAATCAATAGCAAGCTTACGAATGAAGTTTGAATTTGGTATTTATCAAAGAATAACGACTATATTTAAACTTGCGTATTTTTTTGATTTTTTTTATGTTTACATTAGTGAAACGTTATAAAGGTAGGATGTGTTTGATAGAAAATTTCCCGCTCAATCGAGTGGTGTTTGCTTCAACTTTCTACGATAAATAGCAAGCTCAAGAATGAAGTTTGAAATTGGTATTTATCAAGGAATAACGACTATGTTTAAACTTGCGTATTTTTTTTATTTTTTTTATGTTTACATTGATGGAACGTTATAAAGGTAGGATGCATTTAATAGAAAATTTCTTGCTCAATCGAGTGATGTTTGTTTCAACTTTTTACGATAAATAGCAAGCTCAAGAATGAAGTTTGAAATTGGTATTTATCAAGGAATAACGACTATCTTTAAACTTGCGTATTTTTTTGATTTTTTTATGTTTACATTAGTGAAACGTTATAAAGGTAGCATGTGTTTGATAGAAAATTTCCTGCTTAATCGAGTGGTGTTTGTTTCAACTTTCTACGATCAATCGCAAGCTCACGAATGAAGTTTGAAATTGGTATTTATCAAGGAATAACGACTATTTTTAAACTTGCGTATTTTTTTTATTTTTTTTATGTTTACATTGGTGAAACGTTATAAAGGTAGGATGTATTTGATAGAAAATTTTTTGCTCAATCGAGTGGTGTTTGTTTCAACTTTCTACGATCAATAGCAAGCTCACGAATGAAGTTTGAAATTGGTATTTATCAAGGAATAACGACTATCTTTAAACTTGCGCATTTTTTTGATTTTTTTTATGTTTACATTAGTGAAACGTTATAAAGGTAGGATGTGTTTGATAGAAAATTTCCTGCTCAATCGAGTGGTGTTTGTTTCAACTTTCTACGAAAAATAGCAAGCTCAAGAATGAAGTTTGAAATTGGTATTTATCAAGGAATAACGACTATCTTTAAACTTGCGTATTTTTTTTATTTTTTTTATGTTTACATTGGCGAAACGTAATAAAAGTAGAATGTATTTGATAGAAAATTTCCTGCTCAATTGAGTGGTGTTTGTTTCAACTTTCTACGATCAATAGCAAGCTCAAGAATAAAGTTTGAAGTTGGTATTTATCAAGGAATAACGACTATCTTTAAACTTGCGTATTTTTTTTATTTTTTTTATGTTTGCATTGGTGGAACGTTACAAAGGTAGGATGCATTTAATAGAAAATTTCCTGCTTAATCGAGTGGTGTGTGCTTCAACTTTCTACGATAAATAGCGAGCTCAAGAATGAAGTTTGAAATTGATATTTATCAAGGAATAACGACTATCTTTAAACTTGCGTATTTTTTTGATTTTTTTTATGTTTACATTAGTGAAACGTTATAAAGGTAGGATGTGTTTAATAGAAAATTTCCTGCTCAATCGAGTGGTGTTTGTTTCAACTTTCTACGATCAATAGCAAGCCCACGAATGAAGTTTGAAGTTGGTATTTATCAAAGAATAGCGACTATCTTTAAACTTGCGTATTTTTTTTATTTTTTTTTATGTTTACATTGGTGAAACATTATCAAGGTATGATGTATTTAATAGAAAATTTCCAGCTCAATTGAGTGGTGTTTGTTTCAACTTTCTACGATCAATAGCAAGCTCACGAATGAAGTTTGAAGTTGGTATTTATCAAAGAATAACGACTATCTTTAAACTTGCGTATTTTTTTTATTTTTTTTATGTTTACATTGGTGAAACGTTATAAAGGTAGGATGTATTTAATAGAAAATTTTCAGCTCAATTGAGTGGTGTTTGTTTCAACTTTCTACGATCAATAGCAAGCTCACGAATGAAGTTTGAAATTGGTATTTATCAAGGAATAACGACTATCTTTAAACTTGCGTATTTTTTTTATTTTTTTTATGTTTACATTGGTGAAACGTTATAAAGGTAGGATGTATTTGATAGAAAATTTTTTGCTCAATCGAGTGGTGTTTGTTTCAACTTTCTACGATCAATAGCAAGCTCAAGAATAAAGTTTGAAGTTGGTATTTATCAAGGAATAACAACTATCTTTAAACTTGCGTATTTTTTTATTTTTTTTATGTTTACATTGGTGAAACGTAATGAAAGTAGAATGTATTTGATAGAAAATTTTTTGCTCAATCGAGTGGTGTTTGTTTCAACTTTCTGCGATCAATAGCAAGCTCACAAATGAAGTTTGAATTTGTTATTTATCAAAGAATAACGACTATCTTTAAACTTGCGTATTTTTTTGATTTTTTTTATGTTTACATTAGTGAAACGTTATAAAGGTAGGATGTATTTGATAGAAAATTTCCTGCCCAATTAAGTGGTGTTTGTTTCAACTTTCTACAATCAATAGCAAGCTCACGAATGAAGTTTGAATTTGGTATTTATCAAAGAATAACGACTATCTTTAAACTTGCGTATTTTTTTGATTTTTTTTATGTTTACATTAGTGAAACGTTATAAAGGTAGGATGTATTTAATAGAAAATTTCCTGCTCAATCGAGTGGTGTTTGTTTCAACTTTCTACGATCAATAGCAAGCTCACGAATGAAGTTTGAAGTTGGTATTTATCAAGGAATAACGACTATCTTTAAACTTGCGTATTTTTTTTATTTTTTTTATGTTTACATTGGTGAAACGTTATAAAGGTAGGATGTATTTAATAGAAAATTTCCTGCTCAATCGAGTGGTGTTTGTTTCAACTTTCTACGATAAATAGAAAGCTCACGAATGAAGTTTGAAGTTGGTATTTATCAAGGAATAACGACTATCTTTAAACTTGCGTATTTTTTTTATTTTTTTTATGTTTACATTGGTGAAACGTTATAAAGGTAGGATGTATTTAATAGAAAATTTCCTGCTCAATCGAGTGGTGTTTGTTTCAAATTTCTACGAAAAATAGCAAGCTCAAGAATGAAGTTTGAAATTGGTATTTATCAAGGAATAACGACTATCTTTAAACTTGCGTATTTTTTTGATTTTTTTATGTTTACATTAGTAAAACGTTATAAAGGTAGGATGTGTTTGATAGAAAATTTCCTGCTCAATCGAGTGGTGTTTGTTTCAACTTTCTACGAAAAATAGCAAGCTCAAGAATGAAGTTTGAAATTGGTATTTATCAAGGAATAACGACTATCTTTAAACTTGCGTATTTTTTTGATTTTTTTATGTTTACATTAGTAAAACGTTATAAAGGTAGGATGTGTTTGATAGAAAATTTCCTGCTCAATTGAGTGGTGTTTGTTTCAACTTTCTACGATCAATAGCAAGCTCACGAATGAAGTTTGAAGTTGGCATTTATCAAAGAATAACGACTATCTTTAAACTTGCGTATTTTTTTGATTTTTTTATGTTTACATTAGTAAAACGTTATAAAGATAGGATGTGTTTGATAGAAAATTTCCTGCTCAATCGAGTGGTGTTTGTTTTAACTTTCTACGATCAATAGCAAGCTCACGAATGAAGTTTGAAATTGGTATTTATCAAGGAATAACAACTATCTTTAAACTTGCGTATTTTTTTATTTTTTTTATGTTTACATTGGTGAAACGTAATAAAAGTAGAATGTATTTGATAGAAAATTTCCTGCTCAATCGAGTGGTGTTTGTTTCAACTTTCTACGATAAATAGCAAGCTCAAGAATGAAGTTTGAAATTGGTATTTATCAAGGAATAACGACTATCTTTAAACTTGCGTATTTTTTTGATTTTTTTATGTTTACATTAGTGAAACGTTATAAAGGTAGGATGTGTTTGATAGAAAATTTCCTGCTTAATCGAGTGGTGTTTGTTTCAACTTTCTACGATCAATCGCAAGCTCACGAATGAAGTTTGAAATTGGTATTTATCAAGGAATAACGACTATTTTTAAACTTGCGTATTTTTTTTATTTTTTTTATGTTTACATTGGTGAAACGTTATAAAGGTAGGATGTATTTGATAGAAAATTTTTTGCTCAATCGAGTGGTGTTTGTTTCAACTTTCTACGATCAATAGCAAGCTCACGAATGAAGTGTGAAGTTGGTATTTATCAAAGAATAACGACTATCTTTAAACTTGCGTATTTTTTTGATTTTTTTATGTTTACATTAGTAAAACGTTATAAAGGTAGGATGTGTTTGATAGAAAATTTCCTGCTCAATCGAGTTATGTTTGTTTCAACTTTCTACGAAAAATAGCAAGCTCACGAATGAAGTTTGAAATTGGTATTTATCAAGGAATAACGACTATCTTTAAACTTGCGCATTTTTTTTATTTTTTTTATGTTTACATTGGTGAAACGTTATAAAGGTAGGATGTATTTGATAGAAAATTTCCTGCTCAATTGAGTGGTGTTTGTTTCAACTTTCTGCGATCAATAGCAAGCTCACGAATGAAGTTTGAAGTTGGCATTTATCAAAGAATAACGACTATCTTTAAACTTGCGTATTTTTTTGATTTTTTTATGTTTACATTGGTGAAACGTTATAAAGGTAGGATGTATTTGATAGAAAATTTTTTGCTCAATCGAGTGGTGTTTGTTTCAACTTTCTACGATCAATAGCAAGCTCACGAATGAAGTGTGAAGTTGGTATTTATCAAAGAATAACGACTATCTTTAAACTTGCGTATTTTTTTGATTTTTTTATGTTTACATTAGTAAAACGTTATAAAGGTAGGATGTGTTTGATAGAAAATTTCCTGCTCAATCGAGTGGTGTTTGTTTCAACTTTCTACGAAAAATAGCAAGCTCACGAATGAAGTTTGAAATTGGTATTTATCAAAGAATAACGACTATCTTTAAACTTGCGTATTTTTTTGATTTTTTTATGTTTATATTAGTGAAACGTTATAAAGGTAGGATGTGTTTGATAGAAAATTTCCTGCTCAATCGAGCGGTGTTTGTTTCAACTTTCTACGAAAAATAGCAAGCTCAAGAATGAAGTTTGAAATTGGTATTTATCAAGGAATAACGACTATCTTTAAACTTGCGTATTTTTTTGATTTTTTTATGTTTACATTAGTAAAACGTTATAAAGGTAGGATGTGTTTGATAGAAAATTTTCTGCTCAATCGAGTGGTGTTTGTTTCAACTTTCTACGAAAAATAGCAAGCTCAAGAATGAAGTTTGAAATTGGTATTTATCAAGGAATAACGACTATCTTTAAACTTGCGTATTTTTTTGATTTTTTTATGTTTACATTAGTAAAACGTTATAAAGGTAGGATGTGTTTGATAGAAAATTTCCTGCTCAATTGAGTGGTGTTTGCTTCAACTTTCTACGATCAATAGCAAGCTCACGAATGAAGTTTGAAGTTGGCATTTATCAAAGAATAACGACTATTTTTAAACTTGCGTATTTTTTTGAATTTTTTATGTTTACATTAGTAAAACGTTATAAAGATAGGATGTGTTTGATAGAAAATTTCCTGCTCAATCGAGTGGTGTTTGTTTTAACTTTCTACGATCAATAGCAAGCTCACGAATGAAGTTTGAAATTGGTATTTATCAAGGAATAACAACTATCTTTAAACTAGCGTATTTTTTTATTTTTTTTATGTTTACATTGGTGAAACGTAATAAAAGTAGAATGTATTTGATAGAAAATTTCCTGCTCAATCGAGTGGTGTTTGTTTCAACTTTCTACGATCAATAGCAAGCTCACAAATGAAGTTTGAAGTTGTTATTTATCAAAGAATAACGACTATCTTTAAACTTGCGTATTTTTTTGATTTTTTTTATGTTTACATTAGTGAAACGTTATAAAGGTAGGATGTGTTTGATAGAAAATTTTCTGCTCAATCGAGTGGTGTTTGTTTCAACTTTCTACGATAAATAGCAAGCTCAAGAATGAAGTTTGAAATTGGTATTTATCAAGGAATAACGACTATCTTTAAACTTGCGTATTTTTTTTATTTTTTTTATGTTTACATTGGTGAAACGTTATAAAGGTAGGATGTATTTGATAGAAAATTTCCTGCTCAATTAAGTGGTGTTTGTTTCAACTTTCTACAATCAATAGCAAGCTCACGAATGAAGTTTGAATTTGGTATTTATCAAAGAATAACGACTATCTTTAAACTTGCGTATTTTTTTGATTTTTTTTATGTTTACATTGGTGGAACGTTACAAAGGTAGGATGCATTTATTAGAAAATTTCCTGCTCAATCGAGTGGTGTGTGCTTCAACTTTCTGCGATAAATAGCGAGCTCAAGAATGAAGTTTGAAATTGATATTTATCAAGGAATAACGGCTATCTTTAAACTTGCGTATTTTTTTGATTTTTTTTATGTTTACATTAGTGAAACGTTATAAAGGTAGGATGTATTTAATAGAAAATTTCCTGCTCAATCGAGTGGTGTTTGTTTCAACTTTCTACGATCAATAGCAAGCTCACGAATGAAGTTTGAAGTTGGCATTTATCAAAGAATAACGACTATCTTTAAACTTGCGTATTTTTTTGATTTTTTTATGTTTACATTGGTGAAACGTTATAAAGGTAGGATGTATTTGATAGAAAATTTTTTGCTCAATCGAGTGGTGTTTGTTTCAACTTTCTACGATCAATAGCAAGCTCACGAATGAAGTGTGAAGTTGGTATTTATCAAAGAATAACGACTATCTTTAAACTTGCGTATTTTTTTGATTGTTTTATGTTTACATTAGTAAAACGTTATAAAGGTAGGATGTGTTTGATAGAAAATTTCCTGCTCAATCGAGTGGTGTTTGTTTCAACTTTCTACGAAAAATAGCAAGCTCACGAATGAAGTTTGAAATTGGTATTTATCAAAGAATAACGACTATCTTTAAACTTGCGTATTTTTTTGATTTTTTTATGTTTATATTAGTGAAACGTTATAAAGGTAGGATGTGTTTGATAGAAAATTTCCTGCTCAATCGAGCGGTGTTTGTTTCAACTTTCTACGAAAAATAGCAAGCTCAAGAATGAAGTTTGAAATTGGTATTTATCAAGGAATAACGACTATCTTTAAACTTGCGTATTTTTTTGATTTTTTTATGTTTACATTAGTAAAACGTTATAAAGGTAGGATGTGTTTGATAGAAAATTTTCTGCTCAATCGAGTGGTGTTTGTTTCAACTTTCTACGAAAAATAGCAAGCTCAAGAATGAAGTTTGAAATTGGTATTTGACAAGGAATAACGACTATCTTTAAACTTGCGTATTTTTTTGATTTTTTTATGTTTACATTAGTAAAACGTTATAAAGGTAGGATGTGTTTGATAGAAAATTTCCTGCTCAATTGAGTGGTGTTTGTTTCAACTTTCTACGATCAATAGCAAGCTCACGAATGAAGTTTGAAGTTGGCATTTATCAAAGAATAACGACTATCTTTAAACTTGCGTATTTTTTTGAATTTTTTATGTTTACATTAGTAAAACGTTATAAAGATAGGATGTGTTTGATAGAAAATTTCCTGCTCAATCGAGTGGTGTTTGTTTCAACTTTCTACGATCAATAGCAAGCTCACGAATGAAGTTTGAAATTGGTATTTATCAAGGAATAACGACTATCTTTAAACTTGCGCATTTTTTTGATTTTTTTTATGTTTACATTAGTGAAACGTTATAAAGGTAGGATGTGTTTGATAGAAAATTTCCTGCTCAATCGAGTGGTGTTTGTTTCAACTTTCTACGAAAAATAGCAAGCTCAAGAATGAAGTTTGAAATTGGTATTTATCAAGGAATAACGACTATCTTTAAACTTGCGTATTTTTTTTATTTTTTTTATGTTTACATTGGCGAAACGTAATAAAAGTAGAATGTATTTGATAGAAAATTTCCTGCTCAATTGAGTGGTGTTTGTTTCAACTTTCTACGATCAATAGCAAGCTCAAGAATAAAGTTTGAAGTTGGTATTTATCAAGGAATAACGACTATCTTTAAACTTGCGTATTTTTTTTATTTTTTTTATGTTTGCATTGGTGGAACGTTACAAAGGTAGGATGCATTTAATAGAAAATTTCCTGCTTAATCGAGTGGTGTGTGCTTCAACTTTCTACGATAAATAGCGAGCTCAAGAATGAAGTTTGAAATTGATATTTATCAAGGAATAACGACTATCTTTAAACTTGCGTATTTTTTTGATTTTTTTTATGTTTACATTAGTGAAACGTTATAAAGGTAGGATGTATTTAATAGAAAATTTCCTGCTTAATCGAGTGGTGTTTGTTTCAACTTTCTACGATCAATCGCAAGCTCACGAATGAAGTTTGAAATTGGTATTTATCAAGGAATAACGACTATTTTTAAACTTGCGTATTTTTTTTATTTTTTTTATGTTTACATTGGTGAAACGTTATAAAGGTAGGATGTATTTGATAGAAAATTTTTTGCTCAATCGAGTGGTGTTTGTTTCAACTTTCTACGATCAATAGCAAGCTCACGAATGAAGTTTGAAATTGGTATTTATCAAGGAATAACGACTATCTTTAAACTTGCGTATTTTTTTTATTTTTTTTATGTTTACATTGGTGAAACGTTATAAAGGTAGGATGTATTTGATAGAAAATTTCCTGCTCAATTAAGAGGTGTTTGTTTCAACTTTCTACAATCAATAGCAAGCTTACGAATGAAGTTTGAATTTGGTATTTATCAAAGAATAACGACTATATTTAAACTTGCGTATTTTTTTGATTTTTTTTATGTTTACATTAGTGAAACGTTATAAAGGTAGGATGTGTTTGATAGAAAATTTCCCGCTCAATCGAGTGGTGTTTGCTTCAACTTTCTACGATAAATAGCAAGCTCAAGAATGAAGTTTGAAATTGGTATTTATCAAGGAATAACGACTATGTTTAAACTTGCGTATTTTTTTTATTTTTTTTATGTTTACATTGATGGAACGTTATAAAGGTAGGATGCATTTAATAGAAAATTTTTTGCTCAATCGAGTGGTGTTTGTTTCAACTTTCTACGATCAATAGCAAGCTCACGAATGAAGTGTGAAGTTGGTATTTATCAAAGAATAACGACTATCTTTAAACTTGCGTATTTTTTTGATTTTTTTATGTTTACATTAGTAAAACGTTATAAAGGTAGGATGTGTTTGATAGAAAATTTCCTGCTCAATCGAGTGGTGTTTGTTTCAACTTTCTACGAAAAATAGCAAGCTCACGAATGAAGTTTGAAATTGGTATTTATCAAAGAATAACGACTATCTTTAAACTTGCGTATTTTTTTGATTTTTTTATGTTTATATTAGTGAAACGTTATAAAGGTAGGATGTGTTTGATAGAAAATTTCCTGCTCAATCGAGCGGTGTTTGTTTCAACTTTCTACGAAAAATAGCAAGCTCAAGAATGAAGTTTGAAATTGGTATTTATCAAGGAATAACGACTATCTTTAAACTTGCGTATTTTTTTGATTTTTTTATGTTTACATTAGTAAAACGTTATAAAGGTAGGATGTGTTTGATAGAAAATTTTCTGCTCAATCGAGTGGTGTTTGTTTCAACTTTCTACGAAAAATAGCAAGCTCAAGAATGAAGTTTGAAATTGGTATTTATCAAGGAATAACGACTATCTTTAAACTTGCGTATTTTTTTGAATTTTTTATGTTTACATTAGTAAAACGTTATAAAGATAGGATGTGTTTGATAGAAAATTTCCTGCTCAATCGAGTGGTGTTTGTTTTAACTTTCTACGATCAATAGCAAGCTCACGAATGAAGTTTGAAATTGGTATTTATCAAGGAATAACAACTATCTTTAAACTTGCGTATTTTTTTATTTTTTTTATGTTTACATTGGTGAAACGTAATAAAAGTAGAATGTATTTGATAGAAAATTTCCTGCTCAATCGAGTGGTGTTTGTTTCAACTTTCTACGATCAATAGCAAGCTCACAAATGAAGTTTGAAGTTGTTATTTATCAAAGAATAACGACTATCTTTAAACTTGCGTATTTTTTTGATTTTTTTTATGTTTACATTAGTGAAACGTTATAAAGGTAGGATGTGTTTGATAGAAAATTTTCTGCTCAATCGAGTGGTGTTTGTTTCAACTTTCTACGATAAATAGCAAGCTCAAGAATGAAGTTTGAAATTGGTATTTATCAAGGAATAACGACTATCTTTAAACTTGCGTATTTTTTTTATTTTTTTTATGTTTACATTGGTGAAACGTTATAAAGGTAGGATGTATTTGATAGAAAATTTCCTGCTCAATTAAGTGGTGTTTGTTTCAACTTTCTACAATCAATAGCAAGCTCACGAATGAAGTTTGAATTTGGTATTTATCAAAGAATAACGACTATCTTTAAACTTGCGTATTTTTTTGATTTTTTTTATGTTTACATTGGTGGAACGTTACAAAGGTAGGATGCATTTATTAGAAAATTTCCTGCTCAATCGAGTGGTGTGTGCTTCAACTTTCTGCGATAAATAGCGAGCTCAAGAATGAAGTTTGAAATTGATATTTATCAAGGAATAACGGCTATCTTTAAACTTGCGTATTTTTTTGATTTTTTTTATGTTTACATTAGTGAAACGTTATAAAGGTAGGATGTATTTAATAGAAAATTTCCTGCTCAATCGAGTGATGTTTGTTTCAACTTTCTACGATCAATAGCAAGCTCACGAATGAAGTTTGAAGTTGGCATTTATCAAAGAATAACGACTATCTTTAAACTTGCGTATTTTTTTGATTTTTTTATGTTTACATTGGTGAAACGTTATAAAGGTAGGATGTATTTGATAGAAAATTTTTTGCTCAATCGAGTGGTGTTTGTTTCAACTTTCTACGATCAATAGCAAGCTCACGAATGAAGTGTGAAGTTGGTATTTATCAAAGAATAACGACTATCTTTAAACTTGCGTATTTTTTTGATTGTTTTATGTTTACATTAGTAAAACGTTATAAAGGTAGGATGTGTTTGATAGAAAATTTCCTGCTCAATCGAGTGGTGTTTGTTTCAACTTTCTACGAAAAATAGCAAGCTCACGAATGAAGTTTGAAATTGGTATTTATCAAAGAATAACGACTATCTTTAAACTTGCGTATTTTTTTGATTTTTTTATGTTTATATTAGTGAAACGTTATAAAGGTAGGATGTGTTTGATAGAAAATTTCCTGCTCAATCGAGCGGTGTTTGTTTCAACTTTCTACGAAAAATAGCAAGCTCAAGAATGAAGTTTGAAATTGGTATTTATCAAGGAATAACGACTATCTTTAAACTTGCGTATTTTTTTGATTTTTTTATGTTTACATTAGTAAAACGTTATAAAGGTAGGATGTGTTTGATAGAAAATTTTCTGCTCAATCGAGTGGTGTTTGTGTCAACTTTCTACGAAAAATAGCAAGCTCAAGAATGAAGTTTGAAATTGGTATTTGACAAGGAATAACGACTATCTTTAAACTTGCGTATTTTTTTGATTTTTTTATGTTTACATTAGTAAAACGTTATAAAGGTAGGATGTGTTTGATAGAAAATTTCCTGCTCAATTGAGTGGTGTTTGTTTCAACTTTCTACGATCAATAGCAAGCTCACGAATGAAGTTTGAAGTTGGCATTTATCAAAGAATAACGACTATCTTTAAACTTGCGTATTTTTTTGAATTTTTTATGTTTACATTAGTAAAACGTTATAAAGATAGGATGTGTTTGATAGAAAATTTCCTGCTCAATCGAGTGGTGTTTGTTTCAACTTTCTACGATCAATAGCAAGCTCACGAATGAAGTTTGAAATTGGTATTTATCAAGGAATAACGACTATCTTTAAACTTGCGCATTTTTTTGATTTTTTTTATGTTTACATTAGTGAAACGTTATAAAGGTAGGATGTGTTTGATAGAAAATTTCCTGCTCAATCGAGTGGTGTTTGTTTCAACTTTCTACGAAAAATAGCAAGCTCAAGAATGAAGTTTGAAATTGGTATTTATCAAGGAATAACGACTATCTTTAAACTTGCGTATTTTTTTTATTTTTTTTATGTTTACATTGGCGAAACGTAATAAAAGTAGAATGTATTTGATAGAAAATTTCCTGCTCAATTGAGTGGTGTTTGTTTCAACTTTCTACGATCAATAGCAAGCTCAAGAATAAAGTTTGAAGTTGGTATTTATCAAGGAATAACGACTATCTTTAAACTTGCGTATTTTTTTTATTTTTTTTATGTTTGCATTGGTGGAACGTTACAAAGGTAGGATGCATTTAATAGAAAATTTCCTGCTTAATCGAGTGGTGTGTGCTTCAACTTTCTACGATAAATAGCGAGCTCAAGAATGAAGTTTGAAATTGATATTTATCAAGGAATAACGACTATCTTTAAACTTGCGTATTTTTTTGATTTTTTTTATGTTTACATTAGTGAAACGTTATAAAGGTAGGATGTATTTAATAGAAAATTTCCTGCTTAATCGAGTGGTGTTTGTTTCAACTTTCTACGATCAATCGCAAGCTCACGAATGAAGTTTGAAATTGGTATTTATCAAGGAATAACGACTATTTTTAAACTTGCGTATTTTTTTTATTTTTTTTATGTTTACATTGGTGAAACGTTATAAAGGTAGGATGTATTTGATAGAAAATTTTTTGCTCAATCGAGTGGTGTTTGTTTCAACTTTCTACGATCAATAGCAAGCTCACGAATGAAGTTTGAAATTGGTATTTATCAAGGAATAACGACTATCTTTAAACTTGCGTATTTTTTTTATTTTTTTTATGTTTACATTGGTGAAACGTTATAAAGGTAGGATGTATTTGATAGAAAATTTCCTGCTCAATTAAGAGGTGTTTGTTTCAACTTTCTACAATCAATAGCAAGCTTACGAATGAAGTTTGAATTTGGTATTTATCAAAGAATAACGACTATATTTAAACTTGCGTATTTTTTTGATTTTTTTTATGTTTACATTAGTGAAACGTTATAAAGGTAGGATGTGTTTGATAGAAAATTTCCCGCTCAATCGAGTGGTGTTTGCTTCAACTTTCTACGATAAATAGCAAGCTCAAGAATGAAGTTTGAAATTGGTATTTATCAAGGAATAACGACTATGTTTAAACTTGCGTATTTTTTTTATTTTTTTTATGTTTACATTGATGGAACGTTATAAAGGTAGGATGCATTTAATAGAAAATTTTTTGCTCAATCGAGTGGTGTTTGTTTCAACTTTCTACGATCAATAGCAAGCTCACGAATGAAGTGTGAAGTTGGTATTTATCAAAGAATAACGACTATCTTTAAACTTGCGTATTTTTTTGATTTTTTTATGTTTACATTAGTAAAACGTTATAAAGGTAGGATGTGTTTGATAGAAAATTTCCTGCTCAATCGAGTGGTGTTTGTTTCAACTTTCTACGAAAAATAGCAAGCTCACGAATGAAGTTTGAAATTGGTATTTATCAAAGAATAACGACTATCTTTAAACTTGCGTATTTTTTTGATTTTTTTATGTTTATATTAGTGAAACGTTATAAAGGTAGGATGTGTTTGATAGAAAATTTCCTGCTCAATCGAGCGGTGTTTGTTTCAACTTTCTACGAAAAATAGCAAGCTCAAGAATGAAGTTTGAAATTGGTATTTATCAAGGAATAACGACTATCTTTAAACTTGCGTATTTTTTTGATTTTTTTATGTTTACATTAGTAAAACGTTATAAAGGTAGGATGTGTTTGATAGAAAATTTTCTGCTCAATCGAGTGGTGTTTGTTTCAACTTTCTACGAAAAATAGCAAGCTCAAGAATGAAGTTTGAAATTGGTATTTATCAAGGAATAACGACTATCTTTAAACTTGCGTATTTTTTTGAATTTTTTATGTTTACATTAGTAAAACGTTATAAAGATAGGATGTGTTTGATAGAAAATTTCCTGCTCAATCGAGTGGTGTTTGTTTTAACTTTCTACGATCAATAGCAAGCTCACGAATGAAGTTTGAAATTGGTATTTATCAAGGAATAACAACTATCTTTAAACTTGCGTATTTTTTTATTTTTTTTATGTTTACATTGGTGAAACGTAATAAAAGTAGAATGTATTTGATAGAAAATTTCCTGCTCAATCGAGTGGTGTTTGTTTCAACTTTCTACGATCAATAGCAAGCTCACAAATGAAGTTTGAAGTTGTTATTTATCAAAGAATAACGACTATCTTTAAACTTGCGTATTTTTTTGATTTTTTTTATGTTTACATTAGTGAAACGTTATAAAGGTAGGATGTGTTTGATAGAAAATTTTCTGCTCAATCGAGTGGTGTTTGTTTCAACTTTCTACGATAAATAGCAAGCTCAAGAATGAAGTTTGAAATTGGTATTTATCAAGGAATAACGACTATCTTTAAACTTGCGTATTTTTTTTATTTTTTTTATGTTTACATTGGTGAAACGTTATAAAGGTAGGATGTATTTGATAGAAAATTTCCTGCTCAATTAAGTGGTGTTTGTTTCAACTTTCTACAATCAATAGCAAGCTCACG
This sequence comes from Tribolium confusum, assembly GCA_029207805.1. Classification (NCBI taxonomy): domain Eukaryota; kingdom Metazoa; phylum Arthropoda; class Insecta; order Coleoptera; family Tenebrionidae; genus Tribolium; species Tribolium confusum. The sequence continues at coordinate 33,224,871 of JALGAY010000005.1, forward strand.
AATGAAGTTTGAATTTGGTATTTATCAAAGAATAACGACTATCTTTAAACTTGCGTATTTTTTTGATTTTTTTTATGTTTACATTGGTGGAACGTTACAAAGGTAGGATGCATTTATTAGAAAATTTCCTGCTCAATCGAGTGGTGTGTGCTTCAACTTTCTGCGATAAATAGCGAGCTCAAGAATGAAGTTTGAAATTGATATTTATCAAGGAATAACGGCTATCTTTAAACTTGCGTATTTTTTTGATTTTTTTTATGTTTACATTAGTGAAACGTTATAAAGGTAGGATGTATTTAATAGAAAATTTCCTGCTCAATCGAGTGGTGTTTGTTTCAACTTTCTACGATCAATAGCAAGCTCACGAATGAAGTTTGAAGTTGGCATTTATCAAAGAATAACGACTATCTTTAAACTTGCGTATTTTTTTGATTTTTTTATGTTTACATTGGTGAAACGTTATAAAGGTAGGATGTATTTGATAGAAAATTTTTTGCTCAATCGAGTGGTGTTTGTTTCAACTTTCTACGATCAATAGCAAGCTCACGAATGAAGTGTGAAGTTGGTATTTATCAAAGAATAACGACTATCTTTAAACTTGCGTATTTTTTTGATTTTTTTATGTTTACATTAGTAAAACGTTATAAAGGTAGGATGTGTTTGATAGAAAATTTCCTGCTCAATCGAGTGGTGTTTGTTTCAACTTTCTACGAAAAATAGCAAGCTCACGAATGAAGTTTGAAATTGGTATTTATCAAAGAATAACGACTATCTTTAAACTTGCGTATTTTTTTGATTTTTTTATGTTTACATTAGTAAAACGTTATAAAGGTAGGATGTGTTTGATAGAAAATTTTCTGCTCAATCGAGTGGTGTTTGTTTCAACTTTCTACGAAAAATAGCAAGCTCAAGAATGAAGTTTGAAATTGGTATTTATCAAGGAATAACGACTATCTTTAAACTTGCGTATTTTTTTGATTTTTTTATGTTTACATTAGTAAAACGTTATAAAGGTAGGATGTGTTTGATAGAAAATTTCCTGCTCAATTGAGTGGTGTTTGTTTCAACTTTCTACGATCAATAGCAAGCTCACGAATGAAGTTTGAAGTTGGCATTTATCAAAGAATAACGACTATATTTAAACTTGCGTATTTTTTTGAATTTTTTATGTTTACATTAGTAAAACGTTATAAAGATAGGATGTGTTTGATAGAAAATTTCCTGCTCAATCGAGTGGTGTTTGTTTTAACTTTCTACGATCAATAGCAAGCTCACGAATGAAGTTTGAAATTGGTATTTATCAAGGAATAACAACTATCTTTAAACTTGCGTATTTTTTTATTTTTTTTATGTTTACATTAGTAAAACGTTATAAAGATAGGATGTGTTTGATAGAAAATTTCCTGCTCAATCGAGTGGTGTTTGTTTTAACTTTTTACGATCAATAGCAAGCTCACGAATGAAGTTTGAAATTGGTATTTATCAAGGAATAACAACTATCTTTAAACTTGCGTATTTTTTTTATTTTTTTTATGTTTACATTGGTGAAACGTTATAAAGGTAGGATGTATTTGATAGAAAATTTTTTGCTCAATCGAGTGGTGTTTGTTTCAACTTTCTACGATCAATAGCAAGCTCACGAATGAAGTTTGAAATTGGTATTTATCAAGGAATAACGACTATCTTTAAACTTGCGCATTTTTTTGATTTTTTTTATGTTTACATTAGTGAAACGTTATAAAGGTAGGATGTGTTTGATAGAAAATTTCCTGCTCAATCGAGTGGTGTTTGTTTCAACTTTCTACGAAAAATAGCAAGCTCAAGAATGAAGTTTGAAATTGGTATTTATCAAGGAATAACGACTATCTTTAAACTTGCGTATTTTTTTTATTTTTTTTATGTTTACATTGGCGAAACGTAATAAAAGTAGAATGTATTTGATAGAAAATTTCCTGCTCAATTGAGTGGTGTTTGTTTCAACTTTCTACGATCAATAGCAAGCTCAAGAATAAAGTTTGAAGTTGGTATTTATCAAGGAATAACGACTATCTTTAAACTTGCGTATTTTTTTTATTTTTTTTATGTTTGCATTGGTGGAACGTTACAAAGGTAGGATGCATTTAATAGAAAATTTCCTGCTTAATCGAGTGGTGTGTGCTTCAACTTTCTACGATAAATAGCGAGCTCAAGAATGAAGTTTGAAATTGATATTTATCAAGGAATAACGACTATCTTTAAACTTGCGTATTTTTTTGATTTTTTTTATGTTTACATTAGTGAAACGTTATAAAGGTAGGATGTATTTAATAGAAAATTTCCTGCTTAATCGAGTGGTGTTTGTTTCAACTTTCTACGATCAATCGCAAGCTCACGAATGAAGTTTGAAATTGGTATTTATCAAGGAATAACGACTATTTTTAAACTTGCGTATTTTTTTTATTTTTTTTATGTTTACATTGGTGAAACGTTATAAAGGTAGGATGTATTTGATAGAAAATTTTTTGCTCAATCGAGTGGTGTTTGTTTCAACTTTCTACGATCAATAGCAAGCTCACGAATGAAGTTTGAAATTGGTATTTATCAAGGAATAACGACTATCTTTAAACTTGCGTATTTTTTTTATTTTTTTTATGTTTACATTGGTGAAACGTTATAAAGGTAGGATGTATTTGATAGAAAATTTCCTGCTCAATTAAGTGGTGTTTGTTTCAACTTTCTACAATCAATAGCAAGCTTACGAATGAAGTTTGAATTTGGTATTTATCAAAGAATAACGACTATATTTAAACTTGCGTATTTTTTTGATTTTTTTTATGTTTACATTAGTGAAACGTTATAAAGGTAGGATGTGTTTGATAGAAAATTTCCCGCTCAATCGAGTGGTGTTTGCTTCAACTTTCTACGATAAATAGCAAGCTCAAGAATGAAGTTTGAAATTGGTATTTATCAAGGAATAACGACTATGTTTAAACTTGCGTATTTTTTTTATTTTTTTTATGTTTACATTGATGGAACGTTATAAAGGTAGGATGCATTTAATAGAAAATTTCTTGCTCAATCGAGTGATGTTTGTTTCAACTTTTTACGATAAATAGCAAGCTCAAGAATGAAGTTTGAAATTGGTATTTATCAAGGAATAACGACTATGTTTAAACTTGCGTATTTTTTTTATTTTTTTTATGTTTACATTGGTGAAACGTTATAAAGGTATGATGTTTTTAATGGAAAATTTCCAGCTCAATCGAGTGGTGTTTGTTTCAACTTTCTGCGATCAATAGCAAGCTCACGAATGAAGTTTGAAGTTGGTATTTATCAAAGAATAACGACTATCTTTAAACTTGCGTATTTTTTTGATTTTTTTTATGTTTACATTAGTGAAACGTTATAAAGGTAGAATGTATTTAATAGAAAATTTCCTGCTCAATCGAGTGGTGTTTGTTTCAACTTTCTACGATCAATAGCAAGCTCACGAATGAAGTTTGAAGTTGGTATTTATCAAGGAATAACGACTATCTTTAAACTTGCGTATTTTTTTTATTTTTTTTATGTTTACATTGGTGAAACGTTATAAAGGTAGGATGTATTTAACAGAAAATTTCCTGCTCAATCGAGTGGTGTTTGTTTCAACTTTCTACGATCAATAGCAAGCTCAAGAATGAAGTTTGAAATTGGTATTTATCAAGGAATAACGACTATCTTTAAACTTGCGTATTTTTTTTATTTTTTTTTATGTTTACATTGGTGGAACGTTATAAAGGTAGGATGTATTTAATAGAAATTTTCCTGCTCAATCGAGTGGTGTTTGTTTCAACTTTCTACGATCAATAGCAAGCTCAAGAATGAAGTTTGAAATTGGTATTTATCAAGGAATAACGACTATCTTTAAACTTGCGTATTTTTTTTATTTTTTTATGTTTACATTGGTGAAACGTTATAAAGGTATGATGTTTTTAATGGAAAATTTCCAGCTCAATCGAGTGGTGTTTGTTTCAACTTTCTGCGATCAATAGCAAGCTCACGAATGAAGTTTGAAGTTGGTATTTATCAAAGAATAACGACTATCTTTAAACTTGCGTATTTTTTTGATTTTTTTTATGTTTACATTAGTGAAACGTTTTAAAGGTAGGATGTATTTGATAGAAATTTTCCTGCTCAATCAAGTGGTGTTTGTCTCAACTTTCTACGATCAATAGCAAGCTCACGAATGAAGTTTGAAGTTGGTATTTATCAAAGAATAACGACTATCTTTAAACTTGCGTATTTTTTTGATTTTTTTATGTTTACATTAGTGAAACGTTATAAAGGTAGGATGTATTTAATAGAAAATTTCCTGCTCAATCGAGTGGTGTTTGTTTCAACTTTCTACAATCAATAGCAAGCTCACGAATGAAGTTTGAAGTTGGTATTTATCAAGGAATAACGACTATCTTTAAACTTGCGTATTTTTTTTATTTTTTTTATGTTTACATTGGTGAAACGTTATAAAGGTAGGATGTATTTAATAGAAAATTTCCTGCTCAATTGAGTGGTGTTTGTTTCAACTTTCTACGATTAATAGCAAGCTCACGAATGAAGTTTGAAGTTGGTATTTATCAAGAAATAACGACTATCTTTAAACTTGCGTATTTTTTTTATTTTTTTTATGTTTACATTGGTGAAACGTTATAAAGGTAGGATGTATTTGATAGAAAATTTTTTGCTCAATCGAGTGGTGTTTGTTTCAACTTTCTACGATCAATAGCAAGCTCACGAATGAAGTTTGAAGTTGGTATTTATCAAGAAATAACGACTATCTTTAAACTTGCGTATTTTTTTTATTTTTTTTTTTGTTTACATTGGTGGAACGTTATAAAGGTAGGATGTATTTAATAGAAAATTTCCTGCTCAATCGAGTGGTGCTTGTTTCGACTTTCTACGGTTAATAGCAAGCTCAAGAATGAAGTTTGAAATTGGTATTTATCAAGGAATAACGACTATCTTTAAACTTGCGTATTTTTTTGATTTTTTTTTATGTTTACATTAGTGAAACGTTTTAAAGGTAGAATGTATTTGATAGAAAATTTCCTGCTCAATCGAGTGGTGTTTGTTTCAACTTTCTACGATAAATAGCAAGCTCACGAATGAAGTTTGAAGTTGGTATTTATCAAGGAATAACGACTATTTTTAAACTTGCGTATTTTTTTTATTTTTTTTATGTTTACATTGGTGAAACTTTATAAAGGTAGGATGTATTTGATAGAAAATTTTTCGCTCAATCGAGTGGTCTTTGTTTCAACTTTCTACGATCAATAGCAAGCTCACGAATGAAGTGTGAAGTTGGTATTTATCAAAGAATACGACTATCTTTAAACTTGCGTATTTTTTTTATTTTTTTTATGTTTACATTGGTGAAACGTTATAAAGGTAGGATGTATTTGATAGAAAATTTTTTGCTCAATCGAGTGGTGTTTGTTTCAACTTTCTACGATCAATAGCAAGCTCACGAATGAAGTTTGAAATTGGTATTTATCAAGGAATAACGACTATCTTTAAACTTGCGTATTTTTTTTATTTTTTTTATGTTTACATTGGCGAAACGTTATAAAGGTAGGATGCATTTGATAGAAAATTTCCTGCTCAATTGAGTGGTGTTTGTTTCAACTTTCTACGATCAATAGCAAGCTCAAGAATAAAGTTTGAAGTTGGTATTTATCAAGGAATAACAACTATCTTTAAGCTTGCGTATTTTTTTATTTTTTTTATGTTTACATTGGTGAAACGTAATGAAAGTAGAATGTATTTGATAGAAAATTTCCTGCTCAATCGAGTGGTGTTTGTTTCAACTTTCTACGATCAATAGCAAGCTCACAAATGAAGTTTGAATTTGTTATTTATCAAAGAATAACGACTATCTTTAAACTTGCGTATTTTTTTGATTTTTTTTATGTTTACATTAGTGAAACGTTATAAAGGTAGGATGTGTTTGATAGAAAATTTCCTGCTCAATTGAGTGGTGTTTGTTTCAACTTTCTACGATCAATAGCAAGCTCAAGAATAAAGTTTGAAGTTGGTATTTATCAAGGAATAACAACTATCTTTAAACTTGCGTATTTTTTTATTTTTTTTATGTTTACATTGGTGAAACGTAATGAAAGTAGAATGTATTTGATAGAAAATTTCCTGCTCAATCGAGTGGTGTTTGTTTCAACTTTCTACGATAAATAGCAAGCTCAAGAATGAAGTTTGAAATTGGTATTTATCAAGGAATAACGACTATCTTTAAACTTGCGTATTTTTTTTATTTTTTTTATGTTTACATTGGTGAAACGTTATAAAGGTAGGATGTATTTGATAGAAAATTTTTTGCTCAATCGAGTGGTGTTTGTTTCAACTTTCTACGATCAATAGCAAGCTCACGAATGAAGTTTGAAATTGGTATTTATCAAAGAATAACGACTATCTTTAAACTTGCGTATTTTTTTGATTTTTTTTATGTTTACATTGGTGGAGCGTTACAAAGGTAGGATGCATTTAATAGAAAATTTCCTGCTCAATCGAGTGGTGTTTGTTTCAACTTTCTACGATAAATAGCAAGCTCAAGAATGAAGTTTGAAATTGGTATTTATCAAGGAATAACGACTATCTTTAAACTTGCGTATTTTTTTTATTTTTTTTATGTTTACATTGGTGAAACGTTATAAAGGTAGGATGTATTTGATAGAAAATTTTTTGCTCAATCGAGTGGTGTTTGTTTCAACTTTCTACGATCAATAGCAAGCTCACGAATGAAGTTTGAAATTGGTATTTATCAAGGAATAACGACTATCTTTAAACTTGCGTATTTTTTTTATTTTTTTTATGTTTACATTGGCGAAACGTTATAAAGGTAGGATGCATTTGATAGAAAATTTCCTGCTCAATTGAGTGGTGTTTGTTTCAACTTTCTACGATCAATAGCAAGCTCAAGAATAAAGTTTGAAGTTGGTATTTATCAAGGAATAACAACTATCTTTAAACTTGCGTATTTTTTTATTTTTTTTATGTTTACATTGGTGAAACGTAATGAAAGTAGAATGTATTTGATAGAAAATTTCCTGCTCAATCGAGTGGTGTTTGTTTCAACTTTCTACGATCAATAGCAAGCTCACAAATGAAGTTTGAATTTGTTATTTATCAAAGAATAACGACTATCTTTAAACTTGCGTATTTTTTTGATTTTTTTTATGTTTACATTAGTGAAACGTTATAAAGGTAAGATGTGTTTGATAGAAAATTTTCCGCTCAATCGAGTGGTGTTTGTTTCAACTTTCTACGATAAATAGCAAGCTCAAGAATGAAGTTTGAAGTTGGTATTTATCAAGGAATAACGACTATCTTTAAACTTGCGTATTTTTTTTATTTTTTTTATGTTTACATTGGTGAAACGTTATAAAGGTAGGATGTATTTAATAGAAAATTTCCTGCTCAATTGAGTGGTGTTTGTTTCAACTTTCTACGATCAATAGCAAGCTCACGAATGAAGTTTGAAGTTGGTATTTATCAAGAAATAACGACTATCTTTAAACTTGCGTATTTTTTTTATTTTTTTTATGTTTACATTGGTGAAACGTTATAAAGGTAGGATGTATTTGATAGAAAATTTTTTGCTCAATCGAGTGGTGTTTGTTTCAACTTTCTACGATCAATAGCAAGCTCACGAATGAAGTTTGAAATTGGTATTTATCAAGGAATAACGACTATCTTTAAACTTGCGTATTTTTTTTATTTTTTTTATGTTTACATTGGCGAAACGTTATAAAGGTAGGATGCATTTGATAGAAAATTTCCTGCTCAATTGAGTGGTGTTTGTTTCAACTTTCTACGATCAATAGCAAGCTCAAGAATAAAGTTTGAAGTTGGTATTTATCAAGGAATAACAACTATCTTTAAACTTGCGTATTTTTTTATTTTTTTTATGTTTACATTGGTGAAACGTAATGAAAGTAGAATGTATTTGATAGAAAATTTCCTGCTCAATCGAGTGGTGTTTGTTTCAACTTTCTACGATCAATAGCAAGCTCACAAATGAAGTTTGAATTTGTTATTTATCAAAGAATAACGACTATCTTTAAACTTGCGTATTTTTTTGATTTTTTTTATGTTTACATTAGTGAAACGTTATAAAGGTAGGATGTGTTTGATAGAAAATTTTCTGCTCAATCGAGTGGTGTTTGTTTCAACTTTCTACGATAAATAGCAAGCTCAAGAATGAAGTTTGAAATTGGTATTTATCAAGGAATAACGACTATCTTTAAACTTGCGTATTTTTTTGATTTTTTTTATGTTTACATTGGTGGAGCGTTACAAAGGTAGGATGCATTTAATAGAAAATTTCCTGCTCAATCGAGTGGTGTGTGCTTCAACTTTCTGCGATAAATAGCGAGCTCAAGAATGAAGTTTGAAATTGATATTTATCAAGGAATAACGACTATCTTTAAACTTGCGTATTTTTTTGATTTTTTTTATGTTTACATTAGTGAAACGTTATAAAGGTAGGATGTATTTAATAGAAAATTTCCTGCTCAATCGAGTGGTGTGTGCTTCAACTTTCTACGATAAATAGCGAGCTCAAGAATGAAGTTTGAAATTGATATTTATCAAGGAATAACGACTATCTTTAAACTTGCGTATTTTTTTTATTTTTTTTATGTTTACATTGGTGAAACGTTATAAAGGTAGGATGTATTTAATAGAAAATTTCCTGCTCAATTGAGTGGTGTTTGTTTCAACTTTCTACGATCAATAGCAAGCTCACGAATGAAGTTTGAAGTTGGTATTTATCAAGAAATAACGACTATCTTTAAACTTGCGTATTTTTTTTATTTTTTTTATGTTTACATTGGTGAAACGTTATAAAGGTAGGATGTATTTGATAGAAAATTTTTTGCTCAATCGAGTGGTGTTTGTTTCAACTTTCTACGATCAATAGCAGGCTCACGAATGAAGTTTGAAGTTGGTATTTATCAAGAAATAACGACTATCTTTAAACTTGCGTATTTTTTTTATTTTTTTTTATGTTTACATTGGTGGAACGTTATAAAGGTAGGATGTATTTAATAGAAAATTTCCTGCTCACTCGAGTGGTGCTTGCTTCGACTTTCTACGATTAATAGCAAGCTCAAGAATGAAGTTTGAAATTGGTATTTATCAAGGAATAACGACTATCTTTAAACTTGCGTATTTTTTTGATTTTTTTTATGTTTACATTGGTGAAACGTAATGAAAGTAGAATGTATTTGATAGAAAATTTCCTGCTCAATCGAGTGGTGTTTGTTTCAACTTTCTACGATCAATAGCAAGCTCACAAATGAAGTTTGAATTTGTTATTTATCAAAGAATAACGACTATCTTTAAACTTGCGTATTTTTTTGATTTTTTTTATGTTTACATTAGTGAAACGTTATAAAGGTAGGATGTGTTTGATAGAAAATTTTCTGCTCAATCGAGTGGTGTTTGTTTCAACTTTCTACGATAAATAGCAAGCTCAAGAATGAAGTTTGAAATTGGTATTTATCAAGGAATAACGACTATCTTTAAACTTGCGTATTTTTTTGATTTTTTTTATGTTTACATTGGTGGAGCGTTACAAAGGTAGGATGCATTTAATAGAAAATTTCCTGCTCAATCGAGTGGTGTGTGCTTCAACTTTCTGCGATAAATAGCGAGCTCAAGAATGAAGTTTGAAATTGATATTTATCAAGGAATAACGACTATCTTTAAACTTGCGTATTTTTTTGATTTTTTTTATGTTTACATTAGTGAAACGTTATAAAGGTAGGATGTATTTAATAGAAAATTTCCTGCTCAATCGAGTGGTGTGTGCTTCAACTTTCTACGATAAATAGCGAGCTCAAGAATGAAGTTTGAAATTGATATTTATCAAGGAATAACGACTATCTTTAAACTTGCGTATTTTTTTGATTTTTTTTATGTTTACATTAGTGAAACGTTATAAAGGTAGGATGTATTTAATAGAAAATTTCCTGCTCAATCGAGTGGTGTTTGTTTCAACTTTCTACGATCAATAGCAAGCTCACGAATGAAGTTTGAAGTTGGTATTTATCAAAGAATAACGACTATCTTTAAACTTGCGTATTTTTTTGATTTTTTTTATGTTTACATTAGTGAAACGTTTTAAAGGTAGGATGTATTTGATAGAAATTTTCCTGCTCAATCAAGTGGTGTTTGCTTCAACTTTCTACGATCAATAGCAAGCTCACGAATGAAGTTTGAAGTTGGTATTTATCAAAGAATAACGACTATCTTTAAACTTGCGTATTTTTTTGATTTTTTTATGTTTACATTAGTGAAACGTTATAAAGGTAGGACGTATTTAATAGAAAATTTCCTGCTCAATCGAGTGGTGTTTGTTTCAACTTTCTACGATCAATAGCAAGCTCACGAATGAAGTTTGAAGTTGGTATTTATCAAGGAATAACGACTATCTTTAAACTTGCGTATTTTTTTTATTTTTTTTATGTTTACATTGGTGAAACGTTATAAAGGTAGGATGTATTTAATAGAAAATTTCCTGCTCAATTGAGTGGTGTTTGTTTCAACTTTCTACGATCAATAGCAAGCTCACGAATGAAGTTTGAAGTTGGTATTTATCAAGAAATAACGACTATCTTTAAACTTGCGTATTTTTTTTATTTTTTTTATGTTTACATTGGTGAAACGTTATAAAGGTAGGATGTATTTGATAGAAAATTTTTTGCTCAATCGAGTGGTGTTTGTTTCAACTTTCTACGATCAATAGCAGGCTCACGAATGAAGTTTGAAGTTGGTATTTATCAAGAAATAACGACTATCTTTAAACTTGCGTATTTTTTTTATTTTTTTTTATGTTTACATTGGTGGAACGTTATAAAGGTAGGATGTATTTAATAGAAAATTTCCTGCTCACTCGAGTGGTGCTTGCTTCGACTTTCTACGATTAATAGCAAGCTCAAGAATGAAGTTTGAAATTGGTATTTATCAAGGAATAACGACTATCTTTAAACTTGCGTATTTTTTTGATTTTTTTTATGTTTACATTAGTGAAACGTTTTAAAGGTAGAATGTATTTGATAGAAAATTTCCTGCTCAATCGAGTGGTGTTTGTTTCAACTTTCTACGATAAATAGCAAGCTCACGAATGAAGTTTGAAGTTGGTATTTATCAAGGAATAACGACTATTTTTAAACTTGCGTATTTTTTTTATTTTTTTTATGTTTACATTGGTGAAACGTTATAAAGGTAGGATGTATTTGATAGAAAATTTTTTGCTCAATCGAGTGGTCTTTGTTTCAACTTTCTACGATCAATAGCAAGCTCACGAATGAAGTGTGAAGTTGGTATTTATCAAAGAATAACGACTATCTTTAAACTTGCGTATTTTTTTGATTTTTTTATGTTTACATTAGTGAAACGTTATAAAGGTAGGATGTGTTTGATAGAAAATTTCCTGCTCAATCGAGTGGTGTTTGTTTCAACTTTCTACGATAAATAGCAAGCTCAAGAATGAAGTTTGAAATTGGTATTTATCAAGGAATAACGACTATCTTTAAACTTGCGTATTTTTTTTATTTTTTTTTATGTTTACATTGGTGAAACTTTATAAAGGTAGGATGTATTTGATAGAAAATTTTTTGCTCAATCGAGTGGTGTTTGTTTCAACTTTCTACGATCAATAGCAAGCTCACGAATGAAGTTTGAAATTGGTATTTATCAAGGAATAACGACTATCTTTAAACTTGCGTATTTTTTTTATTTTTTTTATGTTTACATTGGCGAAACGTTATAAAGGTAGGATGCATTTGATAGAAAATTTCCTGCTCAATTGAGTGGTGTTTGTTTCAACTTTCTACAATCAATAGCAAGCTCAAGAATAAAGTTTGAAGTTGGTATTTATCAAGGAATAACAACTATCAAGTTTGAAGTTGGTATTTATCAAGGAATAACAACTATCTTTAAACTTGCGTATTTTTTTATTTTTTTTATGTTTACATTGGTGAAACGTAATGAAAGTAGAATGTATTTGATAGAAAATTTCCTGCTCAATCGAGTGGTGTTTGTTTCAACTTTCTGCGATCAATAGCAAGCTCACAAATGAAGTTTGAATTTGTTATTTATCAAAGAATAACGACTATCTTTAAACTTGCGTATTTTTTTGATTTTTTTTATGTTTACATTAGTGAAACGTTATAAAGGTAGGATGTGTTTGATAGAAAATTTTCTGCTCAATCGAGTGGTGTTTGTTTCAACTTTCTACGATAAATAGCAAGCTCAAGAATGAAGTTTGAAATTGGTATTTATCAAGGAATAACGACTATCTTTAAACTTGCGTATTTTTTTTATTTTTTTTATGTTTACATTGGTGAAACGTTATAAAGGTAGGAAGTATTTGATAGAAAATTTCCTGCTCAATTAAGTGGTGTTTGTTTCAACTTTCTACAATCAATAGCAAGCTCACGAATGAAGTTTGAATTTGGTATTTATCAAAGAATAACGACTATCTTTAAACTTGCGTATTTTTTTGATTTTTTTTATGTTTACATTGGTGGAACGTTACAAAGGTAGGATGCATTTAATAGAAAATTTCCTGCTCAATCGAGTGGTGTGTGCTTCAACTTTCTACGATAAATAGCGAGCTCAAGAATGAAGTTTGAAATTGATATTTATCAAGGAATAACGACTATCTTTAAACTTGCGTATTTTTTTGATTTTTTTTATGTTTACATTAGTGAAACGTTATAAAGGTAGGATGTATTTAATAGAAAATTTCCTGCTTAATCTAGTGGTGTTTGTTTCAACTTTCTACGATCAATAGCAAGCTCACGAATGAAGTTTGAAATTGGTATTTATCAAGGAATAACGACTATCTTTAAACTTGCGTATTTTTTTTATTTTTTTTATGTTTACATTGGTGAAACGTTATAAAGGTAGGATGTATTTGATAGAAAATTTTTTGCTCAATCGAGTGGTGTTTGTTTCAACTTTCTACGATCAATAGCAAGCTCACGAATGAAGTTTGAAATTGGTATTTATCAAGGAATAACGACTATCTTTAAACTTGCGTATTTTTTTTATTTTTTTTATGTTTACATTGGCGAAACGTTATAAAGGTAGGATGCATTTGATAGAAAATTTCCTGCTCAATTGAGTGGTGTTTGTTTCAACTTTCTACGATCAATAGCAAGCTCAAGAATAAAGTTTGAAGTTGGTATTTATCAAGGAATAACAACTATCTTTAAACTTGCGTATTTTTTTATTTTTTTTATGTTTACATTGGTGAAACGTAATGAAAGTAGAATGTATTTGATAGAAAATTTCCTGCTCAATCGAGTGGTGTTTGTTTCAACTTTCTACGATCAATAGCAAGCTCACAAATGAAGTTTGAATTTGTTATTTATCAAAGAATAACGACTATCTTTAAACTTGCGTATTTTTTTGATTTTTTTTATGTTTACATTAGTGAAACGTTTTAAAGGTAGGATGTATTTGATAGAAAATTTCCTGCTCAATCGAGTGGTGTTTGTTTCAACTTTCTACAATCAATAGCAAGCTCACGAATGAAGTTTGAAGTTGGTATTTATCAAAGAATAACGACTATCTTTAAACTTGCGTATTTTTTTGATTTTTTTATGTTTATATTAGTGAAACGTTATAAAGGTAGGATGTGTTTGATAGAAAATTTCCTGCTCAATCGAGTGGTGTTTGTTTCAACTTTCTACGATAAATAGCAAGCTCAAGAATGAAGTTTGAAATTGGTATTTATCAAGGAATAACGACTATCTTTAAACTTGCGTATTTTTTTGATTTTTTTATGTTTACATTAGTGAAACGTTATAAAGGTAGGATGTATTTGATAGAAAATTTCCTGCTCAATTGAGTGGTGTTTGTTTCAACTTTCTACGATCAATAGCAAGCTCACGAATGAAGTTTGAAGTTGGCATTTATCAAAGAATAACGACTATCTTTAAACTTGCGTATTTTTTTGATTTTTTTATGTTTACATTGGTGAAACGTTATAAAGGTAGGATGTATTTGATAGAAAATTTTTTGCTCAATCGAGCGGTGTTTGTTTCAACTTTCTACGATCAATAGCAAGCTCACGAATGAAGTGTGAAGTTGGTATTTATCAAAGAATAACGACTATCTTTAAACTTGCGTATTTTTTTGATTTTTTTATGTTTACATTAGTAAAACGTTATAAAGGTAGGATGTGTTTGATAGAAAATTTCCTGCTCAATCGAGTGGTGTTTGTTTCAACTTTCTACGAAAAATAGCAAGCTCACGAATGAAGTTTGAAATTGGTATTTATCAAGGAATAACGACTATCTTTAAACTTGCGTATTTTTTTGATTTTTTTATGTTTACATTAGTAAAACGTTATAAAGGTAGGATGTGTTTGATAGAAAATTTCCTGCTCAATCGAGTGGTGTTTGTTTCAACTTTCTACGAAAAATAGCAAGCTCAAGAATGAAGTTTGAAATTGGTATTTATCAAGGAATAACGACTATCTTTAAACTTGCGTATTTTTTTGATTTTTTTATGTTTACATTAGTAAAACGTTATAAAGGTAGGATGTGTTTGATAGAAAATTTCCTGCTCAATCGAGTGGTGTTTGTTTCAACTTTCTACGAAAAATAGCAAGCTCACGAATGAAGTTTGACATTGGTATTTATCAAAGAATAACGACTATCTTTAAACTTGCGTATTTTTTTGATTTTTTTATGTTTATATTAGTGAAACGTTATAAAGGTAGGATGTGTTTGATAGAAAATTTCCTGCTCAATCGAGTGGTGTTTGTTTCAACTTTCTACGAAAAATAGCAAGCTCAAGAATGAAGTTTGAAATTGGTATTTATCAAGGAATAACGACTATCTTTAAACTTGCGTATTTTTTTGATTTTTTTATGTTTACATTAGTAAAACGTTATAAAGGTAGGATGTATTTGATAGAAAATTTCCTGCTCAATCGAGTGGTGTTTGTTTCAACTTTCTACGAAAAATAGCAAGCTCAAGAATGAAGTTTGAAATTGGTATTTATCAAGGAATAACGACTATCTTTAAACTTGCGTATTTTTTTGATTTTTTTATGTTTACATTAGTAAAACGTTATAAAGGTAGGATGTGTTTGATAGAAAAATTCCTGCTTAATTGAGTGGTGTTTGTTTCAACTTTCTACGATCAATAGCAAGCTCACGAATGAAGTTTGAAGTTGGCATTTATCAAAGAATAACGACTATCTTTAAACTTGCGTATTTTTTTGATTTTTTTATGTTTACATTAGTAAAACGTTATAAAGATAAAATGTGTTTGATAGAAAATTTCCTGCTCAATCGAGTGGTGTTTGTTTTAACTTTCTACGATCAATAGCAAGCTCACGAATGAAGTTTGAAATTGGTATTTATCAAGGAATAACAACTATCTTTAAACTTGCGTATTTTTTTATTTTTTTTATGTTTGCATTGGTGAAACGTAATAAAAGTAGAATGTGTTTGATAGAAAATTTCCTGCTCAATCGAGTGGTGTTTGTTTCAACTTTCTACGATCAATAGCAAGCTCACAAATGAAGTTTGAAGTTGTTATTTATCAAAGAATAACGACTATCTTTAAACTTGCGTATTTTTTTGATTTTTTTTATGTTTACATTAGTGAAACGTTATAAAGGTAGGATGTGTTTGATAGAAAATTTTCTGCTCAATTAAGTGGTGTTTGTTTCAACTTTCTACAATCAATAGCAAGCTCACGAATGAAGTTTGAATTTGGTATTTATCAAAGAATAACGACTATCTTTAAACTTGCGTATTTTTTTGATTTTTTTTATGTTTACATTGGTGGAACGTTACAAAGGTAGGATGCATTTAATAGAAAATTTCCTGCTCAATCGAGTGGTGTGTGCTTCAACTTTCTACGATAAATAGCGAGCTCAAGAATGAAGTTTGAAATTGATATTTATCAAGGAATAACGGCTATCTCTAAACTTGCGTATTTTTTTGATTTTTTTTATGTTTACATTAGTGAAACGTTATAAAGGTAGGATGTATTTAATAGAAAATTTCCTGCTCAATCGAGTGGTGTTTGTTTCAACTTTCTACGATCAATAGCAAGGTCACGAATGAAGTTTGAAGTTGGTATTTATCAAGGAATAACGACTATCTTTAAACTTGCGTATTTTTTTTATTTTTTTTATGTTTACATTGGTGAAACGTTATAAAGGTAGGATGTATTTAATAGAAAATTTCCTGCTCAATCGAGTGGTGTTTGTTTCAACTTTCTACGATAAATAGAAAGCTCACGAATGAAGTTTGAAGTTGGTATTTATCAAGGAATAACGACTATCTTTAAACTTGCGTATTTTTTTTATTTTTTTTATGTTTACATTGGTGAAACGTTATAAAGGTAGGATGTATTTAATAGAAAATTTCCTGCTCAATCGAGTGGTGTTTGTTTCAACTTTCTACGATCAATAGCAAGCCCACGAATGAAGTTTGAAGTTGGTATTTATCAAAGAATAACGACTATCTTTATACTTGCGTATTTTTTTTATTTTTTTTTATGTTTACATTGGTGGAACGTTATAAAGGTAGGATGTATTTGATAGAAAATTTCCTGCTCAATCGAGTGGTGTTTGTTTCAACTTTCTACGATCAATAGCAAGCTCACGAATGAAGTTTGAAGTTGGTATTTATCAAAGAATAACGACTATCTTTAAACTTGCGTATTTTTTTGATTTTTTTTATGTTTACATTAGTGAAACGTTTTAAAGGTAGGATGTATTTGATAGAAAATTTCCTGCTCAATCGAGTGGTGTTTGTTTCAACTTTCTACAATCAATAGCAAGCTCACGAATGAAGTTTGAAGTTGGTATTTATCAAAGAATAACGACTATCTTTAAACTTGCGTATTTTTTTGATTTTTTTATGTTTATATCAGTGAAACGTTATAAAGGTAGGATGTGTTTGATAGAAAATTTCCTGGTCAATCGAGTGGTCTTTGTTTCAACTTTCTACGATCAATAGCAAGCTCACGAATGAAGTGTGAAGTTGGTATTTATCAAAGAATAACGACTATCTTTAAACTTGCGTATTTTTTTGATTTTTTTATGTTTACATTAGTGAAACGTTATAAAGGTAGGATGTGTTTGATAGAAAATTTCCTGCTCAATCGAGTGGTGTTTGTTTCAACTTTCTACGATAAATAGCAAGCTCAAGAATGAAGTTTGAAATTGGTATTTATCAAGGAATAACGACTATCTTTAAACTTGCGTATTTTTTTTATTTTTTTTATGTTTACATTGGTGAAACGTTATAAAGGTAGGATGTATTTGATAGAAAATTTTTTGCTCAATCGAGTGGTGTTTGTTTCAACTTTCTACGATCAATAGCAAGCTCACGAATGAAGTTTGAAATTGGTATTTATCAAGGAATAACGACTATCTTTAAACTTGCGAATTTTTTTTATTTTTTTTATGTTTACATTGGCGAAACGTTATAAAGGTAGGATGCATTTGATAGAAAATTTCCTGCTCAATTGAGTGGTGTTTGTTTCAACTTTCTACGATCAATAGCAAGCTCAAGAATAAAGTTTGAAGTTGGTATTTATCAAGGAATAACAACTATCTTTAAACTTGCGTATTTTTTTATTTTTTTTATGTTTACATTGGTGAAACGTAATGAAAGTAGAATGTATTTGATAGAAAATTTCCTGCTCAATCGAGTGGTGTTCGTTTCAACTTTCTACGATCAATAGCAAGCTCACAAATGAAGTTTGAATTTGTTATTTATCAAAGAATAACGACTATCTTTAAACTTGCGTATTTTTTTGATTTTTTTTATGTTTACATTAGTGAAACGTTATAAAGGTAGGATGTGTTTGATAGAAAATTTTCTGCTCAATCGAGTGGTGTTTGTTTCAACTTTCTACGATAAATAGCAAGCTCAAGAATGAAGTTTGAAATTGGTATTTATCAAGGAATAACGACTATCTTTAAACTTGAGTATTTTTTTTATTTTTTTTATGTTTACATTGGTGAAACGTTATAAAGGTAGGAAGTATTTGATAGAAAATTTCCTGCTCAATTAAGTGGTGTTTGTTTCAACTTTCTACAATCAATAGCAAGCTCACGAATGAAGTTTGAAATTGATATTTATCAAGGAATAACGACTATCTTTAAACTTGCGTATTTTTTTGATTTTTTTTATGTTTACATTAGTGAAACGTTTTAAAGGTAGGATGTATTTGATAGAAAATTTCCTGCTCAATCGAGTGGTGTTTGTTTCAACTTTCTACAATCAATAGCAAGCTCACGAATGAAGTTTGAAGTTGGTATTTATCAAAGAATAACGACTATCTTTAAACTTGCGTATTTTTTTGATTTTTTTATGTTTATATTAGTGAAACGTTATAAAGGTAGGATGTGTTTGATAGAAAATTTCCCGCTCAATCGAGTGGTGTTTGTTTCAACTTTCTACGATAAATAGCAAGCTCAAGAATGAAGTTTGAAATTGGTATTTATCAAGGAATAACGACTATCTTTAAACTTGCGTATTTTTTTGATTTTTTTATGTTTACATTAGTGAAACGTTATAAAGGTAGGATGTGTTTGATAGAAAATTTCCTGCTTAATCGAGTGGTGTTTGTTTCAACTTTCTACGATCAATCGCAAGCTCACGAATGAAGTTTGAAATTGGTATTTATCAAGGAATAACGACTATTTTTAAACTTGCGTATTTTTTTTATTTTTTTTATGTTTACATTGGTGAAACGTTATAAAGGTAGGATGTATTTGATAGAAAATTTTTTGCTCAATCGAGTGGTGTTTGTTTCAACTTTCTACGATCAATAGCAAGCTCACGAATGAAGTGTGAAGTTGGTATTTATCAAAGAATAACGACTATCTTTAAACTTGCGTATTTTTTTGATTTTTTTATGTTTACATTAGTAAAACGTTATAAAGGTAGGATGTGTTTGATAGAAAATTTCCTGCTCAATCGAGTTATGTTTGTTTCAACTTTCTACGAAAAATAGCAAGCTCACGAATGAAGTTTGAAATTGGTATTTATCAAGGAATAACGACTATCTTTAAACTTGCGCATTTTTTTTATTTTTTTTATGTTTACATTGGTGAAACGTTATAAAGGTAGGATGTATTTGATAGAAAATTTCCTGCTCAATTGAGTGGTGTTTGTTTCAACTTTCTACGATCAATAGCAAGCTCACGAATGAAGTGTGAAGTTGGTATTTATCAAAGAATAACGACTATCTTTAAACTTGCGTATTTTTTTGATTTTTTTATATTTACATTAGTAAAACGTTATAAAGGTAGGATGTGTTTGATAGAAAATTTCCTGCTCAATCGAGTGGTGTTTGTTTCAACTTTCTACGAAAAATAGCAAGCTCACGAATGAAGTTTGAAATTGGTATTTATCAAGGAATAACGACTATCTTTAAACTTGCGTATTTTTTTGATTTTTTTATGTTTACATTAGTAAAACCTTATAAAGGTAGGATGTGTTTGATAGAAAATTTCCTGCTCAATCGAGTGGTGTTTGTTTCAACTTTCTACGAAAAATAGCAAGCTCAAGAATGAAGTTTGAAATTGGTATTTATCAAGGAATAACGACTATCTTTAAACTTGCGTATTTTTTTGATTTTTTTATGTTTACATTAGTAAAACGTTATAAAGGTAGGATGTGTTTGATAGAAAATTTCCTGCTCAATCGAGTGGTGTTTGTTTCAACTTTCTACGAAAAATAGCAAGCTCAAGAATGAAGTTTGAAATTGGTATTTATCAAGGAATAACGACTATCTTTAAACTTGCGTATTTTTTTGATTTTTTTATGTTTACATTAGTAAAACGTTATAAAGGTAGGATGTGTTTGATAGAAAAATTCCTGCTCAATTGAGTGGTGTTTGTTTCAACTTTCTACGATCAATAGCAAGCTCACGAATGAAGTTTGAAGTTGGCATTTATCAAAGAATAACGACTATCTTTAAACTTGCGTATTTTTTTGATTTTTTTATGTTTACATTAGTAAAACGTTATAAAGATAGGATGTGTTTGATAGAAAATTTCCTGCTCAATCGAGTGGTGTTTGTTTCAACTTTCTACGATAAATAGCAAGCTCAAGAATGAAGTTTGAAATTGGTATTTATCAAGGAATAACGACTATCTTTAAACTTGCGTATTTTTTTGATTTTTTTATGTTTACATTAGTAAAACGTTATAAAGATAGGATGTGTTTGATAGAAAATTTCCTGCTCAATCGAGTGGTGTTTGTTTCAACTTTCTACGATCAATAGCAAGCTCACAAATGAAGTTTGAAGTTGTTATTTATCAAAGAATAACGACTATCTTTAAACTTGCGTATTTTTTTGATTTTTTTTATGTTTACATTGGTGAAACGTTATAAAGGTAGGATGTATTTGATAGAAAATTTTTTGCTCAATCGAGTGGTGTTTGTTTCAACTTTCTACGATCAATAGCAAGCTCACGAATGAAGTGTGAAGTTGGTATTTATCAAAGAATAACGACTATCTTTAAACTTGCGTATTTTTTTGATTTTTTTATATTTACATTAGTAAAACGTTATAAAGGTAGGATGTGTTTGATAGAAAATTTCCTGCTCAATCGAGTGGTGTTTGTTTCAACTTTCTACGATAAATAGCAAGCTCACGAATGAAGTTTGAAATTGGTATTTATCAAGGAATAACGACTATCTTTAAACTTGCGTATTTTTTTGATTTTTTTATGTTTACATTAGTAAAACCTTATAAAGGTAGGATGTGTTTGATAGAAAATTTCCTGCTCAATCGAGTGGTGTTTGTTTCAACTTTCTACGAAAAATAGCAAGCTCAAGAATGAAGTTTGAAATTGGTATTTATCAAGGAATAACGACTATCTTTAAACTTGCGTATTTTTTTGATTTTTTTATGTTTACATTAGTAAAACGTTATAAAGGTAGGATGTGTTTGATAGAAAATTTCCTGCTCAATCGAGTGGTGTTTGTTTCAACTTTCTACGAAAAATAGCAAGCTCAAGAATGAAGTTTGAAATTGGTATTTATCAAGGAATAACGACTATCTTTAAACTTGCGTATTTTTTTGATTTTTTTATGTTTACATTAGTAAAACGTTATAAAGGTAGGATGTGTTTGATAGAAAAATTCCTGCTCAATTGAGTGGTGTTTGTTTCAACTTTCTACGATCAATAGCAAGCTCACGAATGAAGTTTGAAGTTGGCATTTATCAAAGAATAACGACTATCTTTAAACTTGCGTATTTTTTTGATTTTTTTATGTTTACATTAGTAAAACGTTATAAAGATAGGATGTGTTTGATAGAAAATTTCCTGCTCAATCGAGTGGTGTTTGTTTTAACTTTCTACGATCAATAGCAAGCTCACGAATGAAGTTTGAAATTGGTATTTATCAAGGAATAACAACTATCTTTAAACTTGCGTATTTTTTTATTTTTTTTATGTTTGCATTGGTGAAACGTAATAAAAGTAGAATGTGTTTGATAGAAAATTTCCTGCTCAATCGAGTGGTGTTTGTTTCAACTTTCTACGATCAATAGCAAGCTCACAAATGAAGTTTGAAGTTGTTATTTATCAAAGAATAACGACTATCTTTAAACTTGCGTATTTTTTTGATTTTTTTTATGTTTACATTAGTGAAACGTTATAAAGGTAGGATGTGTTTGATAGAAAATTTTCTGCTCAATCGAGTGGTGTTTGTTTCAACTTTCTACGATAAATAGCAAGCTCAAGAATGAAGTTTGAAATTGGTATTTATCAAGGAATAACGACTATCTTTAAACTTGCGTATTTTTTTGATTTTTTTATGTTTACATTAGTAAAACGTTATAAAGATAGGATGTGTTTGATAGAAAATTTCCTGCTCAATCGAGTGGTGTTTGTTTTAACTTTCTACGATCAATAGCAAGCTCACAAATGAAGTTTGAAGTTGTTATTTATCAAAGAATAACGACTATCTTTAAACTTGCGTATTTTTTTGATTTTTTTTATGTTTACATTAGTGAAACGTTATAAAGGTAGGATGTGTTTGATAGAAAATTTTCTGCTCAATCGAGTGGTGTTTGTTTCAACTTTCTACGATAAATAGCAAGCTCAAGAATGAAGTTTGAAATTGGTATTTATCAAGGAATAACGACTATCTTTAAACTTGCGTATTTTTTTGATTTTTTTATGTTTACATTAGTAAAACGTTATAAAGATAGGATGTGTTTGATAGAAAATTTCCTGCTCAATCGAGTGGTGTTTGTTTCAACTTTCTACGATCAATAGCAAGCTCACAAATGAAGTTTGAAGTTGTTATTTATCAAAGAATAACGACTATCTTTAAACTTGCGTATTTTTTTGATTTTTTTTATGTTTACATTGGTGAAACGTTATAAAGGTAGGACGTATTTGATAGCAAATTTTTTGCTCAATCGAGTGGTGTTTGTTTCAACTTTCTACGATCAATAGCAAGCTCACGAATGAAGTGTGAAGTTGGTATTTATCAAAGAATAACGACTATCTTTAAACTTGCGTATTTTTTTGATTTTTTTATATTTACATTAGTAAAACGTTATAAAGGTAGGATGTGTTTGATAGAAAATTTCCTGCTCAATCGAGTGGTGTTTGTTTCAACTTTCTACGAAAAATAGCAAGCTCACGAATGAAGCTTGAAATTGGTATTTATCAAGGAATAACGACTATCTTTAAACTTGCGTATTTTTTTGATTTTTTTATGTTTACATTAGTAAAACCTTATAAAGGTAGGATGTGTTTGATAGAAAATTTCCTGCTCAATCGAGTGGTGTTTGTTTCAACTTTCTACGAAAAATAGCAAGCTCAAGAATGAAGTTTGAAATTGGTATTTATCAAGGAATAACGACTATCTTTAAACTTGCGTATTTTTTTGATTTTTTTATGTTTACATTAGTAAAACGTTATAAAGGTAGGATGTGTTTGATAGAAAATTTCCTGCTCAATCGAGTGGTGTTTGTTTCAACTTTCTACGAAAAATAGCATGCTCAAGAATGAAGTTTGAAATTGGTATTTATCAAGGAATAACGACTATCTTTAAACTTGCGTATTTTTTTGATTTTTTTATGTTTACATTAGTAAAACGTTATAAAGGTAGGATGTGTTTGATAGAAAAATTCCTGCTCAATTGAGTGGTGTTTGTTTCAACTTTCTACGATCAATAGCAAGCTCACGAATGAAGTTTGAAGTTGGCATTTATCAAAGAATAACGACTATCTTTAAACTTGCGTATTTTTTTGATTTTTTTATGTTTACATTAGTAAAACGTTATAAAGATAGGATGTGTTTGATAGAAAATTTCCTGCTCAATCGAGTGGTGTTTGTTTTAACTTTCTACGATCAATAGCAAGCTCACGAATGAAGTTTGAAATTGGTATTTATCAAGGAATAACAACTATCTTTAAACTTGCGTATTTTTTTATTTTTTTTATGTTTGCATTGGTGAAACGTAATAAAAGTAGAATGTATTTGATAGAAAATTTCCTGCTCAATCGAGTGGTGTTTGTTTCAACTTTCTACGATAAATAGCGAGCTCAAGAATGAAGTTTGAAATTGATATTTATCAAGGAATAACGGCTATCTTTAAACTTGCGTATTTTTTTGATTTTTTTTATGTTTACATTAGTGAAACGTTATAAAGGTAGGATGTGTTTGATAGAAAATTTTCTGCTCAATCGAGTGGTGTTTGTTTCAACTTTCTACGATAAATAGCAAGCTCAAGAATGAAGTTTGAAATTGATATTTATCAAGGAATAACGACTATCTTTAAACTTGCGCATTTTTTTTATGTTTACATTGGTGAAACGTTATAAAGGTAGGATGTATTTAATAGAAAATTTCCTGCTCAATCGAGTGGTGTTTGTTTCAACTTTCTACGATCAATAGCAAGGTCACGAATGAAGTTTGAAGTTGGTATTTATCAAGGAATAACGACTATCTTTAAACTTGCGTATTTTTTTTATTTTTTTTATGTTTACATTGGTGAAACGTTATAAAGGTAGGATGTATTTAATAGAAAATTTCCTGCTCAATCGAGTGGTGTTTGTTTCAACTTTCTACGATAAATAGAAAGCTCACGAATGAAGTTTGAAGTTGGTATTTATCAAGGAATAACGACTATCTTTAAACTTGCGTATTTTTTTTATTTTTTTTATGTTTACATTGGTGAAACGTTATAAAGGTAGGATGTATTTAATAGAAAATTTCCTGCTCAATCGAGTGGTGTTTGTTTCAACTTTCTACGATCAATAGCAAGCCCACGAATGAAATTTGAAATTGGTATTTATCAAGGAATAACGACTATCTTTAAACTTGCGTATTTTTTTTATTTTTTTTATGTTTACATTGGTGAAACGTTATCAAGGTATGATGTATTTAATAGAAAATTTCCAGCTCAATCGAGTGGTGTTTGTTTCAACTTTCTGCGATCAATAGCAAGCTCACGAATGAAGTTTGAATTTGGTATTTATCAAAGAATAACGACTATCTTTAAACTTGCGTATTTTTTTGATTTTTTTATGTTTACATTAGTGAAACGTTATAAAGGTAGCATGTGTTTGATAGAAAATTTCCTGCTTAATCGAGTGGTGTTTGTTCCAACTTTCTACGATCAATCGCAAGCTCACGAATGAAGTTTGAAATTGGTATTTATCAAGGAATAACGACTATTTTTAAACTTGCGTATTTTTTTTATTTTTTTTATGTTTACATTGGTGAAACGTTATAAAGGTAGGATGTATTTGATAGAAAATTTTTTGCTCAATCGAGTGGTGTTTGTTTCAACTTTCTACGAAAAATAGCAAGCTCAAGAATGAAGTTTGAATTTGGTATTTATCAAAGAATAGCGACTATCTTTAAACTTGCGTATTTTTTTTATTTTTTTTTATGTTTACATTGGTGGAACGTTATAAAGGTAGGATGTATTTGATAGAAAATTTCCTGCTCAATCGAGTGGTGTTTGTTTCAACTTTCTACGATCAATAGCAAGCTCACGAATGAAGTTTGAAGTTGGTATTTATCAAAGAATAACGACTATCTTTAAACTTGCGTATTTTTTTGATTTTTTTTATGTTTACATTGGCGAAACGTTATAAAGGTAGGATGTGTTTGATAGAAAATTTTTTGCTCAATCGAGTGGTGTTTGCTTCAACTTTCTACGATCAATAGCAAGCTCACGAATGAAGTGTGAAGTTGGTATTTATCAAAGAATAACGACTATCTTTAAACTTGCGTATTTTTTTGATTTATTTATGTTTACATTAGTGAAACGTTATAAAGGTAGGATGTGTTTGATAGAAAATTTCCTGCTCAATCGAGTGGTGTTTGTTTCAACTTTCTACGATCAATAGCAAGCTCACGAATGAAGTTTGAAGTTGGTATTTATCAAAGAATAACGACTATCTTTAAACTTGCGTATTTTTTTGATTTTTTTTGTGTTTACATTAGTGAAACATTATAAAGGTAGGATGTGTTTGATAGAAAATTTCCTGCTCAATCGAGTGGTGTTTGTTTCAACTTTCTACGAAAAATAGCAAGCTCAAGAATGAAGTTTGAAATTGGTATTTATCAAGGAATAACGACTATCTTTAAACTTGCGTATTTTTTTTATTTTTTTTATGTTTGCATTGGTGGAACGTTACAAAGGTAGGATGCATTTAATAGAAAATTTCCTGCTCAATCGAGTGGTGTGTGCTTCAACTTTCTAC
This sequence comes from Tribolium confusum, assembly GCA_029207805.1. NCBI lineage: Eukaryota > Metazoa > Arthropoda > Insecta > Coleoptera > Tenebrionidae > Tribolium > Tribolium confusum. Next base: position 33,250,637 of record JALGAY010000005.1, read on the forward strand.
GATAAATAGCGAGCTCAAGAATGAAGTTTGAAATTGATATTTATCAAGGAATAACGACTATCTTTAAACTTGCGTATTTTTTTGATTTTTTGATGTTTACATTAGTGAAACGTTATAAAGGTAGGATGTATTTAATAGAAAATTTCCTGCTCAATCGAGTGGTGTTTGTTTCAACTTTCTACGATCAATAGCAAGCTCACGAATGAAGTTTGAAGTTGGTATTTATCAAGGAATAACGACTATCTTTTAACTTGCGTATTTTTTTTATTTTTTTTATGTTTACATTGGTGAAACGTTATAAAGGTAGGATGTATTTAATAGAAAATTTCCTGCTCAATCGAGTGGTGTTTGTTTCAACTTTCTACGATCAATAGCAAGCTCACGAATGAAGTTTGAAGTTGGTATTTATCAAGGAATAACGACTATCTTTAAACTTGCGTATTTTTTTATTTTTTTTATGTTTACATTGGTGAAACGTTATAAAGGTAGGATGTATTTAATAGAAAATTTCCTGCTCAATCGAGTGGTGTTTGTTTCAACTTTCTACGATCAATAGCAAGCCCACGAATGAAGTTTGAAGTTGGTATTTATCAAAGAATAGCGACTATCTTTAAACTTGCGTATTTTTTTTATTTTTTTTTATGTTTACATTGGTGGAACGTTATAAAGGTAGGATGTATTTGATAGAAAATTTCCTGCTCAATCGAGTGGTGTTTGTTTCAACTTTCTACGATCAATAGCAAGCTCACGAATGAAGTTTGAAGTTGGTATTTATCAAAGAATAACGACTATCTTTAAACTTGCGTATTTTTTTGATTTTTTTTATGTTTACATTGGCGAAACGTTATAAAGGTAGGATGTATTTGATAGAAAATTTTTTGCTCAATCGAGTGGTGTTTGTTTCAACTTTCTACGATCAATAGCAAGCTCACGAATGAAGTGTGAATTTGGTATTTATCAAAGAATAACGACTATCTTTAAACTTGCGTATTTTTTTGATTTTTTTATGTTTACATTAGTGAAACGTTATAAAGGTAGGATGTGTTTGATAGAAAATTTCTTGCTCAATCGAGTGGTGTTTGTTTCAACTTTCTACGATCAATAGCAAGCTCACGAATGAAGTTTGAAATTGGTATTTATCAAGGAATAACGACTATCTTTAAACTTGCGCATTTTTTTTATTTTTTTTATGTTTACATTGGTGAAACGTTATAAAGGTAGGATGTATTTGATAGAAAATTTCCTGCTCAATTGAGTGGTGTTTGTTTCAACTTTCTACGATCAATAGCAAGCTCACGAATGAAGTTTGAAGTTGGTATTTATCAAAGAATAACGACTATCTTTAAACTTGCGTATTTTTTTGATTTTTTTTGTGTTTACATTAGTGAAACGTTATAAAGGTAGGATGTGTTTGATAGAAAATTTCCTGCTCAATCGAGTGGTGTTTGTTTCAACTTTCTACGAAAAATAGCAAGCTCAAGAATGAAGTTTGAACATGGTATTTATCAAGGAATAACGACTATCTTTAAACTTGCGTATTTTTTTTATTTTTTTTATGTTTACATTGGCGAAACGTTATAAAGGTAGGATGTATTTGATAGAAAATTTCCTGCTCAATTGAGTGGTGTTTGTTTCAACTTTCTACGATCAATAGCAAGCTCAAGAATAAAGTTTGAATTTGGTATTTATCAAGGAATAACAACTATCTTTAAACTTGCGTATTTTTTTATTTTTTTTATGTTTACATTGGTGAAACGTAATAAAAGTAGAATGTATTTGATAGAAAATTTCCTGCTCAATCGAGTGGTGTTTGTTTCAACTTTCTACGATCAATAGCAAGCTCACAAATGAAGTTTGAATTTGTTATTTAACAAAGAATAACGACTATCTTTAAACTTGCGTATTTTTTTGATTTTTTTTATGTTTACATTAGTGAAACGTTATAAAGGTAGGATGTGTTTGATAGAAAATTTCCTGCTCAATCGAGTGGTGTTTGTTTCAACTTTCTACAATCAATAGCAAGCTCACGAATGAAGTTTGAATTTGGTATTTATCAAAGAATAACGACTATCTTTAAACTTGCGTATTTTTTTGATTTTTTTTATGTTTACATTAGTGAAACGTTATAAAGGTAGGATGTGTTTGATAGAAAATTTCCTGCTCAATCGAGTGGTGTTTGTTTCAACTTTCTACGAAAAATAGCAAGCTCAAGAATGAAGTTTGAAATTGGTATTTATCAAGGAATAACGACTATCTTTAAACTTGCGTATTTTTTTTATTTTTTTTTTGTTTACATTGGCGAAACGTAATAAAAGTAGAATGTATTTGATAGAAAATTTCCTGCTCAATTGAGTGGTGTTTGTTTCAACTTTCTACGATCAATAGCAAGCTCAAGAATAAAGTTTGAAGTTGGTATTTATCAAGGAATAACGACTATCTTTAAACTTGCGTATTTTTTTTATTTTTTTTTATGTTTGCATTGGTGGAACGTTACAAAGGTAGGATGCATTTAATAGAAAATTTCCTGCTCAATCGAGTGGTGTGTGCTTCAACTTTCTACGATAAATAGCGAGCTCAAGAACGAAGTTTGAAATTGATATTTATCAAGGAATAACGACTATCTTTAAACTTGCGTATTTTTTTGATTTTTTTTATGTTTACATTAGTGAAACGTTATAAAGGTAGGATGTATTTAATAGAAAATTTCCTGCTCAATCGCGCGGTGTTTGTTTCAACTTTCTACGATCAATAGCAAGCTCACGAATGAAGTTTGAAGTTGGTATTTATCAAGGAATAACGACTATCTTTAAACTTGCGTATTTTTTTGATTTTTTTTATGTTTACATTAGTGAAACGTTATAAAGGTAGGATGTGTTTGATAGAAAATTTCCTGCTCAATCGAGTGGTGTTTGTTTCAACTTTCTACGAAAAATAGCAAGCTCAAGAATGAAGTTTGAAATTGGTATTTATCAAGGAATAACGACTATCTTTAAACTTGAGTATTTTTTTTATTTTTTTTATGTTTACATTGGTGAAACGTTATAAAGGTAGGATGTATTTGATAGAAAATTTCCTGCTCAATTAAGTGGTGTTTGTTTCAACTTTCTACAATCAATAGCAAGCTCACGAATGAAGTTTGAATTTGGTATTTATCAAAGAATAACGACTATCTTTAAACTTGCGTATTTTTTTTATTTTTTTTTATGTTTGCATTGGTGGAACGTTACAAAGGTAGGATGCATTTAATAGAAAATTTCCTGCTCAATCGAGTGGTGTGTGCTTCAACTTTCTACGATAAATAGCGAGCTCAAGAATGAAGTTTGAAATTGATATTTATCAAGGAATAACGACTATCTTTAAACTTGCGTATTTTTTTGATTTTTTTTATGTTTACATTAGTGAAACGTTATAAAGGTAGGATGTGTTTGATAGAAAATTTCCTGCTCAATCGAGTGGTGTTTGTTTCAACTTTCTACGAAAAATAGCAAGCTCAAGAATGAAGTTTGAAATTGGTATTTATCAAAGAATAACGACTATCTTCAAACTTGCGTATTTTTTTTATTTTTTTTATGTTTACATTGGCGAAACGTAATAAAATTAGAATGTATTTGATAGAAAATTTCCTGCTCAATTGAGTGGTGTTTGTTTCAACTTTCTACGATCAATAGCAAGCTCAAGAATAAAGTTTGAAGTTGGTATTTATCAAGGAATAACGACTATCTTTAAACTTGCGTATTTTTTTGATTTTTTTTATGTTTACATTAGTGAAACGTTATAAAGGTAGGATGTATTTAATAGAGAATTTCCTGCTCAATCGCGTGGTGTTTGTTTCAACTTTCTACGATCAATAGTAAGCTCACGAATGAAGTTTGAAGTTGGTATTTATCAAGGAATAACGACTATCTTTTAACTTGCGTATTTTTTTTATTTTTTTTATGTTTACATTGGTGAAACGTTATAAAGGTAGGATGTATTTAATAGAAAATTTCCTGCTCAATCGAGTGGTGTTTGTTTCAACTTTCTACGATCAATAGCAAGCCCACGAATGAAGTTTGAAGTTGGTATTTATCAAAGAATAGCGACTATCTTTAAACTTGCGTATTTTTTTTATTTTTTTTTATGTTTACATTGGTGGAACGTTATAAAGGTAGGATGTATTTGATAGAAAATTTCCTGCTCAATCGAGTGATGTTTGTTTCAACTTTCTACGATCAATAGCAAGCTCACGAATGAAGTTTGAAGTTGGTATTTATCAAAGAATAACGACTATCTTTAAACTTGCGTATTTTTTTTATTTTTTTTATGTTTACATTAGTGAAACGTTATAAAGGTAGGATGTGTTTGATAGAAAATTTCCTGCTCAATCGAGTGGTGTTTGTTTCAACTTTCTACGAAAAATAGCAAGCTCAAGAATGAAGTTTGAAATTGGTATTTATCAAGGAATAACGACTATATTTAAACTTGCGTATTTTTTTTATTTTTTTTATGTTTACATTGGTGAAACGTTATAAAGGTAGGATGTATTTGATAGAAACTTTCCTGCTCAATCGAGTGGTGTTTGTTTCAACTTTCTACGATCAATAGCAAGCTTACGAATGAAGTTTGAAGTTGGTATTTATCAAAGAATAACGACTATCTTTAAACTTGCGTATTTTTTTGATTTTTTTTATGTTTACATTAGTGAAACGTTATAAAGGTAGGATGTGTTTGATAGAAAATTTCCTGCTCAATCGAGTGGTGTTTGTTTCAACTTTCTACGAAAAATAGCAAGCTCAAGAATGAAATTTGAAATTGGTATTTATCAAGGAATAACGACTATCTTTAAACTTGCGTATTTTTTTTATTTTTTTTATGTTTACATTGGTGAAACTTTATCAAGGTATGATGTATTTAATAGAAAATTTCCAGCTCAATCGAGTGGTGTTTGTTTCAACTTTCTGCGATCAATAGCAAGCTCACGAATGAAGTTTGAAGTTGGTATTTATCAAAGAATAACGACTATCTTTAAACTTGCGTATTTTTTTGATTTTTTTATGTTTACATTAGTGAAACGTTATAAAGGTAGCATGTGTTTGATAGGAAATTTCCTGCTTAATCGAGTGGTGTTTGTTTCAACTTTCTACGATCAATAGCAAGCTCACGAATGAAGTTTGAAATTGGTATTTATCAAGGAATAACGACTATTTTTAAACTTGCGTATTTTTTTTATTTTTTTTATGTTTACATTGATGAAACGTTATAAAGGTAGGATGTATTTGATAGAAAATTTTTTGCTCAATCGAGTGGTGTTTGTTTCAACTTTCTACGAAAAATAGCAAGCTCAAGAATGAAGTTTGAATTTGGTATTTATCAAAGAATAGCGACTATCTTTAAACTTGCGTATTTTTTTTATTTTTTTTATGTTTACATTGGTGGAACGTTATAAAGGTAGGATGTATTTGATAAAAAATTTCCTGCTCAATCGAGTGGTGTTTGTTTCAACTTTCTACGATCAGTAGCAAGCTCACGAATGAAGTTTGAAGTTGGTATTTATCAAAGAATAACGACTATCTTTAAACTTGCGTATTTTTTTGATTTTTTTTATGTTTACATTGGCGAAACGTTATAAAGGTAGGATGTGTTTGATATAAAATTTTTTGCTCAATCGAGTGGTGTTTGCTTCAACTTTCTACGATCAATAGCAAGCTCACGAATGAAGTGTGAAGTTGGTATTTATCAAAGAATAACGACTATCTTTAAACTTGCGTATTTTTTTGATTTTTTTATGTTTACATTAGTGAAACGTTATAAAGGTAGGATGTGTTTGATAGAAAATTTCCTGCTCAATCGAGTGGTGTTTGTTTCAACTTTCTACGAAAAATAGCAAGCTCAAGAATGAAGTTTGAAATTGGTATTTATCAAGGAATAACGACTATCTTTAAACTTGCGTATTTTTTTTATTTTTTTTATGTTTGCATTGGTGGAACGTTACAAAGGTAGGATGCATTTAATAGAAAATTTCCTGCTCAATCGAGTGGTGTGTGCTTCAACTTTCTACGATAAATAGCGAGCTCAAGAATGAAGTTTGAAATTGATATTTATCAAGGAATAACGACTATCTTTAAACTTGCGTATTTTTTTAATTTTTTTTATGTTTACATTGGTGAAACGTTATAAAGGTAGGATGTATTTAATAGAAAATTTCCTGCTCAATCGAGTGGTGTTTGTTTCAACTTTCTACGATCAATAGCAAGCTCACGGATGAAGTTTGAAGTTGGTATTTATCAAGGAATAACGACTATCTTTAAACTTGCGTATTTTTTTTATTTTTTTTATGTTTACATTAATGAAACGTTATAAAGGTAGGATGTATTTAATAGAAAATTTCCTGCTCAATCGAGTGGTGTTTGTTTCAACTTTCTACGATCAATAGCAAGCCCACGAATGAAGTTTGAAGTTGGTATTTATCAAAGAATAGCGACTATCTTTAAACTTGCGTATTTTTTTTATTTTTTTTTATGTTTACATTGGTGGAACGTTATAAAGGTAGGATGTATTTGATAGAAAATTTCCTGCTCAATCGAGTGGTGTTTGTTTCAACTTTCTACGATCAATAGCAAGCTCACGAATGAAGTTTGAAGTTGGTATTTATCAAAGAATAACGACTATCTTTAAACTTGCGCATTTTTTTGATTTTTTTTATGTTTACATTGGTGGAACGTTATAAAGGTAGGATGTATTTGATAGAAAATTTCCTGCTCAATCGAGTGGTGTTTGTTTCAACTTTCTACGATCAATAGCAAGCTCACGAATGAAGTTTGAAGTTGGTATTTATCAAAGAATAACGACTATCTTTAAACTTGCGTATTTTTTTGATTTTTTTTATGTTTACATTGGCGAAACGTTATAAAGGTAGGATGTATTTGATAGAAAATTTTTTGCTCAATCGAGTGGTGTTTGTTTCAACTTTCTACGATCAATAGCAAGCTCACGAATGAAGTGTGAAGTTGGTATTTATCAAAGAATAACGACTATCTTTAAACTTGCGTATTTTTTTGATTTTTTTATGTTTACATTAGTGAAACGTTATAAAGGTAGGATGCGTTTGATAGAAAATTTCTTGCTCAATCGAGTGGTGTTTGTTTCAACTTTCTACGATCAATAGCAAGCTCACGAATGAAGTGTGAAGTTGGTATTTATCAAAGAATAACGACTATCTTTAAACTTGCGTATTTTTTTGATTTTTTTATGTTTACATTAGTGAAACGTTATAAAGGTAGGATGTATTTAATAGAAAATTTCCTGCTCAATCGAGTGGTGTTTGTTTCAACTTTCTACGATCAATAGCAAGCCCACGAATGAAGTTTGAAGTTGGTATTTATCAAAGAATAGCGACTATCTTTAAACTTGCGTATTTTTTTTATTTTTTTTTATGTTTACATTGGTGGAACGTTATAAAGGTAGGATGTATTTGATAGAAAATTTCCTGCTCAATCGAGTGGTGTTTGTTTCAACTTTCTACGATCAATAGCAAGCTCACGAATGAAGTTTGAAGTTGGTATTTATCAAAGAATAACGACTATCTTTAAACTTGCGTATTTTTTTGATTTTTTTTATGTTTACATTGGCGAAACGTTATAAAGGTAGGATGTGTTTGATAGAAAATTTTTTGCTCAATCGAGTGGTGTTTGCTTCAACTTTCTACGATCAATAGCAAGCTCACGAATGAAGTGTGAAGTTGGTATTTATCAAAGAATAACGACTATCTTTAAACTTGCGTATTTTTTTGATTTTTTTTATGTTTACATTAGTGAAACGTTATAAAGGTAGGATGTGTTTGATAGAAAATTTCCTGCTCAATCGAGTGGTGTTTGTTTCAACTTTCTACGAAAAATAGCAAGCTCAAGAATGAAGTTTGAAATTGGTATTTATCAAGGAATAACGACTATATTTAAACTTGCGTATTTTTTTTATTTTTTTTATGTTTACATTGGTGAAACGTTATAAAGGTAGGATGTATTTGATAGAAACTTTCCTGCTCAATCGAGTGGTGTTTGTTTCAACTTTCTACGATCAATAGCAAGCTTACGAATGAAGTTTGAAGTTGGTATTTATCAAGGAATAACGACTATCTTTAAACTTGCGTATTTTTTTTATTTTTTTTATGTTTACATTGGTGAAACTTTATCAAGGTATGATGTATTTAATAGAAAATTTCCAGCTCAATCGAGTGGTGTTTGTTTCAACTTTCTGCGATCAATAGCAAGCTCACGAATGAAGTTTGAAGTTGGTATTTATCAAAGAATAACGACTATCTTTAAACTTGCGTATTTTTTTGATTTTTTTATGTTTACATTAGTGAAACGTTATAAAGGTAGCATGTGTTTGATAGAAAATTTCCTGCTTAATCGAGTGGTGTTTGTTCCAACTTTCTACGATCAATCGCAAGCTCACGAATGAAGTTTGAAATTGGTATTTATCAAGGAATAACGACTATTTTTAAACTTGCGTATTTTTTTTATTTTTTTTATGTTTACATTGATGAAACGTTATAAAGGTAGGATGTATTTGATAGAAAATTTTTTGCTCAATCGAGTGGTGTTTGTTTCAACTTTCTACGATCAATAGCAAGCTCACGAATGAAGTTTGAAATTGGTATTTATCAAGGAATAACGACTATCTTTAAACTTGCGCATTTTTTTGATTTTTTTTATGTTTACATTAGTGAAACGTTATAAAGGTAGGATGTGTTTGATAGAAAATTTCCTGCTCAATCGAGTGGTGTTTGTTTCAACTTTCTACGATCAATAGCAAGCTCACGAATGAAGTTTGAAGTTGGTATTTATCAAAGAATAACGACTATCTTTAAACTTGCGTATTTTTTTGATTTTTTTTATGTTTACATTGGCGAAACGTTATAAAGGTAGGATGTGTTTGATAGAAAATTTTTTGCTCAATCGAGTGGTGTTTGCTTCAACTTTCTACGATCAATAGCAAGCTCACGAATGAAGTGTGAAGTTGGTATTTATCAAAGAATAACGACTATCTTTAAACTTGCGTATTTTTTTGATTTTTTTATGTTTACATTAGTGAAACGTTATAAAGGTAGGATGTGTTTGATAGAAAATTTCCTGCTCAATCGAGTGGTGTTTGTTTCAACTTTCTACGATCAATAGCAAGCTCACGAATGAAGTTTGAAATTGGTATTTATCAAGGAATAACGACTATCTTTAAACTTGCGCATTTTTTTTATTTTTTTTATGTTTACATTGGTGAAACGTTATAAAGGTAGGATGTATTTGATAGAAAATTTCCTGCTCAATCGAGTGGTGTTTGTTTCGACTTTCTACGATCAATAGCAAGCTCACGAATGAAGTTTGAAGTTGGTATTTATCAAAGAATAACGACTATCTTTAAACTTGCGTATTTTTTTGATTTTTTTTGTGTTTACATTAGTGAATCGTTATAAAGGTAGGATGTGTTTGATAGAAAATTTCCTGCTCAATCGAGTGGTGTTTGTTTCAACTTTCTACGAAAAATAGCAAGCTCAAGAATGAAGTTTGAAATTGGTATTTATCAAGGAATAACGACTATCTTTAAACTTGCGTATTTTTTTTATTTTTTTTATGTTTGCATTGGTGGAACGTTACAAAGGTAGGATGCATTTAATAGAAAATTTCCTGCTCAATCGAGTGGTGTGTGCTTCAACTTTCTACGATAAATAGCGAGCTCAAGAATGAAGTTTGAAATTGATATTTATCAAGGAATAACGACTATCTTTAAACTTGCGTATTTTTTTGATTTTTTTTATGTTTACATTAGTGAAACGTTATAAAGGTAGGATGTATTTAATAGAAAATTTCCTGCTCAATCGAGTGGTGTTTGTTTCAACTTTCTACGATCAATAGCAAGCTCACGAATGAAGTTTGAAGTTGGTATTTATCAAGGAATAACGACTATCTTTTAACTTGCGTATTTTTTTTATTTTTTTTATGTTTACATTGGTGAAACGTTATAAAGGTAGGATGTATTTAATAGAAAATTTCCTGCTCAATCGAGTGGTGTTTGTTTCAACTTTCTACGATCAATAGCAAGCTCACGAATGAAGTTTGAAGTTGGTATTTATCAAGGAATAACGACTATCTTTAAACTTGCGTATTTTTTTTATTTTTTTTATGTTTACATTAATGAAACGTTATAAAGGTAGGATGTATTTAATAGAAAATTTCCTGCTCAATCGAGTGGTGTTTGTTTCAACTTTCTACGATCAATAGCAAGCCCACGAATGAAGTTTGAAGTTGGTATTTATCAAAGAATAGCGACTATCTTTAAACTTGCGTATTTTTTTTATTTTTTTTTATGTTTACATTGGTGGAACGTTATAAAGGTAGGATGTATTTGATAGAAAATTTCCTGCTCAATCGAGTGGTGTTTGTTTCAACTTTCTACGATCAATAGCAAGCTCACGAATGAAGTTTGAAGTTGGTATTTATCAAAGAATAACGACTATCTTTAAACTTGCGTATTTTTTTGATTTTTTTTATGTTTACATTGGCGAAACGTTATAAAGGTAGGATGTATTTGATAGAAAATTTTTTGCTCAATCGAGTGGTGTTTGTTTCAACTTTCTACGATCAATAGCAAGCTCACGAATGAAGTGTGAAATTGGTATTTATCAAAGAATAACGACTATCTTTAAACTTGCGTATTTTTTTGATTTTTTTATGTTTACATTAGTGAAACGTTATAAAGGTAGGATGTGTTTGATAGAAAATTTCTTGCTCAATCGAGTGGTGTTTGTTTCAACTTTCTACGATCAATAGCAAGCTCACGAATGAAGTGTGAAGTTGGTATTTATCAAAGAATAACGACTATCTTTAAACTTGCGTATTTTTTTGATTTTTTTATGTTTACATTAGTGAAACGTTATAAAGGTAGGATGTGTTTGATAGAAAATTTCCTGCTCAATTGAGTGGTGTTTGTTTCAACTTTCTACGATCAATAGCAAGCTCACGAATGAAGTTTGAAGTTGGTATTTATCAAAGAATAACGACTATCTTTAAACTTGCGTATTTTTTTGATTTTTTTTGTGTTTACATTAGTGAAACGTTATAAAGGTAGGATGTGTTTGATAGAAAATTTCCTGCTCAATCGAGTGGTGTTTGTTTCAACTTTCTACGAAAAATAGCAAGCTCAAGAATGAAGTTTGAACATGGTATTTATCAAGGAATAACGACTATCTTTAAACTTGCGTATTTTTTTTATTTTTTTTATGTTTACATTGGCGAAACGTTATAAAGGTAGGATGTATTTGATAGAAAATTTCCTGCTCAATTGAGTGGTGTTTGTTTCAACTTTCTACGATCAATAGCAAGCTCAAGAATAAAGTTTGAATTTGGTATTTATCAAGGAATAACAACTATCTTTAAACTTGCGTATTTTTTTATTTTTTTTATGTTTACATTGGTGAAACGTAATAAAAGTAGAATGTATTTGATAGAAAATTTCCTGCTCAATCGAGTGGTGTTTGTTTCAACTTTCTGCGATCAATAGCAAGCTCACAAATGAAGTTTGAATTTGTTATTTAACAAAGAATAACGACTATCTTTAAACTTGCGTATTTTTTTGATTTTTTTTATTTTTACATTAGCGAAACGTTATAAAGGTAGGATGTGTTTGATAGAAAATTTTCTGCTCAATCGAGTGGTGTTTGTTTCAACTTTCTACGATAAATAGCAAGCTCAAGAATGAAGTTTGAAATTGGTATTTATCAAGGAATAACGACTATCTTTAAACTTGAGTATTTTTTTTATTTTTTTTATGTTTACATTGGTGAAACGTTATAAAGGTAGGATGTATTTGATAGAAAATTTCCTGCTCAATTAAGTGGTGTTTGTTTCAACTTTCTACAATCAATAGCAAGCTCACGAATGAAGTTTGAATTTGGTATTTATCAAAGAATAACGACTATCTTTAAACTTGCGTATTTTTTTGATTTTTTTTATGTTTACATTAGTGAAACGTTATAAAGGTAGGATGTGTTTGATAGAAAATTTCCTGCTCAATCGAGTGGTGTTTGTTTCAACTTTCTTCGAAAAATAGCAAGCTCAAGAATGAAGTTTGAAATTGGTATTTATCAAGGAATAACGACTATCTTTAAACTTGCGTATTTTTTTTATTTTTTTTTTGTTTACATTGGCGAAACGTAATAAAAGTAGAATGTATTTGATAGAAAATTTCCTGCTCAATTGAGTGGTGTTTGTTTCAACTTTCTACGATCAATAGCCAGCTCAAGAATAAAGTTTGAAGTTGGTATTTATCAAGGAATAACGACTATCTTTAAACTTGCGTATTTTTTTTATTTTTTTTATGTTTGCATTGGTGGAACGTTACAAAGGTAGGATGCATTTAATAGAAAATTTCCTGCTCAATCGAGTGGTGTGTGCTTCAACTTTCTACGATAAATAGCGAGCTCAAGAATGAAGTTTGAAATTGATATTTATCAAGGAATAACGACTATCTTTAAACTTGCGTATTTTTTTGATTTTTTTTATGTTTACATTAGTGAAACGTTATAAAGGTAGGATGTATTTAATAGAAAATTTCCTGCTCAATCGCGTGGTGTTTGTTTCAACTTTCTACGATCAATAGCAAGCTCACGAATGAAGTTTGAATTTGGTATTTATCAAGGAATAACGACTATCTTTAAACTTGCGTATTTTTTTGATTTTTTTTATGTTTACATTAGTGAAACGTTATAAAGGTAGGATGTGTTTGATAGAAAATTTCCTGCTCAATCGAGTGGTGTTTGTTTCAACTTTCTACGAAAAATAGCAAGCTCAAGAATGAAGTTTGAAATTGGTATTTATCAAGGAATAACGACTATCTTTAAACTTGCGTATTTTTTTTATTTTTTTTATGTTTACATTGGCGAAACGTAATAAAAGTAGAATGTATTTGATAGAAAATTTCCTGCTCAATTGAGTGGTGTTTGTTTCAACTTTCTACGATCAATAGCAAGCTCACGAATGAAGTTTGAAGTTGGTATTTATCAAGGAATAACGACTATCTTTTAACTTGCGTATTTTTTTTATTTTTTTTATGTTTACATTGGTGAAACGTTATAAAGGTAGGATGTATTTAATAGAAAATTTCCTGCTCAATCGAGTGGTGTTTGTTTCAACTTTCTACGATCAATAGCAAGCTCACGAATGAAGTTTGAAGTTGGTATTTATCAAGGAATAACGACTATCTTTAAACTTGCGTATTTTTTTTATTTTTTTTATGTTTACATTGGTGAAACGTTATAAAGGTAGGATGTATTTAATAGAAAATTTCCTGCTCAATCGAGTGGTGTTTGTTTCAACTTTCTACGATCAATAGCAAGCCCACGAATGAAGTTTGAAGTTGGTATTTATCAAAGAATAGCGACTATCTTTAAACTTGCGTATTTTTTTTATTTTTTTTTATGTTTACATTGGTGGAACGTTATAAAGGTAGGATGTATTTGATAGAAAATTTCCTGCTCAATCGAGTGGTGTTTGTTTCAACTTTCTACGATCAATAGCAAGCTCACGAATGAAGTTTGAAGTTGGTATTTATCAAAGAATAACGACTATATTTAAACTTGCGTATTTTTTTGATTTTTTTTATGTTTACATTGGCGAAACGTTATAAAGGTAGGATGTGTTTGATAGAAAATTTCCTGCTCAATCGAGTGGTGTTTGTTTCAACTTTCTACGAAAAATAGCAAGCTCAAGAATGAAGTTTAAAATTGGTATTTATCAAGGAATAACGACTACCTTTAAACTTGCGTATTTTTTTTTATTTTTTTTTTGTTTACATTGGCGAAACGTAATAAAAGTAGAATGTATTTGATAGAAAATTTCCTGCTCAATTGAGTGGTGTTTGTTTCAACTTTCTACGATCAATAGCAAGCTCAAGAATAAAGTTTGAAGTTGGTATTTATCAAGGAATAACGACTATCTTTAAACTTGCGTATTTTTTTTATTTTTTTTATGTTTGCATTGGTGGAACGTTACAAAGGTAGGATGCATTTAATAGAAAATTTCCTGCTCAATCGAGTGGTGTGTGCTTCAACTTTCTACGATAAATAGCGAGCTCAAGAATGAAGTTTGAAATTGATATTTAGCAAGGAATAACGACTATCTTTAAACTTGCGTATTTTTTTGATTTTTTTTATGTTTACATTAGTAAAACGTTATAAAGGTAGGATGTATTTAATAGAAAATTTCCTGCTCAATCGCGTGGTGTTTGTTTCAACTTTCTACGATCAATAGCAAGCTCACGAATGAAGTTTGAAGTTGGTATTTATCAAGGAATAACGACTATCTTTAAACTTGCGTATTTTTTTGATTTTTTTTATGTTTACATTAGTGAAACGTTATAAAGGTAGGATGTGTTTGATAGAAAATTTCCTGCTCAATCGAGTGGTGTTTGTTTCAACTTTCTACGAAAAATAGCAAGCTCAAGAATGAAGTTTGAAATTGGTATTTATCAAGGAATAACGACTATCTTTAAACTTGCGTATTTTTTTTATTTTTTTTATGTTTACATTGGCGAAACGTAATAAAAGTAGAACGTATTTGATAGAAAATTTCCTGCTCAATTGAGTGGTGTTTGTTTCAACTTTCTACGATCAATAGCAAGCTCAAGAATAAAGTTTGAAGTTGGTATTTATCAAGGAATAACGACTATCTTTAAACTTGCGTATTTTTTTGATTTTTTTTATGTTTACATTAGTGAAACGTTATAAAGGTAGGATGTATTTAATAGAAAATTTCCTGCTCAATCGCGTGGTGTTTGTTTCAACTTTCTACGATCAATAGCAAGCTCACGAATGAAGTTTGAAGTTGGTATTTATCAAGGAATAACGACTATCTTTTAACTTGCGTATTTTTTTTATTTTTTTTATGTTTACATTGGTGAAACGTTATAAAGGTAGGATGTATTTAATAGAAAATTTCCTGCTCAATCGAGTGGTGTTTGTTTCAACTTTCTACGATCAATAGCAAGCTCACGAATGAAGTTTGAAGTTGGTATTTATCAAGGAATAACGACTATCTTTAAACTTGCGTATTTTTTTTATTTTTTTTATGTTTACATTGGTGAAACGTTATAAAGGTAGGATGTATTTAATAGAAAATTTCCTGCTCAATCGAGTGGTGTTTGTGTCAACTTTCTACGATCAATAGCAAGCCCACGAATGAAGTTTGAAGTTGGTATTTATCAAAGAATAGCGACTATCTTTAAACTTGCGTATTTTTTTTATTTTTTTTTATGTTTACATTGGTGGAACGTTATAAAGGTAGGATGTATTTGATAGAAAATTTCCTGCTCAATCGAGTGGTGTTTGTTTCAACTTTCTACGATCAATAGCAAGCTCACGAATGAAGTTTGAAGTTGGTATTTATCAAAGAATAACGACTATCTTTAAACTTGCGTATTTTTTTGATTTTTTTTATGTTTACATTGGCGAAACGTTATAAAGGTAGGATGTGTTTGATAGAAAATTTTTTGCTCAATCGAGTGGTGTTTGCTTCAACTTTCTACAATCAATAGCAAGCTCACGAATGAAGTGTGAATTTGGTATTTATCAAAGAATAACGACTATCTTTAAACTTGCGTATTTTTTTGATTTTTTTATGTTTACATTAGTGAAACGTTATAAAGGTAGGATGTGTTTGATAGAAAATTTCCTGCTCAATCGAGTGGTGTTTGTTTCAACTTTCTACGATCAATAGCAAGCTCACGAATGAAGTTTGAAATTGGTATTTATCAAGGAATAACGACTATCTTTAAACTTGCGCATTTTTTTTTTTTTTTTTATGTTTACATTGGTGAAACGTTATAAAGGTAGGATGTATTTGATAGAAAATTTCCTGCTCAATCGAGTGGTGTTTGTTTCAACTTTCTACGATCAATAGCAAGCTCACGAATGAAGTTTGAAGTTGGTATTTATCAAAGAATAACGACTATCTTTAAACTTGCGTATTTTTTTGATTTTTTTTGTGTTTACATTAGTGAAACGTTATAAAGGTAGGATGTGTTTGATAGAAAATTTCCTGCTCAATCGAGTGGTGTTTGCTTCAACTTTCTACGATAAATAGCAAGCTCAAGAATGAAGTTTGAAATTGGTATTTATCAAGGAATAACGACTATCTTTAAACTTGCGTATTTTTTTTATTTTTTTTATGTTTGCATTGGTGGAACGTTACAAAGGTAGGATGCATTTAATAGAAAATTTCCTGCTCAATCGAGTGGTGTGTGCTTCAACTTTCTACGATAAATAGCGAGCTCAAGAATGAAGTTTGAAATTGATATTTATCAAGGAATAACGACTATCTTTAAACTTGCGTATTTTTTTTATTTTTTTTATGTTTACATTGGCGAAACGTAATAAAAGTAGAATGTAGTTGATAGAAAATTTCCTGCTCAATTGAGTGGTGTTTGTTTCAACTTTCTACGATCAATAGCAAGCTCAAGAATAAAGTTTGAAGTTGGTATTTATCAAGGAATAACAACTATCTTTAAACTTGCGTATTTTTTTATTTTTTTTATGTTTACATTGGTGAAGCGTAATAAAGGTAGAATGTATTTGATAGAAAATTTCCTGCTCAATCGAGTGGTGTTTGTTTCAACTTTCTACGATCAATAGCAAGCTCACAAATGAAGTTTGAAGTTGTTATTTATCAAAGAATAACGACTATCTTTAAACTTGCGTATTTTTTTGATTTTTTTTATGTTTACATTAGTGAAACGTTATAAAGGTAGGATGTGTTTGATAGAAAATTTTCTGCTCAATCGAGTGGTGTTTGTTTCAACTTTCTACGAAAAATAGCAAGCTCAAGAATGAAGTTTGAAATTGGTATTTATCAAGGAATAACGACTATCTTTAAACTTGCGTATTTTTTTTATTTTTTTTATGTTTACATTGATAAAACGTTATAAAGGTAGGATGTATTTGATAGAAACTTTCCTGCTCAATCGAGTGGTGTTTGTTTCAACTTTCTACGATCAATAGCAAGCTCACGAATGAAGTTTGAAGTTGGTATTTATTAAAGAATAACGACTATCTTTAAACTTGCGTATTTTTTTGATTTTTTTTATGTTTACATTAGTGAAACGTTATAAAGGTAGGATGTGTTTGATAGAAAATTTCCTGCTCAATCGAGTGGTGTTTGTTTCAACTTTCTACGAAAAATAGCAAGCTCAAGAATGAAGTTTGAAATTGGTATTTATCAAGGAATAACGACTATCTTTAAACTTGCGTATTTTTTTTATTTTTTTTATGTTTACATTGGTGAAACGTTATGAAGGTAGGATGTATTTGATAGCAAATTTCCTGCTCAATCGAGTGGTGTTTGTTTCAACTTTCTACGAAAAATAGCAAGCTCAAGAATGAAGTTTGAAATTGGTATTTATCAAGGTATAACGACTATCTTTAAACTTGCGTATTTTTTTTATTTTTTTTATGTTTACATTGGTGAAACGTTATAAAGGTAGGATGTATTTGATAGCAAATTTCCTGCTCAATCGAGTGGTGTTTGTTTCAACTTTCTACCATCAATAGCAAGCTAACGAATGAAGTTTGAAGTTGGTATTTATCAAAGAATAACGACTATCTTTAAACTTGCGTATTTGTTTGATTTTTTTTATGTTTACATTAGTGAAACGTTATAAAGGTAGGATGTGATTGATAGAAAATTTCCTGCTCAATCGAGTGGTGTTTGTTTCAACTTTCTACGAAAAATAGCAAGCTCAAGAATGAAGTTTGAAATTGGTATTTATCAAGGAATAACGACTATCTTTAAACTTGCGTATTTTTTTGATTTTTTTTATGTTTACATTAGTGAAACGTTATAGAGGTAGGATGTGTTTGATAGAAAATTTCCTGCTCAATCGAGTGGTGTTTGTTTCAACTTTCTACGAAAAATAGCAAGCTCAAGAATGAAGTTTGAAATTGGTATTTATCAAAGAATAACGACTATCTTTAAACTTGCGTATTTGTTTGATTTTTTTTATGTTTACATTAGTGAAACGTTATAAAGGTAAGATGTGTTTGATAGAAAATTTCCTGCTCAATCGAGTGGTGTTTGTTTCAACTTTCTACGAAAAATAGCAAGCTCAAGAATGGAGTTTGAAATTGGTATTTATCAAAGAATAACGACTATCTTTAAACTTGCGTATTTGTTTGATTTTTTTTATGTTTACATTAGTGAAACGTTATAAAGGTAGGATGTGTTTGATGGAAAATTTCCTGCTCAATCGAGTGGTGTTTGTTTCAACTTTCTACGATAAATAGCAAGCTGAAGAATGAAGTTTGAAATTGGTATTTATCAAGGAATAAAGACTATCTTTAAACTTGCGTATTTTTTTTATTTTTTTTATGTTTACATTGGTGAAACGTTATCAAGGTATAATGTATTTAATAGAAAATTTCCAGCTCAATCGAGTGGTGTTTGTTTCAACTTTCTGCGATCAATAGCAAGCTCACGAATGAAGTTTGAAGTTGGTATTTATCAAAGAATAACGACTATATTTAAACTTGCGTATTTTTTTGATTTTTTTTATGTTTACATTAGTGAAACGTTATAAAGGTAGGATGTGTTTGATGGAAAATTTCCCGCTCAATCGAGTGGTGTTTGCTTCAACTTTCTACGATAAATAGCAAGCTCAAGAATGAAGTTTGAAATTGGTATTTATCAAGGAATAACGACTATGTTTAAACTTGCGTATTTTTTTTATTTTTTTTATGTTTACATTGATGGAACGTTACAAAGGTAGGATGCATTTAATAGCAAATTTCCTGCTCAATCGAGTGGTGTTTGTTTCAACTTTCTGCGAAAAATAGCAAGCTCAAGAATGAAGTTTGAAATTGGTATTTATCAAGGAATAACGACTATTTTTAAACTTGCGTATTTTTTTTATTTTTTTTATGTTTACATTGATGGAACGTTATAAAGGTAGGATGCATTTAATAGAAAATTTCCTGCTCAATCGAGTGGTGTTTGTTTCAACTTTCTACGATAAATAGCAAGCTCAAGAATGAAGTTTGAAATTGGTATTTATCAAGGAATAACGACTATCTTTAAACTTGCGTATTTTTTTTATTTTTTTTATGTTTACATTGGTGAAACGTTATAAAGGTCGGATGTATTTGATAGAAAATTTCCTGCTCAATCGAGTGGTGTTTGTTTCAACTTTCTACAATCAATAGCGAGCTCACGAATGAAGTTTGAAATTGGTATTTATCAAAGAATAACGACTATCTTTAAACTTGCGTATTTTTTTGATTTTTTTTATGTTTACATTAGTGAAACGTTATAAAGGTAGGATGTGTTTGATAGAAAATTTCCCGCTCAATCGAGTGGTGTTTGTTTCAACTTTCTACAATAAATAGCAAGCTCAAGAATGAAGTTTGAAATTGGTATTTATCAAGGAATAACGACTATCTTTAAACTTGCGTATTTTTTTATTTTTGTTATGTTTACATTGGTGAAACGTTATAAAGGTAGGATGTGTTTGATAGAAAATTTCCTGCTCAATCGAGTGGTGTTTGTTTCAACTTTCTACGATAAATAGCAAGCTCAAGAATGAAGTTTGAAATTGGTATTTATCAAGGAATAACGACTATCTTTAAACTTGCGTATTTTTTTTATTTTTTTTATGTTTACATTGGTGAAACGTTATAAAGGTAGGATGTGTTTGATAGAAAATTTCCTGCTCAATCGAGTGGTGTTTGTTTCAACTTTCTACGATAAATAGCAAGCTCAAGAATGAAGTTTGAAATTGGTATTTATCAAGGAATAACGACTATCTTTAAACTTGCGTATTTTTTTTATTTTTGTTATGTTTACATTGGTGAAACGTTACAAAGGTAGGATGTATTTAATAGAAAATTTCCAGCTCAATCGAGTGGTGTTTGTTTCAACTTTCTGCGATCAATAGCAAGCTCACGAATGAAGTTTGAAATTGGTATTTATCAAGGAATAACGACTATCTTTAAACTTGCGTATTTTTTTGATTTTTTTTATGTTTACATTAGTGAAACGTTATAAAGGTAGGATGTGTTTGATAGAAAATTTCCCGCTCAATCGAGTGGTGTTTGTTTCAACTTTCTACAATAAATAGCAAGCTCAAGAATGAAGTTTGAAATTGGTATTTATCAAGGAATAACGACTATCTTTAAACTTGCGTATTTTTTTATTTTTGTTATGTTTACATTGGTGAAACGTTATAAAGGTAGGATGTGTTTGATAGAAAATTTCCTGCTCAATCGAGTGGTGTTTGTTTCAACTTTCTACGATAAATAGCAAGCTCAAGAATGAAGTTTGAAATTGGTATTTATCAAGGAATAACGACTATCTTTAAACTTGCGTATTTTTTTTATTTTTTTTATGTTTACATTGGTGAAACGTTATAAAGGTATGATGTATTTAATGGAAAATTTCCAGCTCAATCGAGTGGTGTTTGTTTCAACTTTCTACGATAAATAGCAAGCTCACGAATGAAGTTTGAAGTTGGTATTTATCAAAGAATAACGACTATCTTTAAACTTGCGTATTTTTTTTATTTTTGTTATGTTTACATTGGTGAAACGTTACAAAGGTAGGATGTATTTAATAGAAAATTTCCAGCTCAATCGAGTGGTGTTTGTTTCAACTTTCTGCGATCAATAGCAAGCTCACGAATGAAGTTTGAAGTTGGTATTTATCAAAGAATAACGACTATCTTTAAACTTGCGTATTTTTTTGATTTTTTTTATGTTTACATTAGTGAAACGTTATAAAGGTAGGATGTGTTTGATAGAAAATTTCCCGCTCAATCGAGTGGTGTTTGTTTCAACTTTCTACAATAAATAGCAAGCTCAAGAATGAAGTTTGAAATTGGTATTTATCAAGGAATAACGACTATCTTTAAACTTGCGTATTTTTTTATTTTTGTTATGTTTACATTGGTGAAACGTTATAAAGGTAGGATGTGTTTGATAGAAAATTTCCTGCTCAATCGAGTGGTGTTTGTTTCAACTTTCTACGATAAATAGCAAGCTCAAGAATGAAGTTTGAAATTGGTATTTATCAAGGAATAACGACTATCTTTAAACTTGCGTATTTTTTTTATTTTTTTTATGTTTACATTGGTGAAACGTTATAAAGGTATGATGTATTTAATGGAAAATTTCCAGCTCAATCGAGTGGTGTTTGTTTCAACTTTCTACGATAAATAGCAAGCTCACGAATGAAGTTTGAAGTTGGTATTTATCAAAGAATAACGACTATCTTTAAACTTGCGTATTTTTTTGATTTTTTTTATGTTTACATTAGTAAAACGTTATAAAGGTAGGATGTGTTTGATAGAGAATTTCCTGCTCAATCGAGTGGTGTTTGTTTCAACTTTCTACGATCAATAGCAAGCTCACGAATAAAGTTTGAAGTTGGTATTTATCAAAGAATAACGACTATCTTTAATTTTGCGTATTTTTTTGATTTTTTTTATGTTTACATTAGTGAAACGTTATAAAGGTAGGATGTATTTAATAGAAAATTTCCTGCTCAATCGAGTGGTGTTTGTTTCAACTTTCTACGATCAATAGCAAGCTCACGAATGAAGTTTGAAGTTGGTATTTATCAAGGAATAACGACTATCTTTAAACTTGCGTATTTTTTTTATTTTTTTTATGTTTACATTGGTGAAACGTTATAAGGGTAGGATGTATTTAATAGAAAATTTCCTGCTCAATCGAGTGGTGTTTGTTTCAACTTTCTACGATCAATAGCAAGCTCAAGAATGAAGTTTGAAATTGGTATTTATCAAGGAATAACGACTATTTTTAAACTTGCGTATTTTTTTTATTTTTTTTATGTTTACATTGGTGAAACGTTATAAAGGTAGGATGTATTTAATAGAAAATTTCCTGCTCAATCGAGTGGTGTTTGTTTCAACTTTCGACGATCAATAGCAAGCCCACGAATGAAGTTTGAAGTTGGTATTTATCAAAGAATAACGACTATCTTTAAACTTGCGTATTTTTTTGATTTTTTTTATGTTTACATTAGTGAAACGTTTTAAAGGTAGAGTGTATTTGATAGAAAATTTCCTGCTCAATCGAGTGGTGTTTGTTTCAACTTTCTACGATCAATAGCAAGCTCACGAATGAAGTTTGAATTTGGTATTTATCAAAGAATAACGACTATCTTTAAACTTGCGTATTTTTTTGATTTTTTTATGTTTATATTAGTGAAACGTTATAAAGGTAGGATGTGTTTGATAGAAATTTTCCTGCTCAATCGAGTGGTGTTTGTTTCAACTTTCTACGATAAATAGCAAACTCAAGAATGAAGTTTGAAGTTGGTATTTATCAAGGAATAACGACTATCTTTAAACTTGCGTATTTTTTTGATTTTTTTATGTTTAATTTAGTGAAACGTTATAAAGGTAGGATGTGTTTGATAGAAAGTTTCCTGCTCAATCGAGTGGTGTTTGTTTCAACTTTCTACAATCAATCGCAAGCTCACGAATGAAGTTTGAAATTGATATTTATCAAGGAATAACGACTATCTTTAAACTTGCGTATTTTTTTTATTTTTTTTATGTTTACATTGGTGAAACGTTATAAAGGTAGGATGTATTTATTAGAAAATTTTTTGCTCAATCGAGTGGTGTTTGTTTCAACTTTCTACGATCAATAGCAAGCTCACGAATGAAGTGTGAAGTTGGTATTTATCAAAGAATAACGACTATCTTTAAACTTGCGTATTTTTTTGATTTTTTTATGTTTACATTAGTGAAACGTTATAAAGGTAGGATGTGTTTGATAGAAAATTTTCTGCTCAATCGAGTGGTGTTTGTTTCAACTTTCTACGATAAATAGCAAGCTCAAGAATGAAGTTTGAAATTGGTATTTATCAAGGAATAACGACTATCTTTAAACTTGCGTATTTTTTTTATTTTTTTTGTTTACATTGGTGAAACGTTATAAAGGTAGGATGTATTTGATAGAAAATTTCCTGCTCAATCGTGTGGTGTTTGTTTCAACTTTCTACGATCAATAGCAAGCCCACGAATGAAGTTTGAAGTTGGTATTTATCAAAGAATAACGACTATCTTTAAACTTGCGTATTTTTTTGATTTTTTTTATGTTTACATTAGTGAAACGTTATAAAGGTAGGATGTGTTTGATAGAAAATTTCCTGCTCAATCGAGTGGTGTTTGTTTCAACTTTCTACGATAAATAGCAAGTTCAAGAATGAAGTTTGAAATTGGTATTTATCAAGGAATAACGACTACCTTTAAACTTGCGTATTTTTTTTATTTTTTTTATGTTTACATTGGTGAATCGTTACAAAGGTCGGATGTATTTGATAGAAAATTTCCAGCTCAATCGAGTGGTGTTTGTTTCAACTTTCTACGATCAATAGCAAGCTCACGAATGAAGTTTGAAGTTGGTATTTATCAAAGAATAACGACTATCTTTAAACTTGCGTATTTTTTTGATTTTTTTTATGTTTACATTAATGAAACGTTATAAAGGTAGGATGTATTTGATAGAAAACTTCCTGCTCAATCGAGTGGTGTTTGTTTCAACTTCCTACGATCAATAGCAAGCTCACGAATGAAGTTTGAAATTGGTATTTATCAAAGAATAACGACTATCTTTAAACTTGCGTATTTTTTTGATTTTTTTATGTTTACATTAGTGAAACGTTATAAAGGTAGGATGTGTTTGATAGAAAATTTTCTGCTCAATCGAGTGGTGTTTGTTTCAACTTTCTACGAAAAATAGGAAGCTCAAGAATGAAGTTTGAAATTGGTGTTTATCAAGGAATAACGACTATCTTTAAACTTGCGTATTTTTTTTATTTTTTTTATGTTTACATTGGTGAAACGTTATAACGGTAGGATGTGTTTGATAGAAAATTTCCTGCTCAATCGAGTGGTGTTTGTTTCAACTTTCTACGATAAATAGCAAGCTCAAGAATGAAGTTTGAAATTGGTATTTATCAAGGAATAACGACTATCTTTAAACTTGCGTATTTTTTTTATTTTTTTTATGTTTACATTGGTGAAACGTTATAAAGGTAGGATATATTTGATAGAAAATTTCCTGCTCAATCGAGTGGTGTTTGTTTCAACTTTTTACGATAAATAGCAAGTTCAAGAATAAAGTTTGAAATTGGTATTTATCAAGGAATAACGACTATCTTTAAACTTGCGTATTTTTTTATTTTTTTTATGTTTACATTGTTGAAACGTTATAAAGGTAGCATGTATTTGATAGAAAACTTCCTGCTTAATCGAGTGGTGTTTGTTTCAACTTTCTACGATCAATAGCAAGCTAACGAATGAAGTTTGAACTTGGTATTTATCAAAGAATAACGACTATCTTTAAACTTTGATTTTTTTTATGTTTACATTAATGAAACGTTATAAAGGTAGGATGTGTTTGATAGAAAATTTCCTGCTCAATCGAGTGGTGTTTGTTTCAACTTTCTACGATAAATAGCAAGCTCAAGAATGAAGTTTGAAATTGGTATTTATCAAGGAATAACGACTATCTATAAACTTGCGTATTTTTTTTATTTTTGTTATGTTCACATTGGTGAAACGTTATAAAGGTAGGATGTATTTGATAGAAAATTTCCTGCTCAATCGAGTGGTGTTTGTTTCAACTTTCTACGATCAATCGCAAGCTCACGAATGAAGTTTGAAATTGGTATTTATCAAGGAATAACGACTATCTTTAAACTTGCGTATTTTTTTTATTTTTTTTATGTTTACATTGGTGAAACGTTATAAAGGTAGGATGTATTTGATAGAAAATTTTCTGCTCAATCGAGTGGTGTTTGTTTCAACTTTCTGAGATCAATAGCAAGCTAACCAATGAAGTTTGAATTTGGTATTTATCAAAGAATAACGACTATCTTTAAACTTGCGTATTTTTTTGATTTTTTTATGTTTACATTAGTGAAACGTTATAAAGGTAAGATGTGGTTGATAGAAAATTTCCTGCTCAATCGAGTGGTGTTTGTTTCAACTTTCTACAATAAATAGCAAGCTAAAGAATGAAGTTTAAAATTGGTATTTATCAAGGAATAACGACTATCTTTAAACTTGCGTATTTTTTTGATTTTTTTATGTTTACATTAGTGAAACGTTATAAAGGTAGGATGTGTGTTATAGAAAATTTCCGGCTCAATCGAGTGGTGTTTGTTTCAACTTTCTACGCTCGCGAATGAAGTTTGAAATTGGTATTTATCAAGGAATAACGACTATCTTTAAACTTGCGTATTTTTTTTATTTTTTTTTATGTTTACATTGGTGAAACGTTATAAAGGTCGGATGTATTTGATAGAAAATTTCCTGCTCAATCGAGTGGTGTTTGTTTCAACTTTCTACAATAAATAGCAAGCTCAAGAATGAAGTTTGAAATTGGTATTTATCAAGGAATAACGACTATCTTTAAACTTGCGTATTTTTTTATTTTTGTTATGTTTACATTGGTGAAACGTTATAAAGGTAGGATGTGTTTGATAGAAAATTTCCTGCTCAATCGAGTGGTGTTTGTTTCAACTTTCTACGATAAATAGCAAGCTCAAGAATGAAGTTTGAAATTGGTATTTATCAAGGAATAACGACTATCTTTAAACTTGCGTATTTTTTTTATTTTTTTTATGTTTACATTGGTGAAACGTTATAAAGGTATGATGTATTTAATGGAAAATTTCCAGCTCAATCGAGTGGTGTTTGTTTCAACTTTCTACGATAAATAGCAAGCTCACGAATGAAGTTTGAAGTTGGTATTTATCAAAGAATAACGACTATCTTTAAACTTGCGTATTTTTTTGATTTTTTTTATGTTTACATTAGTAAAACGTTATAAAGGTAGGATGTGTTTGATAGAGAATTTCCTGCTCAATCGAGTGGTGTTTGTTTCAACTTTCTACGATCAATAGCAAGCTCACGAATGAAGTTTGAAGTTGGTATTTATCAAAGAATAACGACTATCTTTAATTTTGCGTATTTTTTTGATTTTTTTTATGTTTACATTAGTGAAACGTTATAAAGGTAGGATGTATTTAATAGAAAATTTCCTGCTCAATCGAGTGGTGTTTGTTTCAACTTTCTACGATCAATAGCAAGCTCACGAATGAAGTTTGAAGTTGGTATTTATCAAGGAATAACGACTATCTTTAAACTTGCGTATTTTTTTTATTTTTTTTATGTTTACATTGGTGAAACGTTATAAGGGTAGGATGTATTTAATAGAAAATTTCCTGCTCAATCGAGTGGTGTTTGTTTCAACTTTCTACGATCAATAGCAAGCTCAAGAATGAAGTTTGAAATTGGTATTTATCAAGGAATAACGACTATTTTTAAACTTGCGTATTTTTTTTATGTTTACATTGGTGAAACGTTATAAAGGTAGGATGTATTTAATAGAAAATTTCCTGCTCAATCGAGTGGTGTTTGTTTCAACTTTCGACGATCAATAGCAAGCCCACGAATGAAGTTTGAAGTTGGTATTTATCAAAGAATAACGACTATCTTTAAACTTGCGTATTTTTTTGATTTTTTTTATGTTTACATTAGTGAAACGTTTTAAAGGTAGAGTGTATTTGATAGAAAATTTCCTGCTCAATCGAGTGGTGTTTGTTTCAACTTTCTACGATCAATAGCAAGCTCACGAATGAAGTTTGAATTTGGTATTTATCAAAGAATAACGACTATCTTTAAACTTGCGTATTTTTTTGATTTTTTTATGTTTATATTAGTGAAACGTTATAAAGGTAGGATGTGTTTGATAGAAATTTTCCTGCTCAATCGAGTGGTGTTTGTTTCAACTTTCTACGATAAATAGCAAACTCAAGAATGAAGTTTGAAGTTGGTATTTATCAAGGAATAACGACTATCTTTAAACTTGCGTATTTTTTTGATTTTTTTATGTTTAATTTAGTGAAACGTTATAAAGGTAGGATGTGTTTGATAGAAAGTTTCCTGCTCAATCGAGTGGTGTTTGTTTCAACTTTCTACAATCAATCGCAAGCTCACGAATGAAGTTTGAAATTGATATTTATCAAGGAATAACGACTATCTTTAAACTTGCGTATTTTTTTTATTTTTTTTATGTTTACATTGGTGAAACGTTATAAAGGTAGGATGTATTTATTAGAAAATTTTTTGCTCAATCGAGTGGTGTTTGTTTCAACTTTCTACGATCAATAGCAAGCTCACGAATGAAGTGTGAAGTTGGTATTTATCAAAGAATAACGACTATCTTTAAACTTGCGTATTTTTTTGATTTTTTTATGTTTACATTAGTGAAACGTTATAAAGGTAGGATGTGTTTGATAGAAAATTTTCTGCTCAATCGAGTGGTGTTTGTTTCAACTTTCTACGATAAATAGCAAGCTCAAGAATGAAGTTTGAAATTGGTATTTATCAAGGAATAACGACTATCTTTAAACTTGCGTATTTTTTTTATTTTTTTTGTTTACATTGGTGAAACGTTATAAAGGTAGGATGTATTTGATAGAAAATTTCCTGCTCAATCGTGTGGTGTTTGTTTCAACTTTCTACGATCAATAGCAAGCCCACGAATGAAGTTTGAAGTTGGTATTTATCAAAGAATAACGACTATCTTTAAACTTGCGTATTTTTTTGATTTTTTTTATGTTTACATTAGTGAAACGTTATAAAGGTAGGATGTGTTTGATAGAAAATTTCCTGCTCAATCGAGTGGTGTTTGTTTCAACTTTCTACGATAAATAGCAAGTTCAAGAATGAAGTTTGAAATTGGTATTTATCAAGGAATAACGACTACCTTTAAACTTGCGTATTTTTTTTATTTTTTTTATGTTTACATTGGTGAATCGTTACAAAGGTCGGATGTATTTGATAGAAAATTTCCAGCTCAATCGAGTGGTGTTTGTTTCAACTTTCTACGATCAATAGCAAGCTCACGAATGAAGTTTGAAGTTGGTATTTATCAAAGAATAACGACTATCTTTAAACTTGCGTATTTTTTTGATTTTTTTTATGTTTACATTAATGAAACGTTATAAAGGTAGGATGTATTTGATAGAAAACTTCCTGCTCAATCGAGTGGTGTTTGTTTCAACTTCCTACGATCAATAGCAAGCTCACGAATGAAGTTTGAAATTGGTATTTATCAAAGAATAACGACTATCTTTAAACTTGCGTATTTTTTTGATTTTTTTATGTTTACATTAGTGAAACGTTATAAAGGTAGGATGTGTTTGATAGAAAATTTTCTGCTCAATCGAGTGGTGTTTGTTTCAACTTTCTACGAAAAATAGGAAGCTCAAGAATGAAGTTTGAAATTGGTGTTTATCAAGGAATAACGACTATCTTTAAACTTGCGTATTTTTTTTATTTTTTTTATGTTTACATTGGTGAAACGTTATAAAGGTAGGATGTGTTTGATAGAAAATTTCCTGCTCAATCGAGTGGTGTTTGTTTCAACTTTCTACGATAAATAGCAAGCTCAAGAATGAAGTTTGAAATTGGTATTTATCAAGGAATAACGACTATCTTTAAACTTGCGTATTTTTTTTATTTTTTTTATGTTTACATTGGTGAAACGTTATAAAGGTAGGATATATTTGATAGAAAATTTCCTGCTCAATCGAGTGGTGTTTGTTTCAACTTTTTACGATAAATAGCAAGTTCAAGAATAAAGTTTGAAATTGGTATTTATCAAGGAATAACGACTATCTTTAAACTTGCGTATTTTTTTATTTTTTTTATGTTTACATTGTTGAAACGTTATAAAGGTAGCATGTATTTGATAGAAAACTTCCTGCTTAATCGAGTGGTGTTTGTTTCAACTTTCTACGATCAATAGCAAGCTAACGAATGAAGTTTGAACTTGGTATTTATCAAAGAATAACGACTATCTTTAAACTTTGATTTTTTTTATGTTTACATTAATGAAACGTTATAAAGGTAGGATGTGTTTGATAGAAAATTTCCTGCTCAATCGAGTGGTGTTTGTTTCAACTTTCTACGATAAATAGCAAGCTCAAGAATGAAGTTTGAAATTGGTATTTATCAAGGAATAACGACTATCTATAAACTTGCGTATTTTTTTTATTTTTGTTATGTTCACATTGGTGAAACGTTATAAAGGTAGGATGTATTTGATAGAAAATTTCCTGCTCAATCGAGTGGTGTTTGTTTCAACTTTCTACGATCAATCGCAAGCTCACGAATGAAGTTTGAAATTGGTATTTATCAAGGAATAACGACTATCTTTAAACTTGCGTATTTTTTTTATTTTTTTTATGTTTACATTGGTGAAACGTTATAAAGGTAGGATGTATTTGATAGAAAATTTTCTGCTCAATCGAGTGGTGTTTGTTTCAACTTTCTGAGATCAATAGCAAGCTAACGAATGAAGTTTGAATTTGGTATTTATCAAAGAATAACGACTATCTTTAAACTTGCGTATTTTTTTGATTTTTTTATGTTTACATTAGTGAAACGTTATAAAGGTAAGATGTGGTTGATAGAAAATTTCCTGCTCAATCGAGTGGTGTTTGTTTCAACTTTCTACAATAAATAGCAAGCTAAAGAATGAAGTTTAAAATTGGTATTTATCAAGGAATAACGACTATCTTTAAACTTGCGTATTTTTTTGATTTTTTTATGTTTACATTAGTGAAACGTTATAAAGGTAGGATGTGTGTTATAGAAAATTTCCGGCTCAATCGAGTGGTGTTTGTTTCAACTTTCTACGCTCGCGAATGAAGTTTGAAATTGGTATTTATCAAGGAATAACGACTATCTTTAAACTTGCGTATTTTTTTTATTTTTTTTTATGTTTACATTGGTGAAACGTTATAAAGGTCGGATGTATTTGATAGAAAATTTCCTGCTCAATCGAGTGGTGTTTGTTTCAACTTTCTACAATCAATAGCGAGCTCACGAATGAAGTTTGAAATTGGTATTTATCAAAGAATAACGACTATTTTTAAACTTGCGTATTTTTTTGATTTTTTTTATGTTTACATTAGTGAAACGTTATAAAGGTAGGATGTGTTTGATAGAAAATTTCCTGCTCAATCGAGTGGTGTTTGTTTCAGCTTACTACGATAAATAACAAGCTTAAGAATGAAGTTTGAAATTGGTATTTATCAAGGAATAACGACTATCTTTAAACTTGCGTATTTTTTTTATTTTTGTTATGTTTACATTGGTGAAACGTTACAAAGGTAGGATGTATTTAATAGAAAATTTCCAGCTCAATCGAGTGGTGTTTGTTTCAACTTTCTGCGATCAATAGCAAGCTCACGAATGAAGTTTGAAGTTGGTATTTATCAAAGAATAACGACTATCTTTAAACTTGCGTATTTTTTTGATTTTTTTTATGTTTACATTAGTGAAGCGTTATAAAGGTAGGATGTGTTTGATAGAAAATTTCCCGCTCAATCGAGTGGTGTTTGTTTCAACTTTCTACGATAAATAGCAAGCTCAAGAATGAAGTTTGAAATTGGTATTTATCAAGGAATAACGACTATCTTTAAACTTGCGTATTTTTTTTATTTTTTTTGTTTACATTGGTGAAACGTTATAAAGGTAGGATGTATTTGATAGAAAATTTCCTGCTCAATCGTGTGGTGTTTGTTTCAACTTTCTACGATCAATAGCAAGCCCACGAATGAAGTTTGAAGTTGGTATTTATCAAAGAATAACGACTATCTTTAAACTTGCGTATTTTTTTGATTTTTTTTATGTTTACATTAGTGAAACGTTATAAAGGTAGGATGTGTTTGATAGAAAATTTCCTGCTCAATCGAGTGGTGTTTGTTTCAACTTTCTACGATAAATAGCAAGTTCAAGAATGAAGTTTGAAATTGGTATTTATCAAGGAATAACGACTACCTTTAAACTTGCGTATTTTTTTTATTTTTTTTATGTTTACATTGGTGAATCGTTACAAAGGTCGGATGTATTTGATAGAAAATTTCCAGCTCAATCGAGTGGTGTTTGTTTCAACTTTCTACGATCAATAGCAAGCTCACGAATGAAGTTTGAAGTTGGTATTTATCAAAGAATAACGACTATCTTTAAACTTGCGTATTTTTTTGATTTTTTTTATGTTTACATTAATGAAACGTTATAAAGGTAGGATGTATTTGATAGAAAACTTCCTGCTCAATCGAGTGGTGTTTGTTTCAACTTCCTACGATCAATAGCAAGCTCACGAATGAAGTTTGAAATTGGTATTTATCAAAGAATAACGACTATCTTTAAACTTGCGTATTTTTTTGATTTTTTTATGTTTACATTAGTGAAACGTTATAAAGGTAGGATGTGTTTGATAGAAAATTTTCTGCTCAATCGAGTGGTGTTTGTTTCAACTTTCTACGAAAAATAGGAAGCTCAAGAATGAAGTTTGAAATTGGTGTTTATCAAGGAATAACGACTATCTTTAAACTTGCGTATTTTTTTTATTTTTTTTATGTTTACATTGGTGAAACGTTATAAAGGTAGGATGTGTTTGATAGAAAATTTCCTGCTCAATCGAGTGGTGTTTGTTTCAACTTTCTACGATAAATAGCAAGCTCAAGAATGAAGTTTGAAATTGGTATTTATCAAGGAATAACGACTATCTTTAAACTTGCGTATTTTTTTTATTTTTTTTATGTTTACATTGGTGAAACGTTATAAAGGTAGGATGTGTTTGATAGAAAATTTCCTGCTCAATCGAGTGGTGTTTGTTTCAACTTTCTACGATAAATAGCAAGTTCAAGAATGAAGTTTGAAATTGGTATTTATCAAGGAATAACGACTACCTTTAAACTTGCGTATTTTTTTTATTTTTTTTATGTTTACATTGGTGAATCGTTACAAAGGTCGGATGTATTTGATAGAAAATTTCCAGCTCAATCGAGTGGTGTTTGTTTCAACTTTCTACGATCAATAGCAAGCTCACGAATGAAGTTTGAAGTTGGTATTTATCAAAGAATAACGACTATCTTTAAACTTGCGTATTTTTTTGATTTTTTTTATGTTTACATTAATGAAACGTTATAAAGGTAGGATGTATTTGATAGAAAACTTCCTGCTCAATCGAGTGGTGTTTGTTTCAACTTCCTACGATCAATAGCAAGCTCACGAATGAAGTTTGAAATTGGTATTTATCAAAGAATAACGACTATCTTTAAACTTGCGTATTTTTTTGATTTTTTTATGTTTACATTAGTGAAACGTTATAAAGGTAGGATGTGTTTGATAGAAAATTTCCTGCTCAATCGAGTGGTGTTTGTTTCAACTTTCTACGATAAATAGCAAGCTCAAGAATGAAGTTTGAAATTGGTATTTATCAAGGAATAACGACTATCTATAAACTTGCGTATTTTTTTTATTTTTGTTATGTTCACATTGGTGAAACGTTATAAAGGTAGGATGTATTTGATAGAAAATTTCCTGCTCAATCGAGTGGTGTTTGTTTCAACTTTCTACGATCAATCGCAAGCTCACGAATGAAGTTTGAAATTGGTATTTATCAAGGAATAACGACTATCTTTAAACTTGCGTATTTTTTTTATTTTTTTTATGTTTACATTGGTGAAACGTTATAAAGGTAGGATGTATTTGATAGAAAATTTTCTGCTCAATCGAGTGGTGTTTGTTTCAACTTTCTGAGATCAATAGCAAGCTAACGAATGAAGTTTGAATTTGGTATTTATCAAAGAATAACGACTATCTTTAAACTTGCGTATTTTTTTGATTTTTTTATGTTTACATTAGTGAAACGTTATAAAGGTAAGATGTGGTTGATAGAAAATTTCCTGCTCAATCGAGTGGTGTTTGTTTCAACTTTCTACAATAAATAGCAAGCTAAAGAATGAAGTTTAAAATTGGTATTTATCATGGAATAACGACTATCTTTAAACTTGCGTATTTTTTTGATTTTTTTATGTTTACATTAGTGAAACGTTATAAAGGTAGGATGTGTGTTATAGAAAATTTCCGGCTCAATCGAGTGGTGTTTGTTTCAACTTTCTACGCTCGCGAATGAAGTTTGAAATTGGTATTTATCAAGGAATAACGACTATCTTTAAACTTGCGTATTTTTTTTATTTTTTTTTATGTTTACATTGGTGAAACGTTATAAAGGTCGGATGTATTTGATAGAAAATTTCCTGCTCAATCGAGTGGTGTTTGTTTCAACTTTCTACAATCAATAGCGAGCTCACGAATGAAGTTTGAAATTGGTATTTATCAAAGAATAACGACTATTTTTAAACTTGCGTATTTTTTTGATTTTTTTTATGTTTACATTAGTGAAACGTTATAAAGGTAGGATGTGTTTGATAGAAAATTTCCTGCTCAATCGAGTGGTGTTTGTTTCAGCTTACTACGATAAATAACAAGCTTAAGAATGAAGTTTGAAATTGGTATTTATCAAGGAATAACGACTATCTTTAAACTTGCGTATTTTTTTTATTTTTGTTATGTTTACATTGGTGAAACGTTACAAAGGTAGGATGTATTTAATAGAAAATTTCCAGCTCAATCG
Organism: Tribolium confusum; assembly: GCA_029207805.1. Lineage (NCBI taxonomy): Eukaryota > Metazoa > Arthropoda > Insecta > Coleoptera > Tenebrionidae > Tribolium > Tribolium confusum. The sequence continues at coordinate 33,284,187 of JALGAY010000005.1, forward strand.
AGTGGTGTTTGTTTCAACTTTCTGCGATCAATAGCAAGCTCACGAATGAAGTTTGAAGTTGGTATTTATCAAAGAATAACGACTATCTTTAAACTTGCGTATTTTTTTGATTTTTTTTATGTTTACATTAGTGAAGCGTTATAAAGGTAGGATGTGTTTGATAGAAAATTTCCCGCTCAATCGAGTGGTGTTTGTTTCAACTTTCTACAATAAATAGCAAGCTCAAGAATGAAGTTTGAAATTGGTATTTATCAAGGAATAACGACTATCTTTAAACTTGCGTATTTTTTTATTTTTGTTATGTTTACATTGGTGAAACGTTATAAAGGTAGGATGTGTTTGATAGAAAATTTCCTGCTCAATCGAGTGGTGTTTGTTTCAACTTTCTACGATAAATAGCAAGCTCAAGAATGAAGTTTGAAATTGGTATTTATCAAGGAATAACGACTATCTTTAAACTTGCGTATTTTTTTTATTTTTTTTATGTTTACATTGGTGAAACGTTATAAAGGTATGATGTATTTAATGGAAAATTTCCAGCTCAATCGAGTGGTGTTTGTTTCAACTTTCTGCGATCAATAGCAAGCTCACGAATGAAGTTTGAAGTTGGTATTTATCAAAGAATAACGACTATCTTTAAACTTGCGTATTTTTTTGATTTTTTTTATGTTTACATTAGTAAAACGTTATAAAGGTAGGATGTGTTTGATAGAAAATTTCCCGCTCAATCGAGTGGTGTTTGTCTCAACTTTCTACAATAAATAGCAAGCTCAAGAATGAAGTTTGAAATTGGTATTTATCAAGGAATAACGACTATCTTTAAACTTGCGTATTTTTTTATTTTTTTTATGTTTACATTGATGGAACGTTATAAAGGTAGGATGCATTTAATAGAAAATTTCCTGCTCAATCGACTGGTGTTTGTTTCAACTTTCTACGATAAATAGCAAGCTCACGAATGAAGTTTGAAGTTGGTATTTATCAAAGAATAACGACTATCTTTAAACTTGCGTATTTTTTTGATTTTTTTATGTTTACATTAGTGAAACGTTATAAAGGTAGGATGTGTGTTATAGAAAATTTCCGGCTCAATCGAGTGGTGTTTGTTTCAACTTTCTACGCTCGCGAATGAAGTTTGAAATTGGTATTTATCAAGGAATAACGACTATCTTTAAACTTGCGTATTTTTTTTATTTTTTTTTATGTTTACATTGGTGAAACGTTATAAAGGTCGGATGTATTTGATAGAAAATTTCCTGCTCAATCGAGTGGTGTTTGTTTCAACTTTCTACAATCAATAGCGAGCTCACGAATGAAGTTTGAAATTGGTATTTATCAAAGAATAACGACTATTTTTAAACTTGCGTATTTTTTTGATTTTTTTTATGTTTACATTAGTGAAACGTTATAAAGGTAGGATGTGTTTGATAGAAAATTTCCTGCTCAATCGAGTGGTGTTTGTTTCAGCTTACTACGATAAATAACAAGCTTAAGAATGAAGTTTGAAATTGGTATTTATCAAGGAATAACGACTATCTTTAAACTTGCGTATTTTTTTTATTTTTGTTATGTTTACATTGGTGAAACGTTACAAAGGTAGGATGTATTTAATAGAAAATTTCCAGCTCAATCGAGTGGTGTTTGTTTCAACTTTCTGCGATCAATAGCAAGCTCACGAATGAAGTTTGAAGTTGGTATTTATCAAAGAATAACGACTATCTTTAAACTTGCGTATTTTTTTGATTTTTTTTATGTTTACATTAGTGAAGCGTTATAAAGGTAGGATGTGTTTGATAGAAAATTTCCCGCTCAATCGAGTGGTGTTTGTTTCAACTTTCTACAATAAATAGCAAGCTCAAGAATGAAGTTTGAAATTGGTATTTATCAAGGAATAACGACTATCTTTAAACTTGCGTATTTTTTTATTTTTGTTATGTTTACATTGGTGAAACGTTATAAAGGTAGGATGTGTTTGATAGAAAATTTCCTGCTCAATCGAGTGGTGTTTGTTTCAACTTTCTACGATAAATAGCAAGCTCAAGAATGAAGTTTGAAATTGGTATTTATCAAGGAATAACGACTATCTTTAAACTTGCGTATTTTTTTTATTTTTTTTATGTTTACATTGGTGAAACGTTATAAAGGTATGATGTATTTAATGGAAAATTTCCAGCTCAATCGAGTGGTGTTTGTTTCAACTTTCTGCGATCAATAGCAAGCTCACGAATGAAGTTTGAAGTTGGTATTTATCAAAGAATAACGACTATCTTTAAACTTGCGTATTTTTTTGATTTTTTTTATGTTTACATTAGTAAAACGTTATAAAGGTAGGATGTGTTTGATAGAAAATTTCCCGCTCAATCGAGTGGTGTTTGTCTCAACTTTCTACAATAAATAGCAAGCTCAAGAATGAAGTTTGAAATTGGTATTTATCAAGGAATAACGACTATCTTTAAACTTGCGTATTTTTTTATTTTTTTTTATGTTTACATTGATGGAACGTTATAAAGGTAGGATGCATTTAATAGAAAATTTCCTGCTCAATCGAGTGGTGTTTGTTTCAACTTTCTACGATAAATAGCAAGCTCACGAATGAAGTTTGAAGTTGGTATTTATCAAAGAATAACGACTATCTTTAAACTTGCGTATTTTTTTGATTTTTTTTATGTTTACATTAGTAAAACGTTATAAAGGTAGGATGTGTTTGATAGAGAATTTCCTGCTCAATCGAGTGGTGTTTGTTTCAACTTTCTACGATCAATAGCAAGCTCACGAATGAAGTTTGAAGTTGGTATTTATCAAAGAATAACGACTATCTTTAATTTTGCGTATTTTTTTTATTTTTTTTATGTTTACATTGGTGAAACGTTATAAGGGTAGGATGTATTTAATAGAAAATTTCCTGCTCAATCGAGTGGTGTTCGTTTCAACTTTCTACGATCAATAGCAAGCTCAAGAATGAAGTTTGAAATTGGTATTTATCAAGGAATAACGACTATTTTTAAACTTGCGTATTTTTTTTATTTTTTTTATGTTTACATTGGTGAAACGTTATAAAGGTAGGATGTATTTAATAGAAAATTTCCTGCTCAATCGAGTGGTGTTTGTTTCAACTTTCGACGATCAATAGCAAGCCCACGAATGAAGTTTGAAGTTGGTATTTATCAAAGAATAACGACTATCTTTAAACTTGCGTATTTTTTTGATTTTTTTATGTTTAATTTAGTGAAACGTTATAAAGGTAGGATGTGTTTGATAGAAAGTTTCCTGCTCAATCGAGTGGTGTTTGTTTCAACTTTCTACAATCAATCGCAAGCTCACGAATGAAGTTTGAAATTGATATTTATCAAGGAATAACGACTATCTTTAAACTTGCGTATTTTTTTTATTTTTTTTATGTTTACATTGGTGAAACGTTATAAAGGTAGGATGTATTTATTAGAAAATTTTTTGCTCAATCGAGTGGTGTTTGTTTCAACTTTCTACGATCAATAGCAAGCTCACGAATGAAGTGTGAAGTTGGTATTTATCAAAGAATAACGACTATCTTTAAACTTGCGTATTTTTTTGATTTTTTTATGTTTACATTAGTGAAACGTTATAAAGGTAGGATGTGTTTGATAGAAAATTTTCTGCTCAATCGAGTGGTGTTTGTTTCAACTTTCTACGATAAATAGCAAGCTCAAGAATGAAGTTTGAAATTGGTATTTATCAAGGAATAACGACTATCTTTAAACTTGCGTATTTTTTTTATTTTTTTTGTTTACATTGGTGAAACGTTATAAAGGTAGGATGTATTTGATAGAAAATTTCCTGCTCAATCGTGTGGTGTTTGTTTCAACTTTCTACGATCAATAGCAAGCCCACGAATGAAGTTTGAAGTTGGTATTTATCAAAGAATAACGACTATCTTTAAACTTGCGTATTTTTTTGATTTTTTTTATGTTTACATTAGTGAAACGTTATAAAGGTAGGATGTGTTTGATAGAAAATTTCCTGCTCAATCGAGTGGTGTTTGTTTCAACTTTCTACGATAAATAGCAAGTTCAAGAATGAAGTTTGAAATTGGTATTTATCAAGGAATAACGACTACCTTTAAACTTGCGTATTTTTTTTATTTTTTTTATGTTTACATTGGTGAATCGTTACAAAGGTCGGATGTATTTGATAGAAAATTTCCAGCTCAATCGAGTGGTGTTTGTTTCAACTTTCTACGATCAATAGCAAGCTCACGAATGAAGTTTGAAGTTGGTATTTATCAAAGAATAACGACTATCTTTAAACTTGCGTATTTTTTTGATTTTTTTTATGTTTACATTAATGAAACGTTATAAAGGTAGGATGTATTTGATAGAAAACTTCCTGCTCAATCGAGTGGTGTTTGTTTCAACTTCCTACGATCAATAGCAAGCTCACGAATGAAGTTTGAAATTGGTATTTATCAAAGAATAACGACTATCTTTAAACTTGCGTATTTTTTTGATTTTTTTATGTTTACATTAGTGAAACGTTATAAAGGTAGGATGTGTTTGATAGAAAATTTCCTGCTCAATCGAGTGGTGTTTGTTTCAACTTTCTACGATAAATAGCAAGCTCAAGAATGAAGTTTGAAATTGGTATTTATCAAGGAATAACGACTATCTATAAACTTGCGTATTTTTTTTATTTTTGTTATGCTCACATTGGTGAAACGTTATAAAGGTAGGATGTATTTGATAGAAAACTTCCTGCTCAATCGAGTGGTGTTTGTTTCAACTTCCTACGATCAATAGCAAGCTCACGAATGAAGTTTGAAATTGGTATTTATCAAAGAATAACGACTATCTTTAAACTTGCGTATTTTTTTGATTTTTTTATGTTTACATTAGTGAAACGTTATAAAGGTAGGATGTGTTTGATAGAAAATTTTCTGCTCAATCGAGTGGTGTTTGTTTCAACTTTCTACGAAAAATAGCAAGCTCAAGAATGAAGTTTGAAATTGGTGTTTATCAAGGAATAACGACTATCTTTAAACTTGCGTATTTTTTTTATTTTTTTTATGTTTACATTGGTGAAACGTTATAAAGGTAGGATGTATTTAATAGAAAATTTCCTGCTCAATCAAGTGGTGTTTGTTTCAACTTTCTACGATCAATCGCAAGCTCACGAATGAAGTTTGAAATTGGTATTTATCAAGGAATAACGACTATCTTTAAACTTGCGTATTTTTTTTATTTTTTTTATGTTTACATTGGTGAAACGTTATAAAGCTAGGATGTATTTGATAGAAAATTTCCTGCCCAATCGAGTGGTGTTTGTTTCAACTTTTTACGATAAATAGCAAGTTCAAGAATAAAGTTTGAAATTGGTATTTATCAAGGAATAACGACTATCTTTAAACTTGCGTATTTTTTTTATTTTTTTTATGTTTACATTGTTGAAACGTTATAAAGGTAGCATGTATTTGATAGAAAACTTCCTGCTTAATCGAGTGGTGTTTGTTTCAACTTTCTACGATCAATAGCAAGCTAACGAATGAAGTTTGAACTTGGTATTTATCAAAGAATAACGACTATCTTTAAACTTTGATTTTTTTTATGTTTACATTAATGAAACGTTATAAAGGTAGGATGTGTTTGATAGAAAATTTCCTGCTCAATCGAGTGGTGTTTGTTTCAACTTTCTACGATAAATAGCAAGCTCAAGAATGAAGTTTGAAATTGGTATTTATCAAGGAATAACGACTATCTATAAACTTGCGTATTTTTTTTATTTTTGTTATGTTCACATTGGTGAAACGTTATAAAGGTAGGATGTATTTGATAGAAAATTTCCTGCTCAATCGAGTGGTGTTTGTTTCAACTTTCTACAATCAATAGCAAGCTCACGAATGAAGTTTGAAGTTGGTATTTATCAAGGAATAACGACTATCTTTAAACTTGCGCATTTTTTTTATTTTTTTTATGTTTACATTGGTGAAACGTTATAAAGGTAGGATGCATTTAATAGAAAATTTCTTGCTCAATCGAGTGATGTTTGTTTCAACTTTTTACGATAAATAGCAAGCTCAAGAATGAAGTTTGAAATTGGTATTTATCAAGGAATAACGACTATCTTTAAACTTGCGTATTTTTTTTATTTTTGTTATGTTTACATTAGTGAAACTTTATAAAGGTAATATGTATTTCATAGAAAATTTCCTGCTCAATCGTGTGGTGTTTGTTTCAATTTTCTACGATCAATAGCAAGCCCACGAATGAAGTTTGAAGTTGGTATTTATCAAAGAATAACGACTATCTTTAAACTTGCGTATTTTTTTGATTTTTTTTATGTTTACATTAGTGAGACGTTATAAAGGTAGGATGTGTTTGATAGAAAATTTCCTGCTCAATCGAGTTGTGTTTGTTTCAACTTTTTACGATAAATAGCAAGTTCAAGAATGAAGTTTGAAATTGGTATTTATCAAGGAATAACGACTATCTTTAAACTTGCGTATTTTTTTATTTTTTTTATGTTTACATTGGTGAAACGTTATAAAGGTAGGATGTATTTGATAGAAAATTTCCTGCTCAATCTAGTGGTGATTGTTTCAACTTTCTACGATAAATAGCAAGCTCAAGAATGAAGTTTGAAATTGGTATTTATCAAGGAATAACGACTATCTTTAAACTTGCGTATTTTTTTTATTTTTGTTATGTTTACTTTGGTGAATCGTTATAAAGGTAAGATGTATTTGATAGAAAATTTCCTGCTCAATCGAGTGGTGTTTGTTTCAACTTTCTACGATCAATAGCAAGCTCACGAATGAAGTTTGAAGTTGGTATTTATCAAGGAATAACGACTACCTTTAAACTTGCGTATTTTTTTTATGTTTACATTGGTGAAACGTTATAAAGGTCGGATGTATTTGATAGAAAATTTCCTGCTCAATCGAGTGGTGTTTGTTTCAACTTTTTAGGATAAGTAGTAAGCTCAAGAATGAAGTTTGAAATTGGTATTTATCAAGGAATAACGACTATCTATAAACTTGCGTATTTTTTTTATTTTTGTTATGTTCACATTGGTCAAACGTTATAAAGGTAGGATGTATTTGATAGAAAACTTTCTGCTCAATCGAGTGGTGTTTGCTTCAACTTCCTACGATCAATAGCAAGCTCACGAATGAAGTTTGAAATTGGTATTTATCAAAGAATAACGACTATCTTTAAACTTGCGTATTTTTTTGATTTTTTTATGTTTACATTAGTGAAACGTTATAAAGGTAGGATGTGTTTGATAGAAAATTTTCTGCTCAATCGAGTGGTGTTTATTTCAACTTTCTACGATAAATAGCAAGCTCAAGAATGAAGTTTGAAATTGGTATTTATCAAGGAATAACGACTATATTTAAACTTGCGTATTTTTTTGATTTTTTTATGTTTACATTAGTGAAACGTTATAAAGGTAGGATGTGTTTGATAGAAAATTTCCTGCTCAATCGAGTGGTGTTTGTTTCAACTTTCTACGATCAATCGCAAGCTCGCGAATGAAGTTTGAAATTGGTATTTATCAAGGAATAACGACTATCTTTAAACTTGCGTATTTTTTTTTATTTTTTTTTATGTTTACATTGGTGGAACGTTATAAAGGTAGGATGTATTTGATAGAAAATTTCCTGCTGAATCGAGTGGTGTTTGTTTCAACTTTCTACGATAAATAGCAAGCTCAAGAATGAAGTTTGAAATTGGTATTTATCAAGGAATAACGACTATCTTTAAACTTGCGTATTTTTTTTATTTTTGTTATGTTTACATTAGTGAAAGTTTATAAGGGTGATATGTATTTCATAGTAAATTTCCTGCTCAATCGTGTGGTGTTTGTTTCAACTTTCTACAATCAATAGCAAGCCCACGAATGAAGTTTGAAGTTGGTATTTATCAAAGAATAACGACTATCTTTAAACTTGCGTATTTTTTTGATTTTTTTTATGTTTACATTAGTGAAACGTTATAAAGGTAGGATGTGTTTGATAGAAAATTTCCTGCTCAATCGAGTGGTGTTTGTTTCAACTTTCTACGATAAATAGCAAGTTCAAGAATGAAGTTTGAAATTGGTATTTATCAAGGAATAACGACTATCTTTAAACTTGCGTATTTTTTTAATTTTTTTTATGTTTACATTGGTGAAACGTTATAAAGGTAGGATGTATTTAATAGAAAATTTCCTGCTCAATCTAGTGGTGATTGTTTCAACTTTCTACGATAAATAGCAAGCTCAAGAATGAAGTTTGAAATTGGTATTTATCAAGGAATAACGACTATATTTAAACTTGCGTATTTTTTTTATTTTTGTTATGTTTACTTTGGTGAATCGTTATAAAGGTCGGATGTATTTGATAGAAAATTTCCTGCTCAATCGAGTGGTGTTTGTTTCAACTTTTTACGATAAATAGCAAGTTCAAGAATAAAGTTTGAAATTGGTATTTATCAAGGAATAACGACTATCTTTAAACTTGCGTATTTTTTTTATTTTTTTTATGTTTACATTGGTGAAACGTTATAAAGGTAGGATGTATTTGATAGAAAATTTCCTGCTCAATCGAGTGGTGTTTGTTTCAACTTTCTACGATCAATAGCAAGCTAACGAATGAAGTTTGAAGTTGGTATTTATCAAAGAATAACGACTATCTTTAAACTTGCGTATTTTTTTGATTTTTTTTATGTTTACATTAATGAAACGTTATAAAGGTAGGATGTGTTTGATAGAAAATTTTCTGCTCAATCGAGTGGTGTTTGTTTCAACTTTCTACGATAAATAGCAAGCTCAAGAATGAAGTTTGAAATTGGTATTTATCAAGGAATAACGACTATCTATAAACTTGCGTATTTTTTTTATTTTTGTTATGTTCACATTGGTGAAACGTTATAAAGGTAGGATGTATTTGATAGAAAACTTCCTGCTCAATCGAGTGGTGTTTGTTTCAACTTTCTACGATAAATAGCAAGCTCAAGAATGAAGTTTGAAATTGGTATTTATCAAGGAATAACGCTATCTATAAACTTGCGTATTTTTTTTATTTTTGTTATGTTCACATTGGTGAAACGTTATAAAGGTAGGATGTATTTGATAGAAAATTTCCTGCTCAATCGAGTGGTGTTTGTTTCAACTTTCTACAGTAAATAGCAAGCTCAAGAATGAAGTTTGAAATTGGTATTTATCAAGGAATAACGACTATCTATAAACTTGCGTATTTTTTTATTTTTGTTATGTTCACATTGGTGAAACGTTATAAAGGTAGGATGTATTTGATAGAAAACTTCCTGCTCAATCGAGTGGTGTTTGTTTCAACTTTCTACGATCAATAGCAAGCTTACGAATGAAGTTTGAAGATGGTATTTATCAAAGAATAACGACTATCTTTAAACTTGCGTATTTTTTTGATTTTTTTATGTTTACATTAGTGAAACGTTATAAAGGTAGGATGTGTTTGATAGAAAATTTCCTGCTCAATCGAGTGGTGTTTGTTTCAACTTTCTACGATCAATCGCAAGCTCACGAATGAAGTTTGAAATTGGTATTTATCAAGGAATAACGACTATCTTTAAACTTGCGTAATTTTTTTATTTTTTTTTATGTTTACATTAGTGGAACGTTATAAAGGTAGAATGTATTTGGTAGAAAATTTCCTGCTGAATCGAGTGGTGTTTGTTTCAACTTTCTACGATCAATAGCAAGCTTACGAATGAAGTTTGAAGATGGTATTTATCAAAGAATAACGACTATCTTTAAACTTGCGTATTTTTTTGATTTTTTTATGTTTACATTAGTGAAACGTTATAAAGGTAGGATGTGTTTGATAGAAAATTTTCTGCTCAATCGAGTGGTGTTTGTTTCAACTTTTTACAATAAATAGCAAGCTCAAGAATGAAGTTTGAAATTGGTATTTATCAAGGAATAACGACTATCTTTAAACTTGCGTATTTTTTTTATTTTTGTTATGTTTACATTAGTGAAACGTTATAAAGGTAATATGTATTTAATAGAAAATTTCCTGCTCAATCGTGTGGTGTTTGTTTCAACTTTCTACGATCAATGAATGAAGTTTGAAGTTGGTATTTATCAAAGAATAACGACTATCTTTAAACTTACGTATTTTTTTGATTTTTTTTATGTTTACATTAGCGAAACGTTATAAAGGTAGGATGTGTTTGATAGAAAATTTCCTGCTCAATCGAGTGGTGTTTGTTTCAACTTTCTACGATAAATAGCAAGTTCAAGAATGAAGTTTGAAATTGGTATTTATCAAGGAATAACGACTATCTTTAAACTTGCGTATTTTTTTTATTTTTTTTATGTTTACATTGGTGAAACGTTATAAAGGTAGGATGTATTTGATAGAAAATTTCCTGCTCATTCTAGTGGTGATTGTTTCAACTTTCTACGATAAATAGCAAGCTCAAGAATGAAGTTTGAAATTGGTATTTATCAAGGAATAACGACTATCTTTAAACTTGCGTATTTTTTTTATTTTTGTTATGTTTACTTTGGTGAAACGTTATAAAGGTAGGATGTATTTGATAGAAAATTTCCTGCTCAATCTAGTGGTGATTGTTTCAACTTTCTACGATAAATAGCAAGCTCAAGAATGAAGTTTGAAATTGGTATTTATCAAGGAATAACGACTATCTTTAAACTTGCGTATTTTTTTTATTTTTGTTATGTTTACTTTGGTAAAACGTTATAAAGGTAGGATGTATTTGATAGAAAATTTCCTGCTCAATCGAGTGGTGTTTGTTTCAACTTTTTACGATAAATAGCAAGTTCAAGAATAAAGTTTGAAATTGGTATTTATCAAGGAATAACGACTATCTTTAAACTTGCGTATTTTTTTTATTTTTGTTATGTTTACATTGGTGAAACGTTATAAAGGTAGGATGTATTTGATAGAAAATTTCCTGCTCAATCGAGTGGTGTTTGTTTCAACTTTCTACGATCAATAGCAAGCTAACGAATGAAGTTTGAAGTTGGTATTTATCAAAGAATAACGACTATCTTTAAACTTGCGCATTTGTTTGATTTTTTTTATGTTTACATTAGTGAAACGTTATAAAGGTAGGATGTGTTTGATAGAAAAATTCCTGCTCAATCGAGTGGTGTTTGTTTCAACTTTCTACGATAAACAGCAAGCTCAAGAATGAAGTTTGAAATTGGTATTTATCAAGGAATAACGACTATTTTTAAACTTGCGTATTTTTTTTATTTTTTTTATGTTTACATTGGTGAAACGTTATAAAGGTAGGATGTATTTGATAGAAAATTTCCTGCTCAATCGAGTGGTGTTTGTTTCAACTTCCTACGATCAATAGCAAGCTCACGAATGAAGTTTGAAATTGGTATTTATCAAGGAATAACGACTATCTTTAAACTTGCGTATTTTTTTTATTTTTTTAAGTTTACATTGGTGAAACGTTATAAAGGTAGGATGTATTTGATAGAAAATTTCCTGCTCAATCGAGTGGTGTTTGTTTCAACTTTCTACGATCAATAGCAAGCTAACGAATGAAGTTTGAAGTTGGTATTTATCAAAGAATAACGACTATCTTTAAACTTGAGTATTTTTTTGATTTTTTTTATGTTTACATTAATGAAACGTTATAAAGGTAAGATGTGTTTGATAGAAAATTTTCTGCTCAATCGAGTGGTGTTTGTTTCAACTTTTTACGATAAGTAGCAAGCTCACGAATAAAGTTTAAAATTGGTATTTATCAAGGAATAACGACTATCTATAAACTTGCGTATTTTTTTTATTTTTGTTATGTTCACATTGGTGAAACGTTATAAAGGTAGGATGTATTTGATAGAAAATTTCCTGCTCAATCGAGTGGTGTTTGTTTCAACTTTCTACGATAAACAGCAAGCTCAAAAATGAAGTTTGAAATTGGTATTTATCAAGGAATAACGACTATCTATAAACTTGCGTATTTTTTTTATTTTTGTTATGTTCACATTGGTGAAACGTTATAAAGGTAGGATGTATTTGATAGAAAACTTCCTGCTCAATCGAGTGGTGTTTGTTTCAACTTTTTACGATAAATAGCAAGTTCAAGAATAAAGTTTGAAATTGGTATTTATCAAGGAATAACGACTATCTTTAAACTTGCGTATTTTTTTTATTTTTTTAATGTTTACATTGGTGAAACGTTATAAAGGTAGGATGTATTTGATAGAAAATTTCCTGCTCAATCGAGTGGTGTTTGTCTCAACTTCCTACAATCAATAGCAAGCTCACGAATGAAGTTTGAAATTGGTATTTATCAAGGAATAACGACTATCTTTAAACTTGCGTATTTTTTTTATTTTTTTTATGTTTACATTGGTGAATCGTTATAAAGGTAGGATGTATTTGATAGAAAATTTCCTGCTCAATCGAGTGGTGTTTGTTTCAACTTTCTACGATCAATAGCAAGCCCACGAATGAAGTTTGAAGTTGGTATTTATCAAAGAATAACGACTATCTTTAAACTTGCGTATTTTTTTGATTTTTTTTATGTTTACATTAATGAAACGTTATAAAGGTAGGATGTGTTTTCTGCTCAATCGAGTGGTGTTTGTTTCAACTTTCTACGATAAATAGCAAGCTCAAGAATGAAGTTTGAAATTGGTATTTATCAAGGAATAACGACTATCTATAAACTTGCGTATTTTTTTTATTTTTTTTATGTTTACATTGGTGAAACGTTATAAAGGTAGGATGTATTTAATAGAAAATTTCCTGCTCAATCGAGTGGTGTTTGTTTCAACTTTTTACGATAAATAGCAAGTTCAAGAATAAAGTTTGAAATTGGTATTTATCAAGGAATAACGACTATCTATAAACTTGCGTATTTTTTTTATTTTTGTTATGTTCACATTGGTAAAACGTTATAAAGGTAGGATGTATTTGATAGAAAATTTCCTGCTCAATCGAGTGGTGTTTGTTTCAACTTTCTACGATAAATAGCAAGCTCAAGAATGAAGTTTGAAATTGGTATTTATCAAGGAATAACGACTATCTATAAACTTGCGTATTTTTTTTATTTTTGTTATGTTCACATTGGTGAAACGTTATAAAGGTAGGATGTATTTGATAGAAAACTTCCTGCTCAATCGAGTGGTGTTTGTTTCAACTTCCTACAATCAATAGCAAGCTCACGAATGAAGTTTGAAATTGGTATTTATCAAGGAATAACGACTATCTTTAAACTTGCGTATTTTTTTTATTTTTTTTATGTTTACATTGGTGAAACGTTATAAAGGTAGGATGTATTTGATAGAAAATTTCCTGCTCAATCGAGTGGTGTTTGTTTCAACTTTCTAGGATCAATAGCAAGCTAATGAATGAAGTTTGAAGTTGGTATTTTCAAAGAATAACGACTATCTTTAAACTTGCGTATTTTTTTGATTTTTTTTATGTTTACATTAATGAAACGTTATAAAGGTAGGATGTGTTTGATAGAAAATTTCCTGCTCAATCGAGTGGTGTTTGTTTCAACTTTCTACAATAAATAGCAAGCTCAAGAATGAAGTTTGAAATTGGTATTTATCAAGGAATAACGACTATCTATAAACTTGCGTATTTTTTTATTTTTGTTATGTTCACATTGGTGAAACGTTATAAAGGTAGGATGTATTTGATAGAAAACTTCCTGCTCAATCGAGCGGTGTTTGTTTCAACTTTTTACGATCAATAGCAAGCTCACGAATGAAGTTTGAAATTGGTATTTATCAAAGAATAACGACTATCTTTAAACTTGCGTATTTTTTTTATTTTTTTTATGTTTACATTGGTGAAACGTTATAAAGGTAGGATGTATTTGATAGAAAACTTCCTGCTCAATCGAGTGGTGTTTGTTTCAACTTCCTACGATCAATAGCAAGCTCACGAATGAAGTTTGAAATTGGTATTTATCAAAGAATAACTATTATCTTTAAACTTGCGTATTTTTTTGATTTTTTTATGTTTACATTAGTGAAACGTTATAAAGGTAGGATGTGTTTGATAGAAAATTTCCTGCTCAATCGAGTGGTGTTTGTTTCAACTTTCTACGATCAATCGCAAGCTCACAAATGAAGTTTGAAATTGGTATTTATCAAGGAATAACGACTATCTTTAAACTTGAGTATTTTTTTTATTTTTTTTTATGTTTACATTAGTGGAACGTTATAAAGGTAGGATGTATTTGATAGAAAATTTCCTGCTGAATCGAGTGGTGTTTGTTTCAACTTTCTACGATCAATAGCAAGCTTACGAATGAAGTTTGAAGATGGTATTTATCAAAGAATAACGACTATCTTTAAACTTGCGTATTTTTTTGATTTTTTTATGTTTACATTAGTGAAACGTTATAAAGGTAGGATGTGTTTGATAGAAAATTTTCTGCTCAATCGAGTGGTGTTTGTTTCAACTTTTTACGATAAATAGCAAGCTCAAGAATGAAGTTTGAAATTGGTATTTATCAAGGAATAACGACTATCTATAAACTTGCGTATTTTTTTTATTTTTTTTATGTTTACATTGGTGAAACGTTATAAAGGTAGGATGTATTTAATAGAAAATTTCCTGCTCAATCGAGTGGTGTTTGTTTCAACTTTTTACGATAAATAGCAAGTTCAAGAATAAAGTTTGAAATTGGTATTTATCAAGGAATAACGACTATCTATAAACTTGCGTATTTTTTTTATTTTTGTTATGTTCACATTGGTGAAACGTTATAAAGGTAGGATGTATTTGATAGAAAATTTCCTGCTGAATCGAGTGGTGTTTGTTTCAACTTTCTACGATCAATAGCAAGCTTACGAATGAAGTTTGAAAATGGTATTTATCAAAGAATAACGACTATCTTTAAACTTGCGTATTTTTTTGATTTTTTTATGTTTACATTAGTGAAACGTTATAAAGGTAGGATGTGTTTGATAGAAAATTTTCTGCTCAATCGAGTGGTGTTTGTTTCAACTTTTTACGATAAATAGCAAGCTCAAGAATGAAGTTTGAAATTGGTATTTATCAAGGAATAACGACTATCTTTAAACTTGCGTATTTTTTTTATTTTTGTTATGTTTACATTAGTTAAACGTTATAAAGGTAATATGTATTTAATAGAAAATTTCCTGCTCAATCGTGTGGTGTTTCTTTCAACTTTCTACGATCAATGAATGAAGTTTGAAGTTGGTATTTATCAAAGAATAACGACTATCTTTAAACTTACGTATTTTTTTGATTTTTTTTATGTTTAGATTAGCGAAACGTTATAATGGTAGGATGTGTTTGATAGAAAATTTCCTGCTCAATCGAGTGGTGTTTGTTTCAACTTTCTACGATAAATAGCAAGTTCAAGAATGAAGTTTGAAATTGGTATTTATCAAGGAATAACGACTATCTTTAAACTTGCGTATTTTTTTTATTTTTTTTATGTTTACATTGGTGAAACGTTATAAAGGTAGGATGTATTTGATAGAAAATTTCCTGCTCAATCTAGTGGTGATTGTTTCAACTTTCTACGATAAATAGCAAGCTCAAGAATGAAGTTTGAAATTGGTATTTATCAAGGAATAACGACTATCTTTAAACTTGCGTATTTTTTTTATTTTTGTTATGTTTACTTTGGTGAAACGTTATAAAGGTAGGATGTATTTGATAGAAAATTTCCTGCTCAATCGAGTGGTGTTTGTTTCAACTTTTTACGATAAATAGCAAGTTCAAGAATAAAGTTTGAAATTGGTATTTATCAAGGAATAACGACTATCTTTAAACTTGCGTATTTTTTTTATTTTTTTTATGTTTACATTGGTGAAACGTTATAAAGGTAGGATGTATTTGATAGAAAATTTCCTGCTCAATCGAGTGGTGTTTGTTTCAACTTTCTACGATCAATAGCAAGCTAACGAATGAAGTTTGAAGTTGGTATTTATCAAAGAATAACGACTATCTTTAAACTTGCGTATTTGTTTGATTTTTTTTATGTTTACATTAGTGAAACGTTATAAAGGTAGGATGTGTTTGATAGAAAATTTCCTGCTCAATCGAGTGGTGTTTGTTTCAACTTTCTGCGATAAACAGCAAGCTCAAGAATGAAGTTTGAAATTGGTATTTATCAAGGAATAACGACTATCTTTAAACTTGCGTATTTTTTTTATTTTTTTTATGTTTACATTGGTGAAACGTTATAAAGGTAGGATGTATTTGATAGAAAATTTCCTGCTCAATCGAGTGGTGTTTGTTTCAACTTCCTACGATCAACAGCAAGCTCACGAATGAAGTTTGAAATTGGTATTTATCAAGGAATAACGACTATCTTTAAACTTGCGTATTTTTTTTATTTTTTTAAGTTTACATTGGTGAAACGTTATAAAGGTAGGATGTATTTGATAGAAAATTTCCTGCTCAATCGAGTGGTGTTTGTTTCAACTTTCTACGATCAATAGCAAGCTAACGAATGAAGTTTGAAGTTGGTATTTATCAAAGAATAA
Source organism: Tribolium confusum (assembly GCA_029207805.1). Lineage (NCBI taxonomy): Eukaryota > Metazoa > Arthropoda > Insecta > Coleoptera > Tenebrionidae > Tribolium > Tribolium confusum. The sequence goes on from JALGAY010000005.1 coordinate 33,300,651, forward strand.
CGACTATCTTTAAACTTGAGTATTTTTTTGATTTTTTTTATGTTTACATTAATGAAACGTTATAAAGGTAAGATGTGTTTGATAGAAAATTTCCTGCTGAATCGAGTGGTGTCTGTTTCAACTTTCTACGATCAATAGCAAGCTTACGAATGAAGTTTGAAGATGGTATTTATCAAAGAATAGCGACTATCTTTAAACTTGCGTATTTTTTTGATTTTTTTATGTTTACATTAGTGAAACGTTATAAAGGTAGGATGTGTTTGATAGAAAATTTTCTGCTCAATCGAGTGGTGTTTGTTTCAACTTTTTACGATAAATAGCAAGCTCAAGAATGAAGTTTGAAATTGGTATTTATCAAGGAATAACGACTATCTTTAAACTTGCGTATTTTTTTTATTTTTGTTATGTTTACATTAGTGAAACGTTATAAAGGTAATATGATTTAATAGAAAATTTCCTGCTCAATCGTGTGGTGTTTGTTTCAACTTTCTACGATCAATGAATGAAGTTTAAAGTTGGTATTTATCAAAGAATAACGACTATCTTTAAACTTACGTATTTTTTTGATTTTTTTTATGTTTACATTAGCGAAACGTTATAAAGGTAGGATGTATTTGATAGAAAATTTCCTGCTCAATCGAGTGGTGTTTGTTTCAACTTCCTACGATCAATAGCAAGCTCACGAATGAAGTTTGAAATTGGTATTTATCAAGGAATAACGACTATCTTTAAACTTGCGTATTTTTTTTATTTTTTTTTATGTTTACATTAGTGGAACGTTATAAACGTAGGATGTATTTGATAGAAAATTTCCTGCTGAATCGAGTGGTGTTTGTTTCAACTTTCTACGATCAATAGCAAGCTTACGAATGAAGTTTGAAGATGGTATTTATCAAAGAATAACGACTATCTTTAAACTTGCGTATTTTTTTTATTTTTTTTATGTTTACATTGGTGAAACGTTATAAAGGTAGGATGTATTTGATAGAAAATTTCTTGCTCATTCTAGTGGTGATTGTTTCAACTTTCTACGATAAATAGCAAGCTCAAGAATGAAGTTTAAAATTGGTATTTATCAAGGAATAACGACTATCTATAAACTTGCGTATTTTTTTTATTTTTGCTATGTTCACATTGGTGAAACGTTATAAAGGTAGGATGTATTTGATAGAAAACTTCCTGCTCAATCGAGTGGTGTTTGTTTCAACTTCCTACGATCAATAGCAAGCTCACGAATGAAGTTTGAAATTGGTATTTATCAAAGAATAACGACTATCTTTAAACTTGCGTATTTTTTTGATTTTTTTATGTTTACATTAGTGAAACGTTATAAAGGTAAGATGTGTTTGATAGAAAATTTTCTGCTCAATCGAGTGGTGTTTATTTCAACTTTCTACGATCAATCGCAAGCTCACGAATGAAGTTTGAAATTGGTATTTATCAAGGAATAACGACTATCTTTAAACTTGCGTATTTTTTTTATTTTTTTTTATGTTTACATTGGTGGAACGTTATAAAGGTAGGATGTATTTGATAGAAAATTTCCTGCTGAATCGAGTGGTGTTTGTTTCAACTTTCTACGATCAATAGCAAGCTCACGAATGAAGTTTGAAGATGGTATTTATCAAAGAATAACGACTATCTTTAAACTTGTGTATTTTTTTGATTTTTTTATGTTTACATTAGTGCAACGTTATAAAGGTAGGATGTGTTTGATAGAAAATTTCCTGCTCAATCGAGTGGTGTTTGTTTCAACTTTCTACGATAAATAGCAAGCTCAAGTATGAAGTTTGAATTTGGTATTTATCAAGGAATAACGACTATCTTTAAACTTGCGTATTTTTTTTATTTTTGTTATGTTTACATTAGTGAAACGTTATAAAGGTAATATGTATTTAATAGAAAATTTCCTGCTCAATCGTGTGGTGTTTGTTTCAACTTTCTACGATCAATGAATGAAGTTTGAAGTTGGTATTTATCAAAGAATAACGACTATCTTTAAACTTGCGAATTTTTTTAATTTTTTTTATGTTTACATTAGTGAAACGTTATAAAGGTCGGATGTATTTGATAGAAAATTTCCTGCTCAATCGAGTGGTGTTTGTTTCAACTTTTTACGATAAATAGCAAGTTCAAGAATAAAGTTTGAAATTGGTATTTATCAAGGAATAACGACTATCTTTAAACTTGCGTATTTTTTTTATTTTTTTTATGTTTACATTGGTGAAACGTTATAAAGGTAGAATGTGTTTGATAGAAAATTTCCTGCTGAATCGAGTGGTGTTTGTTTCAACTTTCTACGATCAATAGCAAGCTCACGAATGAAGTTTGAAGATGGTATTTATCAAGGAATAACGACTACCTTTAAACTTGCGTATTTTTTTTATTTTTGTTATGTTTACTTTGGTGAAACGTTATAAAGGTAGGATGTATTTGATAGAAAATTTCCTGCTCAATCGAGTGGTGTTTGTTTCAACTTTCTACGATCAATAGCAAGCTCACGAATGAAGTTTGAAGTTGGTATTTATCAAGGAATAACGACTACCTTTAAACTTGCGTATTTTTTTTATTTTTTTTATGTTTACATTGGTGAAACGTTATAAAGGTCGGATGTATTTGATAGAAAATTTCCTGCTCAATCGAGTGGTGTTTGTTTCAACCTTTTACGATAAATAGCAAGTTCAAGAATAAAGCTTGAAATTGGTATTTATCAAGGAATAACGACTATCTTTAAACTTGCGTATTTTTTTTATTTTTTTTATGTTTACATTGGTGAAACGTTATAAAGGTAGGATGTATTTGATAGAAAATTTCCTGCTCAATCGAGTGGTGTTTGTTTCAACTTTCTACGATAAATAGCAAGCTCAAGAATGAAGTTTGAAATTGGTATTTATCAAGGAATAACGACTATCTATAAACTTGCGTATTTTTTTTATTTTTGTTATGTTCACATTGGTGACACGTTATAAAGGTAGGATGTGTTTGATAGAAAATTTCCTGCTCAATCGAGTGGTGTTTGTTTCAACTTTCTACGATCAATAGCAAGCTCAAGAATAAAGTTTGAAATTGGTATTTATCAAGGAATAACGACTATCTATAAACTTGCGTATTTTTTTTATTTTTGTTATGTTCACATTGGTGACACGTTATAAAGGTAGGATGTGTTTGATAGAAAATTTCCTGCTCAATCGAGTGGTGTTTGTTTCAACTTTCTACGAAAAATAGCAAGCTCAAGAATGAAGTTTGAAATTGGTATTTATCAAGGAATAACGACTATCTTTAAACTTGCGTATTTTTTTTATTTTTTTTATGTTTACATTGGTGAAACGTTATAAAGGTAGGATGTATTTGATAGAAAATTTCCTGCTTAATCGAGTAGTGTTTGTTTCAACTTTCTACGATCAATAGCAAGCTCACGAATGAAGTTTGAAATTGGTATTTATCAAGTAATAACGACTATCTTTAAACTTGCGTATTTTTTTTATTTTTTTTATGTTTACATTGGTGAAACGTTATAAAGGTAGGATGTATTTGATAGAAAATTTCCTGCTCAATCGAGTGGTGTTTGTTTCAACTTCCTACGATCAATAGCAAGCTCACGAATGAAGTTTGAAATTGGTATTTATCAAGGAATAACGACTATCTTTAAACTTGCGTATTTTTTTTATTTTTTTAAGTTTACATTGGTGAAACGTTATAAAAGTAGGATGTATTTGATAGAAAATTTCCTGCTCAATCGAGTGGTGTTTGTTTCAACTTTCTACGATCAATAGCAAGCTAACGAATGAAGTTTGAAGTTGGTATTTATCAAAGAATAACGACTATATTTAAACTTGAGTATTTTTTTGATTTTTTTTATGTTTACATTAGTGAAACGTTATAAAGGTAGAATGTGTTTGATAGAAAATTTCCTGCTCAATCGAGTGGTGTTTGTTTCAACTTTCTACGATCAATCGCAAGCTCACGAATGAAGTTTGAAGATGGTATTTATCAAAGAATAACGACTATCTTTAAACTTGCGTAATTTTTTGATTTTTTTATGTTTACATTAGTGAAACGATATAAAGGTAAAATGTGTTTGATAGAAAATTTTCTGCTCAATCGAGTGGTGTTTGTTTCAACTTTCTACGATAAATAGCAAGCTCAAGTATGAAGTTTGAATTTGGTATTTATCAAGGAATAACGACTATCTTTAAACTTGCGTATTTTTTTTATTTTTGTTATGTTTACATTAGTGAAACGTTATAGAGGTAATATGTATTTAATAGAAAATTTTCTGCTCAATCGTGTGGTGTTTGTTTCAACTTTCTACGATCAATGAATGAAGTTTGAAGTTGGTATTTATCAAAGAATAACGACTATCTTTAAACTTGCGTATTTTTTTAATTTTTTTTATGTTTACATTAGTGAAACGTTATAAAGGTAGGATGTGTTTGATAGAAAATTTCCTGTTGAATCGAGTGGTGTTTGTTTCAACTTTCTACGATCAATAGCAAGCTCACGAATGAAGTTTGAAGATGGTATTTATCAAAGAATAACGACTATCTTTAAACTTGCGTATTTTTTTTATTTTTTTTATGTTTACATTGGTGAAACGTTATAAAGGTAGGATGTATTTGATAGAAAATTTCCTGCTCAATCTAGTGGTGATTGTTTCAACTTTCTACGATAAATAGCAAGCTCAAGAATGAAGTTTGAAATTGGTATTTATCAAGGAATAACGACTATCTTTAAACTTGCGTATTTTTTTTATTTTTGTTATATTTACTTTGGTGAAACGTTATAAAGGTAGGATGTATTTGATAGAAAATTTCCTGCTCAATCGAGTGGTGTTTGTTTCAACTTTCTACGATCAATAGCAAGCTCACGAATGAAGTTTGAAGTTGGTATTTATCAAGGAATAACGACTACCTTTAAACTTGCGTATTTTTTTTATTTTTTTTATGTTTACATTGGTGAAACGTTATAAAGGTAGGATGTATTTGATAGAAAATTTCCTGCTCAATCGAGTGGTGTTTGTTTCAACTTTCTACGATCAATAGCAAGCTCACGAATGAAGTTTGAAATTGGTATTTATCAAGGAATAACGACTATCTTTAAACTTGCGTATTTTTTTTATTTTTGTTATGTTTACTTTGGTGAAACGTTAAAAGGTAGGATGTATTTGATAGAAAATTTCCTGCTCAATCGAGTGGTGTTTGTTTCAACTTTCTACGATCAATAGCAAGCTCACGAATGAAGTTTGAAGTTGGTATTTATCAAGGAATAACGACTACCTTTAAACTTGCGTATTTTTTTTATTTTTTTTATGTTTACATTGGTGAAACGTTATAAAGGTCGGATGTATTTGATAGAAAATTTCCTGCTCAATCGAGTGGTGTTTGTTTCAACTTTTTACGATAAATAGCAAGTTCAAGAATAAAGTTTGAAATTGGTATTTATCAAGGAATAACGACTATCTTTAAACTTGCGTATTTTTTTTATTTTTTTTATGTTTACATTGGTGAAACGTTATAAAGGTAGGATGTATTTGATAGAAAATTTCCTGCTCAATCGAGTGGTGTTTGTTTCAACTTTCTACGATAAATAGCAAGCTCAAGAATAAAGTTTGAAATTGGTATTTATCAAGGAATAACGACTATCTATAAACTTGCGTATTTTTTTTATTTTTGTTATGTTCACATTGGTGACACGTTATAAAGGTAGGATGTGTTTGATAGAAAATTTCCTGCTCAATCGAGTGGTGTTTGTTTCAACTTTCTACGATCAATAGCAAGCTCACGAATGAAGTTTGAAATTGGTATTTATCAAGTAATAACGACTATCTTTAAACTTGCGTATTTTTTTTATTTTTTTTATGTTTACATTGGTGAAACGTTACAAAGGTAGGATGTATTTGATAGAAAATTTCCTGCTCAATTGAGTAGTGTTTGTTTCAACTTTCTACGATCAATAGCAAGCTCACGAATGAAGTTTGAAATTGGTATTTATCAAGGAATAACGACTATCTTTAAACTTGCGCATTTTTTTTATTTTTGTTATGTTTACATTAGTGAAACGTTATAAAGGTAATATGCATTTAATAGAAAATTTCCTGCTCAATCGTGTGGTGTTTGTTTCAACTTTCTGCGATCAATGAATGAAGTTTGAAGTTGGTATTTATCAAAGAATAACGACTATCTTTAAACTTGCGTATTTTTTTGATTTTTTTTATGTTTACATTAGTGAAACGTTATAAAGGTAGGATGTGTTTGATAGAAAATTTCCTGCTCAATCGAGTGGTGTTTGTTTCAACTTTCTACGATAAATAGCAAGTTCAAGAATGAAGTTTGAAATTGGTATTTATCAAGGAATAACGACTATCTTTAAACTTGCGTATTTTTTTTATTTTTTTTATGTTTACATTGGTGAAACGTTATAAAGGTAGGATGTATTTGATAGAAAATTTCCTGCTCAATCTAGTGGTGATTGTTTCAACTTTCTACGATAAATAGCAAGCTCAAGAATGAAGTTTGAAATTGGTATTTATCAAGGAATAACGACTATCTTTAAACTTGCGTATTTTTTTAATTTTTTTTATGTTTACATTGGTGAAACGTTATAAAGGTAGGATGTATTTGATAGAAAATTTCCTGCTCAATCGAGTGGTGTTTGTTTCAACTTTCTACGATAAATAGCAAGCTCAAGAATAAAGTTTGAAATTGGTATTTATCAAGGAATAACGACTATCTATAAACTTGCGTATTTTTTTTATTTTTGTTATGTTCACATTGGTGACACGTTATAAAGGTAGGATGTGTTTGATAGAAAATTTCCTGCTCAATCGAGTGGTGTTTGTTTCAACTTTCTACGAAAAATAGCAAGCTCAAGAATGAAGTTTGAAATTGGTATTTATCAAGGAATAACGACTATCTTTAAACTTGCGTATTTTTTTTATTTTTTTTATGTTTACATTGGTGAAACGTTATAAAGGTAGGATGTATTTGATAGAAAATTTCCTGCTTAATCGAGTAGTGTTTGTTTCAACTTTCTACGATCAATAGCAAGCTCACGAATGAAGTTTGAAATTGGTATTTATCAAGGAATAACGACTATCTTTAAACTTGCGTATTTTTTTTATTTTTTTTATGTTTACATTGATGAAACGTTATAAAGATAGGATGTATTTGATAGAAAATTTCCTGCTCAATCGAGTAGTGTTTGTTTCAACTTTCTACGATCAATAGCAAGCTCACGAATGAAGTTTGAAATTGGTATTTATCAAGTAATAACGACTATCTTTAAACTTGCGTATTTTTTTAATTTTTTTTATGTTTACATTGGTGAAACGTTATAAAGGTAGGATGTATTTGATAGAAAATTTCCTGCTCAATCGAGTGGTGTTTGTTTCAACTTCCTACGATCAATAGCAAGCTCACGAATGAAGTTTGAAATTGGTATTTATCAAGGAATAACGACTATCTTTAAACTTGCGTATTTTTTTTATTTTTTTTATGTTTACATTGATGAAACGTTATAAAGATAGGATGTATTTGATAGAAAATTTCCTGCTCAATCGAGTAGTGTTTGTTTCAACTTTCTACGATCAATAGCAAGCTCACGAATGAAGTTTGAAATTGGTATTTATCAAGTAATAACGACTATCTTTAAACTTGCGTATTTTTTTTATTTTTTTTATGTTTACATTGGTGAAACGTTATAAAGGTAGGATGTATTTGATAGAAAATTTCCTGCTCAATCGAGTGGTGTTTGTTTCAACTTTCTACGATCAATAGCAAGCTAACGAATGAAGTTTGAAGTTGGTATTTATCAAAGAATAACGACTATATTTAAACTTGAGTATTTTTTTGATTTTTTTTATGTTTACATTAATGAAACGTTATAAAGGTAGGATGTGTTTGATAGAAAATTTCCTGCTCAATCGAGTGGTGTTTGTTTCAACTTCTTACGATCAATAGCAAGCTCACGAATGAAGTTTGAAATTGGTATTTATCAAAGAATAACGACTATCTTTAAACTTGCGTATTTTTTTGATTTTTTTATGTTTACATTAGTGAAACGTTATAAAGGTAGAATGTGTTTGATAGAAAATTTCCTGCTCAATCGAGTGGTGTTTGTTTCAACTTTCTACGATCAATCGCAAGCTCACGAATGAAGTTTGAAGATGGTATTTATCAAAGAATAACGACTATCTTTAAACTTGCGTATTTTTTTGATTTTTTTATGTTTACATTAGTGAAACGATATAAAGGTAAAATGTGTTTGATAGAAAATTTTCTGCTCAATCGAGTGGTGTTTGTTTCAACTTTCTACGATAAATAGCAAGCTCAAGTATGAAGTTTGAATTTGGTATTTATCAAGGAATAACGACTATCTTTAAACTTGCGTATTTTTTTTATTTTTGTTATGTTTACATTAGTGAAACGTTATAGAGGTAATATGTATTTAATAGAAAATTTTCTGCTCAATCGTGTGGTGTTTGTTTCAACTTTCTACGATCAATGAATGAAGTTTGAAGTTGGTATTTATCAAAGAATAACGACTATCTTTAAACTTGCGTATTTTTTTAATTTTTTTTATGTTTACATTAGTGAAACGTTATAAAGGTAGGATGTGTTTGATAGAAAATTTCCTGCTGAATCGAGTGGTGTTTGTTTCAACTTTCTACGATCAATAGCAAGCTCACGAATGAAGTTTGAAGATGGTATTTATCAAAGAATAACGACTATCTTTAAACTTGCGTATTTTTTTTATTTTTTTTATGTTTACATTGGTGAAACGTTATAAAGGTAGGATGTATTTGATAGAAAATTTCCTGCTCAATCTAGTGGTGATTGTTTCAACTTTCTACGATAAATAGCAAGCTCAAGAATGAAGTTTGAAATTGGTATTTATCAAGGAATAACGACTATCTTTAAACTTGCGTATTTTTTTTATTTTTTTTATGTTTACATTGGTGAAACGTTATAAAGGTAGGATGTATTTGATAGAAAATTTCCTGCTTAATCGAGTAGTGTTTGTTTCAACTTTCTACGATCAATAGCAAGCTCACGAATGAAGTTTGAAATTGGTATTTATCAAGGAATAACGACTATCTTTAAACTTGCGTATTTTTTTTATTTTTTTTATGTTTACATTGATGAAACGTTATAAAGATAGGATGTATTTGATAGAAAATTTCCTGCTCAATCGAGTAGTGTTTGCTTCAACTTTCTACGATCAATAGCAAGCTCACGAATGAAGTTTGAAATTGGTATTTATCAAGTAATAACGACTATCTTTAAACTTGCGTATTTTTTTTATTTTTTTTATGTTTACATTGGTGAAACGTTATAAAGGTAGGATGTATTTGATAGAAAATTTCCTGCTCAATCGAGTGGTGTTTGTTTCAACTTCCTACGATCAATAGCAAGCTCACGAATGAAGTTTGAAATTGGTATTTATCAAGGAATAACGACTATCTTTAAACTTGCGTATTTTTTTTATTTTTTTTATGTTTACATTGATGAAACGTTATAAAGATAGGATGTATTTGATAGAAAATTTCCTGCTCAATCGAGTAGTGTTTGTTTCAACTTTCTACGATCAATAGCAAGCTCACGAATGAAGTTTGAAATTGGTATTTATCAAGTAATAACGACTATCTTTAAACTTGCGTATTTTTTTTATTTTTTTTATGTTTACATTGGTGAAACGTTATAAAGGTAGGATGTATTTGATAGAAAATTTCCTGCTCAATCGAGTGGTGTTTGTTTCAACTTTCTACGATCAATAGCAAGCTAACGAATGAAGTTTGAAGTTGGTATTTATCAAAGAATAACGACTATATTTAAACTTGAGTATTTTTTTGATTTTTTTTATGTTTACATTAATGAAACGTTATAAAGGTAGGATGTGTTTGATAGAAAATTTCCTGCTCAATCGAGTGGTGTTTGTTTCAACTTTCTACGATAAATAGCAAGCTCAAGAATGAAGTTTGAAATTGGTATTTATCAAGGAATAACGACTATCTTTAAACTTGCGTATTTTTTTTATTTTTGTTATGTTTACTTTGGTGAAACGTTATAAAGGTAGGATGTATTTGATAGAAAATTTCCTGCTCAATCGAGTGGTGTTTGTTTCAACTTTCTACGATCAATAGCAAGCTCACGAATGAAGTTTGAAGTTGGTATTTATCAAGGAATAACGACTACCTTTAAACTTGCGTATTTTTTTTATTTTTTTTATGTTTACATTGGTGAAACGTTATAAAGGTAGGATGTATTTGATAGAAAATTTCCTGCTCAATCTAGTGGTGATTGTTTCAACTTTCTACGATAAATAGCAAGCTCAAGAATGAAGTTTGAAATTGGTATTTATCAAGGAATAACGACTATCTTTAAACTTGCGTATTTTTTTTATTTTTGTTATGTTTACTTTGGTGAAACGTTATAAAGGTAGGATGTATTTGATAGAAAATTTCCTGCTCAATCGAGTGGTGTTTGTTTCAACTTTCTACGATCAATAGCAAGCTCACGAATGAAGTTTGAAGTTGGTATTTATCAAGGAATAACGACTACCTTTAAACTTGCGTATTTTTTTTATTTTTTTTATGTTTACATTGGTGAAACGTTATAAAGGTAGGATGTATTTGATAGAAAATTTCCTGCTCAATCTAGTGGTGATTGTTTCAACTTTCTACGATAAATAGCAAGCTCAAGAATGAAGTTTGAAATTGGTATTTATCAAGGAATAACGACTATCTTTAAACTTGCGTATTTTTTTTATTTTTGTTATGTTTACTTTGGTGAAACGTTATAAAGGTAGGATGTATTTGATAGAAAATTTCCTGCTCAATCGAGTGGTGTTTGTTTCAACTTTCTACGATCAATAGCAAGCTCATGAATGAAGTTTGAAGTTGGTATTTATCAAGGAATAACGACTACCTTTAAACTTGCGTATTTTTTTTATTTTTTTTATGTTTACATTGGTGAAACGTTATAAAGGTAGGATGTATTTGATAGAAAATTTCCTGCTCAATCTAGTGGTGATTGTTTCAACTTTCTACGATAAATAGCAAGCTCAAGAATGAAGTTTGAAATTGGTATTTATCAAGGAATAACGACTATCTTTAAACTTGCGTATTTTTTTTATTTTTGTTATGTTTACTTTGGTGAAACGTTATAAAGGTAGGATGTATTTGATAGAAAATTTCCTGCTCAATCGAGTGGTGTTTGTTTCAACTTTCTACGATCAATAGCAAGCTCACGAATGAAGTTTGAAGTTGGTATTTATCAAGGAATAACGACTACCTTTAAACTTGCGTATTTTTTTTATTTTTTTTATGTTTACATTGGTGAAACGTTATAAAGGTCGGATGTATTTGATAGAAAATTTCCTGCTCAATCGAGTAGTGTTTGTTTCAACTTTCTACGATCAATAGCAAGCTCACGAATGAAGTTTGAAATTGGTATTTATCAAGTAATAACGACTATCTTTAAACTTGCGTATTTTTTTTATTTTTTTTATGTTTACATTGGTGAAACGTTATAAAGGTAGGATGTATTTGATAGAAAATTTCCTGCTCAATCGAGTGGTGTTTGTTTCAACTTTCTACGATCAATAGCAAGCTAACGAATGAAGTTTGAAGTTGGTATTTATCAAAGAATAACGACTATATTTAAACTTGAGTATTTTTTTGATTTTTTTTATGTTTACATTAATGAAACGTTATAAAGGTAGGATGTGTTTGATAGAAAATTTCCTGCTCAATCGAGTGGTGTTTGTTTCAACTTCTTACGATCAATAGCAAGCTCACGAATGAAGTTTGAAATTGGTATTTATCAAAGAATAACGACTATCTTTAAACTTGCGTATTTTTTTGATTTTTTTATGTTTACATTAGTGAAACGTTATAAAGGTAGAATGTGTTTGATAGAAAATTTCCTGCTCAATCGAGTGGTGTTTGTTTCAACTTTCTACGATCAATCGCAAGCTCACGAATGAAGTTTGAAGATGGTATTTATCAAAGAATAACGACTATCTTTAAACTTGCGTATTTTTTTGATTTTTTTATGTTTACATTAGTGAAACGATATAAAGGTAAAATGTGTTTGATAGAAAATTTTCTGCTCAATCGAGTGGTGTTTGTTTCAACTTTCTACGATAAATAGCAAGCTCAAGTATGAAGTTTGAATTTGGTATTTATCAAGGAATAACGACTATCTTTAAACTTGCGTATTTTTTTTATTTTTGTTATGTTTACATTAGTGAAACGTTATAGAGGTAATATGTATTTAATAGAAAATTTTCTGCTCAATCGTGTGGTGTTTGTTTCAACTTTCTACGATCAATGAATGAAGTTTGAAGTTGGTATTTATCAAAGAATAACGACTATCTTTAAACTTGCGTATTTTTTTAATTTTTTTTATGTTTACATTAGTGAAACGTTATAAAGGTAGGATGTGTTTGATAGAAAATTTCCTGCTGAATCGAGTGGTGTTTGTTTCAACTTTCTACGATCAATAGCAAGCTCACGAATGAAGTTTGAAGATGGTATTTATCAAAGAATAACGACTATCTTTAAACTTGCGTATTTTTTTTATTTTTTTTATGTTTACATTGGTGAAACGTTATAAAGGTAGGATGTATTTGATAGAAAATTTCCTGCTCAATCTAGTGGTGATTGTTTCAACTTTCTACGATAAATAGCAAGCTCAAGAATGAAGTTTGAAATTGGTATTTATCAAGGAATAACGACTATCTTTAAACTTGCGTATTTTTTTTATTTTTGTTATGTTTACTTTGGTGAAACGTTATAAAGGTAGGATGTATTTGATAGAAAATTTCCTGCTCAATCGAGTGGTGTTTGTTTCAACTTTCTACGATCAATAGCAAGCTCACGAATGAAGTTTGAAGTTGGTATTTATCAAGGAATAACGACTACCTTTAAACTTGCGTATTTTTTTTATTTTTTTTATGTTTACATTGGTGAAACGTTATAAAGGTAGGATGTATTTGATAGAAAATTTCCTGCTCAATCTAGTGGTGATTGTTTCAACTTTCTACGATAAATAGCAAGCTCAAGAATGAAGTTTGAAATTGGTATTTATCAAGGAATAACGACTATCTTTAAACTTGCGTATTTTTTTTATTTTTGTTATGTTTACTTTGGTGAAACGTTATAAAGGTAGGATGTATTTGATAGAAAATTTCCTGCTCAATCGAGTGGTGTTTGTTTCAACTTTCTACGATCAATAGCAAGCTCACGAATGAAGTTTGAAGTTGGTATTTATCAAGGAATAACGACTACCTTTAAACTTGCGTATTTTTTTTATTTTTTTTATGTTTACATTGGTGAAACGTTATAAAGGTAGGATGTATTTGATAGAAAATTTCCTGCTCAATCTAGTGGTGATTGTTTCAACTTTCTACGATAAATAGCAAGCTCAAGAATGAAGTTTGAAATTGGTATTTATCAAGGAATAACGACTATCTTTAAACTTGCGTATTTTTTTTATTTTTGTTATGTTTACTTTGGTGAAACGTTATAAAGGTAGGTTGTATTTGATAGAAAATTTCCTGCTCAATCGAGTGGTGTTTGTTTCAACTTTCTACGATCAATAGCAAGCTCACGAATGAAGTTTGAAGTTGGTATTTATCAAGGAATAACGACTACCTTTAAACTTGCGTATTTTTTTTATTTTTTTTATGTTTACATTGGTAAAACGTTATAAAGGTAGGATGTATTTGATAGAAAATTTCCTGCTCAATCTAGTGGTGATTGTTTCAACTTTCTACGATAAATAGCAAGCTCAAGAATGAAGTTTGAAATTGGTATTTATCAAGGAATAACGACTATCTTTAAACTTGCGTATTTTTTTTATTTTTGTTATGTTTACTTTGGTGAAACGTTATAAAGGTAGGATGTATTTGATAGAAAATTTCCTGCTCAATCGAGTGGTGTTTGTTTCAACTTTCTACGATCAATAGCAAGCTCACGAATGAAGTTTGAAGTTGGTATTTATCAAGGAATAACGACTACCTTTAAACTTGCGTATTTTTTTTATTTTTTTTATGTTTACATTGGTGAAACGTTATAAAGGTCGGATGTATTTGATAGAAAATTTCCTGCTCAATCGAGTGGTGTTTGTTTCAACTTTTTACGATAAATAGCAAGTTCAAGAATAAAGTTTGAAATTGGTATTTATCAAGGAATAACGACTATCTTTAAACTTGCGTATTTTTTTTATTTTTTTTATGTTTACATTGGTGAAACGTTATAAAGGTAGGATGTATTTGATAGAAAATTTCCTGCTCAATCGAGTGGTGTTTGTTTCAACTTTCTACGATAAATAGCAAGCTCAAGAATAAAGTTTGAAATTGGTATTTATCAAGGAATAACGACTATCTATAAACTTGCGTATTTTTTTTATTTTTGTTATGTTCACATTGGTGACACGTTATAAAGGTAGGATGTGTTTGATAGAAAATTTCCTGCTCAATCGAGTGGTGTTTGTTTCAACTTTCTACGATCAATAGCAAGCTCACGAATGAAGTTTGAAATTGGTATTTATCAAGTAATAACGACTATCTTTAAACTTGCGTATTTTTTTTATTTTTTTTATGTTTACATTGGTGAAACGTTATAAAGGTAGGATGTATTTGATAGAAAATTTCCTGCTTAATTGAGTAGTGTTTGTTTCAACTTTCTACGATCAATAGCAAGCTCACGAATGAAGTTTGAAATTGGTATTTATCAAGGAATAACGACTATCTTTAAACTTGCGTATTTTTTAAATTTTTTTTATGTTTACATTGGTGAAACGTTATAATGGTAGAATGTATTTGATAGAAAATTTCCTGTTCAATCGAGTGGTGTTTGTTTCAACTTTTTACGATAAATAGCAAGTTCAAGAATAAAGTTTGAAATTGGTATTTATCAAGGAATAACGACTATCTTTAAACTTGCGTATTTTTTTTATTTTTTTTATGTTTACATTGGTGAAACGTTATAAAGGTAGGATGTATTTGATAGAAAATTTCCTGCTCAATCGAGTGGTGTTTGTTTCAACTTTCTACGATAAATAGCAAGCTCAAGAATAAAGTTTGAAATTGGTATTTATCAAGGAATAACGACTATCTATAAACTTGCGTATTTTTTTTATTTTTGTTATGTTCACATTGGTGACACGTTATAAAGGTAGGATGTGTTTGATAGAAAATTTCCTGCTCAATCGAGTGGTGTTTGTTTCAACTTTCTACGATCAATAGCAAGCTCACGAATGAAGTTTGAAGATGGTATTTATCAAAGAATAACGACTATCTTTAAACTTGCGTATTTTTTTTATTTTTTTTATGTTTACATTGGTGAAACGTTATAAAGGTAGGATGTATTTGATAGAAAATTTCCTGCTCAATCTAGTGGTGATTGTTTCAACTTTCTACGATAAATAGCAAGCTCAAGAATGAAGTTTGAAATTGGTATTTATCAAGGAATAACGACTATCTTTAAACTTGCGAATTTTTTTTATTTTTGTTATGTTTACTTTGGTGAAACGTTATAAAGGTAGGATGTATTTGATAGAAAATTTCCTGCTCAATCGAGTGGTGTTTGTTTCAACTTTCTACGATCAATAGCAAGCTCACGAATGAAGTTTGAAGTTGGTATTTATCAAGGAATAACGACTACCTTTAAACTTGCGTATTTTTTTTATTTTTTTTATGTTTACATTGGTGAAACGTTATAAAGGTCGGATGTATTTGATAGAAAATTTCCTGCTCAATCGAGTGGTGTTTGTTTCAACTTTTTACGATAAATAGCAAGTTCAAGAATAAAGTTTGAAATTGGTATTTATCAAGGAATAACGACTATCTTTAAACTTGCGTATTTTTTTTATTTTTTTTATGTTTACATTGGTGAAACGTTATAAAGGTAGGATGTATTTGATAGAAAGTTTCCTGCTCAATCGAGTGGTGTTTGTTTCAACTTTCTACGATAAATAGCAAGCTCAAGAATAAAGTTTGAAATTGGTATTTATCAAGGAATAACGACTATCTATAAACTTGCGTATTTTTTTTATTTTTGTTATGTTCACATTGGTGACACGTTATAAAGGTAGGATGTGTTTGATAGAAAATTTCCTGCTCAATCGAGTGGTGTTTGTTTCAACTTTCTACGATCAATAGCAAGCTCACGAATGAAGTTTGAAATTGGTATTTATCAAGTAATAACGACTATCTTTAAACTTGCGTATTTTTTTTATTTTTTTTATGTTTACATTGGTGGAACGTTATAAAGGTAGGATGTATTTGATAGAAAATTTCCTGCTCAATTGAGTAGTGTTTGTTTCAACTTTCTACGATCAATAGCAAGCTCACGAATGAAGTTTGAAATTGGTATTTATCAAGGAATAACGACTATCTTTAAACTTGCGTATTTTTTAAATTTTTTTTATGTTTACATTGGTGAAACGTTATAATGGTAGAATGTATTTGATAGAAAATTTTCTGCTCAATCGAGTGGTGTTTGTTTCAACTTTTTACGATAAATAGCAAGTTCAAGAATAAAGTTTGAAATTGGTATTTATCAAGGAATAACGACTATCTTTAAACTTGCGTATTTTTTTTATTTTTTTTTGTGTTTACATTGGTGAAACGTTATAAAAGTAGGATGTATTTGATAGAAAATTTCCTGCTCAATCGAGTGGTGTTTGTTTCAACTTTCTACGATAAATAGCAAGCTCAAGAATAAAGTTTGAAATTGGTATTTATCAAGGAATAACGACTATCTATAAACTTGCGTATTTTTTTTTATTTTTGTTATGTTCACATTGGTGACACGTTATAAAGGTAGGATGTGTTTGATAGAAAATTTCCTGCTCAATCGAGTGGTGTTTGTTTCAACTTTCTACGATCAATAGCAAGCTCACGAATGAAGTTTGAAGATGGTATTTATCAAAGAATAACGACTATCTTTAAACTTGCGTATTTTTTTTATTTTTTTTATGTTTACATTGGTGAAACGTTATAAAGGTAGGATGTATTTGATAGAAAATTTCCTGCTCAATCTAGTGGTGATTGTTTCAACTTTCTACGATAAATAGCAAGCTCAAGAATGAAGTTTGAAATTGGTATTTATCAAGGAATAACGACTATCTTTAAACTTGCGTATTTTTTTTATTTTTGTTATGTTTACTTTGGTGAAACGTTATAAAGGTAGGATGTATTTGATAGAAAATTTTCTGCTCAATCGAGTGGTGTTTGTTTCAACTTTCTACGATCAATAGCAAGCTCACGAATGAAGTTTGAAGTTGGTATTTATCAAGGAATAACGACTACCTTTAAACTTGCGTATTTTTTTTAATTTTTTTATGTTTACATTGGTGAAACGTTATAAAGGTCGGATGTATTTGATAGAAAATTTCCTGCTCAATCGAGTGGTGTTTGTTTCAACTTTTTACGATAAATAGCAAGTTCAAGAATAAAGTTTGAAATTGGTATTTATCAAGGAATAACGACTATCTTTAAACTTGCGTATTTTTTTTATTTTTTTTATGTTTACATTGGTGAAACGTTATAAAGGTAGGATGTATTTGATAGAAAATTTCCTGCTCAATCGAGTGGTGTTTGCTTCAACTTTCTACGATAAATAGCAAGCTCAAGAATAAAGTTTGAAATTGGTATTTATCAAGGAATAACGACTATCTATAAACTTGCGTATTTTTTTTATTTTTGTTATGTTCACATTGGTGACACGTTATAAAGGTAGGATGTGTTTGATAGAAAATTTCCTGCTCAATCGAGTGGTGTTTGTTTCAACTTTCTACGATTAATAGCAAGCTCACGAATGAAGTTTGAAATTGGTATTTATCAAGTAATAACGACTATCTTTAAACTTGCGTATTTTTTTTATTTTTTTTATGTTTACATTGGTGAAACGTTATAAAGGTAGGATGTATTTGATAGAAAATTTCCTGCTCAATTGAGTAGTGTTTGTTTCAACTTTCTACGATCAATAGCAAGCTCACGAATGAAGTTTGAAAT
The DNA here is from genome assembly GCA_029207805.1 of Tribolium confusum. Lineage (NCBI taxonomy): Eukaryota > Metazoa > Arthropoda > Insecta > Coleoptera > Tenebrionidae > Tribolium > Tribolium confusum. Next base: position 33,318,675 of record JALGAY010000005.1, read on the forward strand.
TGGTATTTATCAAGGAATAACGACTATCTTTAAACTTGCGTATTTTTTAAATTTTTTTTATGTTTACATTGGTGAAACGTTATAAAGGTAGAATGTATTTGATAGAAAATTTCCTGTTCAATCGAGTGGTGTTTGTTTCAACTTTTTACGATAAATAGCAAGTTCAAGAATAAAGTTTGAAATTGGTATTTATCAAGGAATAACGACTATCTTTAAACTTGCGTATTTTTTTTATTTTTTTTATGTTTACATTGGTGAAACGTTATAAAGGTAGGATGTATTTGATAGAAAATTTCCTGCTCAATCGAGTGGTGTTTGTTTCAACTTTCTACGATAAATAGCAAGCTCAAGAATAAAGTTTGAAATTGGTATTTATCAAGGAATAACGACTATCTATAAACTTGCGTATTTTTTTTATTTTTGTTATGTTCACATTGGTGACACGTTATAAAGGTAGGATGTGTTTGATAGAAAATTTCCTGCTCAATCGAGTGGTGTTTGTTTCAACTTTCTACGATCAATAGCAAGCTCACGAATGAAGTTTGAAATTGGTATTTATCAAGTAATAACGACTATCTTTAAACTTGCGTATTTCTTTTATTTTTTTTATATTTACATTGGTGAAACGTTATAAAGGTCGGATGTATTTGATAGAAAATTTCCTGCTCAATCGAGTGGTGTTTGTTTCAACTTTCTACGATAAATAGCAAGTTCAAGAATAAAGTTTGAAATTGGTACTTATCAAGGAATAACGACTATCTATAAACTTGCGTATTTTTTTTATTTTTGTTATGTTCACATTGGTGACACGTTATAAAGGTAGGATGTGTTTGATAGAAAATTTCCTGCTCAATCGAGTGGTGTTTGTTTCAACTTTCTACGATCAATAGCAAGCTCACGAATAAAGTTTGAAATTGGTATTTATCAAGTAATAACGACTATCTTTAAACTTGCGTATTTTTTTTATTTTTTTTATGTTTACATTGGTGAAACGTTATAAAGGTAGGATGTATTTGATAGAAAATTTCCTGCTCAATTGAGTAGTGTTTGTTTCAACTTTCTACGATCAATAGCAAGCTCACGAATGAAGTTTGAAATTGGTATTTATCAAGGAATAACGACTATCTTTAAACTTGCGTATTTTTTAAATTTTTTTTATGTTTACATTGGTGAAACGTTATAAAGGTAGAATGTATTTGATAGAAAATTTCCTGTTCAATCGAGTGGTGTTTGTTTCAACTTTTTACGATAAATAGCAAGTTCAAGAATAAAGTTTGAAATTGGTATTTATCAAGGAATAACGACTATCTTTAAACTTGCGTATTTTTTTTATTTTTTTTATGTTTACATTGGTGAAACGTTATAAAGGTAGGATGTATTTGATAGAAAATTTCCGGCTCAATTGAGTAGTGTTTGTTTCAACTTTCTACGATCAATAGCAAGCTCACGAATGAAGTTTGAAATTGGTATTTATCAAGGAATAACGACTATCTTTAAACTTGCGTATTTTTTAAATTTTTTTTATGTTTACATTGGTGAAACGTTATAAAGGTAGAATGTATTTGATAGAAAATTTCCTGCTGAATCGAGTGGTGTTTGTTTCAACTTTCTACGATCAATAGCAAGCTCACGAATGAAGTTTGAAGATGGTATTTATCAAAGAATAACGACTATCTTTAAACTTGCGTATTTTTTTGATTTTTTTATGTTTACATTAGTGAAACGTTATAAAGGTAAAATGTGTTTGATAGAAAATTTCCTGCTCAATCGAGTGGTGTTTGTTTCAACTTTCTACGATAAATAGCAAGCTCAAGTATGAAGTTTGAATTTGGTATTTATCAAGGAATAACGACTATCTTTAAACTTGCGTATTTTTTTTATTTTTGTTATGTTTACATTAGTGAAACGTTATAAAGGTAATATGTATTTAACAGAAAATTTTCTGCTCAATCGTGTGGTGTTTGTTTCAACTTTCTACGATCAATGAATGAAGTTTGAAGTTGGTATTTATCAAAGAATAACGACTATCTTTAAACTTGCGTATTTTTTTAATTTTTTTTATGTTTACATTAGTGAAACGTTATAAAGGTAGGATGTGTTTGATAGAAAATTTCCTGCTGAATCGAGTGGTGTTTGTTTCAACTTTCTACGATCAATAGCAAGCTCACGAATGAAGTTTGAAGATGGTATTTATCAAAGAATAACGACTATCTTTAAACTTGCGTATTTTTTTTATTTTTTTTATGTTTACGTTGGTGAAACGTTATAAAGGTAAGATGTATTTGATAGAAAATTTCCTGCTCAATCTAGTGGTGATTGTTTCAACTTTCTACGATAAATAGCAAGCTCAAGAATGAAGTTTGAAATTGGTATTTATCAAGGAATAACGACTATCTTTAAACTTGCGTATTTTTTTTATTTTTGTTATGTTTACTTTGGTGAAACGTTATAAAGGTAGGATGTATTTGATAGAAAATTTCCTGCTCAATCGAGCGGTGTTTGTTTCAACTTTCTACGATCAATAGCAAGCTCACGAATGAAGTTTGAAGTTGGTATTTATCAAGGAATAACGACTACCTTTAAACTTGCGTATTTTTTTTTATTTTTTTTATGTTTACATTGGTGAAACGTTATAAAGGTCGGATGTATTTGATAGAAAATTTCCTGCTCAATCGAGTGGTGTTTGTTTCAACTTTTTACGATAAATAGCAAGTTCAAGAATAAAGTTTGAAATTGGTATTTATCAAGGAATAACGACTATCTTTAAACTTGCGTATTTTTTTTATTTTTTTTATGTTTACATTGGTGAAACGTTATAAAGGTAGGATGTATTTGATAGAAAATTTCCTGCTCAATCGAGTGGTGTTTGTTTCAACTTTCTACGATAAATAGCAAGCTCAAGAATAAAGTTTGAAATTGGTATTTATCAAGGAATAACGACTATCTATAAACTTGCGTATTTTTTTTATTTTTGTTATGTTCACATTGGTGACACGTTATAAAGGTAGGATGTGTTTGATAGAAAATTTCCTGCTCAATCGAATGGTGTTTGTTCCAACTTTCTACGATCAATAGCAAGCTCACGAATGAAGTTTGAAATTGGTATTTATCAAGTAATAACGACTATCTTTAAACTTGCGTATTTTTTTTATTTTTTTTATGTTTACATTGGTGAAACGTTATAAAGGTAGGATGTATTTGATAGAAAATTTCCTGCTCAATTGAGTAGTGTTTGTTTCAACTTTCTACGATCAATAGCAAGCTCACGAATGAAGTTTGAAATTGGTATTTATCAAGGAATAACGACTATCTTTAAACTTGCGTATTTTTTAAATTTTTTTTATGTTTACATTGGTGAAACGTTATAAAGGTAGAATGTATTTGATAGAAAATTTCCTGTTCAATCGAGTGGTGTTTGTTTCAACTTTTTACGATAAATAGCAAGTTCAAGAATAAAGTTTGAAATTGGTATTTATCAAGGAATAACGACTATCTTTAAACTTGCGTATTTTTTTTATTTTTTTTATGTTTACATTGGTGAAACATTATAAAGGTAGGATGTATTTGATAGAAAATTTCCTGCTCAATCGAGTAGTGTTTGTTTCAACTTTCTACGATCAATAGCAAGCTCAAGTATGAAGTTTGAATTTGGTATTTATCAAGGAATAACGACTATCTTTAAACTTGCGTATTTTTTTTATTTTTGTTATGTTTACATTAGTGAAACGTTATAAAGGTAATATGTATTTAATAGAAAATTTCCTGCTCAATCGTGTGGTGTTTCTTTCAACTTTCTACGATCAATGAATGAAGTTTGAAGTTGGTATTTATCAAAGAATAACGACTATCTTTAAACTTGCGTATTTTTTTGATTTTTTTTATGTTTACATTAGTGAAACGTTATAAAGGTAGGATGTGTTTGATAGAAAATTTCCTGCTCAATCGAGTGGTGTTTGTTTCAACTTTCTACGATAAATAGCAAGCTCAAGTATGAAGTTTGAATTTGGTATTTATCAAGGAATAACGACTATCTTTAAACTTGCGTATTTTTTAAATTTTTTTTATGTTTACATTGGTGAAACGTTATAAAGGTGGAATGTATTTGATAGAAAATTTCCTTCTGAATCGAGTGGTGTTTGTTTCAACTTTCTACGATCAATAGCAAGCTCACGAATGAAGTTTGAAGATGGTATTTATCAAAGAATAACGACTATCTTTAAACTTGCGTATTTTTTTGATTTTTTTATGTTTACATTAGTGAAACGTTATAAAGGTAAAATGTGTTTGATAGAAAATTTCCTGCTCAATCGAGTGGTGTTTGTTTCAACTTTCTACGATAAATAGCAAGCTCAAGTATGAAGTTTGAATTTGGTATTTATCAAGGAATAACGACTATCTTTAAACTTGCGAATTTTTTTTATTTTTGTTATGTTTACATTAGTGAAACGTTATAAAGGTAATATGTATTTAACAGAAAATTTTCTGCTCAATCGTGTGGTGTTTGTTTCAACTTTCTACGATCAATGAATGAAGTTTGAAGTTGGTATTTATCAAAGAATAACGACTATCTTTAAACTTGCGTATTTTTTTAATTTTTTTTATGTTTACATTAGTGAAACGTTATAAAGGTAGGATGTGTTTGATAGAAAATTTCCTGCTGAATCGAGTGGTGTTTGTTTCAACTTTCTACGATCAATAGCAAGCTCACGAATGAAGTTTGGACATGGTATTTATCAAAGAATAACGACTATCTTTAAACTTGCGTATTTTTTTTATTTTTTTTATGTTTACATTGGTGAAACGTTATAAAGGTAAGATGTATTTGATAGAAAATTTCCTGCTCAATCTAGTGGTGATTGTTTCAACTTTCTACGATAAATAGCAAGCTCAAGAATGAAGTTTGAAATTGGTATTTATCAAGGAATAACGACTATCTTTAAACTTGCGTATTTTTTTTATTTTTGTTATGTTTACTTTGGTGAAACGTTATAAAGGTAGGATGTATTTGATAGAAAATTTCCTGCTCAATCGAGTGGTGTTTGTTTCAACTTTCTACGATAAATAGCAAGCTCACGAATGAAGTTTGAAGTTGGTATTTATCAAGGAATAACGACTATCTTTAAACTTGCGTATTTTTTTTATTTTTTTTATGTTTACATTGGTGAAACGTTATAAAGGTAAGATGTATTTGATAGAAAATTTCCTGCTCAATCTAGTGGTGATTGTTTCAACTTTCTACGATAAATAGCAAGCTCAAGAATGAAGTTTGAAATTGGTATTTATCAAGGAATAACGACTATCTTTAAACTTGCGTATTTTTTTTATTTTTTTTATGTTTACATTGGTGAAACGTTATAAAGGTAAGATGTATTTGATAGAAAATTTCCTGCTCAATCTAGTGGTGATTGTTTCAACTTTCTACGATAAATAGCAAGCTCACGAATGAAGTTTGAAGTTGGTATTTATCAAGGAATAACGACTACCTTTAAACTTGCGTATTTTTTTTTATTTTTTTTATGTTTACATTGGTGAAACGTTATAAAGGTAGGATGTATTTGATAGAAAATTTCCTGCTCAATCGAGTGGTGTTTGTTTCAACTTTCTACGATAAATAGCAAGCTCAAGTATGAAGTTTGAATTTGGTATTTATCAAGGAATAACGACTATCTTTAAACTTGCGTATTTTTTTGATTTTTTTATGTTTACATTAGTAAAACGTTATAAAGGTAGGATGTGTTTAATAGAAAATTTCCTGCTCAATCGTGTGGTGTTTGTTTCAACTTTCTACGATCAATGAATGAAGTTTGAAGTTGGTATTTATCAAAGAATAACGACTATCTTTAAACTTGCGTATTTTTTTGATTTTTTTTATGTTTACATTAGTGAAACGTTATAAAGGTAGGATGTGTTTGATAGAAAATTTCCTGCTCAATCGAGTGGTGTTTGTTTCAACTTTCTACGATAAATAGCAAGTTCAAGAATGAAGTTTGAAATTGTTATTTATCAAGGAATAACGACTATATTTAAACTTGCGTATTTTTTTTATTTTTTTTATGTTTACATTGGTGAAACGTTATAAAGGTAGGATGTATTTGATAGAAAATTTCCTGCTCAATCTAGTGGTGATTGTTTCAACTTTCTACGATAAATAGCAAGCTCAAGAATGAAGTTTGAAATTGGTATTTATCAAGGAATAACGACTATCTTTAAACTTGCGTATTTTTTTTATTTTTTTTATGTTTACATTGGTGAAACGTTATAAAGGTAGGATGTATTTGATAGAAAATTTCCTGCTCAATCGAGTGGTGTTTGTTTCAACTTTCTACGATAAATAGCAAGCTCAAGAATAAAGTTTGAAATTGGTATTTATCAAGGAATAACGACTATCTATAAACTTGCGTATTTTTTTTATTTTTGTTATGTTCACATTGGTGACACGTTATAAAGGTAGGATGTGTTTGATAGAAAATTTCCTGCTCAATCGAGTGGTGTTTGTTTCAACTTTCTACGATCAATAGCAAGCTCACGAATGAAGTTTGAAATTGGTATTTATCAAGTAATAACGACTATATTTAAACTTGCGTATTTTTTTTATTTTTTTTATATTTACATTGGTGAAACGTTATAAAGGTAGGATGTATTTGATAGAAAATTTCCTGCTCAATCGAGTAGTGTTTGTTTCAACTTTCTACGATCAATAGCAAGCTCACGAATGAAGTTTGAAATTGGTATTTATCAAGGAATAACGACTATCTTTAAACTTGCGTATTTTTTTAATTTTTTTTATGTTTACATTGGTGAAACGTTATAAAGGTAGAATGTATTTGATAGAAAATTTCCTGTTCAATCGAGTGGTGTTTGTTTCAACTTTCTACGATAAATAGCAAGCTCAAGAATGAAGTTTGAAATTGGTATTTATCAAGGAATAACGACTATCTTTAAACTTGCGTATTTTTTTTATTTTTTTTATGTTTACATTGATGAAACGTTATAAAGATAAGATGTATTTGATAGAAAATTTCCTGCTCAATCGAGTAGTGTTTGTTTCAACTTTCTACGATCAATAGCAAGCTCACGAATGAAGTTTGAAATTGGTATTTATCAAGTAATAACGACTATCTTTAAACTTGCGTATTTTTTTTATTTTTTTTATGTTTACATTAGTGAAACGTTATAAAGGTAGGATGTATTTGATAGAAAATTTCCTGCTCAATAGAGTAGTGTTTGTCTCAACTTTCTACGATCAATAACAAGCTCACGAATGAAGTTTGAAATTGGTATTTATCAAGTAATAACGACTATCTTTAAACTTGCGTATTTTTTTTATTTTTGTTATGTTTACATTAGTGAAACGTTATAAAGGTAATATGTATTTAATAGAAAATTTCCTGCTCAATCGTGTGGTGTTTGTTTCAACTTTCTACGATCAATGAATGAAGTTTGAAGTTGGTATTTATCAAAGAATAACGACTATCTTTAAACTTGCGAATTTTTTTGATTTTTTTTATGTTTACATTAGTGAAACGTTATAAAGGTAGGATGTGTTTGATAGAAAATTTCCTGCTCAATCGAGTGGTGTTTGTTTCAACTTTCTACGATCAATAGCAAGCTCAAGAATGAAGTTTGAAATTGGTATTTATCAAGGAATAACGACTATCTTTAAACTTGCGTATTTTTTTTATTTTTTTTTTATGTTTACATTGGTGAAACGTTATAAAGGTAGGATGTATTTGATAGAAAATTTCCTGCTCAATCGAGTGGTGTTTGTTTCAACTTTCTACGATAAATAGCAAGCTCAAGAATGAAGTTTGAAATTGGTATTTATCAAGGAATAACGACTATCTATAAACTTGCGTATTTTTTTTATTTTTGTTATGTTCACATTGGTGACACGTTATAAAGGTAGGATGTGTTTGATAGAAAATTTCCTGCTCAATCGAGTGGTGTTTGTTTCAACTTTCTACGATCAATAGCAAGCTCACGAATGAAGTTTGAAATTGGTATTTATCAAGTAATAACGACTATCTTTAAACTTGCGTATTTTTTTTATTTTTTTCATATTTTCATTGGTGAAACGTTATAAAGGTAGAATGCATTTGATAGAAAATTTCCTGCTCAATCGAGTGGTGTTTGTTTCAATTTTCTACGATAAATAGCAAGCTCAAGAATGAAGTTTGAAATTGGTATTTATCAAGGAATAACGACTACCTTTAAACTTGCGTATTTTTTTTTATTTTTTTTATGTTTACATTGGTGAAACGTTATAAAGGTAGGATGTATTTGATAGAAAATTTCCTGCTCAATCGAGTGGTGTTTGTTTCAACTTTCTACGATAAATAGCAAGCTCAAGTATGAAGTTTGAATTTGGTATTTATCAAGGAATAACGACTATCTTTAAACTTGCGTATTTTTTTGATTTTTTTATGTTTACATTAGTAAAACGTTATAAAGGTAGGATGTGTTTAATAGAAAATTTCCTGCTCAATCGTGTGGTGTTTGTTTCAACTTTCTACGATCAATGAATGAAGTTTGAAGTTGGTATTTATCAAAGAATAACGACTATCTTTAAACTTGCGTATTTTTTTGATTTTTTTTATGTTTACATTAGTGAAACGTTATAAAGGTAGGATGTGTTTGATAGAAAATTTTCTGCTCAATCGAGTGGTGTTTGTTTCAACTTTCTACGATAAATAGCAAGCTCAAGAATGAAGTTTGAAATTGGTATTTATCAAGGAATAACGACTATCTTTAAACTTGCGTATTTTTTTGATTTTTTTATGTTTACATTAGTAAAACGTTATAAAGATAGGATGTGTTTGATAGAAAATTTCCTGCTCAATTGAGTGGTGTTTGTTTCAACTTTCTACGATCAATAGCAAGCTCACGAATGAAGTTTGAAATTGGTATTTATCAAGGAATAACGACTATCTTTAAACTTGCGTATTTTTTTTATTTTTGTTATGTTTACATTAGTGAAACGTTATAAAGGTAGGATGTGTTTGATAGAAAATTTCCTGCTCAATCGAGTGGGGTTTCTTTCAACTTTCTACGATCAATAGCAAGCTCGCGAATGAAGTTTGAAGTTGGTATTTATCAAGGAATAACGACTATCTTTAAACTTGCGTATTTTTTTGATTTTTTTTATGTTTACCTTAGTGAAACGTTATAAAGGTAGGATGTGTTTGATAGAAAATTTCCTGCTCAATCGAGTGGTGTTTGTTTCAACTTTCTACGATAAATAGCAAGCTCAAGAATGAAGTTTGAAATTGGTATTTATCAAGGAATAACGACTATCTTTAAACTTGCGTATTTTTTTTATTTTTTTTATGTTTACATTGGTGAAACGTTATAAAGGTAGGATGTATTTGATAGAAAATTTCCTGCTCAATCGAGTGGTGTTTGTTTCAACTTTCTACGATAAATAGCAAGCTCAAGAATAAAGTTTGAAATTGGTATTTATCAAGGAATAACGACTATTTATAAACTTGCGTATTTTTTTTATTTTTGTTATGTTCACATTGGTGACACGTTATAAAGGTAGGATGTGTTTGATAGAAAATTTCCTGCTCAATCGAGTGGTGTTTGTTTCAACTTTCTACGATCAATAGCAAGCTCACGAATGAAGTTTGAAATTGGTATTTATCAAGTAATAACGACTATATTTAAACTTGGGTATTTTTTTTATTTTTTTTATATTTACATTGGTGAAACGTTATAAAGGTAGGATGTATTTGATAGAAAATTTCCTGCTCAATCGAGTAGTGTTTGTTTCAACTTTCTACGATCAATAGCAAGCTCACGAATGAAGTTTGAAATTGGTATTTATCAAGGAATAACGACTATCTTTAAACTTGCGTATTTTTTTAATTTTTTTTATGTTTACATTGGTGAAACGTTATAAAGGTAGAATGTATTTGATAGAAAATTTCCTGTTCAATCGAGTGGTGTTTGTTTCAACTTTCTACGATAAATAGCAAGCTCAAGAATGAAGTTTGAAATTGGTATTTATCAAGGAATAACGACTATCTTTAAACTTGCGTATTTTTTTTATTTTTTTTATGTTTACATTGATGAAACGTTATAAAGATAAGATGTATTTGATAGAAAATTTCCTGCTCAATCGAGTAGTGTTTGTTTCAACTTTCTACGATCAATAGCAAGCTCACGAATGAAGTTTGAAATTGGTATTTATCAAGTAATAACGACTATCTTTAAACTTGCGTATTTTTTTTATTTTTTTTATGTTTACATTAGTGAAACGTTATAAAGGTAGGATGTATTTGATAGAAAATTTCCTGCTCAATCGAGTAGTGTTTGTCTCAACTTTCTACGATCAATAACAAGCTCACGAATGAAGTTTGAAATTGGTATTTATCAAGTAATAACGACTATCTTTAAACTTGCGTATTTTTTTTATTTTTGTTATGTTTACATTAGTGAAACGTTATAAAGGTAATATGTATTTAATAGAAAATTTCCTGCTCAATCGTGTGGTGTTTGTTTCAACTTTCTACGATCAATGAATGAAGTTTGAAGTTGGTATTTATCAAAGAATAACGACTATCTTTAAACTTGCGTATTTTTTTGATTTTTTTTATGTTTACATTAGTGAAACGTTATAAAGGTAGGATGTGTTTGATAGAAAATTTCCTGCTCAATCGAGTGGTGTTTGTTTCAACTTTCTACGATCAATAGCAAGCTCACGAATGAAGTTTGAAATTGGTATTTATCAAGTAATAACGACTATCTTTAAACTTGCGTATTTTTTTTATTTTTTTCATATTTTCATTGGTGAAACGTTATAAAGGTAGAATGCATTTGATAGAAAATTTCCTGCTCAATCGAGTGGTGTTTGTTTCAATTTTCTACGATAAATAGCAAGCTCAAGAATGAAGTTTGAAATTGGTATTTATCAAGGAATAACGACTATCTTTAAACTTGCGTATTTTTTTTATTTTTTTTATGTTTACATTCATGAAACGTTATAAAGATAGGATGTATTTGATAGAAAATTTCCTGCTCAATCGAGTAGTGTTTGTTTCAACTTTCTAAGATCAATAGCAAGCTCACGAATGAAGTTTGAAATTGGTATTTATCAAGGAATAACGACTATCTTTAAACTTGCGTATTTTTTTTATTTTTTTTTATGTTTACATTGGTGAAACGTTATAAAGGTAGGATGTATTTGATAGAAAATTTCCTGCTCAATCGAGTAGTGTTTGTTTCAACTTTCTACGATCAATAGCAAGCTCAAGTATGAAGTTTGAATTTGGTATTTATCAAGGAATTACGACTATCTTTAAACTTGCGTATTTTTTTTATTTTTGTTATGTTTACATTAGTGAAACGTTATAAAGGTAATATGTATTTAATAGAAAATTTCCTGCTCAATCGTGTGGTGTTTGTTTCAACTTTCTACGATCAATAGCAAGCTCACGATTGAAGTTTGAAGTTGGTATTTATCAAGGAATAACGACTATATTTAAACTTGCGTATTTTTTTTATTTTTTTTATGTTTACATTGGTGAAACGTTATAAAGGTAGGATGTATTTGATAGAAAATTTCCTGCTCAATCGAGTAGTGTTTGTCTCAACTTTCTACGATCAATAACGAGCTCACGAATGAAGTTTGAAATTGGTATTTATCAAGTAATAACGACTATCTTTAAACTTGCGTATTTTTTTTATTTTTTTATGTTTACATTGGTGAAACGTTATAAAGGTAGAATGTATTTGATAGAAAATTTCCTGCTCAATCGAGTAGTGTTTGTTTCAACTTTCTACGATCAATAGCAAGCTCACGAATGAAGTTTGAAATTGGTATTTATCAAGGAATAACGACTATCTTTAAACTTGCGTATTTTTTTTAATTTTTTTTATGTTTACATTGGTGAAACGTTATAAAGGTAGGATGTATTTGATAGAAAATTTCCTGCTCAATCGAGTGGTGTTTGTTTCAACTTTCTACGATAAATAGCAAGCTCAAGAATGAAGTTTGAAATTGGTATTTATCAAGGAATAACGACTATATTTAAACTTGCGTATTTTTTTTATTTTTTTTATGTTTACATTGATGAAACGTTATAAAGATAGGATGTATTTGATAGAAAATTTCCTGCTCAATCGAGTAGTGTTTGTTTCAACTTTCTACGATCAATAGCAAGCTCACGAATGAAGTTTGAAATTGGTATTTATCAAGGAATAACGACTATCTTTAAACTTGCGTATTTTTTTTATTTTTTTTATGTTTACATTGGTGAAACGTTATAAAGGTAGGATGTATTTGATAGAAAATTTCCTGCTCAATCGAGTAGTGTTTGTTTCAACTTTCTACGATCAATAACAAGCTCGCGAATGAAGTTTGAAATTGGTATTTATCAAGGAATAACGACTATCTTTAAACTTGCGCATTTTTTTTATTTTTTTTATGTTTACATTGGTGAAACGTTATAAATGTAGAATGTATTTGATAGAAAATTTCCTGCTCAATCGAGTGGTGTTTGTTTCAACTTTCTACGATAAATAGCAAGCTCAAGAATGAAGTTTGAAATTGGTATTTATCAAGGAATAACGACTATTTTTAAACTTGCGTATTTTTTTTATTTTTGTTATGTTTACTTTGGTGAAACGTTACAAAGGTAGGATGTATTTGATCGAAAATTTCCTGCTCAATCGAGTGGTGTTTGTTTCAACTTTCTACGATCAATAGCAAGCTCACGATTGAAGTTTGAAGTTGGTATTTATCAAGGAATAACGACTACCTTTAAACTTGCGTATTTTTTTATTTTTTTTATGTTTACATTGGTGAAACGTTATAAAGGTCGGATGTATTTGATAGAAAATTTCCTGCTCAATCGAGTGGTGTTTGTTTCAACTTTTTACGATAAATAGCAAGTTCAAGAATAAAGTTTGAAATTGGTATTTATCAAGGAATAACGACTATCTTTAAACTTGCGTATTTTTTTTATTTTTTTTATGTTTACATTGGTGAAACGTTATAAATGTAGGATGTATTTGATAGAAAATTTCCTGCTCAATCGAGTGGTGTTTGTTTCAACTTTCTACGATCAATAGCAAGCTCACGAATGAAGTTTGAAGTTGGTATTTATCAAGGAATAACGACTACCTTTAAACTTGCGTATTTTTTTTATTTTTTTTATGTTTACATTGGTGAAACGTTATAAAGGTTGATTGTATTTGATAGAAAATTTCCTGCTCAATCGAGTGGTGTTTGTTTCAACTTTTTACGATAAATAGCAAGTTCAAGAATAAAGTTTGAAATTGGTATTTATCAAGGAATAACGACTATCTTTAAACTTGCGTATTTTTTTTATTTTTTTTATGTTTACATTGGTGAAACGTTATAAAGGTAGGATGTATTTGATAGAAAATTTCCTGCTCAATCGAGTGGTGTTTGTTTCAACTTTCTACGATCAATAGCAAGCTCACGAATGAAGTTTGAAATTGATATTTATCAAAGAATAACGACTATCTTTAAACTTGCGTATTTTTTTGATTTTTTTATGTTTACATTAGTAAAACGTTATAAAGGTAGGATGTGTTTGATAGAAAATTTTTTGCTCAATCGAGTGGTGTTTGTTTCAACTTTCTACGATCAATAGCAAGCTCACAAATGAAGTTTGAAATTGGTATTTATCAAGTAATAACAACTTTCTTTAAACTTACGTATTTTTTTTATTTTTTTTATATTTACATTGGTGAAACGTTATAAAGGGAGGATGTATTTGATAGAAAATTTTCTGCTCAATCGAGTGGTGTTTGTTTCAACTTTCTACGATAAATAGCAAGCTCAAGAATGAAGTTTGAAATTGGTATTTATCAAGGAATAACGACTATTTTTAAACTTGCGTATTTTTTTATTTTTTTTATGTTTACATTGGTGAAACGTTATAAAGGTCGGATGTATTTGATAGAAAATTTCCTGCTCAATCGAGTGGTGTTTGTTTCAACTTTTTACGATAAATAGCAAGTTCAAGAATAAAGTTTGAAATTGGTATTTATCAAGGAATAACGACTATCTTTAAACTTGCGTATTTTTTTTATTTTTTTTATGTTTACATTGGTGAAACGTTATAAAGGTAGAATGTATTTGATAGAAAATTTCCTGCTCAATTGAGTGGTGTTTGTTTCAACTTTCTACGATAAATAGCAAGCTCACGAATGAAGTTTGAAATTGGTATTTATCAAGTAATAACGACTATCTTTAAACTTGCGTATTTTTTTTATTTTTTTTATGTTTACATTGGTGAAACGTTATAAAGGTAGGATGTATTTGATAGAAAATTTCCTGCTCAATCGAGTGGTGTTTGTTTCAACTTTCTACGATCAATAGCAAGCTCACGAATGAAGTTTGAAATTGGTATTTATCAAAGAATAACGACTATCTTTAAACTTGCGTATTTTTTTTATTTTTTTAATATTTACATTGATGAAACGTTATAAAGATAGGATGTATTTGATAGAAAATTTCCTGCTCAATCGAGTAGTGTTTGTTTCAACTTTCTACGATCAATAGCAAGCTCACGAATGAAGTTTGAAATTGGTATTTATCAAGTAATAACGACTATCTTTAAACTTGCGTATTTTTTTTATTTTTTTTATGTTTACATTGGTGAAACGTTATAAAGGTAGGATGTATTTGATAGAAAATTTCCTGCTCAATCGAGTAGTGTTTGTTTCAACTTTCTACGATCAATAGCAAGCTCACGAATGAAGTTTGAAATTGGTATTTATCAAGGAATAACGACTATCTTTAAACTTGCGTATTTTTTTTATTTTTTTTTATGTTTACATTGGTGAAAAGTTATAAAGGTAGAATGTATTTGATAGAAAATTTCCTGCTCAATCGAGTGGTGTTTGTTTCAACTTTCTACGATAAATAGCAAGCTCAAGAATGAAGTTTGAAATTGGTATTTATCAAGGAATAATGACTATCTTTAAACTTGCGTATTTTTTTTATTTTTTTAATATTTACATTGATGAAACGTTATAAAGATAGGATGTATTTGATAGAAAATTTCCTGCTCAATCGAGTAGTGTTTGTTTCAACTTTCTACGATCAATAGCAAGCTCACGAATGAAGTTTGAAATTGGTATTTATCAAGTAATAACGACTATCTTTAAACTTGCGTATTTTTTTTATTTTTTTTATGTTTACATTGGTGAAACGTTATAAAGGTAGGATGTATTTGATAGAAAATTTCCTGCTCAATCGAGTAGTGTTTGTTTCAACTTTCTACGATCAATAACAAGCTCACGAATGAAGTTTGAAATTGGTATTTATCAAGTAATAACGACTATCTTTAAACTTGCGTAATTTTTTTATTTTTTTTATGTTTACATTGGTGAAACGTTATAAAGGTAGAATGTATTTGATAGAAAATTTCCTGCTCAATCGAGTAGTGTTTGTTTCAACTTTCTACGATCAACAGCAAGCTCACGAATGAAGTTTGAAATTGGTATTTATCAAGGAATAACGACTATCTTTAAACTTGCGCATTTTTTTTATTTTTTTTATGTTTACATTGGTGAAACGTTATAAATGTAGGATGTATTTGATAGAAAATTTCCTGCTCAATCGAGTGGTGTTTGTTTCAACCTTCTACGATAAATAGCAAGCTCAAGAATGAAGTTTGAAATTGGTATTTATCAAGGAATAACGACTACCTTTAAACTTGCGTATTTTTTTATTTTTTTTATGTTTACATTGGTGAAACGTTATAAAGGTCGGATGTATTTGATAGAAAATTTCCTGCTCAATCGAGTGGTGTTTGTTTCAACTTTTTACGATAAATAGCGAGTTCAAGAATAAAGTTTGAAATTGGTATTTATCAAGGAATAACGACTATCTTTAAACTTGCGTATTTTTTTTATTTTTTTTATGTTTACATTGGTGAAACGTTATAAAGGTAGGATGTATTTGATAGAAAATTTCCTGCTCAATCGAGTGGTGTTTGTTTCAACTTTCTACGATCAATAGCAAGCTCACGAATGAAGTTTGAAATTGGTATTTATCAAAGAATAACGACTATCTTTAAACTTGCTAATTTTTTTGATTTTTTTATGTTTACATTAGTAAAACGTTATAAAGGTAGGATGTGTTTGATAGAAAATTTTCTGCTCAATCGAGTGGTGTTTGTTTCAACTTTCTACGATCAATAGCAAGCTCACAAATGAAGTTTGAAATTGGTATTTATCAAGTAATAACAACTTTCTTTAAACTTACGTATTTTTTTTATTTTTTTTATATTTACATTGGTGAAACGTTATAAAGGGAGGATGTATTTGATAGAAAATTTTCTGCTCAATCGAGTGGTGTTTGTTTCAACTTTCTACGATAAATAGCAAGCTCAAGAATGAAGTTTGAAATTGGTATTTATCAAGGAATAACGACTATCTTTAAACTTGCGTATTTTTTTTATTTTTTTAATATTTACATTGATGAAACGTTATAAAGATAGGATGTATTTGATGGAAAATTTCCTGCTCAATCGAGTAGTGTTTGTTTCAACTTTCTACGATCAATAGCAAGCTCACGAATGAAGTTTGAAATTGGTATTTATCAAGTAATAACGACTATCTTTAAACTTGCGTATTTTTTTTATTTTTTTTATGTTTACATTGGTGAAACGTTATAAAGGTAGGATGTATTTGATAGAAAATTTCCTGCTCAATCGAGTAGTGTTTGTTTCAACTTTCTACGATCAATAACAAGCTCACGAATGAAGTTTGAAATTGGTATTTATCAAGTAATAACGACTATCTTTAAACTTGCGTAATTTTTTTATTTTTTTTATGTTTACATTGGTGAAACGTTATAAAGGTAGAATGTATTTGATAGAAAATTTCCTGCTCAATCGAGTAGTGTTTGTTTCAACTTTCTACGATCAACAGCAAGCTCACGAATGAAGTTTGAAATTGGTATTTATCAAGGAATAACGACTATCTTTAAACTTGCGCATTTTTTTTATTTTTTTTATGTTTACATTGGTGAAACGTTATAAATGTAGGATGTATTTGATAGAAAATTTCCTGCTCAATCGAGTGGTGTTTGTTTCAACTTTCTACGATCAATAGCAAGCTCACGAATGAAGTTTGAAGTTGGTATTTATCAAGGAATAACGACTACCTTTAAACTTGCGTATTTTTTTTATTTTTTTTATGTTTACATTGGTGAAACGTTATAAAGGTTGATTGTATTTGATAGAAAATTTCCTGCTCAATCGAGTGGTGTTTGTTTCAACTTTTTACGATAAATAGCAACTTCAAGAATAAAGTTTGAAATTGGTATTTATCAAGGAATAACGACTATCTTTAAACTTGCGTATTTTTTTTATTTTTTTTATGTTTACATTGGTGAAACGTTATAAAGGTAGGATGTATTTGATAGCAAATTTCCTGCTCAATCGAGTGGTGTTTGTTTCAACTTTCTACGATCAATAGCAAGCTCACGAATGAAGTTTGAAATTGGTATTTATCAAAGAATAACGACTATCTTTAAACTTGCTAATTTTTTTGATTTTTTTATGTTTACATTAGTAAAACGTTATAAAGGTAGGATGCGTTTGATAGAAAATTTTCTGCTCAATCGAGTGGTGTTTGTTTCAACTTTCTACGATCAATAGCAAGCTCACAAATGAAGTTTGAAATTGGTATTTATCAAGTAATAACAACTTTCTTTAAACTTACGTATTTTTTTTATTTTTTTTATATTTACATTGGTGAAACGTTATAAAGGGAGGATGTATTTGATAGAAAATTTTCTGCTCAATCGAGTGGTGTTTGTTTCAACTTTCTACGATAAATAGCAAGCTCAAGAATGAAGTTTGAAATTGGTATTTATCAAGGAATAACGACTATCTTTAAACTTGCGTATTTTTTTTATTTTTTTAATATTTACATTGATGAAACGTTATAAAGATAGGATGTATTTGATGGAAAATTTCCTGCTCAATCGAGTAGTGTTTGTTTCAACTTTCTACGATCAATAGCAAGCTCACGAATGAAGTTTGAAATTGGTATTTATCAAGTAATAACGACTATCTTTAAACTTGCGTATTTTTTTTATTTTTTTTATGTTTACATTGGTGAAACGTTATAAAGGTAGGATGTATTTGATAGAAAATTTCCTGCTCAATCGAGTAGTGTTTGTTTCAACTTTCTACGATCAATAACAAGCTCACGAATGAAGTTTGAAATTGGTATTTATCAAGTAATAACGACTATCTTTAAACTTGCGTAATTTTTTTATTTTTTTTATGTTTACATTGGTGAAACGTTATAAAGGTAGAATGTATTTGATAGAAAATTTCCTGCTCAATCGAGTAGTGTTTGTTTCAACTTTCTACGATCAACAGCAAGCTCACGAATGAAGTTTGAAATTGGTATTTATCAAGGAATAACGACTATCTTTAAACTTGCGCATTTTTTTTATTTTTTTTATGTTTACATTGGTGAAACGTTATAAATGTAGGATGTATTTGATAGAAAATTTCCTGCTCAATCGAGTGGTGTTTGTTTCAACTTTCTACGATAAATAGCAAGCTCAAGAATGAAGTTTGAAATTGGTATTTATCAAGGAATAACGACTATCTTTAAACTTGCGTATTTTTTTTATTTTTGTTATGTTTACTTTGGTGAAACGTTACAAAGGTAGGATGTATTTGATAGAAAATTTCCTGCTCAATCGAGTGGTGTTTGTTTCAACTTTCTACGATCAATAGCAAGCTCACGATTGAAGTTTGAAGTTGGTATTTATCAAGGAATAACGACTACCTTTAAACTTGCGTATTTTTTTATTTTTTTTATGTTTACATTGGTGAAACGTTATAAAGGTCGGATGTATTTGATAGAAAATTTCCTGCTCAATCGAGTGGTGTTTGTTTCAACTTTTTACGATAAATAGCAAGTTCAAGAATAAAGTTTGAAATTGGTATTTATCAAGGAATAACGACTATCTTTAAACTTGCGTATTTTTTTTATTTTTTTTATGTTTACGTTGGTGAAACGTTATAAAGGTAGGATGTATTTGATAGAAAATTTCCTGCTCAATCGAGTGGTGTTTGTTTCAACTTTCTACGATCAATAGCAAGCTCACGAATGAAGTTTGAAGTTGGTATTTATCAAGGAATAACGACTACCTTTAAACTTGCGTATTTTTTTTATTTTTTTTATGTTTACATTGGTGAAACGTTATAAAGGTTGATTGTATTTGATAGAAAATTTCCTGCTCAATCGAGTGGTGTTCGTTTCAACTTTTTACGATAAATAGCAAGTTCAAGAATAAAGTTTGAAATTGGTATTTATCAAGGAATAACGACTATCTTTAAACTTGCGTATTTTTTTTATTTTTTTTATGTTTACATTGGTGAAACGTTATAAAGGTAGGATGTATTTGATAGAAAATTTCCTGCTCAATCGAGTGGTGTTTGTTTCAACTTTCTACGATCAATAGCAAGCTCACGAATGAAGTTTGAAATTGGTATTTATCAAAGAATAACGACTATCTTTAAACTTGCGTATTTTTTTGATTTTTTTATGTTTACATTAGTAAAACGTTATAAAGGTAGGATGTGTTTGATAGAAAATTTTCTGCTCAATCGAGTGGTGTTTGTTTCAACTTTCTACGATCAATAGCAAGCTCACAAATGAAGTTTGAAATTGGTATTTATCAAGTAATAACAACTTTCTTTAAACTTACGTATTTTTTTTATTTTTTTTATATTTACATTGGTGAAACGTTATAAAGGGAGGATGTATTTGATAGAAAATTTTCTGCTCAATCGAGTGGTGTTTGTTTCAGCTTTCTACGATAAATAGCAAGCTCAAGAATGAAGTTTGAAATTGGTATTTATCAAGGAATAACGACTATTTTTAAACTTGCGTATTTTTTTTATTTTTTTTATGTTTACATTGATGAAACGTTATAAAGATAGGATGTATTTGATAGAAAATTTCCTGCTCAATCGAGTAGTGTTTGTTTCAACTTTCTACGATCAATAGCAAGCTCACGAATGAAGTTTGAAATTGGTATTTATCAAGTAATAACGACTATCTTTAAACTTGCGTATTTTTTTTATTTTTTTTATGTTTACATTGGTGAAACGTTATAAAGGTAGGATGTATTTGATAGAAAATTTCCTGCTCAATCGAGTGGTGTTTGTTTCAACTTTCTACGATCAATAGCAAGCTCACGAATGAAGTTTGAAATTGGTATTTATCAAAGAATAACGACTATCTTTAAACTTGCGTATTTTTTTGATTTTTTTATGTTTACATTAGTAAAACGTTATAAAGGTAGGATGTGTTTGATAGAAAATTTTCTGCTCAATCGAGTGGTGTTTGTTTCAACTTTCTACGATCAATAGCAAGCTCACAAATGAAGTTTGAAATTGGTATTTATCAAGTAATAACAACTTTCTTTAAACTTACGTATTTTTTTTATTTTTTTTATATTTACATTGGTGAAACGTTATAAAGGGAGGATGTATTTGATAGAAAATTTTCTGCTCAATCGAGTGGTGTTTGTTTCAGCTTTCTACGATAAATAGCAAGCTCAAGAATGAAGTTTGAAATTGGTATTTATCAAGGAATAACGACTATTTTTAAACTTGCGTATTTTTTTTATTTTTTTTATGTTTACATTGATGAAACGTTATAAAGATAGGATGTATTTGATAGAAAATTTCCTGCTCAATCGAGTAGTGTTTGTTTCAACTTTCTACGATCAATAGCAAGCTCACGAATGAAGTTTGAAATTGGTATTTATCAAGTAATAACGACTATCTTTAAACTTGCGTATTTTTTTTATTTTTTTTATGTTTACATTGGTGAAACGTTATAAAGGTAGGATGTATTTGATAGAAAATTTCCTGCTCAATCGAGTAGTGTTTGTTTCAACTTTCTACGATCAATAACAAGCTCACGAATGAAGTTTGAAATTGGTATTTATCAAGTAATAACGACTATCTTTAAACTTGCGTAATTTTTTTATTTTTTTTATGTTTACACTGGTGAAACGTTATAAAGGTAGAATGTATTTGATAGAAAATTTCCTGCTCAATCGAGTAGTGTTTGTTTCAACTTTCTACGATCAACAGCAAGCTCACGAATGAAGTTTGAAATTGGTATTTATCAAGGAATAACGACTATCTTTAAACTTGCGTATTTTTTTTATTTTTTTAATATTTACATTGATGAAACGTTATAAAGATAGGATGTATTTGATGGAAAATTTCCTGCTCAATCGAGTAGTGTTTGTTTCAACTTTCTACGATCAATAGCAAGCTCACGAATGAAGTTTGAAATTGGTATTTATCAAGTAATAACGACTATCTTTAAACTTGCGTATTTTTTTTATTTTTTTTATGTTTACATTGGTGAAACGTTATAAAGGTAGGATGTATTTGATAGAAAATTTCCTGCTCAATCGAGTAGTGTTTGTTTCAACTTTCTACGATCAATAACAAGCTCACGAATGAAGTTTGAAATTGGTATTTATCAAGTAATAACGACTATCTTTAAACTTGCGTAATTTTTTTATTTTTTTTATGTTTACATTGGTGAAACGTTATAAAGGTAGAATGTATTTGATAGAAAATTTCCTGCTCAATCGAGTAGTGTTTGTTTCAACTTTCTACGATCAACAGCAAGCTCACGAATGAAGTTTGAAATTGGTATTTATCAAGGAATAACGACTATCTTTAAACTTGCGCATTTTTTTTATTTTTTTTATGTTTACATTGGTGAAACGTTATAAATGTAGGATGTATTTGATAGAAAATTTCCTGCTCAATCGAGTGGTGTTTGTTTCAACTTTCTACGATAAATAGCAAGCTCAAGAATGAAGTTTGAAATTGGTATTTATCAAGGAATAACGACTATCTTTAAACTTGCGTATTTTTTTTATTTTTGTTATGTTTACTTTGGTGAAACGTTACAAAGGTAGGATGTATTTGATAGAAAATTTCCTGCTCAATCGAGTGGTGTTTGTTTCAACTTTCTACGATCAATAGCAAGCTCACGATTGAAGTTTGAAGTTGGTATTTATCAAGGAATAACGACTACCTTTAAACTTGCGCATTTTTTTATTTTTTTTATGTTTACATTGGTGAAACGTTATAAAGGTCGGATGTATTTGATAGAAAATTTCCTGCTCAATCGAGTGGTGTTTGTTTCAACTTTTTACGATAAATAGCAAGTTCAAGAATAAAGTTTGAAATTGGTATTTATCAAGGAATAACGACTATCTTTAAACTTGCGTATTTTTTTTATTTTTTTTATGTTTACGTTGGTGAAACGTTATAAAGGTAGGATGTATTTGATAGAAAATTTCCTGCTCAATCGAGTGGTGTTTGTTTCAACTTTCTACGATCAATAGCAAGCTCACGAATGAAGTTTGAAGTTGGTATTTATCAAGGAATAACGACTACCTTTAAACTTGCGTATTTTTTTTATTTTTTTTATGTTTACATTGGTGAAACGTTATAAAGGTTGATTGTATTTGATAGAAAATTTCCTGCTCAATCGAGTGGTGTTCGTTTCAACTTTTTACGATAAATAGCAAGTTCAAGAATAAAGTTTGAAATTGGTATTTATCAAGGAATAACGACTATCTTTAAACTTGCGTATTTTTTTTATTTTTTTTATGTTTACATTGGTGAAACGTTATAAAGGTAGGATGTATTTGATAGAAAATTTCCTGCTCAATCGAGTGGTGTTTGTTTCAACTTTCTACGATCAATAGCAAGCTCACGAATGAAGTTTGAAATTGGTATTTATCAAAGAATAACGACTATCTTTAAACTTGCGTATTTTTTTGATTTTTTTATGTTTACATTAGTAAAACGTTATAAAGGTAGGATGTGTTTGATAGAAAATTTTCTGCTCAATCGAGTGGTGTTTGTTTCAACTTTCTACGATCAATAGCAAGCTCACAAATGAAGTTTGAAATTGGTATTTATCAAGTAATAACAACTTTCTTTAAACTTACGTATTTTTTTTATTTTTTTTATATTTACATTGGTGAAACGTTATAAAGGGAGGATGTATTTGATAGAAAATTTTCTGCTCAATCGAGTGGTGTTTGTTTCAGCTTTCTACGATAAATAGCAAGCTCAAGAATGAAGTTTGAAATTGGTATTTATCAAGGAATAACGACTATTTTTAAACTTGCGTATTTTTTTTATTTTTTTTATGTTTACATTGATGAAACGTTATAAAGATAGGATGTATTTGATAGAAAATTTCCTGCTCAATCGAGTAGTGTTTGTTTCAACTTTCTACGATCAATAGCAAGCTCACGAATGAAGTTTGAAATTGGTATTTATCAAGTAATAACGACTATCTTTAAACTTGCGTATTTTTTTTATTTTTTTTATGTTTACATTGGTGAAACGTTATAAAGGTAGGATGTATTTGATAGAAAATTTCCTGCTCAATCGAGTAGTGTTTGTTTCAACTTTCTACGATCAATAACAAGCTCACGAATGAAGTTTGAAATTGGTATTTATCAAGTAATAACGACTATCTTTAAACTTGCGTAATTTTTTTATTTTTTTTATGTTTACACTGGTGAAACGTTATAAAGGTAGAATGTATTTGATAGAAAATTTCCTGCTCAATCGAGTAGTGTTTGTTTCAACTTTCTACGATCAACAGCAAGCTCACGAATGAAGTTTGAAATTGGTATTTATCAAGGAATAACGACTATCTTTAAACTTGCGCATTTTTTTTATTTTTTTTATGTTTACATTGGTGAAACGTTATAAATGTAGGATGTATTTGATAGAAAATTTCCTGCTCAATCGAGTGGTGTTTGTTTCAACTTTCTACGATAAATAGCAAGCTCAAGAATGAAGTTTGAAATTGGTATTTATCAAGGAATAACGACTATCTTTAAACTTGCGTATTTTTTTTATTTTTGTTATGTTTACTTTGGTGAAACGTTACAAAGGTAGGATGTATTTGATAGAAAATTTCCTGCTCAATCGAGTGGTGTTTGTTTCAACTTTCTACGATCAATAGCAAGCTCACGATTGAAGTTTGAAGTTGGTATTTATCAAGGAATAACGACTACCTTTAAACTTGCGTATTTTTTTATTTTTTTTATGTTTACATTGGTGAAACGTTATAAAGGTCGGATGTATTTGATAGAAAATTTCCTGCTCAATCGAGTGGTGTTTGTTTCAACTTTTTACGATAAATAGCAAGTTCAAGAATAAAGTTTGAAATTGGTATTTATCAAGGAATAACGACTATCTTTAAACTTGCGTATTTTTTTTATTTTTTTTATGTTTACGTTGGTGAAACGTTATAAAGGTAGGATGTATTTGATAGAAAATTTCCTGCTCAATCGAGTGGTGTTTGTTTCAACTTTCTACGATCAATAGCAAGCTCACGAATGAAGTTTGAAGTTGGTATTTATCAAGGAATAACGACTACCTTTAAACTTGCGTATTTTTTTTATTTTTTTTATGTTTACATTGGTGAAACGTTATAAAGGTTGATTGTATTTGATAGAAAATTTCCTGCTCAATCGAGTGGTGTTCGTTTCAACTTTTTACGATAAATAGCAAGTTCAAGAATAAAGTTTGAAATTGGTATTTATCAAGGAATAACGACTATCTTTAAACTTGCGTATTTTTTTTATTTTTTTTATGTTTACATTGGTGAAACGTTATAAAGGTAGGATGTATTTGATAGAAAATTTCCTGCTCAATCGAGTGGTGTTTGTTTCAACTTTCTACGATCAATAGCAAGCTCACGAATGAAGTTTGAAATTGGTATTTATCAAAGAATAACGACTATCTTTAAACTTGCGTATTTTTTTGATTTTTTTATGTTTACATTAGTAAAACGTTATAAAGGTAGGATGTGTTTGATAGAAAATTTTCTGCTCAATCGAGTGGTGTTTGTTTCAACTTTCTACGATCAATAGCAAGCTCACAAATGAAGTTTGAAATTGGTATTTATCAAGTAATAACAACTTTCTTTAAACTTACGTATTTTTTTTATTTTTTTTATATTTACATTGGTGAAACGTTATAAAGGGAGGATGTATTTGATAGAAAATTTTCTGCTCAATCGAGTGGTGTTTGTTTCAGCTTTCTACGATAAATAGCAAGCTCAAGAATGAAGTTTGAAATTGGTATTTATCAAGGAATAACGACTATTTTTAAACTTGCGTATTTTTTTTATTTTTTTTATGTTTACATTGATGAAACGTTATAAAGATAGGATGTATTTGATAGAAAATTTCCTGCTCAATCGAGTAGTGTTTGTTTCAACTTTCTACGATAAATAGCAAGCTCACGAATGAAGTTTGAAATTGGTATTTATCAAGTAATAACGACTATCTTTAAACTTGCGTATTTTTTTTATTTTTTTTATGTTTACATTGGTGAAACGTTATAAAGGTAGGATGTATTTGATAGAAAATTTCCTGCTCAATCGAGTAGTGTTTGTTTCAACTTTCTACGATCAATAACAAGCTCACGAATGAAGTTTGAAATTGGTATTTATCAAGTAATAACGACTATCTTTAAACTTGCGTAATTTTTTTATTTTTTTTATGTTTACACTGGTGAAACGTTATAAAGGTAGAATGTATTTGATAGAAAATTTCCTGCTCAATCGAGTAGTGTTTGTTTCAACTTTCTACGATCAACAGCAAGCTCACGAATGAAGTTTGAAATTGGTATTTATCAAGGAATAACGACTATCTTTAAACTTGCGCATTTTTTTTATTTTTTTTATGTTTACATTGGTGAAACGTTATAAATGTAGGATGTATTTGATAGAAAATTTCCTGCTCAATCGAGTGGTGTTTGTTTCAACTTTCTACGATAAATAGCAAGCTCAAGAATGAAGTTTGAAATTGGTATTTATCAAGGAATAACGACTATCTTTAAACTTGCGTATTTTTTTTATTTTTGTTATGTTTACTTTGGTGAAACGTTACAAAGGTAGGATGTATTTGATAGAAAATTTCCTGCTCAATCGAGTGGTGTTTGTTTCAACTTTCTACGATCAATAGCAAGCTCACGATTGAAGTTTGAAGTTGGTATTTATCAAGGAATAACGACTACCTTTAAACTTGCGTATTTTTTTATTTTTTTTATGTTTACATTGGTGAAACGTTATAAAGGTCGGATGTATTTGATAGAAAATTTCCTGCTCAATCGAGTGGTGTTTGTTTCAACTTTTTACGATAAATAGCAAGTTCAAGAATAAAGTTTGAAATTGGTATTTATCAAGGAATAACGACTATCTTTAAACTTGCGTATTTTTTTTATTTTTTTTACGTTTACATTGGTGAAACGTTATAAAGGTAGGATGTATTTGATAGAAAATTTCCTGCTCAATCGAGTAGTGTTTGCTTCAACTTTCTACGATCAATAGCAAGCTCACGAATGAAGTTTGAAATTGGTATTTATCAAGGAATAACGACTATCTTTAAACTTGCGTATTTTTTTTATTTTTTTTTATGTTTACATTGGTGAAAAGTTATAAAGGTAGAATGTATTTGATAGAAAATTTCCTGCTCAATCGAGTGGTGTTCGTTTCAACTTTCTACGATAAATAGCAAGCTCAAGAATGAAGTTTGAAATTGGTATTTATCAAGGAATAACGACTATCTTTAAACTTGCGTATTTTTTTTATTTTTTTAATATTTACATTGATGAAACGTTATAAAGATAGGATGTATTTGATAGAAAATTTCCTGCTCAATCGAGTAGTGTTTGTTTCAACTTTCTACGATCAATAGCAAGCTCACGAATGAAGTTTGAAATTGGTATTTATCAAGTAATAACGACTATCTTTAAACTTGCGTATTTTTTTTATTTTTTTTATGTTTACATTGGTGAAACGTTATAAAGGTAGGATGTATTTGATAGAAAATTTTCTGCTCAATCGAGTAGTGTTTGTTTCAACTTTCTACGATCAATAGCAAGCTCACGAATGAAGTTTGAAATTGGTATTTATCAAGGAATAACGACTATCTTTAAACTTGCGTATTTTTTTTATTTTTTTTATGTTTACATTGGTGAAACGTTATAAAGGTAGGATGTATTTGATAGAAAATTTCCTGTTCAATCGAGTGGTGTTTGTTTCAACTTTCTACGATAAATAGCAAGCTCAAGAATGAAGTTTGAAATTGGTATTTATCAAGGAATAACGACTATCTTTAAACTTGCGTATTTTTTTTATTTCTTTTATGTTTACATTGGTGAAACGTTATAAAGGTAGGATGTATTTAATAGAAAATTTCCTGCTCAATCGAGTGGTGTTTGTTTCAACTTTCTACAATAAATAGCAAGCTCAAGAATGAAGTTTGAATTTGGTATTTATCAAGGAATAACGACTATCTTTAAACTTGCGTGTTTTTTTTATTTTTTTTATGTTTACATTGATGAAACGTTATAAAGATAGGATGTATTTGATAGAAAATTTCCTGCTCAATCGAGTGGTGTTTGTTTCAACTTTCTACGATTAATAGCAAGCTCACGAATGAAGTTTGAAGTTGGTATTTATCAAGGAATAACGACTACCTTTAAACTTGCATAATTTTTGTATTTTTTTTATGTTTACATTGGTGAAACGTTATAAAGGTCGGATGTATTTGATAGAAAATTTCCTGCTCAATCGAGTGGTGTTTGTTTCAACTTTCTACGATAAATAGCAAGCTCAAGAATGAAGTTTGAAATTGGTATTTATCAAGGAATAACGACTATCTTTAAACTTGCGTATTTTTTTTATTTTTTTTATGTTTACATTGATGAAACATTATAAAGATAGGATGTATTTGATAGAAAATTTCCTGCTCAATCGAGTGGTGTTTGTTTCAACTTTCTGCGATCAATAGCAAGCTCACGAATGAAGTTTGAAGTTGGTATTTATCAAGGAATAACGACTACCTTTAAACTTGCATATTTTTTTTATTTTTTTTATGTTTACATTGGTGAAACGTTATAAAGGTCGGATGTATTTGATGGAAAATTTCCTGCTCAATCGAGTGGTGTTTGTTTCAACTTTCTACGATAAATAGCAAGCTCAAGAATGAAGTTTGAAATTGGTATTTATCAAGGAATAACGACTATCTTTAAACTTGCGTATTTTTTTTATTTTTTTTATGTTTACATTGATGAAACGTTATAAAGATAGGATGTATTTGATAGAAAATTTCCTGCTCAATCGAGTGGTGTTTGTTTCAACTTTTTACGATAAATAGCAAGTTCAAGAATAAAGTTTGAAATTGGTATTTATCAAGGAATAACGACTATCTTTAAACTTGCGTATTTTTTTTATTTTTTTTATGTTTACATTAGTGAAACGTTATAAAGGTAGGATGTGTTTGACAGAAAATTTCCTGCTCAATCGAGTGGTGTTTGTTTCAACTTTCTACGATAAATAGCAAGTTCAAGAATGAAGTTTGAAATTGGTATTTATCAAGGAATAACGACTATCTTTAAACTTGCGTATTTTTTTTATTTTTTTTATGTTTACATTGATGAAACGTTATAAAGATAGGATGTATTTGATAGAAAATTTCCTGCTCAATCGAGTAGTGTTTGTTTCAACTTTCTACGATCAATAGCAAGCTCACGAATGAAGTTTGAAGTTGGTATTTATCAAGGAATAACGACTACCTTTAAACTTGCATATTTTTTTTATTTTTTTTATGTTTACATTGGTGAAACGTTATAAAGGTCGGATGTATTTGATGGAAAATTTCCTGCTCAATCGAGTGGTGTTTGTTTCAACTTTCTACGATAAATAGCAAGCTCAAGAATGAAGTTTGAAATTGGTATTTATCAAGGAATAACGACTATCTTTAAACTTGCGTATTTTTTTTTATTTTTTTTATGTTTACATTGATGAAACGTTATAAAGATAGGATGTATTTGATAGAAAATTTCCTGCTCAATCGAGTGGTGTTTGTTTCAACTTTTTACGATAAATAGCAAGTTCAAGAATAAAGTTTGAAATTGGTATTTATCAAGGAATAACGACTATCTTTAAACTTGCGTATTTTTTTTATTTTTTTTATGTTTACATTAGTGAAACGTTATAAAGGTAGGATGTGTTTGACAGAAAATTTCCTGCTCAATCGAGTGGTGTTTGTTTCAACTTTCTACGATAAATAGCAAGTTCAAGAATGAAGTTTGAAATTGGTATTTATCAAGGAATAACGACTATCTTTAAACTTGCGTATTTTTTTTATTTTTTTTATGTTTACATTGGTGAAACGTTATAAAGGTAGGATGTATTTGATAGAAAATTTCCTGCTCAATCGAGTAGTGTTTGTTTCAACTTTCTACGATCAATAACAAGCTCACGAATGAAGTTTGAAATTGGTATTTATCAAGTAATAACGACTACCTTTAAACTTGCGTATTTTTTTTATTTTTTTATGTTTACATTGGTGAAACGTTATAAAGGTAG
The DNA here is from genome assembly GCA_029207805.1 of Tribolium confusum. Classification (NCBI taxonomy): domain Eukaryota; kingdom Metazoa; phylum Arthropoda; class Insecta; order Coleoptera; family Tenebrionidae; genus Tribolium; species Tribolium confusum. Next base: position 33,348,141 of record JALGAY010000005.1, read on the forward strand.
AATGTATTTGATAGAAAATTTCCTGCTCAATCGAGTAGTGTTTGTTTCAACTTTCTACGATCAATAGCAAGCTCACGAATGAAGTTTGAAATTGGTATTTATCAAGGAATAACGACTATCTTTAAACTTGCGTATTTTTTTTTATTTTTTTTATGTTTACATTGGTGAAACGTTATAAAGGTAGGATGTATTTGATAGAAAATTTCCTGCTCAATCGAGTGGTGTTTGTTTCAACTTTCTACGATAAATAGCAAGCTCAAGAATGAAGTTTGAAATTGGTATTTATCAAGGAATAACGACTATCTTTAAACTTGCGTATTTTTTTTATTTTTTTTATGTTTACATTGATGAAACGTTATAAAGATAGGATGTATTTGATAGAAAATTTCCTGCTCAATCGAGTAGTGTTTGTTTCAACTTTCTACGATCAACAGCAAGCTCACGAATGAAGTTTGAAATTGGTATTTATCAAGGAATAACGACTATCTTTAAACTTGCGCATTTTTTTTATTTTTTTTATGTTTACATTGGTGAAACGTTATAAAGGTAGGATGTATTTGATAGAAAATTTCCTGCTCAATCGAGTGGTGTTTGTTTCAACTTTCTACGATAAATAGCAAGCTCAAGAATGAAGTTTGAATTTGGTATTTATCAAAGAATAACGACTATCTTTAAACTTGCGTATTTTTTTGATTTTTTTTATGTTTACATTAGTGAAACGTTATAAAGGTAGGATGTGTTTGATAGAAAATTTCCTGCTCAATCGAGTAGTGTTTGTTTCAACTTTCTACGATAAATAGCAAGTTCAAGAATGAAGTTTGAAATTGGTATTTATCAAGGAATAACGACTATCTTTAAACTTGCGTATTTTTTTTATTTTTTTTATGTTTACATTGGTGAAACGTTATAAAGGTAGGATGTATTTGATAGAAAATTTCCTGCTCAATCGAGTAGTGTTTGTTTCAATTTTCTACGATCAATAACAAGCTCACGAATGAAGTTTGAAATTGGTATTTATCAAGTAATAACGACTATCTTTAAACTTGCGTATTTTTTTTATTTTTTTTATGTTTACATTGGTGAAACGTTATAAAGGTAGGATGTATTTGACAGAAAATTTCCTGCTCAATCGAGTAGTGTTTGTTTCAACTTTCTACGATCAATAGCAAGCTCAAGAATGAAGTTTGAAATTGGTATTTATCAAGGAATAACGACTATCTTTAAACTTGCGTATTTTTTTTATTTTTTTTATGTTTACATTGATGAAACGTTATAAAGATAGGATGTATTTGATAGAAAATTTCCTGCTCAATCGAGTGGTGTTTGTTTCAACTTTTTACGATAAATAGCAAGTTCAAGAATAAAGTTTGAAATTGGTATTTATCAAGGAATAACGACTATTTTTAAACTTGCGTATTTTCTTTATTTTTTTTATGTTTACATTAGTGAAACGTTATAAAGGTAGGATGTGTTTGACAGAAAATTTCCTGCTCAATCGAGTGGTGTTTGTTTCAACTTTCTACGATAAATAGCAAGTTCAAGAATGAAGTTTGAAATTGGTATTTATCAAGGAATAACGACTATCTTTAAACTTGCGTATTTTTTTTATTTTTTTTATGTTTACATTGGTGAAACGTTATAAAGGTAGGATGTATTTGATAGAAAATTTCCTGCTCAATCGAGTAGTGTTTGTTTCAACTTTCTACGATCAATAACAAGCTCACGAATGAAGTTTGAAATTGGTATTTATCAAGTAATAACGACTATCTTTAAACTTGCGTATTTTTTTTATTTTTTTATGTTTACATTGGTGAAACGTTATAAAGGTAGAATGTATTTGATAGAAAATTTCCTGCTCAATCGAGTAGTGTTTGTTTCAACTTTCTACGATCAATAGCAAGCTCACGAATGAAGTTTGAAATTGGTATTTATCAAGGAATAACGACTATCTTTAAACTTGCGTATTTTTTTTTATTTTTTTTATGTTTACATTGGTGAAACGTTATAAAGGTAGGATGTATTTGATAGAAAATTTCCTGCTCAATCGAGTGGTGTTTGTTTCAACTTTCTACGATAAATAGCAAGCTCAAGAATGAAGTTTGAAATTGGTATTTATCAAGGAATAACGACTATCTTTAAACTTGCGTATTTTTTTTATTTTTTTTATGTTTACATTGATGAAACGTTATAAAGATAGGATGTATTTGATAGAAAATTTCCTGCTCAATCGAGTAGTGTTTGTTTCAACTTTCTACGATCAATAGCAAGCTCACGAATGAAGTTTGAAATTGGTATTTATCAAGTAATAACGACTATCTTTAAACTTGCGTATTTTTTTTATTTTTTTTATGTTTACATTGGTGAAACGTTATAAAGGTAGGATGTATTTGATAGAAAATTTCCTGCACAATCGAGTAGTGTTTGTTTCAACTTTCTACGATCAATAGCAAGCTCACGAATGAAGTTTGAAATTGGTATTTATCAAGGAATAACGACTATCTTTAAACTTGCGTATTTTTTTTATTTTTTTTATGTTTACATTGGTGAAACGTTATAAAGGTAGGATGTATTTGATAGAAAATTTCCTGCTCAATCGAGTAGTGTTTGTTTCAACTTTCTACGATCAATAACAAGCTCACGAATGAAGTTTGAAATTGGTATTTATCAAGTAATAACGACTATCTTTAAACTTGCGTAATTTTTTTATTTTTTTTATGTTTACATTGGTGAAACGTTATAAAGGTAGGATGTATTTGATAGAAAATTTCCTGCTCAATCGAGTAGTGTTTGTTTCAACTTTCTACGATCAACAGCAAGCTTACGAATGAAGTTTGAAATTGGTATTTATCAAGGAATAACGACTATCTTTAAACTTGCGCATTTTTTTTATTTTTTTTATGTTTACATTGGTGAAACGTTATAAAGGTAGGATGTATTTGATAGAAAATTTCCTGCTCAATCGAGTGGTGTTTGTTTCAACTTTCTACGATAAATAGCAAGCTCAAGAATGAAGTTTGAATTTGGTATTTATCAAAGAATAACGACTATCTTTAAACTTGCGTATTTTTTTGATTTTTTTTATGTTTACATTAGTGAAACGTTATAAAGGTAGGATGTGTTTGATAGAAAATTTCCTGCTCAATCGAGTAGTGTTTGTTTCAACTTTCTACGATAAATAGCAAGTTCAAGAATGAAGTTTGAAATTGGTATTTATCAAGGAATAACGACTATCTTTAAACTTGCGTATTTTTTTTATTTTTTTTATGTTTACATTGGTGAAACGTTATAAAGGTAGGATGTATTTGATAGAAAATTTCCTGCTCAATCGAGTAGTGTTTGTTTCAATTTTCTACGATCAATAACAAGCTCACGAATGAAGTTTGAAATTGGTATTTATCAAGTAATAACGACTATCTTTAAACTTGCGTATTTTTTTTATTTTTTTTATGTTTACATTGGTGAAACGTTATAAAGGTAGGATGTATTTGACAGAAAATTTCCTGCTCAATCGAGTAGTGTTTGTTTCAACTTTCTACGATCAATAGCAAGCTCAAGAATGAAGTTTGAAATTGGTATTTATCAAGGAATAACGACTATCTTTAAACTTGCGTATTTTTTTTTATTTTTTTTATGTTTACATTAATGACACGTTATAAAGGTAGGATGTATTTGATAGAAAATTTCCTGCTCAATCGAGTAGTGTTTGTTTCAACTTTCTACGATCAACAGCAAGCTCACGAATGAAGTTTGAAATTGGTATTTATCAAGGAATAACGACTATCTTTAAACTTGCGCATTTTTTTTATTTTTTTTATGTTTACATTGGTGAAACGTTATAAAGGTAGGATGTATTTGACAGAAAATTTCCTGCTCAATCGAGTAGTGTTTGTTTCAACTTTCTACGATCAACAGCAAGCTCACGAATGAAGTTTGAAGTTGGTATTTATCAAAGAATAACGACTATCTTTAAACTTGCGTATTTTTTTGATTTTTTTTATGTTTACATTAGTGAAACGTTATAAAGGTAGGATGTATTTGATAGAAAATTTCCTGCTCAATCGAGTAGTGTTTGTTTCAACTTTCTACGATAAATAGCAAGTTCAAGAATGAAGTTTGAAATTGGTATTTATCAAGGAATAACGACTATATTTAAACTTGCGTATTTTTTTTATGTTTACATTGGTGAAACGTTATAAAGGTAGGATGTATTTGATAGAAAATTTCCTGCTCAATCGAGTAGTGTTTGTTTCAACTTTCTACGATCAATAACAAGCTCACGAATGAAGTTTGAAATTGGTATTTATCAAGTAATAACGACTATCTTTAAACTTGCGTATTTTTTTTATTTTTTTATGTTTACATTGGTGAAACGTTATAAAGGTAGAATGTATTTGATAGAAAATTTCCTGCTCAATCGAGTAGTGTTTGTTTCAACTTTCTACGATCAATAGCAAGCTCACGAATGAAGTTTGAAATTGGTATTTATCAAGGAATAACGACTATCTTTAAACTTGCGTATTTTTTTTATTTTTTTTATGTTTACATTGATGAAACATTATAAAGATAGAATGTATTTGATAGAAAATTTCCTGCTCAATCGAGTGGTGTTTGTTTCAACTTTCTACGATCAATAGCAAGCTCACGAATAAAGTTTGAAGTTGGTATTTATCAAGGAATAACGACTACCTTTAAACTTGCATATTTTTTTTATTTTTTTTTATGTTTACATTGGTGAAACGTTATAAGGGTAGAATGTATTTGATAGAAAATTTCCTGCTCAATCGAGTAGTGTTTGTTTCAACTTTCTACGATCAATAGCAAGCTCACGAATGAAGTTTGAAATTGGTATTTATCAAGGAATAACGACTATCTTTAAACTTGCGTATTTTTTTTATTTTTTTTATGTTTACATTGATGAAACATTATAAAGATAGAATGTGTTTGATAGAAAATTTCCTGCTCAATCGAGTGGTGTTTGTTTCAACTTTCTACGATCAATAGCAAGCTCACGAATGAAGTTTGAAGTTGGTATTTATCAAGGAATAACGACTATCTTTAAACTTGCGTATTTTTTTTATTTTTTTTATGTTTACATTAGTGAAACGTTATAAAGGTAGGATGTGTTTGACAGAAAATTTCCTGCTCAATCGAGTGGTGTTTGTTTCAACTTTCTACGATAAATAGCAAGTTCAAGAATGAAGTTTGAAATTGGTATTTATCAAGGAATAACGACTATCTTTAAACTTGCGTATTTTTTTTATTTTTTTTATGTTTACATTGGTGAAACGTTATAAAGGTAGGATGTATTTGATAGAAAATTTCCTGCTCAATCGAGTAGTGTTTGTTTCAACTTTCTACGATCAATAACAAGCTCACGAATGAAGTTTGAAATTGGTATTTATCAAGTAATAACGACTATCTTTAAACTTGCGTATTTTTTTTTATTTTTTTTATGTTTACATTGGTGAAACGTTATAAAGGTAGGATGTATTTGATAGAAAATTTCCTGCTCAATCGAGTGGTGTTTGTTTCAACTTTCTACGATAAATAGCAAGCTCAAGAATGAAGTTTGAATTTGGTATTTATCAAAAAATAACGACTATCTTTAAACTTGCGTATTTTTTTTATTTTTTTTATGTTTACATTAGTGAAACGTTATAAAGGTAGGATGTGTTTGACAGAAAATTTCCTGCTCAATCGAGTGGTGTTTGTTTCAACTTTCTACGATAAATAGCAAGTTCAAGAATGAAGTTTGAAATTGGTATTTATCAAGGAATAACGACTATCTTTAAACTTGCGTATTTTTTTTATTTTTTTTATGTTTACATTGGTGAAACGTTATAAAGGTAGGATGTATTTGATAGAAAATTTCCTGCTCAATCGAGTAGTGTTTGTTTCAACTTTCTACGATCAATAGCAAGCTCACGAATGAAGTTTGAAATTGGTATTTATCAAGTAATAACGACTATCTTTAAACTTGCGTATTTTTTTTTATTTTTTTTATGTTTACATTGGTGAAACGTTATAAAGGTAGGATGTATTTGATAGAAAATTTCCTGCTCAATCGAGTGGTGTTTGTTTCAACTTTCTACGATAAATAGCAAGCTCAAGAATGAAGTTTGAAATTGGTATTTATCAAGGAATAACGACTATCTTTAAACTTGCGTATTTTTTTTTATTTTTTTTATGTTTACATTGGTGAAACGTTATAAAGGTAGGATGTATTTGATAGAAAATTTCCTGCTCAATCGAGTGGTGTTTGTTTCAACTTTCTACGATAAATAGCAAGCTCAAGAATGAAGTTTGAAATTGGTATTTATCAAGGAATAACGACTATCTTTAAACTTGCGTATTTTTTTTTATTTTTTTTATGTTTACATTGATGAAACGTTATAAAGATAGGATGTATTTGATAGAAAATTTCCTGCTCAATCGAGTAGTGTTTGTTTCAACTTTCTACGATCAATAGCAAGCTCACGAATGAAGTTTGAAATTGGTATTTATCAAGTAATAACGACTATCTTTAAACTTGCGTATTTTTTTTATTTTTTTTATGTTTACATTGGTGAAACGTTATAAAGGTAGGATGTATTTGATAGAAAATTTCCTGCACAATCGAGTAGTGTTTGTTTCAACTTTCTACGATCAATAGCAAGCTCACGAATGAAGTTTGAAATTGGTATTTATCAAGGAATAACGACTATCTTTAAACTTGCGTATTTTTTTTATTTTTTTTATGTTTACATTGGTGAAACGTTATAAAGGTAGGATGTATTTGATAGAAAATTTCCTGCTCAATCGAGTAGTGTTTGTTTCAACTTTCTACGATCAATAACAAGCTCACGAATGAAGTTTGAAATTGGTATTTATCAAGTAATAACGACTATCTTTAAACTTGCGTAATTTTTTTATTTTTTTTATGTTTACATTGGTGAAACGTTATAAAGGTAGGATGTATTTGATAGAAAATTTCCTGCTCAATCGAGTAGTGTTTGTTTCAACTTTCTACGATCAACAGCAAGCTCACGAATGAAGTTTGAAATTGGTATTTATCAAGGAATAACGACTATCTTTAAACTTGCGCATTTTTTTTATTTTTTTTATGTTTACATTGGTGAAACGTTATAAAGGTAGGATGTATTTGATAGAAAATTTCCTGCTCAATCGAGTGGTGTTTGTTTCAACTTTCCACGATAAATAGCAAGCTCAAGAATGAAGTTTGAATTTGGTATTTATCAAAGAATAACGACTATCTTTAAACTTGCGTATTTTTTTGATTTTTTTTATGTTTACATTAGTGAAACGTTATAAAGGTAGGATGTGTTTGATAGAAAATTTCCTGCTCAATCGAGTAGTGTTTGTTTCAACTTTCTACGATAAATAGCAAGTTCAAGAATGAAGTTTGAAATTGGTATTTATCAAGGAATAACGACTATCTTTAAACTTGCGTATTTTTTTTATTTTTTTTATGTTTACATTGGTGAAACGTTATAAAGGTAGGATGTATTTGATAGAAAATTTCCTGCTCAATCGAGTAGTGTTTGTTTCAATTTTCTACGATCAATAACAAGCTCACGAATGAAGTTTGAAATTGGTATTTATCAAGTAATAACGACTATCTTTAAACTTGCGTATTTTTTTTATTTTTTTTATGTTTACATTGGTGAAACGTTATAAAGGTAGGATGTATTTAACAGAAAATTTCCTGCTCAATCGAGTAGTGTTTGTTTCAACTTTCTACGATCAATAGCAAGCTCAAGAATGAAGTTTGAAATTGGTATTTATCAAGGAATAACGACTATCTTTAAACTTGCGTATTTTTTTTTATTTCTTTTATGTTTACATTGGTGAAACGTTATAAAGGTAGGATGTATTTGATAGAAAATTTCCTGCTCAATCGAGTAGTGTTTGTTTCAACTTTCTACGATCAACAGCAAGCTCACGAATGAAGTTTGAAATTGGTATTTATCAAGGAATAACGACTATCTTTAAACTTGCGTATTTTTTTTATTTTTTTTATGTTTACATTGGTGAAACGTTAAAAAGGTAGGATGTATTTGATAGAAAATTTCCTGCTCAATCGAGTAGTGTTTGTTTCAATTTTCTACGATCAATAACAAGCTCACGAATGAAGTTTGAAATTGGTATTTATCAAGTAATAACGACTATCTTTAAACTTGCGTATTTTTTTTATTTTTTTTATGTTTACATTGGTGAAACGTTATAAAGGTAGGATGTATTTGACAGAAAATTTCCTGCTCAATCGAGTAGTGTTTGTTTCAACTTTCTACGATCAATAGCAAGCTCAAGAATGAAGTTTGAAATTGGTATTTATCAAGGAATAACGACTATCTTTAAACTTGCGTATTTTTTTTTATTTCTTTTATGTTTACATTGGTGAAACGTTATAAAGGTAGGATGTATTTGATAGAAAATTTCCTGCTCAATCGAGTAGTGTTTGTTTCAACTTTCTACGATCAACAGCAAGCTCACGAATGAAGTTTGAAATTGGTATTTATCAAGGAATAACGACTATCTTTAAACTTGCGCATTTTTTTTATTTTTTTTATGTTTACATTGGTGAAACGTTATAAAGGTAGGATGTATTTGATAGAAAATTTCCTGCTCAATCGAGTGGTGTTTGTTTCAACTTTCTACGATAAATAGCAAGCTCAAGAATGAAGTTTGAAGTTGGTATTTATCAAAGAATAACGACTATCTTTAAACTTGCGTATTTTTTTGATTTTTTTTATGTTTACATTAGTGAAACGTTATAAAGGTAGGATGTATTTGATAGAAAATTTCCTGCTCAATCGAGTAGTGTTTGTTTCAACTTTCTACGATAAATAGCAAGTTCAAGAATGAAGTTTGAAATTGGTATTTATCAAGGAATAACGACTATCTTTAAACTTGCGTATTTTTTTTATTTTTTTTATGTTTACATTGGTGAAACGTTATAAAGGTAGGATGTATTTGATAGAAAATTTCCTGCTCAATCGAGTAGTGTTTGTTTCAACTTTCTACGATCAATAACAAGCTCACCAATGAAGTTTGAAATTGGTATTTATCAAGTAATAACGACTATCTTTAAACTTGCGTATTTTTTTTATTTTTTTATGTTTACATTGGTGAAACGTTATAAAGGTAGAATGTATTTGATAGAAAATTTCCTGCTCAATCGAGTAGTGTTTGTTTCAACTTTCTACGATCAATAGCAAGCCCACGAATGAAGTTTGAAATTGGTATTTATCAAGGAATAACGACTATCTTTAAACTTGCGTATTTTTTTTTATTTTTTTTATGTTTACATTGGTGAAACGTTATAAAGGTAGGATGTATTTGATAGAAAATTTCCTGCTCAATCGAGTGGTGTTTGTTTCAACTTTCTACGATAAATAGCAAGCTCAAGAATGAAGTTTGAAATTGGTATTTATCAAGGAATAACGACTATCTTTAAACTTGCGTATTTTTTTTATTTTTTTTATGTTTACATTGATGAAACGTTATAAAGATAGGATGTATTTGATAGAAAATTTCCTGCTCAATCGAGTAGTGTTTGTTTCAACTTTCTACGATCAATAGCAAGCTCACGAATGAAGTTTGAAATTGGTATTTATCAAGTAATAACGACTATCTTTAAACTTGCGTATTTTTTTTATTTTTTTTATGTTTACATTGGTGAAACGTTATAAAGGTAGGATGTATTTAATAGAAAATTTCCTGCACAATCGAGTAGTGTTCGTTTCAACTTTCTACGATCAATAGCAAGCTCACGAATGAAGTTTGAAATTGGTATTTATCAAGGAATAACGACTATCTTTAAACTTGCGTATTTTTTTTATTTTTTTTATGTTTACATTGGTGAAACGTTATAAAGGTAGGATGTATTTGATAGAAAATTTCCTGCTCAATCGAGTAGTGTTTGTTTCAACTTTCTACGATCAATAACAAGCTCACGAATGAAGTTTGAAATTGGTATTTATCAAGTAATAACGACTATCTTTAAACTTGCGTAATTTTTTTATTTTTTTTATGTTTACATTGGTGAAACGTTATAAAGGTAGGATGTATTTGATAGAAAATTTCCTGCTCAATCGAGTAGTGTTTGTTTCAACTTTCTACGATCAACAGCAAGCTCACGAATGAAGGTTGAAATTGGTATTTATCAAGGAATAACGACTATCTTTAAACTTGCGCATTTTTTTTATTTTTTTTATGTTTACATTGGTGAAACGTTATAAAGGTAGGATGTATTTGATAGAAAATTTCCTGCTCAATCGAGTTGTGTTTGTTTCAACTTTCTACGATAAATAGCAAGCTCAAGAATGAAGTTTGAAGTTGGTATTTATCAAAGAATAACGACTATCTTTAAACTTGCGTATTTTTTTGATTTTTTTTATGTTTACATTAGTGAAACGTTATAAAGGTAGGATGTGTTTGATAGAAAATTTCCTGCTCAATCGAGTGGTGTTTGTTTTAACTTTCTACGATAAACAGCAAGCTCAAGAATGAAGTTTGAAATTGGTATTTATCAAGGAATAACGACTATCTTTAAACTTGCGTATTTTTTTTATTTTTTTTATGTTTACATTGATGAAACGTTATAAAGATAGGATGTATTTGATAGAAAATTTCCTGCTCAATCGAGTAGTGTTTGTTTCTACTTTCTACGATCAATAGCAAGCTCACGAATGAAGTTTGAAATTGGTATTTATCAAGGAATAACGACTATCTTTAAACTTGCGTATTTTTTTTATTTTTTTTATGTTTACATTGGTGAAACGTTATAAAGGTAGGATGTATTTGATAGAAAATTTCCTGCTCAATCGAGTAGTGTTTGTTTCAACTTTCTACGATAAATAGCAAGCTCAAGAATGAAGTTTGAAATTGGTATTTATCAAGGAATAACGACTATCTTTAAACTTGCGTATTTTTTTTATTTTTTTTATGTTTACATTGATGAAACGTTATAAAGATAGGATGTATTTGATAGAAGATTTCCTGCTCAATTGAGTAGTGTTTGTTTCAACTTTCTACGATCAATGGCAAGCTCACGAATGAAGTTTGAAATTGGTATTTATCAAGTAATAACGACTATCTTTAAACTTGCGTATTTTTTTTATTTTTTTTATGTTTACATTAGTGAAACGTTATAAAGGTAGGATGTATTTGATAGAAAATTTCCTGCTCAATCGAGTAGTGTTTGTTTCAACTTTCTACGATCAATAGCAAGCTCACGAATAAAGTTTGAAATTGGTATTTATCAAGGAATAACGACTATCTTTAAACTTGCGTATTTTTTTTATTTTTTTTATGTTTACATTGGTGAAACGTTATAAAGGTAGGATGTGTTTGATAGAAAATTTCCTGCTCAATCGAGTGGTGTTTGTTTCAACTTTCTACGATAAACAGCAAGCTCAAGAATGAAGTTTGAAATTGGTATTTATCAAGGAATAACGACTATCTTTAAACTTGCGTATTTTTTTTATTTTTTTTATGTTTACATTGATGAAACGTTATAAAGATAGGATGTATTTGATAGAAAATTTCCTGCTCAATCGAGTAGTGTTTGTTTCTACTTTCTACGATCAATAGCAAGCTCACGAATGAAGTTTGAAATTGGTATTTATCAAGGAATAACGACTATCTTTAAACTTGCGTATTTTTTTTATTTTTTTTATGTTTACATTGGTGAAACGTTATAAAGGTAGGATGTATTTGATAGAAAATTTCCTGCTCAATCGAGTGGTGTTTGTTTCAACTTTCTACGATCAATAGCAAGCTAACGAATGAAGTTTGAAGTTGGTATTTATCAAAGAATAACGACTATTTTTAAACTTGCGTATTTGTTTGATTTTTTTTATGTTTACATTAGTGAAACGTTATAAAGGTAGGATGTGTTTGATAGAAAATTTCCTGCTCAATCGAGTGGTGTTTGTTTCAACTTTCTACGATAAACAGGAAGCTCAAGAATGAAGTTTGAAATTGGTATTTATCAAGGAATAACGACTATCTTTAAACTTGCGTATTTTTTTTATTTTTTTTATGTTTACATTGATGAAACGTTATAAAGATAGGATGTATTTGATAGAAAATTTCCTGCTCAATCGAGTAGTGTTTGTTTCTACTTTCTACGATCAATAGCAAGCTCACGAATGAAGTTTGAAATTGGTATTTATCAAGGAATAACGACTATCTTTAAACTTGCGTATTTTTTTTATTTTTTTTATGTTTACATTGGTGAAACGTTATAAAGGTAGGATGTATTTGATAGAACATTTCCTGCTCAATCTAGTGGTGATTGTTTCAACTTTCTGCGATAAATAGCAAGCTCAAGAATGAAGTTTGAAATTGGTATTTATCAAGGAATAACGACTATCTTTAAACTTGCGTATTTTTTTTATTTTTTTTATATTTACATTGGTGAAACGTTATAAAGGTAGGATGTATTTGATAGAAAATTTTCTGCTCAATCGAGTGGTGTTTGTTTCAACTTTCTACGATAAATAGCAAGCTCAAGAATGAAGTTTGAAATTGGTATTTATCAAGGAATAACGACTATCTTTAAACTTGCGTATATTTTTTATTTTTTTTTATGTTTACATTGGTGAAACGTTATAAAGGTAAAATGTATTTGATAGAAAATTTCCCGCTCAATCGAGTGGTGTTTGTTTCAACTTTCTACGATCAATAGCAAGCTCACGAATGAAGTTTGAAATTGGTATTTATCAAAGAATAACGACTATCTTTAAACTTGCGTATTTTTTTGATTTTTTTATGTTTACATTAGTGAAACGTTATAAAGGTAGGATGTGTTTGATAGAAAATTTTCTGCTCAATCGAGTGGTGTTTGTTTCAACTTTCTACGATAAATAGCAAGCTCACGAATGAAGTTTGAAATTGGTATTTATCAAAGAATAACGACTATCTTTAAACTTGCGTATTTTTTTGATTTTTTTATGTTTACATTAGTGAAACGTTATAAAGGTAGGATGTGTTTGATAGAAAATTTTCTGCTCAATCGAGTGGTGTTTGTTTCAACTTTCTACGATAAATAGCAAGCTCAAGAATGAAGTTTGAAATTGGTATTTATCAAGGAATAACGACTATCTTTAAACTTGCGTATTTTTTTTATTTTTTTTATGTTTACATTGATGAAACGTTATAAAGATAGAATGTGTTTGATAGAAAATTTCCTGCTCAATCGAGTAGTGTTTGTTTCAACTTTCTACGATAAATAGCAAGCTCAAGAATGAAGTTTGAAATTGGTATTTATCAAGGAATAACGACTATCTTTAAACTTGAGTATTTTTTTTATTTTTTTTATGTTTACATTGATGAAACGTTATAAAGATAGGATGTATTTGATAGAAAATTTCCTGCTCAATTGAGTAGTGTTTGTTTCAACTTTCTACAATCAATAGCAAGCTCACGAACGAAGTTTGAAATTGGTATTTATCAAGTAATAACGACTATCTTTAAACTTGCGTATTTTTTTTATTTTTTTATGTTTACATTGGTGAAACGTTATAAAGGTAAGATGTATTTGATAGAAAATTTTCTGCTCAATCGAGTGGTGTTTGTTTCAACTTTCTACGATCAATAGCAAGCTAACGAATGAAGTTTGAAGTTGGTATTTATCAAAGAATAACGACTATCTTTAAACTTGCGTATTTGTTTGATTTTTTTTATGTTTACATTAGTGAAACGTTATAAAGATAGAATGTATTTGATAGAAAATTTCCTGCTCAATCGAGTAGTGTTTGTTTCAACTTTCTACGATAAATAGCAAGCTCAAGAATGAAGTTTGAAATTGGTATTTATCAAGGAATAACGACTATCTTTAAACTTGAGTATTTTTTTTATTTTTTTTATGTTTACATTGATGAAACGTTATAAAGATAGGATGTATTTGATAGAAAATTTCCTGCTCAATCGAGTAGTGTTTGTTTCTACTTTCTACGATCAATAGCAAGCTCACGAATGAAGTTTGAAATTGGTATTTATCAAGGAATAACGACTATCTTTAAACTTGCGTATTTTTTTTATTTCTTTTATGTTTACATTGGTGAAACGTTATAAAGGTGGGATGTATTTGATAGAACATTTCCTGCTCAATCTAGTGGTGATTGTTTCAACTTTCTACGATAAATAGCAAGCTCAAGAATGAAGTTTGAAATTGGTATTTATCAAGGAATAACGACTATTTTAAACTTGCGTATTTTTTTTATTTTTTTTATATTTACATTGGTAAAACGTTATAAAGGTAGGATGTATTTGATAGAAAATTTCCTGCTCAATCGAGTGGTGTTTGTTTCAACTTTCTACGATAAATAGCAAGCTCAAGAATGAAGTTTGAAATTGGTATTTATCAAGGAATAACGACTATCTTTAAACTTGCGTATTTTTTTTATTTTTTTTATGTTTACATTGATGAAACGTTATAAGGATAGGATGTATTTGATAGAAAATTTCCTGCTCAATCGAGTGGTGTTTGTTTCAACTTTCTATGATCAATAGCAAGCTAACGAATGAAGTTTGAAGTTGGTATTTATCAAAGAATAACGACTATCTTTAAACTTGCGTATTTGTTTGATTTTTTTTATGTTTACATTAGTGAAATGTTATAAAGGTAGGATGTGTTTGATAGAAAATTTTCTGCTCAATCGAGTGGTGTTTGTTTCAACTTTCTACGATAAATAGCAAGCTCAAGAATGAAGTTTGAAATTGGTATTTATCAAGGAATAACGACTATCTTTAAACTTGCGTATTTTTTTTATTTTTTTTATGTTTACATTGGTGAAACGTTATAAAGGTAGGATGTATTTGATAGAAAATTTCCTGCTCAATCTAGTGGTGATTGTTTCAACTTTCTACGATAAATAGCAAGCTCAAGAATGAAGTTTGAAATTGGTATTTATCAAGGAATAACGACTATCTTTAAACTTGCGTATTTTTTTTATTTTTGTTATGTTTACTTTGGTGAAACGTTATAAAGGTAAGATGTATTTGATAGAAAATTTTCTGCTCAATCGAGTGGTGTTTGTTTCAACTTTCTACAATCAATAGCAAGCTCACGAATGAAGTTTGAAATTGGTATTTATCAAGTAATAACGACTATCTTTAAACTTGCGTATTTTTTTTATTTTTTTATGTTTACATTGGTGAAACGTTATAAAGGTAAGATGTATTTGATAGAAAATTTTCTGCTCAATCGAGTGGTGTTTGTTTCAACTTTCTACGATCAATAGCAAGCTAACGAATGAAGTTTGAAGTTGGTATTTATCAAAGAATAACGACTATCTTTAAACTTGCGTATTTGTTTGATTTTTTTTATGTTTACATTAGTGAAACGTTATAAAGATAGAATGTATTTGATAGAAAATTTCCTGCTCAATCGAGTAGTGTTTGTTTCAACTTTCTACGATAAATAGCAAGCTCAAGAATGAAGTTTGAAATTGGTATTTATCAAGGAATAACGACTATCTTTAAACTTGAGTATTTTTTTTATTTTTTTTATGTTTACATTGATGAAACGTTATAAAGATAGGATGTATTTGATAGAGAATTTCCTGCTCAATCGAGTAGTGTTTGTTTCTACTTTCTACGATCAATAGCAAGCTCACGAATGAAGTTTGAAATTGGTATTTATCAAGGAATAACGACTATCTTTAAACTTGCGTATTTTTTTTATTTCTTTTATGTTTACATTGGTGAAACGTTATAAAGGTGGGATGTATTTGATAGAACATTTCCTGCTCAATCTAGTGGTGATTGTTTCAACTTTCTACGATAAATAGCAAGCTCAAGAATGAAGTTTGAAATTGGTATTTATCAAGGAATAACGACTATTTTAAACTTGCGTATTTTTTTTATTTTTTTTATATTTACATTGGTAAAACGTTATAAAGGTAGGATGTATTTGATAGAAAATTTCCTGCTCAATCGAGTGGTGTTTGTTTCAACTTTCTACGATAAATAGCAAGCTCAAGAATGAAGTTTGAAATTGGTATTTATCAAGGAATAACGACTATCTTTAAACTTGCGTATTTTTTTTATTTTTTTTATGTTTACATTGATGAAACGTTATAAGGATAGGATGTATTTGATAGAAAATTTCCTGCTCAATCGAGTGGTGTTTGTTTCAACTTTCTATGATCAATAGCAAGCTAACGAATGAAGTTTGAAGTTGGTATTTATCAAAGAATAACGACTATCTTTAAACTTGCGTATTTGTTTGATTTTTTTTATGTTTACATTAGTGAAATGTTATAAAGGTAGGATGTGTTTGATAGAAAATTTTCTGCTCAATCGAGTGGTGTTTGTTTCAACTTTCTACGATAAATAGCAAGCTCAAGAATGAAGTTTGAAATTGGTATTTATCAAGGAATAACGACTATCTTTAAACTTGCGTATTTTTTTTATTTTTTTTATGTTTACATTGGTGAAACGTTATAAAGGTAGGATGTATTTGATAGAAAATTTCCTGCTCAATCTAGTGGTGATTGTTTCAACTTTCTACGATAAATAGCAAGCTCAAGAATGAAGTTTGAAATTGGTATTTATCAAGGAATAACGACTATCTTTAAACTTGCGTATTTTTTTTATTTTTGTTATGTTTACTTTGGTGAAACGTTATAAAGGTAGGATGTATTTGATAGAAAATTTCCTGCTCAATCGAGTGGTGTTTGTTTCAACTTTCTACGATCAATAGCAAGCTCACGAATGAAGTTTGAAGTTGGTATTTATCAAGGAATAACGACTACCTTTAAACTTGCGTATTTTTTTTATTTTTTTTATGTTTACATTGGTGAAACGTTATAAAGGTCGGATGTATTTGATAGAAAATTTCCTGCTCAATCGAGTGGTGTTTGTTTCAACTTTCTACGATCAATAGCAAGCTCAAGTATGAAGTTTGAATTTGGTATTTATCAAGGAATAACGACTATCTTTAAACTTTGCGTATTTTTTTTATTTTTGTTATGTTTACATTAGTGAAACGTTATAAAGGTAATATGTATTTAATAGAAAATTTCCTGCTCAATCGTGTGGTGTTTGTTTCAACTTTCTACGATCAATGAATGAAGTTTGAAGTTGGTATTTATCAAAGAATAACGACTATCTTTAAACTTGCGCATTTTTTTGATTTTTTTTATGTTTACATTAGCGAAACGTTATAAAGGTAGGATGTGTTTGATAGAAAATTTCCTGCTCAATCGAGTGGTGTTTGTTTCAACTTTCTACGATAAATAGCAAGTTCAAGAATGAAGTTTGAAGTTGGTATTTATCAAGGAATAACGACTATCTTTAAACTTGCGTATTTTTTTTATTTTTTTTATGTTTACATTGGTGAAACGTTATAAAGGTAGGATGTATTTGATAGAAAATTTCCTGCTCAATCTAGTGGTGATTGTTTCAACTTTCTACGATAAATAGCAAGCTCAAGAATGAAGTTTGAAATTGGTATTTATCAAGGAATAACGACTATCTTTAAACTTGCGTATTTTTTTTATTTTTGTTATGTTTACTTTGGTGAAACGTTATAAAGGTAGGATGTATTTGATAGAAAATTTCCTGCTCAATCGAGTGGTGTTTGTTTCAACTTTCTACGATCAATAGCAAGCTCACGAATGAAGTTTGAAGTTGGTATTTATCAAGGAATAACGACTACCTTTAAACTTGCGTATTTTTTTTATTTTTTTTTATGTTTACATTGGTGAAACGTTATAAAGGTCGGATGTATTTGATAGAAAATTTCCTGCCCAATCGAGTGGTGTTTGTTTCAACTTTTTACGATAAATAGCAAGTTCAAGAATAAAGTTTGAAATTGGTATTTATCAAGGAATAACGACTATCTTTAAACTTGCGTATATTTTTTATTTTTTTTTATGTTTACATTGGTGAAACGTTATAAAGGTAAAATGTATTTGATAGAAAATTTCCCACTCAATCGAGTGGTGTTTGTTTCAACTTTCTACGATCAATAGCAAGCTCACGAATGAAGTTTGAAGTTGGTATTTATCAAGGAATAACGACTATCTTTAAACTTGCGTATTTTTTTTATTTTTTTTATGTTTACATTGATGAAACGTTATAAAGATAGGATGTATTTGATAGAAAATTTCCTGCTCAATTGAGTAGTGTTTGCTTCAACTTTCTACGATCAATAGCAAGCTCACGAATGAAGTTTGAAATTGGTATTTATCAAGTAATAACGACTATCTTTAAACTTGCGTATTTTTTTTATTTTTTTTATGTTTACATTGGTGAAACGTTATAAAGGTAGGATGTATTTGATAGAAAATTTCCTGCTCAATCGAGTGGTGTTTGTTTCAACTTTCTACGATCAATAGCAAGCTCACGAATGAAGTTTGAAATTGGTATTTATCAACGAATAACGACTATCTTTAAACTTGCGTATTTTTTTGATTTTTTTATGTTTACATTAGTGAAACGTTATAAAGGTAGGATGTGTTTGATAGAAAATTTTCTGCTCAATCGAGTGGTGTTTGTTTCAACTTTCTACGATAAATAGCAAGCTCAAGAATGAAGTTTGAAATTGGTATTTATCAAGGAATAACGACTATCTTTAAACTTGCGTATTTTTTTTATTTTTTTTATGTTTACATTGATGAAACGTTATAAAGATAGGATGTATTTGATAGAAAATTTCCTGCTCAATCGAGTAGTGTTTGTTTCAACTTTCTACGATAAATAGCAAGCTCAAGAATGAAGTTTGAAATTGGTATTTATCAAGGAATAACGACTATCTTTAAACTTGCGTATTTTTTTTATTTTTTTTATGTTTACATTGATGAAACGTTATAAAGATAGGATGTATTTGATAGAAAATTTCCTGCTCAATTGAGTAGTGTTTGCTTCAACTTTCTACGATCAATAGCAAGCTCACGAATGAAGTTTGAAATTGGTATTTATCAAGTAATAACGACTATCTTTAAACTTGCGTATTTTTTTTATTTTTTTTATGTTTACATTGGTGAAACGTTATAAAGGTAGGATGTATTTGATAGAAAATTTCCTGCTCAATCGAGTGGTGTTTGTTTCAACTTTCTACGATCAATAGCAAGCTCACGAATGAAGTTTGAAATTGGTATTTATCAACGAATAACGACTATCTTTAAACTTGCGTATTTGTTTGATTTTTTTTATGTTTACATTAGTGAAACGTTATAAAGGTAGGATGTGTTTGATAGAAAATTTCCTGCTCAATCGAGTGGTGTTTGTTTCAACTTTCTACGATAAACAGCAAGCTCAAGAATGAAGTTTGAAATTGGTATTTATCAAGGAATAACGACTATCTTTAAACTTGCGTATTTTTTTTATTTTTTTTATGTTTACATTGATGAAACGTTATAAAGATAGGATGTATTTGATAGAAAATTTCCTGCTCAATCGAGTAGTGTTTGTTTCTACTTTCTACGATCAATAGCAAGCTCACGAATGAAGTTTGAAATTGGTATTTATCAAGGAATAACGACTATCTTTAAACTTGCGTATTTTTTTTATTTTTTTTATGTTTACATTGGTGAAACGTTATAAAGGTGGGATGTATTTGATAGAACATTTCCTGCTCAATCTAGTGGTGATTGTTTCAACTTTCTACGATAAATAGCAAGCTCAAGAATGAAGTTTGAAATTGGTATTTATCAAGGAATAACGACTATCTTTAAACTTGCGTATTTTTTTTATTTTTTTTATATTTACATTGGTAAAACGTTATAAAGGTAGGATGTATTTGATAGAAAATTTCCTGCTCAATCAAGTGGTGTTTGTTTCAACTTTCTACGATAAATAGCAAGCTCAAGAATGAAGTTTGAAATTGGTATTTATCAAGGAATAACGACTATCTTTAAACTTGCGTATTTTTTTTATTTTTGTTATGTTTACATTAGTGAAACGTTATAAAGGTAATATGTATTTAATAGAAAATTTCCTGCTCAATCGTGTGGTGTTTGTTTCAACTTTCTACGATCAATGAATGAAGTTTGAAGTTAGTATTTATCAAAGAATAACGACTATTTTTAAACTTGCGTATTTTTTTGATTTTTTTTATGTTTACATTAGTGAAACGTTATAAAGGTAGGATGTGTTTGATAGAAAATTTTTTGCTCAATCGAGTGGTGTTTGTTTCAACTTTCTACGATAAATAGCAAGTTCAAGAATGAAGTTTGAAATTGGTATTTATCAAGGAATAACGACTATCTTTAAACTTGCGTATTTTTTTTATTTTTTTTATGTTTACATTGGTGAAACGTTATAAAGGTAGGATGTATTTGATAGAAAATTTCCTGCTCAATCTAGTGGTGATTGTTTCAACTTTCTACGATAAACAGCAAGCTCAAGAATGAAGTTTGAAATTGGTATTTATCAAGGAATAACGACTATCTTTAAACTTGCGTATTTTTTTTATTTTTTTTATGTTTACATTGGTGAAACGTTACAAAGGTAGGATGTATTTGATAGAAAATTTCCTGCTCAATCGAGTGGTGTTTGTTTCAACTTTCTACGATCAATAGCAAGCTCACGAATGAAGTTTGAAGTTGGTATTTATCAAGGAATAACGACTACCTTTAAACTTGCGTATTTTTTTTATTTTTTTTATGTTTACATTGGTGAAACGTTATAAAGGTCGGATGTATTTGATAGAAAATTTCCTGCTCAATCGAGTAGTGTTTGTTTCAACTTTTTACGATAAATAGCAAGTTCAAGAATAAAGTTTGAAATTGGTATTTATCAAGGAATAACGACTATATTTAAACTTGCGTATTTTTTTTATTTTTTTTTATGTTTACATTGGTGAAACATTATAAAGGTCGGATGTATTTGATAGAAAATTTCCTGCTCAATCGAGTGGTGTTTGTTTCAACTTTCTACGATCAATAGCAAGCTCACGAATGAAGTTTGAAATTGGTATTTATCAAAGAATAACGACTATCTTTAAACTTGCGTATTTTTTTGATTTTTTTATGTTTACATTAGTGAAACGTTATAAAGGTAGGATGTGTTTGATAGAAAATTTTCTGCTCAATCGAGTGGTGTTTGTTTCAACTTTCTACGATTAATAGCAAGCTCACGAATGAAGTTTGAAATTGGTATTTATCAAGTAATAACGACTATCTTTAAACTTGCGTTTTTTTTTTATTTTTTTTATGTTTACATTGGTGAAACGTTATAAAGTGTGGTGGCGGGTGCTCATTCAATGATACACGACAGTTTGCTTATTAATAAATTTAATGAAAACTAAATAAGTAGAATCTTTACAATGAACTGACCGCACCACACGGAGTACGTACGTTCACCGTCAGAATCGTACTGCCTGTCCGGGGTGGAGTCGCTACCTGACACTTTATAACTTGAGGGGAAGGTCTGGTCTGTCGAGGACCGGAAACCCAAACTTTCTAAATTTAGAGAGTAGCAGGTAGTTGGACAAATACACTACAAAAGGTAGGATGTATTTGATAGAAAATTTCCTGCTCAATCGAGTAGTGTTTGTTTCAACTTTCTACGATCAATAGCAAGCTCACGAATGAAGTTTGAAATTGGTATTTATCAAGGAATAACGACTATCTTTAAACTTGCGTATTTTTTTTATTTTTTTTTATGTTTACATTGGTGAAACGTTATAAAGGTAGGATGTATTTGATAGAAAATTTCCTGCTCAATCGAGTAGTGTTTGTTTCAACTTTCTACGATCAATAGCAAGCTCACGAATGAAGTTTGAAATTGGTATTTATCAAGGAATAACGACTATCTTTAAACTTGCGTATTTTTTTTATTTTTTTTTATGTTTACATTGGTGAAACGTTATAAAGGTAGGATGTATTTGATAGAAAATTTCCTGCTCAATCGAGTGGTGTTTGTTTCAACTTTCTACGATAAATAGCAAGCTCAAGAATGAAGTTTGAAATTGGTATTTATCAAGGAATAACGACTATCTTTAAACTTGCGTATTTTTTTTATTTTTTTTATGTTTACATTGGTGAAACGTTATAAAGGTAGGATGTATTTGATAGAAAATTTCCTGCTCAATCGAGTAGTGTTTGTTTCAACTTTCTACGATAAATAGCAAGCTCAAGAATGAAGTTTGAAATTGGTATTTATCAAGGAATAACGACTATCTTTAAACTTGCGTATTTTTTTAATTTTTTTTATGTTTACATTGATGAAACGTTATAAAGATAAGATGTATTTGATAGAAAATTTCCTGCTCAATCGAGTAGTGTTTGTTTCAACTTTCTACGATCAATAGCAAGCTCACGAATGAAGTTTGAAATTGGTATTTATCAAGGAATAACGACTATCTTTAAACTTGCGTATTTTTTTTATGTTTACATTGGTGAAACGTTATAAAGGTCGGATGTATTTGATAGAAAATTTTTTGCTCAATCGAGTGGTGTTTGTTTCAACTTTTTACGATAAATAGCAAGTTCAAGAATAAAGTTTGAAATTGGTATTTATCAAGGAATAACGACTATCTTTAAACTTGCGTATTTTTTTTATTTTTTTTTATGTTTACATTGATAAAACGTTATAACGATAGGATGTATTTGATAGAAAATTTCCTGCTCAATCGAGTAGTGTTTGTTTCAACTTTCAACGATCAATAGCAAGCTCACGAATGAAGTTTGAAATTGGTATTTATCAAGTAATAACGACTATCTTTAAACTTGCGTATTTTTTTTATTTTTTTTATGTTTACATTGGTGAAACGTTATAAAGGTAGGATGTATTTGATAGAAAATTTCCTGCTTATCCGAGTAGTGTTTGTTTCAACTTTCTACGATCAATAGCAAGCTCACGAATGAAGTTTGAAATTGGTATTTATCAAGGAATAACGACTATCTTTAAACTTGCGTATTTTTTTTATTTTTTTTATATTTACATTGGTGAAACGTTATAAAAATAGGATGTATTTGATAGAAAATTTCCTGCTCAATCGAGTGGTGTTTGTTTCAACTTTCTACGATAAATAGCAAGCTCAAGAATAAAGTTTGAAATTGGTATTTATCAAGGAATAACGACTATCTTTAAACTTGCGTATTTTTTTTATTTTTTTTATGTTTACATTGGTGAAACGTTATAAAGGTAGGATGTATTTGATAGAACATTTCCTGCTCAATCTAGTGGTGATTGTTTCAACTTTCTGCGATAAATAGCAAGCTCAAGAATGAAGTTTGAAATTGGTATTTATCAAGGAATAACGACTATCTTTAAACTTGCGTATTTTTTTTATTTTTTTTATATTTACATTGGTGAAACGTTATAAAGGTAGGATGTATTTGATAGAAAATTTTCTGCTCAATCGAGTGGTGTTTGTTTCAACTTTCTACGATAAATAGCAAGCTCAAGAATGAAGTTTGAAATTGGTATTTATCAAGGAATAACGACTATCTTTAAACTTGCGTATATTTTTTATTTTTTTTTATGTTTACATTGGTGAAACGTTATAAAGGTAAAATGTATTTGATAGAAAATTTCCCGCTCAATCGAGTGGTGTTTGTTTCAACTTTCTACGATCAATAGCAAGCTCACGAATGAAGTTTGAAATTGGTATTTATCAAAGAATAACGACTATCTTTAAACTTGCGTATTTTTTTGATTTTTTTATGTTTACATTAGTGAAACGTTATAAAGGTAGGATGTGTTTGATAGAAAATTTTCTGCTCAATCGAGTGGTGTTTGTTTCAACTTTCTACGATAAATAGCAAGCTCACGAATGAAGTTTGAAATTGGTATTTATCAAAGAATAACGACTATCTTTAAACTTGCGTATTTTTTTGATTTTTTTATGTTTACATTAGTGAAACGTTATAAAGGTAGGATGTGTTTGATAGAAAATTTTCTGCTCAATCGAGTGGTGTTTGTTTCAACTTTCTACGATAAATAGCAAGCTCAAGAATGAAGTTTGAAATTGGTATTTATCAAGGAATAACGACTATCTTTAAACTTGCGTATTTTTTTTATTTTTTTTATGTTTACATTGATGAAACGTTATAAAGATAGAATGTGTTTGATAGAAAATTTCCTGCTCAATCGAGTAGTGTTTGTTTCAACTTTCTACGATAAATAGCAAGCTCAAGAATGAAGTTTGAAATTGGTATTTATCAAGGAATAACGACTATCTTTAAACTTGAGTATTTTTTTTATTTTTTTTATGTTTACATTGATGAAAC
Source organism: Tribolium confusum (assembly GCA_029207805.1). NCBI lineage: Eukaryota > Metazoa > Arthropoda > Insecta > Coleoptera > Tenebrionidae > Tribolium > Tribolium confusum. Next base: position 33,372,335 of record JALGAY010000005.1, read on the forward strand.
GTTATAAAGATAGGATGTATTTGATAGAAAATTTCCTGCTCAATTGAGTAGTGTTTGTTTCAACTTTCTACAATCAATAGCAAGCTCACGAACGAAGTTTGAAATTGGTATTTATCAAGTAATAACGACTATCTTTAAACTTGCGTATTTTTTTTATTTTTTTATGTTTACATTGGTGAAACGTTATAAAGGTAAGATGTATTTGATAGAAAATTTTCTGCTCAATCGAGTGGTGTTTGTTTCAACTTTCTACGATCAATAGCAAGCTAACGAATGAAGTTTGAAGTTGGTATTTATCAAAGAATAACGACTATCTTTAAACTTGCGTATTTGTTTGATTTTTTTTATGTTTACATTAGTGAAACGTTATAAAGATAGAATGTATTTGATAGAAAATTTCCTGCTCAATCGAGTAGTGTTTGTTTCAACTTTCTACGATAAATAGCAAGCTCAAGAATGAAGTTTGAAATTGGTATTTATCAAGGAATAACGACTATCTTTAAACTTGAGTATTTTTTTTATTTTTTTTATGTTTACATTGATGAAACGTTATAAAGATAGGATGTATTTGATAGAAAATTTCCTGCTCAATCGAGTAGTGTTTGTTTCTACTTTCTACGATCAATAGCAAGCTCACGAATGAAGTTTGAAATTGGTATTTATCAAGGAATAACGACTATCTTTAAACTTGCGTATTTTTTTTATTTCTTTTATGTTTACATTGGTGAAACGTTATAAAGGTGGGATGTATTTGATAGAACATTTCCTGCTCAATCTAGTGGTGATTGTTTCAACTTTCTACGATAAATAGCAAGCTCAAGAATGAAGTTTGAAATTGGTATTTATCAAGGAATAACGACTATTTTAAACTTGCGTATTTTTTTTATTTTTTTTTATGTTTACATTGGTGAAACGTTATAAAGGTAGGATGTATTTGATAGAAAATTTCCTGCTCAATCGAGTAGTGTTTGTTTCAACTTTCTACGATCAATAGCAAGCTCACGAATGAAGTTTGAAATTGGTATTTATCAAGGAATAACGACTATCTTTAAACTTGCGTATTTTTTTTATTTTTTTTTATGTTTACATTGGTGAAACGTTATAAAGGTAGGATGTATTTGATAGAAAATTTCCTGCTCAATCGAGTGGTGTTTGTTTCAACTTTCTACGATAAATAGCAAGCTCAAGAATGAAGTTTGAAATTGGTATTTATCAAGGAATAACGACTATCTTTAAACTTGCGTATTTTTTTTATTTTTTTTATGTTTACATTGGTGAAACGTTATAAAGGTAGGATGTATTTGATAGAAAATTTCCTGCTCAATCGAGTAGTGTTTGTTTCAACTTTCTACGATAAATAGCAAGCTCAAGAATGAAGTTTGAAATTGGTATTTATCAAGGAATAACGACTATCTTTAAACTTGCGTATTTTTTTAATTTTTTTTATGTTTACATTGATGAAACGTTATAAAGATAAGATGTATTTGATAGAAAATTTCCTGCTCAATCGAGTAGTGTTTGTTTCAACTTTCTACGATCAATAGCAAGCTCACGAATGAAGTTTGAAATTGGTATTTATCAAGGAATAACGACTATCTTTAAACTTGCGTATTTTTTTTATGTTTACATTGGTGAAACGTTATAAAGGTCGGATGTATTTGATAGAAAATTTTTTGCTCAATCGAGTGGTGTTTGTTTCAACTTTTTACGATAAATAGCAAGTTCAAGAATAAAGTTTGAAATTGGTATTTATCAAGGAATAACGACTATCTTTAAACTTGCGTATTTTTTTTATTTTTTTTTATGTTTACATTGATGAAACGTTATAAAGATAAGATGTATTTGATAGAAAATTTCCTGCTCAATCGAGTAGTGTTTGTTTCAACTTTCTACGATCAATAGCAAGCTCACGAATGAAGTTTGAAATTGGTATTTATCAAAGAATAACGACTATCTTTAAACTTGCGTATTTTTTTGATTTTTTTATGTTTACATTAGTGAAACGTTATAAAGGTAGGATGTGTTTGATAGAAAATTTTCTGCTCAATCGAGTGGTGTTTGTTTCAACTTTCTACGATAAATAGCAAGCTCACGAATGAAGTTTGAAATTGGTATTTATCAAAGAATAACGACTATCTTTAAACTTGCGTATTTTTTTGATTTTTTTATGTTTACATTAGTGAAACGTTATAAAGGTAGGATGTGTTTGATAGAAAATTTTCTGCTCAATCGAGTGGTGTTTGTTTCAACTTTCTACGATAAATAGCAAGCTCAAGAATGAAGTTTGAAATTGGTATTTATCAAGGAATAACGACTATCTTTAAACTTGCGTATTTTTTTTATTTTTTTTATGTTTACATTGATGAAACGTTATAAAGATAGAATGTGTTTGATAGAAAATTTCCTGCTCAATCGAGTAGTGTTTGTTTCAACTTTCTACGATAAATAGCAAGCTCAAGAATGAAGTTTGAAATTGGTATTTATCAAGGAATAACGACTATCTTTAAACTTGAGTATTTTTTTTATTTTTTTTATGTTTACATTGATGAAACGTTATAAAGATAGGATGTATTTGATAGAAAATTTCCTGCTCAATTGAGTAGTGTTTGTTTCAACTTTCTACAATCAATAGCAAGCTCACGAACGAAGTTTGAAATTGGTATTTATCAAGTAATAACGACTATCTTTAAACTTGCGTATTTTTTTTATTTTTTTATGTTTACATTGGTGAAACGTTATAAAGGTAAGATGTATTTGATAGAAAATTTTCTGCTCAATCGAGTGGTGTTTGTTTCAACTTTCTACGATCAATAGCAAGCTAACGAATGAAGTTTGAAGTTGGTATTTATCAAAGAATAACGACTATCTTTAAACTTGCGTATTTGTTTGATTTTTTTTATGTTTACATTAGTGAAACGTTATAAAGATAGAATGTATTTGATAGAAAATTTCCTGCTCAATCGAGTAGTGTTTGTTTCAACTTTCTACGATAAATAGCAAGCTCAAGAATGAAGTTTGAAATTGGTATTTATCAAGGAATAACGACTATCTTTAAACTTGAGTATTTTTTTTATTTTTTTTATGTTTACATTGATGAAACGTTATAAAGATAGGATGTATTTGATAGAAAATTTCCTGCTCAATCGAGTAGTGTTTGTTTCTACTTTCTACGATCAATAGCAAGCTCACGAATGAAGTTTGAAATTGGTATTTATCAAGGAATAACGACTATCTTTAAACTTGCGTATTTTTTTTATTTCTTTTATGTTTACATTGGTGAAACGTTATAAAGGTGGGATGTATTTGATAGAACATTTCCTGCTCAATCTAGTGGTGATTGTTTCAACTTTCTACGATAAATAGCAAGCTCAAGAATGAAGTTTGAAATTGGTATTTATCAAGGAATAACGACTATTTTAAACTTGCGTATTTTTTTTATTTTTTTTATATTTACATTGGTAAAACGTTATAAAGGTAGGATGTATTTGATAGAAAATTTCCTGCTCAATCGAGTGGTGTTTGTTTCAACTTTCTACGATAAATAGCAAGCTCAAGAATGAAGTTTGAAATTGGTATTTATCAAGGAATAACGACTATCTTTAAACTTGCGTATTTTTTTTATTTTTTTTATGTTTACATTGATGAAACGTTATAAGGATAGGATGTATTTGATAGAAAATTTCCTGCTCAATCGAGTGGTGTTTGTTTCAACTTTCTATGATCAATAGCAAGCTAACGAATGAAGTTTGAAGTTGGTATTTATCAAAGAATAACGACTATCTTTAAACTTGCGTATTTGTTTGATTTTTTTTATGTTTACATTAGTGAAATGTTATAAAGGTAGGATGTGTTTGATAGAAAATTTTCTGCTCAATCGAGTGGTGTTTGTTTCAACTTTCTACGATAAATAGCAAGCTCAAGAATGAAGTTTGAAATTGGTATTTATCAAGGAATAACGACTATCTTTAAACTTGCGTATTTTTTTTATTTTTTTTATGTTTACATTGGTGAAACGTTATAAAGGTAGGATGTATTTGATAGAAAATTTCCTGCTCAATCTAGTGGTGATTGTTTCAACTTTCTACGATAAATAGCAAGCTCAAGAATGAAGTTTGAAATTGGTATTTATCAAGGAATAACGACTATCTTTAAACTTGCGTATTTTTTTTATTTTTGTTATGTTTACTTTGGTGAAACGTTATAAAGGTAAGATGTATTTGATAGAAAATTTTCTGCTCAATCGAGTGGTGTTTGTTTCAACTTTCTACAATCAATAGCAAGCTCACGAATGAAGTTTGAAATTGGTATTTATCAAGTAATAACGACTATCTTTAAACTTGCGTATTTTTTTTATTTTTTTATGTTTACATTGGTGAAACGTTATAAAGGTAAGATGTATTTGATAGAAAATTTTCTGCTCAATCGAGTGGTGTTTGTTTCAACTTTCTACGATCAATAGCAAGCTAACGAATGAAGTTTGAAGTTGGTATTTATCAAAGAATAACGACTATCTTTAAACTTGCGTATTTGTTTGATTTTTTTTATGTTTACATTAGTGAAACGTTATAAAGATAGAATGTATTTGATAGAAAATTTCCTGCTCAATCGAGTAGTGTTTGTTTCAACTTTCTACGATAAATAGCAAGCTCAAGAATGAAGTTTGAAATTGGTATTTATCAAGGAATAACGACTATCTTTAAACTTGAGTATTTTTTTTATTTTTTTTATGTTTACATTGATGAAACGTTATAAAGATAGGATGTATTTGATAGAGAATTTCCTGCTCAATCGAGTAGTGTTTGTTTCTACTTTCTACGATCAATAGCAAGCTCAAGAATGAAGTTTGAAATTGGTATTTATCAAGGAATAACGACTATCTTTAAACTTGCGTATTTTTTTTATTTTTGTTATGTTTACTTTGGTGAAACGTTATAAAGGTAGGATGTATTTGATAGAAAATTTCCTGCTCAATCGAGTGGTGTTTGTTTCAACTTTCTACGATCAATAGCAAGCTCACGAATGAAGTTTGAAGTTGGTATTTATCAAGGAATAACGACTACCTTTAAACTTGCGTATTTTTTTTATTTTTTTTATGTTTACATTGGTGAAACGTTATAAAGGTCGGATGTATTTGATAGAAAATTTCCTGCTCAATCGAGTGGTGTTTGTTTCAACTTTCTACGATCAATAGCAAGCTCAAGTATGAAGTTTGAATTTGGTATTTATCAAGGAATAACGACTATCTTTAAACTTTGCGTATTTTTTTTATTTTTGTTATGTTTACATTAGTGAAACGTTACAAAGGTAATATGTATTTAATAGAAAATTTCCTGCTCAATCGTGTGGTGTTTGTTTCAACTTTCTACGATCAATGAATGAAGTTTGAAGTTGGTATTTATCAAAGAATAACGACTATCTTTAAACTTGCGCATTTTTTTGATTTTTTTTATGTTTACATTAGCGAAACGTTATAAAGGTAGGATGTGTTTGATAGAAAATTTCCTGCTCAATCGAGTGGTGTTTGTTTCAACTTTCTACGATAAATAGCAAGTTCAAGAATGAAGTTTGAAGTTGGTATTTATCAAGGAATAACGACTATCTTTAAACTTGCGTATTTTTTTTATTTTTTTTATGTTTACATTGGTGAAACGTTATAAAGGTAGGATGTATTTGATAGAAAATTTCCTGCTCAATCTAGTGGTGATTGTTTCAACTTTCTACGATAAATAGCAAGCTCAAGAATGAAGTTTGAAATTGGTATTTATCAAGGAATAACGACTATCTTTAAACTTGCGTATTTTTTTTATTTTTGTTATGTTTACTTTGGTGAAACGTTATAAAGGTAGGATGTATTTGATAGAAAATTTCCTGCTCAATCGAGTGGTGTTTGTTTCAACTTTCTACGATCAATAGCAAGCTCACGAATGAAGTTTGAAGTTGGTATTTATCAAGGAATAACGACTACCTTTAAACTTGCGTATTTTTTTTATTTTTTTTTATGTTTACATTGGTGAAACGTTATAAAGGTCGGATGTATTTGATAGAAAATTTCCTGCCCAATCGAGTGGTGTTTGTTTCAACTTTTTACGATAAATAGCAAGTTCAAGAATAAAGTTTGAAATTGGTATTTATCAAGGAATAACGACTATCTTTAAACTTGCGTATATTTTTTATTTTTTTTTATGTTTACATTGGCGAAACGTTATAAAGGTAAAATGTATTTGATAGAAAATTTCCCACTCAATCGAGTGGTGTTTGTTTCAACTTTCTACGATCAATAGCAAGCTCACGAATGAAGTTTGAAGTTGGTATTTATCAAGGAATAACGACTACCTTTAAACTTGCGTATTTTTTTTATTTTTTTTATGTTTACATTGGTGAAACGTTATAAAGGTCGGATGTATTTGATAGAAAATTTCCTGCTCAATCGAGTGGTGTTTGTTTCAACTTTCTACGATCAATAGCAAGCTCACGAATGAAGTTTGAAATTGGTATTTATCAAGGAATAACGACTATCTTTAAACTTGCGTATTTTTTTTATTTTTTTTATGTTTACATTGATGAAACGTTATAAAGATAGGATGTATTTGATAGAAAATTTCCTGCTCAATCGAGTAGTGTTTGTTTCAACTTTCTACGATAAATAGCAAGCTCAAGAATGAAGTTTGAAATTGGTATTTATCAAGGAATAACGACTATCTTTAAACTTGCGTATTTTTTTTATTTTTTTTATGTTTACATTGATGAAACGTTATAAAGATAGGATGTATTTGATAGAAAATTTCCTGCTCAATCGAGTAGTGTTTGTTTCAACTTTCTACGATAAATAGCAAGCTCAAGAATGAAGTTTGAAATTGGTATTTATCAAGGAATAACGACTATCTTTAAACTTGCGTATTTTTTTTATTTTTTTTATGTTTACATTGATGAAACGTTATAAAGATAGGATGTATTTGATAGAAAATTTCCTGCTCAATTGAGTAGTGTTTGCTTCAACTTTCTACGATCAATAGCAAGCTCACGAATGAAGTTTGAAATTGGTATTTATCAAGTAATAACGACTATCTTTAAACTTGCGTATTTTTTTTATTTTTTTTATGTTTACATTGGTGAAACGTTATAAAGGTAGGATGTATTTGATAGAAAATTTCCTGCTCAATCGAGTGGTGTTTGTTTCAACTTTCTACGATCAATAGCAAGCTCACGAATGAAGTTTGAAATTGGTATTTATCAACGAATAACGACTATCTTTAAACTTGCGTATTTTTTTGATTTTTTTATGTTTACATTAGTGAAACGTTATAAAGGTAGGATGTGTTTGATAGAAAATTTTCTGCTCAATCGAGTGGTGTTTGTTTCAACTTTCTACGATAAATAGCAAGCTCAAGAATGAAGTTTGAAATTGGTATTTATCAAGGAATAACGACTATCTTTAAACTTGCGTATTTTTTTTATTTTTTTTATGTTTACATTGATGAAACGTTATAAAGATAGGATGTATTTGATAGAAAATTTCCTGCTCAATCGAGTAGTGTTTGTTTCAACTTTCTACGATAAATAGCAAGCTCAAGAATGAAGTTTGAAATTGGTATTTATCAAGGAATAACGACTATCTTTAAACTTGCGTATTTTTTTTATTTTTTTTATGTTTACATTGATGAAACGTTATAAAGATAGGATGTATTTGATAGAAAATTTCCTGCTCAATTGAGTAGTGTTTGCTTCAACTTTCTACGATCAATAGCAAGCTCACGAATGAAGTTTGAAATTGGTATTTATCAAGTAATAACGACTATCTTTAAACTTGCGTATTTTTTTTATTTTTTTTATGTTTACATTGGTGAAACGTTATAAAGGTAGGATGTATTTGATAGAAAATTTCCTGCTCAATCGAGTGGTGTTTGTTTCAACTTTCTACGATCAATAGCAAGCTCACGAATGAAGTTTGAAATTGGTATTTATCAACGAATAACGACTATCTTTAAACTTGCGTATTTGTTTGATTTTTTTTATGTTTACATTAGTGAAACGTTATAAAGGTAGGATGTGTTTGATAGAAAATTTCCTGCTCAATCGAGTGGTGTTTGTTTCAACTTTCTACGATAAACAGCAAGCTCAAGAATGAAGTTTGAAATTGGTATTTATCAAGGAATAACGACTATCTTTAAACTTGCGTATTTTTTTTATTTTTTTTATGTTTACATTGATGAAACGTTATAAAGATAGGATGTATTTGATAGAAAATTTCCTGCTCAATCGAGTAGTGTTTGTTTCTACTTTCTACGATCAATAGCAAGCTCACGAATGAAGTTTGAAATTGGTATTTATCAAGGAATAACGACTATCTTTAAACTTGCGTATTTTTTTTATTTTTTTTATGTTTACATTGGTGAAACGTTATAAAGGTGGGATGTATTTGATAGAACATTTCCTGCTCAATCTAGTGGTGATTGTTTCAACTTTCTACGATAAATAGCAAGCTCAAGAATGAAGTTTGAAATTGGTATTTATCAAGGAATAACGACTATCTTTAAACTTGCGTATTTTTTTTATTTTTTTTATATTTACATTGGTAAAACGTTATAAAGGTAGGATGTATTTGATAGAAAATTTCCTGCTCAATCAAGTGGTGTTTGTTTCAACTTTCTACGATAAATAGCAAGCTCAAGAATGAAGTTTGAAATTGGTATTTATCAAGGAATAACGACTATCTTTAAACTTGCGTATTTTTTTTATTTTTGTTATGTTTACATTAGTGAAACGTTATAAAGGTAATATGTATTTAATAGAAAATTTCCTGCTCAATCGTGTGGTGTTTGTTTCAACTTTCTACGATCAATGAATGAAGTTTGAAGTTAGTATTTATCAAAGAATAACGACTATTTTTAAACTTGCGTATTTTTTTGATTTTTTTTATGTTTACATTAGTGAAACGTTATAAAGGTAGGATGTGTTTGATAGAAAATTTTTTGCTCAATCGAGTGGTGTTTGTTTCAACTTTCTACGATAAATAGCAAGTTCAAGAATGAAGTTTGAAATTGGTATTTATCAAGGAATAACGACTATCTTTAAACTTGCGTATTTTTTTTATTTTTTTTATGTTTACATTGGTGAAACGTTATAAAGGTAGGATGTATTTGATAGAAAATTTCCTGCTCAATCTAGTGGTGATTGTTTCAACTTTCTACGATAAACAGCAAGCTCAAGAATGAAGTTTGAAATTGGTATTTATCAAGGAATAACGACTACCTTTAAACTTGCGTATTTTTTTTATTTTTTTTATGTTTACATTGGTGAAACGTTATAAAGGTAGGATGTATTTGATAGAAAATTTCCTGCTCAATCGAGTGGTGTTTGTTTCAACTTTCTACGATCAATAGCAAGCTCACGAATGAAGTTTGAAGTTGGTATTTATCAAGGAATAACGACTACCTTTAAACTTGCGTATTTTTTTAATTTTTTTTATGTTTACATTGGTGAAACGTTATAAAGGTCGGATGTATTTGATAGAAAATTTCCTGCTCAATCGAGTAGTGTTTGTTTCAACTTTTTACGATAAATAGCAAGTTCAAGAATAAAGTTTGAAATTGGTATTTATCAAGGAATAACGACTATATTTAAACTTGCGTATTTTTTTTATTTTTTTTTATGTTTACATTGGTGAAACATTATAAAGGTCGGATGTATTTGATAGAAAATTTCCTGCTCAATCGAGTGGTGTTTGTTTCAACTTTCTACGATCAATAGCAAGCTCACGAATGAAGTTTGAAATTGGTATTTATCAAAGAATAACGACTATCTTTAAACTTGCGTATTTTTTTGATTTTTTTATGTTTACATTAGTGAAACGTTATAAAGGTAGGATGTGTTTGATAGAAAATTTTCTGCTCAATCGAGTGGTGTTTGTTTCAACTTTCTACGATTAATAGCAAGCTCACGAATGAAGTTTGAAATTGGTATTTATCAAGTAATAACGACTATCTTTAAACTTGCGTATTTTTTTTATTTTTTTTATGTTTACATTGGTGAAACGTTATAAAGTGTGGTGGCGGGTGCTCATTCAATGATACACGACAGTTTGCTTATTAATAAATTTAATGAAAACTAAATAAGTAGAATCTTTACAATGAACTGACCGCACCACACGGAGTACGTACGTTCACCGTCAGAATCGTACTGCCTGTCCGGGGTGGAGTCGCTACCTGACACTTTATAACTTGAGGGGAAGGTCTGGTCTGTCGAGGACCGGAAACCCAAACTTTCTAAATTTAGAGAGTAGCAGGTAGTTGGACAAATACACTACAAAAGGTAGGATGTATTTGATAGAAAATTTCCTGCTCAATCGAGTAGTGTTTGTTTCAACTTTCTACGATCAATAGCAAGCTCACGAATGAAGTTTGAAATTGGTATTTATCAAGGAATAACGACTATCTTTAAACTTGCGTATTTTTTTTATTTTTTTTTATGTTTACATTGGTGAAACGTTATAAAGGTAGGATGTATTTGATAGAAAATTTCCTGCTCAATCGAGTAGTGTTTGTTTCAACTTTCTACGATCAATAGCAAGCTCACGAATGAAGTTTGAAATTGGTATTTATCAAGGAATAACGACTATCTTTAAACTTGCGTATTTTTTTTATTTTTTTTTATGTTTACATTGGTGAAACGTTATAAAGGTAGGATGTATTTGATAGAAAATTTCCTGCTCAATCGAGTGGTGTTTGTTTCAACTTTCTACGATAAATAGCAAGCTCAAGAATGAAGTTTGAAATTGGTATTTATCAAGGAATAACGACTATCTTTAAACTTGCGTATTTTTTTTATTTTTTTTATGTTTACATTGGTGAAACGTTATAAAGGTAGGATGTATTTGATAGAAAATTTCCTGCTCAATCGAGTAGTGTTTGTTTCAACTTTCTACGATAAATAGCAAGCTCAAGAATGAAGTTTGAAATTGGTATTTATCAAGGAATAACGACTATCTTTAAACTTGCGTATTTTTTTAATTTTTTTTATGTTTACATTGATGAAACGTTATAAAGATAAGATGTATTTGATAGAAAATTTCCTGCTCAATCGAGTAGTGTTTGTTTCAACTTTCTACGATCAATAGCAAGCTCACGAATGAAGTTTGAAATTGGTATTTATCAAGGAATAACGACTATCTTTAAACTTGCGTATTTTTTTTATGTTTACATTGGTGAAACGTTATAAAGGTCGGATGTATTTGATAGAAAATTTTTTGCTCAATCGAGTGGTGTTTGTTTCAACTTTTTACGATAAATAGCAAGTTCAAGAATAAAGTTTGAAATTGGTATTTATCAAGGAATAACGACTATCTTTAAACTTGCGTATTTTTTTTATTTTTTTTTATGTTTACATTGATAAAACGTTATAACGATAGGATGTATTTGATAGAAAATTTCCTGCTCAATCGAGTAGTGTTTGTTTCAACTTTCAACGATCAATAGCAAGCTCACGAATGAAGTTTGAAATTGGTATTTATCAAGTAATAACGACTATCTTTAAACTTGCGTATTTTTTTATTTTTTTTATGTTTACATTGGTGAAACGTTATAAAGGTAGGATGTATTTGATAGAAAATTTCCTGCTTATCCGAGTAGTGTTTGTTTCAACTTTCTACGATCAATAGCAAGCTCACGAATGAAGTTTGAAATTGGTATTTATCAAGGAATAACGACTATCTTTAAACTTGCGTATTTTTTTTATTTTTTTTATATTTACATTGGTGAAACGTTATAAAAATAGGATGTATTTGATAGAAAATTTCCTGCTCAATCGAGTGGTGTTTGTTTCAACTTTCTACGATAAATAGCAAGCTCAAGAATAAAGTTTGAAATTGGTATTTATCAAGGAATAACGACTATCTTTAAACTTGCGTATTTTTTTTATTTTTTTCATGTTTACATTGGTGAAACGTTATAAAGGTAGGATGTATTTGATAGAAAATTTCCTGCTCAATCGAGTGGTATTTGTTTCAACTTTCTACGATCAATAGCAAGCTCACGAATGAAGTTTGAAATTGGTATTTATCAACGAATAACGACTATCTTTAAACTTGCGTATTTTTTTGATTTTTTTATGTTTACATTAGTGAAACGTTATAAAGGTAGGATGTGTTTGATAGAAAATTTTCTGCTCAATCGAGTGGTGTTTGTTTCAACTTTCTACGATAAATAGCAAGCTCAAGAATGAAGTTTGAAATTGGTATTTATCAAGGAATAACGACTATCTTTAAACTTGCGTATTTTTTTTATTTTTTTTATGTTTACATTGATGAAACGTTATAAAGATAGGATGTATTTGATAGAAAATTTCCTGCTCAATCGAGTAGTGTTTGTTTCAACTTTCTACGATAAATAGCAAGCTCAAGAATGAAGTTTGAAATTGGTATTTATCAAGGAATAACGACTATCTTTAAACTTGCGTATTTTTTTTATTTTTTTTATGTTTACATTGATGAAACGTTATAAAGATAGGATGTATTTGATAGAAAATTTCCTGCTCAATTGAGTAGTGTTTGCTTCAACTTTCTACGATCAATAGCAAGCTCACGAATGAAGTTTGAAATTGGTATTTATCAAGTAATAACGACTATCTTTAAACTTGCGTATTTTTTTTATTTTTTTTATGTTTACATTGGTGAAACGTTATAAAGGTAGGATGTATTTGATAGAAAATTTCCTGCTCAATCGAGTGGTGTTTGTTTCAACTTTCTACGATCAATAGCAAGCTCACGAATGAAGTTTGAAATTGGTATTTATCAACGAATAACGACTATCTTTAAACTTGCGTATTTGTTTGATTTTTTTTATGTTTACATTAGTGAAACGTTATAAAGGTAGGATGTGTTTGATAGAAAATTTCCTGCTCAATCGAGTGGTGTTTGTTTCAACTTTCTACGATAAACAGCAAGCTCAAGAATGAAGTTTGAAATTGGTATTTATCAAGGAATAACGACTATCTTTAAACTTGCGTATTTTTTTTATTTTTTTTATGTTTACATTGATGAAACGTTATAAAGATAGGATGTATTTGATAGAAAATTTCCTGCTCAATCGAGTAGTGTTTGTTTCTACTTTCTACGATCAATAGCAAGCTCACGAATGAAGTTTGAAATTGGTATTTATCAAGGAATAACGACTATCTTTAAACTTGCGTATTTTTTTTATTTTTTTTATGTTTACATTGGTGAAACGTTATAAAGGTGGGATGTATTTGATAGAACATTTCCTGCTCAATCTAGTGGTGATTGTTTCAACTTTCTACGATAAATAGCAAGCTCAAGAATGAAGTTTGAAATTGGTATTTATCAAGGAATAACGACTATCTTTAAACTTGCGTATTTTTTTTATTTTTTTTATATTTACATTGGTAAAACGTTATAAAGGTAGGATGTATTTGATAGAAAATTTCCTGCTCAATCAAGTGGTGTTTGTTTCAACTTTCTACGATAAATAGCAAGCTCAAGAATGAAGTTTGAAATTGGTATTTATCAAGGAATAACGACTATCTTTAAACTTGCGTATTTTTTTTATTTTTGTTATGTTTACATTAGTGAAACGTTATAAAGGTAATATGTATTTAATAGAAAATTTCCTGCTCAATCGTGTGGTGTTTGTTTCAACTTTCTACGATCAATGAATGAAGTTTGAAGTTAGTATTTATCAAAGAATAACGACTATTTTTAAACTTGCGTATTTTTTTGATTTTTTTTATGTTTACATTAGTGAAACGTTATAAAGGTAGGATGTGTTTGATAGAAAATTTTTTGCTCAATCGAGTGGTGTTTGTTTCAACTTTCTACGATAAATAGCAAGTTCAAGAATGAAGTTTGAAATTGGTATTTATCAAGGAATAACGACTATCTTTAAACTTGCGTATTTTTTTTATTTTTTTTATGTTTACATTGGTGAAACGTTATAAAGGTAGGATGTATTTGATAGAAAATTTCCTGCTCAATCTAGTGGTGATTGTTTCAACTTTCTACGATAAACAGCAAGCTCAAGAATGAAGTTTGAAATTGGTATTTATCAAGGAATAACGACTACCTTTAAACTTGCGTATTTTTTTTATTTTTTTTATGTTTACATTGGTGAAACGTTATAAAGGTAGGATGTATTTGATAGAAAATTTCCTGCTCAATCGAGTGGTGTTTGTTTCAACTTTCTACGATCAATAGCAAGCTCACGAATGAAGTTTGAAGTTGGTATTTATCAAGGAATAACGACTACCTTTAAACTTGCGTATTTTTTTAATTTTTTTTATGTTTACATTGGTGAAACGTTATAAAGGTCGGATGTATTTGATAGAAAATTTCCTGCTCAATCGAGTAGTGTTTGTTTCAACTTTTTACGATAAATAGCAAGTTCAAGAATAAAGTTTGAAATTGGTATTTATCAAGGAATAACGACTATATTTAAACTTGCGTATTTTTTTTATTTTTTTTTATGTTTACATTGGTGAAACATTATAAAGGTCGGATGTATTTGATAGAAAATTTCCTGCTCAATCGAGTGGTGTTTGTTTCAACTTTCTACGATCAATAGCAAGCTCACGAATGAAGTTTGAAATTGGTATTTATCAAAGAATAACGACTATCTTTAAACTTGCGTATTTTTTTGATTTTTTTATGTTTACATTAGTGAAACGTTATAAAGGTAGGATGTGTTTGATAGAAAATTTTCTGCTCAATCGAGTGGTGTTTGTTTCAACTTTCTACGATTAATAGCAAGCTCACGAATGAAGTTTGAAATTGGTATTTATCAAGTAATAACGACTATCTTTAAACTTGCGTATTTTTTTTATTTTTTTTATGTTTACATTGGTGAAACGTTATAAAGTGTGGTGGCGGGTGCTCATTCAATGATACACGACAGTTTGCTTATTAATAAATTTAATGAAAACTAAATAAGTAGAATCTTTACAATGAACTGACCGCACCACACGGAGTACGTACGTTCACCGTCAGAATCGTACTGCCTGTCCGGGGTGGAGTCGCTACCTGACACTTTATAACTTGAGGGGAAGGTCTGGTCTGTCGAGGACCGGAAACCCAAACTTTCTAAATTTAGAGAGTAGCAGGTAGTTGGACAAATACACTACAAAAGGTAGGATGTATTTGATAGAAAATTTCCTGCTCAATCGAGTAGTGTTTGTTTCAACTTTCTACGATCAATAGCAAGCTCACGAATGAAGTTTGAAATTGGTATTTATCAAGGAATAACGACTATCTTTAAACTTGCGTATTTTTTTTATTTTTTTTTATGTTTACATTGGTGAAACGTTATAAAGGTAGGATGTATTTGATAGAAAATTTCCTGCTCAATCGAGTAGTGTTTGTTTCAACTTTCTACGATCAATAGCAAGCTCACGAATGAAGTTTGAAATTGGTATTTATCAAGGAATAACGACTATCTTTAAACTTGCGTATTTTTTTTATTTTTTTTTATGTTTACATTGGTGAAACGTTATAAAGGTAGGATGTATTTGATAGAAAATTTCCTGCTCAATCGAGTGGTGTTTGTTTCAACTTTCTACGATAAATAGCAAGCTCAAGAATGAAGTTTGAAATTGGTATTTATCAAGGAATAACGACTATCTTTAAACTTGCGTATTTTTTTTATTTTTTTTATGTTTACATTGGTGAAACGTTATAAAGGTAGGATGTATTTGATAGAAAATTTCCTGCTCAATCGAGTAGTGTTTGTTTCAACTTTCTACGATAAATAGCAAGCTCAAGAATGAAGTTTGAAATTGGTATTTATCAAGGAATAACGACTATCTTTAAACTTGCGTATTTTTTTAATTTTTTTTATGTTTACATTGATGAAACGTTATAAAGATAAGATGTATTTGATAGAAAATTTCCTGCTCAATCGAGTAGTGTTTGTTTCAACTTTCTACGATCAATAGCAAGCTCACGAATGAAGTTTGAAATTGGTATTTATCAAGGAATAACGACTATCTTTAAACTTGCGTATTTTTTTTATGTTTACATTGGTGAAACGTTATAAAGGTCGGATGTATTTGATAGAAAATTTTTTGCTCAATCGAGTGGTGTTTGTTTCAACTTTTTACGATAAATAGCAAGTTCAAGAATAAAGTTTGAAATTGGTATTTATCAAGGAATAACGACTATCTTTAAACTTGCGTATTTTTTTTATTTTTTTTTATGTTTACATTGATAAAACGTTATAACGATAGGATGTATTTGATAGAAAATTTCCTGCTCAATCGAGTAGTGTTTGTTTCAACTTTCAACGATCAATAGCAAGCTCACGAATGAAGTTTGAAATTGGTATTTATCAAGTAATAACGACTATCTTTAAACTTGCGTATTTTTTTATTTTTTTTATGTTTACATTGGTGAAACGTTATAAAGGTAGGATGTATTTGATAGAAAATTTCCTGCTTATCCGAGTAGTGTTTGTTTCAACTTTCTACGATCAATAGCAAGCTCACGAATGAAGTTTGAAATTGGTATTTATCAAGGAATAACGACTATCTTTAAACTTGCGTATTTTTTTTATTTTTTTTATATTTACATTGGTGAAACGTTATAAAAATAGGATGTATTTGATAGAAAATTTCCTGCTCAATCGAGTGGTGTTTGTTTCAACTTTCTACGATAAATAGCAAGCTCAAGAATAAAGTTTGAAATTGGTATTTATCAAGGAATAACGACTATCTTTAAACTTGCGTATTTTTTTTATTTTTTTTATATTTACATTGGTGAAACGTTATAAAAATAGGATGTGTTTGATAGAAAATTTCCTGCTCAATCGAGTGGTGTTTGTTTCAACTTCCTACGATCAATAGCAAGCTCACGAATGAAGTTTGAAGTTGGTATTTATCAAGGAATAACGACTACCTTTAAACTTGCGTATTTTTTTTATTTTTTTTATGTTTACATTGGTGAAACGTTATAAAGGTCGGATGTATTTGATAGAAAATTTCCTGCTCAATCGAGTGGTGTTTGTTTCAACTTTTTACGATAAATAGCAAGTTCAAGAATAAAGTTTGAAATTGGTATTTATCAAGGAATAACGACTATCTTTAAACTTGCGTATTTTTTTTATTTTTTTTATGTTTACATTGGTGAAACGTTATAAAGGTAGGATGTATTTGATAGAAAATTTCCTGCTCAATCGAGTGGTGTTTGTTTCAACTTTCTACGATAAACAGCAATCTCAAGAATGAAGTTTGAAATTGGTATTTATCAAGGAATAACGACTATCTTTAAACTTGCGTATTTTTTTTATTTTTTTTATGTTTACATTGATGAAACGTTATAAAGATAGGATGTATTTGATAGAAAATTTCCTGCTCAATCGAGTAGTGTTTGTTTCAACTTTCTACGATCAATAGCAAGCTCAAGTATGAAGTTTGAATTTGGTATTTATTAAGGAATAACGACTATCTTTAAACTTGCGTATTTTTTTTATTTTTGTTATGTTTACATTAGTGAAACGTTATAAAGGTAATATGTATTTAATAGAAAATTTCCTGTTCAATCGTGTGGTGTTTGTTTCAACTTTCTACGATCAATGAATGAAGTTTGAAGTTAGTATTTATCAAAGAATAACGACTATCTTTAAACTTGCGTATTTTTTTGATTTTTTTTATGTTTACATTAGTGAAACGTTATAAAGGTAGGATGTGTTTGATAGAAAATTTCCTGCTCAATCGAGTGGTGTTTGTTTCAACTTTCTACGATAAATAGCAAGTTCAAGAATGAAGTTTGAAATTGGTATTTATCAAGGAATAACGACTATCTTTAAACTTGCGTATTTTTTTTATTTTTTTTATGTTTACATTGGTGAAACGTTATAGAGGTAGGATGTATTTGATAGAAAATTTCCTGCTCAATCGAGCGGTGTTTGTTTCAACTTTCTACGATCAATAGCAAGCTCACGAATGAAGTTTGAAGTTGGTATTTATCAAGGAATAACGACTACCTTTAAACTTGCGTATTTTTTTTATTTTTTTTATGTTTACATTGGTGAAACGTTACAAAGGTCGGATGTATTTGATAGAAAATTTCCTGCTCAATCGAGTGGTGTTTGTTTCAACTTTTTAGGATAAATAGCAAGTTCAAGAATAAAGTTTGAAATTGGTATTTATCAAGGAATAACGACTATCTTTAAACTTGCGTATTTTTTTTATTTTTTTTATGTTTACATTGGTGAAACGTTATAAAGGTCGGATGTATTTGATAGAAAATTTCCTGCTCAATCGAGTGGTGTTTGTTTCAACTTTCTACGATCAATAGCAAGCTCACGAATGAAGTTTGAAATTGGTATTTATCAAAGAATAACGACTATCTTTAAACTTGCGTATTTTTTTGATTTTTTTATGTTTACATTAGTGAAACGTTATAAAGGTAGGATGTGTTTGATAGAAAATTTTCTGCTCAATCGAGTGGTGTTTGTTTCAACTTTCTACGATCAATAGCAAGCTCACGAATGAAGTTTGAAATTGGTATTTATCAAGTAATAACGACTATCTTTAAACTTGCGCATTTTTTTTATTTTTTTTATATTTACATTGGTGAAACGTTATAAAGGTAGGATGTATTTGATAGAGAATTTTCTGCTCAATCGAGTGGTGTTTGTTTCAACTTTCTACGATAAATAGCAAGCTCAAGGATGAAGTTTGAAATTGGTATTTATCAAGGAATAACGACTATATTTAAACTTGCGTATTTTTTTTATTTTTTTTATGTTTACATTGATGAAATGTTATAAAGATAGGATGTATTTGATAGAAAATTTCCTGCTCAATCGAGTAGTGTTTGTTTCAACTTTCTACGATCAATAGCAAGCTCACGAATGAAGTTTGAAATTGGTATTTATCAAGTAATAACGACTATCTTTAAACTTGCGTATTTTTTTTATTTTTTTTATGTTTACATTGGTGAAACGTTATAAAGGTAAGATGTATTTGATAGAAAATTTCCTGCTCAATCGAGTAGTGTTTGTTTCAACTTTCTACGATCAATAGCAAGCTCACTAATGAAGTTTGAAATTGGTATTTACCAAGGAATAACGACTATCTTTAAACTTGCGTATTCTTTTTATTTTTTTTTATGTTTACATTGGTGAAACGTTATAAAGGTAGGATGTATTTGATAGAAAATTTCCTGGTCAATCGAGTGGTGTTTGTTTCAACTTTCTACGATAAATAGCAAGCTCAAGAATGAAGTTTGAAATTGGTATTTATCAAGGAATAACGACTATCTTTAAACTTGCGTATTTTTTTTATTTTTTTTATGTTTACATTGATGAAACGTTATAAAGATAGGATGTATTTGATAGAAAATTTCCTGCCCAATCGAGTAGTGTTTGTTTCAACTTTCTACGATCAATAGCAAGCTCACGAATGAAGTTTGAAATTGGTATTTATCAAGTAATAACGACTATCTTTAAACTTGCGTATTTTTTTTATTTTTTTTATGTTTACATTGGTGAAACGTTATAAAGGTAGGATGTATTTGATAGAAAATTTCCTGCTCAATCGAGTAGTGTTTGTTTCAACTTTCTACGATCAATAGCAAGCTCACGAATGAAGTTTGAAATTGGTATTTATCAAGGAATAACGACTATCTTTAAACTTGCGTATTTTTTTTATTTTTTTTATGTTTACATTGGTGAAACGTTATAAAGGTAGGATGTATTTGATAGAAAATTTCCTGCTCAATCGAGTGGTGTTTGCTTCAACTTTCTACGATAAATAGCAAGCTCAAGAATAAAGTTTGAAATTGGTATTTATCAAGGAATAACGACTATCTTTAAACTTGCGTATTTTTTTTATTTTTTTTATGTTTACATTGATGAAACGTTATAAAGATAGGATGTATTTGATAGAAAATTTCCTGCTCAATCGAGTAGTGTTTGTTTCAACTTTCTACGATCAATAGCAAGCTCACGAATGAAGTTTGAAATTGGTATTTATCAAGGAATAACGACTATTTTTAAACTTGCGTATTTTTTTTATTTTTTTTATGTTTACATTGGTGAAACGTTATAAAGGTAGGATGTATTTGATAGAAAATTTCCTGCTCAATCGAGTAGTGTTTGTTTCAACTTTCTACGATCAATAGCAAGCTCACGAATGAAGTTTGAAATTGGTATTTATCAAGGAATAACGACTATCTTTAAACTTGCGTATTTTTTTTATTTTTTTTATGTTTACATTGGTGAAACGTTATAAAGGTAGGATGTATTTGATAGAAAATTTCTTGCTCAATCAAGTAGTGTTTGTTTCAACTTTCTACGATCAATAGCAAGCTCACGAATGAAGTTTGAAATTGCTATTTATCAAGGAATAACGACTATCTTTAAACTTGCGTATTTTTTTTTTTTTTTATGTTTACATTGATGAAACGTTATAAAGATAGGATGTATTTGATAGAAAATTTCCTGCTCAATCGAGTGGTGTTTGTTTCAACTTTCTACGATCAATAGCAAGCTCACGAATGAAGTTTGAAGTTGGTATTTATCAAGGAATAACGACTACCTTTAAACTTGCGTATTTTTTTTATTTTTTTTATGTTTACATTGGTGAAACGTTATAAAGGTCGGATGTATTTGATAGAAAATTTCCTGCTCAATCGAGTGGTGTTTGTTTCAACTTTTTACGATAAATAGCAAGTTCAAGAATAAAGTTTGAAATTGGTATTTATCAAGGAATAACGACTATCTTTAAACTTGCGTATTTTTTTTATTTTTTTTATGTTTACATTAGTGAAACGTTATAAAGGTAATATGTATTTAATAGAAAATTTCCTGCTCAATCGTGTGGTGTTTGTTTCAACTTTCTACGATCAATGAATGAAGTTTGAAGTTGGTATTTATCAAAGAATAACGACTATCTTTAAACTTGCGTATTTTTTTGATTTTTTTTATGTTTACATTAGTAAGACGTTATAAAGGTAGGATGTGTTTGATAGAAAATTTCCTGCTCAATCGAGTGGTGTTTGTTTCAACTTTCTACGAAAAATAGCAAGTTCAAGAATGAAGTTTGAAATTGGTATTTATCAAGGAATAACGACTATCTTTAAACTTGCGTATTTTTTTTATTTTTTTTATGTTTACATTGGTGAAACGTTATAAAGGTAGGATGTATTTGATAGAAAATTTCCTGCTCAATTGAGTAGTGTTTGTTTCAACTTTCTACGATCACTAACAAGCTCACGAATGAAGTTTGAAATTGGTATTTATCAAGTAATAACGACTATCTTTAAACTTGCGTATTTTTTTTATTTTTTTTATGTTTACATTGGTGAAACGTTATAAAGGTAGGATGTATTTGATAGAAAATTTCCTGCTCAATCGAGTGGTGTTTGTTTCAGCTTTCTACGATAAATAGCAAGCTCAAGAATGAAGTTTGAAATTGGTATTTATCAAGGAATAACGACTATCTTTAAACTTGCGTATTTTTTTTATTTTTTTTATGTTTACATTGGTGAAACGTTATAAAGGTAGGATGTATTTGATAAAAAATTTCCTGCTCAATCGAGTAGTGTTTGTTTCAATTTTCTACGATCAATAACAAGCTCACGAATGAAGTTTGAAATTGGTATTTATCAAGTAATAACGACTATCTTTAAACTTGCGTATTTTTTTTATTTTTTTTATGTTTACATTGGTGAAACGTTATAAAGGTAGGATGTATTTGATAGAAAATTTCCTGCTCAATCGAGTAGTGTTTGTTTCAACTTTCTACGATCAATAGCAAGCTCACGAATGAAGTTTGAATTTGCTATTTATCAAGGAATAACGACTATCTTTAAACTTGCGTATTTTTTTTTATTTTTTTTATGTTTACATTGGTGAAACGTTATAAAGGTAGGATGTATTTGATAGAAAATTTCCTGCTCAATCGAGTGGTGTTTGTTTCAACTTTCTACGATAAATAGCAAGCTCAAGAATGAAGTTTGAAGTTGGTATTTATCAAAGAATAACGACTATCTTTAAACTTGCGTATTTTTTTGATTTTTTTTATGTTTACATTAGTGAAACGTTATAAAGGTAGGATGTGTTTGATAGAAAATTTCCTGCTCAATCGAGTGGTGTTTGTTTCAACTTTCTACGATCAATAGCAAGCTCACGAATGAAGTTTGAAATTGGTATTTATCAAGGAATAACGACTATCTTTAAACTTGCGTATTTTTTTTATTTTTTTTATGTTTACATTGGTGAAACGTTATAAAGGTAGGATGTATTTGATAGAAAATTTCCTGCTCAATCGAGTGGTGTTTGTTTCAACTTTCTACGATCAATAGCAAGCTCAAGTATGAAGTTTGAATTTGGTATTTATCAAGGAATAACGACTATCTTTAAACTTGCGTATTTTTTTTATTTTTGTTATGTTTACATTAGTGAAACGTTATAAAGGTAATATGTATTTAATAGAAAATTTCCTGCTCAATCGTGTGGTGTTTGTTTCAACTTTCTACGATCAATGAATGAAGTTTGAAGTTGGTATTTATCAAAGAATAACGACTATCTTTAAACTTGCGTATTTTTTTTATTTTTTTTATGTTTACATTGGTGAAACGTTATAAAGGTAGGATGTATTTGATAGAAAATTTCCTGCTCAATCGAGTGGTGTTTGTTTCAACTTTCTACGATAAATAGCAAGCTCAAGAATGAAGTTTGAAATTGGTATTTATCAAGGAATAACGACTATCTTTAAACTTGCGTATTTTTTTTATTTTTTTTATGTTTACATTGGTGAAACGTTATAAAGGTAGGATGTATTTGATAGAAAATTTCCTGCTTAATCGAGTGGTGTTTGTTTCAACTTTCTACGATAAATAGCAAGCTCAAGAATGAAGTTTGAAGTTGGTATTTATCAAAGAATAACGACTATCTTTAAACTTGCGTATTTTTTTGATTTTTTTTATGTTTACATTAGTGAAACGTTATAAAGGTAGGATGTGTTTGATAGAAAATTTCCTGCTCAATCGAGTGGTGTTTGTTTCAACTTTCTACGATCAATAGCAAGCTCACGAATGAAGTTTGAAATTGGTATTTATCAAGGAATAACGACTATCTTTAAACTTGCGTATTTTTTTTATTTTTTTTATGTTTACATTGGTGAAACGTTATAAAGGTAGGATGTATTTGATAGAAAATTTCCTGCTCAATCGAGTGGTGTTTGTTTCAACTTTCTACGATCAATAGCAAGCTCAAGTATGAAGTTTGAATTTGGTATTTATCAAGGAATAACGACTATCTTTAAACTTGCGTATTTTTTTTATTTTTGTTATGTTTACATTAGTGAAACGTTATAAAGGTAATATGTATTTAATAGAAAATTTCCTGCTCAATCGTGTGGTGTTTGTTTCAACTTTCTACGATCAATGAATGAAGTTTGAAGTTGGTATTTATCAAAGAATAACGACTATCTTTAAACTTGCGTATTTTTTTGATTTTTTTTATGTTTACATTAGTGAAACGTTATAAAGGTAGGATGTGTTTGATAGAAAATTTCCTGCTCAATCGAGTGGTGTTTGTTTCAACTTTCTGCGATAAATAGCAAGTTCAAGAATGAAGTTTGAAATTGGTATTTATCAAGGAATAACGACTATCTTTAAACTTGCGTATTTTTTTTATTTTTTTTATGTTTACATTAGTGAAACGTTATAAAGGTAAGATGTATATGATAGAAAATTTCCTGCTCAATCTAGTGGTGATTGTTTCAACTTTCTACGATAAATAGAAAGCTCAAGAATGAAGTTTGAAATTGGTATTTATCAAGGAATAACGACTATCTTTAAACTTGCGTATTTTTTTTATTTTTGTTATGTTTACTTTGGTGAAACGTTATAAAGGTAGGATGTATTTGATAGAAAATTTCCTGCTCAATCGAGTGGTGTTTGTTTCAACTTTCTACGATCAATAGCAAGCTCACGAATGAAGTTTGAAGTTGGTATTTATCAAGGAATAACAACTACCTTTAAACTTGCGTATTTTTTTTATTTTTTTTATGTTTACATTGGTGAAACGTTATAAAGGTCGGATGTATTTGATAGAAAATTTCCTGCTCAATCGAGTGGTGTTTGTTTCAACTTTTTACGATAAATAGCAAGTTCAAGAATAAAGTTTGAAATTGGTATTTATCAAGGAATAACGACTATCTTTAAACTTGCGTATTTTTTTTATTTTTTTTTATGTTTACATTGGTGAAACGTTATAAAGGTAGGATGTATTTGATAGAAAATTTCCTGCTCAATCGAGTGGTGTTTGTTTCAACTTTAATAACGACTATCTTTAAACTTGCGTATTTTTTTTATTTTTTTTTATGTTTACATTGGTGAAACGTTATAAAGGTAGGATGTATTTGATAGAAAATTTCCTGCTCAATCGAGTGGTGTTTGCTTCAACTTTCTACGGTCAATAGCAAGCTCACGAATGAAGTTTGAAGTTGGTATTTATCAAGGAATAACGACTACCTTTAAACTTGCGTATTTTTTTTATTTTTTTTATGTTTACATTGGTGAAACGTTATAAAGGTCGGATGTATTTGATAGAAAATTTCCTGCTCAATCAAGTGGTGTTTGTTTCAACTTTCTACGATAAATAGCAAGCTCAAGAATGAAGTTTGAAATTGGTATTTATCAAGGAATAACGACTATCTATAAACTTGCGTATTTTTTTTTTTTTTGTTATGTTCACATTGGTGACACGTTATAAAGGTAGGATGTGTTTGATAGAAAATTTCCTGCTCAATCGAGTGGTGTTTGTTTCAACTTTCTACGATCAACAGCAAGCTCACGAATGAAGTTTGAAATTGGTATTTATCAAAGAATAACGACTATCTTTAAACTTGCGTATTTTTTTGATTTTTTTATGTTTACATTAGTGAAACGTTATAAAGGTAGGATGTGTTTAATAGAAAATTTCCTGCTCAATCGAGTGGTGTTTGTTTCAACTTTCTACGATAAACAGCAAGCTCAAGAATGAAGTTTGAAATTGGTATTTATCAAGGAATAACGACTATCTTTAAACTTGCGTATTTTTTTTATTTTTTTTATGTTTACATTGATGAAACGTTATAAAGATAGGATGTATTTGATAGAAAATTTCCTGCTCAATCGAGTAGTGTTTGTTTCAACTTTCTACGATCAATAGCAAGCTCACGAATGAAGTTTGAAATTGGTATTTATCAAGGAATAACGACTATCTTTAAACTTGCGTATTTTTTTTATTTTTTTTATGTTTACATTGGTGAAACGTTATAAAGGTAGGATGTATTTGATAGAACATTTCCTGCTCAATCTAGTGGTGATTGTTTCAACTTTCTACGATAAATAGCAAGCTCAAAAATGAAGTTTGAAATTGGTATTTATCAAGGAATAACGACTATCTTTAAACTTGCGTATTTTTTTTATTTTTGTTATGTTTACTTTGGTGAAACGTTATAAAGGTAGGATGTATTTGATAGAAAATTTCCTGCTCAATCGAGTGGTGTTTGTTTCAACTTTCTACGATCAATAGCAAGCTCACGAATGAAGTTTGAAGTTGGTATTTATCAAGGAATAACAACTACCTTTAAACTTGCGTATTTTTTTTATTTTTTTTATGTTTACATTGGTGAAACGTTATAAAGGTCGGATGTATTTGATAGAAAATTTCCTGCTCAATCGAGTGGTGTTTGTTTCAACTTTTTACGATAAATAGCAAGTTCAAGAATAAAGTTTGAAATTGGTATTTATCAAGGAATAACGACTATCTTTAAACTTGCGTATTTTTTTTATTTTTTTTTATGTTTACATTGGTGAAACGTTATAAAGGTAGGATGTATTTGATAGAAAATTTCCTGCTCAATCGAGTGGTGTTTGTTTCAACTTTAATAACGACTATCTTTAAACTTGCGTATTTTTTTTATTTTTTTTTATGTTTACATTGGTGAAACGTTATAAAGGTAGGATGTATTTGATAGAAAATTTCCTGCTCAATCGAGTGGTGTTTGCTTCAACTTTCTACGATCAATAGCAAGCTCACGAATGAAGTTTGAAGTTGGTATTTATCAAGGAATAACGACTACCTTTAAACTTGCGTATTTTTTTTATTTTTTTTATGTTTACATTGGTGAAACGTTATAATGGTCGGATGTATTTGATAGAAAATTTCCTGCTCAATCAAGTGGTGTTTGTTTCAACTTTCTACGATAAATAGCAAGCTCAAGAATGAAGTTTGAAATTGGTATTTATCAAGGAATAACGACTATCTATAAACTTGCGTATTTTTTTTTTTTTGTTATGTTCACATTGGTGACACGTTATAAAGGTAGGATGTGTTTGATAGAAAATTTCCTGCTCAATCGAGTGGTGTTTGTTTCAACTTTCTACGATCAACAGCAAGCTCACGAATGAAGTTTAAAATTGGTATTTATGAAGGAATAACGACTATCTTTAAACTTGCGTATTTTTTTTATTTTTTTTATGTTTACATTGGTGAAACGTTATAAAGGTAGGATGTATTTGATAGAAAATTTCCTGCTCAATCGAGTGGTGTTTGTTTCAACTTTCTACGATAAATAGCAAGCTCAAGAATGAAGTTTGAAATTGGTATTTATCAAGGAATAACGACTATCTTTAAACTTGCGTATTTTTTTTATGTTTACATTGATGAAACGTTATAAAGATAGGATGTATTTGATAGAAAATTTCCTGCTCAATCGAGTGGTGTTTGTTTCAACTTTCTACGATAAATAGCAAGCTCAAGAATGAAGTTTGAAATTGGTATTTATCAAGGAATAACGACTATCTTTAAACTTGCGTATTTTTTTTATTTTTTTTATGTTTACATTGATGAAACGTTATAAAGGTAGGATGTATTTGATAGAAAATTTCCTGCTCAATCGAGTAGTGTTTGTTTCAACTTTCTACGATCAATAGCAAGCTCACGAATGAAGTTTGAAATTGGTATTTATCAAGTAATAACGACTATCTTTAAACTTGCGTATTTTTTTTATTTTTTTTATGTTTACATTGGTGAAACGTTATAAAGGTAGGATGTATTTGATAGAAAATTTCCTGCTCAATCGAGTAGTGTTTGTTTCAACTTTCTACGATCAATAGCAAGCTCACGAATGAAGTTTGAAATTGGTATTTATCAAGTAATAACGACTATCTCTAAACTTGCGTATTTTTTTTATTTTTTTTATGTTTACATTGGTGAAACGTTATAAAGGTAGGATGTATTTGATAGAAAATTTCCTGCTCAATCGAGTGGTGTTTGTTTCAACTTTCTACGATAAATAGCAAGCTCAAGAATGAAGTTTGAAATTGGTATTTATCAAGGAATAACGACTATCTTTAAACTTGCGTATTTTTTTTATTTTTTTTATGTTTACATTGATAAAACGTTATAAAGATAGGATGTATTTGATAGAAAATTTCCTGCTCAATCGAGCAGTGTTTGTTTCAACTTTCTACGATCAATAGCAAGCTCACGAATGAAGTTTGAAATTGGTATTTATCAAGTAATAACGACTATCTTTAAACTTGCGTATTTTTTTTATTTTTTTTATGTTTACATTGGTGAAACGTTATAAAGGTAGGATGTATTTGATAGAAACTTTCCTGCTCAATCGAGTAGTGTTTGTTTCAACTTTCTACGATAAATAGCAAGCTCAAGAATGAAGTTTGAAATTGGTATTTATCAAGGAATAACGACTATCTTTAAACTTGCGTATTTTTTTTATTTTTTTTATGTTTACATTGGTGAAACGTTATAAAGGTAGGATGTATTTGATAGAAAATTTCCTGCTCAATCGAGTGGTGTTTGTTTCAACTTTCTACGATCAATAGCAAGCTAACGAATGAAGTTTGAAGTTGGTATTTATCAAGGAATAACGACTACGTTTAAACTTGCGTATTTTTTTTATTTTTTTTTATGTTTACATTGGTGAAACGTTATAAAGGTAGGATGTATTTGATAGAAAATTTCCTGCTCAATCGAGTGGTGTTTGTTTCAACTTTCTACGATCAATAGCAAGCTCACGAATGAAGTTTGAAGTTGGTATTTATCAAGGAATAACGACTACCTTTAAACTTGCGTATTTTTTTTATTTTTTTTATGTTTACATTGGTGAAACGTTATAAAGGTCGGATGTATTTGATAGAAAATTTCCTGCTCAATCGAGTGGTGTTTGTTTCAACTTTCTACGATAAATAGCAAGCTCAAGAATGAAGTTTGAAGTTGGTATTTATCAAGGAATAACGACTATCTATAAACTTGCGTATTTTTTTGATTTTTTTATGTTTACATTAGTGAAACGTTATAAAGGTAGGATGTGTTTAATAGAAAATTTCCTGCTCAATCGAGTGGTGTTTGATTCAACTTTCTACGATAAACAGCAAGCTCAAGAATGAAGTTTGAAATTGGTATTTATCAAGGAATAACGACTATCTTTAAACTTGCGTATTTTTTTTATTTTTTTTATGTTTACATTGATGAAACGTTATAAAGATAGGATGTATTTGATAGAAAATTTTCTGCTCAATCGAGTAGTGTTTGTTTCAACTTTCTACGATCAATAGCAAGCTCACGAATGAAGTTTGAAATTGGTATTTATCAAGGAATAACGACTATCTTTAAACTTGCGTATTTTTTTATTTTTTTTATGTTTACATTGGTGAAACGTTATAAAGGTAGGATGTATTTGATAGAAAATTTCCTGCTCAATCGAGTGGTGTTTGTTTCAACTTTCTACGATAAATAGCAAGCTCAAGAATGAAGTTTGAAATTGGTATTTATCAAGGAATAACGACTATCTTTAAACTTGCGTATTTTTTTTATTTTTTTTATGTTTACATTGATAAAACGTTATAAAGATAGGATGTATTTGATAGAAAATTTCCTGCTCAATCGAGTAGTGTTTGTTTCAACTTTCTACGATCAATAGCAAGCTCACGAATGAAGTTTGAAATTGGTATTTATCAAGTAATAACGACTATCTTTAAACTTGCGTATTTTTTTTATTTTTTTTATGTTTACATTGGTGAAACGTTATAAAGGTAGGATGTATTTGATAGAAACTTTCCTGCTCAATCGAGTAGTGTTTGTTTCAACTTTCTACGATAAATAGCAAGCTCAAGAATGAAGTTTGAAATTGGTATTTATCAAGGAATAACGACTATCTTTAAACTTGCGTATTTTTTTTATTTTTTTTATGTTTACATTGGTGAAACGTTATAAAGGTAGGATGTATTTGATAGAAAATTTCCTGCTCAATCGAGTGGTGTTTGTTTCAACTTTCTACGATCAATAGCAAGCTAACGAATGAAGTTTGAAGTTGGTATTTATCAAGGAATAACGACTACGTTTAAACTTGCGTATTTTTTTTATTTTTTTTTATGTTTACATTGGTGAAACGTTATAAAGGTAGGATGTATTTGATAGAAAATTTCCTGCTCAATCGAGTGGTGTTTGTTTCAACTTTCTACGATAAATAGCAAGCTCAAGAATGAAGTTTGAAGTTGGTATTTATCAAGGAATAACGACTATCTTTAAACTTGCGTATTTTTTTTATTTTTTTTATGTTTACATTGATAAAACGTTATAAAGATAGGATGTATTTGATAGAAAATTTCCTGCTCAATCGAGTAGTGTTTGTTTCAACTTTCTACGATCAATAGCAAGCTCACGAATGAAGTTTGAAATTGGTATTTATCAAGTAATAACGACTATCTTTAAACTTGCGTATTTTTTTTATTTTTTTTATGTTTACATTGGTGAAACGTTATAAAGGTAGGATGTATTTGATAGAAAATTTCCTGCTCAATCGAGTGGTGTTTGTTTCAACTTTCTACGATAAATAGCAAGCTCAAGAATGAAGTTTGAAATTGGTATTTATCAAGGAATAACGACTATCTTTAAACTTGCGTATTTTTTTTATTTTTTTTATGTTTACATTGATAAAACGTTATAAAGATAGGATGTATTTGATAGAAAATTTCCTGCTCAATCGAGTAGTGTTTGTTTCAACTTTCTACGATCAATAGCAAGCTCACGAATGAAGTTTGAAATTGGTATTTATCAAGTAATAACGACTATCTTTAAACTTGCGTATTTTTTTTATTTTTTTTATGTTTACATTGGTGAAACGTTATAAAGGTAGGATGTATTTGATAGAAACTTTCCTGCTCAATCGAGTAGTGTTTGTTTTAACTTTCTACGATCAATAGCAAGCTCACGAATGAAGTTTGAAATTGGTATTTATCAAGGAATAACGACTATCTTTAAACTTGCGTATTTTTTTATTTTTTTTATGTTTACATTGGTGAAACGTTATAAAGGTAGGATGTATTTGATAGAAAATTTCCTGCTCAATCGAGTGGTGTTTGTTTCAACTTTCTACGATAAATAGCAAGCTCAAGAATGAAGTTTGAAATTGGTATTTATCAAGGAATAACGACTATCTTTAAACTTGCGTATTTTTTTTATTTTTTTTATGTTTACATTGATAAAACGTTATAAAGATAGGATGTATTTGATAGAAAATTTCCTGCTCAATCGAGTAGTGTTTGTTTCAACTTTCTACGATCAATAGCAAGCTCACGAATGAAGTTTGAAATTGGTATTTATCAAGTAATAACGACTATCTTTAAACTTGCGTATTTTTTTTATTTTTTTTATGTTTACATTGGTGAAACGTTATAAAGGTAGGATGTATTTGATAGAAACTTTCCTGCTCAATCGAGTAGTGTTTGTTTCAACTTTCTACGATAAATAGCAAGCTCAAGAATGAAGTTTGAAATTGGTATTTATCAAGGAATAACGACTATCTTTAAACTTGCGTATTTTTTTTATTTTTTTTATGTTTACATTGGTGAAACGTTATAAAGGTAGGATGTATTTGATAGAAAATTTCCTGCTCAATCGAGTGGTGTTTGTTTCAACTTTCTACGATCAATAGCAAGCTAACGAATGAAGTTTGAAGTTGGTATTTATCAAGGAATAACGACTACGTTTAAACTTGCGTATTTTTTTTATTTTTTTTTATGTTTACATTGGTGAAACGTTATAAAGGTAGGATGTATTTGATAGAAAATTTCCTGCTCAATCGAGTGGTGTTTGTTTCAACTTTCTACGATAAATAGCAAGCTCAAGAATGAAGTTTGAAGTTGGTATTTATCAAGGAATAACGACTATCTTTAAACTTGCGTATTTTTTTTATTTTTTTTATGTTTACATTGATAAAACGTTATAAAGATAGGATGTATTTGATAGAAAATTTCCTGCTCAATCGAGTAGTGTTTGTTTCAACTTTCTACGATCAATAGCAAGCTCACGAATGAAGTTTGAAATTGGTATTTATCAAGTAATAACGACTATCTTTAAACTTGCGTATTTTTTTTATTTTTTTTATGTTTACATTGGTGAAACGTTATAAAGGTAGGATGTATTTGATAGAAAATTTCCTGCTCATCCGAGTAGTGTTTGTTTCAACTTTCTACGATCAATAGCAAGCTCACGAATGAAGTTTGAAATTGGTATTTATCAAGGAATAACGACTATCTTTAAACTTGCGTATTTTTTTATTTTTTTTATATTTACATTGGTGAAACGTTATAAAAGTAGGATGTATTTGATAGAAAATTTCCTGCTCAATCGAGTAGTGTTTGTTTCAACTTTCTACAATAAATAGCAAGCTCAAGAATGAAGTTTGAAATTGGTATTTATCAAGGAATAACGACTATCTTTAAACTTGCGTATTTTTTTTATTTTTTTTATGTTTACATTGGTGAAACGTTATAAAGGTAGGATGTATTTGATAGAAAATTTCCTGCTCAATCGAGTGGTGTTTGTTTCAACTTTCTACGATCAATAGCAAGCTAACGAATGAAGTTTGAAGTTGGTATTTATCAAGGAATAACGACTACGTTTAAACTTGCGTATTTTTTTTATTTTTTTTTATGTTTACATTGGTGAAACGTTATAAAGGTAGGATGTATTTGATAGAAAATTTCCTGCTCAATCGAGTGGTGTTTGTTTCAACTTTCTACGATAAATAGCAAGCTCAAGAATGAAGTTTGAAATTGGTATTTATCAAGGAATAACGACTACCTTTAAACTTGCGTATTTTTTTTATTTTTTTTATGTTTACATTAGTGAAACGTTATAAAGGTCGGATGTATTTGATAGAAAATTTCCTGCTCAATCGAGTGGTGTTTGTTTCAACTTTCTACGATAAACAGCAAGCTCAAGAATGAAGTTTGAAATTGGTATTTATCAAGGAATAACGACTATCTTTAAACTTGCGTATTTTTTTTATTTTTTTTATGTTTACATTGATGAAACGTTATAAAGATAGGTTGTATTTGATAGAAAATTTCCTGCTCAATCGAGTAGTGTTTGTTTCAACTTTCTACGATCAATAGCAAGCTCACGAATGAAGTTTGAAATTGGTATTTATCAAGGAATAACGACTATCTTTAAACTTGCGTATTTTTTTATTTTTTTTATGTTTACATTGGTGAAACGTTATAAAGGTAGGATGTATTTGATAGAATATTTCCTGCTCAATCTAGTGGTGATTGTTTCAACTTTCTACGATAAATAGCAAGCTCAAAAATGAAGTTTGAAATTGGTATTTATCAAGGAATAACGACTATCTTTAAACTTGCGTATTTTTTTTATTTTTTTTATATTTACATTGGTGAAACGTTATAAAGGTAGGATGTATTTGATAGAAAATTTCCTGCTCAATCGAGTGGTGTTTGTTTCAACTTTCTACGATAAATAGCAAGCTCAAGAATGAAGTTTGAAATTGGTATTTATCAAGGAATAACGACTATCTTTAAACTTGCGTATTTTTTTTATTTTTTTTTATGTTTACATTGATGAAACGTTATAAAGATAGAATGTATTTGATAGAAAATTTCCTGCTCAATCGAGTAGTGTTTGTTTCAACTTTCTACGATCAATAGCAAGCTCACGAATGAAGTTTGAAATTGGTATTTATTAAGTAATAACGACTATCTTTAAACTTGCGTATTTTTTTTATTTTTTTTATGTTTATATTGGTGAAACGTTATAAAGGTAGAATGTATTTGATAGAAAATTTCCTGCTCAATCGAGTAGTGTTTGTTTCAACTTTCTACGATCAATAGCAAGCTCACGAATGAAGTTTGAAATTGGTATTTATCAAGGAATAACGACTATCTTTAAACTTGCGTATTTTTTTTATTTTTTTTTATGTTTACATTGATGAAACGTTATAAAGATAGAATGTATTTGATAGAAAATTTCCTGCTCAATCGAGTAGTGTTTGTTTCAACTTTCTACGATCAATAGCAAGCTCACGAATGAAGTTTGAAATTGGTATTTATCAAGTAATAACGACTATCTTTAAACTTGCGTATTTTTTTTATTTTTTTTATGTTTATATTGGTGAAACGTTATAAAGGTAGAATGTATTTGATAGAAAATTTCCTGCTCAATCGAGTAGTGTTTGTTTCAACTTTCTACGATCAATAGCAAGCTAACGAATGAAGTTTGAAGTTGGTATTTATCAAGGAATAACGACTACGTTTAAACTTGCGTATTTTTTTTATTTTTTTTTATGTTTACATTGGTGAAACGTTATAAAGGTAGGATGTATTTGATAGAAAATTTCCTGCTCAATCGAGTGGTGTTTGTTTCAACTTTCTACGATAAATAGCAAGCTCAAGAATGAAGTTTGAAGTTGGTATTTATCAAGGAATAACGACTATCTTTAAACTTGCGTATTTTTTTTATTTTTTTTATGTTTACATTGATAAAACGTTATAAAGATAGGATGTATGTGATAGAAAATTTCCTGCTCAATCGAGTAGTGTTTGTTTCAACTTTCTACGATCAATAGCAAGCTCACGAATGAAGTTTGAAATTGGTATTTATCAAGTAATAACGACTATCTTTAAACTTGCGTATTTTTTTTATTTTTTTTATGTTTACATTGGTGAAACGTTATAAAGGTAGGATGTATTTGATAGAAAATTTCCTGCTCATCCGAGTAGTGTTTGTTTCAACTTTCTACGATCAATAGCAAGCTCACGAATGAAGTTTGAAATTGGTATTTATCAAGGAATAACGACTATCTTTAAACTTGCGTATTTTTTTATTTTTTTTATATTTACATTGGTGAAACGTTATAAAAGTAGGATGTATTTGATAGAAAATTTCCTGCTCAATCGAGTAGTGTTTGTTTCAACTTTCTACAATAAATAGCAAGCTCAAGAATGAAGTTTGAAATTGGTATTTATCAAGGAATAACGACTATCTTTAAACTTGCGTATTTTTTTTATTTTTTTTATGTTTACATTGGTGAAACGTTATAAAGGTAGGATGTATTTGATAGAAAATTTCCTGCTCAATCGAGTGGTGTTTGTTTCAACTTTCTACGATCAATAGCAAGCTAACGAATGAAGTTTGAAGTTGGTATTTATCAAGGAATAACGACTACGTTTAAACTTGCGTATTTTTTTTATTTTTTTTTATGTTTACATTGGTGAAACGTTATAAAGGTAGGATGTATTTGATAGAAAATTTCCTGCTCAATCGAGTGGTGTTTGTTTCAACTTTCTACGATAAATAGCAAGCTCAAGAATGAAGTTTGAAATTGGTATTTATCAAGGAATAACGACTACCTTTAAACTTGCGTATTTTTTTTATTTTTTTTATGTTTACATTAGTGAAACGTTATAAAGGTCGGATGTATTTGATAGAAAATTTCCTGCTCAATCGAGTGGTGTTTGTTTCAACTTTCTACGATAAACAGCAAGCTCAAGAATGAAGTTTGAAATTGGTATTTATCAAGGAATAACGACTATCTTTAAACTTGCGTATTTTTTTTATTTTTTTTATGTTTACATTGATGAAACGTTATAAAGATAGGTTGTATTTGATAGAAAATTTCCTGCTCAATCGAGTAGTGTTTGTTTCAACTTTCTACGATCAATAGCAAGCTCACGAATGAAGTTTGAAATTGGTATTTATCAAGGAATAACGACTATCTTTAAACTTGCGTATTTTTTTATTTTTTTTATGTTTACATTGGTGAAACGTTATAAAGGTAGGATGTATTTGATAGAATATTTCCTGCTCAATCTAGTGGTGATTGTTTCAACTTTCTACGATAAATAGCAAGCTCAAAAATGAAGTTTGAAATTGGTATTTATCAAGGAATAACGACTATCTTTAAACTTGCGTATTTTTTTTATTTTTTTTATATTTACATTGGTGAAACGTTATAAAGGTAGGATGTATTTGATAGAAAATTTCCTGCTCAATCGAGTGGTGTTTGTTTCAACTTTCTACGATAAATAGCAAGCTCAAGAATGAAGTTTGAAATTGGTATTTATCAAGGAATAACGACTATCTTTAAACTTGCGTATTTTTTTTATTTTTTTTTATGTTTACATTGATGAAACGTTATAAAGATAGAATGCATTTGATAGAAAATTTCCTGCTCAATCGAGTAGTGTTTGTTTCAACTTTCTACGATCAATAGCAAGCTCACGAATGAAGTTTGAAATTGGTATTTATCAAGTAATAACGACTATCTTTAAACTTGCGTATTTTTTTTATTTTTTTTATGTTTATATTGGTGAAACGTTATAAAGGTAGAATGTATTTGATAGAAAATTTCCTGCTCAATCGAGTAGTGTTTGTTTCAACTTTCTACGATCAATAGCAAGCTCACGAATGAAGTTTGAAATTGGTATTTATCAAGTAATAACGACTATCTTTAAACTTGCGTATTTTTTTTATTTTTTTTATGTTTACATTGGTGAAACGTTATAAAGGTGGATGTATTTGATAGAAAATTTCCTGCTCAATCGAGTGGTGTTTGTTTCAACTTTCTACGATAAATAGCAAGCTCAAAAATGAAGTTTGAAATTGGTATTTATCAAGGAATAACGACTATCTTTAAACTTGCGTATTTTTTTTATTTTTTTTATGTTTACATTGGTGAAACGTTATAAAGGTAGGATGTATTTGATAGAAAATTTCCTGCTCAATCGAGTGGTGTTTGTTTCAACTTTCTACGATCAATAGCAAGCTAACGAATGAAGTTTGAAGTTGGTATTTATCAAGGAATAACGACTACGTTTAAACTTGCGTATTTTTTTTATTTTTTTTTATGTTTACATTGGTGAAACGTTATAAAGGTAGGATGTATTTGATAGAAAATTTCCTGCTCAATCGAGTGGTGTTTGTTTCAACTTTCTACGATAAATAGCAAGCTCAAGAATGAAGTTTGAAATTGGTATTTATCAAGGAATAACGACTACCTTTAAACTTGCGTATTTTTTTTATTTTTTTTATGTTTACATTAGTGAAACGTTATAAAGGTCGGATGTATTTGATAGAAAATTTCCTGCTCAATCGAGTGGTGTTTGTTTCAACTTTCTACGATAAACAGCAAGCTCAAGAATGAAGTTTGAAATTGGTATTTATCAAGGAATAACGACTATCTTTAAACTTGCGTATTTTTTTTATTTTTTTTATGTTTACATTGATGAAACGTTATAAAGATAGGTTGTATTTGATAGAAAATTTCCTGCTCAATCGAGTAGTGTTTGTTTCAACTTTCTACGATCAATAGCAAGCTCACGAATGAAGTTTGAAATTGGTATTTATCAAGGAATAACGACTATCTTTAAACTTGCGTATTTTTTTATTTTTTTTATGTTTACATTGGTGAAACGTTATAAAGGTAGGATGTATTTGATAGAATATTTCCTGCTCAATCTAGTGGTGATTGTTTCAACTTTCTACGATAAATAGCAAGCTCAAAAATGAAGTTTGAAATTGGTATTTATCAAGGAATAACGACTATCTTTAAACTTGCGTATTTTTTTTATTTTTTTTATATTTACATTGGTGAAACGTTATAAAGGTAGGATGTATTTGATAGAAAATTTCCTGCTCAATCGAGTGGTGTTTGTTTCAACTTTCTACGATAAATAGCAAGCTCAAGAATGAAGTTTGAAATTGGTATTTATCAAGGAATAACGACTATCTTTAAACTTGCGTATTTTTTTTATTTTTTTTTATGTTTACATTGATGAAACGTTATAAAGATAGAATGTATTTGATAGAAAATTTCCTGCTCAATCGAGTAGTGTTTGTTTCAACTTTCTACGATCAATAGCAAGCTCACGAATGAAGTTTGAAATTGGTATTTATCAAGTAATAACGACTATCTTTAAACTTGCGTATTTTTTTTATTTTTTTTATGTTTATATTGGTGAAACGTTATAAAGGTAGAATGTATTTGATAGAAAATTTCCTGCTCAATCGAGTAGTGTTTGTTTCAACTTTCTACGATCAATAGCAAGCTCACGAATGAAGTTTGAAATTGGTATTTATCAAGTAATAACGACTATCTTTAAACTTGCGTATTTTTTTTATTTTTTTTATGTTTACATTGGTGAAACGTTATAAAGGTGGATGTATTTGATAGAAAATTTCCTGCTCAATCGAGTGGTGTTTGTTTCAACTTTCTACGATAAATAGCAAGCTCAAAAATGAAGTTTGAAATTGGTATTTATCAAGGAATAACGACTATCTTTAAACTTGCGTATTTTTTTTTATTTTTTTTATGTTTACATTGATAAAACGTTATAAAGATAGGATGTATTTGATAGAAAATTTCCTGCTCAATCGAGTAGTGTTTGTTTCAACTTTCTACGATCAATAGCAAGCTCACGAATGAAGTTTGAAGTTGGTATTTATCAAGTAATAACGACTATCTTTAAACTTGCGTATTTTTTTTTATTTTTTTTATGTTTACATTGGTGAAACGTTATAAAGGTAGGATGTATTTGATAGAAAATTTCCTGCTCATCCGAGTAGTGTTTGTTTCAACTTTCTACGATCAATAGCAAGCTCACGAATGAAGTTTGAAATTGGTATTTATCAAGGAATAACGACTATCTTTAAACTTGCGTATTTTTTTTATTTTTTTTATATTTACATTGGTGAAACGTTATAAAAGTAGGATGTATTTGATAGAAAATTTCCTGCTCAATCGAGTGGTGTTTGTTTCAACTTTCTACGATAAATAGCAAGCTCAAGAATGAAGTTTGAAATTGGTATTTATCAAGGAATAACGACTATCTTTAAACTTGCGTATTTTTTTTATTTTTTTTATGTTTACATTGGTGAAACGTTATAAAGGTAGGATGTATTTGATAGAAAATTTCCTGCTCAATCGAGTGGTGTTTGTTTCAACTTTCTACGATCAATAGCAAGCTAACGAATGAAGTTTGAAATTGGTATTTATCAAAGAATAACGACTATCTTTAAACTTGCGTATTTGTTTGATTTTTTTTATGTTTACATTAGTGAAACGTTATAAAGGTAGGATGTGTTTGATAGAAAATTTCCTGCTCAATCGAGTGGTGTTTGTTTCAACTTTCTACGATAAACAGCAATCTCAAGAATGAAGTTTGAAATTGGTATTTATCAAGGAATAACGACTATATTTAAACTTGCGTATTTTTTTTATTTTTTTTATGTTTGCATTGATGAAACGTTATAAGGGTAGGATGTATTTAATAGAAAATTTCCTGCTCAATCAAGTAGTGTTTGTTTCAACTTTCTACGATCAATAGCAAGCTCACGAATGAAGTTTGAAATTGGTATTTATCAAGGAATAACGACTATCTTTAAACTTGCGTATTTTTTTTATTTTTTTTATGTTTACATTGATGAAACGTTATAAAGATAGGATGTATTTAATAGAAAATTTCCTGCTCAATCGAGTAGTGTTTGTTTCAACTTTCTACAATCAATAGCAAGCTCACGAATGAAGTTTGAAATTGGTATTTATCAAGTAATAACGACTATTTTTAACTTGCGTATTTTTTTAATTTTTTTTATGTTTACATTGGTGAAACGTTATAAAGGTAGGATGTATTTAATAGAAAATTTCCTGCTCAATCGAGTGGTGTTTGTTTCAACTTTCTACGATAAATAGCAAGCTCAAGAATAAAGTTTGAAATTGGTATTTATCAAGGAATAACGACTATCTTTAAACTTGCGTATTTTTTTTATTTTTTTTATGTTTACATTGATGAAACGTTATAAAGATAGGATGTATTTGATAGAAAATTTCCTGCTTAATCGAGTAGTGTTTGTTTCAACTTTCTACGATCAATAGCAAGCTCACGAATGAAGTTTGAAATTGGTATTTATCAAGTAATAACGACTATCTTTAAACTTGCGTATTTTTTTTATTTTTTTTATATTTACATTAGTGGAACGTTATAAAGGTAGGTTGTATTTAATAGAAAATTTCCTGCTCAATCGAGTGGTGTTTGTTTCAACTTTCTACGATCAATAGCAAGCTAACGAATGAAGTTTGAAGTTGGTATTTATCAAAGAATAACGACTATCTTTAAACTTGCGTATTTTTTTGATTTTTTTTATGTTTACATTGGTGAAACGTTATAAAGGTCGGATGTGTTTGATAGAAAATTTCCTGCTCAATCGATTGGTGGTTGTTTCAACTTTCTACGATCAATAGCAAGCTCACGAATGAAGTTTGAAGTTGGTATTTATCAAAGAATAACGACTATCTTTAAACTTGCGTATTTTTTTGATTTTTTTTATGTTTACATTAATGAAACGTTATAAAGGTAGGTTGTGTTTGATAGAAAACTTCCTGCTCAATCGAGTGGTGTTTGTTTCAACTTCCTACGATCAATAGCAAACTCACGAATGAAGTTTGAAATTGGTATTTATCAAAGAATAACGACTATCTTTAAACTTGCGTATTTTTTTGATTTTTTTTATGTTTACATTAGTAAAACGTTATAAAGGTAGGATGTGTTTGATAAAAAATTTCCTGCTCAATCGAGTGGTGTTTGTTTCAACATTCTACGATCAATAGCAAGCTCACGAATGAAGTTTGAAATTGGTATTTATCAAGGAATAACGACTATCTTTAAACTTGCGTATTTTTTTTATTTTTTTTATATTTACATTGGTGAAACGTTATAAAAGTAGGATGTGTTTGATAAAAAATTTCCTGCTCAATCGAGTGGTGTTTGTTTCAACATTCTACGATCAATAGCAAGCTCACGAATGAAGTTTGAAATTGGTATTTATCAAGGAATAACGACTATCTTTAAACTTGCGTATTTTTTTTATTTTTTTTATATTTACATTGGTGAAACGTTATAAAAGTAGGATGTATTTGATAGAAAATTTCCTGCTCAATCGAGTGGTGTTTGTTTCAACTTTCTACGATAAATAGCAAGCTCAAGAATGAAGTTTGAAATTGGTATTTATCAAGGAATAACGACTATCTTTAAACTTGCGTATTTTTTTTATTTTTTTTATGTTTACATTGATGAAACGTTATAAAGATAGGATGTATTTGATAGAAAATTTCCTGCTCAATCGAGTAGTGTTTGTTTCAACTTTCTACGATCAATAGCAAGCTCACGAATGAAGTTTGAAATTGGTATTTATCAAGGAATAACGACTATATTTAAACTTGCGTATTTTTTTTATTTTTTTTATGTTTACATTAGTGAAACGTTATAAAGGTAGGATGTATTTGATAGAACATTTCCTGCTCAATCTAGTGGTGATTGTTTCAACTTTCTACGATAAATAGCAAGCTCAAAAATGAAGTTTGAAATTGGTATTTATCAAGGAATAACGACTATCTTTAAACTTGCGTATTTTTTTTATTTTTGTTATGTTTACTTTGGTGAAACGTTATAAAGGTAGGATGTATTTGATAGAAAATTTCCTGCTCAATCGAGTGGTGTTTGTTTCAACTTTCTACGATCAATAGCAAGCTCACGAATGAAGTTTGAAGTTGGTATTTATCAAGGAATAACAACTACTTTTAAACTTGCGTATTTTTTTTATTTTTTTTATGTTTACATTGGTGAAACGTTATAAAGGTCGGATGTATTTGATAGAAAATTTCCTGCTCAATCGAGTGGTGTTTGTTTCAACTTTTTACGATAAATAGCAAGTTCAAGAATAAAGTTTGAAATTGGTATTTATCAAGGAATAACGACTATCTTTAAACTTGCGTATTTTTTTTATTTTTTTTTATGTTTACATTGGTGAAACGTTATAAAGGTAGGATGTATTTGATAGAAAATTTCCTGCTCAATCGAGTGGTGTTTGTTTCAACTTTAATAACGACTATCTTTAAACTTGCGTATTTTTTTTATTTTTTTTTATGTTTACATTGGTGAAACGTTATAAAGGTAGGATGTATTTGATAGAAAATTTCCTGCTCAATCGAGTGGTGTTTGTTTCAACTTTCTACGATCAATAGCAAGCTCACGAATGAAGTTTGAAGTTGGTATTTATCAAGGAATAACGACTACCTTTAAACTTGCGTATTTTTTTTATTTTTTTTATGTTTACATTGGTGAAACGTTACAAAGGTCGGATGTATTTGATAGAAAATTTCCTGCTCAATCGAGTGGTGTTTGTTTCAACTTTCTACGATAAATAGCAAGCTCAAGTATGAAGTTTGAAATTGGTATTTATCAAGGAATAACGACTATCTATAAACTTGCGTATTTTTTTTATTTTTGTTATGTTCACATTGGTGACACGTTATAAAGGTAGGATGTGTTTGATAGAAAATTTCCTGCTCAATCAAGTGGTGTTTGTTTCAACTTTCTACGATCAATAGCAAGCTCACGAATGAAGTTTGAAATTGGTATTTATCAAAGAATAACGACTATTTTTAAACTTGCGTATTTTTTTGATTTTTTTATGTTTACATTAGTGAAACGTTATAAAGGTAGGATGTGTTTAATAGAAAATTTCCTGCTCAATCGAGTGGTGTTTGTTTCAACTTTCTACGATAAACAGCAAGCTCAAGAATGAAGTTTGAAATTGGTATTTATCAAAGAATAACGACTATCTTTAAACTTGCGTATTTTTTTTATTTTTTTTATGTTTACATTGATGAAACGTTATAAAGATAGGATGTATTTGATAGAAAATTTCCTGCTCAATCGAGTAGTGTTTGTTTCAACTTTCTACGATCAATAGCAAGCTCACGAATGAAGTTTGAAATTGGTATTTATCAAGGAATAACGACTATCTTTAAACTTGCGTATTTTTTTTATTTTTTTTATGTTTACATTGGTGAAACGTTATAAAGGTAGGATGTATTTGATAGAACATTTCCTGCTCAATCTAGTGGTGATTGTTTCAACTTTCTACGATAAATAGCAAGCTCAAAAATGAAGTTTGAAATTGGT
Organism: Tribolium confusum; assembly: GCA_029207805.1. Classification (NCBI taxonomy): domain Eukaryota; kingdom Metazoa; phylum Arthropoda; class Insecta; order Coleoptera; family Tenebrionidae; genus Tribolium; species Tribolium confusum. Next base: position 33,414,618 of record JALGAY010000005.1, read on the forward strand.
ATTTATCAAGGAATAACGACTATCTTTAAACTTGCGTATTTTTTTTATTTTTTTTATGTTTACATTGGTGAAACGTTATAAAGGTAGGATGTATTTGATAGAACATTTCCTGCTCAATCGAGTGGTGTTCGTTTCAACTTTCTACGATAAATAGCAAGCTCAAGAATGAAGTTTGAAATTGGTATTTATCAAGGAATAACAACTATCTTTAAACTTGCGTATTTTTTTTATGTTTACATTGATGAGACGTTATAAAGATAGGATGTATTTGATAGAAAATTTCCTGCTCAATCGAGTAGTGTTTGTTTCAACTTTCTACGATCAATAGCAAGCTCACGAATGAAGTTTGAAATTGGTATTTATCAAGTAATAACGACTATCTTTAAACTTGCGTATTTTTTTTATTTTTTTTATGTTTACATTGGTGAAACGTTATAAAGGTAGGATGTATTTGATAGAAAATTTCCTGCTCAATCGAGTAGTGTTTGTTTCAACTTTCTACGATCAATAGCAAGCTCACGAATGAAGTTTGAAATTGGTATTTATCAAGTAATAACGACTATCTTTAAACTTGCGTATTTTTTTTATTTTTTTTATGTTTACATTGGTGAAACGTTATAAAGGTAGGATGTATTTGATAGAAAATTTCCTGCTCAATCGAGTGGTGTTTGTTTCAACTTTCTACGATAAATAGCAAGCTCAAAAATGAAGTTTGAAATTGGTATTTATCAAGGAATAACGACTATCTTTAAACTTGCGTATTTTTTTTTATTTTTTTTATGTTTACATTGATAAAACGTTATAAAGATAGGATGTATTTGATAGAAAATTTCCTGCTCAATCGAGTAGTGTTTGTTTCAACTTTCTACGATCAATAGCAAGCTCACGAATGAAGTTTGAAATTGGTATTTATCAAGTAATAACGACTATCTTTAAACTTGCGTATTTTTTTTATTTTTTTTATGTTTACATTGGTGAAACGTTATAAAGGTAGGATGTATTTGATAGAAAATTTCCTGCTCATCCGAGTGGTGTTTGTTTCAACTTTCTACGATCAATAGCAAGCTCACGAATGAAGTTTGAAATTGGTATTTATCAAGGAATAACGACTATCTTTAAACTTGCGTATTTTTTTTATTTTTTTTATATTTACATTGGTGAAACGTTATAAAAGTAGGATGTATTTGATAGAACATTTCCTGCTCAATCTAGTGGTGATTGTTTCAACTTTCTACGATAAATAGCAAGCTCAAAAATGAAGTTTGAAATTGGTATTTATCAAGGAATAACGACTATCTTTAAACTTGCGTATTTTTTTTATTTTTTTTATATTTACATTGGTGAAACGTTATAAAGGTAGGATGTATTTGATAGAACATTTCCTGCTCAATCGAGTGGTGTTCGTTTCAACTTTCTACGATAAATAGCAAGCTCAAGAATGAAGTTTGAAATTGGTATTTATCAAGGAATAACAACTATCTTTAAACTTGCGTATTTTTTTTATGTTTACATTGATGAGACGTTATAAAGATAGGATGTATTTGATAGAAAATTTCCTGCTCAATCGAGTAGTGTTTGTTTCAACTTTCTACGATCAATAGCAAGCTCACGAATGAAGTTTGAAATTGGTATTTATCAAGTAATAACGACTATCTTTAAACTTGCGTATTTTTTTTATTTTTTTTATGTTTACATTGGTGAAACGTTATAAAGGTAGGATGTATTTGATAGAAAATTTCCTGCTCAATCGAGTGGTGTTCGTTTCAACTTTCTACGATAAATAGCAAGCTCAAGAATGAAGTTTGAAATTGGTATTTATCAAGGAATAACAACTATCTTTAAACTTGCGTATTTTTTTTATGTTTACATTGATGAGACGTTATAAAGATAGGATGTATTTGATAGAAAATTTCCTGCTCAATCGAGTAGTGTTTGTTTCAACTTTCTACGATCAATAGCAAGCTCACGAATGAAGTTTGAAATTGGTATTTATCAAGTAATAACGACTATCTTTAAACTTGCGTATTTTTTTTATTTTTTTTATGTTTACATTGGTGAAACGTTATAAAGGTAGGATGTATTTGATAGAAAATTTCCTGCTCAATCGAGTAGTGTTTGTTTCAACTTTCTACGATCAATAGCAAGCTCACGAATGAAGTTTGAAATTGGTATTTATCAAGTAATAAGGACTATCTTTAAACTTGCGTATTTTTTTTATTTTTTTTATGTTTACATTGGTGAAACGTTATAAAGGTAGGATGTATTTGATAGAAAATTTCCTGCTCAATCGAGTGGTGTTTGTTTCAACTTTCTACGATAAATAGCAAGCTCAAAAATGAAGTTTGAAATTGGTATTTATCAAGGAATAACGACTATCTTTAAACTTGCGTATTTTTTTTTATTTTTTTTATGTTTACATTGATAAAACGTTATAAAGATAGGATGTATTTGATAGAAAATTTCCTGCTCAATCGAGTAGTGTTTGTTTCAACTTTCTACGATCAATAGCAAGCTCACGAATGAAGTTTGAAATTGGTATTTATCAAGTAATAACGACTATCTTTAAACTTGCGTATTTTTTTTATTTTTTTTATGTTTACATTGGTGAAACGTTATAAAGGTAGGATGTATTTGATAGAAAATTTCCTGCTCATCCGAGTGGTGTTTGTTTCAACTTTCTACGATCAATAGCAAGCTCACGAATGAAGTTTGAAATTGGTATTTATCAAGGAATAACGACTATCTTTAAACTTGCGTATTTTTTTTATTTTTTTTATATTTACATTGGTGAAACGTTATAAAAGTAGGATGTATTTGATAGAAAATTTCCTGCTCAATCGAGTGGTGTTTGTTTCAACTTTCTACGATAAATAGCAAGCTCAAGAATGAAGTTTGAAATTGGTATTTATCAAGGAATAACGACTATCTTTAAACTTGCGTATTTTTTTTATTTTTTTTATGTTTACATTGGTGAAACGTTATAAAGGTAGGATGTATTTGATAGAAAATTTCCTGGTCAATCGAGTGGTGTTTGTTTCAACTTTCTACGATCAATAGCAAGCTAACGAATGAAGTTTGAAATTGGTATTTATCAAAGAATAACGACTATCTTTAAACTTGCGTATTTGTTTGATTTTTTTTATGTTTACATTAGTGAAACGTTATAAAGGTAGGATGTGTTTGATAGAAAATTTCCTGCTCAATCGAGTGGTGTTTGTTTCAACTTTCTACGATAAACAGCAATCTCAAGAATGAAGTTTGAAATTGGTATTTATCAAGGAATAACGACTATCTTTAAACTTGCGTATTTTTTTTTTTTTTTTATGTTTGCATTGATGAAACGTTATAAGGGTAGGATGTATTTAATAGAAAATTTCCTGCTCAATCAAGCAGTGTTTGTTTCAACTTTCTACGATCAATAGCAAGCTCACGAATGAAGTTTGAAATTGGTATTTATCAAGGAATAACGACTATCTTTAAACTTGCGTATTTTTTTTATTTTTTTTATGTTTACATTGATGAAACGTTATAAAGATAGGATGTATTTAATAGAAAATTTCCTGCTCAATCGAGTAGTGTTTGTTTCAACTTTCTACAGTCAATAGCAAGCTCACGAATGAAGTTTGAAATTGGTATTTATCAAGTAATAACGACTATCTTTAAACTTGCGTATTTTTTTAATTTTTTTTATGTTTACATTGGTGAAACGTTATAAAGGTAGGATGTATTTAATAGAAAATTTCCTGCTCAATCGAGTAGTGTTTGTTTCAACTTTCTACGATCAATAGCAAGCTCACGAATGAAGTTTGAAATTGGTATTTATCAAGGAATAACGACTATCTTTAAACTTGCGTATTTTTTTTATTTTTTTTGTGTTTACATTGGTGAAACGTTATAAAGGTAGGATGTATTTGATAGAAAATTTCCTGCTCAATCGAGTGGTGTTTGTTTCAACTTTCTACGATAAATAGCAAGCTCAAGAATAAAGTTTGAAATTGGTATTTATCAAGGAATAACGACTATCTTTAAACTTGCGTATTTTTTTTATTTTTTTTATGTTTACATTGATGAAACGTTATAAAGGTAGGTTGTGTTTGATAGAAAACTTCCTGCTCAATCGAGTGGTGTTTGTTTCAACTTCCTACGATCAATAGCAAACTCACGAATGAAGTTTGAAATTGGTATTTATCAAAGAATAACGACTATCTTTAAACTTGCGTATTTTTTTGATTTTTTTTATGTTTACATTAGTAAAACGTTATAAAGGTAGGATGTGTTTGATAAAAAATTTCCTGCTCAATCGAGTGGTGTTTGTTTCAACATTCTACGATCAATAGCAAGCTCACGAATGAAGTTTGAAGTTGGTATTTATCAAAAAATAACGACTATTTTTAAACTTGCGTATTTTTTTGATTTTTTTTATGTTTACATTGGTGGAACGTTATAAAGGAAGGGTGTATTTGAAAGAAAATTTCCTGCTCAATCGAGTGGTGTTTGTTTCAACTTTCTACGATCAATAGCAAGCTCACGAATGAAGTTTGAAGTTGGTATTTATCAAAAAATAACGACTATCTTTAAACTTGCGTATTTTTTTGATTTTTTTTATGTTTACATTGGTGAAACGTTATAAAGGTAGGATGTGTTTGATAGAAAATTTCCTGCTCAATCGAGTGGTGTTTGTTTCAACTTTCTACGATCAATAGCAAGCTCACGAATGAAGTTTAAAATTGGTATTTATCAAGGAATAACGACTATCTATAAACTTGCGTATTTTTTTTATTTTTGTTATGTTCACATTGGTGAAACGTTATAAAGGTAGGATGTGTTTGATAGAAAATTTCCTGCTCAATCGAGTGGTGTTTGTTTCAACTTTCTACGATCAACAGCAAGCTCAGGAATGAAGTTTGAAATTGGTATTTATCAAAGAATAACGACTATCTTTAAACTTGCGTATTTTTTTGATTTTTTTATGTTTACATTAGTGAAACGTTATAAAGGTAGGATGTGTTTGATAGAAAATTTTCTGCTCAATCGAGTGGTGTTTGTTTCAACTTTCTACGATCAATAGCAAGCTCACGAATGAAGTTTGAAATTGGTATTTATCAAGTAATAACGACTATCTTTAAACTTGCGTATTTTTTTTATTTTTTTTATATTTGCATTGGTGAAACGTTATAAAGGTAGGATGCATTTGATAGAAAATTTCCTGCTCAATCGAGTGGTGTTTGCTTCAACTTTCTACGATAAATAGCAAGCTCAAGAATGAAGTTTGAAATTGGTATTTATCAAGGAATAACGACTATCTTTAAACTTGCGTATTTTTTTTATTTTTTTTATGTTTACATTGATGAAACGTTATAAAGATAGGATGTATTTGATAGAAAATTTCCTGCTCAATCGAGTAGTGTTTGTTTCAACTTTCTACGATCAATAGCAAGCTCACGAATGAAGTTTGAAATTGGTATTTATCAAGGAATAACGACTATTTTAAACTTGCGTATTTTTTTTATTTTTTTTATATTTACATTGGTAAAACGTTATAAAGGTAGGATGTATTTGATAGAAAATTTCCTGCTCAATCGAGTGGTGTTTGTTTCAACTTTCTACGATAAATAGCAAGCTCAAGAATGAAGTTTGAAATTGGTATTTATCAAGGAATAACGACTATCTTTAAACTTGCGTATTTTTTTTATTTTTTTTATGTTTACATTGGTGAAGCGTTATAAAGGTAGGATGTATTTGATAGAAAATTTCCTGCTCAATCGAGTAGTGTTTGTTTCAACTTTCTACGATCAATAGCAAGCTCACGAATGAAGTTTGAAATTGGTATTTATGAAGGAATAACGACTATCTTTAAACTTGCGTATTTTTTTTATTTTTTTTATGTTTACATTGGTGAAACGTTATAAAGGTAGGATGTATTTGATAGAAAATTTCCTGCTCAATCGAGTGGTGTTTGTTTCAACTTTCTACGATAAATAGCAAGCTCAAGAATGAAGTTTGAAATTGGTATTTATCAAGGAATAACGACTATCTTTAAACTTGCGTATTTTTTTTATGTTTACATTGATGAAACGTTATAAAGATAGGATGTATTTGATAGAAAATTTCCTGCTCAATCGAGTGGTGTTTGTTTCAACTTTCTACGATAAATAGCAAGCTCAAGAATGAAGTTTGAAATTGGTATTTATCAAGGAATAACGACTATCTTTAAACTTGCGTATTTTTTTTATTTTTTTTATGTTTACATTGATAAAACGTTATAAAGATAGGATGTATTTGATAGAAAATTTCCTGCTCAATCGAGTAGTGTTTGTTTCAACTTTCTACGATCAATAGCAAGCTCACGAATGAAGTTTGAAATTGGTATTTATCAAGTAATAACGACTATCTTTAAACTTGCGTATTTTTTTTATTTTTTTTATGTTTACATTGGTGAAACGTTATAAAGGTAGTATGTATTTGATAGAAAATTTCCTGCTCATCCGAGTAGTGTTTGTTTCAACTTTCTACGATCAATAGCAAGCTCACGAATGAAGTTTGAAATTGGTATTTATCAAGGAATAACGACTATCTTTAAACTTGCGTATTTTTTTTATTTTTTTTATATTTACATTGGTGAAACGTTATAAAAGTAGGATGTATTTGATAGAAAATTTCCTGCTCAATCGAGTAGTGTTTGTTTCAACTTTCTACGATAAATAGCAAGCTCAAGAATGAAGTTTGAAATTGGTATTTATCAAGGAATAACGACTATCTTTAAACTTGCGTATTTTTTTTATTTTTTTTATATTTACATTGGTGAAACGTTATAAAGGTAGGATGTATTTGATAGAAAATTTCCTGCTCAATCGAGTGGTGTTTGTTTCAACTTTCTACGATCAATAGCAAGCTAACGAATGAAGTTTGAAGTTGGTATTTATCAAGGAATAACGACTACCTTTAAACTTGCGTATTTTTTTTATTTTTTTTTGTGTTTACATTGGTGAAACGTTATAAAGGTAGGATGTATTTGATAGAAAATTTCCTGCTCAATCGAGTGGTGTTTGTTTCAACTTTCTACGATCAATAGCAAGCTCACGAATGAAGTTTGAAGTTGGTATTTATCAAGGAATAACGACTACCTTTAAACTTGCGTATTTTTTTTATTTTTTTTATGTTTACATTGGTGAAACGTTATAAAGGTCAGATGTATTTGATAGAAAATTTCCTGCTCAATCGAGTGGTGTTTGTTTCAACTTTCTACGATAAATAGCAAGCTCAAGAATGAAGTTTGAAATTGGTATTTATCAAGGAATAACGACTATCTATAAACTTGCGTATTTTTTTTATTTTTGTTATGTTCACATTGGTGACACGTTATAAAGGTAGGATGTGTTTGATAGAAAATTTCCTGCTCAATCGAGTGGTGTTTGTTTCAACTTTCTACGATCAATAGCAAGCTCACGAATGAAGTTTGAAATTGGTATTTATCAAAGAATAACGACTATCTTTAAACTTGCGTATTTTTTTGATTTTTTTATGTTTACATTAGTGAAACGTTATAAAGGTAGGATGTGTTTAATAGAAAATTTCCTGCTCAATCGAGTGGTGTTTGTTTCAACTTTCTACGATAAACAGCAAGCTCAAGAATGAAGTTTGAAATTGGTATTTATCATGGAATAACGACTATCTTTAAACTTGCGTATTTTTTTTATTTTTTTTATGTTTACATTGATGAAACGTTATAAAGATAGGATGTATTTGATAGAAAATTTCCTGCTCAATCGAGTAGTGTTTGTTTCAACTTTCTACGATCAATAGCAAGCTCACGAATGAAGTTTGAAATTGGTATTTATGAAGGAATAACGACTATCTTTAAACTTGCGTATTTTTTTTATTTTTTTTATGTTTACATTGGTGAAACGTTATAAAGGTAGGATGTATTTGATAGAAAATTTCCTGCTCAATCGAGTGGTGTTTGTTTCAACTTTCTACGATAAATAGCAAGCTCAAGAATGAAGTTTGAAATTGGTATTTATCAAGGAATAACGACTATCTTTAAACTTGCGTATTTTTTTTATGTTTACATTGATGAAACGTTATAAAGATAGGATGTACTTGATAGAAAATTTCCTGCTCAATCGAGTAGTGTTTGTTTCAACTTTCTACGATCAATAGCAAGCTCACGAATGAAGTTTGAAGTTGGTATTTATCAAGTAATAACGACTATCTTTAAACTTGCGTATTTTTTTTATTTTTTTTATGTTTACATTGGTGAAACGTTATAAAGGTAGGATGTATTTGATAGAAAATTTCCTGCTCAATCGAGTAGTGTTTGTTTCAACTTTCTACGATCAATAGCAAGCTCACAAATGAAGTTTGAAATTGGTATTTATCAAAGAATAACGACTATCTTTAAACTTGCGTATTTTTTTGATTTTTTTATGTTTACATTAGTGAAACGTTATAAAGGTAGGATGTGTTTAATAGAAAATTTCCTGCTCAATCGAGTGGTGTTTGTTTCAACTTTCTACGATAAACAGCAAGCTCAAGAATGAAGTTTGAAATTGGTATTTATCAAGGAATAACGACTATCTTTAAACTTGCGTATTTTTTTTATTTTTTTTATGTTTACATTGATGAAACGTTATAAAGATAGGATGTATTTGATAGAAAATTTCCTGCTCAATCGAGTAGTGTTTGCTTCAACTTTCTACGATCAATAGCAAGCTCACGAATGAAGTTTGAAATTGGTATTTATCAAGGAATAATGACTATATTTAAACTTGCGTATTTTTTTTATTTTTTTTATGTTTACATTGGTGAAACGTTATAAAGGTAGGATGTATTTGATAGAACATTTCCTGCTCAATCTAGTGGTGATTGTTTCAACTTTCTACGATAAATAGCAAGCTCAAAAATGAAGTTTGAAATTGGTATTTATCAAGGAATAACGACTATCTTTAAACTTGCGTATTTTTTTTATTTTTTTTATGTTTACATTGATGAAACGTTATAAAGATAGGATGTATTTGATAGAAAATTTCCTGCTCAATCGAGTAGTGTTTGTTTCAACTTTCTACGATCAATAGCAAGCTCACGAATGAAGTTTGAAATTGGTATTTATGAAGGAATAACGACTATCTTTAAACTTGCGTATTTTTTTTATTTTTTTTATGTTTACATTGGTGAAACGTTATAAAGGTAGGATGTATTTGATAGAAAATTTCCTGCTCAATCGAGTGGTGTTTGTTTCAACTTTCTACGATAAATAGCAAGCTCAAGAATGAAGTTTGAAATTGGTATTTATCAAGGAATAACGACTATCTTTAAACTTGCGTATTTTTTTTATGTTTACATTGATGAAACGTTATAAAGATAGGATGTATTTGATAGAAAATTTCCTGCTCAATCGAGTGGTGTTTGTTTCAACTTTCTACGATAAATAGCAAGCTCAAGAATGAAGTTTGAAATTGGTATTTATCAAGGAATAACGACTATCTTTAAACTTGCGTATTTTTTTTATGTTTACATTGATGAAACGTTATAAAGGTAGGATGTACTTGATAGAAAATTTCCTGCTCAATCGAGTGGTGTTTGTTTCAACTTTCTACGATAAATAGCAAGCTCAAGAATGAAGTTTGAAATTGGTATTTATCAAGGAATAACGACTATCTTTAAACTTGCGTATTTTTTTTATTTTTTTTATGTTTACATTGATGAAACGTTATAAAAATAGGATGTATTTGATAGAAAATTTCCTGCTCAATCGAGTAGTGTTTGTTTCAACTTTCTACGATCAATAGCAAGCTCACGAATGAAGTTTGAAATTGGTATTTATCAAGTAATAACGACTGTCTTTAAACTTGCGTATTTTTTTTATTTTTTTTATGTTTACATTAGTGAAACGTTATAAAGGTAGGATGTATTTGATAGAAAATTTCCTGCTCAATCGAGTGGTGTTTGTTTCAACTTTCTACGATAAATAGCAAGCTCAAGAATGAAGTTTGAAATTGGTATTTATCAAGGAATAACGACTATCTTTAAACTTGCGTATTTTTTTTATTTTTTTTATGTTTACATTGATAAAACGTTATAAAGATAAGATGTATTTGATAGAAAATTTCCTGCTCAATCGAGTAGTGTTTGTTTCAACTTTCTACGATCAATAGCAAGCTCACGAATGAAGTTTGAAATTGGTATTTATCAAGTAATAACGACTATCTTTAAACTTGCGTATTTTTTTTATTTTTTTTATGTTTACATTGGTGAAACGTTATAAAGGTAGGATGTGTTTGATAGAAAATTTCCTGCTCATCCGAGTAGTGTTTGTTTCAACTTTCTACGATCAATAGCAAGCTCACGAATGAAGTTTGAAATTGGTATTTATCAAGGAATAACGACTATCTTTAAACTTGCGTATTTTTTTTATTTTTTTTATATTTACATTGGTGAAACGTTATAAAAGTAGGATGTATTTGATAGAAAATTTCCTGCTCAATCGAGTAGTGTTTGTCTCAACTTTCTACGATAAATAGCAAGCTCAAGAATGAAGTTTGAAATTGGTATTTATCAAGGAATAACGACTATCTTTAAACTTGCGTATTTTTTTTATTTTTTTTATGTTTACATTGGTGAAACGTTATAAAGGTAGGATGTATTTGATAGAAAATTTCCTGCTCAATCGAGTGGTGTTTGTTTCAACTTTCTACGATCAATAGCAAGCTAACGAATGAAGTTTGAAGTTGGTATTTATCAAGGAATAACGACTACCTTTAAACTTGCGTATTTTTTTTATTTTTTTTTATGTTTACATTGGTGAAACGTTATAAAAATAGGATGTATTTGATAGAAAATTTCCTGCTCAATCGAGTGGTGTTTGTTTCAACTTTCTACGATCAATAGCAAGCTCACGAATGAAGTTTGAAGTTGGTATTTATCAAGGAATAACGACTACCTTTAAACTTGCGTATTTTTTTTATTTTTTTTATGTTTACATTGGTGAAGCGTTATAAAAGTCGGATGTATTTAATAGAAAATTTCCTGCTCAATCGAGTGGTGTTTGTTTCAACTTTCTACGATAAATAGCAAGCTCAAGAATGAAGTTTGAAATTGGTATTTATCAAGGAATAACGACTATCTATAAACTTGCGTATTTTTTTTATTTTTGTTATGTTCACATTGGTGACACGTTATAAAGGTAGGATGTGTTTGATAGAAAATTTCCTGCTCAATCGAGTGGTGTTTGTTTCAACTTTCTACGATCAATAGCAAGCTCACGAATGAAGTTTGAAATTGGTATTTATCAAGGAATAACGACTATCTTTAAACTTGCGTATTTTTTTTATTTTTTTTATGTTTACATTGATGAAACGTTATAAAGATAGGATGTATTTGATAGAAAATTTCCTGCTCAATCGAGCAGTGTTTGTTTCAACTTTCTACGATCAATAGCAAGCTCACGAATGAAGTTTGAAATTGGTATTTATCAAGTAATAACGACTATCTTTAAACTTGCGTATTTTTTTTATTTTTTTTATGTTTACCTTGGTGAAACGTTATAAAGGTAGGATGTATTTAATAGAAAATTTCCTGCTCAATCGAGTAGTGTTTGTTTCAACTTTCTACGATCAATAGCAAGCTCACGAATGAAGTTTGAAATTGGTATTTATCAAGTAATAACGACTATCTTTAAACTTGCGTATTTTTTTTATTTTTTTTATATTTACATTGGTGAAACGTTATAAAGGTAGGATGTATTTGATAGAAAATTTCCTGCTCAATCGAGTGGTGTTTGTTTCAACTTTCTACGATAAATAGCAAGCTCAAAAATGAAGTTTGAAATTGGTATTTATCAAGGAATAACGACTATCTTTAAACTTGCGTATTTTTTTTATTTTTTTTATGTTTACATTGATAAAACGTTATAAAGATAGGATGTATTTGATAGAAAATTTCCTGCTCAATCGAGTAGTGTTTGTTTCAACTTTCTACGATCAATAGCAAGCTCACGAATGAAGTTTGAAATTGATATTTATCAAGGAATAACGACTATCTTTAAACTTGCGTATTTTTTTTATTTTTTTTATGTTTACATTGATAAAACGTTATAAAGATAGGACGTATTTGATAGAAAATTTCCTGCTCATCCGAGTAGTGTTTGTTTCAATTTTCTACGATCAATAGCAAGCTCACGAATGAAGTTTGAAATTGGTATTTATCAAGGAATAACGACTATATTTAAACTTGCGTATTTTTTTTATTTTTTTTATGTTTACATTGGTGAAACGTTATAAAGGTAGGATGTATTTGATAGAACATTTCCTGCTCAATCTAGTGGTGATTGTTTCAACTTTCTACGATAAATAGCAAGCTCAAAAATGAAGTTTGAAATTGGTATTTATCAAGGAATAACGACTATCTTTAAACTTGCGTATTTTTTTTATTTTTTTTATATTTACATTGGTGAAACGTTATAAAGGTAGGATGTATTTGATAGAAAATTTCCTGCTCAATCGAGTGGTGTTTGTTTCAACTTTCTACGATAAATAGCAAGCTCAAGAATGAAGTTTGAAATTGGTATTTATCAAGGAATAACGACTATCTTTAAACTTGCGTATTTTTTTTATTTTTTTTATGTTTACATTGATGAAACGTTATAAAGATAGGATGTATTTGATAGAAAATTTCCTGCTCAATCGAGCAGTGTTTGTTTCAACTTTCTACGATCAATAGCAAGCTCACGAATGAAGTTTGAAATTGGTATTTATCAAGTAATAACGACTATCTTTAAACTTGCGTATTTTTTTTATTTTTTTTATATTTACATTGGTGAAACGTTATAAAGGTAGGATGTATTTGATAGAAAATTTCCTGCTCAATCGAGTGGTGTTTGTTTCAACTTTCTACGATAAATAGCAAGCTCAAAAATGAAGTTTGAAATTGGTATTTATCAAGGAATAACGACTATCTTTAAACTTGCGTATTTTTTTTATTTTTTTTATGTTTACATTGGTGAAACGTTATAAAGGTAGGATGTATTTGATAGAAAATTTCCTGCTCAATCGAGTAGTGTTTGTTTCAACTTTCTACGATCAATAGCAAGCTCACGAATGAAGTTTGAATTTGGTATTTATCAAGTAATAACGACTATCTTTAAACTTGCGTATTTTTTTTATTTTTTTTATATTTACATTGGTGAAACGTTATAAAGGTAGGATGTATTTGATAGAAAATTTCCTGCTCAATCGAGTGGTGTTTGTTTCAACTTTCTACGATAAATAGCAAGCTCAAAAATGAAGTTTGAAATTGGTATTTATCAAGGAATAACGACTATCTTTAAACTTGCGTATTTTTTTTATTTTTTTATGTTTACATTGATAAAACGTTATAAAGATAGGATGTATTTGATAGAAAATTTCCTGCTCAATCGAGTAGTGTTTGTTTCAACTTTCTACGATCAATAGCAAGCTCACGAATGAAGTTTGAAATTGGTATTTATCAAGGAATAACGACTATCTTTAAACTTGCGTATTTTTTTTATTTTTTTTATGTTTACATTGATAAAACGTTATAAAGATAGGATGTATTTGATAGAAAATTTCCTGCTCATCCGAGTAGTGTTTGTTTCAACTTTCTACGATCAATAGCAAGCTCACGAATGAAGTTTGAAATTGGTATTTATCAAGGAATAACGACTATCTTTAAACTTGCGTATTTTTTTTATTTTTTTTATATTTACATTGGTGAAACGTTATAAAAGTAGGATGTATTTGATAGAAAATTTCCTGCTCAATCGAGTGGTGTTTGTTTCAACTTTCTACGATAAATAGCAAGCTCAAGAATAAAGTTTGAAATTGGTATTTATCAAGGAATAACGACTATCTTTAAACTTGCGTATTTTTTTTATTTTTTTTATGTTTACATTGGTGAAACGTTATAAAGGTAGAATGTATTTGATAGAAAATTTCCTGCTCAATCGAGTGGTGTTTGTTTCAACTTTCTACGATCAATAGCAAGCTAACGAATGAAGTTTGAAATTGGTATTTATCAAAGAATAACGACTATCTTTAAACTTGCGTATTTGTTTGATTTTTTTTATGTTTACATTAGTGAAACGTTATAAAGGTAGAATGTGTTTGATAGAAAATTTCCTGCTCAATCGAGTGGTGTTTGTTTCAACTTTCTACGATAAACAGCAATCTCAAGAATGAAGTTTGAAATTGGTATTTATCAAGGAATAACGACTATCTTTAAACTTGCGTATTTTTTTTATTTTTTTTATGTTTGCATTGATGAAACGTTATAAGGGTAGGATGTGTTTGATAGAAAACTTCCTGCTCAATCGAGTGGTGTTTGTTTCAACTTCCTACGATCAATAGCAAACTCACGAATGAAGTTTGAAATTGTTATTTATCAAAGAATAACGACTATCTTTAAACTTGCGTATTTTTTTGATTTTTTTTATGTTTACATTAGTAAAACGTTATAAAGGTAGGATGTGTTTGATAAAAAATTTCCTGCTCAATCGAGTGGTGTTTGTTTCAACATTCTACGATCAATAGCAAGCTCACGAATGAAGTTTGAATTTGGTATTTATCAAAAAATAACGACTATCTTTAAACTTGCGTATTTTTTTGATTTTTTTTATGTTTACATTGGTGGAACGTTATAAAGGAAGGGTGTATTTGATAGAAAATTTCCTGCTCAATCGAGTGGTGTTTGTTTCAACTTTCTACGATCAATAGCAAGCTCACGAATGAAGTTTGAAGTTGGTATTTATCAAAAAATAACGACTATCTTTAAACTTGCGTATTTTTTTGATTTTTTTTATGTTTACATTGGTGAAACGTTATAAAGGTAGGATGTGTTTGATAGAAAATTTCCTGCTCAATCGAGTGGTGTTTGTTTCAACTTTCTACGATCAATAGCAAGCTCACGAATGAAGTTTAAAGTTGGTATTTATCAAGGAATAACGACTATCTATAAACTTGCGTATTTTTTTTATTTTTGTTATGTTCACATTGGTGAAACGTTATAAAGGTAGGATGTGTTTGATAGAAAATTTCCTGCTCAATCGAGTGGTGTTTGTTTCAACTTTCTACGATCAATAGCAAGCTCAGGAATGAAGTTTGAAATTGGTATTTATCAAAGAATAACGACTATCTTTAAACTTGCGTATTTTTTTGATTTTTTTATGTTTACATTAGTGAAACGTTATAAAGGTAGGATGTGTTTGATAGAAAACTTCCTGCTCAATCGAGTGGTGTTTGTTTCAACTTCCTACGATCAATAGCAAACTCACGAATGAAGTTTGAAATTGGTATTTATCAAAGAATAACGACTATCTTTAAACTTGCGTATTTTTTTGATTTTTTTTATGTTTACATTAGTAAAACGTTATAAAGGTAGGATGTGTTTGATAAAAAATTTCCTGCTCAATCGAGTGGTGTTTGTTTCAACATTCTACGATCAATAGCAAGCTCACGAATGAAGTTTGAATTTGGTATTTATCAAAAAATAACGACTATCTTTAAACTTGCGTATTTTTTTGATTTTTTTTATGTTTACATTGGTGGAACGTTATAAAGGAAGGGTGTATTTGATAGAAAATTTCCTGCTCAATCGAGTGGTGTTTGTTTCAACTTTCTACGATCAATAGCAAGCTCACGAATGAAGTTTGAAGTTGGTATTTATCAAAAAATAACGACTATCTTTAAACTTGCGTATTTTTTTGATTTTTTTTATGTTTACATTGGTGAAACGTTATAAAGGTAGGATGTGTTTGATAGAAAATTTCCTGCTCAATCGAGTGGTGTTTGTTTCAACTTTCTACGATCAATAGCAAGCTCACGAATGAAGTTTAAAGTTGGTATTTATCAAGGAATAACGACTATCTATAAACTTGCGTATTTTTTTTATTTTTGTTATGTTCACATTGGTGAAACGTTATAAAGGTAGGATGTGTTTGATAGAAAATTTCCTGCTCAATCGAGTGGTGTTTGTTTCAACTTTCTACGATCAATAGCAAGCTCAGGAATGAAGTTTGAAATTGGTATTTATCAAAGAATAACGACTATCTTTAAACTTGCGTATTTTTTTGATTTTTTTATGTTTACATTAGTGAAACGTTATAAAGGTAGGATGTGTTTGATAGAAAATTTTCTGCTCAATCGAGTGGTGTTTGTTTCAACTTTCTACGATCAATAGCAAGCTCACGAATGAAGTTTGAAATTGGTATTTATCAAGTAATAACGACTATCTTTAAACTTGCGTATTTTTTTTATTTTTTTTATATTTGCATTGGTGAAACGTTATAAAGGTAGGATGTATTTGATAGAAAATTTCCTGCTCAATCGAGTGGTGTTTGCTTCAACTTTCTACGATAAATAGCAAGCTCAAGAATGAAGTTTGAAATTGGTATTTATCAAGGAATAACGACTATCTTTAAACTTGCGTATTTTTTTTATTTTTTTTATGTTTACATTGATGAAACGTTATAAAGATAGGATGTATTTGATAGAAAATTTCCTGCTCAATCGAGTAGTGTTTGTTTCAACTTTCTACGATCAATAGCAAGCTCACGAATGAAGTTTGAAATTGGTATTTATCAAGTAATAACGACTATCTTTAAACTTGCGCATTTTTTTTTTTTTTATGTTTACATTGGTGAAGCGTTATAAAGGTAGGATGTATTTGATAGAAAATTTCCTGCTCAATCGAGTAGTGTTTGTTTCAACATTCTACGATCAATAGCAAGCTCACGAATGAAGTTTGAAATTGGTATTTATGAAGGAATAACGACTATCTTTAAACTTGCGTATTTTTTTTATTTTTTTTATGTTTACATTGGTGAAACGTTATAAAGGTAGGATGTATTTGATAGAAAATTTCCTGCTCAATCGAGTGGTGTTTGTTTCAACTTTCTACGATAAATAGCAAGCTCAAGAATGAAGTTTGAAATTGGTATTTATCAAGGAATAACGACTATCTTTAAACTTGCGTATTTTTTTTATGTTTACATTGATGAAACGTTATAAAGATAGGATGTATTTGATAGAAAATTTCCTGCTCAATCGAGTGGTGTTTGTTTCAACTTTCTACGATAAATAGCAAGCTCAAGAATGAAGTTTGAAATTGGTATTTATCAAGGAATAACGACTATCTTTAAACTTGCGTATTTTTTTTATTTTTTTTTATGTTTACATTGATGAAACGTTATAAAAATAGGATGTATTTGATAGAAAATTTCCTGCTCAATCGAGTAGTGTTTGTTTCAACTTTCTACGATCAATAGCAAGCTCACGAATGAAGTTTGAAATTGGTATTTATCAAGTAATAACGACTATCTTTAAACTTGCGTATTTTTTTTATTTTTTTTATGTTTACATTGGTGAAACGTTATAAAGGTAGGATGTATTTGATAGAAAATTTCCTGCTCAATCGAGTAGTGTTTGTTTCAACTTTCTACGATCAATAGCAAGCTCACGAATGAAGTTTGAAATTGGTATTTATCAAGTAATAACGACTATCTTTAAACTTGCGTATTTTTTTTATTTTTTTTATGTTTACATTAGTGAAACGTTATAAAGGTAGGATGTATTTAATAGAAAATTTCCTGCTCAATCGAGTGGTGTTTGTTTCAACTTTCTACGATAAATAGCAAGCTCAAGAATGAAGTTTGAAATTGGTATTTATCAAGGAATAACGACTATCTTTAAACTTGCGTATTTTTTTTATTTTTTTTATGTTTACATTGATAAAACGTTATAAAGATAGGATGTATTTGATAGAAAATTTCCTGCTCAATCGAGTAGTGTTTGTTTCAACTTTCTACGATCAATAGCAAGCTCACGAATGAAGTTTGAAATTGGTATTTATCAAGTAATAACGACTATCTTTAAACTTGCGTATTTTTTTTATTTTTTTTATGTTTACATTGGTGAAACGTTATAAAGGTAGTATGTATTTGATAGAAAATTTCCTGCTCATCCGAGTAGTGTTTGTTTCAACTTTCTACGATCAATAGCAAGCTCACGAATGAAGTTTGAAATTGGTATTTATCAAGGAATAACGACTATCTTTAAACTTGCGTATTTTTTTTATTTTTTTTATATTTACATTGGTGAAACGTTATAAAAGTAGGATGTATTTGATAGAAAATTTCCTGCTCAATCGAGTAGTATTTGTTTCAACTTTCTACGATAAATAGCAAGCTCAAGAATGAAGTTTGAAATTGGTATTTATCAAGGAATAACGACTATCTTTAAACTTGCGTATTTTTTTTATTTTTTTTATATTTACATTGGTGAAACGTTATAAAGGTAGGATGTATTTGATAGAAAATTTCCTGCTCAATCGAGTGGTGTTTGTTTCAACTTTCTACGATCAATAGCAAGCTCACGAATGAAGTT
The DNA here is from genome assembly GCA_029207805.1 of Tribolium confusum. Taxonomy (NCBI): domain Eukaryota; kingdom Metazoa; phylum Arthropoda; class Insecta; order Coleoptera; family Tenebrionidae; genus Tribolium; species Tribolium confusum. The sequence continues at coordinate 33,433,013 of JALGAY010000005.1, forward strand.
TGAAGTTGGTATTTATCAAGGAATAACGACTACCTTTAAACTTGCGTATTTTTTTTATTTTTTTTATATTTACATTGGTGAAACGTTATAAAAGTAGGATGTATTTGATAGAAAATTTCCTGCTCAATCGAGTAGTATTTGTTTCAACTTTCTACGATAAATAGCAAGCTCAAGAATGAAGTTTGAAATTGGTATTTATCAAGGAATAACGACTATCTTTAAACTTGCGTATTTTTTTTATTTTTTTTATATTTACATTGGTGAAACGTTATAAAGGTAGGATGTATTTGATAGAAAATTTCCTGCTCAATCGAGTGGTGTTTGTTTCAACTTTCTACGATCAATAGCAAGCTCACGAATGAAGTTTGAAGTTGGTATTTATCAAGGAATAACGACTACCTTTAAACTTGCGTATTTTTTTTATTTTTTTTATGTTTACATTGGTGAAACGTTATAAAGGTCAGATGTATTTGATAGAAAATTTCCTGCTCAATCGAGTGGTGTTTGTTTCAACTTTCTACGATAAATAGCAAGCTCAAGAATGAAGTTTGAAATTGGTATTTATCAAGGAATAACGACTATCTATAAACTTGCGTATTTTTTTTATTTTTGTTATGTTCACATTGGTGACACGTTATAAAGGTAGGATGTGTTTGATAGAAAATTTCCTGCTCAATCGAGTGGTGTTTGTTTCAACTTTCTACGATCAATAGCAAGCTCACGAATGAAGTTTGAAATTGGTATTTATCAAAGAATAACGACTATCTTTAAACTTGCGTATTTTTTTGATTTTTTTATGTTTACATTAGTGAAACGTTATAAAGGTAGGATGTGTTTAATAGAAAATTTCCTGCTCAATCGAGTGGTGTTTGTTTCAACTTTCTACGATAAACAGCAAGCTCAAGAATGAAGTTTGAAATTGGTATTTATCAAGGAATAACGACTATATTTAAACTTGCGTATTTTTTTTATTTTTTTTATGTTTACATTGATGAAACGTTATAAAGATAGGATGTATTTGATAGAAAATTTCCTGCTCAATCGAGTAGTGTTTGTTTCAACTTTCTACGATCAATAGCAAGCTCACGAATGAAGTTTGAAATTGGTATTTATGAAGGAATAACGACTATCTTTAAACTTGCGTATTTTTTTTATTTTTTTTATGTTTACATTGGTGAAACGTTATAAAGGTAGGATGTATTTGATAGAAAATTTCCTGCTCAATCGAGTGGTGTTTGTTTCAACTTTCTACGATAAATAGCAAGCTCAAGAATGAAGTTTGAAATTGGTATTTATCAAGGAATAACGACTATCTTTAAACTTGCGTATTTTTTTTATGTTTACATTGATGAAACGTTATAAAGATAGGATGTACTTGACAGAAAATTTCCTGCTCAATCGAGTAGTGTTTGTTTCAACTTTCTACGATCAATAGCAAGCTCACGAATGAAGTTTGAAATTGGTATTTATCAAGTAATAACGACTATCTTTAAACTTGCGTATTTTTTTTATTTTTTTTATGTTTACATTGGTGAAACGTTATAAAGGTAGGATGTATTTGATAGAAAATTTCCTGCTCAATCGAGTAGTGTTTGTTTCAACTTTCTACGATCAATAGCAAGCTCACGAATGAAGTTTGAAATTGGTATTTATCAAGTAATAACGACTATCTTTAAACTTGCGTATTTTTTTTATTTTTTTTATGTTTACATTAGTGAAACGTTATAAAGGTAGGATGTATTTAATAGAAAATTTCCTGCTCAATCGAGTGGTGTTTGTTTCAACTTTCTACGATAAATAGCAAGCTCAAGAATGAAGTTTGAAATTGGTATTTATCAAGGAATAACGACTATCTTTAAACTTGCGTATTTTTTTTATTTTTTTTATGTTTACATTGATAAAACGTTATAAAGATAGGATGTATTTGATAGAAAATTTCCTGCTCAATCGAGTAGTGTTTGTTTCAACTTTCTACGATAAATAGCAAGCTCAAGAATAAAGTTTGAATTTGGTATTTATCATGGAATAACGACTATCTTTAAACTTGCGTATTTTTTTTATTTTTTTTATGTTTACATTGGTGAAACGTTATAAAGGTAGGATGTAGTTGATAGAAAATTTCCTGCTCAATCGAGTGGTGTTTGTTTCAACTTTCTACGATCAATAGCAAGCTAACCAATGAAGTTTGAAGTTGGTATTTATCAAGGAATAACGACTACCTTTAAACTTGCGTATTTTTTTTATTTTTTTTTGTGTTTACATTGGTGAAACGTTATAAAGGTAGGATGTATTTGATAGAAAATTTCCTGCTCAATCGAGTGGTGTTTGTTTCAACTTTCTACGATCAATAGCAAGCTCACGAATGAAGTTTGAAGTTGGTATTTATCAAGGAATAACGACTACTTTTAAACTTGCGTATTTTTTTTATTTTTTTTATGTTTACATTGGTGAAACGTTATAAAGGTCGGATGTATTTGATAGAAAATTTCCTGCTCAATCGAGTGGTGTTTGTTTCAACTTTCTACGATAAATAGCAAGCTCAAGAATGAAGTTTGAAATTGGTATTTATCAAGGAATAACGACTATCTATAAACTTGCGTATTTTTTTTATTTTTGTTATGTTCACATTGGTGACACGTTATAAAGGTAGGATGTGTTTGATAGAAAATTTCCTGTTCAATCGAGTGGTGTTTGCTTCAACTTTCTACGATCAATAGCAAGCTCACAAATGAAGTTTGAAATTGGTATTTATCAAAGAATAACGACTATCTTTAAACTTGCGTATTTTTTTGATTTTTTTATGTTTACATTAGTGAAACGTTATAAAGGTAGGATGTGTTTAATAGAAAATTTCCTGCTCAATCGAGTGGTGTTTGTTTCAACTTTCTACGATAAACAGCAAGCTCAAGAATGAAGTTTGAAGTTGGTATTTATCAAGGAATAACGACTATCTTTAAACTTGCGTATTTTTTTTATTTTTTTTATGTTTACATTGATGAAACGTTATAAAGATAGGATGTATTTGATAGAAAATTTCCTGCTCAATCGAGTAGTGTTTGCTTCAACTTTCTACGATCAATATCAAGCTCACGAATGAAGTTTGAAATTGGTATTTATCAAGGAATAATGACTATATTTAAACTTGCGTATTTTTTTTATTTTTTTTATGTTTACATTGGTGAAACGTTATAAAGGTAGGATGTATTTGATAGAACATTTCCTGCTCAATCTAGTGGTGATTGTTTCAACTTTCTACGATAAATAGCAAGCTCAAAAATGAAGTTTGAAATTGGTATTTATCAAGGAATAACGACTATCTTTAAACTTGCGTATTTTTTTTATTTTTTTTATGTTTACATTGATGAAACGTTATAAAGATAGGATGTATTTGATAGAAAATTTCCTGCTCAATCGAGTAGTGTTTGTTTCAACTTTCTACGATCAATAGCAAGCTCACGAATGAAGTTTGAAATTGGTATTTATGAAGGAATAACGACTGTCTTTAAACTTGCGTATTTTTTTTATTTTTTTTATGTTTACATTGGTGAAACGTTATAAAGGTAGGATGTATTTGATAGAAAATTTCCTGCTCAATCGAGTGGTGTTTGTTTCAACTTTCTACGATAAATAGCAAGCTCAAGAATGAAGTTTGAAATTGGTATTTATCAAGGAATAACGACTATCTATAAACTTGCGTATTTTTTTTATTTTTGTTATGTTCACATTGGTGACACGTTATAAAGGTAGGATGTGTTTGATAGAAAATTTCCTGTTCAATCGAGTGGTGTTTGCTTCAACTTTCTACGATCAATAGCAAGCTCACAAATGAAGTTTGAAATTGGTATTTATCAAAGAATAACGACTATCTTTAAACTTGCGTATTTTTTTGATTTTTTTATGTTTACATTAGTGAAACGTTATAAAGGTAGGATGTGTTTAATAGAAAATTTCCTGCTCAATCGAGTGGTGTTTGTTTCAACTTTCTACGATAAACAGCAAGCTCAAGAATGAAGTTTGAAGTTGGTATTTATCAAGGAATAACGACTATCTTTAAACTTGCGTATTTTTTTTATTTTTTTTATGTTTACATTGATGAAACGTTATAAAGATAGGATGTATTTGATAGAAAATTTCCTGCTCAATCGAGTAGTGTTTGCTTCAACTTTCTACGATCAATATCAAGCTCACGAATGAAGTTTGAAATTGGTATTTATCAAGGAATAATGACTATATTTAAACTTGCGTATTTTTTTTATTTTTTTTATGTTTACATTGGTGAAACGTTATAAAGGTAGGATGTATTTGATAGAACATTTCCTGCTCAATCTAGTGGTGATTGTTTCAACTTTCTACGATAAATAGCAAGCTCAAAAATGAAGTTTGAAATTGGTATTTATCAAGGAATAACGACTATCTTTAAACTTGCGTATTTTTTTTATTTTTTTTATGTTTACATTGATGAAACGTTATAAAGATAGGATGTATTTGATAGAAAATTTCCTGCTCAATCGAGTAGTGTTTGTTTCAACTTTCTACGATCAATAGCAAGCTCACGAATGAAGTTTGAAATTGGTATTTATGAAGGAATAACGACTGTCTTTAAACTTGCGTATTTTTTTTATTTTTTTTATGTTTACATTGGTGAAACGTTATAAAGGTAGGATGTATTTGATAGAAAATTTCCTGCTCAATCGAGTGGTGTTTGTTTCAACTTTCTACGATAAATAGCAAGCTCAAGAATGAAGTTTGAAATTGGTATTTATCAAGGAATAACGACTATCTTTAAACTTGCGTATTTTTTTTATGTTTACATTGATGAAACGTTATAAAGATAGGATGTATTTGATAGAAAATTTCCTGCTCAATCGAGTGGTGTTTGTTTCAACTTTCTACGATAAATAGCAAGCTCAAGAATGAAGTTTGAAATTGGTATTTATCAAGGAATAACGACTATCTTTAAACTTGCGTATTTTTTTTATGTTTACATTGATGAAACGTTATAAAGATAGGATGTACTTGATAGAAAATTTCCTGCTCAATCGAGTGGTCTTTGTTTCAACTTTCTACGATAAATAGCAAGCTCAAGAATGAAGTTTGAAATTGGTATTTATCAAGGAATAACGACTATCTTTAAACTTGCGTATTTTTTTTATTTTTTTTATGTTTACATTGATGAAACGTTATAAAGATAAGATGTATTTGATAGAAAATTTCCTGCTCAATCGAGTAGTGTTTGTCTCAACTTTCTACGATCAATAGCAAGCTCACGAATGAAGTTTGAAATTGGTATTTATCAAGTAATAACGACTATCTTTAAACTTGCGTATTTTTTTTATTTTTTTTATGTTTACATTGGTGAAACGTTATAAAGGTAGGATGTGTTTGATAGAAAATTTCCTGCTCATCCGAGTAGTGTTTGTTTCAACTTTCTACGATCAATAGCAAGCTCACGAATGAAGTTTGAAATTGGTATTTATCAAGGAATAACGACTATCTTTAAACTTGCGTATTTTTTTTATTTTTTTTATATTTACATTGGTGAAACGTTATAAAAGTAGGATGTATTTGATAGAAAATTTCCTGCTCAATCGAGTAGTGTTTGTCTCAACTTTCTACGATAAATAGCAAGCTCAAGAATGAAGTTTGAAATTGGTATTTATCAAGGAATAACGACTATCTTTAAACTTGCGTATTTTTTTTATTTTTTTTATGTTTACATTGATAAAACGTTATAAAGATAAGATGTATTTGATAGAAAATTTCCTGCTCAATCGAGTAGTGTTTGTTTCAACTTTCTACGATCAATAGCAAGCTCACGAATGAAGTTTGAAATTGGTATTTATCAAGTAATAACGACTATCTTTAAACTTGCGTATTTTTTTTATTTTTTTTATGTTTACATTGGTGAAACGTTATAAAGGTAGGATGTGTTTGATAGAAAATTTCCTGCTCAATCGAGTGGTGTTTGTTTCAACTTTCTACGATCAATAGCAAGCTCACGAATGAAGTTTGAAATTGGTATTTATCAAGGAATAACGACTATCTTTAAACTTGCGTATTTTTTTTATTTTTTTTATGTTTACATTGATAAAACGTTATAAAGATAAGATGTATTTGATAGAAAATTTCCTGCTCAATCGAGTAGTGTTTGTTTCAACTTTCTACGATCAATAGCAAGCTCACGAATGAAGTTTGAAATTGGTATTTATCAAGTAATAACGACTATCTTTAAACTTGCGTATTTTTTTTATTTTTTTTATGTTTACATTGGTGAAACGTTATAAAGGTAGGATGTGTTTGATAGAAAATTTCCTGCTCATCCGAGTAGTGTTTGTTTCAACTTTCTACGATCAATAGCAAGCTCACGAATGAAGTTTGAAATTGGTATTTATCAAGGAATAACGACTATCTTTAAACTTGCGTATTTTTTTTATTTTTTTTATATTTACATTGGTGAAACGTTATAAAAGTAGGATGTATTTGATAGAAAATTTCCTGCTCAATCGAGTAGTGTTTGTCTCAACTTTCTACGATAAATAGCAAGCTCAAGAATGAAGTTTGAAATTGGTATTTATCAAGGAATAACGACTATCTTTAAACTTGCGTATTTTTTTTATTTTTTTTATGTTTACATTGGTGAAACGTTATAAAGGTAGGATGTATTTGATAGAAAATTTCCTGCTCAATCGAGTGGTGTTTGTTTCAACTTTCTACGATCAATAGCAAGCTAACGAATGAAGTTTGAAGTTGGTATTTATCAAGGAATAACGACTACCTTTAAACTTGCGTATTTTTTTTATTTTTTTTTATGTTTACATTGGTGAAACGTTATAAAAATAGGATGTATTTGATAGAAAATTTCCTGCTCAATCGAGTGGTGTTTGTTTCAACTTTCTACGATCAATAGCAAGCTCACGAATGAAGTTTGAAGTTGGTATTTATCAAGGAATAACGACTACCTTTAAACTTGCGTATTTTTTTAATTTTTTTTATGTTTACATTGGTGAAACGTTATAAAAGTCGGATGTATTTAATAGAAAATTTCCTGCTCAATCGAGTGGTGTTTGTTTCAACTTTCTACGATAAATAGCAAGCTCAAGAATGAAGTTTGAAATTGGTATTTATCAAGGAATAACGACTATCTATAAACTTGCGTATTTTTTTTATTTTTGTTATGTTCACATTGGTGACACGTTATAAAGGTAGGATGTGTTTGATAGAAAATTTCCTGCTCAATCGAGTGGTGTTTGTTTCAACTTTCTACGATCAATAGCAAGCTCACGAATGAAGTTTGAAATTGGTATTTATCAAGGAATAACGACTATCTTTAAACTTGCGTATTTTTTTTATTTTTTTTATGTTTACATTGATGAAACGTTATAAAGATAGGATGTATTTGATAGAAAATTTCCTGCTCAATCGAGCAGTGTTTGTTTCAACTTTCTACGATCAATAGCAAGCTCACGAATGAAGTTTGAAATTGGTATTTATCAAGTAATAACGACTATCTTTAAACTTGCGTATTTTTTTTATTTTTTTTATGTTTACATTGGTGAAACGTTATAAAGGTAGGATGTATTTAATAGAAAATTTCCTGCTCAATCGAGTAGTGTTTGTTTCAACTTTCTACGATCAATAGCAAGCTCAAAAATGAAGTTTGAAATTGGTATTTATCAAGGAATAACGACTATTTTTAAACTTGCGTATTTTTTTTATTTTTTTTATGTTTACATTGATAAAACGTTATAAAGATAGGATGTATTTGATAGAAAATTTCCTGCTCAATCGAGTAGTGTTTGTTTCAACTTTCTACGATCAATAGCAAGCTCACGAATGAAGTTTGAAATTGGTATTTATCAAGGAATAACGACTATCTTTAAACTTGCGTATTTTTTTTATTTTTTTTATGTTTACATTGATAAAACGTTATAAAGATAGGATGTATTTGATAGAAAATTTCCTGCTCATCCGAGTAGTGTTTGTTTCAATTTTCTACGATCAATAGCAAGCTCACGAATGAAGTTTGAAATTGGTATTTATCAAGGAATAACGACTATATTTAAACTTGCGTATTTTTTTTATTTTTTTTATGTTTACATTGGTGAAACGTTATAAAGGTAGGATGTATTTGATAGAACATTTCCTGCTCAATCTAGTGGTGATTGTTTCAACTTTCTACGATAAATAGCAAGCTCAAAAATGAAGTTTGAAATTGGTATTTATCAAGGAATAACGACTATCTTTAAACTTGCGTATTTTTTTTATTTTTTTTATATTTACATTGGTGAAACGTTATAAAGGTAGGATGTATTTGATAGAAAATTTCCTGCTCAATCGAGTGGTGTTTGTTTCAACTTTCTACGATAAATAGCAAGCTCAAGAATGAAGTTTGAAATTGGTATTTATCAAGGAATAACGACTATCTTTAAACTTGCGTATTTTTTTTATTTTTTTTATGTTTACATTGATGAAACGTTATAAAGATAGGATGTATTTGATAGAAAATTTCCTGCTCAATCGAGCAGTGTTTGTTTCAACTTTCTACGATCAATAGCAAGCTCACGAATGAAGTTTGAAATTGGTATTTATCAAGTAATAACGACTATCTTTAAACTTGCGTATTTTTTTTATTTTTTTTATGTTTACATTGGTGAAACGTTATAAAGGTAGGATGTATTTGATAGAAAATTTCCTGCTCAATCGAGTAGTGTTTGTTTCAACTTTCTACGATCAATAGCAAGCTCACGAATGAAGTTTGAATTTGGTATTTATCAAGTAATAACGACTATCTTTAAACTTGCGTATTTTTTTTATTTTTTTTATATTTACATTGGTGAAACGTTATAAAGGTAGGATGTATTTGATAGAAAATTTCCTGCTCAATCGAGTGGTGTTTGTTTCAACTTTCTACGATAAATAGCAAGCTCAAAAATGAAGTTTGAAATTGGTATTTATCAAGGAATAACGACTATCTTTAAACTTGCGTATTTTTTTTATTTTTTTTATGTTTACATTGATAAAACGTTATAAAGATAGGATGTATTTGATAGAAAATTTCCTGCTCAATCGAGTAGTGTTTGTTTCAACTTTCTACGATCAATAGCAAGCTCACGAATGAAGTTTGAAATTGGTATTTATCAAGGAATAACGACTATCTTTAAACTTGCGTATTTTTTTTATTTTTTTTATGTTTACATTGATAAAACGTTATAAAGATAGGATGTATTTGATAGAAAATTTCCTGCTCATCCGAGTAGTGTTTGTTTCAACTTTCTACGATCAATAGCAAGCTCACGAATGAAGTTTGAAATTGGTATTTATCAAGGAATAACGACTATCTTTAAACTTGCGTATTTTTTTTATTTTTTTTATATTTACATTGGTGAAACGTTATAAAAGTAGGATGTATTTGATAGAAAATTTCCTGCTCAATCGAGTGGTGTTTGTTTCAACTTTCTACGATAAATAGCAAGCTCAAGAATAAAGTTTGAAATTGGTATTTATCAAGGAATAACGACTATCTTTAAACTTGCGTATTTTTTTTATTTTTTTTATGTTTACATTGGTGAAACGTTATAAAGGTAGAATGTATTTGATAGAAAATTTCCTGCTCAATCGAGTGGTGTTTGTTTCAACTTTCTACGATCAATAGCAAGCTCACGAATGAAGTTTGAAATTGGTATTTATCAAAGAATAACGACTATCTTTAAACTTGCGTATTTGTTTGATTTTTTTTATGTTTACATTAGTGAAACGTTATAAAGGTAGAATGTGTTTGATAGAAAATTTCCTGCTCAATCGAGTGGTGTTTGTTTCAACTTTCTACGATCAATAGCAAGCTCACGAATGAAGTTTGAAGTTGGTATTTATCAAGGAATAACGACTACCTTTAAACTTGCGTATTTTTTTAATTTTTTTTATGTTTACATTGGTGAAACGTTATAAAAGTCGGATGTATTTAATAGAAAATTTCCTGCTCAATCGAGTGGTGTTTGTTTCAACTTTCTACGATAAATAGCAAGCTCAAGAATGAAGTTTGAAATTGGTATTTATCAAGGAATAACGACTATCTATAAACTTGCGTATTTTTTTTATTTTTGTTATGTTCACATTGGTGACACGTTATAAAGGTAGGATGTGTTTGATAGAAAATTTCCTGCTCAATCGAGTGGTGTTTGTTTCAACTTTCTACGATCAATAGCAAGCTCACGAATGAAGTTTGAAATTGGTATTTATCAAGGAATAACGACTATCTTTAAACTTGCGTATTTTTTTTATTTTTTTTTATGTTTACATTGGTGAAACGTTATAAAAATAGGATGTATTTGATAGAAAATTTCCTGCTCAATCGAGTGGTGTTTGTTTCAACTTTCTACGATCAATAGCAAGCTCACGAATGAAGTTTGAAGTTGGTATTTATCAAGGAATAACGACTATCTTTAAACTTGCGTATTTTTTTTATTTTTTTTTATGTTTACATTGGTGAAACGTTATAAAAATAGGATGTGTTTGATAGAAAATTTCCTGCTCAATCGAGTGGTGTTTGTTTCAACTTTCTACGATCAATAGCAAGCTAACGAATGAAGTTTGAAGTTGGTATTTATCAAGGAATAACGACTACCTTTAAACTTGCGTATTTTTTTTATTTTTTTTTATGTTTACATTGGTGAAACGTTATAAAAATAGGATGTATTTGATAGAAAATTTCCTGCTCAATCGAGTGGTGTTTGTTTCAACTTTCTACGATCAATAGCAAGCTCACGAATGAAGTTTGAAGTTGGTATTTATCAAGGAATAACGACTACCTTTAAACTTGCGTATTTTTTTAATTTTTTTTATGTTTACATTGGTGAAACGTTATAAAAGTCGGATGTATTTAATAGAAAATTTCCTGCTCAATCGAGTGGTGTTTGTTTCAACTTTCTACGATAAATAGCAAGCTCAAGAATGAAGTTTGAAATTGGTATTTATCAAGGAATAACGACTATCTATAAACTTGCGTATTTTTTTTATTTTTGTTATGTTCACATTGGTGACACGTTATAAAGGTAGGATGTGTTTGATAGAAAATTTCCTGCTCAATCGAGTGGTGTTTGTTTCAACTTTCTACGATCAATAGCAAGCTCACGAATGAAGTTTGAAATTGGTATTTATCAAGGAATAACGACTATCTTTAAACTTGCGTATTTTTTTTATTTTTTTTATGTTTACATTGATGAAACGTTATAAAGATAGGATGTATTTGATAGAAAATTTCCTGCTCAATCGAGCAGTGTTTGTTTCAACTTTCTACGATCAATAGCAAGCTCACGAATGAAGTTTGAAATTGGTATTTATCAAGTAATAACGACTATCTTTAAACTTGCGTATTTTTTTTATTTTTTTTATGTTTACATTGGTGAAACGTTATAAAGGTAGGATGTATTTAATAGAAAATTTCCTGCTCAATCGAGTAGTGTTTGTTTCAACTTTCTACGATCAATAGCAAGCTCAAAAATGAAGTTTGAAATTGGTATTTATCAAGGAATAACGACTATTTTTAAACTTGCGTATTTTTTTTATTTTTTTTATGTTTACATTGATAAAACGTTATAAAGATAGGATGTATTTGATAGAAAATTTCCTGCTCAATCGAGTAGTGTTTGTTTCAACTTTCTACGATCAATAGCAAGCTCACGAATGAAGTTTGAAATTGGTATTTATCAAGGAATAACGACTATCTTTAAACTTGCGTATTTTTTTTATTTTTTTTATGTTTACATTGATAAAACGTTATAAAGATAGGATGTATTTGATAGAAAATTTCCTGCTCATCCGAGTAGTGTTTGTTTCAATTTTCTACGATCAATAGCAAGCTCACGAATGAAGTTTGAAATTGGTATTTATCAAGGAATAACGACTATATTTAAACTTGCGTATTTTTTTTATTTTTTTTATGTTTACATTGGTGAAACGTTATAAAGGTAGGATGTATTTGATAGAACATTTCCTGCTCAATCTAGTGGTGATTGTTTCAACTTTCTACGATAAATAGCAAGCTCAAAAATGAAGTTTGAAATTGGTATTTATCAAGGAATAACGACTATCTTTAAACTTGCGTATTTTTTTTATTTTTTTTATATTTACATTGGTGAAACGTTATAAAGGTAGGATGTATTTGATAGAAAATTTCCTGCTCAATCGAGTGGTGTTTGTTTCAACTTTCTACGATAAATAGCAAGCTCAAGAATGAAGTTTGAAATTGGTATTTATCAAGGAATAACGACTATCTTTAAACTTGCGTATTTTTTTTATTTTTTTTATGTTTACATTGATGAAACGTTATAAAGATAGGATGTATTTGATAGAAAATTTCCTGCTCAATCGAGCAGTGTTTGTTTCAACTTTCTACGATCAATAGCAAGCTCACGAATGAAGTTTGAAATTGGTATTTATCAAGTAATAACGACTATCTTTAAACTTGCGTATTTTTTTTATTTTTTTTATGTTTACATTGGTGAAACGTTATAAAGGTAGGATGTATTTGATAGAAAATTTCCTGCTCAATCGAGTAGTGTTTGTTTCAACTTTCTACGATCAATAGCAAGCTCACGAATGAAGTTTGAAATTGGTATTTATCAAGTAATAACGACTATCTTTAAACTTGCGTATTTTTTTTATTTTTTTTATATTTACATTGGTGAAACGTTATAAAGGTAGGATGTATTTGATAGAAAATTTCCTGCTCAATCGAGTGGTGCTTGTTTCAACTTTCTACGATAAATAGCAAGCTCAAAAATGAAGTTTGAAATTGGTATTTATCAAGGAATAACGACTATCTTTAAACTTGCGTATTTTTTTTATTTTTTTTATGTTTACATTGGTGAAACGTTATAAAGGTAGGATGTATTTGATAGAAAATTTCCTGCTCAATCGAGTAGTGTTTGTTTCAACTTTCTACGATCAATAGCAAGCTCACGAATGAAGTTTGAATTTGGTATTTATCAAGTAATAACGACTATCTTTAAACTTGCGTATTTTTTTTATTTTTTTTATATTTACATTGGTGAAACGTTATAAAGGTAGGATGTATTTGATAGAAAATTTCCTGCTCAATCGAGTGGTGTTTGTTTCAACTTTCTACGATAAATAGCAAGCTCAAAAATGAAGTTTGAAATTGGTATTTATCAAGGAATAACGACTATCTTTAAACTTGCGTATTTTTTTTATTTTTTTTATGTTTACATTGATAAAACGTTATAAAGATAGGATGTATTTGATAGAAAATTTCCTGCTCAATCGAGTAGTGTTTGCTTCAACTTTCTACGATCAATAGCAAGCTCACGAATGAAGTTTGAAATTGGTATTTATCAAGGAATAACGACTATCTTTAAACTTGCGTATTTTTTTTATTTTTTTTATGTTTACATTGATAAAACGTTATAAAGATAGGATGTATTTGATAGAAAATTTCCTGCTCATCCGAGTAGTGTTTGTTTCAACTTTCTACGATCAATAGCAAGCTCACGAATGAAGTTTGAAATTGGTATTTATCAAGGAATAACGACTATCTTTAAACTTGCGTATTTTTTTTATTTTTTTTATATTTACATTGGTGAAACGTTATAAAAGTAGGATGTATTTGATAGAAAATTTCCTGCTCAATCGAGTGGTGTTTGTTTCAACTTTCTACGATAAATAGCAAGCTCAAGAATAAAGTTTGAAATTGGTATTTATCAAGGAATAACGACTATCTTTAAACTTGCGTATTTTTTTTATTTTTTTTATGTTTACATTGGTGAAACGTTATAAAGGTAGAATGTATTTGATAGAAAATTTCCTGCTCAATCGAGTGGTGTTTGTTTCAACTTTCTACGATCAATAGCAAGCTCACGAATGAAGTTTGAAATTGGTATTTATCAAAGAATAACGACTATCTTTAAACTTGCGTATTTGTTTGATTTTTTTTATGTTTACATTAGTGAAACGTTATAAAGGTAGAATGTGTTTGATAGAAAATTTCCTGCTCAATCGAGTGGTGTTTGTTTCAACTTTCTACGATAAACAGCAATCTCAAGAATGAAGTTTGAAATTGGTATTTATCAAGGAATAACGACTATCTTTAAACTTGCGTATTTTTTTTATTTTTTTTATGTTTGCATTGATGAAACGTTATAAGGGTAGGATGTATTTAATAGAAAATTTCCTGCTCAATCAAGTAGTGTTTGTTTCAACTTTCTACGATCAATAGCAAGCTCACGAATGAAGTTTGAAATTGGTATTTATCAAGGAATAACGACTATCTTTAAACTTGCGTATTTTTTTTATTTTTTTTATGTTTACATTGATGAAACGTTATAAAGATAGGATGTATTTAATAGAAAATTTCCTGCTCAATCGAGTAGTGTTTGTTTCAACTTTCTACAATCAATAGCAAGCTCACGAATGAAGTTTGAAATTGGTATTTATCAAGTAATAACGACTATCTTTAAACTTGCGTATTTTTTTAATTTTTTTTATGTTTACATTGGTGAAACGTTATAAAGGTAGGATGTATTTGATAGAAAATTTCCTGCTCAATCGAGTGGTGTTTGTTTCAACTTTCTACGATCAATAGCAAGCTCACGAATGAAGTTTGAAATTGGTATTTATCAAGGAATAACGACTATCTTTAAACTTGCGTATTTTTTTTATTTTTTTTGTGTTTACATTGGTGAAACGTTATAAAGGTAGGATGTATTTGATAGAAAATTTCCTGTTCAATCGAGTAGTGTTTGTTTCAACTTTCTACGATCAATAGCAAGCTCACAAATGAAGTTTGAAATTGGTATTTATCAAGTAATAACGACTATCTTTAAACTTGCGTATTTTTTTTATTTTTTTTATATTTACATTAGTGGAACGTTATAAAGGTAGGTTGTATTTAATAGAAAATTTCCTGCTCAATCGAGTGGTGTTTGTTTCAACTTTCTACGATCAATAGCAAGCTAACGAATGAAGTTTGAAGTTGGTATTTATCAAAGAATAACGACTATCTTTAAACTTGCGTATTTTTTTGATTTTTTTTATGTTTACATTAATGAAACGTTATAAAGGTAGGATGTGTTTGATAGAAAATTTCCTGCTCAATCGATTGGTGGTTGTTTCAACTTTCTACGATCAATAGCAAGCTCACGAATGAAGTTTGAAGTTGGTATTTATCAAAGAATAACGACTATCTTTAAACTTGCGTATTTTTTTGATTTTTTTTATGTTTACATTAGTGAAACGTTATAAAGGTCGGATGCGTTTGATAGAAAATTTCCTGCTCAATCGATTGGTGGTTGTTTCAACTTCCTACGATCAATAGCAAGCTCACGAATGAAGTTTGAAGTTGGTATTTATCAAAGAATAACGACTATCTTTAAACTTGCGTATTTTTTTGATTTTTTTTATGTTTATATTAATGAAACGTTATAAAGGTAGGTTGTGTTTGATAGAAAACTTCCTGCTCAATCGAGTGGTGTTTGTTTCAACTTCCTACGATCAATAGCAAACTCACGAATGAAGTTTAAAATTGGTATTTATCAAAGAATAACGACTATCTTTAAACTTGCGGATTTTTTTGATTTTTTTTATGTTTACATTAGTAAAACGTTATAAAGGTAGGATGTGTTTGGTAAAAAATTTCCTGCTCAATCGAGTGGTGTTTGTTTCAACATTCTACGATCAATAGCAAGCTCACGAATGAAGTTTGAAGTTGGTATTTATCAAAAAATAACGACTATCTTTAAACTTGCGTATTTTTTTGTTTTTTTTTATGTTTACATTAGTGAAACGTTATAAAGGTAGGATGTGTTTGATAGAAAATTTCCTGCTCAATCGAGTGGTGTTTGTTTCAACTTTCTACGATCAATAGCAAGCTCACGAATGAAGTTTGAAATTGGTATTTATCAAAGAATAACGACTATCTTTAAACTTGCGTATTTTTTTGATTTTTTTATGTTTACATTAGTGAAACGTTATAAAGGTAGGATGTGTTTGATAGAAAATTTTCTGCTCAATCGAGTGGTGTTTGTTTCAACTTTCTACGATCAATAGCAAGCTCACGAATGAAGTTTGAAATTGGTATTTATCAAGTAATAACGACTATCTTTAAACTTGCGTATTTTTTTTATTTTTTTTATATTTGCATTGGTGAAACGTTATAAAGGTAGGATGTATTTGATAGAAAATTTCCTGCTCAATCGAGTGGTGTTTGTTTCAACTTTCTACGATAAATAGCAAGCTCAAGAATGAAGTTTGAAATTGGTATTTATCAAGGAATAACGACTATCTTTAAACTTGCGTATTTTTTTTATTTTTTTTATGTTTACATTGATGAAACGTTATAAAGATAGGATGTATTTGATAGAAAATTTCCTGCTCAATCGAGTAGTGTTTGTTTCAACTTTCTACGATCAATAGCAAGCTCACGAATGAAGTTTGAAATTGGTATTTATCAAGTAATAACGACTATCTTTAAACTTGCGTATTTTTTTTATTTTTTTTATGTTTACATTGGTGAAGCGTTATAATGGTAGGATGTATTTGATAGAAAATTTCCTGGTCAATCGAGTAGTGTTTGTTTCAACTTTCTACGATCAATAGCAAGCTCACGAATGAAGTTTGAAATTGGTATTTATGAAGGAATAACGACTATCTTTAAACTTGCGTATTTTTTTTATTTTTTTTATGTTTACATTGGTGAAACGTTATAAAGGTAGGATGTATTTGATAGAAAATTTCCTGCTCAATTGAGTGGTGTTTGTTTCAACTTTCTACGATAAATAGCAAGCTCAAGATTGAAGTTTGAAATTGGTATTTATCAAGGAATAACGACTATCTTTAAACTTGCGTATTTTTTTTATGTTTACATTGATGAAACGTTATAAAGATAGGATGTATTTGATAGAAAATTTCCTGCTCAATCGAGTGGTGTTTGTTTCAACTTTCTACGATAAATAGCAAGCTCAAGAATGAAGTTTGAAATTGGTATTTATCAAGGAATAACGACTATCTTTAAACTTGCGTATTTTTTTTATTTTTTTTATGTTTACGTTGATGAAACGTTATAAAGATAGGATGTATTTGATAGAAAATTTCCTGCTCAATCGAGTAGTGTTTGTTTCAACTTTCTACGATCAATAGCAAGCTCACGAATGAAGTTTGAAATTGGTATTTATCAAGTAATAACGACTATCTTTAAACTTGCGTATTTTTTTTATTTTTTTTATGTTTACATTGGTGAAACGTTATAAAGGTAGGATGTATTTGATAGAAAATTTCCTGCTCAATCGAGTAGTGTTTGTTTCAACTTTCTACGATCAATAGCAAGCTCACGAATGAAGTTTGAAATTGGTATTTATCAAGTAATAACGACTATCTTTAAACTTGCGTATTTTTTTTATTTTTTTTATGTTTGCATTGATGAAACGTTATAAAGATAGGATGTATTTAATAGAAAATTTCCTGCTCAATCGAGTAGTGTTCGTTTCAACTTTCTACAATCAATAGCAAGCTCACGAATGAAGTTTGAAATTGGTATTTATCAAGTAATAACGACTATCTTTAAACTTGCGTATTTTTTTAATTTTTTTTATGTTTACATTGGTGAAACGTTATAAAGGTAGGATGTATTTAATAGAAAATATCCTGCTCAATCGAGTAGTGTTTGTTTCAACTTTCTACGATCAATAGCAAGCTCACGAATGAAGTTTGAAATTGGTATTTATCAAGTAATAACGACTATCTTTAAACTTGCGTATTTTTTTATTTTTTTTATGTTTACATTGGTGAAACGTTATAAAGGTAGGATGTATTTGATAGAAAATTTCCTGCTCAATCGAGTGGTGTTTGTTTCAACTTTCTACGATCAATAGCAAGCTAACGAATGAAGTTTGAAGTTGGTATTTATCAAAGAATAACGACTATCTTTAAACTTGCGTATTTGTTTGATTTTTTTTATGTTTACATTAGTGAAACGTTATAAGGGTAGGATGCGTTTGATAGAAAATTTCCTGTTCAATCGAGTGGTGTTTGTTTCAACTTTCTACGATAAATAACAAGCTCAAGAATGAAGTTTGAAATTGGTATTTATCAAGGAATAACGACTATCTTTAAACTTGCGCATTTTTTTTATTTTTTTTATGTTTACATTGATGAAACGTTATAAAGATAGGATGTATTTGATAGAAAATTTCCTGCTCAATCGAGTAGTGTTTGTTTCAACTTTCTACGATCAATAGCAAGCTTACGAATGAAGTTTGAAATTGGTATTTATCAAGTAATAACGACTATCTTTAAACTTGCGTATTTTTTTTATTTTTTTTATATTTACATTAGTGGAACGTTATAAAGGTAGGTTGTATTTAATAGAAAATTTCCTGCTCAATCGAGTGGTGTTTGTTTCAACTTTCTACGATCAATAGCAAGCTAACGAATGAAGTTTGAAGTTGGTATTTATCAAAGAATAACGACTATCTTTAAACTTGCGTATTTTTTTGATTTTTTTTATGTTTACATTAATGAAACGTTATAAAGGTAGGATGTGTTTGATAGAAAATTTCCTGCTCAATCGAGTGGTGTTTGTTTCAACTTTCTACGATCAATAGCAAGCTCACGAATGAAGTTTGAAGTTGGTATTTATCAAAGAATAACGACTATCTTTAAACTTGCGTATTTTTTTGATTTTTTTTATGTTTACATTAATGAAACGTTATAAAGGTAGGATGTGTTTGATAGAAAACTTCCTGCTCAATCGAGTGGTGTTTGTTTCAACTTCCTACGATCAATAGCAAACTCACGAATGAAGTTTGAAATTGGTATTTATCAAAGAATAACGACTATCTTTAAACCTGCGTATTTTTTTGATTTTTTTTATGTTTACATTAGTGAAACGTTATAAAGGTAGGATGTGTTTGATAGAAAATTTCCTGCTCAATCGAGTAGTGTTTGTTTCAACTTTCTACGATCAATAGCAAGCTCACGAATGAAGTTTGAAATTGGTATTTATCAAGTAATAACGACTATCTTTAAACTTGCGTATTTTTTTTATTTTTTTTATGTTTACATTGGTGAAACGTTATAAAGGTAGGATGTATTTGATAGAAAATTTCCTGCTCAATCGAGTAGTGTTTGTTTCAACTTTCTACGATCAATAGCAAGCTCGCGAATGAAGTTTGAAATTGGTATTTATCAAGTAATAACGACTATCTTTAAACTTGCGTATTTTTTTTATTTTTTTTTATGTTTACATTGGTGAAACGTTATAAAGGTAGGATGTATTTGATAGAAAATTTCCTGCTCAATCGAGTGGTGTTTGTTTCAACTTTCTACGATAAATAGCAAGCTCAAGAATGAAGTTTGAAATTGGTATTTATCAAGGAATAACGACTATCTTTAAACTTGCGTATTTTTTTTATTTTTTTTATGTTTACATTGATAAAACGTTATAAAGATAGGATGTATTTGATAGAAAATTTCCTGCTCAATCGAGTAGTGTTTGTTTCAACTTTCTACGATCAATAGCAAGCTCACGAATGAAGTTTGAAATTGGTATTTATCAAGTAATAACGACTATCTTTAAACTTGCGTATTTTTTTTATTTTTTTTATGTTTACATTGGTGAAACGTTATAAAGGTAGGATGTATTTGATAGAAAATTTCCTGCTCATCCGAGTAGTGTTTGTTTCAACTTTCTACGATCAATAGCAAGCTCACGAATGAAGTTTGAAATTGGTATTTATCAAGGAATAACGACTATCTTTAAACTTGCGTATTTTTTTTATTTTTTTTATATTTACATTGGTGAAACGTTATAAAAGTAGGATGTATTTGATAGAAAATTTCCTGCTCAATCGAGTAGTGTTTGTTTCAACTTTCTACGATAAATAGCAAGCTCAAGAATGAAGTTTGAAATTGGTATTTATCAAGGAATAACTACTATCTTTAAACTTGCGTCTTTTTTTTATTTTTTTTATGTTTACATTGGTGAAACGTTATAAAGGTAGGATGTATTTGATAGAAAATTTCCTGCTCAATCGAGTGGTGTTTGTTTCAACTTTCTACGATCAATAGCAAGCTAACGAATGAAGTTTGAAATTGGTATTTATCAAGGAATAACGACTATCTTTAAACTTGCGTATTTGTTTGATTTTTTTTATGTTTACATTAGTGAAACGTTATAAAGGTAGGATGTGTTTGATAGAAAATTTCCTGCTCAATCGAGTGGTGTTTGTTTCAACTTTCTACGATAAACAGCAATCTCAAGAATGAAGTTTGAAATTGGTATTTATCAAGGAATAACGACTATCTTTAAACTTGCGTATTTTTTTTATTTTTTTTATGTTTGCATTGATGAAACGTTATAAAGATAGGATGTTTTTAATAGACAATTTCCTGCTCAATCGAGTAGTGTTCGTTTCAACTTTCTACAGTCAATAGCAAGCTCACGAATGAAGTTTGAAATTGGTATTTATCAAGTAATAACGACTATCTTTAAACTTGCGTATTTTTTTAATTTTTTTTATGTTTACATTGGTGAAACGTTATAAAGGTAGGATTTATTTAATAGAAAATATCCTGCTCAATCGAGTAGTGTTTGTTTCAACTTTCTACGATCAATAGCAAGCTCACGAATGAAGTTTGAAATTGGTATTTATCAAGTAATAACGACTATCTTTAAACTTGCGTATTTTTTTATTTTTTTTATGTTTACATTGGTGAAACGTTATAAAGGTAGGATGTATTTGATAGAAAATTTCCTGCTCAATCGAGTGGTGTTTGTTTCAACTTTCTACGATCAATAGCAAGCTAACGAATGAAGTTTGAAGTTGGTATTTATCAAAGAATAACGACTATCTTTAAACTTGCGTATTTGTTTGATTTTTTTTATGTTTACATTAGTGAAACGTTATAAGGGTAGGATGCGTTTGATAGAAAATTTCCTGTTCAATCGAGTGGTGTTTGTTTCAACTTTCTACGATAAATAACAAGCTCAAGAATGAAGTTTGAAATTGGTATTTATCAAGGAATAACGACTATCTTTAAACTTGCGTATTTTTTTTATTTTTTTTATGTTTACATTGATGAAACGTTATAAAGATAGGATGTATTTGATAGAAAATTTCCTGCTCAATCGAGTAGTGTTTGTTTCAACTTTCTACGATCAATAGCAAGCTAACGAATGAAGTTTGAAGTTGGTATTTATCAAAGAATAACGACTATCTTTAAACTTGCGCATTTTTTTGATTTTTTTTATGTTTACATTAATGAAACGTTATAAAGGTAGGATGTGTTTGATAGAAAATTTCCTGCTCAATCGAGTGGTGTTTGTTTCAACTTTCTACGATCAATAGCAAGCTCACGAATGAAGTTTGAAGTTGGTATTTATCAAAGAATAACGACTATCTTTAAACTTGCGTATTTTTTTGATTTTTTTTATGTTTACATTAATGAAACGTTATAAAGGTAGGATGTGTTTGATAGAAAACTTCCTGCTCAATCGAGTGGTGTTTGTTTCAACTTCCTACGATCAATAGCAAACTCACGAATGAAGTTTGAAATTGGTATTTATCAAAGAATAACGACTATCTTTAAACCTGCGTATCTTTTTGATTTTTTTTATGTTTACATTAGTGAAACGTTATAGAGGTAGGATGTGTTTGATAAAAAATTTTCTGCTCAATCGAGTGGTGTTTGTTTCAACATTCTACGATCAATAGCAAGCTCACGAATGAAGTTTGAAGTTGGTATTTATCAAAAAATAACGACTATCTTTAAACTTGCGTATTTTTTTGATTTTTTTTATGTTTACATTGGTGGAACGTTATAAAGGAAGGGTGTATTTGATAGAAAATTTCCTGCTCAATCGAGTGGTGTTTGTTTCAATTTTCTACGATCAATAGCAAGGTCACGAATGAAGTTTGAAGTTGGTATTTATCAAAAAATAACGACTATCTTTAAACTTGCGTATTTTTTTGATTTTTTTTATGTTTACATTGGTGAAACGTTATAAAGGTAGGATGTGTTTGATAGAAAATTTCCTGCTCAATCGAGTGGTGTTTGTTTCAACTTTCTACGATCAATAGCAAGCTCACGAATGAAGTTTAAAATTGGTATTTATCAAGGAATAACGACTATCTATAAACTTGCGTATTTTTTTTATTTTTGTTATGTTCACATTGGTGAAACGTTATAAAGGTAGGATGTGTTTGATAGAAAATTTCCTGTTCAATCGAGTGGTGTTTGTTTCAACTTTCTACGATAAATAGCAAGCTCAAGAATGAAGTTTGAAGTTGGTATTTATCAAAAAATAACGACTATCTTTAAACTTGCGTATTTTTTTGATTTTTTTATGTTTACATTAGTGAAACGTTATAAAGGTAGGATGTGTTTGATAGAAAATTTTCTGCTCAATCGAATGGTGTTTGTTTCAACTTTCTACGATCAATAGCAAGCTCACGAATGAAGTTTGAAATTGGTATTTATCAAGTAATAACGACTATCTTTAAACTTGCGTATTTTTTTTATTTTTTTTATATTTGCATTGGTGAAACGTTATAAAGATAGGATGTATTTGATAGAAAATTTCCTGCTCAATCGAGTAGTGTTTGTTTCAACTTTCTACGATCAATAGCAAGCTCACGAATGAAGTTTGAAATTGGTATTTATCAAGTAATAACGACTATCTTTAAACTTGCGTATTTTTTTTATTTTTTTTATGTTTACATTGGTGAAGCGTTATAAAGGTAGGATGTATTTGATAGAAAATTTCCTGCTCAATCGAGTAGTGTTTGTTTCAACTTTCTACGATCAATAGCAAGCTCACGAATGAAGTTTGAAATTGGTATTTATGAAGGAATAACGACTATCTTTAAACTTGCGTATTTTTTTTATTTTTTTTATCTTTACATTGGTGAAACGTTATAAAGGTAGGATGTATTTGATAGAAAATTTCCTGCTCAATCGAGTGGTGTTTGTTCCAACTTTCTACGATAAATAGCAAGCTCAAGAATGAAGTTTGAAATTGGTATTTATCAAGGAATAGCGACTATCTTTAAACTTGCGTATTTTTTTTATGTTTACATTGATGAAACGTTATAAAGATAGGATGTATTTGATAGAAAATTTCCTGCTCAATCGAGTAGTGTTTGTTTCAACTTTCTACGATCAATAGCAAGCTCACGAATGAAGTTTGAAATTGGTATTTATCAAGTAATAACGACTATCTTTAAACTTGCGTATATTTTTTATTTTTTTTATGTTTACATTGGTGAAACGTTATAAAGGTAGGATGTGTTTGATAGAAAATTTCCTGTTCAATCGAGTGGTGTTTGTTTCAACTTTCTACGATAAATAGCAAGCTCAAGAATGAAGTTTGAAGTTGGTATTTATCAAAAAATAACGACTATCTTTAAACTTGCGTATTTTTTTGATTTTTTTATGTTTACATTAGTGAAACGTTATAAAGGTAGGATGTGTTTGATAGAAAATTTTCTGCTCAATCGAGTGGTGTTTGTTTCAACTTTCTACGATCAATAGCAAGCTCACGAATGAAGTTTGAAATTGGTATTTATCAAGTAATAACGACTATCTTTAAACTTGCGTATTTTTTTTATTTTTTTTATATTTGCATTGGTGAAACGTTATAAAGATAGGATGTATTTGATAGAAAATTTCCTGCTCAATCGAGTGGTGTTTGCTTCAACTTTCTACGATAAATAGCAAGCTCAAGAATGAAGTTTGAAATTGGTATTTATCAAGGAATAACGACTATCTTTAAACTTGCGTATTTTTTTTATGTTTACATTGATGAAACGTTATAAAGATAGGATGTATTTGATAGAAAATTTCCTGCTCAATCGAGTAGTGTTTGTTTCAACTTTCTACGATCAATAGCAAGCTCACGAATGAAGTTTGAAATTGGTATTTATCAAGTAATAACGACTATCTTTAAACTTGCGTATTTTTTTTATTTTTTTTATGTTTACATTGGTGAAACGTTATAAAGGTAGGATGTATTTGATAGAAAATTTCCTGCTCAATCGAGTAGTGTTTGTTTCAACTTTCTACAAACAATAGCAAGCTCACGAATGAAGTTTGAAATTGGTATTTATCAAGGAATAACGACTATCTTTAAACTTGCGTATTTTTTTTAATTTTTTTTATGTTTACATTGGTGAAACGTTATAAAGGTAGGATGTATTTGATAGAAAATTTCCTGCTCAATCGAGTGGTGTTTGTTTCAACTTTCTACGATCAATAGCAAGCTAACGAATGAAGTTTGAAGTTGGTATTTATCAAAGAATAACGACTATCTTTAAACTTGCGTATTTGTTTGATTTTTTTTATGTTTACATTAGTGAAACGTTATAAAGGTAGGATGTGTTTGATAGAAAATTTCCTGCTCAATCGAGTGGTGTTTGTTTCAACTTTTTACAATAAACAGCAGGCTCAAGAATGAAGTTTGAAGTTGGTATTTATCAAGGAATAACGACTATCTTTAAACTTGCGTATTTTTTTTATTTTTTTTATGTTTACATTGATGAAACGTTATAAATATAGGATGTATTTGATAGAAAATTTCCTGCTCAATCGAGTAGTGTTTGTTTCAACTTTCTACGATCAATAGCAAGCTCACGAATGAAGTTTGAAATTGGTATTTATCAAGGAATAACGACTATCTTTAAACTTGCGTATTTTTTTTATATTTACATTGATGAAACGTTATAAAGATAGGATGTATTTGATAGAAAATTTCCTGCTCAATCGAGTAGTGTTTGTTTCAACTTTCTACGATCAATAGCAAGCTCACGAATGAAGTTTGAAATTGGTATTTATCAAGTAATAACGACTATCTTTAAACTTGCGTATTTTTTTTATTTTTTTTATGTTTACATTGATGAAACGTTATAAAGGTAGGATGTATTTGATAGAAAATTTCCTGCTCAATCGAGTAGTGTTTGTTTCAACTTTCTACGATCAATAGCAAGCTCAAGAATGAAGTTTGAAATTGGTATTTATCAAGGAATAACGACTATCTTTAAACTTGCGTATTTTTTTTTATTTTTTTTATGTTTACATTAGTGAAACGTTATAAAGGTAAGATGTGTTTGATAGAAAATTTCCTGCTCAATCGAGTGGTGTTTGTTTCAACTTTCTACGATCAAGCAAGCTCACGAATGAAGTTTGACGTTGGTATTTATCAAAGAATAACGACTATCTTTAAACTTGCGTATTTTTTTTATTTTTTTTATGTTTACATTGGTGAAACGTTATAAAAGTCGGATGTATTTGATAGAAAATTTCCTGCTCAATCGAGTAGTGTTTGTTTCAACTTTCTACAATCAATAGCAAGCTCACGAATGAAGTTTGAAATTGGTATTTATCAAGTAATAACGACTATCTTTAAACTTGCGTATTTTTTTAATTTTTTTTATGTTTACATTGGTGAAACGTTATAAAGGTAGGATGTATTTGATAGAAAATTTCCTGCTCAATCGAGTGGTGTTTGTTTCAACTTTCTACGATAAATAGCAAGCTCAAGAATGAAGTTTGAAATTGGTATTTATCAAGGAATAACGACTATCTTTAAACTTGCGTATTTTTTTTATTTTTTTTATGTTTACATTGATGAAACGTTATAAAGATAGGATGTATTTGATAGAAAATTTCCTGCTCAATCGAGTAGTGTTTGTTTCAACTTTCTATGATCAATAGCAAGCTCACGAATGAAGTTTGAAATTGGTATTTATCAAGTAATAACGACTATCTTTAAACTTGCGTATTTTTTTTATTTTTTTTATGTTTACATTAGTGAAACGTTATAAAGGTAGAATGTGTTTGATAAAAAATTTCCTGCTCAATCGAGTGGTGTTTGTTTCAACTTTCTACGATCAATAGCAAGCTCACGAATGAAGTTCGAAGTTGGTATTTATCAAGGAATAACGACTATCTATAAACTTGCGTATTTTTTTTATTTTTGTTATGTTCACATTAGTGAAACGTTATAAAGGTAGGATGTGTTTGATAGAAAATTTCCTGCTCAATCGAGTGGTGTTTGTTTCAACTTTCTACGATCAATAGCAAGCTAACGAATGAAGTTTGAATTTGGTATTTATCAAAGAATAATGACTATCTTTAAACTTGCGTATTTGTTTGATTTTTTTTATGTTTACATTAGTGAAACGTTATAAGGGTAGGATGTGTTTGATAGAAAATTTCCTGTTCAATCGAGTGGTGTTTGTTTCAACTTTCTACGATAAATAGCAAGCTCAAGAATGAAGTTTGAAATTGGTATTTATCAAGGAATAACGACTATATTTAAACTTGCGTATTTTTTTTATTTTTTTTATGTTTACATTGATGAAACGTTATAAAGATAGGATGTATTTGATAGAAAATTTCCTGCGCAATCGAGTGGTGTTTGTTTCAACTTTCTACGATCAATAGCAAGCTAACGAATGAAGTTTGAAGTTGGTATTTATCAAAGAATAACGACTATCTTTAAACTTGCGTATTTTTTTGATTTTTTTTATGTTTACATTAATGAAACGTTATAAAGGTAGGATGTGTTTGATAGAAAACTTCCTGCTCAATCGAGTGGTGTTTGTTTCAACTTTCTACGATCAATAGCAAGCTCACGAATGAAGTTTGAAGTTGGTATTTATCAAAGAATAACGACTATCTTTAAACTTGCGTATTTTTTTTATTTTTTTTATGTTTACATTGGTGAAACGTTATAAAGGTCGGATGTGTTTGATAGAAAATTTCCTGCTCAATCGAGTAGTGTTTGTTTCAACTTTCTACGAACAATAGCAAGCTCACGAATGAAGTTTGAAATTGGTATTTATCAAGGAATAACGACTATCTTTAAACTTGCGCATTTTTTTTTATTTTTATTATGTTTACATTGGTGAAACGTTATAAAGGTAGGATGTATTTGATAGAAAATTTCCTGCTCAATCGAGTGGTGGTTGTTTCAACTTTCTACGATCAATAGCAAGCTCACGTATGAAGTTTGAAGTTGGTATTTATCAAAAAATAACGACTATCTTTAAACTTGCGTATTTTTTTGATTTTTTTTATGTTTACATTAGTGAAACGTTATAAAGGAAGGGTGTGTTTGATAGAAAATTTCCTGCTCAATCGAGTGGTGTTTGTTTCAACTTTCTACGATCAATAGCAAGCTCACGAATGAAGTTTAAAATTGGTATTTATCAAGGAATAACGACTATCTATAAACTTGCGTATTTTTTTTATTTTTGTTATGTTCACATTGGTGAAACGTTATAAAGGTAGGATGTGTTTGATAGAAAATTTCCTGCTCAATCGAGTGGTGTTTGTTTCAATTTTCTACGATCAATAGCAAGCTCACGAATGAAGTTTGAAATTGGTATTTATCAAAGAATAACGACTATCTTTAAACTTGCGTATTTTTTTGATTTTTTTATGTTTACATTAGTGAAACGTTATAAAGGTAGGATGTGTTTGATAGAAAATTTCCTGCTCAATCGAGTAGTGTTTGTTTCAACTTTCTACGATCAATAGCAAGCTCACAAATGAAGTTTGAAATTGGTATTTATCAAGTAATAACGACTATCTTTAAACTTGCGTATTTTTTTTATTTTTTTTATGTTTACATTGGTGAAGCGTTACAAAGGTAGGATGTATTTGATAGAAAATTTCCTGCTCAATCGAGTAGTGTTTGCTTCAACTTTCTACGATCAATAGCAAGCTCACGAATGAAGTTTGAAATTGGTATTTATGAAGGAATAACGACTATTTTTAAACTTGCGTATTTTTTTTATTTTTTTTATGTTTACATTGGTGAAACGTTATAAAGGTAGGATGTATTTGATAGAAAATTTCCTGCTCAATCGAGTGGTGTTTGTTTCAACTTTCTACGATCAATAGCAAGCTAACGAATGAAGTTTGAAGTTGGTATTTATCAAAGAATAACGACTATCTTTAAACTTGCGTATTTGTTTGATTTTTTTTATGTTTACATTAGTGAAACGTTATAAAGGTAGGATGTGTTTGATAGAAAATTTCCTGCTCAATCGAGTGGTGTTTGTTTCAACTTTTTACAATAAACAGCAGGCTCAAGAATGAAGTTTGAAGTTGGTATTTATCAAGGAATAACGACTATCTTTAAACTTGCGTATTTTTTTTATTTTTTTTATGTTTACATTGATGAAACGTTATAAATATAGGATGTATTTGATAGAAAATTTCCTGCTCAATCGAGTAGTGTTTGTTTCAACTTTCTACGATCAATAGCAAGCTCACGAATGAAGTTTGAAATTGGTATTTATCAAGGAATAACGACTATCTTTAAACTTGCGTATTTTTTTTATGTTTACATTGATGAAACGTTATAAAGATAGGATGTATTTGATAGAAAATTTCCTGCTCAATCGAGTAGTGTTTGTTTCAACTTTCTACGATCAAGCAAGCTCACGAATGAAGTTTGACGTTGGTATTTATCAAAGAATAACGACTATCTTTAAACTTGCGTATTTTTTTTATTTTTTTTATGTTTACATTGGTGAAACGTTATAAAAGTCGGATGTATTTGATAGAAAATTTCCTGCTCAATCGAGTAGTGTTTGTTTCAACTTTCTACAATCAATAGCAAGCTCACGAATGAAGTTTGAAATTGGTATTTATCAAGTAATAACGACTATCTTTAAACTTGCGTATTTTTTTAATTTTTTTTATGTTTACATTGGTGAAACGTTATAAAGGTAGGATGTATTTGATAGAAAATTTCCTGCTCAATCGAGTGGTGTTTGTTTCAACTTTCTACGATAAATAGCAAGCTCAAGAATGAAGTTTGAAATTGGTATTTATCAAGGAATAACGACTATCTTTAAACTTGCGTATTTTTTTTATTTTTTTTATGTTTACATTGATGAAACGTTATAAAGATAGGATGTATTTGATAGAAAATTTCCTGCTCAATCGAGTAGTGTTTGTTTCAACTTTCTATGATCAATAGCAAGCTCACGAATGAAGTTTGAAATTGGTATTTATCAAGTAATAACGACTATCTTTAAACTTGCGTATTTTTTTTATTTTTTTTATGTTTACATTAGTGAAACGTTATAAAGGTAGAATGTGTTTGATAAAAAATTTCCTGCTCAATCGAGTGGTGTTTGTTTCAACTTTCTACGATCAATAGCAAGCTCACGAATGAAGTTTGAAATTGGTATTTATCAAGTAATAACGACTATCTTTAAACTTGCGTATTTTTTTTATTTTTTTTATGTTTACATTAGTGAAACGTTATAAAGGTAGAATGTGTTTGATAAAAAATTTCCTGCTCAATCGAGTGGTGTTTGTTTCAACTTTCTACGATCAATAGCAAGCTAACGAATGAAGTTTGAATTTGGTATTTATCAAAGAATAACGACTATCTTTAAACTTGCGTATTTGTTTGATTTTTTTTATGTTTACATTAGTGAAACGTTATAAGGGTAGGATGTGTTTGATAGAAAATTTCCTGTTCAATCGAGTGGTGTTTGTTTCAACTTTCTACGATAAATAGCAAGCTCAAGAATGAAGTTTGAAATTGGTATTTATCAAGGAATAACGACTATATTTAAACTTGCGTATTTTTTTTATTTTTTTTATGTTTACATTGATGAAACGTTATAAAGATAGGATGTATTTGATAGAAAATTTCCTGCTCAATCGAGTAGTGTTTGTTTCAACTTTCTACGATCAAGCAAGCTCACGAATGAAGTTTGACGTTGGTATTTATCAAAGAATAACGACTATCTTTAAACTTGCGTATTTTTTTTATTTTTTTTATGTTTACATTGGTGAAACGTTATAAAAGTCGGATGTATTTGATAGAAAATTTCCTGCTCAATCGAGTAGTGTTTGTTTCAACTTTCTACAATCAATAGCAAGCTCACGAATGAAGTTTGAAATTGGTATTTATCAAGTAATAACGACTATCTTTAAACTTGCGTATTTTTTTAATTTTTTTTATGTTTACATTGGTGAAACGTTATAAAGGTAGGATGTATTTGATAGAAAATTTCCTGCTCAATCGAGTGGTGTTTGTTTCAACTTTCTACGATAAATAGCAAGCTCAAGAATGAAGTTTGAAATTGGTATTTATCAAGGAATAACGACTATCTTTAAACTTGCGTATTTTTTTTATTTTTTTTATGTTTACATTGATGAAACGTTATAAAGATAGGATGTATTTGATAGAAAATTTCCTGCTCAATCGAGTAGTGTTTGTTTCAACTTTCTATGATCAATAGCAAGCTCACGAATGAAGTTTGAAATTGGTATTTATCAAGTAATAACGACTATCTTTAAACTTGCGTATTTTTTTTATTTTTTTTATGTTTACATTAGTGAAACGTTATAAAGGTAGAATGTGTTTGATAAAAAATTTCCTGCTCAATCGAGTGGTGTTTGTTTCAACTTTCTACGATCAATAGCAAGCTCACGAATGAAGTTTGAAATTGGTATTTATCAAGTAATAACGACTATCTTTAAACTTGCGTATTTTTTTTATTTTTTTTATGTTTACATTAGTGAAACGTTATAAAGGTAGAATGTGTTTGATAAAAAATTTCCTGCTCAATCGAGTGGTGTTTGTTTCAACTTTCTACGATCAATAGCAAGCTAACGAATGAAGTTTGAATTTGGTATTTATCAAAGAATAACGACTATCTTTAAACTTGCGTATTTGTTTGATTTTTTTTATGTTTACATTAGTGAAACGTTATAAGGGTAGGATGTGTTTGATAGAAAATTTCCTGTTCAATCGAGTGGTGTTTGTTTCAACTTTCTACGATAAATAGCAAGCTCAAGAATGAAGTTTGAAATTGGTATTTATCAAGGAATAACGACTATATTTAAACTTGCGTATTTTTTTTATTTTTTTTATGTTTACATTGATGAAACGTTATAAAGATAGGATGTATTTGATAGAAAATTTCCTGCGCAATCGAGTAGTGTTTGTTTCAACTTTCTACGATCAATAGCAAGCTCACGAATGAAGTTTGAAATTGGTATTTATCAAGTAATAACGACTATCTTTAAACTTGCGTATTTTTTTTATTTTTTTTATATTTACATTAGTGGAACGTTATAAAGGTAGGTTGTATTTAATAGAAAATTTCCTGCTCAATCGAGTGGTGTTTGTTTCAACTTTCTACGATCAATAGCAAGCTAACGAATGAAGTTTGAAGTTGGTATTTATCAAAGAATAACGACTATCTTTAAACTTGCGTATTTTTTTGATTTTTTTTATGTTTACATTAATGAAACGTTATAAAGGTAGGATGTGTTTGATAGAAAACTTCCTGCTCAATCGAGTGGTGTTTGTTTCAACTTTCTACGATCAATAGCAAGCTCACGAATGAAGTTTGAAGTTGGTATTTATCAAAGAATAACGACTATCTTTAAACTTGCGTATTTTTTTTATTTTTTTTATGTTTACATTGGTGAAACGTTATAAAGGTCGGATGTGTTTGATAGAAAATTTCCTGCTCAATCGAGTAGTGTTTGTTTCAACTTTCTACGAACAATAGCAAGCTCACGAATGAAGTTTGAAATTGGTATTTATCAAGGAATAACGACTATCTTTAAACTTGCGCATTTTTTTTTATTTTTATTATGTTTACATTGGTGAAACGTTATAAAGGTAGGATGTATTTGATAGAAAATTTCCTGCTCAATCGAGTGGTGGTTGTTTCAACTTTCTACGATCAATAGCAAGCTCACGTATGAAGTTTGAAGTTGGTATTTATCAAAGAATAACGACTATCTTTAAACTTGCGTATTTTTTTGATTTTTTTTTATGTTTACATTAATGAAACGTTATAAAGGTAGGATGTGTTTGATAGAAAACTTCCTGCTCAATCGAGTGGTGTTTGTTTCAACTTCCTACGATCAATAGCAAACTCACGAATGAAGTTTAAAATTGGTATTTATCAAAGAATAACGACTATCTTTAAACTTGCGTATTTTTTTGATTTTTTTTATGTTTACATTAGTGAAACGTTATAAAGGTAGAATGTGTTTGATAAAAAATTTCCTGCTCAATCGAGTGGTGTTTGTTTCAACTTTCTACGATCAATAGCAAGCTCACGAATGAAGTTTGAAGTTGGTATTTATCAAAAAATAACGACTATCTTTAAACTTGCGTATTTTTTTGATTTTTTTTATGTTTACATTAGTGAAACGTTATAAAGGAAGGGTGTATTTGATAGAAAATTTCCTGCTCAATCGAGTGGTGTTTGTTTCAACTTTCTACGATCAATAGCAAGCTCACGAATGAAGTTTAAAATTGGTATTTATCAAGGAATAACGACTATCTATAAACTTGCGTATTTTTTTTATTTTTGTTATGTTCACATTGGTGAAACGTTATAAAGGTAGGATGTGTTTGATAGAAAATTTCCTGCTCAATCGAGTGGTGTTTGTTTCAATTTTCTACGATCAATAGCAAGCTCACGAATGAAGTTTGAAATTGGTATTTATCAAAGAATAACGACTATCTTTAAACTTGCGTATTTTTTTGATTTTTTTATGTTTACATTAGTGAAACGTTATAAAGGTAGGATGTGTTTGATAGAAAATTTCCTGCTCAATCGAGTAGTGTTTGTTTCAACTTTCTACGATCAATAGCAAGCTCACAAATGAAGTTTGAAATTGGTATTTATCAAGTAATAACGACTATCTTTAAACTTGCGTATTTTTTTTATTTTTTTTATGTTTACATTGGTGAAGCGTTACAAAGGTAGGATGTATTTGATAGAAAATTTCCTGCTCAATCGAGTAGTGTTTGCTTCAACTTTCTACGATCAATAGCAAGCTCACGAATGAAGTTTGAAATTGGTATTTATGAAGGAATAACGACTATTTTTAAACTTGCGTATTTTTTTTATTTTTTTTATGTTTACATTGGTGAAACGTTATAAAGGTAGGATGTATTTGATAGAAAATTTCCTGCTCAATCGAGTGGTGTTTGTTTCAACTTTCTACGATCAATAGCAAGCTAACGAATGAAGTTTGAAGTTGGTATTTATCAAAGAATAACGACTATCTTTAAACTTGCGTATTTGTTTGATTTTTTTTATGTTTACATTAGTGAAACGTTATAAAGGTAGGATGTGTTTGATAGAAAATTTCCTGCTCAATCGAGTGGTGTTTGTTTCAACTTTTTACAATAAACAGCAGGCTCAAGAATGAAGTTTGAAGTTGGTATTTATCAAGGAATAACGACTATCTTTAAACTTGCGTATTTTTTTTATTTTTTTTATGTTTACATTGATGAAACGTTATAAATATAGGATGTATTTGATAGAAAATTTCCTGCTCAATCGAGTAGTGTTTGTTTCAACTTTCTACGATCAATAGCAAGCTCACGAATGAAGTTTGAAATTGGTATTTATCAAGGAATAACGACTATCTTTAAACTTGCGTATTTTTTTTATGTTTACATTGATGAAACGTTATAAAGATAGGATGTATTTGATAGAAAATTTCCTGCTCAATCGAGTAGTGTTTGTTTCAACTTTCTACGATCAAGCAAGCTCACGAATGAAGTTTGACGTTGGTATTTATCAAAGAATAACGACTATCTTTAAACTTGCGTATTTTTTTTATTTTTTTTATGTTTACATTGGTGAAACGTTATAAAAGTCGGATGTATTTGATAGAAAATTTCCTGCTCAATCGAGTAGTGTTTGTTTCAACTTTCTACAATCAATAGCAAGCTCACGAATGAAGTTTGAAATTGGTATTTATCAAGTAATAACGACTATCTTTAAACTTGCGTATTTTTTTAATTTTTTTTATGTTTACATTGGTGAAACGTTATAAAGGTAGGATGTATTTGATAGAAAATTTCCTGCTCAATCGAGTGGTGTTTGTTTCAACTTTCTACGA
Organism: Tribolium confusum; assembly: GCA_029207805.1. Lineage (NCBI taxonomy): Eukaryota > Metazoa > Arthropoda > Insecta > Coleoptera > Tenebrionidae > Tribolium > Tribolium confusum. Next base: position 33,466,937 of record JALGAY010000005.1, read on the forward strand.
TAAATAGCAAGCTCAAGAATGAAGTTTGAAATTGGTATTTATCAAGGAATAACGACTATCTTTAAACTTGCGTATTTTTTTTATTTTTTTTATGTTTACATTGATGAAACGTTATAAAGATAGGATGTATTTGATAGAAAATTTCCTGCTCAATCGAGTAGTGTTTGTTTCAACTTTCTATGATCAATAGCAAGCTCACGAATGAAGTTTGAAATTGGTATTTATCAAGTAATAACGACTATCTTTAAACTTGCGTATTTTTTTTATTTTTTTTATGTTTACATTAGTGAAACGTTATAAAGGTAGAATGTGTTTGATAAAAAATTTCCTGCTCAATCGAGTGGTGTTTGTTTCAACTTTCTACGATCAATAGCAAGCTCACGAATGAAGTTTGAAGTTGGTATTTATCAAGGAATAACGACTATCTATAAACTTGCGTATTTTTTTTATTTTTGTTATGTTCACATTAGTGAAACGTTATAAAGGTAGGATGTGTTTGATAGAAAATTTCCTGCTCAATCGAGTGGTGTTTGTTTCAACTTTCTACGATCAATAGCAAGCTAACGAATGAAGTTTGAATTTGGTATTTATCAAAGAATAACGACTATCTTTAAACTTGCGTATTTGTTTGATTTTTTTTATGTTTACATTAGTGAAACGTTATAAGGGTAGGATGTGTTTGATAGAAAATTTCCTGTTCAATCGAGTGGTGTTTGTTTCAACTTTCTACGATAAATAGCAAGCTCAAGAATGAAGTTTGAAATTGGTATTTATCAAGGAATAACGACTATATTTAAACTTGCGTATTTTTTTTATTTTTTTTATGTTTACATTGATGAAACGTTATAAAGATAGGATGTATTTGATAGAAAATTTCCTGCGCAATCGAGTAGTGTTTGTTTCAACTTTCTACGATCAATAGCAAGCTCACGAATGAAGTTTGAAATTGGTATTTATCAAGTAATAACGACTATCTTTAAACTTGCGTATTTTTTTTATTTTTTTTATATTTACATTAGTGGAACGTTATAAAGGTAGGTTGTATTTAATAGAAAATTTCCTGCTCAATCGAGTGGTGTTTGTTTCAACTTTCTACGATCAATAGCAAGCTAACGAATGAAGTTTGAAGTTGGTATTTATCAAAGAATAACGACTATCTTTAAACTTGCGCATTTTTTTGATTTTTTTTATGTTTACATTAATGAAACGTTATAAAGGTAGGATGTGTTTGATAGAAAATTTCCTGCTCAATCGAGTGGGGTTTGTTTCAACTTTCTACGATCAATAGCAAGCTCACGAATGAAGTTTGAAGTTGGTATTTATCAAAGAATAACGACTATCTTTAAACTTGCGTATTTTTTTTATTTTTTTTATGTTTACATTGGTGAAACGTTATAAAGGTCGGATGTGTTTGATAGAAAATTTCCTGCTCAATCGAGTAGTGTTTGTTTCAACTTTCTACGAACAATAGCAAGCTCACGAATGAAGTTTGAAATTGGTATTTATCAAGGAATAACGACTATCTTTAAACTTGCGCATTTTTTTTTATTTTTTTTATGTTTACATTGGTGAAACGTTATAAAGGTAGGATGTATTTGATAGAAAATTTCCTGCTCAATCGAGTGGTGGTTGTTTCAACTTTCTACGATCAATAGCAAGCTCACGTATGAAGTTTGAAGTTGGTATTTATCAAAGAATAGCGACTATCTTTAAACTTGCGTATTTTTTTGATTTTTTTTATGTTTACATTAATGAAACGTTATAAAGGTAGGATGTGTTTGATAGAAAATTTCCTGCTCAATCGAGTAGTGTTTGTTTCAACTTTCTACGAACAATAGCAAGCTCACGAATGAAGTTTGAAATTGGTATTTATCAAGGAATAACGACTATCTTTAAACTTGCGCATTTTTTTTTATTTTTTTTATGTTTACATTGGTGAAACGTTATAAAGGTAGGATGTATTTGATAGAAAATTTCCTGCTCAATCGAGTGGTGGTTGTTTCAACTTTCTACGATCAATAGCAAGCTCACGTATGAAGTTTGAATTTGGTATTTATCAAAGAATAGCGACTATCTTTAAACTTGCGTATTTTTTTGATTTTTTTTATGTTTACATTAATGAAACGTTATAAAGGTAGGATGTGTTTGATAGAAAACTTCCTGCTCAATCGAGTGGTGTTTGTTTCAACTTCCTACGATCAATAGCAAACTCACGAATGAAGTTTAAAATTGGTATTTATCAAAGAATAACGACTATCTTTAAACTTGCGTATTTTTTTGATTTTTTTTATGTTTACATTAGTGAAACGTTATAAAGGTAGAATGTGTTTGATAAAAAATTTCCTGCTCAATCGAGTGGTGTTTGTTTCAACTTTCTACGATCAATAGCAAGCTCACGAATGAAGTTTGAAGTTGGTATTTATCAAAAAATAACGACTATCTTTAAACTTGCGTATTTTTTTGATTTTTTTTATGTTTACATTAGTGAAACGTTATAAAGGAAGGGTGTATTTGATAGAAAATTTCCTGCTCAATCGAGTGGTGTTTGTTTCAACTTTCTACGATCAATAGCAAGCTCACGAATGAAGTTTAAAATTGGTATTTATCAAGGAATAACGACTATCTATAAACTTGCGTATTTTTTTTATTTTTGTTATGTTCACATTGGTGAAACGTTATAAAGGTAGGATGTGTTTGATAGAAAATTTCCTGCTCAATCGAGTGGTGTTTGTTTCAATTTTCTACGATCAATAGCAAGCTCACGAATGAAGTTTGAAATTGGTATTTATCAAAGAATAACGACTATCTTTAAACTTGCGTATTTTTTTGATTTTTTTATGTTTACGTTAGTGAAACGTTATAAAGGTAGGATGTGTTTGATAGAAAATTTCCTGCTCAATCGAGTGGTGTTTGTTTCAATTTTCTACGATCAATAGCAAGCTCACGAATGAAGTTTGAAATTGGTATTTATCAAGGAATAACGACTATCTTTAAACTTGCGTATTTTTTTTATTTTTTTTATGTTTACATTGATGAAACGTTATAAAGATAGGATGTATTTGATAGAAAATTTCCTGCTCAATCGAGTAGTGTTTGTTTCAACTTTCTACGATCAATAGCAAGCTCACAAATGAAGTTTGAAATTGGTATTTATCAAGTAATAACGACTATCTTTAAACTTGCGTATTTTTTTTATTTTTTTTATGTTTACATTGGTGAAGCGTTACAAAGGTAGGATGTATTTGATAGAAAATTTCCTGCTCAATCGAGTAGTGTTTGCTTCAACTTTCTACGATCAATAGCAAGCTCACGAATGAAGTTTGAAATTGGTATTTATGAAGGAATAACGACTATTTTTAAACTTGCGTATTTTTTTTATTTTTTTTATGTTTACATTGGTGAAACGTTATAAAGGTAGGATGTATTTGATAGAAAATTTCCTGCTCAATCGAGTGGTGTTTGTTTCAACTTTCTACGATAAATAACAAGCTCAAGAATGAAGTTTGAAATTGGTATTTATCAAGGAATAACGACTATCTTTAAACTTGCGTATTTTTTTTATTTTTTTTATGTTTACATTGATGAAACGTTATAAAGATAGGATGTATTTAATAGAAAATTTCCTGCTCAATCGAGTAGTGTTTGTTTCAACTTTCTACGATCAATAGCAAGCTCACGAATAAAGTTTGAAATTGGTATTTATCAAGTAATAACGACTATCTTTAAACTTGCGTATTTTTTTTATTTTTTTTATGTTTACATTGGTGAAACGTTATAAAGGTAGGATGTATTTGATAGAAAATTTCCTGCTCAATCGAGTGGTGTTTGTTTCAACTTTCTACGATAAATAGCAAGTTCAAGAATGAAGTTTGAAATTGGTATTTATCAAGGAATAACGACTATCTTTAAACTTGCGTATTTTTTTTATTTTTTTTATGTTTACATTGATGAAACGTTATAAAGATAGGATGTATTTGATAGAAAATTTCCTGCTCAATCGAGTAGTGTTTGTTTCAACTTTCTACGATCAATAGCAAGCTCACGAATGAAGTTTGAAATTGGTATTTATCAAGTAATAACGACTATCTTTAAACTTGCGTATTTTTTTTATTTTTTTTATGTTTACATTGATGAAACATTATAAATATAGGATGTATTTGATAGAAAATTTCCTGCTCAATCGAGTAGTGTTTGTTTCAACTTTCTACGATCAATAGCAAGCTCACGAATGAAGTTTGAAATTGGTATTTATCAAGGAATAACGACTATCTTTAAACTTGCGTATTTTTTTAATTTTTTTTATGTTTACATTGATGAAAAGTTATAAAGATAGGATGTATTTGATAGAAAATTTCCTGCTCAATCGAGTAGTGTTTGTTTCAACTTTCTACGATCAATAGCAAGCTCACGAATGAAGTTTGAAACTGGTATTTATCAAGTAATAAAGACTATCTTTAAACTTGCGTATTTTTTTTATTTTTTTTATGTTTACATTGGTGAAACGTTATAAAGGTAGGATGTATTTGATAGAAAATTTCCTGCTCAATCGAGTAGTGTTTGTTTCAACTTTCTACGATCAATAGCAAGCTCACGAATGAAGTTTGAAATTGGTATTTATCAAGGAATAACGACTATCTTTAAACTTGCGTATTTTTTTTATTTTTTTTATGTTTACATTGGTGAAACGTTATAAAGGTAGGATGTATTTGATAGAAAATTTCCTGCTCAATCGAGTGGTGTTTGTTTCAACTTTCTACGATAAATAGCAAGCTCAAGAATGAAGTTTGAAATTGGTATTTATCAAGGAATAACGACTATCTTTAAACTTGCGTATTTTTTTTATTTTTTTTATGTTTACATTGATGAAACGTTATAAATATAGGATGTATTTGATAGAAAATTTCCTGCTCAATCGAGCAGTGTTTGTTTCAACTTTCTACGATCAATAGCAAGCTCACGAATGAAGTTTGAAATTGGTATTTATCAAGTAATAACGACTATATTTAAACTTGCGTATTTTTTTTATTTTTTTTATGTTTACATTGGTGAAACCAAGGAGGTTAGATAGGAAGGAGAGAGTATGCCCTATACTTCCCGTGTAAACAGTTTGGTACCAGCTTAGTACCAGTTTATGACAGGTTTCAAATAAAGCGCAGAATCGACAGATTCTGTTTGGCTGTGTCTGGTCTCGCACAGTGGCGTAGCTGACGCAGGATGCTAGTTTTTATTTGGTTGTTTACAAACAAACGTTGTTTTATTTTTTTATTGATTTTTTTTGGTCTGTGTGAATTGATTGTTAATATTTTTTGTTATTGTTGTTGTCGTTTTGTTGTGTTTTTGTGCTTTGTTTAAACTTTTTACACTACATTGTGTGACGCTACTGACTTCAACCTCGTGATGCGCCTGCTTTCAGTACCAGTTTATAGCTTTGCGCAGTGAAGGCGGCAAGTCCATTTTTTTCAAGTTGTACTCTCTCCGTCCTATCTAACCTCCTTGGGTGAAACGTTATAAAGGTAGGATGTATTTGATAGAAAATTTCCTGCTCAATCGAGTAGTGTTTGTTTCAACTTTCTACGATCAATAGCAAGCTCACGAATGAAGTTTGAAATTGGTATTTATCAAGGAATAACGACTATCTTTAAACTTGCGTATTTTTTTTATTTTTTTTATGTTTACATTGGTGAAACGTTATAAAGGTAGGATGTATTTGATAGAAAATTTCCTGCTCAATCGAGTGGTGTTTGTTTCAACTTTCTACGATAAATAGCAAGCTCAAGAATGAAGTTTGAAATTGGTATTTATCAAGGAATAACGACTATCTTTAAACTTGCGTATTTTTTTTATTTTTTTTATGTTTACATTGATGAAACGTTATAAAGATAGGATGTATTTGATAGAAAATTTCCTGCTCAATCGAGTAGTGTTTGTTTCAACTTTCCAAGATCAATAGCAAGCTCACGAATGAAGTTTGAAATTGGTATTTATCAAGGAATAACGACTATCTTTAAACTTGCGTATTTTTTTTATTTTTTTTATGTTTACATTGGTGAAACGTTATAAAGGTAGGATGTATTTGATAGAAAATTTCCTGCTCAATCGAGTGGTGTTTGTTTCAACTTTCTACGATAAATAGCAAGCTCAAGAATGAAGTTTGAAATTGGTATTTATCAAGGAATAACGACTATCTTTAAACTTGCGTATTTTTTTTATTTTTTTTATGTTTACATTAATGAAACGTTATAAATATAGGATGTATTTGATAGAAAATTTCCTGCTCAATCGAGTAGTGTTTGTTTCAACTTTCTACGATCAATAGCAAGCTCACGAATGAAGTTTGAAATTGGTATTTATCAAGGAATAACGACTATCTTTAAACTTGCGTATTTTTTTTATTTTTTTTATGTTTACATTGATGAAACGTTATAAAGATAGGATGTATTTGATAGAAAATTTCCTCCTCAATAGAGTAGTGTTTGTTTCAACTTTCTACGATCAATAGCAAGCTCACGAATGAAGTTTGAAGTTGGTATTTATCAAGTAATAACGACTATCTTTAAACTTGCGTATTTTTTTTATTTTTTTTATGTTTACATTGATGAAACGTTATAAAGATAGGATGTATTTGATAGAAAATTTCCTGCTCAATCGAGTAGTGTTTGTTTCAACTTTCTACGATCAATAGCAAGCTCACGAATGAAGTTTGAAATTGGTATTTATCAAGGAATAACGACTATCTTTAATCTTGCGTATTTTTTTTATTTTTTTTATGTTTACATTGGTGAAACGTTATAAAGGTAGGATGTATTTGATAGAAAATTTCCTGCTCAATCGAGTGGTGTTTGTTTCAACTTTCTACGATAAATAGCAAGCTCAAGAATGAAGTTTGAAATTGGTATTTATCAAGGAATAACGACTATCTTTAAACTTGCGTATTTTTTTTATTTTTTTTATGTTTACATTGATGAAACGTTATAAATATAGGATGTATTTGATAGAAAATTTCCTGCTCAATCGAGTAGTGTTTGTTTCAACTTTCTACGATCAATAGCAAGCTCACGAATGAAGTTTGAAGTTGGTATTTATCAAGTAATAACGACTATCTTTAAACTTGCGTATTTTTTTTATTTTTTTTATGTTTACATTGGTGAAACGTTATAAAGGTAGGATGTATTTGATAGAAAATTTCCTGCTCAATCGAGTGGTGTTTGTTTCAACTTTCTGCGATAAATAGCAAGCTCAAGAATGAAGTTTGAAATTGGTATTTAACAAGGAATAACGACTATCTTTAAACTTGCGTATTTTTTTTATTTTTTTTATGTTTACATTGATGAAACGTTATAAAGATAGGATGTATTTGATAGAAAATTTCCTGCTCAATCGAGTAGTGTTTGTTTCAACTTTCTACGATCAATAGCAAGCTCACGAATGAAGTTTGAAATTGGTATTTATCAAGGAATAACGACTATCTTTAAACTTGCGTATTTTTTTTATTTTTTTTATGTTTACATTGGTGAAACGTTATAAAGGTAGGATGTATTTGATAGACAAAATTAATCATCATATTCTGTTAGCTAAATTATCTGCTTATGGAATATCTGGCTGTCTGTTTAGCTGGATTTGTAGTTATTTGTTTAATAGAACTCAAGTTGTTAAATTACATAATAATTTTTCAGATAAGCAACATGTACCTTCTGGCGTTCCTCAAGGCTCTATATTAGGTCCACTTCTATTTTCAATCTTTATTAATGATGTTTGTGATAATTTTACATGCAATTTTGAACTATTTGCAGATGATCTAAAAATTTATAAAGTGATCAATAACGTTCAGGACGTTAACATTCTACAGCAGGATCTATTTGTTTTATACCAATGGTGTCTGGTAAATGAAATGGTACTAAATTGTGACAAATGTCAAGTAATTAACTTTAGTAGGAAGCTAAAACCTTCTAGCCCCCAATACATAATCGGTGGTAAAGATTTGAAAATAGTGTCTACAATCAAAGATCTGGGAGTCATACTTGATTGCAAGTTATCTTTTAATTATCACTATGAATATATAATAGCAAAAGCAAATAAAGTCTTGGGTTGTATAAGGAGGTTTACTAATGAATTTACCAATATTCGAACTATTGTTATTTTGTATGTTACATTTGTTAGATCTATCTTAGAGTATGATTGTGTAGTTTGGGCTCCTTTTTATGCTACACACATTGGACGAATTGAGAAGGTTCAAGTAAAATTTATTAATTGTGTTAAATATAGATTGCCGAGAACTGTGGGATGCTCGTATAATATGTGTTTGAGTTATCTTGCTCTGAAAACGTTAGACTCTCGACGTAAATTCCACTGTGCTTGTTTTGTATATAAGGTATTAAATAATCTGTGTGATGCTCCGGACATTCTCGGAAAAATTGGTTTTAATGTGCCTCAATACCATCTCAGGAATAGTCCCCTATTTAATCTTTCTCACTGCAGCACTAATTATGCATTATTTTCACCTTTAAATTCAATTTTATCAATATGCAATAGTGTCTGTAGTGAAATTGATTTTTTTGCACCATCTTTTAATAACTTTAAGAATAATCTCAACAAATTTATAACATGAATCTTGTAATCTTTAATTGTTTTGTTTATTGTAAAGGCTGTAAATGATGATGCCGTTAATAAAGTATTAAGTATTAAGAAAATTTCCTGCTCAATCGAGTGGTGTTTGTTTCAACTTTCTACGATAAATAGCAAGCTCAAGAATGAAGTTTGAAATTGGTATTTATCAAGGAATAACGACTATCTTTAAACTTGCGTATTTTTTTTATTTTTTTTATGTTTACATTGATGAAACGTTATAAAGATAGGATGTATTTGATAGAAAATTTCCTGCTCAATCGAGTAGTGTTTGTTTCAACTTTCTACGATCAATAGCAAGCTCACGAATGAAGTTTGAAATTGGTATTTATCAAGGAATAACGACTATCTTTAAACTTGCGTATTTTTTTTATTTTTTTTATGTTTACATTGGTGAAACGTTATAAAGGTAGGATGTATTTGATAGAAAATTTCCTGCTCAATCGAGTGGTGTTTGTTTCAACTTTCTACGATAAATAGCAAGCTCAAGAATGAAGTTTGAAATTGGTATTTATCAAGGAATAACGACTATCTTTAAACTTGCGTATTTTTTTTATTTTTTTTATGTTTACATTGTTGAAACGTTATAAATATAGGATGTATTTGATAGAAAATTTCCTGCTCAATCGAGTAGTGTTTGTTTCAACTTTCTACGATCAATAGCAAGCTCACGAATGAAGTTTGAAATTGGTATTTATCAAGGAATAACGACTATCTTTAAACTTGCGTATTTTTTTTATTTTTTTTATGTTTACATTGATGAAACGTTATAAAGATAGGATGTATTTGATAGAAAATTTCCTGCTCAATAGAATAGTGTTTGTTTCAACTTTCTACGATCAATAGCAAGCTCACGAATGAAGTTTGAAGTTGGTATTTATCAAGTAATAACGACTATCTTTAAACTTGCGTATTTTTTTTATTTTTTTTATGTTTACATTGGTGAAACGTTATAAAGGTAGGATGTGTTTGATAGAAAATTTCCTGCTCAATCGAGTGGTGTTTGTTTCAACTTTCTACGATCAATAGCAAGCTCACGAATGAAGTTTAAAATTGGTATTTATCAAGGAATAACGACTAACTATAAACTTGCGTATTTTTTTTATTTTTGTTATGTTTACATTGGTGAAACGTTATAAAGGTAGGATGTATTTGATAGAAAATTTCCTGCTCAATCGAGTAGTGTTTGTTTCAACTTTCTACGATCAATAGCAAGCTCACGAATGAAGTTTGAAATTGGTATTTATCAAGGAATAACGACTATCTTTAAACTTGCGTATTTTTTTTATTTTTTTTATGTTTACATTGGTGAAACGTTATAAAGGTAGGATGTATTTGATAGAAAATTTCCTGCTCAATCGAGTGGTGTTTGTTTCAACTTTCTACGATAAATAGCAAGCTCAAGAATGAAGTTTGAAATTGGTATTTATCAAGGAATAACGACTAACTATAAACTTGCGTATTTTTTTTATTTTTTTTATGTTTACATTGGTGAAACGTTATAAAGGTAGGATGTGTTTGATAGAAAATTTCCTGTTCAATCGAGTGGTGTTTGTTTCAACTTTCTACGATCAATAGCAAGCTCACGAATGAAGTTTGAAATTGGTATTTATCAAAGAATAACGACTATCTTTAAACTTGCGTATTTTTTTGATTTTTTTATGTTTACATTAGTGAAACGTTATAAAGGTAGGATGTGTTTGATAGAAAATTTTCTGCTCAATCGAGTGGTGTTTGTTTCAACTTTCTACGATCAATAGCAAGCTCACGAATGAAGTATGAAATTGGTATTTATCAAGTAATAACGACTATCTTTAAACTTGCGTATTTTTTTTATTTTTTTTATATTTGCATTGGTGAAACGTTATAAAGATAGGATGTATTTGATAGAAAATTTCCTGCTCAATCGAGTAGTGTTTGTTTCAACTTTCTACGATCAATAGCAAGCTCACGAATGAAGTTTGAAATTGGTATTTATCAAGTAATAACGACTATCTTTAAACTTGCGCATTTTTTTTATTTTTTTTATGTTTACATTGGTGAAGCGTTATAAAGGTAGGATGTATTTGATAGAAAATTTCCTGCTCAATCGAGTAGTGTTTGTTTCAACTTTCTACGAACAATAGCAAGCTCACGAATGAAGTTTGAAATTGGTATTTATCAAGGAATAACGACTATCTTTAAACTTGCGTATTTTTTTTATGTTTACATTGGTGAAACGTTATAAAGGTAGGATGTATTTGATAGAAAATTTCCTGCTCAATCGAGTAGTGTTTGTTTCAACTTTCTACGAACAATAGCAAGCTCACGAATGAAGTTTGAAATTGGTATTTATCAAGGAATAACGACTATCTTTAAACTTGCGTATTTTTTTTTATTTTTTTTATGTTTACATTGGTGAAACGTTATAAAGGTAGGATGTATTTGATAGAAAATTTTCTGCTCAATCGAGTGGTGTTTGTTTCAACTTTCTACGATCAATAGCAAGCTAACGAATGAAGTTTGAAGTTGGTATTTATCAAAGAATAACGACTATCTTTAAACTTGCGTATTTGTTTGATTTTTTTTATGTTTACATTAGTGAAACGTTATAAAAGTAGGATGTGTTTGATAGAAAATTTCCTGCTCAATCGAGTGGTGTTTGTTTCAACTTTCTACAATAAACAGCAAGCTCAAGAATGAAGTTTGAAGTTGGTATTTATCAAGGAATAACGACTATCTTTAAACTTGCGTATTTTTTTTATTTTTTTTATGTTTACATTGATGAAACATTATAAATATAGGACGTATTTGATAGAAAATTTCCTGCTCAATCGAGTAGTGTTTGTTTCAACTTTCTACGATCAATAGCAAGCTCACGAATGAAGTTTGAAATTGGTATTTATCAAGGAATAACGACTATCTTTAAACTTGCGTATTTTTTTTATTTTTTTTATGTTTACATTGATGAAAAGTTATAAAGATAGGATGTATTTGATAGAAAATTTCCTGCTCAATCGAGTAGTGTTTGTTTCAACTTTCTACGATCAATAGCAAGCTCACGAATGAAGTTTGAAACTGGTATTTATCAAGTAATAAAGACTATCTTTAAACTTGCGTATTTTTTTTATTTTTTTTATGTTTACATTGGTGAAACGTTATAAAGGTAGGATGTTTTTGATAGAAAATTTCCTGCTCAATCGAGTAGTGTTTGTTTCAACTTTCTACGATCAATAGCAAGCTCACGAATGAAGTTTGAAATTGGTATTTATCAAGGAATAACGACTATCTTTAAACTTGCGTATTTTTTTTATTTTTTTTATGTTTACATTGGTGAAACGTTATAAAGGTAGGATGTATTTGATAGAAAATTTCCTGCTCAATCGAGTGGTGTTTGTTTCAACTTTCTACGATAAATAGCAAGCTCAAGAATGAAGTTTGAAATTGGTATTTATCAAGGAATAACGACTATCTTTAAACTTGCGTATTTTTTTTATTTTTTTTATGTTTACATTGATGAAACGTTATAAATATAGGATGTATTTGATAGAAAATTTCCTGCTCAATCGAGCAGTGTTTGTTTCAACTTTCTACGATCAATAGCAAGCTCACGAATGAAGTTTGAAATTGGTATTTATCAAGTAATAACGACTATATTTAAACTTGCGTATTTTTTTTATTTTTTTTATGTTTACATTGGTGAAACCAAGGAGGTTAGATAGGAAGGAGAGAGTATGCCCTATACTTCCCGTGTAAACAGTTTGGTACCAGCTTAGTACCAGTTTATGACAGGTTTCAAATAAAGCGCAGAATCGACAGATTCTGTTTGGCTGTGTCTGGTCTCGCACAGTGGCGTAGCTGACGCAGGATGCTAGTTTTTATTTGGTTGTTTACAAACAAACGTTGTTTTATTTTTTTATTGATTTTTTTTGGTCTGTGTGAATTGATTGTTAATATTTTTTGTTATTGTTGTTGTCGTTTTGTTGTGTTTTTATGCTTTGTTTAAACTTTTTACACTACATTGTGTGACGCTACTGACTTCAACCTCGTGATGCGCCTGCTTTCAGTACCAGTTTATAGCTTTGCGCAGTGAAGGCGGCAAGTCCATTTTTTTCAAGTTGTACTCTCTCCGTCCTATCTAACCTCCTTGGGTGAAACGTTATAAAGGTAGGATGTATTTGATAGAAAATTTCCTGCTCAATAGAGTAGTGTTTGTTTCAACTTTCTACGATCAATAGCAAGCTCACGAATGAAGTTTGAAATTGGTATTTATCAAGGAATAACGACTATCTTTAAACTTGCGTATTTTTTTTATTTTTTTTATGTTTACATTGGTGAAACGTTATAAAGGTAGGATGTATTTGATAGAAAATTTCCTGCTCAATCGAGTGGTGTTTGTTTCAACTTTCTACGATAAATAGCAAGCTCAAGAATGAAGTTTGAAATTGGTATTTATCAAGGAATAACGACTATCTTTAAACTTGCGTATTTTTTTTATTTTTTTTATGTTTACATTGATGAAACGTTATAAAGATAGGATGTATTTGATAGAAAATTTCCTGCTCAATCAAGTAGTGTTTGTTTCAACTTTCTACGATCAATAGCAAGCTCACGAATGAAGTTTGAAATTGGTATTTATCAAGGAATAACGACTATCTTTAAACTTGCGTAGTTTTTTTTTTTTTATGTTTACATTGGTGAAACGTTATAAAGGTAGGATGTATTTGATAGAAAATTTTCTGCTCAATCGAGTGGTGTTTGTTTCAACTTTCTACGATCAATAGCAAGCTCACGAATGAAGTTTGAAATTGGTATTTATCAAGGAATAACGACTATCTTTAAACTTGCGTATTTTTTTTATTTTTTTTATGTTTACATTGATGAAACGTTATAAAGATAGGATGTATTTGATAGAAAATTTCCTGCTCAATCGAGTGGTGTTTGTTTCAACTTTCTACGATCAATAGCAAGCTCACGAATGAAGTTTTAAATTGGTATTTATCAAGGAATAACGACTATCTTTAAACTTGCGTATTTTTTTTTTTTTTTATGTTTACATTGGTGAAACGTTATAAAGGTAGGATGTATTTGATAGAAAATTTTCTGCTCAATCGAGTGGTGTTTGTTTCAACTTTCTACGATAAATAGCAAGCTCAAGAATGAAGTTTGAAATTGGTATTTATCAAGGAATAACGACTATCTTTAAACTTGCGTATTTTTTTTATTTTTTTTATGTTTACATTGATGAAACGTTATAAATATAGGATGTATTTGATAGAAAATTTCCTGCTCAATCGAGTAGTGTTTGTTTCAACTTTCTACGATCAATAGCAAGCTCACGAATGAAGTTTGAAGTTGGTATTTATCAAGTAATAACGACTATCTTTAAACTTGCGTATTTTTTTTATTTTTTTTATGTTTACATTGGTGAAACGTTATAAAGGTAGGATGTATTTGATAGAAAATTTCCTGCCCAATCGAGTAGTGTTTGTTTCAACTTTCTACGATCAATAGCAAGCTCACGAATGAAGTTTGAAATTGGTATTTATCAAGGAATAACGACTATCTTTAAACTTGCGTATTTTTTTTATTTTTTTTATGTTTACATTGGTGAAACGTTATAAAGGTAGGATGTATTTGATAGAAAATTTCCTGCTCAATCGAGTGGTGTTTGTTTCAACTTTCTACGATAAATAGCAAGCTCAAGAATGAAGTTTGAAATTGGTATTTATCAAGGAATAACGACTATCTTTAAACTTGCGTATTTTTTTTATTTTTTTTATGTTTACATTGACGAAACGTTATAAATATAGGATGTATTTGATAGAAAATTTCCTGCTCAATCGAGTAGTGTTTGTTTCAACTTTCTACGATCAATAGCAAGCTCACGAATGAAGTTTGAAATTGGTATTTATCAAGTAATAACGACTATCTTTAAACTTGCGTATTTTTTTTATGTTTACATTGGTGAAACGTTATAAAGGTAGGATGTATTTGATAGAAAATTTCCTGCTCAATCGAGTAGTGTTTGTTTCAACTTTCTACGAACAATAGCAAGCTCACGAATGAAGTTTGAAATTGGTATTTATCAAGGAATAACGACTATCTTTAAACTTGCGTATTTTTTTTTATTTTTTTTATGTTTACATTGGTGAAACGTTATAAAGGTAGGATGTATTTGATAGAAAATTTTCTGCTCAATCGAGTGGTGTTTGTTTCAACTTTCTACGATCAATAGCAAGCTAACGAATGAAGTTTGAAGTTGGTATTTATCAAAGAATAACGACTATCTTTAAACTTGCGTATTTGTTTGATTTTTTTTATGTTTACATTAGTGAAACGTTATAAAAGTAGGATGTGTTTGATAGAAAATTTCCTGCTCAATCGAGTAGTGTTTGTTTCAACTTTCTACGATCAATAGCAAGCTCACGAATGAAGTTTGAAATTGGTATTTATCAAGGAATAACGACTATCTTTAAACTTGCGTATTTTTTTTATTTTTTTTATGTTTACATTGATGAAAAGTTATAAAGATAGGATGTATTTGATAGAAAATTTCCTGCTCAATCGAGTAGTGTTTGTTTCAACTTTCTACGATCAATAGCAAGCTCACGAATGAAGTTTGAAACTGGTATTTATCAAGTAATAAAGACTATCTTTAAACTTGCGTATTTTTTTTATTTTTTTTATGTTTACATTGGTGAAACGTTATAAAGGTAGGATGTATTTGATAGAAAATTTCCTGCTCAATCGAGTAGTGTTTGTTTCAACTTTCTACGATCAATAGCAAGCTCACGAATGAAGTTTGAAATTGGTATTTATCAAGGAATAACGACTATCTTTAAACTTGCGTATTTTTTTATTTTTTTTATGTTTACATTGATGAAACGTTATAAATATAGGATGTATTTGATAGAAAATTTCCTGCTCAATCGAGCAGTGTTTGTTTCAACTTTCTACGATCAATAGCAAGCTCACGAATGAAGTTTGAAATTGGTATTTATCAAGTAATAACGACTATATTTAAACTTGCGTATTTTTTTTATTTTTTTTATGTTTACATTGGTGAAACCAAGGAGGTTAGATAGGAAGGAGAGAGTATGCCCTATACTTCCCGTGTAAACAGTTTGGTACCAGCTTAGTACCAGTTTATGACAGGTTTCAAATAAAGCGCAGAATCGACAGATTCTGTTTGGCTGTGTCTGGTCTCGCACAGTGGCGTAGCTGACGCAGGATGCTAGTTTTTATTTGGTTGTTTACAAACAAACGTTGTTTTATTTTTTTATTGATTTTTTTTGGTCTGTGTGAATTGATTGTTAATATTTTTTGTTATTGTTGTTGTCGTTTTGTTGTGTTTTTATGCTTTGTTTAAACTTTTTACACTACATTGTGTGACGCTACTGACTTCAACCTCGTGATGCGCCTGCTTTCAGTACCAGTTTATAGCTTTGCGCAGTGAAGGCGGCAAGTCCATTTTTTTCAAGTTGTACTCTCTCCGTCCTATCTAACCTCCTTGGGTGAAACGTTATAAAGGTAGGATGTATTTGATAGAAAATTTCCTGCTCAATCGAGTAGTGTTTGTTTCAACTTTCTACGATCAATAGCAAGCTCACGAATGAAGTTTGAAATTGGTATTTATCAAGGAATAACGACTATCTTTAAACTTGCGTATTTTTTTTATTTTTTTTATGTTTACATTGGTGAAACGTTATAAAGGTAGGATGTATTTGATAGAAAATTTCCTGCTCAATCGAGTGGTGTTTGTTTCAACTTTCTACGATAAATAGCAAGCTCAAGAATGAAGTTTGAAATTGGTATTTATCAAGGAATAACGACTATCTTTAAACTTGCGTATTTTTTTTATTTTTTTTATGTTTACATTGATGAAACGTTATAAAGATAGGATGTATTTGATAGAAAATTTCCTGCTCAATCGAGTAGTGTTTGTTTCAACTTTCTACGATCAATAGCAAGCTCACGAATGAAGTTTGAAATTGGTATTTATCAAGGAATAACGACTATCTTTAAACTTGCGTAGTTTTTTTTTTTTTTTATGTTTACATTGGTGAAACGTTATAAAGGTAGGATGTATTTGATAGAAAATTTTCTGCTCAATCGAGTGGTGTTTGTTTCAACTTTCTACGATAAATAGCAAGCTCAAGAATGAAGTTTGAAATTGGTATTTATCAAGGAATAACGACTATCTTTAAACTTGCGTATTTTTTTTATTTTTTTTATGTTTACATTGATGAAACGTTATAAATATAGGATGTATTTGATAGAAAATTTCCTGCTCAATCGAGTAGTGTTTGTTTCAACTTTCTACGATCAATAGCAAGCTCACGAATGAAGTTTGAAGTTGGTATTTATCAAGTAATAACGACTATCTTTAAACTTGCGTATTTTTTTTATTTTTTTTATGTTTACATTGGTGAAACGTTATAAAGGTAGGATGTATTTGATAGAAAATTTCCTGCTCAATCGAGTAGTGTTTGTTTCAACTTTCTACGATCAATAGCAAGCTCACGAATGAAGTTTGAAATTGGTATTTATCAAGGAATAACGACTATCTTTAAACTTGCGTATTTTTTTTATTTTTTTTATGTTTACATTGGTGAAACGTTATAAAGGTAGGATGTATTTGATAGAAAATTTCCTGCTCAATCGAGTGGTGTTTGTTTCAACTTTCTACGATAAATAGCAAGCTCAAGAATGAAGTTTGAAATTGGTATTTATCAAGGAATAACGACTATCTTTAAACTTGCGTATTTTTTTTATTTTTTTTATGTTTACATTGATGAAACGTTATAAATATAGGATGTATTTGATAGAAAATTTCCTGCTCAATCGAGTAGTGTTTGTTTCAACTTTCTACGATCAATAGCAAGCTCACGAATGAAGTTTGAAACTGGTATTTATCAAGTAATAAAGACTATCTTTAAACTTGCGTATTTTTTTTATTTTTTTTATGTTTACATTGGTGAAACGTTATAAAGGTAGGATGTGTTTGATAGAAAATTTCCTGCTCAATCGAGTAGTGTTTGTTTCAACTTTCTACGATCAATAGCAAGCTCACGAATGAAGTTTGAAATTGGTATTTATCAAGGAATAACGACTATCTTTAAACTTGCGTATTTTTTTATTTTTTTTATGTTTACATTGATGAAACGTTATAAATATAGGATGTATTTGATAGAAAATTTCCTGCTCAATCGAGCAGTGTTTGTTTCAACTTTCTACGATCAATAGCAAGCTCACGAATGAAGTTTGAAATTGGTATTTATCAAGTAATAACGACTATATTTAAACTTGCGTATTTTTTTTATTTTTTTTATGTTTACATTGGTGAAACCAAGGAGGTTAGATAGGAAGGAGAGAGTATGCCCTATACTTCCCGTGTAAACAGTTTGGTACCAGCTTAGTACCAGTTTATGACAGGTTTCAAATAAAGCGCAGAATCGACAGATTCTGTTTGGCTGTGTCTGGTCTCGCACAGTGGCGTAGCTGACGCAGGATGCTAGTTTTTATTTGGTTGTTTACAAACAAACGTTGTTTTATTTTTTTATTGATTTTTTTTGGTCTGTGTGAATTGATTGTTAATATTTTTTGTTATTGTTGTTGTCGTTTTGTTGTGTTTTTATGCTTTGTTTAAACTTTTTACACTACATTGTGTGACGCTACTGACTTCAACCTCGTGATGCGCCTGCTTTCAGTACCAGTTTATAGCTTTGCGCAGTGAAGGCGGCAAGTCCATTTTTTTCAAGTTGTACTCTCTCCGTCCTATCTAACCTCCTTGGGTGAAACGTTATAAAGGTAGGATGTATTTGATAGAAAATTTCCTGCTCAATCGAGTAGTGTTTGTTTCAACTTTCTACGATCAATAGCAAGCTCACGAATGAAGTTTGAAATTGGTATTTATCAAGGAATAACGACTATCTTTAAACTTGCGTATTTTTTTTATTTTTTTTATGTTTACATTGGTGAAACGTTATAAAGGTCGGATGTATTTGATAGAAAATTTCCTGCTCAATCGAGTGGTGTTTGTTTCAACTTTCTACGATAAATAGCAAGCTCAAGAATGAAGTTTGAAATTGGTATTTATCAAGGAATAACGACTATCTTTAAACTTGCGTATTTTTTTTATTTTTTTTATGTTTACATTGATGAAACGTTATAAAGATAGGATGTATTTGATAGAAAATTTCCTGCTCAATCGAGTAGTGTTTGTTTCAACTTTCTACGATCAATAGCAAGCTCACGAATGAAGTTTGAAATTGGTATTTATCAAGGAATAACGACTATCTTTAAACTTGCGTAGTTTTTTTTTTTTATGTTTACATTGGTGAAACGTTATAAAGGTAGGATGTATTTGATAGAAAATTTTCTGCTCAATCGAGTGGTGTTTGTTTCAACTTTCTACGATAAATAGCAAGCTCAAGAATGAAGTTTGAAATTGGTATTTATCAAGGAATAACGACTATCTTTAAACTTGCGTATTTTTTTTATTTTTTTTATGTTTACATTGATGAAACGTTATAAATATAGGATGTATTTGATAGAAAATTTCCTGCTCAATCGAGTAGTGTTTGTTTCAACTTTCTACGATCAATAGCAAGCTCACGAATGAAGTTTGAAGTTGGTATTTATCAAGTAATAACGACTATCTTTAAACTTGCGTATTTTTTTTATTTTTTTTATGTTTACATTGGTGAAACGTTATAAAGGTAGGATGTATTTGATAGAAAATTTCCTGCTCAATCGAGTAGTGTTTGTTTCAACTTTCTACGATCAATAGCAAGCTCACGAATGAAGTTTGAAATTGGTATTTATCAAGGAATAACGACTATCTTTAAACTTGCGTATTTTTTTTATTTTTTTTATGTTTACATTGGTGAAACGTTATAAAGGTAGGATGTATTTGATAGAAAATTTCCTGCTCAATCGAGTGGTGTTTGTTTCAACTTTCTACGATAAATAGCAAGCTCAAGAATGAAGTTTGAAATTGGTATTTATCAAGGAATAACGACTATCTTTAAACTTGCGTATTTTTTTTATTTTTTTTATGTTTACATTGATGAAACGTTATAAATATAGGATGTATTTGATAGAAAATTTCCTGCTCAATCGAGTAGTGTTTGTTTCAACTTTCTACGATCAATAGCAAGCTCACGAATGAAGTTTGAAGTTGGTATTTATCAAGTAATAACGACTATCTTTAAACTTGCGTATTTTTTTTATTTTTGTTTTGTTTACATTGGTGAAACGTTACAAAGGTAGGATGTATTTGATAGAAAATTTTCTGCTCAATCGAGTGGTGTTTGTTTCAACTTTCTACGATCAATAGCAAGCTCACGAATAAAGTTTGAAGTTGGTATTTACCAAAGAATAACGACTATCTTTAAACTTGCGTATTTTTTTGATTTTTTTATGTTTACATTAGTGAAACGTTATAAAGGTAGGATGTTTTTGATAGAAAATTTCCTGCTCAATCGAGTGGTGTTTGCTTTAACTTTCTACGATAAATAGCAAGCTCAAGAATGAAGTTTGAAATTGGTATTTATCAAGGAATAACGACTATCTTTAAACTTGCGTATTTTTTTTTATTTTTTTTATGTTTACATTAGTGAAACGTTATAAAGGTAAGATGTGTTTGATAGAAAATTTCCTGCCCAATCGAGTGGTGTTTGTTTCAACTTTCTACGATCAAGCAAGCTCACGAATGAAGTTTGACGTTGGTATTTATCAAAGAATAACGACTATCTTTAAACTTGCGTATTTTTTTTATTTTTTTTATGTTTACATTGGTGAAACGTTATTTTTTTTATGTTTACATTGGTGAAACGTTATAAAGGTAAAATGTATTTAATAGAAAATTTCCTGCTCAATCGTGTGGTGTTTGTTTCAACTTTCTACGATAAATAGCAAGTTCAAGAATGAAGTTTGAAATTGGTATTTATCAAGGAATAACGACTATCTTTAAACTTGCGTATTTTTTTTATTTTTTTTATGTTTCCATTGGTGAAACGTTATAAAGGTAGGATGCATTTGATAGAAAATTTCCTGCTCAATCTAGTGGTGATTGTTTCAACTTTCAACGATAAATAGCAAGCTCAAGAATGAAGTTTGAAATTGGTATTTATCAAGGAATAACGACTATATTTAAACTTGCGTATTTTTTTTATTTTTTTTATGTTTACATTGGTGAAACGTTATAAAGGTAGGATGTATTTGATAGAAAATTTCCTGCTCAATCGAGTGGTGTTTGTTTCAACTTTCTACGATCAATAGCAAGCTCACGAATGAAGTTTGAAATTGGTATTTATCAAGTAATAACGACTATCTTTAAACTTGCGTATTTTTTTTATTTTTTTTATATTTACATTAGTGGAACGTTATAAAGGTAGGCTGTATTTGATAGAAAATTTCCTGCTCAATCGAGTGGTGTTTGTTTCAATTTTCTACGATCAATAGCAAGCTAACGAATGAAGTTTGAAGTTGGTATTTATCAAAGAATAACGACTAACTTTAAACTTGCGTATTTTTTTGATTTTTTTTATGTTTACATTAATGAAACGTTATAAAGGTAGGATGTGTTCGATAGAAAATTTCCTGCTCAATCGAGTGGTGTTTGTTTCAACTTTCTACGATCAATAGCAAGCTCACGAATGAAGTTTGAAGTTGGTATTTATCAAAGAATAACGACTATCTTTAAACTTGCGTATTTTTTTGATTTTTTTTATGTTTACATTAATGAAACGTTATAAAGGTAAGATGTGTTTGATAGAAAATTTCTTGCTCAATCGAGTGGTGTTTGTTTCAGCTTTCTACGATAAATAGCAAGCTCAAGAATGAAGTTTGAAATTGGTATTTATCAAGGAATAACGACTAACTATAAACTTGCGTATTTTTTTTATTTTTGTTATGTTCACATTGGTGAAACGTTATAAAGGTAGGATGTATTTGATAGAAAACTTCCTGCTCAATCGAGTGGTGTTTGTTTCAACTTTCTACGATCAATAGCAAGCTAACGAATGAAGTTTGAAGTTGGTATTTATCAAAGAATAACGACTATCTTTAAACTTGCGTATTTTTTTGATTTTTTTTATGTTTACATTAATAAAACGTTATAAAGGTAGGATGTGTTTGATAGAAAATTTTCTGCTCAATCGAGTGGTGTTTGTTTCAACTTTCTACGATCAATAACAAGCTCACGAATGAAGTTTGAAGTTGGTATTTATCATAGAATAACGACTATCTTTAAACTTGCGTGTTTTTTTTATTTTTTTTATGTTTACATTGATGAAACGTTATAAAGATAGGATGTATTTGATAGAAAATTTCCTGCTCAATCGAGTAGTGTTTGTTTCAACTTTCCACGATCAATAGCAAGCTCACGAATTAAGTTTGAAATTGGTATTTATCAAGTAATAACGACTATCTTTAAACATGCGTATTTTTTTTATTTTTTTTATGTTTACATTGGTGAAACGTTATAAAGGTAGGATGTATTTGATAGAAAATTTCTTGCTCAATCGAGTAGTGTTTGTTTCAACTTTCTACGATCAATGGCAAGCTCACGAATGAAGTTTGAAATTGGTATTTATCAAGGAATAACGACTATCTTTAAACTTGCGTATTTTTTTTATTTTTTTTATATTTACATTAGTGGAACGTTATAAAGGTAGGCTGTATTTGATAGAAAATTTCCTGCTCAATCGAGTGGTGTTTGTTTCAACTTTCTACGATCAATAGCAAGCTAACGAATGAAGTTTGAAGTTGGTATTTATCAATGAATAACGACTATCTTTAAACTTGCGTATTTTTTTTATTTTTTTTATGTTTACATTGGTGAAACGTTATAAAGGTAGGATGTATTTGATAGAAAATTTCCTGCCTAATCGAGTGGTGTTTGTTTCAACTTTCTACGATAAATAGCAAGCTCAAGAATGAAGTTTGAAATTGGTATTTATCAAGGAATAACGACTATCTTTAAACTTGCGTATTTTTTTTATTTTTTTTATGTTTACATTGATGAAACGTTATAAATATAGGATGTATTTGATAGAAAATTTCCTGTTCAATCGAGTAGTGTTTGTTTCAACTTTCTACGATCAATAGCAAGCTCACGAATGAAGTTTGAAATTGGTATTTATCAAGTAATAACGACTATCTTTAAACTTGCGTATTTTTTTTATTTTTTTTATATTTACATTAGTGGAACGTTATAAAGGTAGGT
Organism: Tribolium confusum; assembly: GCA_029207805.1. Classification (NCBI taxonomy): domain Eukaryota; kingdom Metazoa; phylum Arthropoda; class Insecta; order Coleoptera; family Tenebrionidae; genus Tribolium; species Tribolium confusum. The sequence goes on from JALGAY010000005.1 coordinate 33,489,774, forward strand.
TGTATTTAATAAAAAATTTCCTGCTTAATCGAGTGGTGTTTGTTTCAACTTTCTACGATCAATAGCAAGCTAACGAATGAAGTTTGAAGTTGGTATTTATCAAAGAATAACGACTATCTTTAAACTTGCGTATTTTTTTGATTTTTTTTATGTTTACATTAGTGAAACGTTATAAAGGTCGGATGTGTTTGATAGAAAATTTCCTGCTCAATCGAGTGGTGTTTGTTTCAACTTTCTACGATCAATAGCAAGCTCACGAATGAAGTTTGAAATTGGTATTTATCAAAGAATAACGACTATTTTTAAACTTACGTATTTTTTTGATTTTTTTTATGTTTACATTAGCGAAACGTTATAAAGGTAAGATGTATTTAATAGAAAATTTCCTGCTCAATCGTGTGGTGTTTGTTTCAACTTTCTACGATCAATAGCAAGCTCACGAATGAAGTTTGAAATTGGTATTTATCAAGGAATAACGACTATCTTTAAACTTGCGTATTTTTTTTATTTTTTTTATGTTTACATTGGTGAAACGTTATAAAAGTCGGATGTATTTGATAGAAAATTTCATGCTCAATCGAGTGGTGTTTGTTTCAACTTTCTACGATAAATAGCAAGCTCAAAAATGAAGTTTGAAATTGGTATTTATCAAGGAATAACGACTATCTTTAAACTTGCGTATTTTTTTTATTTTTGTTATGTTTACATTAGTGAAACGTTATAAAAGTAAGATGTATTTAATAGAAAATTTCCTGCTCAATCGTGTGGTGTTTGTTTCAACTTTCTACGATCAATAGCAAGCTCACGAATGAAGTGTGAAGTTGGTATTTATCAAAGAATAACGACTATCTTTAAACTTGCGTATTTTTTTGATTTTTTTATGTTTACATTAGTGAAACGTTATAAAGGTAGGATGTGTTTGATAGAAAATTTCCTGATCAATCGAGTGGTGTTTGTTTCAACTTTCTACGATCAATAGCAAGCTCACGAATGAAGTGTGAAGTTGGTATTTATCAAAAAATAACGACTATCTTTAAACTTGCGTATTTTTTTGATTTTTTTATGTTTACATTAGTGAGACGTTATAAAGGTAGGATGTGTTTGATAGAAAATTTCCTGCTCAATCGAGCGGTGTTTGTTTCAATTTTCTACGATAAATAGCAAGTTCAAGAATGAAGTTTGAAATTGGTATTTATCAAGGAATAACGACTATCTTTAAACTTGCGTATTTTTTTTATTTTTTTTATGTTTACATTGGTGAAACGTTATAAAGGTAGGATGTATTTGATAGAAAATTTCCTGCTCAATCTAGTGGTGATTGCTTCAACTTTCTACGATAAATAGCAAGCTCAAGAATGAAGTTTGAAATTGGTGTTTATCAAATAATAACGACTATCTTTAAACTTGCGTATTTTTTTTATTTTTGTTTTGTTTACATTGGTGAATCGTTACAAAGGTAGGATGTATTTGATAGAAAATTTTCTGCTCAATCGAGTGGTGTTTGTTTCAACTTTCTACGATCAATAGCAAGCTCACGAATAAAGTTTGAAGTTGGTATTTACCAAAGAATAACGACTATCTTTAAACTTGCGTATTTTTTTGATTTTTTTATGTTTACATTAGTGAAACGTTATAAAGGTAGGATGTTTTTGATAGAAAATTTCCTGCTCAATCGAGTGGTGTTTGCTTTAACTTTCTACGATAAATAGCGAGCTCAAGAATGAAGTTTGAAATTGGTATTTATCAAGGAATAACGACTATCTTTAAACTTGCGTATTTTTTTTTATTTTTTTTATGTTTACATTAGTGAAACGTTATAAAGGTAAGATGTGTTTGATAGAAAACTTCCTGCTCAATCGAGTGGTGTTTGTTTCAACTTTCTACGATCAAGCAAGCTCACGAATGAAGTTTGACGTTGGTATTTATCAGAGAATAACGACTATCTTTAAACTTGCGTATTTTTTTTATTTTTTTTATGTTTACATTGGTGAAACGTTATTTTTTTTATGTTTACATTGGTGAAACGTAATAAAGGTAAAATGTATTTAATAGAAAATTTTCTGCTCAATCGAGTGGTGTTTGTTTCAACTTTCTACGATAAATAGCAAGCTCAAGAATGAAGTTTGAAATTGGTATTTATCAAGGAATAACGACTATCTTTAAACTTGCGTATTTTTTTTATTTTTTTTATGTTTACATTGATGAAACGTTATAAATATAGGATGTATTTGATAGAAAATTTCCTGCTCAATCGAGTAGTGTTTGTTTCAACTTTCTACGATCAATAGCAAGCTCACGAATGAAGTTTGAAGTTGGTATTTATCAAGTAATAACGACTATCTTTAAACTTGCGTATTTTTTTTATTTTTTTTATGTTTACATTGGTGAAACGTTATAAAGGTAGGATGTATTTGATAGAAAATTTCCTGCTCAATCGAGTAGTGTTTGTTTCAACTTTCTACGATCAATAGCAAGCTCACGAATGAAGTTTGAAATTGGTATTTATCAAGGAATAACGACTATCTTTAAACTTGCGTATTTTTTTTATTTTTTTTATGTTTACATTGGTGAAACGTTATAAAGGTAGGATGTATTTGATAGAAAATTTCCTGCTCAATCGAGTGGTGTTTGTTTCAACTTTCTACGATAAATAGCAAGCTCAAGAATGAAGTTTGAAATTGGTATTTATCAAGGAATAACGACTATCTTTAAACTTGCGTATTTTTTTTATTTTTTTTATGTTTACATTGATGAAACGTTATAAATATAGGATGTATTTGATAGAAAATTTCCTGCTCAATCGAGTAGTGTTTGTTTCAACTTTCTACGATCAATAGCAAGCTCACGAATGAAGTTTGAAATTAATATTTATCAAGGAATAACGACTATCTTTAAACTTGCGTATTTTTTTTATTTTTTTTATGTTTACATTGATGAAACGTTATAAAGATAGGATGTATTTGATAGAAAATTTCCTGCTCAATAGAGTAGTGTTTGTTTCAACTTTCTACGATCAATAGCAAGCTCACGAATGAAGTTTGAAGTTGGTATTTATCAAGTAATAACGACTATCTTTAAACTTGCGTATTTTTTTTATTTTTGTTTTGTTTACATTGGTGAAACGTTACAAAGGTAGGATGCATTTGATAGAAAATTTTCTGCTCAATCGAGTGGTGTTTGTTTCAACTTTCTACGATCAATAGCAAGCTCACGAATAAAGTTTGAAGTTGGTATTTACCAAAGAATAACGACTATCTTTAAACTTGCGTATTTTTTTGATTTTTTTATGTTTACATTAGTGAAACGTTATAAAGGTAGGATGTTTTTGATAGAAAATTTCCTGCTCAATCGAGTGGTGTTTGCTTTAACTTTCTACGATAAATAGCAAGCTCAAGAATGAAGTTTGAAATTGGTATTTATCAAGGAATAACGACTATCTTTAAACTTGCGTATTTTTTTTTATTTTTTTTATGTTTACATTAGTGAAACGTTATAAAGGTAAGATGTGTTTGATAGAAAACTTCCTGCTCAATCGAGTGGTGTTTGTTTCAACTTTCTACGATCAAGCAAGCTCACGAATGAAGTTTGACGTTGGTATTTATCAGAGAATAACGACTATCTTTAAACTTGCGTATTTTTTTTATTTTTTTTATGTTTACATTGGTGAAACGTTATTTTTTTTATGTTTACATTGGTGAAACGTAATAAAGGTAAAATGTATTTAATAGAAAATTTTCTGCTCAATCGAGTGGTGTTTGTTTCAACTTTCTACGATAAATAGCAAGCTCAAGAATGAAGTTTGAAATTGGTATTTATCAAGGAATAACGACTATCTTTAAACTTGCGTATTTTTTTTATTTTTTTTATGTTTACATTGATGAAACGTTATAAATATAGGATGTATTTGATAGAAAATTTCCTGCTCAATCGAGTAGTGTTTGTTTCAACTTTCTACGATCAATAGCAAGCTCACGAATGAAGTTTGAAGTTGGTATTTATCAAGTAATAACGACTATCTTTAAACTTGCGTATTTTTTTTATTTTTTTTATGTTTACATTGGTGAAACGTTATAAAGGTAGGATGTATTTGATAGAAAATTTCCTGCTCAATCGAGTAGTGTTTGTTTCAACTTTCTACGATCAATAGCAAGCTCACGAATGAAGTTTGAAATTGGTATTTATCAAGGAATAACGACTATCTTTAAACTTGCGTATTTTTTTTATTTTTTTTATGTTTACATTGGTGAAACGTTATAAAGGTAGGATGTATTTGATAGAAAATTTCCTGCTCAATCGAGTGGTGTTTGTTTCAACTTTCTACGATAAATAGCAAGCTCAAGAATGAAGTTTGAAATTGGTATTTATCAAGGAATAACGACTATCTTTAAACTTGCGTATTTTTTTTATTTTTTTTATGTTTACATTGATGAAACGTTATAAATATAGGATGTATTTGATAGAAAATTTCCTGCTCAATCGAGTAGTGTTTGTTTCAACTTTCTACGATCAATAGCAAGCTCACGAATGAAGTTTGAAATTAATATTTATCAAGGAATAACGACTATCTTTAAACTTGCGTATTTTTTTTATTTTTTTTATGTTTACATTGATGAAACGTTATAAAGATAGGATGTATTTGATAGAAAATTTCCTGCTCAATAGAGTAGTGTTTGTTTCAACTTTCTACGATCAATAGCAAGCTCACGAATGAAGTTTGAAGTTGGTATTTATCAAGTAATAACGACTATCTTTAAACTTGCGTATTTTTTTTATTTTTGTTTTGTTTACATTGGTGAAACGTTACAAAGGTAGGATGCATTTGATAGAAAATTTTCTGCTCAATCGAGTGGTGTTTGTTTCAACTTTCTACGATCAATAGCAAGCTCACGAATAAAGTTTGAAGTTGGTATTTACCAAAGAATAACGACTATCTTTAAACTTGCGTATTTTTTTGATTTTTTTATGTTTACATTAGTGAAACGTTATAAAGGTAGGATGTTTTTGATAGAAAATTTCCTGCTCAATCGAGTGGTGTTTGCTTTAACTTTCTACGATAAATAGCAAGCTCAAGAATGAAGTTTGAAATTGGTATTTATCAAGGAATAACGACTATCTTTAAACTTGCGTATTTTTTTTTATTTTTTTTATGTTTACATTAGTGAAACGTTATAAAGGTAAGATGTGTTTGATAGAAAATTTCCTGCCCAATCGAGTGGTGTTTGTTTCAACTTTCTACGATCAAGCAAGCTCACGAATGAAGTTTGACGTTGGTATTTATCAAAGAATAACGACTATCTTTAAACTTGCGTATTTTTTTTATTTTTTTTATGTTTACATTGGTGAAACGTTATTTTTTTTATGTTTACATTGGTGAAACGTTATAAAGGTAAAATGTATTTAATAGAAAATTTCCTGCTCAATCGTGTGGTGTTTGTTTCAACTTTCTACGATAAATAGCAAGTTCAAGAATGAAGTTTGAAATTGGTATTTATCAAGGAATAACGACTATCTTTAAACTTGCGTATTTTTTTTATTTTTTTTATGTTTCCATTGGTGAAACGTTATAAAGGTAGGATGCATTTGATAGAAAATTTCCTGCTCAATCTAGTGGTGATTGTTTCAACTTTCAACGATAAATAGCAAGCTCAAGAATGAAGTTTGAAATTGGTATTTATCAAGGAATAACGACTATATTTAAACTTGCGTATTTTTTTTATTTTTTTTATATTTACATTAGTGGAACGTTATAAAGGTAGGTTGTATTTAATAAAAAATTTCCTGCTTAATCGAGTGGTGTTTGTTTCAACTTTCTACGATCAATAGCAAGCTAACGAATGAAGTTTGAAGTTGGTATTTATCAAAGAATAACGACTATCTTTAAACTTGCGTATTTTTTTGATTTTTTTTATGTTTACATTAGTGAAACGTTATAAAGGTCGGATGTGTTTGATAGAAAATTTCCTGCTCAATCGAGTGGTGTTTGTTTCAACTTTCTACGATCAATAGCAAGCTCACGAATGAAGTTTGAAATTGGTATTTATCAAAGAATAACGACTATCTTTAAACTTGCGTATTTTTTTGATTTTTTTTATGTTTACATTAGCGAAACGTTATAAAGGTAAGATGTATTTAATAGAAAATTTCCTGCTCAATCGTGTGGTGTTTGTTTCAACTTTCTACGATCAATAGCAAGCTCACGAATGAAGTTTGAAATTGGTATTTATCAAGGAATAACGACTATCTTTAAACTTGCGTATTTTTTTTATTTTTTTTATGTTTACATTGGTGAAACGTTATAAAAGTCGGATGTATTTGATAGAAAATTTCATGCTCAATCGAGTGGTGTTTGTTTCAACTTTCTACGATAAATAGCAAGCTCAAAAATGAAGTTTGAAATTGGTATTTATCAAGGAATAACGACTATCTTTAAACTTGCGTATTTTTTTTATTTTTGTTATGTTTACATTAGTGAAACGTTATAAAAGTAAGATGTATTTAATAGAAAATTTCCTGCTCAATCGTGTGGTGTTTGTTTCAACTTTCTACGATCAATAGCAAGCTCACGAATGAAGTGTGAAGTTGGTATTTATCAAAGAATAACGACTATCTTTAAACTTGCGTATTTTTTTGATTTTTTTATGTTTACATTAGTGAAACGTTATAAAGGTAGGATGTGTTTGATAGAAAATTTCCTGATCAATCGAGTGGTGTTTGTTTCAACTTTCTACGATCAATAGCAAGCTCACGAATGAAGTGTGAAGTTGGTATTTATCAAAAAATAACGACTATCTTTAAACTTGCGTATTTTTTTGATTTTTTTATGTTTACATTAGTGAGACGTTATAAAGGTAGGATGTGTTTGATAGAAAATTTCCTGCTCAATCGAGCGGTGTTTGTTTCAATTTTCTACGATAAATAGCAAGTTCAAGAATGAAGTTTGAAATTGGTATTTATCAAGGAATAACGACTATCTTTAAACTTGCGTATTTTTTTTATTTTTTTTATGTTTACATTGGTGAAACGTTATAAAGGTAGGATGCATTTGATAGAAAATTTCCTGCTCAATCTAGTGGTGATTGCTTCAACTTTCTACGATAAATAGCAAGCTCAAGAATGAAGTTTGAAATTGGTGTTTATCAAATAATAACGACTATCTTTAAACTTGCGTATTTTTTTTATTTTTGTTTTGTTTACATTGGTGAATCGTTACAAAGGTAGGATGTATTTGATAGAAAATTTTCTGCTCAATCGAGTGGTGTTTGTTTCAACTTTCTACGATCAATAGCAAGCTCACGAATAAAGTTTGAAGTTGGTATTTACCAAAGAATAACGACTATCTTTAAACTTGCGTATTTTTTTGATTTTTTTATGTTTACATTAGTGAAACGTTATAAAGGTAGGATGTTTTTGATAGAAAATTTCCTGCTCAATCGAGTGGTGTTTGCTTTAACTTTCTACGATAAATAGCAAGCTCAAGAATGAAGTTTGAAATTGGTATTTATCAAGGAATAACGACTATCTTTAAACTTGCGTATTTTTTTTTATTTTTTTTATGTTTACATTAGTGAAACGTTATAAAGGTAAGATGTGTTTGATAGAAAATTTCCTGCTCAATCGAGTGGTGTTTGTTTCAACTTTCTACGATCAAGCAAGCTCACGAATGAAGTTTGACGTTGGTATTTATCAGAGAATAACGACTATCTTTAAACTTGCGTATTTTTTTTATTTTTTTTATGTTTACATTAGTGAAACGTTATTTTTTTTATGTTTACATTGGTGAAACGTAATAAAGGTAAAATGTATTTAATAGAAAATTTCCTGCTCAATCGTGTGGTGTTTGTTTCAACTTTCTACGATAAATAGCAAGTTCAAGAATGAAGTTTGAAATTGGTATTTATCAAGGAATAACGACTATCTTTAAATTTCCGTATTTTTTTTATTTTTTTTATGTTTCCATTGGTGAAACGTTATAAAGGTAGGATGTATTTGATAGAAAATATCCTGCTCAATCTAGTGGTGATTGTTTCAACTTTCAACGATAAATAGCAAGCTCAAGAATGAAGTTTGAAATTGGTATTTATCAAGGAATAACGACTATATTTAATCTTGCGTATTTTTTTTATTTTTTTTATGTTTACATTGGTGAAACGTTATAAAGGTAGGATGTATTTGATAGAAAATTTCCTGCTCAATCGAGTGGTGTTTGTTTCAACTTTCTACGATAAATAGCAAGCTCAAGAATGAAGTTTGAAATTGGTATTTATCAAGGAATACCGACTATCTTTAAACTTGCGCATTTTTTTTATTTTTTTTATGTTTACATTGGTGAAACGTTATAAAGGTAGGAGGTATTTGATAGAAAATTTCCTGCTCAATCGAGTAGTGTTTGTTTCAACTTTCTACGATCAATAGCAAGCTCACGAATGAAGTTTGAAATTGGTATTTATCAAGTAATAACGACTATCTTTAAACTTGCGAATTTTTTTTATTTTTTTTATATTTACATTAGTGGAACGTTATAAAGGTAGGCTGTATTTGATAGAAAATTTCCTGCTCAATCGAGTGGTGTTTGTTTTAACTTTCTACGATCAATAGCAAGCTAACGAATGAAGTTTGAAATTGGTATTTATCAAAGAATAACGACTATCTTTAAACTTGCGTATTTTTTTGATTTTTTTTATGTTTACATTAATGAAACGTTATAAAGGTAGGATGTGTTCGATAGAAAATTTCCTGCTCAATCGAGTGGTGTTTGTTTCAAGTTTCTACGATCAATAGCAAGCTAACGAATGAAGTTTGAAGTTGGTATTTATCATAGAATAACGACTATCTTTAAACTTGCGTATTTTTTTTATTTTTTTTATGTTTACATTGATGAAACGTTATAAAGATAGGATGTATTTGATAGAAAATTTCCTGCTCAATCGAGTAGTGTTTGTTTCAACTTTCTACGACCAATAGCAAGCTCACGAATTAAGTTTGAAATTGGTATTTATCAAGTAATAACGACTATCTTTAAACTTGCGTATTTTTTTTATTTTTTTTATGTTTACATTGGTGAAACGTTATAAAGGTAGGATGTATTTGATAGAAAATTTCCTGCTCAATCGAGTAGTGTTTGTTTCAACTTTCTACGATCAATAGCAAGCTCACGAATGAAGTTTGAAATTGGTATTTATCAAGGAATAACGACTATCTTTAAACTTGCGTATTTTTTTTATTTTTTTTATGTTTACATTGGTGAAACGTTATAAAGGTAGGATGTATTTGATAGAAAATTTCCTGCTCAATCGAGTGGTGTTTATTTCAACTTTCTACGATAAATATCAAGCTCAAGAATGAAGTTTGAAATTGGTATTTATCAAGGAATAACGACTATCTTTAAACTTGCGTATTTTTTTTATTTTTTTTATGTTTACATTGACGAAACGTTATAAATATAGGATGTATTTGATAGAAAATTTCCTGCTCAATCGAGTGGTGTTTGTTTCAACTTTCTACGATCAATAGCAAGCTCACGAATGAAGTTTGAAATTGGTATTTATCAAGTAATAACGACTATCTTTAAACTTGCGTATTTTTTTTATTTTTTTTATATTTACATTAGTGGAACGTTATAAAGGTAGGTTGTATTTAATAAAAAATTTCCTGCTCAATCGAGTGGTGTTTGTTTCAACTTTCTACGATCAATAGCAAGCTAACGAATGAAGTTTGAAGTTGGTATTTATCAAAGAATAACGACTATCTTTAAACTTGCGTATTTTTTTGATTTTTTTTATGTTTACATTAATGAAACGTTATAAAGGTGAAAATGAAAATTATAATGGTGAAAATTTATTTTCAACATATCATGATGTTTGTCAAGCTTTTAGCAATTATTTTTCTTCTGTGTTTGTTCAAAGTAATATCACTAATTTTAATGTTTCCTATGATTCATGTGTTAATATCAATAATGTAAATGTTCATGTGTCTGATGTTATTCACGTTTTAAGGAATCTAGATACCAGTAAAGGGGCAGGTCCTGATGGTATTCCTCCCAGATTTTACCGAGAATGTAGTCAATGTTTGGCGCTTCCACTTCAACTAATTTTTAATTTGTCATTAAATTCTGGTACCTTTCCGTCGGTGTGGAAAGAAGCACATATTGTTCCTGTATATAAATCAGGTAGTAGAGATAAAGTTGAAAATTATCGACCAGTGTCAATTTTATCCACTCCTTCTAAAGTTTTTGAATCCATTGTTTTTACCAACATTTTCTCAAATTTTAAAAACATTATCACGCCTAAACAACATGGATTCTTTAGTAAGCGATCAACTGTTACAAATCTCTTAAATTTTACTAATGACATTGTGAATGCTATGAGTGAAGGCCTGGAGGTTCATGCTGTTTACACAGACTTCAGTAAAGCATTTGACAAAATTAATCATCATATTCTGTTAGCTAAATTATCTGCTTATGGAATATCTGGCTGTCTGTTTAGCTGGATTTGTAGTTATTTGTTTAATAGAACTCAAGTTGTTAAATTACATAATAATTTTTCAGATAAGCAACATGTACCTTCTGGCGTTCCTCAAGGCTCTATATTAGGTCCACTTCTATTTTCAATCTTTATTAATGATGTTTGTGATAATTTTGCATGCAATTTTGAACTATTTGCAGATGATCTAAAAATTTATAAAGTGATCAATAACGTTCAGGACGTTAACATTCTACAGCAGGATCTATTTGTTTTATACCAATGGTGTCTGGTAAATGAAATGGTACTAAATTGTGACAAATGTCAAGTAATTAACTTTAGTAGGAAGCTAAAACCTTCTAGCCCCCAATACATAATCGGTGGTAAAGATTTGAAAATAGTGTCTACAATCAAAGATCTGGGAGTCATACTTGATTGCAAATTATCACTATGAATATATAATAGCAAAAGCAAATAAAGTCTTGGGTTGTATAAGGAGGTTTACTAATGAATTTACCAATATTCGAACTATTGTTATTTTGTATGTTACATTTGTTAGATCTATCTTAGAGTATGATTGTGTAGTTTGGGCTCCTTTTTATGCTACACACATTGGACGAATTGAGAAGGTTCAAGTAAAATTTATTAATTGTGTTAAATATAGATTGCCGAGAACTGTGGGATGCTCGTATAATATGTGTTTGAGTTATCTTGCTCTGAAAACGTTAGATTCTCGACGTAAATTCCACTGTGCTTGTTTTGTATATAAGGTATTAAATAATCTGTGTGATGCTCCGGACATTCTCGGAAAAATTGGTTTTAATGTGCCTCAATACCATCTCAGGAATAGTCCCCTATTTAATCTCTCTCACTGCAGCACTAATTATGCATTATTTTCACCTTTAAATTCAATTTTATCAATATGCAATAGTGTCTGTAGTGAAATTGATTTTTTTGCACCATCTTTTAATAACTTTAAGAATAATCTCAACAAATTTATAACATGAATCTTGTAATCTTTAATTGTTTTGTTTATTGTAAAGGCTGTAAATGATGATGCCGTTAATAAAGTATTATTATTATTATTATAAAGGTAGGATGTGTTTGATAGAAAATTTTCTGCTCAATCGAGTGGTGTTTGTTTCAACTTTCTACGATCAATAGCAAGCTCACGAATGAAGTTTGAAGTTGGTATTTATCAAAGAATAACGACTATCTTTAAACTTGCGTATTTTTTTGATTTTTTTTATGTTTACATTAGCGAAACGTTATAAAGGTAAGATGTATTTAATAGAAAATTTCCTGCTCAATTGTGTGGTGTTTGTTTCAACTTTCTACGATCAATAGCAAGCTCACGAATGAAGTTTGAAATTGGTATTTATTAAGGAATAACGACTATCTTTAAACTTGCGTATTTTTTTTATGTTTACATTGGTGAAACGTTATAAAAGTCGGATGTATTTGATAGAAAATTTCATGCTCAATCGAGTGGTGTTTGTTTCAACTTTCTACGATAAATAGCAAGCTCAAGAATGAAGTTTGAAATTGGTATTTATTAAGGAATAACGACTATCTTTAAACTTGCGTATTTTTTTTATTTTTGTTATGTTTACATTAGTGAAACGTTATAAAAGTAAGATGTATTTAATAGAAAATTTCCTGCTCAATCGTGTGGTGTTTGTTTCAACTTTCTACGATCAATAGCAAGCTCACGAATGAAGTGTGAAGTTGGTATTTATCAAAGAATAACGACTATCTTTAAACTTGCGTATTTTTTTGATTTTTTTATGTTTACATTAGTGAAACGTTATAAAGGTAGGATGTGTTTGATAGAAAATTTCCTGATCAATCGAGTGGTGTTTGTTTCAACTTTCTACGATCAATAGCAAGCTCACGAATGAAGTGTGAAGTTGGTATTTATCAAAGAATAACGACTATCTTTAAACTTGCGTATTTTTTTGATTTTTTTTATGTTTACATTAATGAAACGTTATAAAGGTAAGATGTGTTTGATAGAAAATTTCTTGCTCAATCGTGTGGTGTTTGCTTCAACTTTCTACGATCAATAGCAAGCTCACGAATGAAGTTTGAAGTTGGTATTTATCAAAGAATAACGACTATCTTTAAACTTGCGTATTTTTTTGATTTTTTTTATGTTTACATTAATGAAACGTTATAAAGGTAAGATGTATTTGATAGAAAATTTTTTGCTCAATCGAGTGGTGTTTGTTTCAACTTTCTACGATCAATAGCAAGCTAACGAATGAAGTTTGAAGTTGGTATTTATCAAAGAATAACGACTATCTTTAAACTTGCGTATTTTTTTGATTTTTTTTATGTTTACATTAATGAAACGTTATAAAGGTAGGATGTGTTCGATAGAAAATTTCCTGCTCAATCGAGTGGTGTTTGTTTCAACTTTCTACGATCAATAGCCAGCTCACGAATGAAGTTTGAAGTTGGTATTTATCAAAGAATAACGACTATCTTTAAACTTGCGTATTTTTTTGATTTTTTTTATGTTTACATTAATGAAACGTTATAAAGGTAAGATGTGTTTGATAGAAAATTTCTTGCTCAATTGAGTGGTGTTTGTTTCAACTTTCTACGATAAATAGCAAGCTCAAGAATGAAGTTTGAAATTGGTATTTATCAAGGAATAACGACTATCTATAAACTTGCGTATTTTTTTTATTTTTGTTATGTTCACATTGGTGAAACGTTATAAAGGTAGGATGTATTTGATAGAAAATTTCCTGCTCAATTGAGTGGTGTTTGTTTCAACTTTCTACGATCAATAGCAAGCTCACGAATGAAGTTTGAAATTGGTATTTATCAAGTAATAACGACTATCTTTAAACTTGCGTATTTTTTTTATTTTTTTTATGTTTAGGTTAGTGGAACGTTATAAAGGTAAAATGTGTTTGATAAAAAATTTCCTGCTCAATCGAGTGGTGTTTGTTTCAACTTTCTACGATCAATAGCAAGCTCACGAATGAAGTTTGAAATTGGTATTTATCAAGGAATAACGACTATCTTTAAACTTGCGTATTTTTTTTATTTTTTTTATGTTTACATTGGTGAAACGTTATAAAGGTAGGATGTATTTGATAGAAAATTTCCTGCTCAATCGAGTGGTGTTTGTTTCAACTTTCTACGATAAATAGCAAGCTCAAGAATGAAGTTTGAAATTGGTATTTATCAAGGAATAACGACTATCTTTAAACTTGCGTATTTTTTTTATTTTTTTTATGTTTACATTGATGAAACGTTATAAATATAGGATGTATTTGATAGAAAATTTCCTGCTCAATCGAGTAGTGTTTGTTTCAACTTTCTACGATCAATAGCAAGCTCACGAATGAAGTTTGAAATTAATATTTATCAAGGAATAACGACTATTTTTAAACTTGCGTATTTTTTTTATTTTTTTTATGTTTACATTGATGAAACGTTATAAAGATAGGATGTATTTGATAGAAAATTTCCTGCTCAATAGAGTAGTGTTTGTTTCAACTTTCTACGATCAATAGCAAGCTCACGAATGAAGTTTGAAGTTGGTATTTATCAAGTAATAACGACTATCTTTAAACTTGCGTATTTTTTTTATTTTTGTTTTGTTTACATTGGTGAAACGTTACAAAGGTAGGATGTATTTGATAGAAAATTTTCTGCTCAATCGAGTGGTGTTTGTTTCAACTTTCTACGATCAATAGCAAGCTCACGAATAAAGTTTGAAGTTGGTATTTACCAAAGAATAACGACTATCTTTAAACTTGCGTATTTTTTTGATTTTTTTATGTTTACATTAGTGAAACGTTATAAAGGTAGGATGTTTTTGATAGAAAATTTCCTGCTCAATCGAGTGGTGTTTGCTTTAACTTTCTACGATAAATAGCAAGCTCAAGAATGAAGTTTGAAATTGGTATTTATCAAGGAATAACGACTATCTTTAAACTTGCGTATTTTTTTTTATTTTTTTTATGTTTACATTAGTGAAACGTTATAAAGGTAAGATGTGTTTGATAGAAAATTTCCTGCCCAATCGAGTGGTGTTTGTTTCAACTTTCTACGATCAAGCAAGCTCACGAATGAAGTTTGACGTTGGTATTTATCAAAGAATAACGACTATCTTTAAACTTGCGTATTTTTTTTATTTTTTTTATGTTTACATTGGTGAAACGTTATTTTTTTTATGTTTACATTGGTGAAACGTTATAAAGGTAAAATGTATTTAATAGAAAATTTCCTGCTCAATCGTGTGGTGTTTGTTTCAACTTTCTACGATAAATAGCAAGTTCAAGAATGAAGTTTGAAATTGGTATTTATCAAGGAATAACGACTATCTTTAAACTTGCGTATTTTTTTTATTTTTTTTATGTTTCCATTGGTGAAACGTTATAAAGGTAGGATGCATTTGATAGAAAATTTCCTGCTCAATCTAGTGGTGATTGTTTCAACTTTCAACGATAAATAGCAAGCTCAAGAATGAAGTTTGAAATTGGTATTTATCAAGGAATAACGACTATATTTAAACTTGCGTATTTTTTTTATTTTTTTTTATGTTTACATTGGTGAAACGTTATAAAGGTAGGATGTATTTGATAGAAAATTTCCTGCTCAATCGAGTGGTGTTTGTTTCAACTTTCTACGATCAATAGCAAGCTCACGAATGAAGTTTGAAATTGGTATTTATCAAGTAATAACGACTATCTTTAAACTTGCGTATTTTTTTTATTTTTTTTATATTTACATTAGTGGAACGTTATAAAGGTAGGCTGTATTTGATAGAAAATTTCCTGCTCAATCGAGTGGTGTTTGTTTCAATTTTCTACGATCAATAGCAAGCTAACGAATGAAGTTTGAAGTTGGTATTTATCAAAGAATAACGACTAACTTTAAACTTGCGTATTTTTTTGATTTTTTTTATGTTTACATTAATGAAACGTTATAAAGGTAGGATGTGTTCGATAGAAAATTTCCTGCTCAATCGAGTGGTGTTTGTTTCAACTTTCTACGATCAATAGCAAGCTCACGAATGAAGTTTGAAGTTGGTATTTATCAAGGAATAACGACTATCTATAAACTTGCGTATTTTTTTTATTTTTGTTATGTTCACATTGGTGAAACGTTATAAAGGTAGGATGTATTTGATAGAAAACTTCCTGCTCAATCGAGTGGTGTTTGTTTCAACTTTCTACGATCAATAGCAAGCTAACGAATGAAGTTTGAAGTTGGTATTTATCAAAGAATAACGACTATCTTTAAACTTGCGTATTTTTTTGATTTTTTTTATGTTTACATTAATAAAACGTTATAAAGGTAGGATGTGTTTGATAGAAAATTTTCTGCTCAATCGAGTGGTGTTTGTTTCAACTTTCTACGATCAATAACAAGCTCACGAATGAAGTTTGAAGTTGCTATTTATCATAGAATAACGACTATCTTTAAACTTGCGTGTTTTTTTTATTTTTTTTATGTTTACATTGATGAAACGTTATAAAGATAGGATGTATTTGATAGAAAATTTCCTGCTCAATCGAGTAGTGTTTGTTTCAACTTTCCACGATCAATAGCAAGCTCACGAATTAAGTTTGAAATTGGTATTTATCAAGTAATAACGACTATCTTTAAACATGCGTATTTTTTTTATTTTTTTTATGTTTACATTGGTGAAACGTTATAAAGGTAGGATGTATTTGATAGAAAATTTCTTGCTCAATCGAGTAGTGTTTGTTTCAACTTTCTACGATCAATGGCAAGCTCACGAATGAAGTTTGAAATTGGTATTTATCAAGGAATAACGACTATCTTTAAACTTGCGTATTTTTTTTATTTTTTTTATATTTACATTAGTGGAACGTTATAAAGGTAGGCTGTATTTGATAGAAAATTTCCTGCTCAATCGAGTGGTGTTTGTATCAACTTTCTACGATCAATAGCAAGCTAACGAATGAAGTTTGAAGTTGGTATTTATCAATGAATAACGACTATCTTTAAACTTGCGTATTTTTTTTATTTTTTTTATGTTTACATTGGTGAAGCGTTATAAAGGTAGGATGTATTTGATAGAAAATTTCCTGCCTAATCGAGTGGTGTTTGTTTCAACTTTCTACGATAAATAGCAAGCTCAAGAATGAAGTTTGAAATTGGTATTTATCAAGGAATAACGACTATCTTTAAACTTGCGTATTTTTTTTATTTTTTTTATGTTTACATTGATGAAACGTTATAAATATAGGATGTATTTGATAGAAAATTTCCTGTTCAATCGAGTAGTGTTTGTTTCAACTTTCTACGATCAATAGCAAGCTCACGAATGAAGTTTGAAATTGGTATTTATCAAGTAATAACGACTATCTTTAAACTTGCGTATTTTTTTTATTTTTTTTATATTTACATTAGTGGAACGTTATAAAGGTAGGTTGTATTTAATAAAAAATTTCCTGCTTAATCGAGTGGTGTTTGTTTCAACTTTCTACGATCAATAGCAAGCTAACGAATGAAGTTTGAAGTTGGTATTTATCAAAGAATAACGACTATCTTTAAACTTGCGTATTTTTTTGATTTTTTTTATGTTTACATTAGTGAAACGTTATAAAGGTCGGATGTGTTTGATAGAAAATTTCCTGCTCAATCGAGTGGTGTTTGTTTCAACTTTCTACGATCAATAGCAAGCTCACGAATGAAGTTTGAAATTGGTATTTATCAAAGAATAACGACTATCTTTAAACTTGCGTATTTTTTTGATTTTTTTTATGTTTACATTAGCGAAACGTTATAAAGGTAAGATGTATTTAATAGAAAATTTCCTGCTCAATCGTGTGGTGTTTGTTTCAACTTTCTACGATCAATAGCAAGCTCACGAATGAAGTTTGAAATTGGTATTTATCAAGGAATAACGACTATCTTTAAACTTGCGTATTTTTTTTATTTTTTTTATGTTTACATTGGTGAAACGTTATAAAAGTCGGATGTATTTGATAGAAAATTTCATGCTCAATCGAGTGGTGTTTGTTTCAACTTTCTACGATAAATAGCAAGCTCAAAAATGAAGTTTGAAATTGGTATTTATCAAGGAATAACGACTATCTTTAAACTTGCGTATTTTTTTTATTTTTGTTATGTTTACATTAGTGAAACGTTATAAAAGTAAGATGTATTTAATAGAAAATTTCCTGCTCAATCGTGTGGTGTTTGTTTCAACTTTCTACGATCAATAGCAAGCTCACGAATGAAGAGTGAAGTTGGTATTTATCAAAGAATAACGACTATCTTTAAACTTGCGTATTTTTTTTATTTTTTTATGTTTACATTAGTGAAACGTTATAAAGGTAGGATGTGTTTGATAGAAAATTTCCTGATCAATCGAGTGGTGTTTGTTTCAACTTTCTACGATCAATAGCAAGCTCACGAATGAAGTGTGAAGTTGGTATTTATCAAAAAATAACGACTATCTTTAAACTTGCGTATTTTTTTGATTTTTTTATGTTTACATTAGTGAGACGTTATAAAGGTAGGATGTGTTTGATAGAAAATTTCCTGCTCAATCGAGCGGTGTTTGTTTCAATTTTCTACGATAAATAGCAAGTTCAAGAATGAAGTTTGAAATTGGTATTTATCAAGGAATAACGACTATCTTTAAACTTGCGTATTTTTTTTATTTTTTTTATGTTTACATTGGTGAAACGTTATAAAGGTAGGATGTATTTGATAGAAAATTTCCTGCTCAATCTAGTGGTGATTGCTTCAACTTTCTACGATAAATAGCAAGCTCAAGAATGAAGTTTGAAATTGGTGTTTATCAAATAATAACGACTATCTTTAAACTTGCGTATTTTTTTTATTTTTGTTTTGTTTACATTGGTGAATCGTTACAAAGGTAGGATGTATTTGATAGAAAATTTTCTGCTCAATCGAGTGGTGTTTGTTTCAACTTTCTACGATCAATAGCAAGCTCACGAATAAAGTTTGAAGTTGGTATTTACCAAAGAATAACGACTATCTTTAAACTTGCGTATTTTTTTGATTTTTTTATGTTTACATTAGTGAAACGTTATAAAGGTAGGATGTTTTTGATAGAAAATTTCCTGCTCAATCGAGTGGTGTTTGCTTTAACTTTCTACGATAAATAGCAAGCTCAAGAATGAAGTTTGAAATTGGTATTTATCAAGGAATAACGACTATCTTTAAACTTGCGTATTTTTTTTTATTTTTTTTATGTTTACATTAGTGAAACGTTATAAAGGTAAGATGTGTTTGATAGAAAATTTCCTGCTCAATCGAGTGGTGTTTGTTTCAACTTTCTACGATCAAGCAAGCTCACGAATGAAGTTTGACGTTGGTATTTATCAGAGAATAACGACTATCTTTAAACTTGCGTATTTTTTTTATTTTTTTTATGTTTACATTGGTGAAACGTTATTTTTTTTATGTTTACATTGGTGAAACGTAATAAAGGTAAAATGTATTTAATAGAAAATTTCCTGCTCAATCGTGTGGTGTTTGTTTCAACTTTCTACGATAAATAGCAAGTTCAAGAATGAAGTTTGAAATTGGTATTTATCAAGGAATAACGACTATCTTTAAATTTCCGTATTTTTTTTATTTTTTTTATGTTTCCATTGGTGAAACGTTATAAAGGTAGGATGTATTTGATAGAAAATATCCTGCTCAATCTAGTGGTGATTGTTTCAACTTTCAACGATAAATAGCAAGCTCAAGAATGAAGTTTGAAATTGGTATTTATCAAGGAATAACGACTATATTTAAACTTGCGTATTTTTTTTATTTTTTTTATGTTTACATTGGTGAAACGTTATAAAGGTAGGATGTATTTGATAGAAAATTTCCTGCTCAATCGAGTGGTGTTTGTTTCAACTTTCTACGATAAATAGCAAGCTCAAGAATGAAGTTTGAAATTGGTATTTATCAAGGAATACCGACTATCTTTAAACTTGCGCATTTTTTTTATTTTTTTTATGTTTACATTGGTGAAACGTTATAAAGGTAGGAGGTATTTGATAGAAAATTTCCTGCTCAATCGAGTAGTGTTTGTTTCAACTTTCTACGATCAATAGCAAGCTCACGAATGAAGTTTGAAATTGGTATTTATCAAGTAATAACGACTATCTTTAAACTTGCGAATTTTTTTTATTTTTTTTATATTTACATTAGTGGAACGTTATAAAGGTAGGCTGTATTTGATAGAAAATTTCCTGCTCAATCGAGTGGTGTTTGTTTTAACTTTCTACGATCAATAGCAAGCTAACGAATGAAGTTTGAAATTGGTATTTATCAAAGAATAACGACTATCTTTAAACTTGCGTATTTTTTTGATTTTTTTTATGTTTACATTAATGAAACGTTATAAAGGTAGGATGTGTTCGATAGAAAATTTCCTGCTCAATCGAGTGGTGTTTGTTTCAAGTTTCTACGATCAATAGCAAGCTAACGAATGAAGTTTGAAGTTGGTATTTATCATAGAATAACGACTATCTTTAAACTTGCGTATTTTTTTTATTTTTTTTATGTTTACATTGATGAAACGTTATAAAGATAGGATGTATTTGATAGAAAATTTCCTGCTCAATCGAGTAGTGTTTGTTTCAACTTTCTACGACCAATAGCAAGCTCACGAATTAAGTTTGAAATTGGTATTTATCAAGTAATAACGACTATCTTTAAACTTGCGTATTTTTTTTATTTTTTTTATGTTTACATTGGTGAAACGTTATAAAGGTAGGATGTATTTGATAGAAAATTTCCTGCTCAATCGAGTAGTGTTTGTTTCAACTTTCTACGATCAATAGCAAGCTCACGAATGAAGTTTGAAATTGGTATTTATCAAGGAATAACGACTATCTTTAAACTTGCGTATTTTTTTTATTTTTTTTATGTTTACATTGGTGAAACGTTATAAAGGTAGGATGTATTTGATAGAAAATTTCCTGCTCAATCGAGTGGTGTTTATTTCAACTTTCTACGATAAATAGCAAGCTCAAGAATGAAGTTTGAAATTGGTATTTATCAAGGAATAACGACTATCTTTAAACTTGCGTATTTTTTTTATTTTTTTTATGTTTACATTGACGAAACGTTATAAATATAGGATGTGTTTGATAGAAAATTTCCTGCTCAATCGAGTGGTGTTTGTTTCAACTTTCTACGATCAATAGCAAGCTCACGAATGAAGTTTGAAATTGGTATTTATCAAGTAATAACGACTATCTTTAAACTTGCGTATTTTTTTTATTTTTTTTTATATTTACATTAGTGGAACGTTATAAAGGTAGGTTGTATTTAATAAAAAATTTCCTGCTCAATCGAGTGGTGTTTGTTTCAACTTTCTACGATCAATAGCAAGCTAACGAATGAAGTTTGAAGTTGGTATTTATCAAAGAATAACGACTATCTTTAAACTTGCGTATTTTTTTGATTTTTTTTATGTTTACATTAATGAAACGTTATAAAGGTAGGATGTGTTTGATAGAAAATTTTCTGCTCAATCGAGTGGTGTTTGTTTCAACTTTCTACGATCAATAGCAAGCTCACGAATGAAGTTTGAAGTTGGTATTTATCAAAGAATAACGACTATCTTTAAACTTGCGTATTTTTTTGATTTTTTTTATGTTTACATTAGCGAAACGTTATAAAGGTAAGATGTATTTAATAGAAAATTTCCTGCTCAATTGTGTGGTGTTTGTTTCAACTTTCTACGATCAATAGCAAGCTCACGAATGAAGTTTGAAATTGGTATTTATTAAGGAATAACGACTATCTTTAAACTTGCGTATTTTTTTTATGTTTACATTGGTGAAACGTTATAAAAGTCGGATGTATTTGATAGAAAATTTCATGCTCAATCGAGTGGTGTTTGTTTCAACTTTCTACGATAAATAGCAAGCTCAAGAATGAAGTTTGAAATTGGTATTTATTAAGGAATAACGACTATCTTTAAACTTGCGTATTTTTTTATTTTTGTTATGTTTACATTAGTGAAACGTTATAAAAGTAAGATGTATTTAATAGAAAATTTCCTGCTCAATCGTGTGGTGTTTGTTTCAACTTTCTGCGATCAATAGCAAGCTCACGAATGAAGTGTGAAGTTGGTATTTATCAAAGAATAACGACTATCTTTAAACTTGCGTATTTTTTTGATTTTTTTATGTTTACATTAGTGAAACGTTATAAAGGTAGGATGTGTTTGATAGAAAATTTCCTGATCAATCGAGTGGTGTTTGTTTCAACTTTCTACGATCAATAGCAAGCTCACGAATGAAGTGTGAAATTGGTATTTATCAAAGAATAACGACTATTTTTAAACTTGCGTATTTTTTTGATTTTTTTATGTTTACATTAGTGAGACGTTATAAAGTAGGATGTGTTTGATAGAAAATTTCCTGCTCAATCGAGCGGTGTTTGTTTCAATTTTCTACGATAAATAGCAAGTTCAAGAATGAAGTTTGAAATTGGTATTTATCAAGGAATAACGACTATCTTTAAACTTGCGTATTTTTTTTATTTTTTTTATGTTTACATTGGTGAAACGTTATAAAGATAGGATGTATTTGATAGAAAATTTCCCGCTCAATCTAGTGGTGATTGTTTCAACTTTCTACGATAAATAGCAAGCTCAAGAATGAAGTTTGAAATTGGTATTTATCAAGGAATAACGACTATCTTTAAACTTGCGTATTTTTTTTATTTTTGTTTTGTTTACATTGGTGAAACGTTACAAAGGTAGGATGTATTTGATAGAAAATTTTCTGCTCAATCGAGTGGTGTTTGTTTCAACTTTCTACGATCAATAGCAAGCTCACGAATAAAGTTTGAAGTTGGTATTTACCAAAGAATAACGACTATCTTTAAACTTGCGTATTTTTTTGATTTTTTTATGTTTACATTAGTGAAACGTTATAAAGGTAGGATGTTTTTGATAGAAAATTTCCTGCTCAATCGAGTGGTGTTTGCTTTAACTTTCTACGATAAATAGCAAGCTCAAGAATGAAGTTTGAAATTGGTATTTATCAAGGAATAACGACTATCTTTAAACTTGCGTATTTTTTTTTATTTTTTTTATGTTTACATTAGTGAAACGTTATAAAGGTAAGATGTGTTTGATAGAAAATTTCCTGCTCAATCGAGTGGTGTTTGTTTCAACTTTCTACGATCAAGCAAGCTCACGAATGAAGTTTGACGTTGGTATTTATCAGAGAATAACGACTATCTTTAAACTTGCGTATTTTTTTTTATTTTTTTTATGTTTACATTGGTGAAACGTTATTTTTTTTATGTTTACATTGGTGAAACGTTATAAAGGTAAAATGTATTTAATAGAAAATTTCCTGCTCAATCGTGTGGTGTTTGTTTCAACTTTCTACGATAAATAGCAAGTTCAAGAATGAAGTTTGAAATTGGTATTTATCAAGGAATAACGACTATCTTTAAACTTGCGTATTTTTTTTATTTTTTTTATGTTTCCATTGGTGAAACGTTATAAAGGTAGGATGTATTTGATAGAAAATTTCCTGCTCAATCTAGTGGTGATTGTTTCAACTTTCAACGATAAATAGCAAGCTCAAGAATGAAGTTTGAAATTGGTATTTATCAAGGAATAACGACTATATTTAAACTTGCGTATTTTTTTTATTTTTTTTATGTTTACATTGGCGAAACGTTATAAAGGTAGGATGTATTTGATAGAAAATTTCCTGCTCAATCGAGTAGTGTTTGTTTCAACTTTCTACGATCAATAGCAAGCTCACGAATGAAGTTTGAAATTGGTATTTATCAAGTAATAACGACTATCTTTAAACTTGCGTATTTTTTTTATTTTTTTTATATTTACATTAGTGGAACGTTATAAAGGTAAGCTGTATTTGATAGAAAATTTTTTGCTCAATCGAGTGGTGTTTGTTTCAACTTTCTACGATCAATAGCAAGCTAACGAATGAAGTTTGAAGTTGGTATTTATCAAAGAATAACGACTATCTTTAAACTTGCGTATTTTTTTGATTTTTTTTATGTTTACATTAATGAAACGTTATAAAGGTAGGATGTGTTCGATAGAAAATTTCCTGCTCAATCGAGTGGTGTTTGTTTCAACTTTCTACGATCAATAGCAAGCTCACGAATGAAGTTTGAAGTTGGTATTTATCAAAGAATAACGACTATCTTTAAACTTGCGTATTTTTTTGATTTTTTTTATGTTTACATTAATGAAACGTTATAAAGGTAAGATGTGTTTGATAGAAAATTTCTTGCTCAATTGAGTGGTGTTTGTTTCAACTTTCTACGATAAATAGCAAGCTCAAGAATGAAGTTTGAAATTGGTATTTATCAAGGAATAACGACTATCTATAAACTTGCGTATTTTTTTTATTTTTGTTATGTTCACATTGGTGAAACGTTATAAAGGTAGGATGTATTTGATAGAAAACTTCCTGCTCAATCGAGTGGTGTTTGTTTCAACTTCCTACGATCAATAGCAAGCTCACGAATGAAGTTTGAAATTGGTATTTATCAAAGAATAACGACTATCTTTAAACTTGCGTATTTTTTTGATTTTTTTTATGTTTACATTAGTGAAACGTTATAAAGGTAGGATGTGTGTGATAAAAAATTTCCTGCTCAATCGAGTGGTGTTTGTTTCAACTTTCTACGATCAATAGCAAGCTCACGAATGAAGTTTGAAGTTGGTATTTATCAAAAAATAACGACTATCTTTAAACTTGCGTATTTTTTTGATTTTTTTTATGTTTATATTGGTGGAACGTTATAAAGGAAGGGTGTATTTGATAGAAAATTTCCTGCTCAATCGAATGGTGTTTGTTTCAACTTTCTACGATCAATAGCAAGCTCACGAATGAAGTTTGAAGTTGGTATTTATCAAAAAATAACGACTATCTTTAAACTTGCGTATTTTTTTGATTTTTTTTATGTTTACATTGGTGAAACGTTATAAAGGTAGGATGTATTTGATAGAAAATTTCCTGCTCAATTGAGTGGTGTTTGTTTCAACTTTCTACGATCAATAGCAAGCTCACGAATGAAGTTTGAAATTGGTATTTATCAAGTAATAACGACTATCTTTAAACTTGCGTATTTTTTTTATTTTTTTTATGTTTAGGTTAGTGGAACGTTATAAAGGTAAAATGTGTTTGATAAAAAATTTCCTGCTCAATCGAGTGGTGTTTGTTTCAACTTTCTACGATCAATAGCAAGCTCACGAATGAAGTTTGAAGTTGGTATTTATCAAAGAATAACGACTATCTTTAAACTTGCGTATTTTTTTGATTTTTTTTATGTTTACATTAGTGAAACATTATAAAGGTAGGATGTGTTTAATAAAAAATTTCCTGCTCAATCGAGTGGGGTTTGTTTCAACTTTCTACGATCAATAGCAAGCTCACGAATGAAGTTTGAAGTTGGTATTTATCAAGGAATAACGACTATCTTTAAACTTGCGTATTTTTTTGATTTTTTTATGTTTACATTGGCGAAACGTTATAGAGGAAAAGTGAATTTGATAGAAAATTTCCTGCTCAATCGAGTGGTGTTTGTTTCAACTTTCTACGATCAATAGCAAGCTTACGAATGAAGTTTGAAGTTGGTATTTATCAAAGAATAACGACTATCTTTAAACTTGCGTATTTTTTTGATTTTTTTATGTTTACATTGGTGAAACGTTATAAAGGAAAAGTGTATTTGATAGAAAATTTCCTGCTCAATCGTGTGGTGTTTGTTTCAACTTTCTACGATCAATAGCAAGCTCACGAATGAAGTGTGAATTTGGTATTTATCAAAGAATAACGACTATCTTTAAACTTGCGTATTTTTTTGATTTTTTTATGTTTACATTAGTAAAACGTTATAAAAGTAGGATGTGTTTGATAGAAAATTTCCTGCTCAATCGAGTGGTGTTTGTTTCAACTTTCTACGATAAATAGCAAGCTCAAGAATGAAGTTTGAATTTGGTATTTATCAAGGAATAACGACTATCTTTAAACTTGCGTATTTTTTTTATTTTTTTTATGTTCACATTGGTGAAACGTTATAAAGGTCAAATGTAATTGATAGAAAATTTCATGCTCAATCGAGTGGTGTTTGTTTCAACTTTCTACGATAAATAGCAAGCTCAAGAATGAAGTTTGAAATTGGTATTTATCAAGGAATAACGACTATCTTTAAACTTGCGTATTTTTTTTATTTTTTTTATGTTCACATTGGTGAAACGTTATAAAGGTCGAATGTATTTGATAGAAAATTTCATGCTCAATCGAGTGGTGTTTGTTTCAACTTTCTACGATAAATAGCAAGCTCAAGAATGAAGTTTGAAATTGGTATTTATCAAGGAATAACGACTATCTTTAAACTTGCGTATTTTTTTGATTTTTTTTATGTTTACCTTAGTGAAACGTTATAAGGGTAGGATGTGTTTGATAGAAAATTTTCTGCTCAATCGAGTGGTGTTTGTTTCAACTTTCTCCGATCAATAGCAAGCTCACGAATGAAGTTTGAAGTTGGTATTTATCAAGGAATAACGACTATCTTTAAACTTGCGTATTTTTTTTATTTTTTTTATGTTTACATTGGTGAAACGTTATAAAGGTCGGATGTATTTGATAGAAAATTTCCTGCTCAATCGAGTAGTGTTTGTTTCAACTTTTTACGATAAATAGCACGTTCAAGAATGAAGTTTGAAATTGGTATTTATCAAGGAATAACGACTATCTTTAAACTTGCGTATTTTTTTGATTTTTTTATGTTTACATTGGTGAAACGTTATAAAGGAAAAGTGTATTTGATAGAAAATTTCCTGCTCAATCGAGTGGTGTTTGTTTCAACTTTCTACGATCAATAGCAAGTTTACGAATGAAGTTTGAAGTTGGTATTTATCAAAGAATAACGACTATCTATGAACTTGCGTATTTTTTTGATTTTTTTATGTTTACATTGGTGAAACGTTATAAAGGAAAGGTGTATTTGATAGAAAATTTCCTGCTCAATCGAGTGGTGTTTGTTTCAACTTTCTACGATCAATAGCAAGCTTACGAATGAAGTTTGAAGTTGGTATTTATCAAAGAATAACGACTATCTTTAAACTTGCGTATTTTTTTGATTTTTTTATGATTACATCGGTGGAACGTTATAAAGGTAGAATGTGTTTGATAGAAAATTTCCTGCTCAATCGAGTGGTGTTTGTTTCAACTTTTTACGATAAATAGCAAGCTCAAGAATAAAGTTTGAAATTGGTATTTATCAAGGAATACCGACTATCTTTAAACTTGCGCATTTTTTTTATTTTTTTTATGTTTACATTAGTGAAACGTTATAAAGGTAGGAAGTATTTGATAGAAAATTTCCTGCTTAATCGAGTGGTGTTTGTTTCAACTTTCTACGATCAATAGCAAGCTCACGAATGAAGTTTGAAGTTGGTATTTATCAAAGAATAAGGACTATCTTTAAACTTGCGTATTTTTTTTATTTTTTTTATGTTTACATTAGTGAAACGTTATAAAGGTAGGATGTGTTTGATAAAAAATTTCCTGCTCAATCGAGTGGTGTTTGTTTCAACTTTCTACGATAAATAGCAAGCTCAAGAATGAAGTTTGAAATTGGTATTTATCAAGGAATAACGACTATCTTTAAACTTGCGTATTTTTTTTATTTTTGTTATGTTTACATTAGTGAAACGTTATAAAGGTAGGATGTATTTGATAGAAAATTTCCCGCTCAATCGAGTGGTGTTTGTTTCAACTTTTTACGATAAATAGCAAGCTCAAGAATGAAGTTTGAAATTGGTATTTATCAAGGAATAACGACTATTTTTAAACTTGCGTATTTTTTTTATTTTTGTTATGTTTACATTAGTGAAACGTTATAAAGGTAGGATGTGTTTGATAGAAAATTTTCCGCTCAATCGAGTGGTGTTTGTTTCAACTTTCTACGATAAATAGCAAGCTCAAGAATGAAGTTTGAAATTGGTATTTATCAAGGAATAACGACTATCTTTAAACTTGCGTATTTTTTTTATTTTTGTTATGTTTACATTAGTGAAACGTTATAAAGGTAAAATGTATTTAATAGAAAATTTCCTGCTCAATCGTGTGGTGTTTGTTTCAACTTTCTACGATCAATAGCAAGCTCACGAATGAAGTTTGAATTTGGTATTTATCAAAAAATAACGACTATCTTTAAACTTGCGTATTTTTTTGATTTTTTTTATGTTTACATTGGTGGAACGCTATAAAGGTAGAATGTGTTTGATACAAAATTTTCTGCTCAATCGAGTGGTGTTTGTTTCAACTTTCTACGATAAATAGCAAGCTCAAGAATGAAGTTTGAAATTGGTATTTATCAAGGAATACCGACTATCTTTAAACTTGCGCATTTTTTTTATTTTTTTTTATGTTTACATTGGTGAAACGTTATAAAGGTAGGATGTATTTGATAGAAAATTTCCTGCTCAATCGAGTGGTGTTTGTTTCAACTTTCTACGATCAATAGCAAGCTCACGAATGAAGTTTCAAATTGGTATTTATCAAGGAATAACGACTATCTTTAAACTTGCGTATTTTTTTTATTTTTTTTATGTTTAGATTAGTGAAACGTTATAAAGGTAGAATGTGTTTGATAGAAAATTTCCTGCTCAATCGAGTGGTGTTTGTTTCAACTTTCTACGATAAATAGCAAGCTCAAGAATGAAGTTTGAAATTGGTATTTATCAAGGAATAACGACTATCTTTAAACTTGCGCATTTTTTTTATTTTTTTTATGTTTACATTGGTGAAACGTTATAAAGGTAGAAAGTATTTGATAGAAAATTTCCTGCTCAATCGAGTGGTGTTTGCTTCAACTTTCTACGATTAATAGCAAGCTCACGAATAAAGTTTGAAGTTGGTATTTATCAAAGAATAACTACTATCTTTAAACTTGCGAATTTTTTTTATTTTTTTTATGTTTACATTGGTGAAACGTTATAAAGGAAAAGTGTATTTGATAGAAAATTTCCTGCTCAATCGAGTGGTGTTTGTTTCAACTTTCTACGATAAATAGCAAGCTCAAGAATGAAGTTTGAAATTGGTATTTATCAAGGAATAACGACTATCTTTAAACTTGCGTATTTTTTTTATTTTTGTTATGTTTACA
The DNA here is from genome assembly GCA_029207805.1 of Tribolium confusum. Classification (NCBI taxonomy): domain Eukaryota; kingdom Metazoa; phylum Arthropoda; class Insecta; order Coleoptera; family Tenebrionidae; genus Tribolium; species Tribolium confusum. The sequence goes on from JALGAY010000005.1 coordinate 33,518,384, forward strand.
TTAGTGAAACGTTATAAAGGTAGGATGTATTTGATAAAAAATTTCCTGCTCAATCGAGTGGTGTTTGTTTCATAAATAGCAAGCTCAAGAATGAAGTTTGAAATTGGTATTTATCAAGGAATAACGACTATCTTTAAACTTGCGTATTTTTTTTATTTTTTTTATGTTTAGATTAGTGAAACGTTATAAAGGTAGAATGTGTTTGATAGAAAATTTCCTGCTCAATCGAGTGGTGTTTGTTTCAACTTTTTACGATAAATAGCAAGCTCAAGAATAAAGTTTGAAATTGGTATTTATCAAGGAATACCGACTATCTTTAAACTTGCGCATTTTTTTTATTTTTTTTATGTTTACATTAGTGAAACGTTATAAAGGTAGGAAGTATTTGATAGAAAATTTCCTGCTTAATCGAGTGGTGTTTGTTTCAACTTTCTACGATCAATAGCAAGTTTACGAATGAAGTTTGAAGTTGGTATTTATCAAAGAATAACGACTATCTATGAACTTGCGTATTTTTTTGATTTTTTTATGTTTACATTGGTGAAACGTTATAAAGGAAAAGTGTATTTGATAAAAAATTTCCTGCTCAATCGAGTGGTGTTTGTTTCAACTTTCTACGATAAATAGCAAGCTCAAGAATGAAGTTTGAAATTGGTATTTATCAAGGAATAACGACTATCTTTAAACTTGCGTATTTTTTTTATTTTTGTTATGTTTACATTAGTGAAACGTTATAAAGGTAGGATGTATTTGATAAAAAATTTCCTGCTCAATCGAGTGGTGTTTGTTTCATAAATAGCAAGCTCAAGAATGAAGTTTGAAATTGGTATTTATCAAGGAATAACGACTATCTTTAAACTTGCGTATTTTTTTTATTTTTTTTATGTTTAGATTAGTGAAACGTTATAAAGGTAGAATGTGTTTGATAGAAAATTTCCTGCTCAATCGAGTGGTGTTTGTTTCAACTTTCTACGATAAATAGCAAGCTCAAGAATGAAGTTTGAAATTGGTATTTATCAAGGAATAACGACTATCTTTAAACTTGCGTATTTTTTTTATTTTTATTATGTTTACATTGGTGAAACTTTATAAAGGTAGAATGTATTTGATAGAAAATTTCCTGCTCAATCGAGTGGTGTTCGCTTCAACTTTCTACGATTAATAGCAAGCTCACGAATAAAGTTTGAAGTTGGTATTTATCAAAGAATAACGACTATCTTTAAACTTGCGTATTTTTTTTATTTTTTTTATGTTTACATTGGTGAAACGTTATAAAGGTCGCATGTATTTGATAGAAAATTTCATGCTCAATCGAGTGGTGTTTGTTTCAACTTTCTACGATAAATAGCAAGCTCAAGAATGAAGTTTGAAATTGGTATTTATCAAGGAATAACGACTATATTTAAACTTGCGTATTTTTTTTATTTTTTTTATATTTAGATTAGTGAAACGTCATAAAGGTAGAATGTGTTTGATAGAAAATTTCCTGTTCAATCGAGTGGTGTTTGCTTCAACTTTCTACGATTAATAGCAAGCTCACGAATAAAGTTTGAAGTTGGTATTTATCAAAGAATAACGACTATCTTTAAACTTGCGTATTTTTTTTATTTTTTTTATGTTTAGATTAGTGAAACGTTATAAAGGTAGAATGTGTTTGATAGAAAATTTCCTGCTCAATCGAGTGGTGTTAGTTTCAACTTTCTACAATAAATAGCAAGCTCAAGAATGAAGTTTGAAATTGGTATTTATCAAGTAATAACGACTATCTTTAAACTTGCGTATTTTTTTTATTTTTTTTATGTTTAAATTAGTGAAACGTTATAAAGGTAGAATGTGTTTGATAGAAAATTTCCTGCTCAATCGAGTGGTGTTTGTTTCAACTTTCTACGATAAATAGCAAGCTCAAGAATGAAGTTTGAAATTGGTATTTATCAAGGAATAACGACTATCTTTAAACTTGCGTATTTTTTTTATTTTTTTTATGTTTACATTGGTGAAACGTTATAAAGGTAGGATGTATTTGATAGAAAATTTCATGCTCAATCGAGTGGTGTTTGCTTCAACTTTCTACGATTAATAGCAAGCTCACGAATAAAGTTTGAAGTTGGTATTTATCAAAGAATAACGACTATCTTTAAACTTGCGTATTTTTTTTATTTTTTTTATGTTTACATTGGTGAAACGTTATAAAGGTCGGATGTATTTGATAGAAAATTTCCTGCTCAATCGTGTGGTGTTTGTTTCAACTTTCTACAATCAATAGCAAGCCCACGAATGAAGCTTGAAGTTGGTATTTACCAAAGAATAACGACTATCCTTAAACTTGCGTATTTTTTTTATTTTTTTTATGTTTAGATTAGTGAAACGTCATAAAGGTAGAATGTGTTTGATAGAAAATTTCCTGTTCAATCGAGTGGTGTTTGCTTCAACTTTCTACGATTAATAGCAAGCTCACGAATAAAGTTTGAAGTTGGTATTTATCAAAGAATAACGACTATCTTTAAACTTGCGTATTCTTTTGATTTTTTTTATGTTTACCTTAGTGAAACGTTATAAAGGTAGGATGTGTTTGATAGAAAATTTCCTGCTCAATCGAGTGGTGTTTGTTTCATAAATAGCAAGCTCAAGAATGAAGTTTGAAATTGGTATTTATCAAGGAATAACGACTATCTTTAAACTTGCGTATTTTTTTGATTTTTTTTATGTTTACATTAGTGAAACGTTATAAAGGTAGGATGTGTTTGATAGAAAATTTCCTGCTCAATCGAGTGGTGTTTATTTCAACTTTCTACGATCAATAGCAAGCTCACGAATGAAGTTTGAAGTTGGTATTTATCAAGGAATAACGACTATCTTTAAACTTGCGTATTTTTTTTTATTTTTTTTATGTTTACATTGGTGAAACGTTATAAAGGTCGGATGTATTTGATAGAAAATTTCCTGCTCAATCGAGTGGTGTTTGTTTCAACTTTTTACGATAAATAGCACGTTCAAGAATGAAGTTTGAAATTGGTATTTATCAAGGAATAACGACTACCTTTAAACTTGCGTATTTTTTTTATTTTTTTATGTTTACATTGGTGAAACGTTATAAAGGAAACGTGTATTTGATAGAAAATTTCCTGCTCAATCGAGTGGTGTTTGTTTCAACTTTCTACGATCAATAGCAAGTTTACGAATGAAGTTTGAAGTTGGTATTTATCAAAGAATAACGACTATCTTTAAACTTGCGTATTTTTTTTATTTTTTTTATGTTTACATTGGTGAAACGTTATAAAGGTCGGATGTATTTGATAGAAAATTTCATGTTCAATCGAGTGGTGTTTGTTTCAACTTTCTACGATAAATAGCAAGCTCAAGAATGAAGTTTGAAATTGGTATTTATCAAGGAATAACGACTATCTTTAAACTTGCGTATTTTTTTTATTTTTTTTATGTTTAGATTAGTGAAACGTCATAAAGGTAGAATGTGTTTAATAGAAAATTTCCTGCTCAATCGAGTGGTGTTTGCTTCAACTTTCTACGATTAATAGCAAGCTCACGAATAAAGTTTGAAGTTGGTATTTATCAAAGAATAACGACTATCTTTAAACTTGCGTATTTTTTTTATTTTTTTTATGTTTACATTGGTAAAACGTTATAAAGGTAGGATGTATTTGATAGAAAATTTCCTGCTCAATCGAGTGGTGTTTGTTTCAACTTTCTACGATCAATAGCAAGCTCACGAATGAAGTTTGAAGTTGGTATTTATCAAAAAATAAAGACTATCTTTAAACTTGCGTATTTTTTTTATTTTTTTTATGTTTACATTGATGAAACGTTATAAAGATAGGATGTATTTGATAGAAAATTTCCTGCTCAATCGAGCAGTGTTTGTTTCAACTTTCTACGATAAATAGCAAGCTCAAGAATGAAGTTTGAAATTGGTATTTATCAAGGAATAACGACTATCTTTAAACTTGAGCATTTTTTTTATTTTTTTTATGTTTACATTGATGAAACGTTATAAAGATAGGATGTATTTGATAGAAAATTTCCTGCTCAATCGAGCAGTGTTTGTTTCAATTTTCTACGATAAATAGCAAGCTCAAGAATGAAGTTTGAAATTGGTATTTATCAAGGAATAACGACTATCTTTAAACTTGCGCATTTTTTTTATTTTTTTTATGTTTACATTGATGAAACGTTATAAAGATAGGATGTATTTGATAGAAAATTTCCTGCTCAATCGAGTGGTGTTTGTTTCAACTTTCTACGATAAATAGCAAGCTCAAAAATGAAGTTTGAAATTGGTATTTATCAAGGAATAACGACTATCTTTAAACTTGCGTATTTTTTTTATTTTTTTTATGTTTACATTGATGAAACGTTATAAATATAAGATGTATTTGATAGAAAATTTCCTGCTCAATCGAGCAGTGTTTGTTTCAACTTTCTACGATCAATAGCAAGCTCACGAATGAAGTTTGAACTTGGTATTTATCAAGGAATAATGACTATCTTTAAACTTGCGTATTTTTTTTTATTTTTTTTATGTTTACATTGGTGAAACGTTATAAAGGTAGGATGTATTTGATAGAAAATTTCCTGCTTAATCGAGTGGTGTTTGTTTCAATTTTCTACGATCAATAGCAAGCTAACGAATGAAGTTTGAAGTTGGTATTTATCAAAGAATAACGACTATCTTTAAACTTGCGTATTTGTTTGATTTTTTTTATGTTTACATTAGTAAAACGTTATAAAGGTAGGATGTGTTTGATAGAAAATTTCCTGCTCAATCGAGTGGTGTTTGTTTCAACTTTCTACAATAAACAGCAAGCTCAAGAATGAAGTTTGAAGTTGGTATTTATCAAGGAATAACGACTATCTTTAAACTTGCTTATTTTTTTTATTTTTTTTATGTTTACATTGATGAAACGTTATAAATATAGGATGTATTTGATAGAAAATTTCCTGGTCAATCGAGTAGTGTTTGTTTCAACTTTCTACGATCAATAGCAAGCTCACGAATGAAGTTTGAAATTGGTATTTATCAAGGAATAACGACTATCTTTAAACTTGCGTATTTTTTTATTTTTTTTATGTTTACATTGATGAAACGTTATAAAGATAGGATGTATTTGATAGAAAATTTCCTGCTCAATCGAGTAGTGTTTGTTTCAACTTTCTACGATCAATAGCAAGCTCACGAATGAAGTTTGAAATTGGTATTTATCAAGTAATAACGACTATCTTTAAACTTGCGTATTTTTTTTATTTTTTTTATGTTTACATTGATGAAATGTTATAAAGGTAGGATGTATTTGATAGAAAATTTCCTGCTCAATCGAGTAGTGTTTGTTTCAACTTTCTACGATCAATAGCAAGCTCACGAATGAAGTTTGAAATTGGTATTTATCAAGGAATAACGACTATCTTTAAACTTGCGTATTTTTTTTATTTTTTTTATGTTTAGATTAGTGAAACGTCATAAAGGTAGAATGTGTTTGATAGAAAATTTCCTGCTCAATCGAGTGGTGTTTGCTTCAACTTTCTACGATTAATAGCAAGCTCGCGAATAAAGTTTGAAGTTGGTATTTATCAAAGAATAACGACTATCTTTAAACTTGCGTATTTTTTTTATTTTTTTTATGTTTACATTGGTAAAACGTTACAAAGGTAGGATGTATTTGATAGAAAATTTCCTGCTCAATCGAGTGGTGTTTGTTTCAACTTTCTACGATCAATAGCAAGCTCACGAATGAAGTTTGAAGTTGGTATTTATCAAAAAATAACGACTATCTTTAAACTTGCGTATTTTTTTGATTTTTTTATGTTTACATTGGTGGAACGTTATAAAGGTAGAATGTGTTTGATAGAAAATTTCCTGTTCAATCGAGTGGTGTTTGCTTCAACTTTCTACGATTAATAGCAAGCTCACAAATAAAGTTTGAAGTTGGTATTTATCAAAGAATAACGACTATCTTTAAACTTGCGTATTTTTTTTATTTTTTTTATGTTTAGATTAGTGAAACGTTATAAAGGTAGAATGTGTTTGATAGAAAATTTCCTGCTCAATCGAGTGGTGTTTGTTTCAACTTTCTACGATAAATAGCAAGCTCAAGAATGAAGTTTGAAATTGGTATTTATCAAGTAATAACGACTATCTTTAAACTTGCGTATTTTTTTTATTTTTTTTATGTTTAAATTAGTGAAACGTTATAAAGGTAGAATGTGTTTGATAGAAAATTTCCTGCTCAATCGAGTGGTGTTTGTTTCAACTTTCTACGATAAATAGCAAGCTCAAAAATGAAGTTTGAAATTGGTATTTATCAAGGAATAACGACTATCTTTACACTTGCGTATTTTTTTTATTTTTTTTATGTTTACATTGGTGAAACGTTATAAAGGTAGGATGTATTTGATAGAAAATTTCATGCTCAATCGAGTGGTGTTTGCTTCAACTTTCTACGATTAATAGCAAGCTCACGAATAAAGTTTGAAGTTGGTATTTATCAAAGAATAACGACTATCTTTAAACTTGCGTATTTTTTTTATGTTTACATTGGTGAAACGTTATAAAGGTCGGATGTATTTGATAGAAAATTTCCTGCTCAATCGTGTGGTGTTTGTTTCAACTTTCTACGATCAATAGCAAGCCCACGAATGAAGCTTGAAGTTGGTATTTACCAAAGAATAACGACTATCTTTAAACTTGCGTATTCTTTTGATTTTTTTTATGTTTAACTTAGTGAAACGTTATAAAGGTAGGATGTGTTTGATAGAAAATTTCCTGCTCAATCGAGTGGTGTTTGTTTCATAAATAGCAAGCTCAAGAATGAAGTTTGAAATTGGTATTTATCAAGGAATAACGACTATCTTTAAACTTGCGTATTTTTTTGATTTTTTTTATGTTTACATTAGTGAAACGTTATAAAGGTAGGATGTGTTTGATAGAAAATTTCCTGCTCAATCGAGTGGTGTTTATTTCAACTTTCTACGATCAATAGCAAGCTCACGAATGAAGTTTGAAGTTGGTATTTATCAAGGAATAACGACTATCTTTAAACTTGCGTATTTTTTTTTATTTTTTTTATGTTTACATTGGTGAAACGTTATAAAGGTCGGATGTATTTGATAGAAAATTTCCTGCTCAATCGAGTGGTGTTTGTTTCAACTTTTTACGATAAATAGCACGTTCAAGGATGAAGTTTGAAATTGGTATTTATCAAGGAATAACGACTATCTTTAAACTTGCGTATTTTTTTTATTTTTTTATGTTTACATTGGTGAAACGTTATAAAGGAAAAGTGTATTTGATAGAAAATTTCCTGCTCAATCGAGTGGTGTTTGTTTCAACTTTCTACGATCAATAGCAAGTTTACGAATGAAGTTTGAATTTGGTATTTATCAAAGAATAACGACTATCTTTAAACTTGCGTATTTTTTTTATTTTTTTTATGTTTACATTGGTGAAACGTTATAAAGGTCGGATGTATTTGATAGAAAATTTCATGCTCAATCGAGTGGTGTTTGTTTCAACTTTCTACGATAAATAGCAAGCTCAAGAATGAAGTTTGAAATTGGTATTTATCAAGAAATAACGACTATCTTTAAACTTGCGTATTTTTTTTATTTTTTTTATGTTTAGATTAGTGAAACGTCATAAAGGTAGAATGTGTTTGATAGAAAATTTCCTGCTCAATCGAGTGGTGTTTGCTTCAACTTTCTACGATTAATAGCAAGCTCACGAATAAAGTTTGAAGTTGGTATTTATCAAAGAATAACGACTATCTTTAAACTTGCGTATTTTTTTTATTTTTTTTATGTTTACATTGGTAAAACGTTATAAAGGTAGGATGTATTTGATAGAAAATTTCCTGCTCAATCGAGTGGTGTTTGTTTCAACTTTCTACGATCAATAGCAAGCTCACGAATGAAGTTTGAAGTTGGTATTTATCAAATAATAACGACTATCTTTAAACTTGCGTATTTTTTTTATTTTTTTTATGTTTACATTGATGAAACGTTATAAAGATAGGATGTATTTGATAGAAAATTTCCTGCTCAATCGAGCAGTGTTTGTTTCAACTTTCTACGATAAATAGCAAGCTCAAGAATAAAGTTTGAAATTGGTATTTATCAAGGAATAACGACTATCTTTAAACTTGCGTATTTTTTTTATTTTTTTATGTTTACATTGATGAAACGTTATAAATATAGGATGTATTTGATAGAAAATTTCCTGCTCAATCGAGCAGTGTTTGTTTCAACTTTCTACGATCAATAGCAAGCTCACGAATGAAGTTTGAAATTGGTATTTATCAAGGAATAACGACTATCTTTAAACTTGCGTATTTTTTTTATTTTTTTATGTTTACATTGGTGAAACGTTATAAAGGAAAAGTGTATTTGATAGAAAATTTCCTGCTCAATCGAGCAGTGTTTGTTTCAACTTTCTACGATCAATAGCAAGCTCACGAATAAAGTTTGAAGTTGGTATTTATCAAAGAATAACGACTATCTTTAAACTTGCGTATTTTTTTTATTTTTTTTATGTTTACATTGGTAAAAAGTTATAAAGGTAGGATGTATTTGATAGAAAATTTCCTGCTCAATCGAGTGGTGTTTGTTTCAACTTTCTACGATCAATAGCAAGCTCACGAATGAAGTTTGAAGTTGGTATTTATCAAAAAATAACGACTATCTTTAAACTTGCGTATTTTTTTTATTTTTTTTATGTTTACATTGATGAAACGTTATAAAGATAGGATGTATTTGATAGAAAATTTCCTGCTCAATCGAGCAGTGTTTGTTTCAACTTTCTACGATAAATAGCAAGCTCAAGAATAAAGTTTGAAATTGGTATTTATCAAGGAATAACGACTATTTTTAAACTTGCGTATTTTTTTTATTTTTTTATGTTTACATTGATGAAACGTTATAAATATAGGATGTATTTGATAGAAAATTTCCTGCTCAATCGAGCAGTGTTTGTTTCAACTTTCTACGATCAATAGCAAGTTTACGAATGAAGTTTGAAGTTGGTATTTATCAAAGAATAACGACTATCTTTAAACTTGCGTATTTTTTTTATTTTTTTTATGTTTACATTGGTGAAACGTTATGAAGGTAGGATGTATTTGATAGAAAATTTCCTGCTCAATCGAGTGGTGTTTGTTTCAACTTTCTACGATAAATAGCAAGCTCAAGAATGAAGTTTGAAATTGGTATTTATCAAGGAATAACGACTATCTTTAAACTTGCGTATTTTTTTTATTTTTTTTATGTTTACATTGATGAAACGTTATAAATATAGGATGTATTTGATAGAAAATTTCCTGCTCAATCGAGCAGTGTTTGTTTCAACTTTCTACGATCAATAGCAAGTTTACGAATGAAGTTTGAAGTTGGTATTTATCAAAGAATAACGACTATCTTTAAACTTGCGTATTTTTTTTATTTTTTTTATGTTTACATTGGTGAAACGTTATAAAGGTAAGATGTATTTGATAGAAAATTTCCTGCTTAATCGAGTGGTGTTTGTTTCAACTTTCTACGATCAATAGCAAGCTCACGAATAAAGTTTGAAGTTGGTATTTATCAAAGAATAACGACTATCTTTAAACTTGCGTATTTTTTTTATGTTTACATTGATGAAACGTTATAAATATAGGATGTATTTGATAGAAAATTTCCTGCTCAATCGAGCAGTGTTTGTTTCAACTTTCTACGATCAATAGCAAGTTTACGAATGAAGTTTGAAGTTGGTATTTATCAAAGAATAACGACTATCTTTAAACTTGCGTATTTTTTTTATTTTTTTTATGTTTACATTGGTGAAACGTTATAAAGGTAGGATGTATTTGATAGAAAATTTCCTGCTCAATCGAGTGGTGTTTGTTTCAACTTTCTACGATAAATAGCAAGCTCAAGAATGAAGTTTGAAATTGGTATTTATCAAGGAATAACGACTATCTTTAAACTTGCGTATTTTTTTTATTTTTTTTATGTTTACATTGATGAAACGTTATAAATATAGGATGTATTTGATAGAAAATTTCCTGCTCAATCGAGCAGTGTTTGTTTCAACTTTCTACGATCAATAGCAAGTTTACGAATGAAGTTTGAAGTTGGTATTTATCAAAGAATAACGACTATCTTTAAACTTGCGTATTTTTTTTATTTTTTTTATGTTTACATTGGTGAAACGTTATAAAGGTAAGATGTATTTGATAGAAAATTTCCTGCTTAATCGAGTGGTGTTTGTTTCAACTTTCTACGATCAATAGCAAGCTCACGAATAAAGTTTGAAGTTGGTATTTATCAAAGAATAACGACTATCTTTAAACTTGCGTATTTTTTTTATTTTTTTTATGTTTACATTGGTAAAACGTTATAAAGGTAGGATGTATTTGATAGAAAATTTCCTGCTCAATCGAGTGGTGTTTGTTTCAACTTTCTACGATCAATAGCAAGCTCACGAATGAAGTTTGAAGTTGGTATTTATCAAAAAATAACGACTATCTTTAAACTTGCGTATTTTTTTTATTTTTTTTATGTTTACATTGATGAAACGTTATAAAGATAGGATGTATTTGATAGAAAATTTCCTGCTCAATCGAGCAGTGTTTGTTTCAACTTTCTACGATAAATAGCAAGCTCAAGAATAAAGTTTGAAATTGGTATTTATCAAGGAATAACGACTATCTTTAAACTTGCGTATTTTTTTTATTTTTTTATGTTTACATTGATGAAACGTTATAAATATAGGATGTATTTGATAGAAAATTTCCTGCTCAATCGAGCAGTGTTTGTTTCAACTTTCTACGATCAATAGCAAGTTTACGAATGAAGTTTGAAGTTGGTATTTATCAAAGAATAACGACTATCTTTAAACTTGCGTATTTTTTTTATTTTTTTTATGTTTACATTGGTGAAACGTTATGAAGGTAGGATGTATTTGATAGAAAATTTCCTGCTCAATCGAGTGGTGTTTGTTTCAACCTTCTACGATAAATAGCAAGCTCAAGAATGAAGTTTGAAATTGGTATTTATCAAGGAATAACGACTATCTTTAAACTTGCGTATTTTTTTTATTTTTTTTATGTTTACATTGATGAAACGTTATAAATATAGGATGTATTTGATAGAAAATTTCCTGCTCAATCGAGCAATGTTTGTTTCAACTTTCTACGATCAATAGCAAGTTTACGAATGAAGTTTGAAGTTGGTATTTATCAAAGAATAACGACTATCTTTAAACTTGCGTATTTTTTTTATTTTTTTTATGTTTACATTGGTGAAACGTTATAAAGGTAAGATGTATTTGATAGAAAATTTCCTGCTTAATCGAGTGGTGTTTGTTTCAACTTTCTACGATCAATAGCAAGCTAACGAATGAAGTTTGAAGTTGGTATTTATCAAAGAATAACGACTATCTTTAAACTTGCGTATTTTTTTTATTTTTTTTATGTTTACATTGGTGAAACGTTATAAAGGTAGGATGTATTTGATAGAAAATTTCCTGCTCAATCGAGTGGTGTTTGTTTCAACTTTCTACGATAAATAGCAAGCTCAAGAATGAAGTTTGAAATTGGTATTTATCAAGGAATAACGACTATCTTTAAACTTGCGTATTTTTTTTATTTTTTTTATATTTACATTGATGAAACGTTATAAATATAGGATGTATTTGATAGAAAATTTCCTGCTCAATCGAGCAGTGTTTGTTTCAACTTTCTACGATCAATAGCAAGCTCACGAATGAAGTTTGAAATTGGTATTTATCAAGGAATAACGACTATCTTTAAACTTGCGTATTTTTTTTTATTTTTTTTATGTTTACATTGGTGAAACGTTATAAAGGTAAGATGTATTTGATAGAAAATTTCCTGCTCAATCGAGTGGTGTTTGTTTCAACTTTCTACGATAAATAGCAAGCTCAAGAATGAAGTTTGAAATTGGTATTTATCAAGGAATAACGACTATCTTTAAACTTGCGTATTTTTTTTATTTTTTTTATGTTTACATTAATGAAACGTTATAAATATAGGATGTATTTGATAGAAAATTTCCTGCTCAATCGAGCAGTGTTTGTTTCAACTTTCTACGATCAATAGCAAGCTCACGAATGAAGTTTGAAATTGGTATTTACCAAGAAATAACGACTATCTTTAAACTTGCGTATTTTTTTTATTTTTTTATGTTTACATTGATGAAACGTTATAAAGGAAAAGTGTATTTGATAGAAAATTTTCTGCTCAATCGAGTGGTGTTTGTTTCAACTTTCTACGATCAATAGCAAGTTTACGAATGAAGTTTGAAGTTGGTATTTATCAAAGAATAACGACTATCTTTAAACTTGCGTATTTTTTTTATTTTTTTTATGTTTACATTGGTGAAACGTTATAAAGGTAGGATGTATTTGATAGAAAATTTCCTGCTCAATCGAGTGGTGTTTGTTTCAACTTTCTACGATAAATAGCAAGCTCAAGAATGAAGTTTGAAATTGGTATTTATCAAGGAATAACGACTATCTTTAAACTTGCGTATTTTTTTTATTTTTTTTATATTTACATTGATGAAACGTTATAAATATAGGATGTATTTGATAGAAAATTTCCTGCTCAATCGAGCAGTGTTTGTTTCAACTTTCTACGATCAATAGCAAGCTCACGAATGAAGTTTGAAATTGGTATTTAACAAGGAATAACGACTATCTTTAAACTTGCGTATTTTTTTTTATTTTTTTTATGTTTACATTGGTGAAACGTTATAAAGGTAAGATGTATTTGATAGAAAATTTCCTGCTTAATCGAGTGGTGTTCGTTTCAACTTTCTACGATCAATAGCAAGCTAACGAATGAAGTTTGAAGTTGGTATTTATCAAAGAATAACGACTATCTTTAAACTTGCGTATTTTTTTGATTTTTTTTATGTTTACATTAGTGAAACGTTATAAAGGTAGGATGTGTTTGATAGAAAATTTCCTGCTCAATCGAGTGGTGTTTATTTCAACTTTCTACGATCAATAGCAAGCTCACGAATGAAGTTTGAAGTTGGTATTTATCAAGGAATAACGACTATCTTTAAACTTGCGTATTTTTTTTTATTTTTTTTATGTTTACATTAGTGAAACGTTATAAAGGTCGGATGTATTTGATAGAAAATTTCCTGCTCAATCGAGTGGTGTTTGTTTCAACTTTTTACGATAAATAGCACGTTCAAGGATGAAGTTTGAAATTGGTATTTATCAAGGAATAACGACTATCTTTAAACTTGCGTATTTTTTTTATTTTTTTATGTTTACATTGGTGAAACGTTATAAAGGAAAAGTGTATTTGATAGAAAATTTCCTGCTCAATCGAGTGGTGTTTGTTTCAACTTTCTACGATCAATAGCAAGTTTACGAATGAAGTTTGAAGTTGGTATTTATCAAAGAATAACGACTATCTTTAAACTTGCGTATTTTTTTTATTTTTTTTATGTTTACATTGGTGAAACGTTATAAAGGTCGGATGTATTTGATAGAAAATTTCATGCTCAATCGAGTGGTGTTTGTTTCAACTTTCTACGATAAATAGCAAGCTCAAGAATGAAGTTTGAAATTGGTATTTATCAAGAAATAACGACTATCTTTAAACTTGCGTATTTTTTTTATTTTTTTTATGTTTAGATTAGTGAAACGTCATAAAGGTAGAATGTGTTTGATAGAAAATTTCCTGCTCAATCGAGTGGTGTTTGCTTCAACTTTCTACGATTAATAGCAAGCTCACGAATAAAGTTTGAAGTTGGTATTTATCAAAGAATAACGACTATCTTTAAACTTGCGTATTTTTTTTATTTTTTTTATGTTTACATTGGTAAAACGTTATAAAGGTAGGATGTATTTGATAAAAAATTTCCTGCTCAATCGAGTGGTGTTTGCTTCAACTTTCTACGATTAATAGCAAGCTCACGAATAAAGTTTGAAGTTGGTATTTATCAAAGAATAACGACTATCTTTAAACTTGCGAATTTTTTTTATTTTTTTTATGTTTACATTGGTAAAACGTTATAAAGGTAGGATGTATTTGATAGAAAATTTCCTGCTCAATCGAGTGGTGTTTGTTTCAACTTTCTACGATCAATAGCAAGCTCACGAATGAAGTTTGAAGTTGGTATTTATCAAAAAATAACGACTATCTTTAAACTTGCGTATTTTTTTTATTTTTTTTATGTTTACATTGATGAAACGTTATAAAGATAGGATGTATTTGATAGAAAATTTCCTGCTCAATCGAGCAGTGTTTGTTTCAACTTTCTACGATAAATAGCAAGCTCAAGAATAAAGTTTGAAATTGGTATTTATCAAGGAATAACGACTATCTTTAAACTTGCGTATTTTTTTTATTTTTTTATGTTTACATTGATGAAACGTTATAAATATAGGATGTATTTGATAGAAAATTTCCTGCTCAATCGAGCAGTGTTTGTTTCAGCTTTCTACGATCAATAGCAAGCTCACGAATGAAGTTTGAAATTGGTATTTATCAAGGAATAACGACTATCTTTAAACTTGCGTATTTTTTTTATTTTTTTATGTTTACATTGGTGAAACGTTATAAAGGAAAAGTGTATTTGATAGAAAATTTCCTGCTCAATCGAGCAGTGTTTGTTTCAACTTTCTACGATCAATAGCAAGCTCACGAATAAAGTTTGAAGTTGGTATTTATCAAAGAATAACGACTATCTTTAAACTTGCGTATTTTTTTTATTTTTTTTATGTTTACATTGGTAAAACGTTATAAAGGTAGGATGTATTTGATAGAAAATTTCCTGCTCAATCGAGTGGTGTTTGTTTCAACTTTCTACGATCAATAGCAAGCTCACGAATGAAGTTTGAAGTTGGTATTTATCAAAGAATAACGACTATCTTTAAACTTGCGTATTTTTTTTATTTTTTTTATGTTTACATTGGTAAAACGTTATAAAGGTAGGATGTATTTGATAGAAAATTTCCTGCTCAATCGAGTGGTGTTTGCTTCAACTTTCTACGATTAATAGCAAGCTCACGAATAAAGTTTGAAGTTGGTATTTATCAAAGAATAACGACTATCTTTAAACTTGCGTATTTTTTTTATTTTTTTTATGTTTACATTGGTAAAACGTTATAAAGGTAGGATGTATTTGATAGAAAATTTCCTGCTCAATCGAGTGGTGTTTGTTTCAACTTTCTACGATCAATAGCAAGCTCACGAATGAAGTTTGAAGTTGGTATTTATCAAAAAATAACGACTATCTTTAAACTTGCGTATTTTTTTTATTTTTTTTATGTTTACATTGATGAAACGTTATAAAGATAGGATGTATTTGATAGAAAATTTCCTGCTCAATCGAGCAGTGTTTGTTTCAACTTTCTACGATAAATAGCAAGCTCAAGAATAAAGTTTGAAATTGGTATTTATCAAGGAATAACGACTATCTTTAAACTTGCGTATTTTTTTTATTTTTTTATGTTTACATTGATGAAACGTTATAAATATAGGATGTATTTGATAGAAAATTTCCTGCTCAATCGAGCAGTGTTTGTTTCAACTTTCTACGATCAATAGCAAGCTCACGAATGAAGTTTGAAATTGGTATTTATCAAGGAATAACGACTATCTTTAAACTTGCGTATTTTTTTTATTTTTTTATGTTTACATTGGTGAAACGTTATAAAAGAAAAGTGTATTTGATAGAAAATTTCCTGCTCAATCGAGCAGTGTTTGTTTCAACTTTCTACGATCAATAGCAAGCTCACGAATAAAGTTTGAAGTTGGTATTTATCAAAGAATAACGACTATCTTTAAACTTGCGTATTTTTTTTATTTTTTTTATGTTTACATTGGTAAAACGTTATAAAGGTAGGATGTATTTGATAGAAAATTTCCTGCTCAATCGAGTGGTGTTTGTTTCAACTTTCTACGATCAATAGCAAGCTCACGAATGAAGTTTGAAGTTGGTATTTATCAAAAAATAACGACTATCTTTAAACTTGCGTATTTTTTTTATTTTTTTTATGTTTACATTGATGAAACGTTATAAAGATAGGATGTATTTGATAGAAAATTTCCTGCTCAATCGAGCAGTGTTTGTTTCAACTTTCTACGATAAATAGCAAGCTCAAGAATAAAGTTTGAAATTGGTATTTATCAAGGAATAACGACTATCTTTAAACTTGCGTATTTTTTTTATTTTTTTATGTTTACATTGATGAAACGTTATAAATATAGGATGTATTTGATAGAAAATTTCCTGCTCAATCGAGCAGTGTTTGTTTCAACTTTCTACGATCAATAGCAAGTTTACGAATGAAGTTTGAAGTTGGTATTTATCAAAGAATAACGACTATCTTTAAACTTGCGTATTTTTTTTATTTTTTTTATGTTTACATTGGTGAAACGTTATGAAGGTAGGATGTATTTGATAGAAAATTTCCTGCTCAATCGAGTGGTGTTTGTTTCAACTTTCTACGATAAATAGCAAGCTCAAGAATGAAGTTTGAAATTGGTATTTATCAAGGAATAACGACTATCTTTAAACTTGCGTATTTTTTTTATTTTTTTTATGTTTACATTGATGAAACGTTATAAATATAGGATGTATTTGATAGAAAATTTCCTGCTCAATCGAGCAGTGTTTGTTTCAACTTTCTACGATCAATAGCAAGCTCACGAATGAAGTTTGAAATTGGTATTTATCAAGGAATAACGACTATCTTTAAACTTGCGTATTTTTTTTATTTTTTTATGTTTACATTGATGAAACGTTATAAAGGAAAAGTGTATTTGATAGAAAATTTTCTGCTCAATCGAGTGGTGTTTGTTTCAACTTTCTACGATCAATAGCAAGTTTACGAATGAAGTTTGAAGTTGGTATTTATCAAAGAATAACGACTATCTTTAAACTTGCGTATTTTTTTTATTTTTTTTATGTTTACATTGGTGAAACGTTATAAGGGTAGGATGTATTTGATAGAAAATTTCCTGCTCAATCGAGTGGTGTTTGTTTCAACTTTCTACGATAAATAGCAAGCTCAAGAATGAAGTTTGAAATTGGTATTTATCAAGGAATAACGACTATCTTTAAACTTGCGTATTTTTTTTATTTTTTTTATATTTACATTGATGAAACGTTATAAATATAGGATGTATTTGATAGAAAATTTCCTGCTTAATCGAGTGGTGTTTGTTTCAACTTTCTACGATCAATAGCAAGCTAACGAATGAAGTTTGAAGTTGGTATTTATCAAAGAATAACGACTATCTTTAAACTTGCGTATTTGTTTGATTTTTTTTATGTTTACATTAGTGAAACGTTATAAAGGTAGGATGTGTTTGATAGAAAATTTCCTGCTCAATCGAGTGGTGTTTGTTTCAACTTTCTACAATAAACAGCAAGCTCAAGATTGAAGTTTGAAGTTGGTATTTATCAAGGAATAACGACTATCTTTAAACTTGCGTATTTTTTTTATTTTTTTTATGTTTACATTGATGAAACGTTATAAAGGTAGGATGTATTTGATAGAAAATTTCCTGCTCAATCGAGTGGTGTTTGTTTCAACTTTCTACGATAAATAGCAAGCTCAAGAATGAAGTTTGAAATTGGTATTTATCAAGGAATAACGACTATCTTTAAACTTGCGTATTTTTTTTATTTTTTTTATGTTTACATTGATGAAACGTTATAAATATAGGATGTATTTGATAGAAAATTTCCTGCTCAATCGAGCAGTGTTTGTTTCAACTTTCTACGATCAATAGCAAGCTCACGAATGAAGTTTGAAATTGGTATTTATCAAGGAATAACGACTATCTTTAAACTTGCGTATTTTTTTTATTTTTTTATGTTTACATTGATGAAACGTTATAAAGGAAAAGTGTATTTGATAGAAAATTTTCTGCTCAATCGAGTGGTGTTTGTTTCAACTTTCTACGATCAATAGCAAGTTTACGAATGAAGTTTGAAGTTGGTATTTATCAAAGAATAACGACTATCTTTAAACTTGCGTATTTTTTTTATTTTTTTTATGTTTACATTGGTGAAACGTTATAAGGGTAGGATGTATTTGATAGAAAATTTCCTGCTCAATCGAGTGGTGTTTGTTTCAACTTTCTACGATAAATAGCAAGCTCAAGAATGAAGTTTGAAATTGGTATTTATCAAGGAATAACGACTATCTTTAAACTTGCGTATTTTTTTTATTTTTTTTATATTTACATTGATGAAACGTTATAAATATAGGATGTATTTGATAGAAAATTTCCTGCTCAATCGAGCAGTGTTTGTTTCAACTTTCTACGATCAATAGCAAGCTCACGAATGAAGTTTGAAATTGGTATTTATCAAGGAATAACGACTATCTTTAAACTTGCGTATTTTTTTTATTTTTTTTATATTTACATTGATGAAACGTTATAAATATAGGATGTATTTGATAGAAAATTTCCTGCTTAATCGAGTGGTGTTTGTTTCAACTTTCTACGATCAATAGCAAGCTAACGAATGAAGTTTGAAGTTGGTATTTATCAAAGAATAACGACTATCTTTAAACTTGCGTATTTGTTTGATTTTTTTTATGTTTACATTAGTGAAACGTTATAAAGGTAGGATGTGTTTGATAGAAAATTTCCTGCTCAATCGAGTGGTGTTTGTTTCAACTTTCTACAATAAACAGCAAGCTCAAGATTGAAGTTTGAAGTTGGTATTTATCAAGGAATAACGACTATCTTTAAACTTGCGTATTTTTTTTATTTTTTTTATGTTTACATTGATGAAACGTTATAAATATAGGATGTATTTGATAGAAAATTTCCTGCTCAATCGAGTAGTGTTTGTTTCAACTTTCTACGATCAATAGCAAGCTCACGAATGAAGTTTGAAATTGGTATTTATCAAGGAATAACGACTATCTTTAAACTTGCGTATTTTTTTTATTTTTTTTATGTTTACATTGGTAAAACGTTATAAAGGTAGGATGTATTTGATAGAAAATTTCCTGCTCAATCGAGTGGTGTTTGTTTCAACTTTCTACGATCAATAGCAAGCTCACGAATGAAGTTTGAAGTTGGTATTTATCAAAGAATAACGACTATCTTTAAACTTGCGTATTTTTTTTATTTTTTTTATGTTTACATTGGTAAAACGTTATAAAGGTAGGATGTATTTGATAGAAAATTTCCTGCTCAATCGAGTGGTGTTTGCTTCAACTTTCTACGATTAATAGCAAGCTCACGAATAAAGTTTGAAGTTGGTATTTATCAAAGAATAACGACTATCTTTAAACTTGCGTATTTTTTTTATTTTTTTTATGTTTACATTGGTAAAACGTTATAAAGGTAGGATGTATTTGATAGAAAATTTCCTGCTCAATCGAGTGGTGTTTGTTTCAACTTTCTACGATCAATAGCAAGCTCACGAATGAAGTTTGAAGTTGGTATTTATCAAAAAATAACGACTATCTTTAAACTTGCGTATTTTTTTTATTTTTTTTATGTTTACATTGATGAAACGTTATAAAGATAGGATGTATTTGATAGAAAATTTCCTGCTCAATCGAGCAGTGTTTGTTTCAACTTTCTACGATAAATAGCAAGCTCAAGAATAAAGTTTGAAATTGGTATTTATCAAGGAATAACGACTATCTTTAAACTTGCGTATTTTTTTTATTTTTTTATGTTTACATTGATGAAACGTTATAAATATAGGATGTATTTGATAGAAAATTTCCTGCTCAATCGAGCAGTGTTTGTTTCAACTTTCTACGATCAATAGCAAGCTCACGAATGAAGTTTGAAATTGGTATTTATCAAGGAATAACGACTATCTTTAAACTTGCGTATTTTTTTTATTTTTTTATGTTTACATTGGTGAAACGTTATAAAGGAAAAGTGTATTTGATAGAAAATTTCCTGCTCAATCGAGCAGTGTTTGTTTCAACTTTCTACGATCAATAGCAAGCTCACGAATAAAGTTTGAAGTTGGTATTTATCAAAGAATAACGACTATCTTTAAACTTGCGTATTTTTTTTATTTTTTTTATGTTTACATTGGTAAAACGTTATAAAGGTAGGATGTATTTGATAGAAAATTTCCTGCTCAATCGAGTGGTGTTTGTTTCAACTTTCTACGATCAATAGCAAGCTCACGAATGAAGTTTGAAGTTGGTATTTATCAAAAAATAACGACTATCTTTAAACTTGCGTATTTTTTTTATTTTTTTTATGTTTACATTGATGAAACGTTATAAAGATAGGATGTATTTGATAGAAAATTTCCTGCTCAATCGAGCAGTGTTTGTTTCAACTTTCTACGATAAATAGCAAGCTCAAGAATAAAGTTTGAAATTGGTATTTATCAAGGAATAACGACTATCTTTAAACTTGCGTATTTTTTTTATTTTTTTATGTTTACATTGATGAAACGTTATAAATATAGGATGTATTTGATAGAAAATTTCCTGCTCAATCGAGCAGTGTTTGTTTCAACTTTCTACGATCAATAGCAAGTTTACGAATGAAGTTTGAAGTTGGTATTTATCAAAGAATAACGACTATCTTTAAACTTGCGTATTTTTTTTATTTTTTTTATGTTTACATTGGTGAAACGTTATGAAGGTAGGATGTATTTGATAGAAAATTTCCTGCTCAATCGAGTGGTGTTTGTTTCAACTTTCTACGATAAATAGCAAGCTCAAGAATGAAGTTTGAAATTGGTATTTATCAAGGAATAACGACTATCTTTAAACTTGCGTATTTTTTTTATTTTTTTTATGTTTACATTGATGAAACGTTATAAATATAGGATGTATTTGATAGAAAATTTCCTGCTCAATCGAGCAGTGTTTGTTTCAACTTTCTACGATCAATAGCAAGCTCACGAATGAAGTTTGAAATTGGTATTTATCAAGGAATAACGACTATCTTTAAACTTGCGTATTTTTTTTATTTTTTTATGTTTACATTGATGAAACGTTATAAAGGAAAAGTGTATTTGATAGAAAATTTTCTGCTCAATCGAGTGGTGTTTGTTTCAACTTTCTACGATCAATAGCAAGTTTACGAATGAAGTTTGAAGTTGGTATTTATCAAAGAATAACGACTATCTTTAAACTTGCGTATTTTTTTTATTTTTTTTATGTTTACATTGGTGAAACGTTATAAGGGTAGGATGTATTTGATAGAAAATTTCCTGCTCAATCGAGTGGTGTTTGTTTCAACTTTCTACGATAAATAGCAAGCTCAAGAATGAAGTTTGAAATTGGTATTTATCAAGGAATAACGACTATCTTTAAACTTGCGTATTTTTTTTATTTTTTTTATATTTACATTGATGAAACGTTATAAATATAGGATGTATTTGATAGAAAATTTCCTGCTCAATCGAGCAGTGTTTGTTTCAACTTTCTACGATCAATAGCAAGCTCACGAATGAAGTTTGAAATTGGTATTTATCAAGGAATAACGACTATCTTTAAACTTGCGTATTTTTTTTATTTTTTTTATATTTACATTGATGAAACGTTATAAATATAGGATGTATTTGATAGAAAATTTCCTGCTTAATCGAGTGGTGTTTGTTTCAACTTTCTACGATCAATAGCAAGCTAACGAATGAAGTTTGAAGTTGGTATTTATCAAAGAATAACGACTATCTTTAAACTTGCGTATTTGTTTGATTTTTTTTATGTTTACATTAGTGAAACGTTATAAAGGTAGGATGTGTTTGATAGAAAATTTCCTGCTCAATCGAGTGGTGTTTGTTTCAACTTTCTACAATAAACAGCAAGCTCAAGATTGAAGTTTGAAGTTGGTATTTATCAAGGAATAACGACTATCTTTAAACTTGCGTATTTTTTTTATTTTTTTTATGTTTACATTGATGAAACGTTATAAATATAGGATGTATTTGATAGAAAATTTCCTGCTCAATCGAGTAGTGTTTGTTTCAACTTTCTACGATCAATAGCAAGCTCACGAATGAAGTTTGAAATTGGTATTTATCAAGGAATAACGACTATCTTTAAACTTGCGTATTTTTTTTATTTTTTTTATGTTTACATTGATGAAACGTTATAAAGATAGGATGTATTTGATAGAAAATTTCCTGCTCAATCGAGTAGTGTTTGTTTCAACTTTCTACGATCAATAGCAAGCTCACGAATGAAGTTTGAAATTGGTATTTATCAAGTAATAACGACTATCTTTAAACTTGCGTATTTTTTTTATTTTTTTTATGTTTACATTGATGAAACGTTATAAAGGTAGGATGTATTTGATAGAAAATTTCCTGCTCAATCGAGTAGTGTTTGTTTCAACTTTCAACGATCAATAGCAAGCTCACGAATGAAGTTTGAAATTGGTATTTATCAAGGAATAACGACTATCTTTAAACTTGCGTATTTTTTTTATTTTTTTTATGTTTACATTGGTGAAACGTTATAAAGGTAGGATGTATTTGATAGAAAATTTTCTGCTCAATCGAGTGGTGTTTGTTTCAACTTTCTACGATAAATAGCAAGCTCAAGAATGAAGTTTGAAATTGGTATTTATCAAGGAATAACGACTATCTTTAAACTTGCGTATTTTTTTTATTTTTTTTATGTTTACATTGATGAAACGTTATAAGTATAGGATGTATTTGATAGAAAATTTCCTGCTCAATCGAGCAGTGTTTGTTTCAACTTTCTACGATCAATAGCAAGCTCACGAATGAAGTTTGAAATTGGTATTTATCAAGTAATAACGACTATATTTAAACTTGCGTATTTTTTTTATTTTTATTATGTTTACATTGGTGAACTGTTATAAAGGTAGGATGTATTTGATAGAAAATTTCCTGCTCAATCGAGTAGTGTTTGTTTCAACTTTCTACGATCAATTGCAAGCTCACGAATGAAGTTTGAAATTGGTATTTATCAAGGAATAACGACTATCTTTAAACTTGCGTATTTTTTTTATTTTTTTTATGTTTACATTGGTGAAACGTTATAAAGGTAAGATGTATTTGATAGAAAATTTCCTGCTCAATCGAGTGGTGTTTGTTTCAACTTTCTACGATAAATAGCAAGCTCAAGAATGAAGTTTGAAATTGGTATTTATCAAGGAATAACGACTATCTTTAAACTTGCGTATTTTTTTTATTTTTTTTATGTTTACATTGATGAAACGTTATAAAAATAGGATGTATTTGATAGAAAATTTCCTGCTCAATCGAGTAGTGTTTGTCTCAACTTTCTACGATCAATAGCAAGCTCACGAATTAAGTTTGAAATTGGTATTTATCAAGTAATAACGACTATCTTTAAACTTGCGTATTTTTTTTATTTTTTTTATGTTTACATTAGTGAAACGTTATAAAGGTAGGATGTATTTGATAGAAAATTTCCTGCTCAATCGAGTGGCGTTTGTTTCAACTTTCTACGATAAATAGCAAGCTCACGAATAAAGTTTGAATTTGGTATTTATCAAAGAATAACGACTATCTTTAAACTTGCGTATTTTTTTTATTTTTTTTATGTTTACATTGGTGAAACGTTATAAAGGTAGGATGTATTTGATAGAAAATTTCCTGCTCAATCGAGTGGTGTTTGTTTCAACTTTCTACGATAAATAGCAAGCTCACGAATAAAGTTTGAAGTTGGTATTTATCAAAGAATAACGACTATCTTTAAACTTGCGTATTTTTTTTATTTTTTTTATGTTTAGATTAGTGAAACGTTATAAAGGTAGAATGTGTTTGATAGAAAATTTCCTGCTCAATCGAGTGGTGTTTGTTTCAACTTTCTACGATAAATAGCAAGCTCAAGAATGAAGTTTGAAATTGGTATTTATCAAGTAATAACGACTATCTTTAAACTTGCGTATTTTTTTTATTTTTTTTATGTTTAAATTAGTGAAACGTTATAAACGTAGAATGTGTTTGATAGAAAATTTCCTGCTCAATCGAGTGGTGTTTGTTTCAACTTTCTACGATAAATAGCAAGCTCAAAAATGAAGTTTGAAATTGGTATTTATCAAGGAATAACGACTATCTTTACACTTGCGTATTTTTTTTATTTTTTTTATGTTTACATTGGTGAAACGTTATAAAGGTAGGATGTGTTTGATAGAAAATTTCCTGCTCAATCGAGTGGTGTTTGTTTCAACTTTCTACGATAAATAGCAAGCTCAAAAATGAAGTTTGAAATTGGTATTTATCAAGGAATAACGACTATCTTTACACTTGCGTATTTTTTTTATTTTTTTTATGTTTACATTGGTGAAACGTTATAAAGGTAGGATGTATTTGATAGAAAATTTCATGCTCAATCGAGTGGTGTTTGTTTCAACTTTCTACGATCAATAGCAAGCCCACGAATGAAGCTTGAAGTTGGTATTTACCAAAGAATAACGACTTTCTTTAAACTTGCGTATTCTTTTGATTTTTTTTATGTTTACCTTAGTGAAACGTTATAAAGGTAGGATGTGTTTGATAGAAAATTTCCTGCTCAATCGAGTGGTGTTTGTTTCATAAATAGCAAGCTCAAGAATGAAGTTTGAAATTGGTATTTATCAAGGAATAACGACTATCTTTAAACTTGCGTATTTTTTTGATTTTTTTTATGTTTACATTAGTGAAACGTTATAAAGGTAGGATGTGTTTGATAGAAAATTTCCTGCTCAATCGAGTGGTGTTTATTTCAACTTTCTACGATCAATAGCAAGCTCACGAATGAAGTTTGAAGTTGGTATTTATCAAGGAATAACGACTATCTTTAAACTTGCGTATTTTTTTTTATTTTTTTTATGTTTACATTGGTGAAACGTTATAAAGGTCGGATGTATTTGATAGAAAATTTCCTGCTCAATCGAGTGGTGTTTGTTTCAACTTTTTACGATAAATAGCACGTTCAAGGATGAAGTTTGAAATTGGTATTTATCAAGGAATAACGACTATCTTTAAACTTGCGTATTTTTTTTATTTTTTTATGTTTACATCGGTGAAACGTTATAAAGGAAAAGTGTATTTGATAGAAAATTTCCTGCTCAATCGAGTGGTGTTTGTTTCAACTTTCTACGATCAATAGCAAGTTTACGAATGAAGTTTGAAGTTGGTATTTATCAAAGAATAACGACTATCTTTAAACTTGCGTATTTCTTTTATTTTTTTTATGTTTACATTGGTGAAACGTTATAAAGGTCGGATGTATTTGATAGAAAATTTCATGCTCAATCGAGTGGTGTTTGTTTCAACTTTCTACGATAAATAGCAAGCTCAAGAATGAAGTTTGAAATTGGTATTTATCAAGAAATAACGACTATCTTTAAACTTGCGTATTTTTTTTATTTTTTTTATGTTTAGATTAGTGAAACGTCATAAAGGTAGAATGTGTTTGATAGAAAATTTCCTGCTCAATCGAGTGGTGTTTGCTTCAACTTTCTACGATTAATAGCAAGCTCACGAAAAAAGTTTGAAGTTGGTATTTATCAAAGAATAACGACTATCTTTAAACTTGCGTATTTTTTTATTTTTTTTATGTTTACATTGGTAAAACGTTATAAAGGTGGGATGTATTTGATAGAAAATTTCCTGCTCAATCGAGTGGTGTTTGTTTCAACTTTCTACGATCAATAGCAAGCTCACGAATGAAGTTTGAAGTTGGTATTTATCAAAAAATAACGACTATCTTTAAACTTGCGTATTTTTTTTATTTTTTTTATGTTTACATTGATGAAACGTTATAAAGATAGGATGTATTTGATAGAAAATTTCCTGCTCAATCGAGCAGTGTTTGTTTCAACTTTCTACGATAAATAGCAAGCTCAAGAATGAAGTTTGAAATTGGTATTTATCAAGGAATAACGACTATCTTTAAACTTGCGTATTTTTTTTATTTTTTTATGTTTACATTGATGAAACGTTATAAATATAGGATGTATTTGATAGAAAATTTCCTGCTCAATCGAGCAGTGTTTGTTTCAACTTTCTACGATCAATAGCAAGCTCACGAATGAAGTTTGAAATTGGTATTTATCAAGGAATAACGACTATCTTTAAACTTGCGTATTTTTTTTATTTTTTTATGTTTACATTGGTGAAACGTTATAAAGGAAAAGTGTATTTGATAGAAAATTTCCTGCTCAATCGAGTGGTGTTTGTTTCAACTTTCTACGATCAATAGCAAGTTTACGAATGAAGTTTGAAGTTGGTATTTATCAAAGAATAACGACTATCTTTAAACTTGCGTATTTTTTTTATTTTTTTTATGTTTACATTGGTGAAACGTTATAAAGGTAGGATGTATTTGATAGAAAATTTCCTGCTCAATCGAGTGGTGTTTGTTTCAACTTTCTACGATAAATAGCAAGCTCAAGAATGAAGTTTGAAATTGGTATTTATCAAGGAATAACGACTATCTTTAAACTTGCGTATTTTTTTTATTTTTTTTATGTTTACATTGATGAAACGTTATAAATATAGGATGTATTTGATAGAAAATTTCCTGCTCAATCGAGCAGTGTTTGTTTCAACTTTCTACGATCAATAGCAAGCTCACGAATGAAGTTTGAAATTGGTATTTATCAAGGAATAACGACTATCTTTAAACTTGCGTATTTTTTTTTATTTTTTTTATGTTTACATTGGTGAAACGTTATAAAGGTAAGATGTATTTGATAGAAAATTTCCTGCTTAATCGAGTGGTGTTTGTTTCAACTTTCTACGATCAATAGCAAGCTAACGAATGAAGTTTGAAGTTGGTATTTATCAAAGAATAACGACTATCTTTAAACTTGCGTATTTGTTTGATTTTTTTTATGTTTACATTAGTGAAACGTTATAAAGGTAGGATGTGTTTGATAGAAAATTTCCTGCTCAATCGAGTGGTGTTTGTTTCAACTTTCTACAATAAACAGCAAGCTCAAGAATGAAGTTTGAAGTTGGTATTTATCAAGGAATAACGACTATCTTTAAACTTGCGTATTTTTTTTATTTTTTTTATGTTTACATTGATGGAACGTTATAAATATAGGATGTATTTGATAGAAAATTTCCTGCTCAATCGAGTGGTGTTTGTTTCAACTTTCTACGATCAATAGCAAGTTTACGAATGAAGTTTGAAGTTGGTATTTATCAAAGAATAACGACTATCTTTAAACTTGCGTATTTTTTTTATTTTTTTTATGTTTACATTGGTGAAACGTTATAAAGGTAGGATGTATTTGATAGAAAATTTCCTGCTCAATCGAGTGGTGTTTGTTTCAACTTTCTACGATAAATAGCAAGCTCAAGAATGAAGTTTGAAATTGGTATTTATCAAGGAATAACGACTATCTTTAAACTTGCGTATTTTTTTTATTTTTTTTATGTTTACATTGATGAAACGTTATAAATATAGGATGTATTTGATAGAAAATTTCCTGCTCAATCGAGCAGTGTTTGTTTCAACTTTCTACGATCAATAGCAAGCTCACGAATGAAGTTTGAAATTGGTATTTATCAAGGAATAACGACTATCTTTAAACTTGCGTATTTTTTTTTATTTTTTTTATGTTTACATTGGTGAAACGTTATAAAGGTAAGATGTATTTGATAGAAAATTTCCTGCTTAATCGAGTGGTGTTTGTTTCAACTTTCTACGATCAATAGCAAGCTAACGAATGAAGTTTGAAGTTGGTATTTATCAAAGAATAACGACTATCTTTAAACTTGCGTATTTGTTTGATTTTTTTTATGTTTACATTAGTGAAACGTTATAAAGGTAGGATGTGTTTGATAGAAAATTTCCTGCTCAATCGAGTGGTGTTTGTTTCAACTTTCTACAATAAACAGCAAGCTCAAGAATGAAGTTTGAAGTTGGTATTTATCAAGGAATAACGACTATCTTTAAACTTGCGTATTTTTTTTATTTTTTTTATGTTTACATTGATGGAACGTTATAAATGTAGGATGTATTTGATAGAAAATTTCCTGCTCAATCGAGTAGTGTTTGTTTCAACTTTCTACGATCAATAGCAAGCTCACGAATGAAGTTTGAAATTGGTATTTATCAAGGAATAACGACTATCTTTAAACTTGCGTATTTTTTTTATTTTTTTTATGTTTACATTGATGAAACGTTATAAAGGTAGGATGTATTTGATAGAAAATTTCCTGCTCAATCGAGTAGTGTTTGCTTCAACTTTCTACGATCAATAGCAAGCTCACGAATGAAGTTTGAAATTGGTATTTATCAAGGAATAACGACTATCTTTAAACTTGCGTATTTTTTTTATTTTTTTTATGTTTACATTGGTGAAACGTTATAAAGGTAGGATGTATTTGATAGAAAATTTCCTGCTCAATCGAGTGGTGTTTGTTTCAACTTTCTACGATAAATAGCAAGCTCAAGAATGAAGTTTGAAATTGGTATTTATCAAGGAATAACGACTATCTTTAAACTTGCGTATTTTTTTTATTTTTTTTATGTTTACATTGATGAAACGTTATAAATATAGGATGTATTTGATAGAAAATTTCCTGCTCAATCGAGCAGTGTTTGTTTCAACTTTCTACGATCAATAGCAAGCTCACGAATAAAGTTTGAAATTGGTATTTATCAAGTAATAACGACTATATTTAAACTTGCGTATTTTTTTTATTTTTATTATGTTTACATTGGTGAACTGTTATAAAGGTAGGATGTATTTGATAGAAAATTTCCTGCTCAATCGAGTAGTGTTTATTTCAACTTTCAACGATCAATAGCAAGCTCACGAATGAAGTTTGAAATTGGTATTTATCAAGGAATAACGACTATCTTTAAACTTGCGTATTTTTTTTATTTTTTTTATGTTTACATTGGTGAAACGTTATAAAGGTAGAATGTATTTGATAGAAAATTTCCTGCTCAATCGAGTGGTGTTTGTTTCAACTTTCTACGATAAATAGCAAGCTCAAGAATGAAGTTTGAAATTGGTATTTATCAAGGAATAACGACTATCTTTAAACTTGCGTATTTTTTTTATTTTTTTTATGTTTACATTGATGAAACGTTATAAAAATAGGATGTATTTGATAGAAAATTTCCTGCTCAATCGAGTAGTGTTTGTCTCAACTTTCTACGATCAATAGCAAGCTCACGAATTAAGTTTGAAATTGGTATTTATCAAGTAATAACGACTATCTTGTAACGGTTGTTTCCGTGTCGGGTTCTGGGTATCGTAGAGAGAGAGAAGAGCGGCTTTGATGGGGTTTTATTGACAATAATAGCTATGTACAAAATAAAAATAAAATAAAATAATACTTCTGAACAAAACAAAACGAATCTTCTACTAGTATAGACACGGCCTCGTCCCCGGCGGTCCCTCGTCCTCGACTCCTCGTCGTCGGCTTCTCGTCCTCGTCTCCTCGCCCTCGGCTCCTCGTCCTCGACGTGTCGGCTTCGGTGGCTCGCACTTGTAATGGAGGGGAGGTAGGACTCTACCAACGGGATAATGCTCCGTGGGTAGCGGTATCGGAGAGGAAGCCCCTAGGATAATGCTCCAGGGGTGGACGGGTCTGGGGGTGGCTACTTACGAGGATAATGCTCCCGCAAGTATGCAAGTATCGGAGGCGGTAGGCGCAATATATAGCCTTCGTTTGTAGGCGAGGGGTATGGGAGGAGTATCGTAGCGAAGCGTTGGTGGTGGTTCTCGGTGTGGTGGGAATTATACCACCACTACTGCCCTGACGTATACGTATGACGTCGCGGTCACGCGGTCCGAATCAGCTGCTGGGCGTTATCTGGTTTTGTTTACTGAACTATTAGAAATTATTAGAACGCTTCGTTACACCCTCCTCTTCCTTTAAAAAAAACTCTTCATATTATGGAGAGTTTTCCAGGTCTCCATGCGGTGTCTGCGGTCCATTTGCTGTAAGTAGAATATTAAGGGACGGGTTTCGGACTTTAGAATGGATTTTTTTTTTCTTTCTTCTCTTCCAGTTTGGAATCAACTTGGTTTTGCTCGGCTTCCGGAAAACTGTGATTAGGTTCTGTCGGTGTTCTGCGTTTGTGCAAGTGATGTCATCTAAGCCCACTTTAGAAAAATTCTTTGCTTCCCGGAGTTTGTCTAAGATGCCGTTAATACGGGGAAGCAGATAGGCATCTTTTTGAGGTACGGAGTCGATGTTTCGGAAATCGATGCAGAAACTATTCTTCTTACCGTCCTTTTTGTCAGCCAGGACAATTGGAGAGCTCCAACGAGTCTCAGACGGTTCGATGATGTCTTCCTGCATCATGCGGTCAACTTCTTCATCAACAATAGCTTGCATATCCTTCACAGCTATTTCGCTCTTGATGAATTCGTCTTCTACAGCTGCGGTATCAACTGTATCGGTGATGGGAATTTCGGTTAACACCTGGGCTAGTGGTGATCCCATGTTCAGCAAAATTCGGCCTTGGTGGGAAATTTCACCGGATTGAAAATTCAACACCATTTGCTGACCCATGATGAAGTCTAACCCAAGGATTATCGGATTTGTTAAATTCGGACAGACTAAGAATTTCCATTCAAACTTCAGATCATTGGCCTGAAATTTTATGTTGTAGGAAACGTTAGTATCTACGGTTACCCCATTGGCCATTTTCGCCTGCATTCTGGAAGTCAAAACCTGTGGCTGCACCCCTTGGTTTACACAATAATCGGCCGTCTCTTCGCTAATATATGAGAGCACAGAACCAGTGTCAAACAAAGCGGGAATTTCCTGGTTAGCCACGGAGATTTTCCAAATGATGCGATTGTCATTTTTGGGCTGGGGTTGAATTTGTGTTATCGGTTTTGAAGTCGGTGTCGGTAGTATTTCAGTCATTTTCGGAGTTGGTGTCGGTACTATTGCGGTCACTTTCGGAGTCGGTATCGGTAGTATTTTGGTCCTTTTTCGGGAGCTGCTCGGAGCTATTTGGGGCACAGTCCCCTCGGAGTTTGTCGTCTTTGTCTTGATACAGTGGCATTGATGGGTCATTACCCCCTGTAAGCCACACCGCGAACAGAAATGTTTTGGGGGTTGCCTATAGGTGAACCTCATATTTTTCTGATCGAGTTTTGGGCGAATACCTGGAATCTGTCGTGGTCCACAAGTCTCTTCCGGAAACTCGGACATCATCCCCGTCCAGTTCGAACTGGCAACCATACAATTTCTCGGCTCGAACTTGTAGGTTTTCAGCTCTCGAGCTAGACTCTCATACTCCTGCACTTGGTCCAGCAGGTCCATCAGGGAGTTTACGTCGTTCCGGCGAATGTATTGGCGGTACTCTGGGAGCAGGTGTTTGTAAATACAAGACAGTTCTTGCGTTCTGCTCCAGCCACCATGTCTTCGGATCAGAGTCTGCAGGTTTGTTATAAAATCACGTCCATTTTCGTGCGGCTTTTGGAACCTCCGGAAAATTTCTTCTTTCAAGCTTTCTCGGTAATCTCTCGGAAAATAAAACGCTTCGAAAATTTCAATAAAATCGTCCCAAGTGCGGATATTATGCTTATAATTTCGGTACCATAAAATAGCTTGATTTTTTAACAACACGGGCAGAGCACGTACCAGTTGTTCCTTTCCAATCATATAGATCTCCGCCAGCTCCTCGATTCGCTCGATGAAAGCGACGGCGTCGGTTTTTCCGTCGAAGGTGACGTTCCATTTTCGGACTTGGTTTAATAACTCACTATCTGTCCACGGCCAGGTCTCCATTTCACCATCTTCTTGGCTGGCTTCTTCTCCTTGCTCTCATGTACCCTGTCTCAATAAAGCCAATTTTCTTCGGACTTTCTACTCGGGCGCCAAATTTGTAACGGTTGTTTCCGTGTCGGGTTCTGGGTATCGTAGAGAGAGAGAAGAGCGGCTTTGATGGGGTTTTATTGACAATAATAGCTATGTACAAAATAAAAATAAAATAAAATAATACTTCTGAACAAAACAAAACGAATCTTCTACTAGTATAGACACGGCCTCGTCCCCGGCGGTCCCTCGTCCTCGACTCCTCGTCGTCGGCTTCTCGTCCTCGTCTCCTCGCCCTCGGCTCCTCGTCCTCGACGTGTCGGCTTCGGTGGCTCGCACTTGTAATGGAGGGGAGGTAGGACTCTACCAACGGGATAATGCTCCGTGGGTAGCGGTATCGGAGAGGAAGCCCCTAGGATAATGCTCCAGGGGTGGACGGGTCTGGGGGTGGCTACTTACGAGGATAATGCTCCCGCAAGTATGCAAGTATCGGAGGCGGTAGGCGCAATATATAGCCTTCGTTTGTAGGCGAGGGGTATGGGAGGAGTATCGTAGCGAAGCGTTGGTGGTGGTTCTCGGTGTGGTGGGAATTATACCACCACTACTGCCCTGACGTATACGTATGACGTCGCGGTCACGCGGTCCGAATCAGCTGCTGGGCGTTATCTGGTTTTGTTTACTGAACTATTAGAAATTATTAGAACGCTTCGTTACAATCTTTAAACTTGCGTATTTTTTTTATTTTTTTTATGTTTACATTAGTGAAACGTTATAAAGGTAGGATGTATTTGATAGAAAATTTCCTGCTCAATCGAGTAGTGTTTGTTTCAACTTTCTACGATCAATAGCAAGCTCACGAATGAAGTTTGAAATTGGTATTTATCAAGGAATAACGACTATCTTTAAACTTGCGTGATTTTTTTATTTTTTTTATGTTTACATTGGTGAAACGTTATAAAGGTAAGATGTATTTGATAGAAAATTTCCTGCTCAATCGAGTGGTGTTTGTTTCAACTTTCTACGATAAATAGCAAGCTCAAGAATGAAGTTTGAAATTGGTATTTATCAAGGAATAACGACTATCTTTAAACTTGCGTATTTTTTTTATTTTTTTTAAGTTTACATTGATAAAACGTTATAAATATAGGATGTATTTGATAGAAAATTTCCTGCTCAATCGAGTGGTGTTTGTTTCAACTTTCTACGATCAATAGCAAGCTCACGAATGAAGTTTGAAATTGGTATTTATCAAGTAATAACGACTATCTTTAAACTTGCGTATTTTTTTTATTTTTTTTATGTTTACATTGGTGAAACGTTATAAAGGTAGGATGTATTTGATAGAAAATTTCCTGCTCAATCGAGTAGTGTTTGTTTCAACTTTTTACGATCAATAGCAAGCTCACGAATGAAGTTTGAAATTGGTATTTATCAAGGAATAACGACTATCTTTAAACTTGCGTATTTTTTTTATTTTTTTTATGTTTACATTCGTGAAACGTTATAAAGGTAGAATGTATTTGATAGAAAATTTCCTGCTCAATCGAGTGGTGTTTGTTTCAAGTTTCTACGATCAATAGCAAGCTAACGAATGAAGTTTGAAGTTGGTATTTATCAAAGAATAACGACTATCTTTAAACTTGCGTATTTGTTTGATTTTTTTTATGTTTACATTAGTGAAACGTTATAAGGGTAGAATGTGTTTGATAGAAAATTTCCTGCTCAATCAAGTGGTGTTTGTTTCAACTTTCTACGATAAATAGCAAGCTCAAAAATGAAGTTTGAAATTGGTATTTATCAAGGAATAACGACTATCTTTAAACTTGCGTATTTTTTTTATTTTTTTTATGTTTACATTGATGAAACGTTATAAGGATAGGATGTATTTGATAGAAAATTTCCTGCTCAATCGAGTAGTGTTTGTTTCAACTTTCTACGATCAATAGCAAGCTCACGAATGAAGTTTGAAATTGGTATTTATCAAGTAATAACGACTATTTTTAAACTTGCGTATTTTTTTTATTTTTTTTATATTTACATTAGTGGAACGTTATAAAGGTAGGTTGTATTTAATAAAAAATTTCCTGCTCAATCGAGTGGTGTTTGTTTCAACTTTCTACGATCCATAGCAAGCTAACGAATGAAGTTTGAAGTTGGTATTTATCAAAGAATAACGACTATCTTTAAACTTGCGTATTTTTTTGATTTTTTTTATGTTTACATTAATGAAACGTTATAAAGGTGGGATGTGTTTGATAGAAAATTTTCTGCTCAATCGAGTGGTGTTTGTTTCAACTTTCTACGATCAATAGCAAGCTCACGAATGAAGTTTGAAGTTGGTATTTATCATAAAATAACGACTATCTTTAAACTTGCGTATTTTTTTTATTTTTTTTATGTTTACATTGGTGAAACGTTATAAAGGTAGGATGTGTTTGATAGAAAATTTTCTGCTCAATCGAGTGGTGTTTGTTTCAACTTTCTACGATCAATAGCAAGCTCACGAATGAAGTTTGAAATTGGTATTTATCAAGGAATAACGACTATCTTTAAACTTGCGTATTTTTTTTATTTTTTTTATGTTTACATTGGTGAAACGTTATAAAAGTCGGATGTATTTGATAGAAAATTTCATGCTCAATCGAGTGGTGTTTGTTTCAACTTTCTACGATAAATAGCAAGCTCAAGAATGAAGTTTGAAATTGGTATTTATCAAGGAATAACGACTATCTTTAAACTTGCGTATTTTTTTTATTTTTGTTTTGTTTACATTGGCGAAACGTTACAAAGGTAGGATGTATTTGATAGGAAATTTTCTGCTCAATCGAGTGGTGTTTGTTTCAACTTTCTACGATCAATAGCAAGCTCACGAATAAAGTTTGAAGTTGGTATTTACCAAAGAATAACGACTATCTTTAAACTTGCGTATTTTTTTGATTTTTTTATGTTTACATTAGTGAAACGTTATAAAGGTAGGATGTTTTTGATAGAAAATTTCCTGCTCAATCGAGTGGTGTTTGCTTTAACTTTCTACGATAAATAGCAAGCTCAAGAATGAAGTTTGAAATTGGTATTTATCAAGGAATGACGACTATCTTTAAACTTGCGTATTTTTTTTTATTTTTTTTATGTTTACATTAGTGAAACGTTATAAAGGTAAGATGTGTTTGATAGAAAATTTCCTACTCAATCGAGTGGTGTTTGTTTCAACTTTCTACGATCAAGCAAGCTCACGAATGAAGTTTGACGTTGGTATTTATCAAAGAATAACGACTATCTTTAAACTTGCGAATTTTTTTTATTTTTTTTATGTTTACATTGGTGAAACGTTATAAAAGTCGGATGTATTTGATAGAAAATTTCCTGCTCAATCGAGTAGTGTTTGTTTCAACTTTCTACAATCAATAGCAAGCTCACGAATGAAGTTTGAAATTGGTATTTATCAAGTAATAACGACTATCTTTAAACTTGCGTATTTTTTAATTTTTTTTATGTTTACATTGGTGAAACGTTATAAAGGTAGGATGTATTTAATAGAAAATTTCCTGCTCAATCGAGTAGTGTTTGTTTCAACTTTCTACGATCAATAGCAAGCTCACGAATGAAGTTTGAAATTGGTATTTATCAAGGAATAACGACTATCTTTAAACTTGCGTATTTTTTTTATTTTTTTTATGTTTACATTGGTGAAACGTTATAAAGGTAGGATGTATTTGATAGAAAATTTCCTGCTCAATCGAGTGGTGTTTGTTTCAACTTTCTACGATCAATAGCAAGCTAACGAATGAAGTTTGAAGTTGGTATTTATCAAAGAATAACGACTATCTTTAAACTTGCGTATTTGTTTGATTTTTTTTATGTTTACATTAGTGAAACGTTATAAGGGTAGGATGTGTTTGATAGAAAATTTTCTGTTCAATCGAGTGGTGTTTGTTTCAACTTTCTACGATAAATAGCAAGCTCAAGAATGAAGTTTGAAATTGGTATTTATCAAGGAATAACGACTATATTTAAACTTGCGTATTTTTTTTATGTTTACATTGATGAAACGTTATAAAGATAGGATGTATTTGATAGAAAATTTCCTGCTCAATCGAGTAGTGTTTGTTTCAACTTTCTACGATCAATAGCAAGCTAACGAATGAAGTTTGAAGTTGGTATTTATCAAAGAATAACGACTATCTTTAAACTTGCGTATTTGTTTGATTTTTTTTATGTTTACATTAGTG
Source organism: Tribolium confusum (assembly GCA_029207805.1). Taxonomy (NCBI): domain Eukaryota; kingdom Metazoa; phylum Arthropoda; class Insecta; order Coleoptera; family Tenebrionidae; genus Tribolium; species Tribolium confusum. The sequence continues at coordinate 33,554,323 of JALGAY010000005.1, forward strand.
AAACGTTATAAGGGTAGGATGTGTTTGATAGAAAATTTCCTGTTCAATCGAGTGGTGTTTGTTTCAACTTTCTACGATAAATAGCAAGCTCAAGAATGAAGTTTGAAGTTGGTATTTATCAAGGAATAACGACTATATTTAAACTTGCGTATTTTTTTTATTTTTTTTATGTTTACATTGATGAAACGTTATAAAGATAGGATGTATTTGATAGAAAATTTCCTGCTCAATCGAGTAGTGTTTGTTTTAACTTTCTACGATCAATAGCAAGCTCACGAATGAAGTTTGAAATTGGTATTTATCAAGTAATAACGACTATCTTTAAACTTGCGTATTTTTTTTATTTTTTTTATATTTACATTAGTGGAACGTTATAAAGGTAGGTTGTATTTAATAAAAAATTTCCTGCTCAATCGAGTGGTGTTTGTTTCAACTTTCTACGATCCATAGCAAGCTAACGAATGAAGTTTGAAGTTGGTATTTATCAAAGAATAACGACTATCTTTAAACTTGCGTATTTTTTTGATTTTTTTTATGTTTACATTAATGAAACGTTATAAAGGTGGGATGTGTTTGATAGAAAATTTTCTGCTCAATCGAGTGGTGTTTGTTTCAACTTTCTACGATCAATAGCAAGCTCACGAATGAAGTTTGAAGTTGGTATTTATCATAAAATAACGACTATCTTTAAACTTGCGTATTTTTTTTATTTTTTTTATGTTTACATTGGTGAAACGTTATAAAGGTAGGATGTGTTTGATAGAAAATTTTCTGCTCAATCGAGTGGTGTTTGTTTCAACTTTCTACGATCAATAGCAAGCTCACGAATGAAGTTTGAAATTGGTATTTATCAAGGAATAACGACTATCTTTAAACTTGCGTATTTTTTTTATTTTTTTTATGTTTACATTGGTGAAACGTTATAAAAGTCGGATGTATTTGATAGAAAATTTCATGCTCAATCGAGTGGTGTTTGTTTCAACTTTCTACGATAAATAGCAAGCTCAAGAATGAAGTTTGAAATTGGTATTTATCAAGGAATAACGACTATCTTTAAACTTGCGTATTTTTTTTATTTTTGTTTTGTTTACATTGGCGAAACGTTACAAAGGTAGGATGTATTTGATAGGAAATTTTCTGCTCAATCGAGTGGTGTTTGTTTCAACTTTCTACGATCAATAGCAAGCTCACGAATAAAGTTTGAAGTTGGTATTTACCAAAGAATAACGACTATCTTTAAACTTGCGTATTTTTTTGATTTTTTTATGTTTACATTAGTGAAACGTTATAAAGGTAGGATGTTTTTGATAGAAAATTTCCTGCTCAATCGAGTGGTGTTTGCTTTAACTTTCTACGATAAATAGCAAGCTCAAGAATGAAGTTTGAAATTGGTATTTATCAAGGAATGACGACTATCTTTAAACTTGCGTATTTTTTTTTATTTTTTTTATGTTTACATTAGTGAAACGTTATAAAGGTAAGATGTGTTTGATAGAAAATTTCCTACTCAATCGAGTGGTGTTTGTTTCAACTTTCTACGATCAAGCAAGCTCACGAATGAAGTTTGACGTTGGTATTTATCAAAGAATAACGACTATCTTTAAACTTGCGAATTTTTTTTATTTTTTTTATGTTTACATTGGTGAAACGTTATAAAAGTCGGATGTATTTGATAGAAAATTTCCTGCTCAATCGAGTAGTGTTTGTTTCAACTTTCTACAATCAATAGCAAGCTCACGAATGAAGTTTGAAATTGGTATTTATCAAGTAATAACGACTATCTTTAAACTTGCGTATTTTTTAATTTTTTTTATGTTTACATTGGTGAAACGTTATAAAGGTAGGATGTATTTAATAGAAAATTTCCTGCTCAATCGAGTAGTGTTTGTTTCAACTTTCTACGATCAATAGCAAGCTCACGAATGAAGTTTGAAATTGGTATTTATCAAGGAATAACGACTATCTTTAAACTTGCGTATTTTTTTTATTTTTTTTATGTTTACATTGGTGAAACGTTATAAAGGTAGGATGTATTTGATAGAAAATTTCCTGCTCAATCGAGTGGTGTTTGTTTCAACTTTCTACGATCAATAGCAAGCTAACGAATGAAGTTTGAAGTTGGTATTTATCAAAGAATAACGACTATCTTTAAACTTGCGTATTTGTTTGATTTTTTTTATGTTTACATTAGTGAAACGTTATAAGGGTAGGATGTGTTTGATAGAAAATTTTCTGTTCAATCGAGTGGTGTTTGTTTCAACTTTCTACGATAAATAGCAAGCTCAAGAATGAAGTTTGAAATTGGTATTTATCAAGGAATAACGACTATATTTAAACTTGCGTATTTTTTTTATGTTTACATTGATGAAACGTTATAAAGATAGGATGTATTTGATAGAAAATTTCCTGCTCAATCGAGTAGTGTTTGTTTCAACTTTCTACGATCAATAGCAAGCTAACGAATGAAGTTTGAAGTTGGTATTTATCAAAGAATAACGACTATCTTTAAACTTGCGTATTTGTTTGATTTTTTTTATGTTTACATTAGTGAAACGTTATAAGGGTAGGATGTGTTTGATAGAAAATTTCCTGTTCAATCGAGTGGTGTTTGTTTCAACTTTCTACGATAAATAGCAAGCTCAAGAATGAAGTTTGAAGTTGGTATTTATCAAGGAATAACGACTATATTTAAACTTGCGTATTTTTTTTATTTTTTTTATGTTTACATTGATGAAACGTTATAAAGATAGGATGTATTTGATAGAAAATTTCCTGCTCAATCGAGTAGTGTTTGTTTTAACTTTCTACGATCAATAGCAAGCTCACGAATGAAGTTTGAAATTGGTATTTATCAAGTAATAACGACTATCTTTAAACTTGCGTATTTTTTTTATATTTACATTAGTGGAATGTTATAAAGGTAGGTTGTATTTAATAGAAAATTTCATGCTCAATTGAGTGGTGTTTGTTTCAACTTTCTACGATCAATAGCAAGCTAACGAATGAAGTTTGAAGTTGGTATTTATCAAAGAATAACGACTATCTTTAAACTTGCGTATTTTTTTGATTTTTTTTATGTTTACATTAATGAAACGTTATAAAGGTAGGATGTGTTTGATAGAAAATTTCCTGCTCAATCGAGTGGTGTTTGTTTCAACTTTCTACGATCAATAGCAAGCTCACGAATGAAGTTTGAAGTTGGTATTTATCAAAGAATAACGACTATCTTTAAACTTGCGTATTTTTTTTATTTTTTTTATGTTTACATTGGTGAAACGTTATAAAGGTCGGATGTGTTTGATAGAAAATTTCCTGCTCAATCGAGTAGTGTTTGTTTCAACTTTCTACGAACAATAGCAAGCTCACGAATGAAGTTTGAAATTGGTATTCATCAAGGAATAACGACTATCTTTAAACTTGCGTATTTTTTTTTATTTTTTTATGTTTACATTGGTGAAACGTTATAAAGGTAGGATGTATTTGATAGAAAATTTCCTGCTCAATCGAGTGGTGGTTGTTTCAACTTTCTACGATCAATAGCAAGCTCACGAATGAAGTTTGAAATTGGTATTTATCAAGTAATAACGACTATCTTTAAACTTGCGTATTTTTTTAATTTTTTTTATGTTTACATTGGTGAAACGTTATAAAGGTAGGATGTATTTGATAGAAAATTTCCTGCTCAATCGAGTAGTGTTTGCTTCAACTTTCTACAATCAATAGCAAGCTCACGAATGAAGTTTGAAATTGGTATTTATCAAGTAATAACGACTATCTTTAAACTTGCGTATTTTTTTAATTTTTTTTATGTTTACATTGGTGAAACGTTATAAAGGTAGGATGTATTTAATAGAAAATTTCCTGCTCAATCGAATAGTGTTTGTTTCAACTTTCTACGATCAATAGCAAGCTCACGAATGAAGTTTGAAATTGGTATTTATCAAGGAATAACGACTATCTTTAAACTTGCGTATTTTTTTTATTTTTTTTATGTTTACATTGGTGAAACGTTATAAAGGTAGGATGTATTTGATAGAAAATTTCCTGCTCAATCGAGTGGTGTTTGTTTCAACTTTCTACGATCAATAGCAAGCTAACGAATGAAGTTTGAAGTTGGTATTTATCAAAGAATAACGACTATCTTTAAACTTGCGTATTTGTTTGATTTTTTTTATGTTTACATTAGTGAAACGTTATAAGGGTAGGATGTGTTTGATAGAAAATTTCCTGTTCAATCGAGTGGTGTTTGTTTCAACTTTCTACGATAAATAGCAAGCTCAAGAATGAAGTTTGAAATTGGTATTTATCAAGGAATAACGACTATATTTAAACTTGCGTATTTTTTTTATTTTTTTTATGTTTACATTGATGAAACGTTATAAAGATAGGATGTATTTGATAGAAAATTTCCTGCTCAATCGAGTAGTGTTTGTTTCAACTTTCTACGATCAATAGCAAGCTCACGAATGAAGTTTGAAATTGGTATTTATCAAGTAATAACGACTATCTTTAAACTTGCGTATTTTTTTTATTTTTTTTATATTTACATTAGTGGAACGTTATAAAGGTAGGTTGTATTTAATAGAAAATTTCCTGCTCAATCGAGTGGTGTTTGTTTCAACTTTCTACGATCAATAGCAAGCTAACGAATGAAGTTTGAAGTTGGTATTTATCAAGGAATAACGACTATATTTAAACTTGCGTATTTTTTTTATTTTTTTTATGTTTACATTGATGAAACGTTATAAAGATAGGATGTATTTGATAGAAAATTTCCTGCTCAATCGAGTAGTGTTTGTTTCAACTTTCTACGATCAATAGCAAGCTCACGAATGAAGTTTGAAATTGGTATTTATCAAGTAATAACGACTATCTTTAAACTTGCGTATTTTTTTTATTTTTTTTATGTTTACATTGGTGAAACGTTATAAAGGTAGGATGTATTTGATAGAGAATTTCCTGCTCAATCGAGTGGTGTTTGTTTCAACTTTCTACGATAAATAGCAAGCTCAAGAATGAAGTTTGAAATTGGTATTTATCAAGGAATAACGACTATCTTTAAACTTGCGTATTTTTTTTATTTTTTTTATGTTTACATTGATGAAACGTTATAAAAATAGGATGTATTTGATAGAAAATTTCCTGCTCAATCGAGTAGTGTTTGTCTCAACTTTCTACGATCAATAGCAAGCTCACGAATTAAGTTTGAAATTGGTATTTATCAAGTAATAACGACTATCTTTAAACTTGCGTATTTTTTTTATTTTTTTTATGTTTACATTAGTGAAACGTTATAAAGGTAGGATGTATTTGATAGAAAATTTCCTGCTCAATCGAGTAGTGTTTGTTTCAACTTTCTACGATCAACAGCAAGCTCACGAATGAAGTTTGAAATTGGTATTTATCAAGGAATAACGACTATCTTTAAACTTGCGTGATTTTTTTATTTTTTTTATGTTTACATTGGTGAAACGTTATAAAGGTAAGATGTATTTGATAGAAAATTTCCTGCTCAATCGAGTGGTGTTTGTTTCAACTTTCTACGATAAATAGCAAGCTCAAGAATGAAGTTTGAAATTGGTATTTATCAAGGAATAACGACTATCTTTAAACTTGCGTATTTTTTTTATTTTTTTTAAGTTTACATTGATAAAACGTTATAAATATAGGATGTATTTGATAGAAAATTTCCTGCTCAATCGAGTGGTGTTTGTTTCAACTTTGTACGATCAATAGCAAGCTCACGAATGAAGTTTGAAATTGGTATTTATCAAGTAATAACGACTATCTTTAAACTTGCGTATTTTTTTTATTTTTTTTATGTTTACATTGGTGAAACGTTATAAAGGTAGGATGTATTTGATAGAAAATTTCCTGCTCAATCGAGTAGTGTTTGTTTCAACTTTTTACGATCAATAGCAAGCTCACGAATGAAGTTTGAAATTGGTATTTATCAAGGAATAACGACTATCTTTAAACTTGCGTATTTTTTTTATTTTTTTTATGTTTACATTCGTGAAACGTTATAAAGGTAGAATGTATTTGATAGAAAATTTCCTGCTCAATCGAGTGGTGTTTGTTTCAAGTTTCTACGATCAATAGCAAGCTAACGAATGAAGTTTGAAGTTGGTATTTATCAAAGAATAACGACTATCTTTAAACTTGCGTATTTGTTTGATTTTTTTTATGTTTACATTAGTGAAACGTTATAAGGGTAGAATGTGTTTGATAGAAAATTTCCTGCTCAATCAAGTGGTGTTTGTTTCAACTTTCTACGATAAATAGCAAGCTCAAAAATGAAGTTTGAAATTGGTATTTATCAAGGAATAACGACTATCTTTAAACTTGCGTATTTTTTTTATTTTTTTTATGTTTACATTGATGAAACGTTATAAAGATAGGATGTATTTGATAGAAAATTTCCTGCTCAATCGAGTAGTGTTTGTTTCAACTTTCTACGATCAATAGCAAGCTCACGAATGAAGTTTGAAATTGGTATTTATCAAGTAATAACGACTATTTTTAAACTTGCGTATTTTTTTTATTTTTTTTATATTTACATTAGTGGAACGTTATAAAGGTAGGTTGTATTTAATAAAAAATTTCCTGCTCAATCGAGTGGTGTTTGTTTCAACTTTCTACGATAAATAGCAAGCTCAAGAATGAAGTTTGAAATTGGTATTTATCAAGGAATAACGACTATCTTTAAACTTGCGTATTTTTTTTATTTTTGTTTTGTTTACATTGGTGAAACGTTACAAAGGTAGGATGTATTTGATAGAAAATTTTCTGCTCAATCGAGTGGTGTTTGTTTCAACTTTCTACGATCAATAGCAAGCTCACGAATAAAGTTTGAAGTTGGTATTTACCAAAGAATAACGACTATCTTTAAACTTGCGTATTTTTTTGATTTTTTTATGTTTACATTAGTGAAACGTTATAAAGGTAGGATGTTTTTGATAGAAAATTTCCTGCTCAATCGAGTGGTGTTTGCTTTAACTTTCTACGATAAATAGCAAGCTCAAGAATGAAGTTTGAAATTGGTATTTATCAAGGAATGACGACTATCTTTAAACTTGCGTATTTTTTTTTATTTTTTTTATGTTTACATTAGTGAAACGTTATAAAGGTAAGATGTGTTTGATAGAAAATTTCCTGCTCAATCGAGTGGTGTTTGTTTCAACTTTCTACGATCAAGCAAGCTCACGAATGAAGTTTGACGTTGGTATTTATCAAAGAATAACGACTATCTTTAAACTTGCGAATTTTTTTTATTTTTTTTATGTTTACATTGGTGAAACGTTATAAAAGTCGGATGTATTTGATAGAAAATTTCCTGCTCAATCGAGCAGTGTTTGTTTCAACTTTCTACGATCAATAGCAAGCTCACGAATAAAGTTTGAAATTGGTATTTATCAAGTAATAACGACTATATTTAAACTTGCGTATTTTTTTTATTTTTATTATGTTTACATTGGTGAACTGTTATAAAGGTAGGATGTATTTGATAGAAAATTTCCTGCTCAATCGAGTAGTGTTTATTTCAACTTTCTACGATCAATAGCAAGCTCACGAATGAAGTTTGAAATTGGTATTTATCAAGGAATAACGACTATCTTTAAACTTGCGTATTTTTTTTATTTTTTTTATGTTTACATTGGTGAAACGTTATAAAGGTAGGATGTATTTGATAGAAAATTTCCTGCTCAATCGAGTGGTGTTTGTTTCAACTTTCTACGATAAATAGCAAGCTCAAGAATGAAGTTTGAAATTGGTATTTATCAAGGAATAACGACTATCTTTAAACTTGCGTATTTTTTTTATTTTTTTTATGTTTACATTGATGAAACGTTATAAAAATAGGATGTATTTGATAGAAAATTTCCTGCTCAATCGAGTAGTGTTTGTCTCAACTTTCTACGATCAATAGCAAGCTCACGAATTAAGTTTGAAATTGGTATTTATCAAGTAATAACGACTATCTTTAAACTTGCGTATTTTTTTTATGTTTACATTAGTGAAACGTTATAAAGGTAGGATGTATTTGATAGAAAATTTCCTGCTCAATCGAGTAGTGTTTGTTTCAACTTTCTACGATCAATAGCAAGCTCACGAATGAAGTTTGAAATTGGTATTTATCAAGGAATAACGACTATCTTTAAACTTGCGTGATTTTTTTATTTTTTTTATGTTTACATTGGTGAAACGTTATAAAGGTAAGATGTATTTGATAGAAAATTTCCTGCTCAATCGAGTGGTGTTTGTTTCAACTTTCTACGATAAATAGCAAGCTCAAGAATGAAGTTTGAAATTGGTATTTATCAAGGAATAACGACTATCTTTAAACTTGCGTATTTTTTTTATTTTTTTTAAGTTTACATTGATAAAACGTTATAAATATAGGATGTATTTGATAGAAAATTTCCTGCTCAATCGAGTGGTGTTTGTTTCAACTTTCTACGATCAATAGCAAGCTCACGAATGAAGTTTGAAATTGGTATTTATCAAGTAATAACGACTATCTTTAAACTTGCGTATTTTTTTTATTTTTTTTATGTTTACATTGGTGAAACGTTATAAAGGTAGGATGTATTTGATAGAAAATTTCCTGCTCAATCGAGTAGTGTTTGTTTCAACTTTTTACGATCAATAGCAAGCTCACGAATGAAGTTTGAAATTGGTATTTATCAAGGAATAACGACTATCTTTAAACTTGCGTATTTTTTTTATTTTTTTTATGTTTACATTCGTGAAACGTTATAAAGGTAGAATGTATTTGATAGAAAATTTCCTGCTCAATCGAGTGGTGTTTGTTTCAAGTTTCTACGATCAATAGCAAGCTAACGAATGAAGTTTGAAGTTGGTATTTATCAAAGAATAACGACTATCTTTAAACTTGCGTATTTGTTTGATTTTTTTTATGTTTACATTAGTGAAACGTTATAAGGGTAGAATGTGTTTGATAGAAAATTTCCTGCTCAATCAAGTGGTGTTTGTTTCAACTTTCTACGATAAATAGCAAGCTCAAAAATGAAGTTTGAAATTGGTATTTATCAAGGAATAACGACTATCTTTAAACTTGCGTATTTTTTTTATTTTTTTTATGTTTATATTGATGAAACGTTATAAAGATAGGATGTATTTGATAGAAAATTTCCTGCTCAATCGAGTAGTGTTTGTTTCAACTTTCTACGATAAATAGCAAGCTCAAGAATGAAGTTTGAAATTGGTATTTATCAAGGAATAACGACTATCTTTAAACTTGCGTATTTTTTTTATTTTTTTTATGTTTACATTGATGAAACGTTATAAAAATAGGATGTATTTGATAGAAAATTTCCTGCTCAATCGAGTAGTGTTTGTTTCAACTTTTTACGATCAATAGCAAGCTCACGAATGAAGTTTGAAATTGGTATTTATCAAGGAATAACGACTATCTTTAAACTTGCGTATTTTTTTTATTTTTTTTATGTTTACATTAGTGAAACGTTATAAAGGTAGGATGTATTTGATAGAAAATTTCCTGCTCAATCGAGTAGTGTTTGTTTCAACTTTCTACGATCAACAGCAAGCTCACGAATGAAGTTTGAAATTGGTATTTATCAAGGAATAACGACTATCTTTAAACTTGCGTGATTTTTTTATTTTTTTTATGTTTACATTGGTGAAACGTTATAAAGGTAAGATGTATTTGATAGAAAATTTCCTGCTCAATCGAGTGGTGTTTGTTTCAACTTTCTACGATCAATAGCAAGCTCAAGAATGGAGTTTGAAATTGGTATTTATCAAGTAATAACGACTATCTTTAAACTTGCGTATTTTTTTTATTTTTTTTATGTTTACATTGGTGAAACGTTATAAAGGTAGGATGTATTTGATAGAAAATTTCCTGCTCAATCGAGTAGTGTTTGTTTCAACTTTTTACGATCAATAGCAAGCTCACGAATGAAGTTTGAAATTGGTATTTATCAAGGAATAACGACTATCTTTAAACTTGCGTATTTTTTTTATTTTTTTTATGTTTACATTCGTGAAACGTTATAAAGGTAGAATGTATTTGATAGAAAATTTCCTGCTCAATCGAGTGGTGTTTGTTTCAAGTTTCTACGATCATTAGCAAGCTAACGAATGAAGTTTGAAGTTGGTATTTATCAAAGAATAACGACTATCTTTAAACTTGCGTATTTGTTTGATTTTTTTTATGTTTACATTAGTGAAACGTTATAAGGGTAGAATGTGTTTGATAGAAAATTTCCTGCTCAATCAAGTGGTGTTTGTTTCAACTTTCTACGATAAATAGCAAGCTCAAAAATGAAGTTTGAAATTGGTATTTATCAAGGAATAACGACTATCTTTAAACTTGCGTATTTTTTTTATTTTTTTTATGTTTACATTGATGAAACGTTATAAAGATAGGATGTATTTGATAGAAAATTTCCTGCTCAATCGAGTAGTGTTTGTTTCAACTTTCTACGATCAATAGCAAGCTCACGAATGAAGTTTGAAATTGGTATTTATCAAGTAATAACGACTATTTTTAAACTTGCGTATTTTTTTTATTTTTTTTATATTTACATTAGTGGAACGTTATAAAGGTAGGTTGTATTTAATAAAAAATTTCCTGCTCAATCGAGTGGTGTTTGTTTCAACTTTCTACGATAAATAGCAAGCTCAAGAATGAAGTTTGAAATTGGTATTTATCAAGGAATAACGACTATCTTTAAACTTGCGTATTTTTTTTATTTTTGTTTTGTTTACATTGGTGAAACGTTACAAAGGTAGGATGTATTTGATAGAAAATTTTCTGCTCAATCGAGTGGTGTTTGTTTCAACTTTCTACGATCAATAGCAAGCTCACGAATAAAGTTTGAAGTTGGTATTTACCAAAGAATAACGACTATCTTTAAACTTGCGTATTTTTTTGATTTTTTTATGTTTACATTAGTGAAACGTTATAAAGGTAGGATGTTTTTGATAGAAAATTTCCTGCTCAATCGAGTGGTGTTTGCTTTAACTTTCTACGATAAATAGCAAGCTCAAGAATGAAGTTTGAAATTGGTATTTATCAAGGAATGACGACTATCTTTAAACTTGCGTATTTTTTTTTATTTTTTTTATGTTTACATTAGTGAAACGTTATAAAGGTAAGATGTGTTTGATAGAAAATTTCCTGCTCAATCGAGTGGTGTTTGTTTCAACTTTCTACGATCAAGCAAGCTCACGAATGAAGTTTGACGTTGGTATTTATCAAAGAATAACGACTATCTTTAAACTTGCGAATTTTTTTTATTTTTTTTATGTTTACATTGGTGAAACGTTATAAAAGTCGGATGTATTTGATAGAAAATTTCCTGCTCAATCGAGCAGTGTTTGTTTCAACTTTCTACGATCAATAGCAAGCTCACGAATAAAGTTTGAAATTGGTATTTATCAAGTAATAACGACTATATTTAAACTTGCGTATTTTTTTTATTTTTATTATGTTTACATTGGTGAACTGTTATAAAGGTAGGATGTATTTGATAGAAAATTTCCTGCTCAATCGAGTAGTGTTTATTTCAACTTTCTACGATCAATAGCAAGCTCACGAATGAAGTTTGAAATTGGTATTTATCAAGGAATAACGACTATCTTTAAACTTGCGTATTTTTTTTATTTTTTTTATGTTTACATTGGTGAAACGTTATAAAGGTAGGATGTATTTGATAGAAAATTTCCTGCTCAATCGAGTGGTGTTTGTTTCAACTTTCTACGATAAATAGCAAGCTCAAGAATGAAGTTTGAAATTGGTATTTATCAAGGAATAACGACTATCTTTAAACTTGCGTATTTTTTTTATTTTTTTTATGTTTACATTGATGAAACGTTATAAAAATAGGATGTATTTGATAGAAAATTTCCTGCTCAATCGAGTAGTGTTTGTCTCAACTTTCTACGATCAATAGCAAGCTCACGAATTAAGTTTGAAATTGGTATTTATCAAGTAATAACGACTATCTTTAAACTTGCGTATTTTTTTTATGTTTACATTAGTGAAACGTTATAAAGGTAGGATGTATTTGATAGAAAATTTCCTGCTCAATCGAGTAGTGTTTGTTTCAACTTTCTACGATCAATAGCAAGCTCACGAATGAAGTTTGAAATTGGTATTTATCAAGGAATAACGACTATCTTTAAACTTGCGTGATTTTTTTATTTTTTTTATGTTTACATTGGTGAAACGTTATAAAGGTAAGATGTATTTGATAGAAAATTTCCTGCTCAATCGAGTGGTGTTTGTTTCAACTTTCTACGATAAATAGCAAGCTCAAGAATGAAGTTTGAAATTGGTATTTATCAAGGAATAACGACTATCTTTAAACTTGCGTATTTTTTTTATTTTTTTTAAGTTTACATTGATAAAACGTTATAAATATAGGATGTATTTGATAGAAAATTTCCTGCTCAATCGAGTGGTGTTTGTTTCAACTTTCTACGATCAATAGCAAGCTCACGAATGAAGTTTGAAATTGGTATTTATCAAGTAATAACGACTATCTTTAAACTTGCGTATTTTTTTTATTTTTTTTATGTTTACATTGGTGAAACGTTATAAAGGTAGGATGTATTTGATAGAAAATTTCCTGCTCAATCGAGTAGTGTTTGTTTCAACTTTTTACGATCAATAGCAAGCTCACGAATGAAGTTTGAAATTGGTATTTATCAAGGAATAACGACTATCTTTAAACTTGCGTATTTTTTTTATTTTTTTTATGTTTACATTCGTGAAACGTTATAAAGGTAGAATGTATTTGATAGAAAATTTCCTGCTCAATCGAGTGGTGTTTGTTTCAAGTTTCTACGATCAATAGCAAGCTAACGAATGAAGTTTGAATTTGGTATTTATCAAAGAATAACGACTATCTTTAAACTTGCGTATTTGTTTGATTTTTTTTATGTTTACATTAGTGAAACGTTATAAGGGTAGAATGTGTTTGATAGAAAATTTCCTGCTCAATCAAGTGGTGTTTGTTTCAACTTTCTACGATAAATAGCAAGCTCAAAAATGAAGTTTGAAATTGGTATTTATCAAGGAATAACGACTATCTTTAAACTTGCGTATTTTTTTTATTTTTTTTATGTTTACATTGATGAAACGTTATAAAGATAGGATGTATTTGATAGAAAATTTCCTGCTCAATCGAGTAGTGTTTGTTTCAACTTTCTACGATCAATAGCAAGCTCACGAATGAAGTTTGAAATTGGTATTTATCAAGTAATAACGACTATTTTTAAACTTGCGTATTTTTTTTATTTTTTTTATGTTTACATTGATGAAACGTTATAAAGATAGGATGTATTTGATAGAAAATTTCCTGCTCAATCGAGTAGTGTTTGCTTTAACTTTCTACGATCAATAGCAAGCTCACGAATGAAGTTTGAAATTGGTATTTATCAAGTAATAACGACTATCTTTAAACTTGCGTATTTTTTTTATTTTTTTTATATTTACATTAGTGGAATGTTATAAAGGTAGGTTGTATTTAATAGAAAATTTCATGCTCAATTGAGTGGTGTTTGTTTCAACTTTCTACGATCAATAGCAAGCTAACGAATGAAGTTTGAAGTTGGTATTTATCAAAGAATAACGACTATCTTTAAACTTGCGTATTTTTTTGATTTTTTTTATGTTTACATTAATGAAACGTTATAAAGGTAGGATGTGTTTGATAGAAAATTTCCTGCTCAATCGAGTGGTGTTTGTTTCAACTTTCTACGATCAATAGCAAGCTCACGAATGAAGTTTGAAGTTGGTATTTATCAAAGAATAACGACTATCTTTAAACTTGCGTATTTTTTTTATTTTTTTTATGTTTACATTGGTGAAACGTTATAAAGGTCGGATGTGTTTGATAGAAAATTTCCTGCTCAATCGAGTAGTGTTTGTTTCAACTTTCTACGAACAATAGCAAGCTCACGAATGAAGTTTGAAATTGGTATTCATCAAGGAATAACGACTATCTTTAAACTTGCGTATTTTTTTTTATTTTTTTATGTTTACATTGGTGAAACGTTATAAAGGTAGGATGTATTTGATAGAAAATTTCCTGCTCAATCGAGTGGTGGTTGTTTCAACTTTCTACGATCAATAGCAAGCTCACGAATGAAGTTTGAAATTGGTATTTATCAAGTAATAACGACTATCTTTAAACTTGCGTATTTTTTTAATTTTTTTTATGTTTACATTGGTGAAACGTTATAAAGGTAGGATGTATTTGATAGAAAATTTCCTGCTCAATCGAGTAGTGTTTGTTTCAACTTTCTACAGTCAATAGCAAGCTCACGAATGAAGTTTGAAATTGGTATTTATCAAGTAATAACGACTATCTTTAAACTTGCGTATTTTTTTAATTTTTTTTATGTTTACATTGGTGAAACGTTATAAAGGTAGGATGTATTTAATAGAAAATTTCCTGCTCAATCGAGTAGTGTTTGTTTCAACTTTCTACGATCAATAGCAAGCTCACGAATGAAGTTTGAAATTGGTATTTATCAAGGAATAACTACTATCTTTAAACTTGCGTATTTTTTTTATTTTTTTTATGTTTACATTGGTGAAACGTTATAAAGGTAGGATGTATTTGATAGAAAATTTCCTGCTCAATCGAGTGGTGTTTGTTTCAACTTTCTACGATCAATAGCAAGCTAACGAATGAAGTTTGAAGTTGGTATTTATCAAAGAATAACGACTATCTTTAAACTTGCGTATTTGTTTGATTTTTTTTATGTTTACATTAGTGAAACGTTATAAGGGTAGGATGTGTTTGATAGAAAATTTCCTGTTCAATCGAGTGGTGTTTGTTTCAACTTTCTACGATAAATAGCAAGCTCAAGAATGAAGTTTGAAATTGGTATTTATCAAGGAATAACGACTATATTTAAACTTGCGTATTTTTTTTATTTTTTTTATGTTTACATTGATGAAACGTTATAAAGATAGGATGTATTTGATAGAAAATTTCCTGCTCAATCGAGTAGTGTTTGTTTCAACTTTCTACGATCAATAGCAAGCTCACGAATGAAGTTTGAAATTGGTATTTATCAAGTAATAACGACTATCTTTAAACTTGCGTATTTTTTTTATTTTTTTTATATTTACATTAGTGGAACGTTATAAAGGTAGGTTGTATTTAATAGAAAATTTCCTGCTCAATCGAGTGGTGTTTGTTTCAACTTTCTACGATCAATAGCAAGCTAACGAATGAAGTTTGAAGTTGGTATTTATCAAAGAATAACGACTATCTTTAAACTTGCGTATTTTTTTGATTTTTTTTATGTTTACATTAATGAAACGTTATAAAGGTAGGATGTGTTTGATAGAAAATTTCCTGCTCAATCGAGTGGTGTTTGTTTCAACTTTCTACGATCAATAGCAAGCTCACGAATGAAGTTTGAAGTTGGTATTTATCAAAGAATAACGACTATCTTTAAACTTGCGTATTTTTTTTATTTTTTTTATGTTTACATTGGTGAAACGTTATAAAGGTCGGATGTGTTTGATAGAAAATTTCCTGCTCAATCGAGTAGTGTTTGTTTCAACTTTCTACGATCAATAGCAAGCTCACGAATGAAGTTTGAAATTGGTATTTATCAAGTAATAACGACTATATTTA
Organism: Tribolium confusum; assembly: GCA_029207805.1. Lineage (NCBI taxonomy): Eukaryota > Metazoa > Arthropoda > Insecta > Coleoptera > Tenebrionidae > Tribolium > Tribolium confusum. The sequence continues at coordinate 33,569,976 of JALGAY010000005.1, forward strand.
AACTTGCGTATTTTTTTTATTTTTTTTATATTTACATTAGTGGAACGTTATAAAGGTAGGTTGTATTTAATAGAAAATTTCCTGCTCAATCGAGTGGTGTTTGTTTTAACTTTCTACGATCAATAGCAAGCTAACGAATGAAGTTTGAAGTTGGTATTTATCAAAGAATAACGACTATCTTTAAACTTGCGTATTTTTTTGATTTTTTTTATGTTTACATTAATGAAACGTTATAAAGGTAGGATGTGTTTGATAGAAAATTTCCTGCTCAATCGAGTGGTGGTTGTTTCAACTTTCTACGATCAATAGCAAGCTCACGAATGAAGTTTGAAGTTGGTATTTATCAAAGAATAACGACTATCTTTAAACTTGCGTATTTTTTTTATTTTTTTTATGTTTACAATGATGAAACGTTATAAAGATAGGATGTATTTGATAGAAAATTTTCTGCTCAATCGAGTAGTGTTTGTTTCAACTTTCTACGATCAATAGCAAGCTCACGAATGAAGTTTGAAATTGGTATTTATGAAGGAATAACGACTATCTTTAAACTTGCGTATTTTTTTTTATTTTTTTTATGTTTACATTGGTGAAACGTTATAAAGGTAAGATGTATTTGATAGAAAATTTCCTGCTCAATCGAGTGGTGTTTGTTTCAACTTTCTACGATAAATAGCAAGCTCAAGAATGAAGTTTGAAATTGGTATTTATCAAGGAATAACGACTATCTTTAAACTTGCGTATTTTTTTTTATTTTTTTTATGTTTACATTGATGAAACGTTATAAAGATAGGACGTATTTGATAGAAAATTTTCTGCTCAATCGAGTAGTGTTTGTTTCAACTTTCTACGATCAATAGCAAGCTCACGAATGAAGTTTGAAATTGGTATTTATCAAGTAATAACGACTATCTTTAAACTTGCGTATTTTTTTTATTTTTTTTATGTTTACATTGGTGAAACGTTATAAAGGTAGGATGTATTTGATAGAAAATTTCCTGCTCAATCGAGTAGTGTTTGTTTCAGCTTTCTACGAACAATAACAAGCTCACGAATGAAGTTTGAAATTGGTATTTATCAAGGAATAACGACTATTTTTAAACTTGCGTATTTTTTTTTATTTTTTTTATGTTTACATTGGTGAAACGTTATAAAGGTAGGATGTATTTGATAGAAAATTTTCTGCTCAATCGAGTGGTGTTTGTTTCAACTTTCTACGATCAATAGCAAGCTAACGAATGAAGTTTGAAGTTGGTATTTATCAAAGAATAACGACTATCTTTAAACTTGCGTATTTGTTTGATTTTTTTCATGTTTACATTAGTGAAACGTTATAAAGGTAGGATGTGTTTGATAGAAAATTTCCTGCTCAATCGAGTGGTGTTTGTTTCAACTTTCTACAATAAACAGCAAGCTCAAGAATGAAGTTTGAATTTGGTATTTATCAAGGAATAACGACTATCTTTAAACTTGCGTATTTTTTTTATTTTTTTTATGTTTACATTGATGAAACATTATAAATATAGGATGTATTTGATAGAAAATTTCCTGCTCAATCGAGTAGTGTTTGTTTCAACTTTCTACGATCAATAGCAAGCTCACGAATGAAGTTTGAATTTGGTATTTATCAAGGAATAACGACTATCTTTAAACTTGCGTATTTTTTTTATTTTTTTTATGTTTACATTGATGAAACGTTATAAAGATAGGATGTATTTGATAGAAAATTTCCTGCTCAATCGAGTAGTGTTTGTTTCAACTTTCTACGATCAATAGCAAGCTCACGAATGAAGTTTGAAATTGGTATTTATCAAGTAATAACGACTATCTTTAAACTTGCGTATTTTTTATTATTTTTTTTATGTTTACATTGGTGAAACGTTATAAAGGTAGGATGTATTTGATAGAAAATTTCCTGCTCAATCGAGTAGTGTTTGTTTCAACTTTCTACGAACAATAGCAAGCTCACGAATGAAGTTTGAAATTGGTATTTATCAAGGAATAACGACTATCTTTAAACTTGCGTATTTTTTATTATTTTTTTTATGTTTACATTGGTGAAACGTTATAAAGGTAGGATGTATTTGATAGAAAATTTCCTGCTCAATCGAGTGGTGTTTGTTTCAACTTTCTACGATCAATAGCAAGCTAACGAATGAAGTTTGAAGTTGGTATTTATCAAAGAATAACGACTATCTTTAAACTTGCGTATTTGTTTGATTTTTTTTATGTTTACATTAGCGAAACGTTATAAAGGTAGGATGTGTTTGATAGAAAATTTCCTGCTCAATCGAGTGGTGTTTGTTTCAACTTTCTACAATAAACAGCAAGCTCAAGAATGAAGTTTGAAGTTGGTATTTATCAAGGAATAACGACTATCTTTAAACTTGCGTATTTTTTTTAGTTTTTTTATGTTTACATTGATGAAACATTATAAATATAGGATGTATTTGATAGAAAATTTCCTGCTCAATCGAGTAGTGTTTGTTTCAACTTTCTACGATCAATAGCAAGCTCACGAATGAAGTTTGAAATTGGTATTTATCAAGGAATAACGACTATCTTTAAACTTGCGTATTTTTTTTATTTTTTTTATGTTTACATTGATGAAACGTTATAAAGATAGGATGTATTTGATAGAAAATTTCCTGCTCAATCGAGTAGTGTTTGTTTCAACTTTCTACGATCAATAGCAAGCTCACGAATGAAGTTTGAAACTGGTATTTATCAAGTAATAACGACTATCTTTAAACTTGCGTATTTTATTTATTTTTTTTATGTTTACATTGGTGAAACGTTATAAAGGTAGGATGTATTTGATAGAAAATTTCCTGCTCAATCGAGTGGTGTTTGTTTCAACTTTCTACGATAAATAGCAAGCTCAAGAATGAAGTTTGAAATTGGTATTTATCAAGAAATAACGACTATCTTTAAACTTGCGTATTTTTTTTATTTTTTTTATGTTTACATAGGTGAAACGTTATAAAGGTAGGATGTATTTGATAGAAAATTTCCTGCTCAATCGAGTAGTGTTTGTTTCAACTTTCTACGATCAATAGCAAGCTCACGAATGAAGTTTGAAATTGGTAATTATCAAGGAATAACGACTATCTTTAAACTTGCGTATTTTTTTTATTTTTTTTATGTTTACATTGGTGAAACGTTATAAAGGTAGGATGTATTTGATAGAAAATTTCCTGCTCAATCGAGTGGTGTTTGTTTCAACTTTCTACGATAAATAGCAAGCTCAAGAATGAAGTTTGAAATTGGTATTTATCAAGGAATAACGACTATCTTTAAACTTGCGTATTTTTTTTATTTTTTTTATGTTTACATTGATGAAACGTTATAAATATAGGATGTATTTGATAGAAAATTTCCTGCTCAATCGAGTAGTGTTTGTTTCAACTTTCTACGATCAATAGCAAGCTCACGAATGAAGTTTGAAATTGGTATTTATCAAGGAATAACGACTATCTTTAAACTTGCGTATTTTTTTTATTTTTTTTATGTTTACATTGATGAAACGTTATAAAAATAGGATGTATTTGATAGAAAATTTCCTGCTCAATCGAGTAGTGTTTGTTTCAACTTTCTACGATCAATAGCAAGCTCACGAATGAAGTTTGAAATTGGTATTTATCAAGTAATAACGACTATCTTTAAACTTGCGTATTTTTTTTATTTTTTTTATGTTTACATTGGTGAAACGTTATAAAGGTAGGATGTATTTGATAGAAAATTTCCTGCTCAATCGAGTAGTGTTTGTTTCAACTTTCTACGATCAATAGCAAGCTCACGAATGAAGTTTGAAGTTGGTATTTATCAAGGAATAACGACTATCTTTAAACTTGCGTATTTTTTTTATTTTTTTTACGTTTACATTAGTGAAACGTTATAAAGGTAGGATGTATTTGATAGAAAATTTCCTGCTCAATCGAGTGGTGTTTGTTTCAACTTTATACGATAAATAGCAAGCTCAAGAATGAAGTTTGAAATTGGTATTTATCAAGGAATAACGACTATCTTTAAACTTGCGTATTTTTTTTATTTTTTTTATGTTTACATTGATGAAACGTTATAAATATAGGATGTATTTGATAGAAAATTTCCTGCTCAATCGAGCAGTGTTTGTTTCAACTTTCTACGATCAATAGCAAGCTCACGAATGAAGTTTGAAATTGGTATTTATCAAGTAATAACGACTATATTTAAACTTGCGTATTTTTTTTATTTTTTTATGTTTACATTAGTGAGACGTTATAAAGGTAGGATGTGTTTGATAGAAAATTTCCTGCTCAATCGAGCGGTGTTTGTTTCAATTTTCTACGATAAATAGCAAGTTCAAGAATGAAGTTTGAAATTGGTATTTATCAAGGAATAACGACTATCTTTAAACTTGCGTATTTTTTTTATTTTTTTTATGTTTACATTGGTGAAACGTTATAAAGGTAGGATGTATTTGATAGAAAATTTCCTGCTCAATCTAGTGGTGATTGTTTCAACTTTCTACGATAAATAGCAAGCTCAAGAATGAAGTTTGAAATTGGTATTTATCAAGGAATAACGACTATCTTTAAACTTGCGTATTTTTTTTATTTTTGTTTTGTTTACATTGGTGAAACGTTACAAAGGTAGGATGTATTTGATAGAAAATTTTCTGCTCAATCGAGTGGTGTTTGTTTCAACTTTCTACGATCAATAGCAAGCTCACGAATAAAGTTTGAAGTTGGTATTTACCAAAGAATAACGACTATCTTTAAACTTGCGTATTTTTTTGATTTTTTTATGTTTACATTAGTGAAACGTTATAAAGGTAGGATGTTTTTGATAGAAAATTTCCTGCTCAATCGAGTGGTGTTTGCTTTAACTTTCTACGATAAATAGCAAGCTCAAGAATGAAGTTTGAAATTGGTATTTATCAAGGAATAACGACTATCTTTAAACTTGCGTATTTTTTTTTATTTTTTTTATGTTTACATTAGTGAAACGTTATAAAGGTAAGATGTGTTTGATAGAAAATTTCCTGCTCACTCGAGTGGTGTTTGTTTCAACTTTCTACGATCAAGCAAGCTCACGAATGAAGTTTGACGTTGGTATTTATCAAAGAATAACGACTATCTTTAAACTTGCGTATTTTTTTTATTTTTTTTATGTTTCCATTGGTGAAACGTTATAAAGGTAGGATGTATTTGATAGAAAATTTCCTGCTCAATTTAGTGGTGATTGTTTCAACTTTCAACGATAAATAGCAAGCTCAAGAATGAAGTTTGAAATTGGTATTTATCAAGGAATAACGACTATATTTAAACTTGCGTATTTTTTTTATTTTGTTTATGTTTACATTGGTGAAACGTTATAAGGGTAGGATGTATTTGATAGAAAATTTCCTGCTCAATCGAGTGGTGTTTGTTTCAACTTTCTACGATAAATAGCAAGCTCAAGAATGAAGTTTGAAATTGGTATTTATCAAGGAATACCGACTATCTTTAAACTTGCGCAGCTTTTTTATTTTTTTATGTTTACATTGGTGAAACGTTATAAAGGTAAGAGGTATGTGATAGAAAATTTCCTGCTCAATCGAGTAGTGTTTGTTTCAACTTTCTACGATCAATAGCAAGCTCACGAATGAAGTTTGAAGTTTGTATTTATCAAAGAATAACGACTATCTTTAAACTTGCGTATTTTTTTGATTTTTTTTATGTTTACATTAATGAAACGTTATAAAGGTAAGATGTGTTTGATAGAAAATTTCTTGCTCAATCGAGTGGTGTTTGTTTCAACTTTCTACGATAAATAGCAAGCTCAAGAATGAAGTTTGAAATTGGTATTTATCAAGGAATAACGACTATCTATAAACTTGCGTATTTTTTTTATTTTTGTTATGTTCACATTGGTGAAACGTTATAAAGGTAGAATGTATTTGATAGAAAACTTCCTGCTCAATCGAGTGGTGTTTGTTTCAACTTTCTACGATCAATAGCAAGCTAACGAATGAAGTTTGAAGTTGGTATTTATCAAAGAATAACGACTATCTTTAAACTTGCGTATTTTTTTGATTTTTTTTATGTTTACATTAATGAAACGTTATAAAGGTAGGATGTGTTTGATAGAAAATTTTCTGCTCAATCGAGTGGTGTTTGTTTCAACTTTCTACGATCAATAGCAAGCTCACGAATGAAGTTTGAAGTTGGTATTTATCATAGAATAACGACTATCTTTAAACTTGCGTATTTTTTTTATTTTTTTTTATGTTTACATTGATGAAACGTTATAAAGATAGGATGTATTTGATAGAAAATTTCCTGCTCACTCGAGTGGTGTTTGTTTCAACTTTCTACGATCAAGCAAGCTCACGAATGAAGTTTGACGTTGGTATTTATCAAAGAATAACGACTATCTTTAAACTTGCGTATTTTTTTTATTTTTTTTATGTTTACATTGGTGAAACGTTATTTTTTTTATGTTTACATTGGTGAAACGTTATAAAGGTAAAATGTTTTTAATAGAAAATTTCCTGCTCAATCGTGTGGTGTTTGTTTCAACTTTCTACGATAAATAGCAAGTTCAAGAATGAAGTTTGAAATTGGTATTTATCAAGGAATAACGACTATATTTAAACTTGCGTATTTTTTTTATTTTTTTTATGTTTCCATTGGTGAAACGTTATAAAGGTAGGATGTATTTGATAGAAAATTTCCTGCTCAATTTAGTGGTGATTGTTTCAACTTTCAACGATAAATAGCAAGCTCAAGAATGAAGTTTGAAATTGGTATTTATCAAGGAATAACGACTATATTTAAACTTGCGTATTTTTTTTATTTTGTTTATGTTTACATTGGTGAAACGTTATAAGGGTAGGATGTATTTGATAGAAAATTTCCTGCTCAATCGAGTGGTGTTTGTTTCAACTTTCTACGATAAATAGCAAGCTCAAGAATGAAGTTTGAAATTGGTATTTATCAAGGAATACCGACTATCTTTAAACTTGCGCAGCTTTTTTATTTTTTTATGTTTACATTGGTGAAACGTTATAAAGGTAAGAGGTATTTGATAGAAAATTTCCTGCTCAATCGAGTAGTGTTTGTTTCAACTTTCTACGATCAATAGCAAGCTCACGAATGAAGTTTGAAGTTTGTATTTATCAAGTAATAACGACTATCTTTAAACTTGCGTATTTTTTTTATTTTTTTTATATTTACATTAGTGGAACGTTATAAAGGTAGGCTGTGTTTGATAGAAAATTTCCTGCTCAATCGAGTGGTGTTTGTTTCAACTTTCTACGATCAATAGCAAGCTAACGAATGAAGTTTGAAGTTGGTATTTATCAAAGAATAACGACTATCTTTAAACTTGCGTATTTTTTTGATTTTTTTTATGTTTACATTAATGAAACGTTATAAAGGTATGTTGTGTTCGATAGAAAATTTCCTGCTCAATCGAGTAGTGTTTGTTTCAACTTTCTACGATCAATAGCAAGCTCACGAATGAAGTTTGAAGTTTGTATTTATCAAAGAATAACGACTATCTTTAAACTTGCGTATTTTTTTGATTTTTTTTATGTTTACATTAATGAAACGTTATAAAGGTAAGATGTGTTTGATAGAAAATTTCTTGCTCAATCGAGTGGTGTTTGTTTCAACTTTCTACGATAAATAGCAAGCTCAAGAATGAAGTTTGAAATTGGTATTTATCAAGGAATAACGACTATCTATAAACTTGCGTATTTTTTTTATTTTTGTTATGTTCACATTGGTGAAACGTTATAAAGGTAGAATGTATTTGATAGAAAACTTCCTGCTCAATCGAGTGGTGTTTGTTTCAACTTTCTACGATCAATAGCAAGCTAACGAATGAAGTTTGAAGTTGGTATTTATCAAAGAATAACGACTATCTTTAAACTTGCGTATTTTTTTGATTTTTTTTATGTTTACATTAATGAAACGTTATAAAGGTAGGATGTGTTTGATAGAAAATTTTCTGCTCAATCGAGTGGTGTTTGTTTCAACTTTCTACGATCAATAGCAAGCTCACGAATGAAGTTTGAAGTTGGTATTTATCATAGAATAACGACTATCTTTAAACTTGCGTATTTTTTTTATTTTTTTTTATGTTTACATTGATGAAACGTTATAAAGATAGGATGTATTTGATAGAAAATTTCCTGCTCACTCGAGTGGTGTTTGTTTCAACTTTCTACGATCAAGCAAGCTCACGAATGAAGTTTGACGTTGGTATTTATCAAAGAATAACGACTATCTTTAAACTTGCGTATTTTTTTTATTTTTTTTATGTTTACATTGGTGAAACGTTATTTTTTTTATGTTTACATTGGTGAAACGTTATAAAGGTAAAATGTATTTAATAGAAAATTTCCTGCTCAATCGTGTGGTGTTTGTTTCAACTTTCTACGATAAATAGCAAGTTCAAGAATGAAGTTTGAAATTGGTATTTATCAAGGAATAACGACTATATTTAAACTTGCGTATTTTTTTTATTTTTTTTATGTTTCCATTGGTGAAACGTTATAAAGGTAGGATGTATTTGATAGAAAATTTCCTGCTCAATTTAGTGGTGATTGTTTCAACTTTCAACGATAAATAGCAAGCTCAAGAATGAAGTTTGAAATTGGTATTTATCAAGGAATAACGACTATATTTAAACTTGCGTATTTTTTTTATTTTGTTTATGTTTACATTGGTGAAACGTTATAAGGGTAGGATGTATTTGATAGAAAATTTCCTGCTCAATCGAGTGGTGTTTGTTTCAACTTTCTACGATAAATAGCAAGCTCAAGAATGAAGTTTGAAATTGGTATTTATCAAGGAATACCGACTATCTTTAAACTTGCGCAGCTTTTTTATTTTTTTATGTTTACATTGGTGAAACGTTATAAAGGTAAGAGGTATTTGATAGAAAATTTCCTGCTCAATCGAGTAGTGTTTGTTTCAACTTTCTACGATCAATAGCAAGCTCACGAATGAAGTTTGAAGTTTGTATTTATCAAGTAATAACGACTATCTTTAAACTTGCGTATTTTTTTTATTTTTTTTATATTTACATTAGTGGAACGTTATAAAGGTAGGCTGTGTTTGATAGAAAATTTCCTGCTCAATCGAGTGGTGTTTGTTTCAACTTTCTACGATCAATAGCAAGCTAACGAATGAAGTTTGAAGTTGGTATTTATCAAAGAATAACGACTATCTTTAAACTTGCGTATTTTTTTGATTTTTTTTATGTTTACATTAATGAAACGTTATAAAGGTATGTTGTGTTCGATAGAAAATTTCCTGCTCAATCGAGTGGTGTTTGTTTCAACTTTCTACGATCAATAGCAAGCTCACGAATGAAGTTTGAAGTTGGTATTTATCAAAGAATAACGACTATCTTTAAACTTGCGTATTTTTTTGATTTTTTTTATGTTTACATTAATGAAACGTTATAAAGGTAAGATGTGTTTGATAGAAAATTTCTTGCTCAATCGAGTGGTGTTTGTTTCAACTTTCTACGATAAATAGCAAGCTCAAGAATGAAGTTTGAAATTGGTATTTATCAAGGAATAACGACTATCTATAAACTTGCGTATTTTTTTTATTTTTGTTATGTTCACATTGGTGAAACGTTATAAAGGTAGAATGTATTTGATAGAATACTATTTGTTCCTTTTAGGAAAAAAAGTATTACAAGTTATCCTGTCTGGTTTGATCAAAATATTATTAATCTTATCAAAGCCAAAAAAGCTGCTCATAAAAAATATAAGATTTCCAATTCCACTTTAGACTATAAGGAATTTGTTAATCTGCGTAAGTTATGTAAAATTTGTATAAAAAATGCATATGACTCTTACATCCGAAATGTTGAAAATGATTTAATTTATACTCCTGGTAAGTTTTGGAAATTCATTCGCAAAAAAACCAATAATAATCAAATTCCTCTTCCAATGAAGTATGGTGAAAATTTATTTTCAACATATCATGATGTTTGTCAAGCTTTTAGCAATTATTTTTCTTCTGTGTTTGTTCAAAGTAATATCACTAATTTTAATGTTTCCTATGATTCATGTGTTAATATCAATAATGTAAATGTTCATGTGTCTGATGTTATTCACGTTTTAAGGAATCTAGATACCAGTAAAGGGGCAGGTCCTGATGGTATTCCTCCCAGATTTTACCGAGAATGTAGTCAATGTTTGGCGCTTCCACTTCAACTAATTTTTAATTTGTCATTAAATTCTGGTACCTTTCCGTCGGTGTGGAAAGAAGCACATATTGTTCCTGTATATAAATCAGGTAGTAGAGATAAAGTTGAAAATTATCGACCAGTGTCAATTTTATCCACTCCTTCTAAAGTTTTTGAATCCATTGTTTTTACCAACATTTTCTCAAATTTTAAAAACATTATCACGCCTAAACAACATGGATTCTTTAGTAAGCGATCAACTGTTACAAATCTCTTAAATTTTACTAATGACATTGTGAATGCTATGAGTGAAGGCCTGGAGGTTCATGCTGTTTACACAGACTTCAGTAAAGCATTTGACAAAATTAATCATCATATTCTGTTAGCTAAATTATCTGCTTATGGAATATCTGGCTGTCTGTTTAGCTGGATTTGTAGTTATTTGTTTAATAGAACTCAAGTTGTTAAATTACATAATAATTTTTCAGATAAGCAACATGTACCTTCTGGCGTTCCTCAAGGCTCTATATTAGGTCCACTTCTATTTTCAATCTTTATTAATGATGTTTGTGATAATTTTACATGCAATTTTGAACTATTTGCAGATGATCTAAAAATTTATAAAGTGATCAATAACGTTCAGGACGTTAACATTCTACAGCAGGATCTATTTGTTTTATACCAATGGTGTCTGGTAAATGAAATGGTACTAAATTGTGACAAATGTCAAGTAATTAACTTTAGTAGGAAGCTAAAACCTTCTAGCCCCCAATACAAAATCGGTGGTAAAGATTTGAAAATAGTGTCTACAATCAAAGATCTGGGAGTCATACTTGATTGCAAGTTATCTTTTAATTATCACTATGAATATATAATAGCAAAAGCAAATAAAGTCTTGGGTTGTATAAGGAGGTTTACTAATGAATTTACCAATATTCGAACTATTGTTATTTTGTATGTTACATTTGTTAGATCTATCTTAGAGTATGATTGTGTAGTTTGGGCTCCTTTTTATGCTACACACATTGGACGAATTGAGAAGGTTCAAGTAAAATTTATTAATTGTGTTAAATATAGATTGCCGAGAACTGTGGGATGCTCGTATAATATGTGTTTGAGTTATCTTGCTCTGAAAACGTTAGACTCTCGACGTAAATTCCACTGTGCTTGTTTTGTATATAAGGTATTAAATAATCTGTGTGATGCTCCGGACATTCTCGGTAAAATTGGTTTTAATGTGCCTCAATACCATCTCAGGAATAGTCCCCTATTTAATCTCTCTCACTGCAGCACTAATTATGCATTATTTTCACCTTTAAATTCAATTTTATCAATATGCAATAGTGTCTGTAGTGAAATTGATTTTTTTGCACCATCTTTTAATAACTTTAAGAATAATCTCAACAAATTTATAACATGAATCTTGTAATCTTTAATTGTTTTGTTTATTGTAAAGGCTGTAAATGATGATGCCGTTAATAAAGTATTATTATAGAAAACTTCCTGCTCAATCGAGTGGTGTTTGTTTCAACTTTCTACGATCAATAGCAAGCTAACGAATGAAGTTTGAAGTTGGTATTTATCAAAGAATAACGACTATCTTTAAACTTGCGTATTTTTTTGATTTTTTTTATGTTTACATTAATGAAACGTTATAAAGGTAGGATGTGTTTGATAGAAAATTTTCTGCTCAATCGAGTGGTGTTTGTTTCAACTTTCTACGATCAATAGCAAGCTCACGAATGAAGTTTGAATTTGGTATTTATCATAGAATAACGACTATCTTTAAACTTGCGTATTTTTTTTATTTTTTTTATGTTTACAATGATGAAACGTTATAAAGATAGGATGTATTTGATAGAAAATTTCCTGCTCAATCGAGTAGTGTTTGTTTCAACTTTCTACGATCAATAGCAAGCTCACGAATTAAGTTTGAAGTTGGTATTTATCAAGTAATAACGACTATCTTTAAACTTGCGTATTTTTTTTATTTTTTTTATGTTTACATTGGTGAAACGTTATAAAGGTAGGATGTATTTGATAGAAAATTTCCTGGTCAATCGAGTAGTGTTTGCTTCAACTTTCTACGATTAATAGCAAGCTCACGAATGAAGTTTGAAATTGGTATTTATCAAGTAATAACGACTATCTTTAAACTTGCGTATTTTTTTTATTTTTTTTATGTTTACATTGGTGAAACGTTATAAAGGTAGGATGTATTTGATAGAAAATTTCCTGCTCAATCGAGTAGTGTTTGTTTCAACTTTCTACGATCAATAGCAAGCTCACGAATGAAGTTTGAAATTGGTATTTATCAAGTAATAACGACTATCTTTAAACTTGCGTATTTTTTTATTTTTTTTATATTTACATTAGTGGAACGTTATAAAGGTAGGTTGTATTTAATAAAAAATTTCCTTCTCAATCGAGTGGTGTTTGTTTCAACTTCCTACGATCAATAGCAAGCTAACGAATGAAGTTTGAAGTTGGTATTTATCAAAGAATAACGACTATCTTTAAACTTGCGTATTTTTTTGATTTTTTTTATGTTTACATTAATGAAACGTTATAAAGGTAGGATGTGTTTGATAGAAAATTTTCTGCTCAATCGAGTGGTGTTTGTTTCAACTTTCTACGATCAATAGCAAGCTCACGAATGAAGTTTGAAGTTGGTATTTATCATAGAATAACGACTATTTTTAAACTTGCGTATTTTTTTATTTTTTTTATGTTTACATTGGTGAAACGTTATAAAGGTCGGATGTGTTTGATAGAAAATTTCCTGCTCAATCGAGTGGTGTTTGTTTCAACTTTCTACGATCAATAGCAAGCTCACGAATGAAGTTTGAAATTGGTATTTATCAAAGAATAACGACTATCTTTAAACTTGCGTATTTTTTTGATTTTTTTTATGTTTACATTAGCGAAACGTTATAAAGGTAAGATGTATTTAATAGAAAATTTCCTGCTCAATCGTGTGGTGTTTGTTTCAACTTTCTACGATCAATAGCAAGCTCACGAATGAAGTTTGAAATTGGTATTTATCAAGGAATAACGACTATCTTTAAACTTGCGTATTTTTTTTATTTTTTTTATGTTTACATTGGTGAAACGTTATAAATGTCGGATGTATTTGATAGAAAATTTCATGCTCAATCGAGTGGTGTTTGTTTCAACTTTCTACGATAAATAGCAAGCTCAAGAATGAAGTTTGAAATTGGTATTTATCAAGGAATAACGACTATCTTTAAACTTGCGTATTTTTTTTATTTTTGTTATGTTTACATTAGTGAAACGTTATAAAAGTAAGATGTATTTAATAGAAAATTTCCTGCTCAATCGTGTGGTGTTTGTTTCAACTTTCTACGATCAATAGCAAGCTCACGAATGAAGTGTGAAGTTGGTATTTATCAATGAATAACGACTATCTTTAAACTTGCGTATTTTTTTGATTTTTTTATGTTTACATTAGTGAGACGTTATAAAGGTAGGATGTGTTTGATAGAAAATTTCCTGCTCAATCGAGCGGTGTTTGTTTCAATTTTCTACGATAAATAGCAAGTTCAAGAATGAAGTTTGAAATTGGTATTTATCAAGGAATAACGACTATCTTTAAACTTGCGTATTTTTTTTATTTTTTTTATGTTTCCATTGGTGAAACGTTATAAAGGTAGGATGTATTTGATAGAAAATTTCCTGCTCAATCTAGTGGTGATTGTTTCAACTTTCAACGATAAATAGCAAGCTCAAGAATGAAGTTTGAAATTGGTATTTATCAAGGAATAACGACTATATTTAAACTTGCGTATTTTTTTTTATTTTTTTTATGTTTACATTGGCGAAACGTTATAAAGGTAGGATGTATTTGATAGAAAATTTCCTGCTCAATCGAGTGGTGTTTGCTTCAACTTTCTACGATAAATAGCAAGCTCACGAATGAAGTTTGAAATTGGTATTTATCAAGTAATAACGACTATCTTTAAACTTGCGTATTTTTTTTATTTTTTTTATATTTACATTAGTGGAACGTTATAAAGGTAGGCTGTATTTGATAGAAAATTTCCTGCTCAATCGAGTGGTGTTTGTTTCAACTTTCTACGATCAATAGCAAGCTAACGAATGAAGTTTGAAGTTGGTATTTATCAAAGAATAACGACTATCTTTAAACTTGCGTATTTTTTTGATTTTTTTTATGTTTACATTAATGAAACGTTATAAAGGTAGAATGTGTTCGATAGAAAATTTCCTGCTCAATCGAGTGGTGTTTGTTTCAACTTTCTACGATCAATAGCAAGCTCACGAATGAAGTTTGAAGTTGGTATTTATCAAAGAATAACGACTATCTTTAAACTTGCGTATTTTTTTGATTTTTTTTATGTTTACATTAATGAAAAGTTATAAAGGTAAGATGTGTTTGATAGAAAATTTCTTGCTCAATCGAGTGGTGTTTGTTTCAACTTTCTACGATAAATAGCAAGCTCAAGAATGAAGTTTGAAATTGGTATTTATCAAGGAATAACGACTATCTATAAACTTGCGTATTTTTTTTATTTTTGTTATGTTCACATTGGTGAAACGTTATAAATATAGGATGTATTTAATAAAAAATTTCCTGCTTAATCGAGTGGTGTTTGTTTCAACTTTCTACGATCAATAGCAAGCTCACGAATGAAGTGTGAAGTTGGTATTTATCAAAGAATAACGACTATCTTTAAACTTGCGTATTTTTTTGATTTTTTTATGTTTACATTAGTGAGACGTTATAAAGGTAGGATGTGTTTGATAGAAAATTTCCTGCTCAATCGAGTAGTGTTTGTTTCAACTTTCTACGATTAATAGCAAGCTCACGAATGAAGTTTGAAATTGGTATTTATCAAGTAATAACGACTATATTTAAACTTGCGTATTTTTTTTATTTTTTTTATGTTTACATTGGTGAAACGTTATAAAGGTAGGATGTATTTGATAGAAAATTTCCTGCTCAATCGAGTAGTGTTTGTTTCAACTTTCTACGATCAATAGCAAGCTCACGAATGAAGTTTGAAATTGGTATTTATCAAGTAATAACGACTATCTTTAAACTTGCGTATTTTTTTTATTTTTTTTATATTTACATTAGTGGAACGTTATAAAGGTAGGTTGTATTTAATAAAAAATTTCCTGCTCAATCGAGTGGTATTTGTTTCAACTTTCTACGATCAATAGCAAGCTAACGAATGAAGTTTTAAGTTGGTATTTATCAAAGAATAACGACTATCTTTAAACTTGCGTATTTTTTTGATTTTTTTTATGTTTACATTAATGAAACGTTATAAAGGTAGGATGTGTTTGATAGAAAATTTTCTGCTCAATCGAGTGGTGTTTGTTTCAACTTTCTACGATCAATAGCAAGCTCACGAATGAAGTTTGAAGTTGGTATTTATCATAGAATAACGACTATTTTTAAACTTGCGTATTTTTTTTATTTTTTTTATGTTTACATTGGTGAAACGTTATAAAGGTCGGATGTGTTTGATAGAAAATTTCCTGCTCAATCGAGTGGTGTTTGTTTCAACTTTCTACGATCAATAGCAAGCTCACGAATGAAGTTTGAAATTGGTATTTATCAAAGAATAACGACTATCTTTAAACTTGCGTATTTTTTTGATTTTTTTTATGTTTACATTAGCGAAACGTTATAAAGGTAAGATGTATTTAATAGAAAATTTCCTGCTCAATCGTGTGGTGTTTGTTTCAACTTTCTACGATCAATAGCAAGCTCACGAATGAAGTTTGAAATTGGTATTTATCAAGGAATAACGACTATCTTTAAACTTGCGTATTTTTTTTATTTTTTTTATGTTTACATTGGTGAAACGTTATAAATGTCGGATGTATTTGATAGAAAATTTCATGCTCAATCGAGTGGTGTTTGTTTCAACTTTCTACGATAAATAGCAAGCTCAAGAATGAAGTTTGAAATTGGTATTTATCAAGGAATAACGACTATCTTTAAACTTGCGTATTTTTTTTATTTTTGTTATGTTTACATTAGTGAAACGTTATAAAAGTAAGATGTATTTAATAGAAAATTTCCTGCTCAATCGTGTGGTGTTTGTTTCAACTTTCTACGATCAATAGCAAGCTCACGAATGACGTGTGAAGTTGGTATTTATCAAAGAATAACGACTATCTTTAAACTTGCGTATTTTTTTGATTTTTTTATGTTTACATTAGTGAGACGTTATAAAGGTAGGATGTGTTTGATAGAAAATTTCCTGCTCAATCGAGCGGTGTTTGCTTCAATTTTCTACGATAAATAGCAAGTTCAAGAATGAAGTTTGAAATTGGTATTTATCAAGGAATAACGACTATCTTTAAACTTGCGTATTTTTTTTATTTTTTTTATGTTTCCATTGGTGAAACGTTATAAAGGTAGGATGTATTTGATAGAAAATTTCCTGCTCAATCTAGTGGTGATTGTTTCAACTTTCAACGATAAATAGCAAGCTCAAGAATGAAGTTTGAAATTGGTATTTATCAAGGAATAACGACTATATTTAAACTTGCGTATTTTTTTTTATTTTTTTTATGTTTACATTGGCGAAACGTTATAAAGGTAGGATGTATTTGATAGAAAATTTCCTGCTCAATCGAGTGGTGTTTGTTTCAACTTTCTACGATAAATAGCAAGCTCACGAATGAAGTTTGAAATTGGTATTTATCAAGTAATAACGACTATCTTTAAACTTGCGTATTTTTTTTATTTTTTTTATATTTACATTAGTGAAACGTTATAAAGGTAGGCTGTATTTGATAGAAAATTTCCTGCTCAATCGAGTGGTGTTTGTTTCAACTTTCTACGATCAATAGCAAGCTAACGAATGAAGTTTGAAGTTGGTATTTATCAAAGAATAACGACTATCTTTAAACTTGCGTATTTTTTTGATTTTTTTTATGTTTACATTAATGAAACGTTATAAAGGTAGAATGTGTTCGATAGAAAATTTCCTGCTCAATCGAGTGGTGTTTGTTTCAACTTTCTACGATCAATAGCAAGCTCACGAATGAAGTTTGAAGTTGGTATTTATCAAAGAATAACGACTATCTTTAAACTTGCGTATTTTTTTGATTTTTTTTTATGTTTACATTAATGAAACGTTATAAAGGTAAGATGTGTTTGATAGAAAATTTCTTGCTCAATCGAGTGGTGTTTGTTTCAACTTTCTACGATAAATAGCAAGCTCAAGAATGAAGTTTGAAATTGGTATTTATCAAGTAATAACGACTATCTATAAACTTGCGTATTTTTTTTATTTTTGTTATGTTCACATTGGTGAAACGTTATAAAGGTAGGATGTATTTGATAGAAAACTTCCTGCTCAATCGAGTGGTGTTTGTTTCAACTTTCTACGATCAATAGCAAGCTAACGAATGAAGTTTGAAGTTGGTATTTATCAAAGAATAACGACTATTTTTAAACTTGCGTATTTTTTTGATTTTTTTTATGTTTACATTAATGAAACGTTATAAAGGTAGGATGTGTTTGATAGAAAATTTTCTGCTCAATCGAGTGGTGTTTGTTTTAACTTTCTACGATCAATAGCAAGCTCACGAATGAAGTTTGAAGTTGGTATTTATCATAGAATAACGACTATCTTTAAACTTGCGTATTTTTTTTATTTTTTTTATGTTTACATTGATGAAACGTTATAAAGATAGGATGTATTTGATAGAAAATTTCCTGCTCAATCGAGTAGTGTTTGTTTCAACTTTCTACGATCAATAGCAAGCTCACGAATGAAGTTTGAAATTGGTATTTATCAAGGAATAACGACTATCTTTAAACTTGCCTATTTTTTTTATTTTTTTTATGTTTACATTGGTGCAACGTTATAAAAGTAGGATGTATTTGATAGAAAATTTCCTGCTCAATCGAGTGGTGTTTGTTTCAACTTTCTACGATAAATAGCAAGCTCAAGAATGAAGTTTGAAATTGGTATTTATCAAGGAATAACGACTATTTTTAAACTTGCGTATTTTTTTTATTTTTTTTATGTTTACATTGATGAAACGTTATAAATATAGGATGTATTTGATAGAAAATTTCCTGCTCAATCGAGTAGTGTTTGTTTCAACTTTCTACGATCAATAGCAAGCTCACGAATGAAGTTTGAAATTGGTATTTATCAAGTAATAACGACTATCTTTAAACTTGCGTATTTTTTTTATTTTTTTTATGTTTACATTGGTGAAACGTTATAAAGGTAGGATGTATTTGATAGAAAATTTCCTGCTCAATCGAGTAGTGTTTGTTTCAACTTTCTACGATCAATAGCAAGCTCACGAATGAAGTTTGAAATTGGTATTTATCAAGGAATAACGACTATTTTTAAACTTGCGTATTTTTTTTATTTTTTTTATGTTTACATTGGTGAAACGTTATAAAAGTAGAATGTATTTGATAGAAAATTTCCTGCTCAATCGAGTGGTGTTTGTTTCAAGTTTCTACGATCAATAGCAAGCTAACGAATGAAGTTTGAAGTTGGTATTTATCAAAGAATAACGACTATCTTTAAACTTGCGTATTTGTTTGATTTTTTTTATGTTTACATTAGTGAACCGTTATAAAAGTAAGATGTATTTAATAGAAAATTTCCTGCTCAATCGAGCGGTGTTTGTTTCAACTTTCTACGATAAATAGCAAGCTCAAGAATGAAGTTTGAAATTGGTATTTATCAAGGAATAACGACTATCTTTAAACTTGCGTATTTTTTTTATTTTTTTTATGTTTACATTGATGAAACGTTATAAAGATAGGATGTATTTGATAGAAAATTTCCTGCTCAATCGAGTAGTGTTTGTTTCAACTTTCTACGATCAATAGCAAACTAACGAATGAAGTTTGAAGTTGGTATTTATCAAAGAATAACGACTATTTTTAAACTTGCGTATTTTTTTTATTTTTTTTATGTTTACATTGGTGAAACGTTATAAAGGTAGAATGTATTTGATAGAAAATTTCCTGCTCAATCGAGTGGTGTTTGTTTCAAGTTTCTACGATCAATAGCAAGCTAACGAATGAAGTTTGAAGTTGGTATTTATCAAAGAATAACGACTATCTTTAAACTTGCGTATTTTTTTGATTTTTTTTATGTTTACATTAGTGAAACGTTATAAAAGTAAGATGTATTTAATAGAAAATTTCCTGCTCAATCGTGCGGTGTTTGTTTCAACTTTCTACGATCAATAGCAAGCTCACGAATGAAGTGTGAATTTGGTATTTATCAAAGAATAACGACTATCTTTAAACTTGCGTATTTTTTTTATTTTTTTATGTTTACATTAGTGAGACGTTATAAAGGTAGGATGTGTTTGATAGAAAATTTCCTGCTCAATCGAGCGGTGTTTGTTTCAATTTTCTACGATAAATAGCAAGCTCACGAATGAAGTTTGAAATTGGTATTTATCAAGGAATAACGACTATCTTTAAACTTGCGTATTTTTTTTATTTTTTTTATGTTTACATTGGTGAAACGTTATAAATGTCGGATGTATTTGATAGAAAATTTCATGCTCAATCGAGTGGTGTTTGTTTCAACTTTCTACGATAAATAGCAAGCTCAAGAATGAAGTTTGAAATTGGTATTTATCAAGGAATAACGACTATCTTTAAACTTGCGTATTTTTTTTATTTTTGTTATGTTTACATTAGTGAAACGTTATAAAAGTAAGATGTATTTAATAGAAAATTTCCTGCTCAATCGTGTGGTGTTTGTTTCAACTTTCTACGATCAATAGCAAGCTCACGAATGAAGTGTGAAGTTGGTATTTATCAAAGAATAACGACTATCTTTAAACTTGCGTATTTTTTTGATTTTTTTATGTTTACATTAGTGAGACGTTATAAAGGTAGGATGTGTTTGATAGAAAATTTCCTGCTCAATCGAGCGGTGTTTGTTTCAATTTTCTACGATAAATAGCAAGTTCAAGAATGAAGTTTGAAATTGGTATTTATCAAGGAATAACGACTATCTTTAAACTTGCGTATTTTTTTTATTTTTTTTATGTTTCCATTGGTGAAACGTTATAAAGGTAGGATGTATTTGATAGAAAATTTCCTGCTCAATCTAGTGGTGATTGTTTCAACTTTCAACGATAAATAGCAAGCTCAAGAATGAAGTTTGAAATTGGTATTTATCAAGGAATAACGACTATATTTAAACTTGCGTATTTTTTTTTATTTTTTTTATGTTTACATTGGCGAAACGTTATAAAGGTAGGATGTATTTGATAGAAAATTTCCTGCTCAATCGAGTGGTGTTTGTTTCAACTTTCTACGATAAATAGCAAGCTCACGAATGAAGTTTGAAATTGGTATTTATCAAGTAATAACGACTATCTTTAAACTTGCGTATTTTTTTTATTTTTTTATATTTACATTAGTGGAACGTTATAAAGGTAGGCTGTATTTGATAGAAAATTTCCTGCTCAATCGAGTGGTGTTTGTTTCAACTTTCTACGATCAATAGCAAGCTAACGAATGAAGTTTGAAGTTGGTATTTATCAAAGAATAACGACTATCTTTAAACTTGCGTATTTTTTTGATTTTTTTTATGTTTACATTAATGAAACGTTATAAAGGTAGAATGTGTTCGATAGAAAATTTCCTGCTCAATCGAGTGGTGTTTGTTTCAACTTTCTACGATCAATAGCAAGCTCACGAATGAAGTTTGAAGTTGGTATTTATCAAAGAATAACGACTATCTTTAAACTTGCGTATTTTTTTGATTTTTTTTATGTTTACATTAATGAAAAGTTATAAAGGTAAGATGTGTTTGATAGAAAATTTCTTGCTCAATCGAGTGGTGTTTGTTTCAACTTTCTACGATAAATAGCAAGCTCAAGAATGAAGTTTGAAATTGGTATTTATCAAGGAATAACGACTATCTATAAACTTGCGTATTTTTTTTATTTTTGTTATGTTCACATTGGTGAAACGTTATAAATATAGGATGTATTTAATAAAAAATTTCCTGCTCAATCGAGTGGTGTTTGTTTCAACTTTCTACGATCAATAGCAAGCTCACGAATGAAGTGTGAAGTTGGTATTTATCAAAGAATAACGACTATCTTTAAACTTGCGTATTTTTTTGATTTTTTTATGTTTACATTAGTGAGACGTTATAAAGGTAGGATGTGTTTGATAGAAAATTTCCTGCTCAATCGAGTAGTGTTTGTTTCAACTTTCTACGATTAATAGCAAGCTCACGAATGAAGTTTGAAATTGGTATTTATCAAGTAATAACGACTATCTTTAAACTTGCGTATTTTTTTTATTTTTTTTATGTTTACATTGGTGAAACGTTATAAAGGTAGGATGTATTTGATAGAAAATTTCCTGCTCAATCGAGTAGTGTTTGTTTCAACTTTCTACGATCAATAGCAAGCTCACGAATGAAGTTTGAAATTGGTATTTATCAAGTAATAACGACTATCTTTAAACTTGCGGATTTTTTTTATTTTTTTTATATTTACATTAGTGGAACGTTATAAAGGTAGGTTGTATTTAATAAAAAATTTCCTGCTCAATCGAGTGGTGTTTGTTTCAACTTTCTACGATCAATAGCAAGCTAACGAATGAAGTTTTAAGTTGGTATTTATCAAAGAATAACGACTATCTTTAAACTTGCGTATTTTTTTGATTTTTTTTATGTTTACATTAATGAAACGTTATAAAGGTAGGATGTGTTTGATAGAAAATTTTCTGCTCAATCGAGTGGTGTTTGTTTCAACTTTCTACGATCAATAGCAAGCTCACGAATGAAGTTTGAAGTTGGTATTTATCATAGAATAACGACTATTTTTAAACTTGCGTATTTTTTTTATTTTTTTTATGTTTACATTGGTGAAACGTTATAAAGGTCGGATGTGTTTGATAGAAAATTTCCTGCTCAATCGAGTGGTGTTTGTTTCAACTTTCTACGATCAATAGCAAGCTCACGAATGAAGTTTGAAGTTGGTATTTATCAAAGAATAACGACTATCTTTAAACTTGCGTATTTTTTTGATTTTTTTTATGTTTACATTAATGAAACGTTATAAAGGTAGGATGTGTTTGATAGAAAATTTTCTGCTCAATCGAGTGGTGTTTGTTTCAACTTTCTACGATCAATAGCAAGCTCACGAATGAAGTTTGAAGTTGGTATTTATCATAGAATAACGACTATTTTTAAACTTGCGTATTTTTTTTATTTTTTTTATGTTTACATTGGTGAAACGTTATAAAGGTCGGATGTGTTTGATAGAAAATTTCCTGCTCAATCGAGTGGTGTTTGTTTCAACTTTCTACGATCAATAGCAAGCTCACGAATGAAGTTTGAAATTGGTATTTATCAAAGAATAACGACTATCTTTAAACTTGCGTATTTTTTTGATTTTTTTTATGTTTACATTAGCGAAACGTTATAAATGTCGGATGTATTTGATAGAAAATTTCATGCTCAATCGAGTGGTGTTTGTTTCAACTTTCTACGATAAATAGCAAGCTCAAGAATGAAGTTTGAAATTGGTATTTATCAAGGAATAACGACTATCTTTAAACTTGCGTATTTTTTTTATTTTTTTTATGTTTACATTGGTGAAACGTTATAAATGTCGGATGTATTTGATAGAAAATTTCATGCTCAATCGAGTGGTGTTTGTTTCAACTTTCTACGATAAATAGCAAGCTCAAGAATGAAGTTTGAAATTGGTATTTATCAAGGAATAACGACTATCTTTAAACTTGCGTATTTTTTTTATTTTTGTTATGTTTACATTAGTGAAACGTTATAAAAGTAAGATGTATTTAATAGAAAATTTCCTGCTCAATCGTGTGGTGTTTGTTTCAACTTTCTACGATCAATAGCAAGCTCACGAATGAAGTGTGAAGTTGGTATTTATCAAAGAATAACGACTATCTTTAAACTTGCGTATTTTTTTGATTTTTTTATGTTTACATTAGTGAGACGTTATAAAGGTAGGATGTGTTTGATAGAAAATTTCCTGCTCAATCGAGCGGTGTTTGCTTCAATTTTCTACGATAAATAGCAAGTTCAAGAATGAAGTTTGAAATTGGTATTTATCAAGGAATAACGACTATCTTTAAACTTGCGCATTTTTTTTATTTTTTTTATGTTTCCATTGGTGAAACGTTATAAAGGTAGGATGTATTTGATAGAAAATTTCCTGCTCAATCTAGTGGTGATTGTTTCAACTTTCAACGATAAATAGCAAGCTCAAGAATGAAGTTTGAAATTGGTATTTATCAAGGAATAACGACTATATTTAAACTTGCGTATTTTTTTTTATTTTTTTTATGTTTACATTGGCGAAACGTTATAAAGGTAGGATGTATTTGATAGAAAATTTCCTGCTCAATCGAGTGGTGTTTGTTTCAACTTTCTACGATAAATAGCAAGCTCACGAATGAAGTTTGAAATTGGTATTTATCAAGTAATAACGACTATCTTTAAACTTGCGTATTTTTTTTATTTTTTTTATATTTACATTAGTGAAACGTTATAAAGGTAGGCTGTATTTGATAGAAAATTTCCTGCTCAATCGAGTGGTGTTTGTTTCAACTTTCTACGATCAATAGCAAGCTAACGAATGAAGTTTGAAGTTGGTATTTATCAAAGAATAACGACTATCTTTAAACTTGCGTATTTTTTTGATTTTTTTTATGTTTACATTAATGAAACGTTATAAAGGTAGAATGTGTTCGATAGAAAATTTCCTGCTCAATCGAGTGGTGTTTGTTTCAACTTTCTACGATCAATAGCAAGCTCACGAATGAAGTTTGAAGTTGGTATTTATCAAAGAATAACGACTATCTTTAAACTTGCGTATTTTTTTGATTTTTTTTTATGTTTACATTAATGAAACGTTATAAAGGTAAGATGTGTTTGATAGAAAATTTCTTGCTCAATCGAGTGGTGTTTGTTTCAACTTTCTACGATAAATAGCAAGCTCAAGAATGAAGTTTGAAATTGGTATTTATCAAGTAATAACGACTATCTATAAACTTGCGTATTTTTTTTATTTTTGTTATGTTCACATTGGTGAAACGTTATAAAGGTAGGATGTATTTGATAGAAAACTTCCTGCTCAATCGAGTGGTGTTTGTTTCAACTTTCTACGATCAATAGCAAGCTAACGAATGAAGTTTGAAGTTGGTATTTATCAAAGAATAACGACTATTTTTAAACTTGCGTATTTTTTTGATTTTTTTTATGTTTACATTAATGAAACGTTATAAAGGTAGGATGTGTTTGATAGAAAATTTTCTGCTCAATCGAGTGGTGTTTGTTTTAACTTTCTACGATCAATAGCAAGCTCACGAATGAAGTTTGAAGTTGGTATTTATCATAGAATAACGACTATCTTTAAACTTGCGTATTTTTTTGATTTTTTTTATGTTTACATTAATGAAACGTTATAAAGGTAGGATGTGTTTGATAGAAAATTTTCTGCTCAATCGAGTGGTGTTTGTTTCAACTTTCTACGATCAATAGCAAGCTCACGAATGAAGTTTGAAGTTGGTATTTATCAAAGAATAACGACTATCTTTAAACTTGCGTATTTTTTTGATTTTTTTTATGTTTACATTAATGAAAAGTTATAAAGGTAAGATGTGTTTGATAGAAAATTTCTTGCTCAATCGAGTGGTGTTTGTTTCAACTTTCTACGATAAATAGCAAGCTCAAGAATGAAGTTTGAAATTGGTATTTATCAAGTAATAACGACTATCTATAAACTTGCGTATTTTTTTTATTTTTGTTATGTTCACATTGGTGAAACGTTATAAATATAGGATGTATTTAATAAAAAATTTCCTGCTCAATCGAGTGGTGTTTGTTTCAACTTTCTACGATCAATAGCAAGCTCACGAATGAAGTGTGAAGTTGGTATTTATCAAAGAATAACGACTATCTTTAAACTTGCGTATTTTTTTGATTTTTTTATGTTTACATTAGTGAGACGTTATAAAGGTAGGATGTGTTTGATAGAAAATTTCCTGCTCAATCGAGTAGTGTTTGTTTCAACTTTCTACGATTAATAGCAAGCTCACGAATGAAGTTTGAAATTGGTATTTATCAAGTAATAACGACTATCTTTAAACTTGCGTATTTTTTTTATTTTTTTTATGTTTACATTGGTGAAACGTTATAAAGGTAGGATGTATTTGATAGAAAATTTCCTGCTCAATCGAGTAGTGTTTGTTTCAACTTTCTACGATCAATAGCAAGCTCACGAATGAAGTTTGAAATTGGTATTTATCAAGTAATAACGACTATCTTTAAACTTGCGTATTTTTTTTATTTTTTTTATGTTTACATTGGTGAAACGTTATAAAGGTAGGATGTATTTGATAGAAAATTTCCTGCTCAATCGAGTAGTGTTTGTTTCAACTTTCTACGATCAATAGCAAGCTCACGAATGAAGTTTGAAATTGGTATTTATCAAGGAATAACGACTATTTTTAAACTTGCGTATTTTTTTTATTTTTTTTATGTTTACATTGGTGAAACGTTATAAAGGTAGAATGTATTTGATAGAAAATTTCCTGCTCAATCGAGTGGTGTTTGTTTCAAGTTTCTACGATCAATAGCAAGCTAACGAATGAAGTTTGAAGTTGGTATTTATCAAAGAATAACGACTATCTTTAAACTTGCGTATTTGTTTGATTTTTTTTATGTTTACATTAGTGAACCGTTATAAAAGTAAGATGTATTTGATAGAAAATTTCCTGCTCAATCGAGTAGTGTTTGTTTCAACTTTCTACGATCAATAGCAAACTAACGAATGAAGTTTGAAGTTGGTATTTATCAAAGAATAACGACTATCTTTAAACTTGCGTATTTTTTTGATTTTTTTTATGTTTACATTAGTGAAACGTTATAAAAGTAAGATGTATTTAATAGAAAATTTCCTGCTCAATCGTGCGGTGTTTGCTTCAACTTTCTACGATCAATAGCAAGCTCACGAATGAAGTGTGAATTTGGTATTTATCAAAGAATAACGACTATCTTTAAACTTGCGTATTTTTTTGATTTTTTTATGTTTACATTAGTGAGACGTTATAAAGGTAGGATGTGTTTGATAGAAAATTTCCTGCTCAATCGAGCGGTGTTTGTTTCAATTTTCTACGATAAATAGCAAGCTCACGAATGAAGTTTGAAATTGGTATTTATCAAGGAATAACGACTATCTTTAAACTTGCGTATTTTTTTTATTTTTTTTATGTTTACATTGGTGAAACGTTATAAATGTCGGATGTATTTGATAGAAAATTTCATGCTCAATCGAGTGGTGTTTGTTTCAACTTTCTACGATAAATAGCAAGCTCAAGAATGAAGTTTGAAATTGGTATTTATCAAGGAATAACGACTATCTTTAAACTTGCGTATTTTTTTTATTTTTGTTATGTTTACATTAGTGAAACGTTATAAAAGTAAGATGTATTTAATAGAAAATTTCCTGCTCAATCGTGTGGTGTTTGTTTCAACTTTCTACGATCAATAGCAAGCTCACGAATGAAGTGTGAAGTTGGTATTTATCAAAGAATAACGACTATCTTTAAACTTGCGTATTTTTTTGATTTTTTTATGTTTACATTAGTGAGACGTTATAAAGGTAGGATGTGTTTGATAGAAAATTTCCTGCTCAATCGAGCGGTGTTTGTTTCAATTTTCTACGATAAATAGCAAGTTCAAGAATGAAGTTTGAAATTGGTATTTATCAAGGAATAACGACTATCTTTAAACTTGCGTATTTTTTTTATTTTTTTTATGTTTCCATTGGTGAAACGTTATAAAGGTAGGATGTATTTGATAGAAAATTTCCTGCTCAATCTAGTGGTGATTGTTTCAACTTTCAACGATAAATAGCAAGCTCAAGAATGAAGTTTGAAATTGGTATTTATCAAGGAATAACGACTATATTTAAACTTGCGTATTTTTTTTTATTTTTTTTATGTTTACATTGGCGAAACGTTATAAAGGTAGGATGTATTTGATAGAAAATTTCCTGCTCAATCGAGTGGTGTTTGTTTCAACTTTCTACGATAAATAGCAAGCTCACGAATGAAGTTTGAAATTGGTATTTATCAAGTAATAACGACTATCTTTAAACTTGCGTATTTTTTTTATTTTTTTTATATTTACATTAGTGGAACGTTATAAAGGTAGGCTGTATTTGATAGAAAATTTCCTGCTCAATCGAGTGGTGTTTGTTTCAACTTTCTACGATCAATAGCAAGCTAACGAATGAAGTTTGAAGTTGGTATTTATCAAAGAATAACGACTATCTTTAAACTTGCGTATTTTTTTGATTTTTTTTATGTTTACATTAATGAAACGTTATAAAGGTAGAATGTGTTCGATAGAAAATTTCCTGCTCAATCGAGTGGTGTTTGTTTCAACTTTCTACGATCAATAGCAAGCTCACGAATGAAGTTTGAAGTTGGTATTTATCAAAGAATAACGACTATCTTTAAACTTGCGTATTTTTTTGATTTTTTTTATGTTTACATTAATGAAAAGTTATAAAGGTAAGATGTGTTTGATAGAAAATTTCTTGCTCAATCGAGTGGTGTTTGTTTCAACTTTCTACGATAAATAGCAAGCTCAAGAATGAAGTTTGAAATTGGTATTTATCAAGGAATAACGACTATCTATAAACTTGCGTATTTTTTTTATTTTTGTTATGTTCACATTGGTGAAACGTTATAAATATAGGATGTATTTAATAAAAAATTTCCTGCTCAATCGAGTGGTGTTTGTTTCAACTTTCTACGATCAATAGCAAGCTCACGAATGAAGTGTGAAGTTGGTATTTATCAAAGAATAACGACTATCTTTAAACTTGCGTATTTTTTTGATTTTTTTATGTTTACATTAGTGAGACGTTATAAAGGTAGGATGTGTTTGATAGAAAATTTCCTGCTCAATCGAGTAGTGTTTGTTTCAACTTTCTACGATTAATAGCAAGCTCACGAATGAAGTTTGAAATTGGTATTTATCAAGTAATAACGACTATCTTTAAACTTGCGTATTTTTTTTATTTTTTTTATGTTTACATTGGTGAAACGTTATAAAGGTAGGATGTATTTGATAGAAAATTTCCTGCTCAATCGAGTAGTGTTTGTTTCAACTTTCTACGATCAATAGCAAGCTAACGAATGAAGTTTTAAGTTGGTATTTATCAAAGAATAACGACTATTTTTAAACTTGCGTATTTTTTTGATTTTTTTTATGTTTACATTAATGAAACGTTATAAAGGTAGGATGTGTTTGATAGAAAATTTTCTGCTCAATCGAGTGGTGTTTGTTTCAACTTTCTACGATCAATAGCAAGCTCACGAATGAAGTTTGAAGTTGGTATTTATCATAGAATAACGACTATTTTTAAACTTGCGTATTTTTTTTATTTTTTTTATGTTTACATTGGTGAAACGTTATAAAGGTCGGATGTGTTTGATAGAAAATTTCCTGCTCAATCGAGTGGTGTTTGTTTCAACTTTCTACGATCAATAGCAAGCTCACGAATGAAGTTTGAAGTTGGTATTTATCAAAGAATAACGACTATCTTTAAACTTGCGTATTTTTTTGATTTTTTTTATGTTTACATTAATGAAACGTTATAAAGGTAGGATGTGTTTGATAGAAAATTTTCTGCTCAATCGAGTGGTGTTTGTTTCAACTTTCTATGATCAATAGCAAGCTCACGAATGAAGTTTGAACTTGGTATTTATCATAGAATAACGACTATTTTTAAACTTGCGTATTTTTTTTATTTTTTTTATGTTTACATTGGTGAAACGTTATAAAGGTCGGATGTGTTTGATAGAAAATTTCCTGCTCAATCGAGTGGTGTTTGTTTCAACTTTCTACGATCAATAGCAAGCTCACGAATGAAGTTTGAAATTGGTATTTATCAAAGAATAACGACTATTTTTAAACTTGCGTATTTTTTTTATTTTTTTTATGTTTACATTGGTGAAACGTTATAAAGGTCGGATGTGTTTGATAGAAAATTTCCTGCTCAATCGAGTGGTGTTTGTTTCAACTTTCTACGATCAATAGCAAGCTCACGAATGAAGTTTGAAATTGGTATTTATCAAGGAATAACGACTATCTTTAAACTTGCGTATTTTTTTTATTTTTTTTATGTTTACATTGGTGAAACGTTATAAATGTCGGATGTATTTGATAGAAAATTTCATGCTCAATCGAGTGGTGTTTGTTTCAACTTTCTACGATAAATAGCAAGCTCAAGAATGAAGTTTGAAATTGGTATTTATCAAGGAATAACGACTATCTTTAAACTTGCGTATTTTTTTTATTTTTGTTATGTTTACATTAGTGAAACGTTATAAGAGTAAGATGTATTTAATAGAAAATTTCCTGCTCAATCGTGTGGTGTTTGTTTCAACTTTCTACGATCAATAGCAAGCTCACGAATGAAGTGTGAAGTTGGTATTTATCAAAGAATAACGACTATCTTTAAACTTGCGTATTTTTTTGATTTTTTTATGTTTACATTAGTGAGACGTTATAAAGGTAGGATGTGTTTGATAGAAAATTTCCTGCTCAATCGAGCGGTGTTTGCTTCAATTTTCTACGATAAATAGCAAGTTCAAGAATGAAGTTTGAAATTGGTATTTATCAAGGAATAACGACTATCTTTAAACTTGCGTATTTTTTTTATTTTTTTTATGTTTCCATTGGTGAAACGTT
The DNA here is from genome assembly GCA_029207805.1 of Tribolium confusum. Taxonomy (NCBI): domain Eukaryota; kingdom Metazoa; phylum Arthropoda; class Insecta; order Coleoptera; family Tenebrionidae; genus Tribolium; species Tribolium confusum. The sequence goes on from JALGAY010000005.1 coordinate 33,599,918, forward strand.
ATAAAGGTAGGATGTATTTGATAGAAAATTTCCTGCTCAATCTAGTGGTGTTTGTTTCAACTTTCTACGATAAACAGCAAGCTCACGAATGAAGTTTGAAATTGGTATTTATCAAGTAATAACGACTATCTTTAAACTTGCGTATTTTTTTTATTTTTTTTATATTTACATTAGTGAAACGTTATAAAGGTAGGCTGTATTTGATAGAAAATTTCCTGCTCAATCGAGTGGTGTTTGTTTCAACTTACTACGATCAATAGCAAGCTAACGAATGAAGTTTGAAGTTGGTATTTATCAAAGAATAACGACTATCTTTAAACTTGCGTATTTTTTTGATTTTTTTTATGTTTACATTAATGAAACGTTATAAAGGTAGAATGTGTTCGATAGAAAATTTCCTGCTCAATCGAGTGGTGTTTGTTTCAACTTTCTACGATCAATAGCAAGCTCACGAATGAAGTTTGAAGTTGGTATTTATCAAAGAATAACGACTATCTTTAAACTTGCGTATTTTTTTGATTTTTTTTTATGTTTACATTAATGAAACGTTATAAAGGTAAGATGTGTTTGATAGAAAATTTCTTGCTCAATCGAGTGGTGTTTGTTTCAACTTTCTACGATAAATAGCAAGCTCAAGAATGAAGTTTGAAATTGGTATTTATCAAGTAATAACGACTATCTATAAACTTGCGTATTTTTTTTATTTTTGTTATGTTCACATTGGTGAAACGTTATAAAGGTAGGATGTATTTGATAGAAAACTTCCTGCTCAATCGAGTGGTGTTTGTTTCAACTTTCTACGATCAATAGCAAGCTAACGAATGAAGTTTGAAGTTGGTATTTATCAAAGAATAACGACTATTTTTAAACTTGCGTATTTTTTTGATTTTTTTTATGTTTACATTAATGAAACGTTATAAAGGTAGGATGTGTTTGATAGAAAATTTTCTGCTCAATCGAGTGGTGTTTGTTTTAACTTTCTACGATCAATAGCAAGCTCACGAATGAAGTTTGAAATTGGTATTTATCAAGCAATAACGACTATCTTTAAACTTGCCTATTTTTTTTATTTTTTTTATGTTTACATTGGTGCAACGTTATAAAAGTAGGATGTATTTGATAGAAAATTTCCTGCTCAATCGAGTGGTGTTTGTTTCAACTTTCTACGATAAATAGCAAGCTCAAGAATGAAGTTTGAAATTGGTATTTATCAAGGAATAACGACTATTTTTAAACTTGCGTATTTTTTTTATTTTTTTTATGTTTACATTGATGAAACGTTATAAATATAGGATGTATTTGATAGAAAATTTCCTGCTCAATCGAGTAGTGTTTGTTTCAACTTTCTACGATCAATAGCAAGCTCACGAATGAAGTTTGAAATTGGTATTTATCAAGTAATAACGACTATCTTTAAACTTGCGTATTTTTTTTATTTTTTTTATGTGTACATTGGTGAAACGTTATAAGGGTAGGATGTATTTGATAGAAAATTTCCTGCTCAATCGAGTAGTGTTTGTTTCAACTTTCTACGATCAATAGCAAGCTCACGAATGAAGTTTGAAATTGGTATTTATCAAGGAATAACGACTATTTTTAAACTTGCGTATTTTTTTTATTTTTTTTATGTTTACATTGGTGAAACGTTATAAAGGTAGAATGTATTTGATAGAAAATTTCCTGCTCAATCGAGTGGTGTTTGTTTCAAGTTTCTACGATCAATAGCAAGCTAACAAATGAAGTTTGAAGTTGGTATTTATCAAAGAATAACGACTATCTTTAAACTTGCGTATTTGTTTGATTTTTTTTATGTTTACATTAGTGAACCGTTATAAAAGTAAGATGTATTTAATAGAAAATTTCCTGCTCAATCGAGTGGTGTTTGTTTCAACTTTCTACGATAAATAGCAAGCTCAAGAATGAAGTTTGAAATTGGTATTTATCAAGGAATAACGACTATCTTTAAACTTGCGTATTTTTTTTATTTTTTTTATGTTTACATTGATGAAACGTTATAAAGATAGGATGTATTTGATAGAAAATTTCCTGCTCAATCGAGTAGTGTTTGTTTCAACTTTCTACGATCAATAGCAAACTAACGAATGAAGTTTGAAGTTGGTATTTATCAAAGAATAACGACTATCTTTAAACTTGCGTATTTTTTTGATTTTTTTTATGTTTACATTAGTGAAACGTTATAAAAGTAAGATGTATTTAATAGAAAATTTCCTGCTCAATCGTGCGGTGTTTGTTTCAACTTTCTACGATCAATAGCAAGCTCACGAATGAAGTGTGAATTTGGTATTTATCAAAGAATAACGACTATCTTTAAACTTGCGTATTTTTTTGATTTTTTTATGTTTACATTAGTGAGACGTTATAAAGGTAGGATGTGTTTGATAGAAAATTTCCTGCTCAATCGAGCGGTGTTTGTTTCAATTTTCTACGATAAATAGCAAGTTCAAGAATGAAGTTTGAAATTGGTATTTATCAAGGAATAACGACTATCTTTAAACTTGCGTATTTTTTTTATTTTTTTTATGTTTACATTGGTGAAACGTTATAAAGGTAGGATGTATTTGATAGAAAATTTCCTGCTCAATCTAGTGGTGATTGTTTCAACTTTCTACGATAAATAGCAAGCTCAAGAATGAAGTTTGAAATTGGTATTTATCAAGGAATAACGACTATCTTTAAACTTGCGTATTTTTTTTATTTTTGTTATGTTTACATTAGTGAAACGTTATAAGAGTAAGATGTATTTAATAGAAAATTTCCTGCTCAATCGTGTGGTGTTTGTTTCAACTTTCTACGATCAATAGCAAGCTCACGAATGAAGTGTGAAGTTGGTATTTATCAAAGAATAACGACTATCTTTAAACTTGCGTATTTTTTTGATTTTTTTATGTTTACATTAGTGAGACGTTATAAAGGTAGGATGTGTTTGATAGAAAATTTCCTGCTCAATCGAGCGGTGTTTGCTTCAATTTTCTACGATAAATAGCAAGTTCAAGAATGAAGTTTGAAATTGGTATTTATCAAGGAATAACGACTATCTTTAAACTTGCGTATTTTTTTTATTTTTTTTATGTTTCCATTGGTGAAACGTTATAAAGGTAGGATGTATTTGATAGAAAATTTCCTGCTCAATCTAGTGGTGATTGTTTCAACTTTCAACGATAAATAGCAAGCTCAAGAATGAAGTTTGAAATTGGTATTTATCAAGGAATAACGACTATATTTAAACTTGCGTATTTTTTTTTATTTTTTTTATGTTTACATTGGCGAAACGTTATAAAGGTAGGATGTATTTGATAGAAAATTTCCTGCTCAATCGAGTGGTGTTTGTTTCAACTTTCTACGATAAATAGCAAGCTCACGAATGAAGTTTGAAATTGGTATTTATCAAGTAATAACGACTATCTTTAAACTTGCGTATTTTTTTTATTTTTTTTATATTTACATTAGTGAAACGTTATAAAGGTAGGCTGTATTTGATAGAAAATTTCCTGCTCAATCGAGTGGTGTTTGTTTCAACTTTCTACGATCAATAGCAAGCTAACGAATGAAGTTTGAAGTTGGTATTTATCAAAGAATAACGACTATCTTTAAACTTGCGTATTTTTTTGATTTTTTTTATGTTTACATTAATGAAACGTTATAAAGGTAGAATGTGTTCGATAGAAAATTTCCTGCTCAATCGAGTGGTGTTTGTTTCAACTTTCTACGATAAATAGCAAGCTCACGAATGAAGTTTGAAATTGGTATTTATCAAGTAATAACGACTATCTTTAAACTTGCGTATTTTTTTTATTTTTTTTATATTTACATTAGTGAAACGTTATAAAGGTAGGCTGTATTTGATAGAAAATTTCCTGCTCAATCGAGTGGTGTTTGTTTCAACTTTCTACGATCAATAGCAAGCTCAAGAATGAAGTTTGAAATTGGTATTTATCAAGTAATAACGACTATCTATAAACTTGCGTATTTTTTTTATTTTTGTTATGTTCACATTGGTGAAACGTTATAAAGGTAGGATGTATTTGATAGAAAACTTCCTGCTCAATCGAGTGGTGTTTGTTTCAACTTTCTACGATCAATAGCAAGCTAACGAATGAAGTTTGAAGTTGGTATTTATCAAAGAATAACGACTATTTTTAAACTTGCGTATTTTTTTGATTTTTTTTATGTTTACATTAATGAAACGTTATAAAGGTAGGATGTGTTTGATAGAAAATTTTCTGCTCAATCGAGTGGTGTTTGTTTTAACTTTCTACGATCAATAGCAAGCTCACGAATGAAGTTTGAAGTTGGTATTTATCATAGAATAACGACTATCTTTAAACTTGCGTATTTTTTTTATTTTTTTTATGCTTACATTGATGAAACGTTATAAAGATAGGATGTATTTGATAGAAAATTTCCTGCTCAATCGAGTAGTGTTTGTTTCAACTTTCTACGATCAATAGCAAGCTCACGAATGAAGTTTGAAATTGGTATTTATCAAGCAATAACGACTATCTTTAAACTTGCCTATTTTTTTTATTTTTTTTATGTTTACATTGGTGCAACGTTATAAAAGTAGGATGTATTTGATAGAAAATTTCCTGCTCAATCGAGTGGTGTTTGTTTCAACTTTCTACGATAAATAGCAAGCTCAAGAATGAAGTTTGAAATTGGTATTTATCAAGGAATAACGACTATTTTTAAACTTGCGTATTTTTTTTATTTTTTTTATGTTTACATTGATGAAACGTTATAAATATAGGATGTATTTGATAGAAAATTTCCTGCTCAATCGAGTAGTGTTTGTTTCAACTTTCTACGATCAATAGCAAGCTCACGAATGAAGTTTGAAATTGGTATTTATCAAGTAATAACGACTATCTTTAAACTTGCGTATTTTTTTTATTTTTTTTATGTTTACATTGGTGAAACGTTATAAAGGTAGGATGTATTTGATAGAAAATTTCCTGCTCAATCGAGTAGTGTTTGTTTCAACTTTCTACGATCAATAGCAAGCTCACGAATGAAGTTTGAAGTTGGTATTTACCAAAGAATAACGACTATCTTTAAACTTGCGTATTTTTTTTATTTTTTTTATGTTTACATTGGTGAAACGTTATAAAGGTAGGATGTATTTGATAGAAAATTTCCTGCTCAATCGAGTAGTGTTTGTTTCAACTTTCTACGATCAATAGCAAGCTCACGAATGAAGTTTGAAATTGGTATTTATCAAGTAATAACGACTATCTTTAAACTTGCGTATTTTTTTTATTTTTTTTATATTTACATTAGTGAAACGTTATAAAGGTAGGCTGTATTTGATAGAAAATTTCCTGCTCAATCGAGTGGTGTTTGTTTCAACTTTCTACGATCAATAGCAAGCTCAAGAATGAAGTTTGAAATTGGTATTTATCAAGTAATAACGACTATCTATAAACTTGCGTATTTTTTTTATTTTTGTTATGTTCACATTGGTGAAACGTTATAAAGGTAGGATGTATTTGATAGAAAACTTCCTGCTCAATCGAGTGGTGTTTGTTTCAACTTTCTACGATCAATAGCAAGCTAACGAATGAAGTTTGAAGTTGGTATTTATCAAAGAATAACGACTATTTTTAAACTTGCGTATTTTTTTGATTTTTTTTATGTTTACATTAATGAAACGTTATAAAGGTAGGATGTGTTTGATAGAAAATTTTCTGCTCAATCGAGTGGTGTTTGTTTTAACTTTCTACGATCAATAGCAAGCTCACGAATGAAGTTTGAAGTTGGTATTTATCATAGAATAACGACTATCTTTAAACTTGCGTATTTTTTTTATTTTTTTTATGCTTACATTGATGAAACGTTATAAAGATAGGATGTATTTGATAGAAAATTTCCTGCTCAATCGAGTAGTGTTTGTTTCAACTTTCTACGATCAATAGCAAGCTCACGAATGAAGTTTGAAATTGGTATTTATCAAGCAATAACGACTATCTTTAAACTTGCCTATTTTTTTTATTTTTTTTATGTTTACATTGGTGCAACGTTATAAAAGTAGGATGTATTTGATAGAAAATTTCCTGCTCAATCGAGTGGTGTTTGTTTCAACTTTCTACGATAAATAGCAAGCTCAAGAATGAAGTTTGAAATTGGTATTTATCAAGGAATAACGACTATTTTTAAACTTGCGTATTTTTTTTATTTTTTTTATGTTTACATTGATGAAACGTTATAAATATAGGATGTATTTGATAGAAAATTTCCTGCTCAATCGAGTAGTGTTTGTTTCAACTTTCTACGATCAATAGCAAGCTCACGAATGAAGTTTGAAATTGGTATTTATCAAGTAATAACGACTATCTTTAAACTTGCGTATTTTTTTTATTTTTTTTATGTTTACATTGGTGAAACGTTATAAAGGTAGGATGTATTTGATAGAAAATTTCCTGCTCAATCGAGTAGTGTTTGTTTCAACTTTCTACGATCAATAGCAAGCTCACGAATGAAGTTTGAAATTGGTATTTATCAAGTAATAACGACTATCTTTAAACTTGCGTATTTTTTTTATTTTTTTTATATTTACATTAGTGGAACGTTATAAAGGTAGGTTGTATTTAATAAAAAATTTCCTGCTCAATCGAGTGGTGTTTGTTTCAACTTTCTACGATCAATAGCAAGCTAACGAATGAAGTTTGAAGTTGGTATTTATCAAAGAATAACGACTATCTTTAAACTTGCGTATTTTTTTGATTTTTTTTATGTTTACATTAATGAAACGTTATAAAGGTAGGATGTGTTTGATAGAAAATTTTCTGCTCAATCGAGTGGTGTTTGTTTCAACTTTCTACGATCAATAGCAAGCTCACGAATGAAGTTTGAAGTTGGTATTTATCATAGAATAACGACTATTTTTAAACTTGCGTATTTTTTTTACTTTTTTTATGTTTACATTGGTGAAACGTTATAAAGCTCGGATGTGTTTGATAGAAAATTTCCTGCTCAATCGAGTGGTGTTTGTTTCAACTTTCTACGATCAATAGCAAGCTCACGAATGAAGTTTGAAATTGGTATTTATCAAAGAATAACGACTATCTTTAAACTTGCGTATTTTTTTGATTTTTTTTATGTTTACATTAGCGAAACGTTATAAAGGTAAGATGTATTTAATAGAAAATTTCCTGCTCAATCGTGTGGTGTTTGTTTCAACTTTCTACGATCAATAGCAAGCTCACGAATGAAGTTTGAAATTGGTATTTATCAAGGAATAACGACTATCTTTAAACTTGCGTATTTTTTTTATTTTTTTTATGTTTACATTGGTGAAACGTTATAAATGTCGGATGTATTTGATAGAAAATTTCATGCTCAATCGAGTGGTGTTTGTTTCAACTTTCTACGATAAATAGCAAGCTCAAGAATGAAGTTTGAAATTGGTATTTATCAAGGAATAACGACTATCTTTAAACTTGCGTATTTTTTTTATTTTTGTTATGTTTACATTAGTGAAACGTTATAAAAGTAAGATGTATTTAATAGAAAATTTCCTGCTCAATCGAGTGGTGTTTGTTTCAACTTTCTACGATAAATAGCAAGCTCAAGAATGAAGTTTGAAATTGGTATTTATCAAGGAATAACGACTATTTTTAAACTTGCGTATTTTTTTTATTTTTTTTATGTTTACATTGATGAAACGTTATAAATATAGGATGTATTTGATAGAAAATTTCCTGCTCAATCGAGTAGTGTTTGTTTCAACTTTCTACGATCAATAGCAAGCTCACGAATGAAGTTTGAAATTGGTATTTATCAAGTAATAACGACTATCTTTAAACTTGCGTATTTTTTTTATTTTTTTTATGTTTACATTGGTGAAACGTTATAAAGGTAGGATGTATTTGATAGAAAATTTCCTGCTCAATCGAGTAGTGTTTGTTTCAACTTTCTACGATCAATAGCAAGCTCACGAATGAAGTTTGAAATTGGTATTTATCAAGGAATAACGACTATCTTTAAACTTGGGTATTTTTTTATTTTTTTTATGTTTACATTGGTGAAACGTTATAAAGGTAGAATGTATTTGATAGAAAATTTCCTGCTCAATCGAGTGGTGTTTGTTTCAAGTTTCTACGATCAATAGCAAGCTAACGAATGAAGTTTGAAGTTGGTATTTATCAAAGAATAACGACTATCTTTAAACTTGCGTATTTGTTTGATTTTTTTTATGTTTACAATAGTGAAACGTTATAAAAGTAAGATGTATTTAATAGAAAATTTCCTGCTCAATCGAGTGGTGTTTGTTTCAACTTTCTACGATAAATAGCAAGCTCAAGAATGAAGTTTGAAATTGGTATTTATCAAGGAATAACGACTATCTTTAAACTTGCGTATTTTTTTTATTTTTTTTATGTTTACATTGATGAAACGTTATAAAGATAGGACGTATTTGATAGAAAATTTCCTGCTCAATCGAGTAGTGTTTGTTTCAACTTTCAACGATCAATAGCAAACTAACGAATGAAGTTTGAAGTTGGTATTTATCAAAGAATAACGACTATCTTTAAACTTGCGTATTTTTTTGATTTTTTTTATGTTTACATTAGTGAAACGTTATAAAAGTAAGATGTATTTAATAGAAAATTTCCTGCTCAATCGTGTGGTGTTTGTTTCAACTTCCTACGATCAATAGCAAGCTCACGAATGAAGTGTGAAGTTGGTATTTATCAAAGAATAACGACTATCTTTAAACTTGCGTATTTTTTTGATTTTTTTATGTTTACATTAGTGAGACGTTATAAAGGTAGGATGTGTTTGATAGAAAATTTCCTGCTCAATCGAGCGGTGTTTGTTTCAATTTTCTACGATAAATAGCAAGTTCAAGAATGAAGTTTGAAATTGGTATTTATCAAGGAATAACGACTATCTTTAAACTTGCGTATTTTTTTTATGTTTACATTGGTGAAACGTTATAAAGGTAGGATGTATTTGATAGAAAATTTCCTGCTCAATCGTGTGGTGTTTGTTTCAACTTTCTACGATAAATAGCAAGCTCACGAATGAAGTTTGAAATTGGTATTTATCAAGTAATAACGACTATCTTTAAACTTGCGTATTTTTTTGATTTTTTTTATGTTTACATTAATGAAACGTTATAAAGGTAAGATGTGTTTGATAGAAAATTTCTTGCTCAATCGAGTGGTGTTTGTTTCAACTTTCTACGATAAATAGCAAGCTCAAGAATGAAGTTTGAAATTGGTATTTATCAAGGAATAACGACTATCTATAAACTTGCGTATTTTTTTTATTTTTGTTATGTCCACATTGGTGAAACGTTATAAAGGTAGGATGTATTTGATAGAAAACTTCCTGCTCAATCGAGTGGTGTTTGTTTCAACTTTCTACGATCAATAGCAAGCTAACGAATGAAGTTTGAAGTTGGTATTTATCAAAGAATAACGACTATCTTTAAACTTGCGTATTTTTTTGATTTTTTTTATGTTTACATTAATGAAACGTTATAAAGGTAGGATGTGTTTGATAGAAAATTTTCTGCTCAATCGAGTGGTGTTTGTTTCAACTTTCTACAATCAATAGCAAGCTCACGAATGAAGTTTGAAGTTGGTATTTATCATAGAATAACGACTATCTTCAAACTTGCGTATTTTTTTTATTTTTTTTATGTTTACATTGATGAAACGTTATAAAGATAGGATGTATTTGATAGAAAATTTCCTGCTCAATCGAGTAGTGTTTGTTTCAACTTTCTACGGTCAATAGCAAGCTCACGAATTAAGTTTGAAATTGGTATTTATCAAGTAATAACGACTACTTTTAAACTTGCGTATTTTTTTTATTTTTTTTATGTTTACATTGGTGAAACGTTATAAAGGTAGAATGCATTTGATAGAAAATTTCCTGCTCAATCGAGAAGTGTTTGTTTCAACTTTCTACGATCAATAGCAAGCTCACGAATGAAGTTTGAAATTGGTATTTATCAAGGAATAACGACTATCTTTAAACTTGCGTATTTTTTTTATTTTTTTTATGTTTACATTGGTGCAACGTTATAAAGGTAGGATGTATTTGATAGAAAATTTCCTGCTCAATCGAATGGTGTTTGTTTCAACTTTCTACGATAAACAGCAAGCTCAAGAATGAAGTTTGAAATTGGTATTTATCAAGGAATAACGACTATCTTTAAACTTGCGTATTTTTTTTATTTTTTTTATGTTTACATTGATGAAACGTTATAAATATAGGATGTATTTGATAGAGAATTTCCTGCTCAATCGAGTAGTGTTTGTTTCAACATTCTACGATCAATAGCAAGCTCACGAATGAAGTTTGAAATTGGTATTTATCAAGTAATAACGACTATCTTTAAACTTGCGTATTTTTTTTATTTTTTTTATGTCTACATTGGTGAAACGTTATAAAGGTAGGATGTATTTGATAGAAAATTTCCTGCTCAATCGAGTAGTGTTTGTTTCAACTTTCTACGATCAATAGCAAGCTCACGAATGAAGTTTGAAATTGGTATTTATCAAGGAATAACGACTATCTTTAAACTTGCGTATTTTTTTTTTTTTTATGTTTACATTGGTGAAACGGTATAAAGGTAGAATGTATTTGATAGAAAATTTCCTGCTCAATCGAGTGGTGTTTGTTTCAAGTTTCTACGATCAATAGCAAGCTAACGAATGAAGTTTGAAATTGGTATTTATCAAAGAATAACGACTATCTTTAAACTTGCGTATTTGTTTGATTTTTTTTATGTTTACATTAGTGAAACGTTATAAGGGTAGGATGTGTTTGATAGAAAATTTCCTGCTCAATCGAGTGGTGTTTGTTTCAACTTTCTACGATCAATAGCAAGCTCACGAATGAAGTTTGAAGTTGGTATTTATCATAGAATAACGACTATCTTTAAACTTGCGTATTTTTTTTATTTTTTTTATGTTTACATTGGTGAAACGTTATAAAGGTCGGATGTGTTTGATAGAAAATTTCCTGCTCAATCGAGTGGTGTTTGTTTCAACTTTCTACGATAAATAGCAAGCTCAAGAATGAAGTTTGAAATTGGTATTTATCAAGGAATAACGACTATCTTTAAACTTGCGTATTTTTTTTATTTTTTTTATGTTTACATTGACGAAACGTTATAAAGATAGGATGTATTTGATAGAAAATTTCCTGCTCAATCGAGTAGTGTTTGTTTCAACTTTTTACGATCAATAGCAAGCTCACGAATGAAGTTTGAAATTGGTATTTATTAAGTAATAACGACTATCTTTAAACTTGCGTATTTTTTTTATTTTTTTTATATTTACATTAGTGGAACGTTATAAAGGTAGGTTGTATTTAATAAAAAATTTCCTGCTCAATCGAGTGGTGTTTGTTTCAACTTTCTGCGATCAATAGCAAGCTAACGAATGAAGTTTGAAGTTGGTATTTATCAAAGAATAACGACTATCTTTAAACTTGCGTATTTTTTTGATTTTTTTTATGTTTACATTAATGAAACGTTATAAAGGTAGGATGTGTTTGATAGAAAATTTCCTGCTCAATCGAGTGGTGTTTGTTTCAACTTTCTACGATCAATAGCAAGCTCACGAATGAAGTTTGAAATTGGTATTTATCAAGGAATAACGACTATCTTTAAACTTGCGTATTTTTTTTATTTTTTTTATGTTTACATTGGTGAAACGTTATAAATGTCGGATGTATTTGATAGAAAATTTCATGCTCAATCGAGTGGTGTTTGTTTCAACTTTCTACGATAAATAGCAAGCTCAAGAATGAAGTTTGAAATTGGTATTTATCAAGGAATAACGACTATCTTTAAACTTGCGTATTTTTTTTATTTTTGTTATGTTTACATTAGTGAAACGTTATAAAAGTAAGATGTATTTAATAGAAAATTTCCTGCTCAATCGTGTGGTGTTTGTTTCAACTTTCTACGATAAATAGCAAGCTCAAGAATGAAGTTTGAAATTGGTATTTATCAAGTAATAACGACTATCTTTAAACTTGCGTATTTTTTTTATGTTTACATTGGTGAAACGTTATAAAGGTAGGATGTATTTGATAGAAAATTTCCTGCTCAATCGTGTGGTGTTTGTTTCAACTTTCTACGATAAATAGCAAGCTCACGAATGAAGTTTGAAATTGGTATTTATCAAGTAATAACGACTATCTTTAAACTTGCGTATTTTTTTGATTTTTTTTATGTTTACATTAATGAAACGTTATAAAGGTAAGATGTGTTTGATAGAAAATTTCTTGCTCAATCGAGTGGTGTTTGTTTCAACTTTCTACGATAAATAGCAAGCTCAAGAATGAAGTTTGAAATTGGTATTTATCAAGGAATAACGACTATCTATAAACTTGCGTATTTTTTTTATTTTTGTTATGTCCACATTGGTGAAACGTTATAAAGGTAGGATGTATTTGATAGAAAACTTCCTGCTCAATCGAGTGGTGTTTGTTTCAACTTTCTACGATCAATAGCAAGCTAACGAATGAAGTTTGAAGTTGGTATTTATCAAAGAATAACGACTATCTTTAAACTTGCGTATTTTTTTGATTTTTTTTATGTTTACATTAATGAAACGTTATAAAGGTAGGATGTGTTTGATAGAAAATTTTCTGCTCAATCGAGTGGTGTTTGTTTCAACTTTCTACAATCAATAGCAAGCTCACGAATGAAGTTTGAAGTTGGTATTTATCATAGAATAACGACTATCTTTAAACTTGCGTATTTTTTTTATTTTTTTTATGTTTACATTGATGAAACGTTATAAAGATAGGATGTATTTGATAGAAAATTTCCTGCTCAATCGAGTAGTGTTTGTTTCAACTTTCTACGATCAATAGCAAGCTCACGAATTAAGTTTGAAATTGGTATTTATCAAGTAATAACGACTATTTTTAAACTTGCGTATTTTTTTTATTTTTTTTATGTTTACATTGGTGAAACGTTATAAAGGTAGGATGCATTTGATAGAAAATTTCCTGCTCAATCGAGAAGTGTTTGTTTCAACTTTCTACGATCAATAGCAAGCTCACGAATGAAGTTTGAAATTGGTATTTATCAAGGAATAACGACTATCTTTAAACTTGCGTATTTTTTTTATTTTTTTTATATTTACATTGGTGCAACGTTATAAAGGTAGGATGTATTTGATAGAAAATTTCCTGCTCAATCGAGTGGTGTTTGTTTCAACTTTCTACGATAAACAGCAAGCTCAAGAATGAAGTTTGAAATTGGTATTTATCAAGGAATAACGACTATCTTTAAACTTGCGTATTTTTTTTATTTTTTTTATGTTTACATTGATGAAACGTTATAAATATAGGATGTATTTGATAGAGAATTTCCTGCTCAATCGAGTAGTGTTTGTTTCAACATTCTACGATCAATAGCAAGCTCACGAATGAAGTTTGAAATTGGTATTTATCAAGTAATAACGACTATCTTTAAACTTGCGTATTTTTTTTATTTTTTTTATGTCTACATTGGTGAAACGTTATAAAGGTAGGATGTATTTGATAGAAAATTTCCTGCTCAATCGAGTAGTGTTTGTTTCAACTTTCTACGATCAATAGCAAGCTCACGAATGAAGTTTGAAATTGGTATTTATCAAGGAATAACGACTATCTTTAAACTTGCGTATTTTTTTTTTTTTTATGTTTACATTGGTGAAACGGTATAAAGGTAGAATGTGTTTGATAGAAAATTTCCTGCTCAATCGAGTGGTGTTTGTTTCAAGTTTCTACGATCAATAGCAAGCTAACGAATGAAGTTTGAAATTGGTATTTATCAAAGAATAACGACTATCTTTAAACTTGCGTATTTGTTTGATTTTTTTTATGTTTACATTAGTGAAACGTTATAAGGGTAGGATGTGTTTGATAGAAAATTTCCTGCTCAATCGAGTGGTGTTTGTTTCAACTTTCTACGATCAATAGCAAGCTCACGAATGAAGTTTGAAGTTGGTATTTATCATAGAATAACGACTATCTTTAAACTTGCGTATTTTTTTTATTTTTTTTATGTTTACATTGGTGAAACGTTATAAAGGTCGGATGTGTTTGATAAAAAATTTCCTGCTCAATCGAGTGGTGTTTGTTTCAAGTTTCTACGATCAATAGCAAGCTAACGAATGAAGTTTGAAATTGGTATTTATCAAGGAATAACGACTATATTTAAACTTGCGTATTTTTTTGATTTTTTTATGTTTACATTAGTGAGACGTTATAAAGGTAGGATGTGTTTGATAGAAAATTTCCTGCTCAATCGAGCGGTGTTTGTTTCAATTTTCTACGATAAATAGCAAGTTCAAGAATGAAGTTTGAAATTGGTATTTATCAAGGAATAACGACTATCTTTAAACTTGCGTATTTTTTTTATGTTTACATTGGTGAAACGTTATAAAGGTAGGATGTATTTGATAGAAAATTTCCTGCTCAATCGTGTGGTGTTTGTTTCAACTTTCTACGATAAATAGCAAGCTCACGAATGAAGTTTGAAATTGGTATTTATCAAGTAATAACGACTATCTTTAAACTTGCGTATTTTTTTGATTTTTTTTATGTTTACATTAATGAAACGTTATAAAGGTAAGATGTGTTTGATAGAAAATTTCTTGCTCAATCGAGTGGTGTTTGTTTCGACTTTCTACGATAAATAGCAAGCTCAAGAATGAAGTTTGAAATTGGTATTTATCAAGGAATAACGACTATCTATAAACTTGCGTATTTTTTTTATTTTTGTTATGTCCACATTGGTGAAACGTTATAAAGGTAGGATGTATTTGATAGAAAACTTCCTGCTCAATCGAGTGGTGTTTGTTTCAACTTTCTACGATCAATAGCAAGCTAACGAATGAAGTTTGAAGTTGGTATTTATCAAAGAATAACGACTATCTTTAAACTTGCGTATTTTTTTGATTTTTTTTATGTTTACATTAATGAAACGTTATAAAGGTAGGATGTGTTTGATAGAAAATTTTCTGCTCAATCGAGTGGTGTTTGTTTCAACTTTCTACAATCAATAGCAAGCTCACGAATGAAGTTTGAAGTTGGTATTTATCATAGAATAACGACTATCTTTAAACTTGCGTATTTTTTTTATTTTTTTTATGTTTACATTGATGAAACGTTATAAAGATAGGATGTATTTGATAGAAAATTTCCTGCTCAATCGAGTAGTGTTTGTTTCAACTTTCTACGATCAATAGCAAGCTCACGAATTAAGTTTGAAATTGGTATTTATCAAGTAATAACGACTATTTTTAAACTTGCGTATTTTTTTTATTTTTTTTATGTTTACATTGGTGAAACGTTATAAAGGTAGGATGCATTTGATAGAAAATTTCCTGCTCAATCGAGAAGTGTTTGTTTCAACTTTCTACGATCAATAGCAAGCTCACGAATGAAGTTTGAAATTGGTATTTATCAAGGAATAACGACTATCTTTAAACTTGCGTATTTTTTTTATTTTTTTTATGTTTACATTGGTGCAACGTTATAAAGGTAGGATGTATTTGATAGAAAATTTCCTGCTCAATCGAGTGGTGTTTGTTTCAACTTTCTACGATAAACAGCAAGCTCAAGAATGAAGTTTGAAATTGGTATTTATCAAGGAATAACGACTATCTTTAAACTTGCGTATTTTTTTTATTTTTTTTATGTTTACATTGATGAAACGTTATAAATATAGGATGTATTTGATAGAGAATTTCCTGCTCAATCGAGTAGTGTTTGTTTCAACATTCTACGATCAATAGCAAGCTCACGAATGAAGTTTGAAATTGGTATTTATCAAGTAATAACGACTATCTTTAAACTTGCGTATTTTTTTTATTTTTTTTATGTCTACATTGGTGAAACGTTATAAAGGTAGGATGTATTTGATAGAAAATTTCCTGCTCAATCGAGTAGTGTTTGTTTCAACTTTCTACGATCAATAGCAAGCTCACGAATGAAGTTTGAAATTGGTATTTATCAAGGAATAACGACTATCTTTAAACTTGCGTATTTTTTTTTTTTTTATGTTTACATTGGTGAAACGGTATAAAGGTAGAATGTGTTTGATAGAAAATTTCCTGCTCAATCGAGTGGTGTTTGTTTCAAGTTTCTACGATCAATAGCAAGCTAACGAATGAAGTTTGAAATTGGTATTTATCAAAGAATAACGACTATCTTTAAACTTGCGTATTTGTTTGATTTTTTTTATGTTTACATTAGTGAAACGTTATAAGGGTAGGATGTGTTTGATAGAAAATTTCCTGCTCAATCGAGTGGTGTTTGTTTCAACTTTCTACGATCAATAGCAAGCTCACGAATGAAGTTTGAAGTTGGTATTTATCATAGAATAACGACTATCTTTAAACTTGCGTATTTTTTTTATTTTTTTTATGTTTACATTGGTGAAACGTTATAAAGGTCGGATGTGTTTGATAAAAAATTTCCTGCTCAATCGAGTGGTGTTTGTTTCAAGTTTCTACGATCAATAGCAAGCTAACGAATGAAGTTTGAAATTGGTATTTATCAAGGAATAACGACTATATTTAAACTTGCGTATTTTTTTGATTTTTTTATGTTTACATTAGTGAGACGTTATAAAGGTAGGATGTGTTTGATAGAAAATTTCCTGCTCAATCGAGCGGTGTTTGTTTCAATTTTCTACGATAAATAGCAAGTTCAAGAATGAAGTTTGAAATTGGTATTTATCAAGGAATAACGACTATCTTTAAACTTGCGTATTTTTTTTATGTTTACATTGGTGAAACGTTATAAAGGTAGGATGTATTTGATAGAAAATTTCCTGCTCAATCGTGTGGTGTTTGTTTCAACTTTCTACGATAAATAGCAAGCTCACGAATGAAGTTTGAAATTGGTATTTATCAAGTAATAACGACTATCTTTAAACTTGCGTATTTTTTTGATTTTTTTTATGTTTACATTAATGAAACGTTATAAAGGTAAGATGTGTTTGATAGAAAATTTCTTGCTCAATCGAGTGGTGTTTGTTTCGACTTTCTACGATAAATAGCAAGCTCAAGAATGAAGTTTGAAATTGGTATTTATCAAGGAATAACGACTATCTATAAACTTGCGTATTTTTTTTATTTTTGTTATGTCCACATTGGTGAAACGTTATAAAGGTAGGATGTATTTGATAGAAAACTTCCTGCTCAATCGAGTGGTGTTTGTTTCAACTTTCTACGATCAATAGCAAGCTAACGAATGAAGTTTGAAGTTGGTATTTATCAAAGAATAACGACTATCTTTAAACTTGCGTATTTTTTTGATTTTTTTTATGTTTACATTAATGAAACGTTATAAAGGTAGGATGTGTTTGATAGAAAATTTTCTGCTCAATCGAGTGGTGTTTGTTTCAACTTTCTACAATCAATAGCAAGCTCACGAATGAAGTTTGAAGTTGGTATTTATCATAGAATAACGACTATCTTTAAACTTGCGTATTTTTTTTATTTTTTTTATGTTTACATTGATGAAACGTTATAAAGATAGGATGTATTTGATAGAAAATTTCCTGCTCAATCGAGTAGTGTTTGTTTCAACTTTCTACGATCAATAGCAAGCTCACGAATTAAGTTTGAAATTGGTATTTATCAAGTAATAACGACTATTTTTAAACTTGCGTATTTTTTTTATTTTTTTTATGTTTACATTGGTGAAACGTTATAAAGGTAGGATGCATTTGATAGAAAATTTCCTGCTCAATCGAGAAGTGTTTGTTTCAACTTTCTACGATCAATAGCAAGCTCACGAATGAAGTTTGAAATTGGTATTTATCAAGGAATAACGACTATCTTTAAACTTGCGTATTTTTTTTATTTTTTTTATGTTTACATTGGTGCAACGTTATAAAGGTAGGATGTATTTGATAGAAAATTTCCTGCTCAATCGAGTGGTGTTTGTTTCAACTTTCTACGATAAACAGCAAGCTCAAGAATGAAGTTTGAAATTGGTATTTATCAAGGAATAACGACTATCTTTAAACTTGCGTATTTTTTTTATTTTTTTTATGTTTACATTGATGAAACGTTATAAATATAGGATGTATTTGATAGAGAATTTCCTGCTCAATCGAGTAGTGTTTGTTTCAACATTCTACGATCAATAGCAAGCTCACGAATGAAGTTTGAAATTGGTATTTATCAAGTAATAACGACTATCTTTAAACTTGCGTATTTTTTTTATTTTTTTTATGTCTACATTGGTGAAACGTTATAAAGGTAGGATGTATTTGATAGAAAATTTCCTGCTCAATCGAGTAGTGTTTGTTTCAACTTTCTACGATCAATAGCAAGCTCACGAATGAAGTTTGAAATTGGTATTTATCAAGGAATAACGACTATCTTTAAACTTGCGTATTTTTTTTTTTTTTATGTTTACATTGGTGAAACGGTATAAAGGTAGAATGTGTTTGATAGAAAATTTCCTGCTCAATCGAGTGGTGTTTGTTTCAAGTTTCTACGATCAATAGCAAGCTAACGAATGAAGTTTGAAATTGGTATTTATCAAAGAATAACGACTATCTTTAAACTTGCGTATTTGTTTGATTTTTTTTATGTTTACATTAGTGAAACGTTATAAGGGTAGGATGTGTTTGATAGAAAATTTCCTGCTCAATCGAGTGGTGTTTGTTTCAACTTTCTACGATCAATAGCAAGCTCACGAATGAAGTTTGAAGTTGGTATTTATCATAGAATAACGACTATCTTTAAACTTGCGTATTTTTTTTATTTTTTTTATGTTTACATTGGTGAAACGTTATAAAGGTCGGATGTGTTTGATAAAAAATTTCCTGCTCAATCGAGTGGTGTTTGTTTCAAGTTTCTACGATCAATAGCAAGCTAACGAATGAAGTTTGAAATTGGTATTTATCAAGGAATAACGACTATATTTAAACTTGCGTATTTTTTTGATTTTTTTATGTTTACATTAGTGAGACGTTATAAAGGTAGGATGTGTTTGATAGAAAATTTCCTGCTCAATCGAGCGGTGTTTGTTTCAATTTTCTACGATAAATAGCAAGTTCAAGAATGAAGTTTGAAATTGGTATTTATCAAGGAATAACGACTATCTTTAAACTTGCGTATTTTTTTTATGTTTACATTGGTGAAACGTTATAAAGGTAGGATGTATTTGATAGAAAATTTCCTGCTCAATCGTGTGGTGTTTGTTTCAACTTTCTACGATAAATAGCAAGCTCACGAATGAAGTTTGAAATTGGTATTTATCAAGTAATAACGACTATCTTTAAACTTGCGTATTTTTTTGATTTTTTTTATGTTTACATTAATGAAACGTTATAAAGGTAAGATGTGTTTGATAGAAAATTTCTTGCTCAATCGAGTGGTGTTTGTTTCGACTTTCTACGATAAATAGCAAGCTCAAGAATGAAGTTTGAAATTGGTATTTATCAAGGAATAACGACTATCTATAAACTTGCGTATTTTTTTTATTTTTGTTATGTCCACATTGGTGAAACGTTATAAAGGTAGGATGTATTTGATAGAAAACTTCCTGCTCAATCGAGTGGTGTTTGTTTCAACTTTCTACGATCAATAGCAAGCTAACGAATGAAGTTTGAAGTTGGTATTTATCAAAGAATAACGACTATCTTTAAACTTGCGTATTTTTTTGATTTTTTTTATGTTTACATTAATGAAACGTTATAAAGGTAGGATGTGTTTGATAGAAAATTTTCTGCTCAATCGAGTGGTGTTTGTTTCAACTTTCTACAATCAATAGCAAGCTCACGAATGAAGTTTGAAGTTGGTATTTATCATAGAATAACGACTATCTTTAAACTTGCGTATTTTTTTTATTTTTTTTATGTTTACATTGATGAAACGTTATAAAGATAGGATGCATTTGATAGAAAATTTCCTGCTCAATCGAGTAGTGTTTGTTTCAACTTTCTACGATCAATAGCAAGCTCACGAATTAAGTTTGAAATTGGTATTTATCAAGTAATAACGACTATTTTTAAACTTGCGTATTTTTTTTATTTTTTTTATGTTTACATTGGTGAAACGTTATAAAGGTAGGATGCATTTGATAGAAAATTTCCTGCTCAATCGAGAAGTGTTTGTTTCAACTTTCTACGATCAATAGCAAGCTCACGAATGAAGTTTGAAATTGGTATTTATCAAGGAATAACGACTATCTTTAAACTTGCGTATTTTTTTTATTTTTTTTATGTTTACATTGGTGCAACGTTATAAAGGTAGGATGTATTTGATAGAAAATTTCCTGCTCAATCGAGTGGTGTTTGTTTCAACTTTCTACGATAAAGAGCAAGCTCAAGAATGAAGTTTGAAATTGGTATTTATCAAGGAATAACGACTATCTTTAAACTTGCGTATTTTTTTTATTTTTTTTATGTTTACATTGATGAAACGTTATAAATATAGGATGTATTTGATAGAGAATTTCCTGCTCAATCGAGTAGTGTTTGTTTCAACATTCTACGATCAATAGCAAGCTCACGAATGAAGTTTGAAATTGGTATTTATCAAGTAATAACGACTATCTTTAAACTTGCGTATTTTTTTTATTTTTTTTATGTCTACATTGGTGAAACGTTATAAAGGTAGGATGTATTTGATAGAAAATTTCCTGCTCAATCGAGTAGTGTTTGTTTCAACTTTCTACGATCAATAGCAAGCTCACGAATGAAGTTTGAAATTGGTATTTATCAAGGAATAACGACTATCTTTAAACTTGCGTATTTTTTTTTTTTTTATGTTTACATTGGTGAAACGGTATAAAGGTAGAATGTGTTTGATAGAAAATTTCCTGCTCAATCGAGTGGTGTTTGTTTCAAGTTTCTACGATCAATAGCAAGCTAACGAATGAAGTTTGAAATTGGTATTTATCAAAGAATAACGACTATCTTTAAACTTGCGTATTTGTTTGATTTTTTTTATGTTTACATTAGTGAAACGTTATAAGGGTAGGATGTGTTTGATAGAAAATTTCCTGCTCAATCGAGTGGTGTTTGTTTCAACTTTCTACGATCAATAGCAAGCTCACGAATGAAGTTTGAAGTTGGTATTTATCATAGAGTAACGACTATCTTTAAACTTGCGTATTTTTTTTATTTTTTTTATGTTTACATTGGTGAAACGTTATAAAGGTCGGATGTGTTTGATAGAAAATTTCCTGCTCAATCGAGTGGTGTTTGTTTCAACTTTCTACGATAAATAGCAAGCTCAAGAATGAAGTTTGAAATTGGTATTTATCAAGGAATAACGACTATCTTTAAACTTGCGTATTTTTTTTATTTTTTTTATGTTTACATTGACGAAACGTTATAAAGATAGGATGTATTTGATAGAAAATTTCCTGCTCAATCGAGTAGTGTTTGTTTCAACTTTTTACGATCAATAGCAAGCTCACGAATGAAGTTTGAAATTGGTATTTATTAAGTAATAACGACTATCTTTAAACTTGCGTATTTTTTTTATTTTTTTTATATTTACATTAGTGGAACGTTATAAAGGTAGGTTGTATTTAATAAAAAATTTCCTGCTCAATCGAGTGGTGTTTGTTTCAACTTTCTGCGATCAATAGCAAGCTAACGAATGAAGTTTGAAGTTGGTATTTATCAAAGAATAACGACTATCTTTAAACTTGCGTATTTTTTTGATTTTTTTTATGTTTACATTAATGAAACGTTATAAAGGTAGGATGTGTTTGATAGAAAATTTTCTGCTCAATCGAGTGGTGTTTGTTTCAACTTTCTACGATCAATAGCAAGCTCACGAATGAAGTTTGAAGTTGGTATTTATCATAGAATAACGACTATCTTTAAACTTGCGTATTTTTTTTATTTTTTTTATGTTTACATTGGTGAAACGTTATAAAGGTCGGATGTGTTTGATAGAAAATTTCCTGCTCAATCGAGTGGTGTTTGTTTCAACTTTCTACGATCAATAGCAAGCTCACGAATGAAGTTTGAAATTGGTATTTATCAAAGAATAACGACTATCTTTAAACTTGCGTATTTTTTTGATTTTTTTTATGTTTACATTAGCGAAACGTTATAAAGGTAAGATGTATTTAATAGAAAATTTCCTGCTCAATCGTGTGGTGTTTGTTTCAACTTTCTACGATCAATAGCAAGCTCACGAATGAAGTTTGAAATTGGTATTTATCAAGGAATAACGACTATCTTTAAACTTGCGTATTTTTTTTATTTTTTTTATGTTTACATTGGTGAAACGTTATAAAAGTCGGATGTATTTGATAGAAAATTTTATGCTCAATCGAGTGGTGTTTGTTTCAACTTTCTACAATAAATAGCAAGCTCAAGAATGAAGTTTGAAATTGGTATTTATCAAGGAATAACGACTATCTTTAAACTTGCGTATTTTTTTTATTTTTGTTATGTTTACATTAGTGAAACGTTATAAAAGTAAGATGTATTTAATAGAAAATTTCCTGCTCAATCGTGTGGTGTTTGTTTCAACTTTCTACGATCAATAGCAAGCTCACGAATGAAGTGTGAATTTGGTATTTATCAAAGAATAACGACTATCTTTAAACTTGCGTATTTTTTTGATTTTTTTATGTTTACATTAGTGAGACGTTATAAAGGTAGGATGTGTTTGATAGAAAATTTCCTGCTCAATCGAGCGGTGTTTGTTTCAATTTTCTACGATAAATAGCAAGTTCAAGAATGAAGTTTGAAATTGGTATTTATCAAGGAATAACGACTATCTTTAAACTTGCGTATTTTTTTTATTTTTTTTATGTTTACATTGGTGAAACGTTATAAAGGTAGGATGTATTTGATAGAAAATTTCCTGCTCAATCTAGTGGTGATTGTTTCAACTTTCTACGATAAATAGCAAGCTCAAGAATGAAGTTTGAAATTGGTATTTATCAAGGAATAACGACTATCTTTAAACTTGCGTATTTTTTTTATTTTTGTTTTGTTTACATTGGTGAAACGTTACAAAGGTAGGATGTATTTGATAGAAAATTTTCTGCTCAATCGAGTGGTGTTTGTTTCAACTTTCTACGATCAATAGCAAGCTCACGAATAAAGTTTGAAGTTGGTATTTACCAAAGAATAACGACTATCTTTAAACTTGCGTATTTTTTTGATTTTTTTATGTTTACATTAGTGAAACGTTATAAAGGTAGGATGTTTTTGATAGAAAATTTCCTGCTCAATCGAGTGGTGTTTGCTTTAACTTTCTACAATAAATAGCAAGCTCAAGAATGAAGTTTGAAATTGGTATTTATCAAGGAATAACGACTATCTTTAAACTTGCGTATTTTTTTTTATTTTTTTTATGTTTACATTAGTGAAACGTTATAAAGGTAAGATGTGTTTGATAGAAAATTTCCTGCTCAATCGAGTGGTGTTTGTTTCAACTTTCTACGATCAAGCAAGCTCACGAATGAAGTTTGACGTTGGTATTTATCAAAGAATAACGACTATCTTTAAACTTGCGTATTTTTTTTATTTTTTTTATGTTTACATTGGTGAAACGTTATTTTTTTTATGTTTACATTGGTGAAACGTTATAAAGGTAAAATGTATTTAATAGAAAATTTCCTGCTCAATCGTGTGGTGTTTGTTTCAACTTTCTACGATAAATAGCAAGTTCAAGAATGAAGTTTGAAATTGGTATTTATCAAGGAATAACGACTATCTTTAAACTTGCGTATTTTTTTTATTTTTGTTATGTTCACATTGGTGAAACGTTATAAAGGTAGGATGTATTTGATAGAAAACTTCCTGCTCAATCGAGTGGTGTTTGTTTCAACTTCCTATGATCAATAGCAAGCTCACGAATAAAGTTTGAAATTGGTATTTATCAAAGAATAACGACTATCTTTAAACTTGCGTATTTTTTTTATTTTTTTTATGTTTAGATTAGTGGAACGTTATAAAGGTAAAATGTGTTTGATAAAAAATTTCCTGCTCAATCGAGTGGTGTTTGTTTCAACTTTCTACGATCAATAGCAAGCTCACGAATGAAGTTTGAAATTGGTATTTATCAAGGAATAACGACTATCTTTAAACTTGCGTATTTTTTTTATTTTTTTTATGTTTACATTGGTGAAACGTTATAAATGTCGGATGTATTTGATAGAAAATTTCATGCTCAATCGAGTGGTGTTTGTTTCAACTTTCTACGATAAATAGCAAGCTCAAGAATGAAGTTTGAAATTGGTATTTATCAAGGAATAACGACTATCTTTAAACTTGCGTATTTTTTTTATTTTTGTTATGTTTACATTAGTGAAACGTTATAAAAGTAAGATGTATTTAATAGAAAATTTCCTGCTCAATCGTGTGGTGTTTGTTTCAACTTTCTACGACCAATAGCAAGCTCACGAATGAAGTGTGAAGTTGGTATTTATCAAAGAATAACGACTAACTTTAAACTTGCGTATTTTTTTGATTTTTTTATGTTTACATTAGTGAGACGTTATAAAGGTAGGATGTGTTTGATAGAAAATTTCCTGTTCAATCTAGTGGTGATTGTTTCAACTTTCAACGATAAATAGCAAGCTCAAGAATGAAGTTTGAAATTGGTATTTATCAAGGAATAACGACTATATTTAAACTTGCGTATTTTTTTTATTTTTTTTATGTTTACATTGGTGAAACGTTATAAAGGTAGGATGTATTTGATAGAAAATTTCCTGCTCAATCGTGTGGTGTTTGCTTCAACTTTCTACGATAAATAGCAAGCTCACGAATGAAGTTTGAAATTGGTATTTATCAAGTAATAACGACTATCTTTAAACTTGCGTATTTTTTTTATTTTTTTTATGTTTACATTGGTGAAACGTTATAAAGGTAGGATGTATTTGATAGAAAATTTCCTGCTCAATCGTGTGGTGTTTGTTTCAACTTTCTACGATAAATAGCAAGCTCACGAATGAAGTTTGAAATTGGTATTTATCAAGTAATAACGACTATCTTTAAACTTGCGTATTTTTTTGATTTTTTTTATGTTTACATTAATGAAACGTTATAAAGGTAAGATGTGTTTGATAGAAAATTTCTTGCTCAATCGAGTGGTGTTTGTTTCAACTTTCTACGATAAATAGCAAGCTCAAGAATGAAGTTTGAAATTGGTATTTATCAAGGAATAACGACTATCTATAAACTTGCGTATTTTTTTTATTTTTGTTATGTCCACATTGGTGAAACGTTATAAAGGTAGGATGTATTTGATAGAAAACTTCCTGCTCAATCGAGTGGTGTTTGTTTCAACTTTCTACGATCAATAGCAAGCTAACGAATGAAGTTTGAAGTTGGTATTTATCAAAGAATAACGACTATCTTTAAACTTGCGTATTTTTTTGATTTTTTTTATGTTTACATTAATGAAACGTTATAAAGGTAGGATGTGTTTGATAGAAAATTTTCTGCTCAATCGAGTGGTGTTTGTTTCAACTTTCTACAATCAATAGCAAGCTCACGAATGAAGTTTGAAGTTGGTATTTATCATAGAATAACGACTATCTTTAAACTTGCGTATTTTTTTTATTTTTTTTATGTTTACATTGATGAAACGTTATAAAGATAGGATGTATTTGATAGAAAATTTCCTGCTCAATCGAGTAGTGTTTGTTTCAACTTTCTACGATCAATAGCAAGCTCACGAATTAAGTTTGAAATTGGTATTTATCAAGTAATAACGACTATTTTTAAACTTGCGTATTTTTTTTATTTTTTTTATGTTTACATTGGTGAAACGTTATAAAGGTAGGATGTATTTGATAGAAAATTTCCTGCTCAATCGAGAGGTGTTTGTTTCAACTTTCTACGATCAATAGCAAGCTCACGAATGAAGTTTGAAATTGGTATTTATCAAGGAATAACGACTATCTTTAAACTTGCGTATTTTTTTTATTTTTTTTATGTTTACATTGGTGCAACGTTATAAAGGTAGGATGTATTTGATAGAAAATTTCCTGCTCAATCGAGTGGTGTTTGTTTCAACTTTCTACGATAAATAGCAAGCTCAAGAATGAAGTTTGAAATTGGTATTTATCAAGGAATAACGACTATCTTTAAACTTGCGTATTTTTTTTATTTTTTTTATGTTTACATTGATGAAACGTTATAAATATAGGATGTATTTGATAGAGAATTTCCTGCTCAATCGAGTAGTGTTTGTTTCAACATTCTACGATCAATAGCAAGCTCACGAATGAAGTTTGAAATTGGTATTTATCAAGTAATAACGACTATCTTTAAACTTGCGTATTTTTTTTATTTTTTTTATGTCTACATTGGTGAAACGTTATAAAGGTAGGATGTATTTGATAGAAAATTTCCTGCTCAATCGAGTAGTGTTTGTTTCAACTTTCTACGATCAATAGCAAGCTCACGAATGAAGTTTGAAATTGGTATTTATCAAGGAATAACGACTATCTTTAAACTTGCGTATTTTTTTATTTTTTTTATGTTTACATTGGTGAAACGGTATAAAGGTAGAATGTATTTGATAGAAAATTTCCTGCTCAATCGAGTGGTGTTTGTTTCAAGTTTCTACGATCAATAGCAAGCTAACGAATGAAGTTTGAAATTGGTATTTATCAAAGAATAACGACTATCTTTAAACTTGCGTATTTGTTTGATTTTTTTTATGTTTACATTAGTGAAACGTTATAAGGGTAGGATGTGTTTGATAGAAAATTTCCTGCTCAATCGAGTGGTGTTTGTTTCAACTTTCTACGATCAATAGCAAGCTCACGAATGAAGTTTGAAGTTGGTATTTATCATAGAATAACGACTATCTTTAAACTTGCGTATTTTTTTTATTTTTTTTATGTTTACATTGGTGAAACGTTATAAAGGTCGGATGTGTTTGATAGAAAATTTCCTGCTCAATCGAGTGGTGTTTGTTTCAACTTTCTACGATAAATAGCAAGCTCAAGAATGAAGTTTGAAATTGGTATTTATCAAGGAATAACGACTATCTTTAAACTTGCGTATTTTTTTTATTTTTTTTATGTTTACATTGACGAAACGTTATAAAGATAGGATGTATTTGATAGAAAATTTCCTGCTCAATCGAGTAGTGTTTGTTTCAACTTTTTACGATCAATAGCAAGCTCACGAATGAAGTTTGAAATTGGTATTTATTAAGTAATAACGACTATCTTTAAACTTGCGTATTTTTTTTATTTTTTTTATATTTACATTAGTGGAACGTTATAAAGGTAGGTTGTATTTAATAAAAAATTTCCTGCTCAATCGAGTGGTGTTTGTTTCAACTTTCTGCGATCAATAGCAAGCTAACGAATGAAGTTTGAAGTTGGTATTTATCAAAGAATAACGACTATCTTTAAACTTGCGTATTTTTTTGATTTTTTTTATGTTTACATTAATGAAACGTTATAAAGGTAGGATGTGTTTGATAGAAAATTTTCTGCTCAATCGAGTGGTGTTTGTTCCAACTTTCTACGATCAATAGCAAGCTCACGAATGAAGTTTGAAGTTGGTATTTATCATAGAATAACGACTATGTTTAAACTTGCGTATTTTTTTTATTTTTTTTATGTTTACATTGGTGAAACGTTATAAAGGTCGGATGTGTTTGATAGAAAATTTCCTGCTCAATCGAGTGGTGTTTGTTTCAACTTTCTACGATCAATAGCAAGCTCACGAATGAAGTTTGAAATTGGTATTTATCAAAGAATAACGACTATCTTTAAACTTGCGTATTTTTTTGATTTTTTTTATGTTTACATTAGCGAAACGTTATAAAGGTAAGATGTATTTAATAGAAAATTTCCTGCTCAATCGTGTGGTGTTTGTTTCAACTTTCTACGATCAATAGCAAGCTCACGAATGAAGTTTGAAATTGGTATTTATCAAGGAATAACGACTATCTTTAAACTTGCGTATTTTTTTTATTTTTTTTATGTTTACATTGGTGAAACGTTATAAAAGTCGGATGTATTTGATAGAAAATTTTATGCTCAATCGAGTGGTGTTTGTTTCAACTTTCTACAATAAATAGCAAGCTCAAGAATGAAGTTTGAAATTGGTATTTATCAAGGAATAACGACTATCTTTAAACTTGCGTATTTTTTTTATTTTTGTTATGTTTACATTAGTGAAACGTTATAAAAGTAAGATGTATTTAATAGAAAATTTCCTGCTCAATCGTGTGGTGTTTGTTTCAACTTTCTACGATCAATAGCAAGCTCACGAATGAAGTGTGAATTTGGTATTTATCAAAGAATAACGACTATCTTTAAACTTGCGTATTTTTTTGATTTTTTTATGTTTACATTAGTGAGACGTTATAAAGGTAGGATGTGTTTGATAGAAAATTTCCTGCTCAATCGAGCGGTGTTTGTTTCAATTTTCTACGATAAATAGCAAGTTCAAGAATGAAGTTTGAAATTGGTATTTATCAAGGAATAACGACTATCTTTAAACTTGCGTATTTTTTTTATTTTTTTTATGTTTACATTGGTGAAACGTTATAAAGGTAGGATGTATTTGATAGAAAATTTCCTGCTCAATCTAGTGGTGATTGTTTCAACTTTCTACGATAAATAGCAAGCTCAAGAATGAAGTTTGAAATTGGTATTTATCAAGGAATAACGACTATCTTTAAACTTGCGTATTTTTTTTATTTTTGTTTTGTTTACATTGGTGAAACGTTACAAAGGTAGGATGTATTTGATAGAAAATTTTCTGCTCAATCGAGTGGTGTTTGTTTCAACTTTCTACGATCAATAGCAAGCTCACGAATAAAGTTTGAAGTTGGTATTTACCAAAGAATAACGACTATCTTTAAACTTGCGTATTTTTTTGATTTTTTTATGTTTACATTAGTGAAACGTTATAAAGGTAGGATGTTTTTGATAGAAAATTTCCTGCTCAATCGAGTGGTGTTTGCTTTAACTTTCTACAATAAATAGCAAGCTCAAGAATGAAGTTTGAAATTGGTATTTATCAAGGAATAACGACTATCTTTAAACTTGCGTATTTTTTTTTATTTTTTTTATGTTTACATTAGTGAAACGTTATAAAGGTAAGATGTGTTTGATAGAAAATTTCCTGCTCAATCGAGTGGTGTTTGTTTCAACTTTCTACGATCAAGCAAGCTCACGAATGAAGTTTGACGTTGGTATTTATCAAAGAATAACGACTATCTTTAAACTTGCGTATTTTTTTTATTTTTTTTATGTTTACATTGGTGAAACGTTATTTTTTTTATGTTTACATTGGTGAAACGTTATAAAGGTAAAATGTATTTAATAGAAAATTTCCTGCTCAATCGTGTGGTGTTTGTTTCAACTTTCTACGATAAATAGCAAGTTCAAGAATGAAGTTTGAAATTGGTATTTATCAAGGAATAACGACTATCTTTAAACTTGCGTATTTTTTTTATTTTTGTTATGTTCACATTGGTGAAACGTTATAAAGGTAGGATGTATTTGATAGAAAACTTCCTGCTCAATCGAGTGGTGTTTGTTTCAACTTCCTATGATCAATAGCAAGCTCACGAATAAAGTTTGAAATTGGTATTTATCAAAGAATAACGACTATCTTTAAACTTGCGTATTTTTTTTATTTTTTTTATGTTTAGATTAGTGGAACGTTATAAAGGTAAAATGTGTTTGATAAAAAATTTCCTGCTCAATCGAGTGGTGTTTGTTTCAACTTTCTACGATCAATAGCAAGCTCACGAATGAAGTTTGAAGTTGGTATTTATCAAAGAATAACGACTATCTTTGAACTTGCGTATTTTTTTGATTTTTTTTATGTTTACATTAGTGAAACATTATAAGGGTAGGATGTGTTTGATAAAAAATTTCCTGCCCAATCGAGTGGTGTTTGTTTCAACATTCTACGATAAATAGCAAGCTCAAGAATGAAGTTTGAAATTGGTATTTAACAAAGAATAACGACTATCTTTAAACTTGCGTATTTTTTTGATTTTTTTTATGTTTACATTAGTGAAACATTATAAAGGTAGGATGTGTTTGATAAAAAATTTCCTGCTCAATCGAGTGGTGTTTGTTTCAACTTTCTACGATCAATAGCAAGCTCACGAATGCAGTTTGAAATTGGTTTTTATCAAGGAATACCGACTATCTTTAAACTTGCGTATTTTTTTTATTGTTTTTATGTTTACATTGGTGAAACGTTATAAAAGTCGGATGTATTTGATAGAAAATTTCACCCCCAATCGAGTGGTGTTTGCTTCAACTTTCTACGATAAATAGCAAGCTCAAGAATGAAGTTTGAAATTGGTATTTATCAAGGAATAACGACTATCTTTAAACTTGCGAATTTTTTTTATTTTTGTTATGTTTACATTAGTGAAACGTTATAAAGGTAGGATGTGTTTGATAGAAAATTTCTTGCTCAATCTAGTGGTGATTGTTTCAACTTTCTGCGCTAAATAGCAAGCTCAAGAATGAAGTTTGAAATTGGTATTTATCAAGGAATAACGACTATCTTTAAACTTGCGTATTTTTTTTATTTTTGTTATGTTTACATTGGTGAAACGTTACAAAGGTAGGATGTATTTGATAGAAAATTTCCTGCTCAATCGAGTGGTGTTTGTTTCAACTTTCTACGATCAATAGCAAGCTCACGAATGAAGTTTGAAGTTGGTATTTACCAAAGAATAACGACTATCTTTAAACTTGCGTATTTTTTTGATTTTTTTATGTTTACATTAGTGAGACGTTATAAAGGTAGGATGTGTTTGATAGAAAATTTCTTGCTCAATCGAGTGGTGTTTGTTTCAACTTTCTACGATAAATAGCAAGCTCAAGAATGAAGTTTGAAATTGGTATTTATCAAGGAATAACGACTATCTTTAAACTTGCGTATTTTTTTGATTTTTTTTATGTTTACATTGATGAAACGTTATAAAGGTAGGATGTGTTTGATAGAAAATTTCCTGCTCAATCGAGTGGTGTTTGTTTCAACTTTCTACGATCAATAGCAAGCTCACAAATGAAGTTTGAAGTTGGTATTTATCAAAGAATAACGACTATCTTTAAACTTGCGTATTTTTTGATTTTTTTTATGTTTACATTAATGAAACGTTATAAAGGTAGGATGTGTTTGATAGAAAATTTTCTGCTCAATCGAGTGGTGTTTGTTTCAACTTTCTACAATCAATAGCAAGCTCACGAATGAAGTTTGAAGTTGGTATTTATCATAGAATAACGACTATCTTTAAACTTGCGTATTTTTTTTATTTTTTTTATGTTTACATTGATGAAACGTTATAAAGATAGGATGTATTTGATAGAAAATTTCCTGCTCAATCGAGTAGTGTTTGTTTTAACTTTCTACGATCAATAGCAAGCTCACGAATTAAGTTTGAAATTGGTATTTATCAAGTAATAACGACTATTTTTAAACTTGCGTATTTTTTTTATTTTTTTTATGTTTACATTGGTGAAACGTTATAAAGGTAGGATGTATTTGATAGAAAATTTCCTGCTCAATCGAGTAGTGTTTGTTTCAACTTTCTACGATCAATAGCAAGCTCACGAATGAAGTTTGAAATTGGTATTTATCAAGGAATAACGACTATCTTTAAACTTGCGTATTTTTTTTATTTTTTTTATGTTTACATTGGTGCAACGTTATAAAGGTAGGATGTATTTGATAGAAAATTTCCTGCTCAATCGAGTGGTGTTTGTTTCAACTTTCTACGATAAATAGCAAGCTCAAGAATGAAGTTTGAAATTGGTATTTATCAAGGAATAACGACTATCTTTAAACTTGCGTATTTTTTTTATTTTTTTTATGTTTACATTGATGAAACGTTATAAATATAGGATGTATTTGATAGAAAATTTCCTGCTCAATCGAGTAGTGTTTGTTTCAACATTCTACGATCAATAGCAAGCTCACGAATGAAGTTTGAAATTGGTATTTATCAAGTAATAACGACTATCTTTAAACTTGCGTATTTTTTTTATTTTTTTTATGTCTACATTGGTGAAACGTTATAAAGGTAGGATGTATTTGATAGAAAATTTCCTGCTCAATCGAGTAGTGTTTGTTTCAACTTTCTACGATCAATAGCAAGCTCACGAATGAAGTTTGAAATTGGTATTTATCAAGGAATAACGACTATCTTTAAACTTGCGTATTTTTTTTATTTTTTTTATGTTTACACTGGTGAAACGGTATAAAGGTAGAATGTATTCGATAGAAAATTTCCTGCTCAATCGAGTGGTGTTTGTTTCAAGTTTCTACGATCAATAGCAAGCTAACGAATGAAGTTTGAAATTGGTATTTATCAAAGAATAACGACTATCTTTAAACTTGCGTATTTGTTTGATTTTTTTTATGTTTACATTAGTGAAACGTTATAAGGGTAGGATGTGTTTGATAGAAAATTTCCTGCTCAATCGAGTGGTGTTTGTTTCAACTTTCTACGATAAATAGCAAGCTCAAGAATGAAGTTTGAAATTGGTATTTATCAAGGAATAACGACTATCTTTAAACTTGCGCATTTTTTTTATTTTTTTTATGTTTACATTGATGAAACGTTATAAAGATAGGATGTATTTGATAGAAAATTTCCTGCTCAATCGAGTAGTGTTTGTTTCAACTTTTTACGATCAATAGCAAGCTCACGAATGAAGTTTGAAATTGGTATTTATTAAGTAATAACGACTATCTTTAAACTTGCGTATTTTTTTTATTTTTTTTATATTTACATTAGTGGAACGTTATAAAGGTAGGTTGTATTTAATAAAAAATTTCCTGCTCAATCGTGTGGTGTTTGTTTCAACTTTCTACGATCAATAGCAAGCTCACGAATGAAGTTTGAAATTGGTATTTATCAAGGAATAACGACTATCTTTAAACTTGCGTATTTTTTTTATTTTTTTTATGTTTACACTGGTGAAACGTTATAAAGGTAGGATGTATTTGATAGAAAATTTCCTGCTCAATCGAGTGGTGTTTGTTTCAACTTTCTGCGATCAATAGCAAGCTAACGAATGAAGTTTGAAGTTGGTATTTATCAAAGAATAACGACTATCTTTAAACTTGCGTATTTTTTTGATTTTTTTTATGTTTACATTAATGAAACGTTATAAAGGTAGGATGTGTTTGATAGAAAATTTTCTGCTCAATCGAGTGGTGTTTGTTTCAACTTTCTACGATCAATAGCAAGCTCACGAATGAAGTTTGAAGTTGGTATTTATCATAGAATAACGACTATCTTTAAACTTGCGTATTTTTTTTTATTTTTTTTATGTTTACATTGGTGAAACGTTATAAAGGTCGGATGTGTTTGATAGAAAATTTCCTGCTCAATCGAGTGGTGTTTGTTTCAACTTTCTACGATCAATAGCAAGCTCACGAATGAAGTTTGAAATTGGTATTTATCAAAGAATAACGACTATCTTTAAACTTGCGTATTTTTTTGATTTTTTTTATGTTTACATTAGCGAAACGTTATAAAGGTAAGATGTATTTAATAGAAAATTTCCTGCTCAATCGTGTGGTGTTTGTTTCAACTTTCTACGATCAATAGCAAGCTCACGAATGAAGTTTGAAATTGGTATTTATCAAGGAATAACGACTATCTTTAAACTTGCGTATTTTTTTTATTTTTTTTATGTTTACATTTGTGAAACGTTATAAAAGTCGGATGTATTTGATAGAAAATTTCATGCTCAATCGAGTGGTGTTTGTTTCAACTTTCTACGATAAATAGCAAGCTCAAGAATGAAGTTTGAAATTGGTATTTATCAAGGAATAACGACTATCTTTAAACTTGCGTATTTTTTTTATTTTTGTTATGTTTACATTAGTGAAACGTTATAAAAGTAAGATGTATTTAATAGAAAATTTCCTGCTCAATCGTGTGGTGTTTGTTTCAACTTTCTACGATCAATAGCAAGCTCACGAATGAAGTGTGAATTTGGTATTTATCAAAGAATAACGACTATCTTTAAACTTGCGTATTTTTTTGATTTTTTTATGTTTACATTAGTGAGACGTTATAAAGGTAGGATGTGTTTGATAGAAAATTTCCTGCTCAATCGAGCGGTGTTTGTTTCAATTTTCTACGATAAATAGCAAGTTCAAGAATGAAGTTTGAAATTGGTATTTATCAAGGAATAACGACTATCTTTAAACTTGCGTATTTTTTTTATTTTTTTTATGTTTACATTGGTGAAACGTTATAAAGGTAGGATGTATTTGATAGAAAATTTCCTGCTCAATCTAGTGGTGATTGTTTCAACTTTCTACGATAAATAGCAAGCTCAAGAATGAAGTTTGAAATTGGTATTTATCAAGGAATAACGACTATCTTTAAACTTGCGTATTTTTTTTATTTTTGTTTTGTTTACATTGGTGAAACGTTACAAAGGTAGGATGTATTTGATAGAAAATTTTCTGCTCAATCGAGTGGTGTTTGTTTCAACTTTCTACGATCAATAGCAAGCTCACGAATAAAGTTTGAAGTTGATATTTACCAAAGAATAACGACTATCTTTAAACTTGCGTATTTTTTTTTTATTTTTTTTATGTTTACATTAGTGAAACGTTATAAAGGTAAGATGTGTTTGATAGAAAATTTCCTGCTCAATCGAGTGGTGTTTGTTTCAACTTTCTACGATCAAGCAAGCTCACGAATGAAGTTTGACGTTGGTATTTATCAAAGAATAACGACTATCTTACAACTTGCGTATTTTTTTTATTTTTTTTATGTTTACATTGGTGAAACGTTATTTTTTTTATGTTTACATTGGTGAAACGTTATAAAGGTAAAATGTATTTAATAGAAAATTTCCTGCTCAATCGTGTGGTGTTTGTTTCAACTTTCTACGATAAATAGCAAGTTCAAGAATGAAGTTTGAAATTGGTATTTATCAAGGAATAACGACTATCTTTAAACTTGCGTATTTTTTTTATTTTTTTTATGTTTCCATTGGTGAAACGTTATAAAGGTAGGATGTATTTGATAGAAAATTTCCTGCTCAATCTAGTGGTAATTGTTTCAACTTTCAACGATAAATAGCAAGCTCAAGAATGAAGTTTGAAATTGGTATTTATCAAGGAATAACGACTATATTTAAACTTGCGTATTTTTTTTATTTTTTTTATGTTTACATTGGTGAAACGTTATAAAGGTAGGATGTATTTGATAGAAAATTTCCTGCTCAATCGAGTGGTGTTTGTTTCAAGTTTCTACGATAAATAGCAAGTTCAAGAATGAAGTTTGAAATTGGTATTTATCAAGGAATACCGACTATCTTTAAACTTGCGCATTTTTTTTATTTTTTTTATGTTTACATTGGTGAAACGTTATAAAGATAGGAGGTATTTGATAGAAAATTTCCTGCTCAATCGAGTAGTGTTTGTTTCAACTTTCTACGATCAATAGCAAGCTCACGAATGAAGTTTGAAATTGGTATTTATCAAGTAATAACGACTATCTTTAAACTTGCGTATTTTTTTGATTTTTTTTATGTTTACATTAATGAAACGTTATAAAGGTAGGATGTGTTCGATAGAAAATTTCCTGCTCAATCGAGTGGTGTTTGTTTCAACTTTCTACGATCAATAGCAAGCTCACGAATGAAGTTTGAAGTTGGTATTTATCAAAGAATAACGACTATTTTTAAACTTGCGTATTTTTTTGATTTTTTTTATGTTTACATTAATGAAACGTTATAAAGGTAAGATGTGTTTGATAGAAAATTTCTTGCTCAATCGAGTGGTGTTTGTTTCAACTTTCTACGATAAATAGCAAGCTCAAGAATGAAGTTTGAAATTGGTATTTATTAAGGAATAACGACTATCTATAAACTTGCGTATTTTTTTTATTTTTGTTATGTTCACATTGGTGAAACGTTATAAAGGTAGGATGTATTTGATAGAAAACTTCCTGCTCAATCGAGTGGTGTTTGTTTCAACTTCCTATGATCAATAGCAAGCTCACGAATAAAGTTTGAAATTGGTATTTATCAAAGAATAACGACTATCTTTAAACTTGCGTATTTTTTTTATTTTTTTTATGTTTAGATTAGTGGAACGTTATAAAGGTAAAATGTGTTTGATAAAAAATTTCCTGCTCAATCGAGTGGTGTTTGTTTCAACTTTCTACGATCAATAGCAAGCTCACGAATGAAGTTTGAAGTTGGTATTTATCAAAGAATAACGACTATCTTTAAACTTGCGTATTTTTTTGATTTTTTTTATGTTTACATTAGTGAAACATTATAAGGGTAGGATGTGTTTGATGAAAAATTTCCTGCCCAATCGAGTGGTGTTTGTTTCAACATTTTACGATAAATAGCAAGCTCAAGAATGAAGTTTGAAATTGGTATTTATCAAAGAATAACGACTATCTTTAAACTTGCGTATTTTTTTGATTTTTTTTATGTTTACATTAGTGAAACATTATAAAGGTAGGATGTGTTTGATAATAAATTTCCTGCTCAATCGAGTGGTGTTTGTTTCAACTTTCTACGATCAATAGCAAGCTCACGAATGCAGTTTGAAATTGGTTTTTATCAAGGAATACCGACTATCTTTAAACTTGCGTATTTTTTTTATTTTTTTTATGTTTACATTGGTGAAACGTTATAAAAGTCGGATGTATTTGATAGAAAATTTCACCCCCAATCGAGTGGTGTTTGCTTCAACTTTCTACGATAAATAGCAAGCTCAAGAATGAAGTTTGAAATTGGTATTTATCAAGGAATAACGACTATCTTTAAACTTGCGAATTTTTTTTATTTTTGTTATGTTTACATTAGTGAAACGTTATAAAGGTAGGATGTGTTTGATAGAAAATTTCTTGCTCAATCTAGTGGTGATTGTTTCAACTTTCTGCGATAAATAGCAAGCTCAAGAATGAAGTTTGAAATTGGTATTTATCAAGGTATAACGACTATCTTTAAACTTGCGTATTTTTTTTATTTTTGTTATGTTTACATTGGTGAAACGTTACAAAGGTAGGATGTATTTGATAGAAAATTTCCTGCTCAATCGAGTGGTGTTTGTTTCAACTTTCTACGATCAATAGCAAGCTCACGAATGAAGTTTGAAGTTGGTATTTACCAAAGAATAACGACTATCTTTAAACTTGCGTATTTTTTTGATTTTTTTATGTTTACATTAGTGAGACGTTATAAAGGTAGGATGTGTTTGATAGAAAATTTCTTGCTCAATCGAGTGGTGTTTGTTTCAACTTTCTACGATAAATAGCAAGCTCAAGAATGAAGTTTGAAATTGGTATTTATCAAGGAATAACGACTATCTTTAAACTTGCGTATTTTTTTTATTTTTTTTATGTTTACATTGGTGAAACGTTATAAAGGTAGGATGTATTTGATAGAAAATTTCCTGCTCAATCGAGTGGTGTTTGTTTCAACTTTCTACGATCAATAGCAAGCTCACGAATGAAGTTTGACGTTGGTATTTATCAAAGAATAACGACTATTTTTAAACTTGCGTATTTTTTTGATTTTTTTTATGTTTACATTAGTGAAACGTTATAAAGGTAGGATGTGTTTGATAGAAAATTTCCTGCTCAATCGAGTGGTGTTTGTTTCAACTTTTTACGAAAAATAGCAAGCTCAAGAATGAAGTTTTAAATTGGTATTTATCAAGGAATAACGACTATCTTTAAACTTGCGTATTTTTTTTATTTTTTTTATGTTTACATTGGTGAAACGTTATAAAGGTAGGATGTATTTGATAGAAAATTTCCTGCTCAATCGAGTGGTGTTTGTTTCAACTTTCTACGATCAATAGCAAGCTCACGAATGAAGTTTGACGTTGGTATTTATCAAAGAATAACGACTATTTTTAAACTTGCGTATTTTTTTGATTTTTTTTATGTTTACATTAGTGAAACGTTATAAAGGTAGGATGTGTTTGATAGAAAATTTCCTGCTCAATCGAGTGGTGTTTGTTTCAACTTTTTACGAAAAATAGCAAGCTCAAGAATGAAGTTTTAAATTGGTATTTATCAAGGAATAACGACTATCTTTAAACTTGCGTATTTTTTTTATTTTTTTTATGTTTACATTGGTGAAACGTTATAAAGGTAGGATGTATTTGATAGAAAATTTCCTGCTCAATCGAGTGGTGTTTGTTTCAACTTTCTACGATCAAAAGCAAGCTCACGAATGAAGTTTGAAGTTGGTATTTATCAAAGAATAACGACTATCTTTAAACTTGCGTATTTTTTTGATTTTTTTATGTTTACATTGGTGAAACGTTATAAAGGTAAAATGTATTTGATAGAAAATTTTCTGCTCAATCGAGTGGTGTTTGTTTCAACTTTCTACGATCAATAGCAAGCTCACGAATGAAGTTTGAAGTTGGTATTTATCAAAGAATAACGACAATCTTTAAACTTGCGTATTTTTTTGATTTTTTTATGTTTACATTGGTGAAACGTTATAAAGGTAAAATGTATTTGATAGAAAATTTTCTGCTCAATCGAGTGGTGTTTGTTTCAACTTTCTACGATCAATAGCAAGCTCACGAATGAAGTTTGAAGTTGGTATTTATCAAAGAATAACGACTATCTTTAAACTTGCGTATTTTTTTGATTTTTTTTATGTTTACATTAGTGAAACATTATAAAGGTAGGATGTGTTTGATAAAAAATTTTCTGCTCAATTGAGTGGTGTTTGTTTCAACTTTCTACGATAAATAGCAAGCTCAAGAATGAAGTTTGAAATTGGTATTTATCAAGGAATACCGACTATCTTTAAACTTGCGCATTTTTTTTATTTTTTTTATGTTTACATTGGTGAAACGTTATAAAGGTAGGATGTGTTTGATAGAAAATTTCCTGCTCAATCGAGTGGTGTTTGTTTCAACTTTCTACGATTAATAGCAAGCTCACGAATGAAGTTTGAAATTGGTATTTATCAAGTAATAACGACTATCTTTAAACTTGCGTATTTTTTTGATTTTTTTTATGTTTACATTAGTGAAACATTATAAAGGTAGGATGTGTTTGATAGAAAATTTCTTGCTCAATCTAGTGGTGATTGTTTCAACTTTCTACGATAAATAGCAAGCTCAAGAATGAAGTTTGAAATTGGTATTTATCAAGGAATAACGACTATCTTTAAACTTGCGTATTTTTTTTATTTTTGTTATGTTTACATTGGTGAAACGTTACAAAGGTAGGATGTATTTGATAGAAAATTTCCTGCTCAATCGAGTGGTGTTTGTTTCAACTTTCTACGATCAATAGCAAGCTCACGAATGAAGTTTGAAGTTGGTATTTACCAAAGAATAACGACTATCTTTAAACTTGCGTATTTTTTTGATTTTTTTATGTTTACATTAGTGAGACGTTATAAAGGTAGGATGCGTTTGATAGAAAATTTCTTGCTCAATCGAGTGGTGTTTGTTTCAACTTTCTACGATCAATAGCAAGCTCACAAATGAAGTTTGAAATTGGTATTTATCAAGGAATAACGACTATCTTTAAACTTGCGTATTTTTTTGATTTTTTTTATGTTTACATTGATGAAACGTTATAAAGGTAGGATGTGTTTGATAGAAAATTTCCTGCTCAATCGAGTGGTGTTTGTTTCAACTTTCTACGATCAATAGCAAGCTCACAAATGAAGTTTGAAATTGGTATTTATCAAGGAATAACGACTATCTTTAAACTTGCGTATTTTTTTTATTTTTTTTATGTTTACATTGGTGAAACGTTATAAAGGTCGGATGTACTTGATAGAAAATTTCCTGCTCAATCGAGTGGTGTTTGTTTCAACTTTCTACGATCAATAGCAAGCTCACGAATGAAGTTTGAAGTTGGTATTTATCAAAGAATAACGACTATCTTTAAACTTGCGTATTTTTTTGATTTTTTTATGTTTATATTAGTGAAACGTTATAAAGGTAGGATGTGTTTGATAGAAAATTTTCTGCTCAATCGAGTGGTGCTTGTTTCAACTTTCTGCGAAAAATAGCAAGCTCAAGAATGAAGTTTGAAATTGGTATTTATCAAGGAATAACGACTATCTTTAAACTTGCGTATTTTTTTTATTTTTTTTATGTTTACATTGGTGAAACGTTATAAAGGTAGGATGTATTTGATAGAAAATTTCTTGCTCAATCGAGTGGTGTTTGTTTCAACTTTCTACGATCAATAGCAAGCTCACGAATGAAGTTTGACGTTGGTATTTATCAAAGAATAACGACTATTTTTAAACTTGCGTATTTTTTTGATTTTTTTTATGTTTACATTAGTGAAACGTTATAAAGGTAGGATGTGTTTGATAAAAAATTTCCTGCTCAATCGAGTGGTGTTTGTTTCAACTTTTTACGAAAAATAGCAAGCTCAAGAATGAAGTTTTAAATTGGTATTTATCAAGGAATAACGACTATCTTTAAACTTGCGTATTTTTTTTATTTTTTTTATGTTTACATTGGTGAAACGTTATAAAGGTAGGATGTATTTGATAGAAAATTTCCTGCTCAATCGAGTGGTGTTTGTTTCAACTTTCTACGATAAATAGCAAGCTCAAGAATGAAGTTTGAAATTGGTATTTATCAAGGAATAACGACTATCTTTAAACTTGCGTATTTTTTTGATTTTTTTTATGTTTACATTGATGAAACGTTATAAAGGTAGGATGTGTTTGATAGAAAATTTCCTGCTCAATCGAGTGGTGTTTGTTTCAACTTTCTACGATCAATAGCAAGCTCACAAATGAAGTTTGAAATTGGTATTTATCAAGGAATAACGACTATCTTTAAACTTGCGTATTTTTTTTATTTTTTTTATGTTTACATTGGTGAAACGTTATAAAGGTCGGATGTACTTGATAGAAAATTTCCTGCTCAATCGAGTGGTGTTTGTTTCAACTTTCTACGATCAATAGCAAGCTCACGAATGAAGTTTGAAGTTGGTATTTATCAAAGAATAACGACTATCTTTAAACTTGCGTATTTTTTTGATTTTTTTATGTTTATATTAGTGAAACGTTATAAAGGTAGGATGTGTTTGATAGAAAATTTTCTGCTCAATCGAGTGGTGCTTGTTTCAACTTTCTACGAAAAATAGCAAGCTCAAGAATGAAGTTTGAAATTGGTATTTATCAAGGAATAACGACTATCTTTAAACTTGCGTATTTTTTTTATTTTTTTTATGTTTACATTGGTGAAACGTTAT
This sequence comes from Tribolium confusum, assembly GCA_029207805.1. NCBI lineage: Eukaryota > Metazoa > Arthropoda > Insecta > Coleoptera > Tenebrionidae > Tribolium > Tribolium confusum. The sequence goes on from JALGAY010000005.1 coordinate 33,641,107, forward strand.
AAAGGTAGGATGTATTTGATAGAAAATTTCCTGCTCAATCGAGTGGTGTTTGTTTCAACTTTCTACGATCAATAGCAAGCTCACGAATGAAGTTTGACGTTGGTATTTATCAAAGAATAACGACTATTTTTAAACTTGCGTATTTTTTTGATTTTTTTTATGTTTACATTAGTGAAACGTTATAAAGGTAGGATGTGTTTGATAGAAAATTTCCTGCTCAATCGAGTGGTGTTTGTTTCAACTTTTTACGAAAAATAGCAAGCTCAAGAATGAAGTTTTAAATTGGTATTTATCAAGGAATAACGACTATCTTTAAACTTGCGTATTTTTTTTATTTTTTTTATGTTTACATTGGTGAAACGTTATAAAGGTAGGATGTATTTGATAGAAAATTTCCTGCTCAATCGAGCGGTGTTTGTTTCAACTTTCTACGATCAATAGCAAGCTCACGAATGAAGTTTGAAGTTGGTATTTATCAAAGAATAACGACAATCTTTAAACTTGCGTATTTTTTTGATTTTTTTATGTTTACATTGGTGAAACGTTATAAAGGTAAAATGTATTTGATAGAAAATTTTCTGCTCAATCGAGTGGTGTTTGTTTCAACTTTCTACGATCAATAGCAAGCTCACGAATGAAGTTTGAAGTTGGTATTTATCAAAGAATAACGACTATCTTTAAACTTGCGTATTTTTTTGATTTTTTTTATGTTTACATTAGTGAAACATTATAAAGGTAGGATGTGTTTGATAAAAAATTTTCTGCTCAATTGAGTGGTGTTTGTTTCAACTTTCTACGATAAATAGCAAGCTCAAGAATGAAGTTTGAAATTGGTATTTATCAAGGAATACCGACTATCTTTAAACTTGCGCATTTTTTTTATTTTTTTTATGTTTACATTGGTGAAACGTTATAAAGGTAGGATGTATTTGATAGAAAATTTCCTGCTCAATCGAGTGGTGTTTGTTTCAACTTTCTACGATTAATAGCAAGCTCACGAATGAAGTTTGAAATTGGTATTTATCAAGTAATAACGACTATCTTTAAACTTGCGTATTTTTTTGATTTTTTTTATGTTTACATTAGTGAAACATTATAAAGGTAGGATGTGTTTGATAGAAAATTTCTTGCTCAATCTAGTGGTGATTGTTTCAACTTTCTACGATAAATAGCAAGCTCAAGAATGAAGTTTGAAATTGGTATTTATCAAGGAATAACGACTATCTTTAAACTTGCGTATTTTTTTTATTTTTGTTATGTTTACATTGGTGAAACGTTACAAAGGTAGGATGTATTTGATAGAAAATTTCCTGCTCAATCGAGTGGTGTTTTTTTTAACTTTCTACGATCAATAGCAAGCTCACGAATGAAGTTTGAAGTTGGTATTTACCAAAGAATAACGACTATCTTTAAACTTGCGTATTTTTTTGATTTTTTTATGTTTACATTAGTGAGACGTTATAAAGGTAGGATGCGTTTGATAGAAAATTTCTTGCTCAATCGAGTGGTGTTTGTTTCAACTTTCTACGATCAATAGCAAGCTCACAAATGAAGTTTGAAATTGGTATTTATCAAGGAATAACGACTATCTTTAAACTTGCGTATTTTTTTGATTTTTTTTATGTTTACATTGATGAAACGTTATAAAGGTAGGATGTGTTTGATAGAAAATTTCCTGCTCAATCGAGTGGTGTTTGTTTCAACTTTCTACGATCAATAGCAAGCTCACAAATGAAGTTTGAAATTGGTATTTATCAAGGAATAACGACTATCTTTAAACTTGCGTATTTTTTTTATTTTTTTTATGTTTACATTGGTGAAACGTTATAAAGGTCGGATGTACTTGATAGAAAATTTCCTGCTCAATCGAGTGGTGTTTGTTTCAACTTTCTACGATCAATAGCAAGCTCACGAATGAAGTTTGAAGTTGGTATTTATCAAAGAATAACGACTATCTTTAAACTTGCGTATTTTTTTGATTTTTTTATGTTTATATTAGTGAAACGTTATAAAGGTAGGATGTGTTTGATAGAAAATTTTCTGCTCAATCGAGTGGTGCTTGTTTCAACTTTCTGCGAAAAATAGCAAGCTCAAGAATGAAGTTTGAAATTGGTATTTATCAAGGAATAACGACTATATTTAAACTTGCGTATTTTTTTTATTTTTTTTATGTTTACATTGGTGAAGCGTTATAAAGGTAGGATGTATTTGATAGAAAATTTCTTGCTCAATCGAGTGGTGTTTGTTTCAACTTTCTACGATCAATAGCAAGCTCACGAATGAAGTTTGACGTTGGTATTTATCAAAGAATAACGACTATTTTTAAACTTGCGTATTTTTTTGATTTTTTTTATGTTTACATTAGTGAAACGTTATAAAGGTAGGATGTGTTTGATAAAAAATTTCCTGCTCAATCGAGTGGTGTTTGTTTCAACTTTTTACGAAAAATAGCAAGCTCAAGAATGAAGTTTTAAATTGGTATTTATCAAGGAATAACGACTATCTTTAAACTTGCGTATTTTTTTTATTTTTTTTATGTTTACATTGGTGAAACGTTATAAAGGTAGGATGTATTTGATAGAAAATTTCCTGCTCAATCGAGTGGTGTTTGTTTCAACTTTCTACGATCAAAAGCAAGCTCACGAATGAAGTTTGAAGTTGGTATTTATCAAAGAATAACGACTATCTTTAAACTTGCGTATTTTTTTGATTTTTTTATGTTTACATTGGTGAAACGTTATAAAGGTAAAATGTATTTGATAGAAAATTTTCTGCTCAATCGAGTGGTGTTTGTTTCAACTTTCTACGATCAATAGCAAGCTCACGAATGAAGTTTGAAGTTGGTATTTATCAAAGAATAACGACTATCTTTAAACTTGCGTATTTTTTTGATTTTTTTTATGTTTACATTAGTGAAACATTATAAAGGTAGGATGTGTTTGATAAAAAATTTTCTGCTCAATTGAGTGGTGTTTGTTTCAACTTTCTACGATAAATAGCAAGCTCAAGAATGAAGTTTGAAATTGGTATTTATCAAGGAATACCGACTATCTTTAAACTTGCGCATTTTTTTTATTTTTTTTATGTTTACATTGGTGAAACGTTATAAAGGTAGGATGTATTTGATAGAAAATTTCCTGCTCAATCGAGTGGTGTTTGTTTCAACTTTCTACGATTAATAGCAAGCTCACGAATGAAGTTTGAAATTGGTATTTATCAAGTAATAACGACTATCTTTAAACTTGCGTATTTTTTTGATTTTTTTTATGTTTACATTAGTGAAACATTATAAAGGTAGGATGTGTTTGATAGAAAATTTTCTGCTCAATCGAGTGGTGTTTGTTTTAACTTTCTACGATAAACAGCAAGCTCAAGAATGAAGTTTGAAATTGGTATTTATCAAGGAATACCGACTATCTTTAAACTTGCGCATTTTTTTTATTTTTTTTATGTTTACATTGGTGAAACGTTATAAAGGTAGGATGTGTTTGATAGAAAACTTCCTGCTCAATCGAGTGGTGTTTGTTTCAACTTTCTACGATCAATAGCAAGCTCACGAATGAAGTTTGAAATTGGTATTTATCAAAAAATAACGACTATCTTTAAACTTGCGTATTTTTTTGATTTTTTTTATGTTTACATTGGTGAAACGTTATAAAGGTAGGATGTATTTGATAGAAAATTTCCTGCTCAATTGAGTGGTGTTTGTTTCAACTTTCTACGATCAATAACAAGCTCACGAATGAAGTTTGAAGTTGGTATTTATCAAAAAATAACGACTATCTTTAAACTTGCGTATTTTTTTGATTTTTTTTATGTTTACATTGGTGAAACGTTATAAAGGTAGGATGTATTTGATAGAAAATTTCCTGCTCAATTGAGTGGTGTTTGTTTCAACTTTCTACGATCAATAGCAAGCTCACGAATGAAGTTTGAAATTGGTATTTATCAAGTAATAACGACTATCTTTAAACTTGCGTATTTTTTTGATTTTTTTTATGTTTACATTGGTGAAACGTTATAAAGGTAGGGTGTGTTTGATAGAAAATTTCCTGCTTAATCTAGTGGTGATTGTTTCAACTTTCTACGATAAATAGCAAGCTCAAGAATGAAGTTTGAAATTGGTATTTATCAAGAAATAACGACTATCTTTAAACTTGCGTATTTTTTTTATTTTTGTTATGTTTACATTGGTGAAACGTTACAAAGGTAGGATGTATTTGATAGAAAATTTCCTGCTCAATCGAGTGGTGTTTGTTTCAACTTTCTACGATCAATAGCAAGCTCACGAATGCAGTTTGAAATTGGTTTTTATCAAGGAATACCGACTATCTTTAAACTTGCGTATTTTTTTTATTTTTTTTATGTTTACATTGGTGAAACGTTATAAAAGTCGGATGTACTTGATAGAAAATTTCACCCTCAATCGAGTGGTGTTTGCTTCAACTTTCTACGATAAATAGCAAGCTCAAGAATGAAGTTTGAAATTGGTATTTATCAAGGAATAACGACTATCTTTAAACTTGCGAATTTTTTTTATTTTTGTTATGTTTACATTAGTGAAACGTTATAAAGGTAGGATGTGTTTGATAGAAAATTTCTTGCTCAATCTAGTGGTGATTGTTTCAACTTTCTACGATAAATAGCAAGCTCAAGAATGAAGTTTGAAATTGGTATTTATCAAGGAATAACGACTATCTTTAAACTTGCGTATTTTTTTTATTTTTGTTATGTTTACATTGGTGAAACGTTACAAAGGTAGGATGTATTTGATAGAAAATTTCCTGCTCAATCGAGTGGTGTTTGTTTCAACTTTCTACGATCAATAGCAAGCTCACGAATGAAGTTTGAAGTTGGTATTTACCAAAGAATAACGACTATCTTTAAACTTGCATATTTTTTTGATTTTTTTATGTTTACATTAGTGAGACGTTATAAAGGTAGGATGTGTTTGATAGAAAATTTCTTGCTCAATCGAGTGGTGTTTGTTTCAACTTTCTACGATAAATAGCAAGCTCAAGAATGAAGTTTGAAATTGGTATTTATCAAGGAATAACGACTATCTTTAAACTTGCGTATTTTTTTGATTTTTTTTATGTTTACATTGATGAAACGTTATAAAGGTAGGATGTGTTTGATAGAAAATTTCCTGCTCAATCGAGTGGTGTTTGTTTCAACTTTTTACGATCAATAGCAAGCTCACAAATGAAGTTTGAAATTGGTATTTATCAAGGAATAACGACTATCTTTAAACTTGCGTATTTGTTTTATTTTTTTTATGTTTACATTGGTGAAACGTTATAAAAGTCGGATGTACTTGATAGAAAATTTCACCCTCAATCGAGTGGTGTTTGCTTCAACTTTCTACGATAAATAGCAAGCTCAAGAATGAAGTTTGAAATTGGTATTTATCAAGGAATAACGACTATTTTTAAACTTGCGAATTTTTTTTATTTTTGTTATGTTTACATTAGTGAAACGTTATAAAGGTAGGATGTGTTTGATAGAAAATTTCTTGCTCAATCTAGTGGTGATTGTTTCAACTTTCTACGATAAATAGCAAGCTCAAGAATGAAGTTTGAAATTGGTATTTATCAAGGAATAACGACTATCTTTAAACTTGCGTATTTTTTTTATTTTTGTTATGTTTACATTGGTGAAACGTTACAAAGGTAGGATGTATTTGATAGAAAATTTCCTGCTCAATCGAGTGGTGTTTGTTTCAACTTTCTACGATCAATAGCAAGCTCACGAATGAAGTTTGAAGTTGGTATTTACCAAAGAATAACGACTATCTTTAAACTTGCGTATTTTTTTGATTTTTTTATGTTTACATTAGTGAGACGTTATAAAGGTAGGATGTGTTTAATAGAAAATTTCTTGCTCAATCGAGTGGTGTTTGTTTCAACTTTCTACGATAAATAGCAAGCTCAAGAATGAAGTTTGAAATTGGTATTTATCAAGGAATAACGACTATCTTTAAACTTGCGTATTTTTTTGATTTTTTTTATGTTTACATTGATGAAACGTTATAAAGGTAGGATGTGTTTGATAGAAAATTTCCTGCTCAATCGAGTGGTGTTTGTTTCAACTTTTTACGATCAATAGCAAGCTCACAAATGAAGTTTGAAATTGGTATTTATCAAGGAATAACGACTATCTTTAAACTTGCGTATTTGTTTTATTTTTTTTATGTTTACATTGGTGAAACGTTATAAAGGTCGGATGTACTTGATAGAAAATTTCCTGCTCAATCGAGTGGTGTTTGTTTCAACTTTCTACGATCAATAGCAAGCTCACGAATGAAGTTTGAAGTTGGTATTTATCAAAGAATAACGACTATCTTTAAACTTGCGTATTTTTTTGATTTTTTTATGTTTATAATAGTGAAACGTTATAAAGGTAGGATGTGTTTGATAGAAAATTTTCTGCTCAATCGAGTGGTGCTTGTTTCAACTTTCTACGAAAAATAGCAAGCTCAAGAATGAAGTTTGAAATTGGTATTTATCATGGAATAACGACTATCTTTAAACTTGCGTATTTTTTTTATTTTTTTTATGTTTACATTGGTGAAACGTTATAAAGGTAGGATGTATTTGATAGAAAATTTCCTGCTCAATCGAGTGGTGTTTGTTTCAACTTTCTACGATCAATAGCAAGCTCACGAATGAAGTTTGACGTTGGTATTTATCAAAGAATAACGACTATCTTTAAACTTGCGTATTTTTTTGATTTTTTTTATGTTTACATTAGTGAAACGTTATAAAGGTAGGATGTATTTGATAAAAAATTTCCTGCTCAATCGAGTGGTGTTTGTTTCAACTTTTTACGAAAAATAGCAAGCTCAAGAATGAAGTTTTAAATTGGTATTTATCAAGGAATAACGACTATCTTTAAACTTGCGTATTTTTTTTATTTTTTTTATGTTTACATTGGTGAAACGTTATAAAGGTAGAATGTATTTGATAGAAAATTTCCTGCTCAATCGAGTGGTGTTTGTTTCAACTTTCTACGATCAATAGCAAGCTCACGAATGAAGTTTGAAATTGGTATTTATCAAGTAATAACGACTATCTTTAAACTTGCGTATTTTTTTGATTTTTTTTATGTTTACATTGGTGAAACGTTATAAAGGTAGGGTGTGTTTGATAGAAAATTTCCTGCTTAATCTAGTGGTGATTGTTTCAACTTTCTACGATAAATAGCAAGCTCAAGAATGAAGTTTGAAGTTGGTATTTATCAAGAAATAACGACTATCTTTAAACTTGCGTATTTTTTTTATTTTTTTTTATGTTTACATTGGTGAAACGTTATAAAGGTAGGATGTATTTGATAGAAAATTTCCTGCTCAATCGAGTGGTGTTTGTTTCAACTTTCTACGATTAATAGCAAGCTCACGAATGAAGTTTGAAATTGGTATTTATCAAGTAATAACGACTATCTTTAAACTTGCGTATTTTTTTGATTTTCTTTATGTTTACATTAATGAAACGTTATAAAGGTAGGATGTGTTTGATAGAAAATTTTCTGCTCAATCGAGTGGTGTTTGTTTTAACTTTCTACGATAAATAGCAAGCTCAAGAATGAAGTTTGAAATTGGTATTTATCAAAGAATAACGACTATCTTTAAACTTGCGTATTTTTTTGATTTTTTTTATGTTTACAATGGTGAAACGTTATAAAGGTAGGATGTATTTGATAGAAAATTTCCTGCTCAATTGAGTGGTGTTTGTTTCAACTTTCTACGATCAATAGCAAGCTCACGAATGAAGTTTGAAATTGGTATTTATCAAGTAATAACGACTATCTTTAAACTTGCGTATTTTTTTGATTTTTTTATGTTTACATTGGTGAAACGTTAAAACGTTATAAAGGTAAAATGTATTTGATAGAAAATTTTCTGCTCAATCGAGTGGTGTTTGTTTCAACTTTCTACGATCAATAGCAAGCTCACGAATGAAGTTTGAAGTTGGTATTTATCAAAGAATAACGACTATCTTTAAACTTGCGTATTTTTTTGATTTTTTTTATGTTTACATTAGTGAAACATTATAAAGGTAGGATGTGTTTGATAAAAAATTTCCTGCTCAATCGAGTGGTGTTTGTTTCAACTTTCTACGATAAATAGCAAGCTCAAGAATGAAGTTTGAAATTGGTATTTATCAAGGAATACCGACTATCTTTAAACTTGCGCATTTTTTTTATTTTTTTTTATGTTTACATTGGTGAAACGTTATAAAGGTAGGATGTATTTGATAGAAAATTTCCTGCTCAATCGAGTGGTGTTTGTTTCAACTTTCTACGATTAATAGCAAGCTCACGAATGAAGTTTGAAATTGGTATTTATCAAGTAATAACGACTATCTTTAAACTTGCGTATTTTTTTGATTTTCTTTATGTTTACATTAATGAAACGTTATAAAGGTAGGATGTGTTTGATAGAAAATTTTCTGCTCAATCGAGTGGTGTTTGTTTTAACTTTCTACGATAAATAGCAAGCTCAAGAATGAAGTTTGAAATTGGTATTTATCAAAGAATAACGACTATCTTTAAACTTGCGTATTTTTTTGATTTTTTTTATGTTTACAATGGTGAAACGTTATAAAGGTAGGATGTATTTGATAGAAAATTTCCTGCTCAATTGAGTGGTGTTTGTTTCAACTTTCTACGATCAATAGCAAGCTCACGAATGAAGTTTGAAATTGGTATTTATCAAGTAATAACGACTATCTTTAAACTTGCGTATTTTTTTGATTTTTTTTATGTTTACATTGGTGAAACGTTATAAAGGTAGGGTGTGTTTGATAGAAAATTTCCTGCTTAATCTAGTGGTGATTGTTTCAACTTTCTACGATAAATAGCAAGCTCAAGAATGAAGTTTGAAATTGGTATTTATCAAGAAATAACGACTATCTTTAAACTTGCGTATTTTTTTTTTTTTTGTTATGTTTACATTGGTGAAACGTTACAAAGGTAGGATGTATTTGATAGAAAATTTCCTGCTCAATCGAGTGGTGTTTGTTTCAACTTTCTACGATCAATAGCAAGCTCACGAATGAAGTTTGAAGTTGGTATTTACCAAAAAATAACGACTATCTTTAAACTTGCGTATTTTTTGTATTTTTTTTATGTTTACATTGGTGAAACGTTACAAAGGTATGATGTGTTTGATAGAAAATTTCCTGCTCAATCGAGTAATGTTTGTTTCAACTTTCTACGATCAATAGCAAGCTCACGAATGAAGTTTGAAATTGGTATTTATCAAGGAATAACGACTATCTTTAAACTTGCGTATTTTTTTTTATTTTTTTTATGTTTACATTAGTGAAACGTTATAAAGATAGGATGTGTTTGATAGAAAATTTCTTGCTCAATCGAGTGGTGTTTGTTTCAACTTTCTACGAAAAATAGCAAGCTCAAGAATGAAGTTTGAAATTGGTATTTATCAAGGAATAACGACTATCTTTAAACTTGCGTATTTTTTTTTATTTTTTTTATGTTTACATTGGTGAAACGTTATAAAGGTAGGATGTATTTGATAGAAAATTTCCTGCTCAATCGAGTGGTGTTTGTTTCAACTTTCTACGAAAAATAGCAAGCTCAAGAATGAAGTTTGAAGTTGGTATTTATCAAAAAATAACGACTATCTTTAAACTTGCGTATTTTTTTAATTTTTTTTATCTTTATATTAGTGAAACGTTATAAAAGTAAGATGTGTTTGATAGAAAATTTTCTGCTCAATCGAGTGGTGTTTGTTTCAACTTTCTACGATAAATAGCAAGCTCAAGAATGAAGTTTGAAATTGGTATTTATCAAGGAATAACGACTATCTTTAAACTTGCGTATTTTTTTTATTTTTTTTATGTTTACATTGGTGAAACGTTATAAAGGTAAAATGTATTTAATAGAAAATTTCCTGCTCAATCGTGTGGTGTTTGTTTCAACTTTCTACGATCAATAGCAAGCCCACGAATGAAGTTTGAAGTTGGTATTTATCAAAGAATAACGACTATCTTTAAACTTGCGTATTTTTTTGATTTTTTTTATGTTTACATTAGTGAAACGTTATAAAGGTAGGATGTGTTTGATAGAAAATTTCCTGCTCAATCGAGTGGTGTTTGTTTCAACTTTCTACGATAAATAGCAAGTTCAAGAATGAAGTTTGAAATTGGTATTTATCAAGGAATAACGACTATATTTAAACTTGCGTATTTTTTTTATTTTTTTATGTTTCCATTGGTGAAACGTTATAAAGGTAGGATGTATTTGATAGAAAATTTCCTGCTCAATCTAGTGGTGATTGTTTCAACTTTCTACGATAAATAGCAAGCTCAAGAATGAAGTTTGAAATTGGTATTTATCAAGGAATAACGACTATCTTTAAACTTGCGTATTTTTTTTATTTTTTTTATGTTTACATTGGTGAAACGTTATAAAGGTAGGATGTGTTTGATAAAAAATTTACTGCTCAATCGAGTGGTGTTTGTTTCAACTTTCTACGATAAATAGCAAGCTCAAGAATGAAGTTTGAAATTGGTATTTATCAAGGAATACCGACTATCTTTAAACTTGCGCATTTTTTTTATTTTTTTTATGTTTTCATTGGTGAAACGTTATAAAGGTAGGAGGTATTTGATAGAAAATTTCCTGCTCAATCGAGTAGTGTTTGTTTCAACTTTCTACGATCAATAGCAAGCTCACGAATGAAGTTTGAAGTTGGTATTTATCAAAGAATAACGACTATCTTTAAACTTGCGTATTTTTTTTATGTTTACATTGGTGAAACGTTATAAAGGTCGGATGTGTTTGATAGAAAATTTCCTGCTCAATCGAGTGGTGTTTGTTTCAACTTTCTACGATCAATAGCAAGCTCACGAATAAAGTTTGAAGTTGGTATTTATCAAAGAATAACGACTATTTTTAAACCTGCGTATTTTTTTGATTTTTTTATGTTTACATTAATGAAACGTTATAAAGGTAGGATGTGTTTGATAGAAAATTTCCTGCTCAATCGAGTGGTGTTTGTCTCAACTTTCTACGATAAATAGTAAGCTCAAGAATGAAGTTTGAAATTGGTATTTATCAAAGAATAACGACTATCTTTAAACTTGCGTATTTTTTTGATTTTTTTTATGTTTACATTAGTGAAACGTTATAAAGGTAGGATGTGTTTGATAAAAAATTTCCTGCTCAATCGAGTGGTGTTTGTTTCAACTTTCTACGATCAATAGCAAGCTCACGAATGAAGTTTGAAGTTGGTATTTATCAAAAAATAACGACTATCTTTAAACTTGCGTATTTTTTTAATTTTTTTTATGTTTATATTAGTGAAACGTTATAAAGGTAGGATGTGTTTGATAGAAAATTTCCTGCTCAATCGAGTGGTGTTTGTCTCAACTTTCTACGATAAATAGTAAGCTCACGAATGAAGTTTGAAGTTGGTATTTATCAAAGAATAACGACTATCTTTAAACTTGCGTATTTTTTTTATGTTTACATTGGTGAAACGTTATAAAGGTCGGATGTGTTTGATAGAAAATTTCCTGCTCAATCGAGTGGTGTTTGTTTCAACTTTCTACGATCAATAGCAAGCTCACGAATAAAGTTTGAAGTTGGTATTTATCAAAGAATAACGACTATTTTTAAACCTGCGTATTTTTTTGATTTTTTTTATGTTTACATTAATGAAACGTTATAAAGGTAGGATGTGTTTGATAAAAAATTTTTTGCTCAATCGAGTGGTGTTTGTCTCAACTTTCTACGATAAATAGCAAGCTCAAAAATGAAGTTTGAAATTGGTATTTATCAAGGAATAACGACTATCTATAAACTTGCGTATTTTTTTTATTTTTGTTATGTTCACATTGGTGAAACGTTATAAAGGTAGGATGTGTTTGATAGAAAATTTCCTGCTCAATCGAGTGGTGTTTGTTTCAACTTTCTACGATTAATAGCAAGCTCACGAATGAAGTTTGAAATTGGTATTTATCAAGTAATAACGACTATCTTTAAACTTGCGTATTTTTTTGATTTTTTTTATGTTTACATTAATGAAACGTTATAAAGGTAGGATGTATTTGATAGAAAACTTACTGCTCAATCGAGTGGTGTTTGTTTCAACTTCCTACGATCAATAGCAAGCTCACGAATGAAGTTTGAAATTGGTATTTATCAAGGAATACCGACTATCTTTAAACTTGCGCATTTTTTTTATTTTTTTTATGTTTACATTGGTGAAACGTTATAAAGGTAGGATGTATTTAATAGAAAACTTACTGCTCAATCGAGTGGTGTTTGTTTCAACTTCCTACGATCAATAGCAAGCTCACGAATGAAGTTTGAAATTGGTATTTATCAAAGAATAACGACTATCTTTAAACTTGCGTATTTTTTTAATTTTTTTTATGTTTATATTAGTGAAACGTTATAAAAGTAAGATGTGTTTGATAGAAAATTTTCTGTTCAATCGAGTGGTGTTTGTTTCAACTTTCTACGAAAAATAGCAAGCTCAAGAATGAAGTTTGAAATTGGTATTTATCAAGGAATAACGACTATCTTTAAACTTGCGTATTTTTTTTTATTTTTTTTATGTTTACATTGGTGAAACGTTATAAAGGTAGGATGTATTTGATAGAAAATTTCCTGCTCAATCGAGTGGTGTTTGTTTCAACTTTCTACGATCAATAGCAAGCTCACGAATGAAGTTTGACGTTGGTATTTATCAAAGAATAACGACTATCTTTAAACTTGCGTATTTTTTTTATTTTTTTTATGTTTACATTGCTGAAACGTTATAAAGGTAGGATGTATTTGATAGAAAATTTCCTGCTCAATCGAGTGGTGTTTGTTTCAACTTTCTACGATCAATAGCAAGCTCACGAATGAAGTTTGAAGTTGGTATTTATCAAAGAATAACGACTATTTTTAAACTTGCGCATTTTTTTTATTTTTTTTATGTTTACATTGGTGAAACGTTACAAAGGTAGGATGTATTTGATAGAAAATTTCCTGCTCAATCGAGTGGTGTTTGTTTCAACTTTCTACGATTAATAGCAAGCTCACGAATGAAGTTTGAAATTGGTATTTATCAAGTAATAACGACTATATTTAAACTTGCGTATTTTTTTTATTTTTTTTATGTTTACATTGGTGAAACGTTATAAAAGTTGGATGTATTTGATAGAAAATTTCATGCTCAATCGAGTGGTGTTTGCTTCAACTTTCTACGATAAATAGCAAGCTCAAGAATGAAGTTTGAAATTGGTATTTATCAAGGAATAACGACTATCTTTAAACTTGCGTATTTTTTTTATTTTTTTTATGTTTCCATTGGCGAAACGTTATAAAGGTAGGATGTATTTGATAGAAAATTTCCTGCTCAATCTAGTGGTGATTGTTTCAACTTTCTACGATAAATAGCAAGCTCAAGAATGAAGTTTGAAATTGGTATTTATCAAGGAATAACGACTATCTTTAAACTTGCGTATTTTTTTGATTTTTTTATGTTTACATTGGTGAAACGTTATAAAGGTAAAATGTATTTGATAGAAAATTTTCTGCTCAATCGAGTGGTGTTTGTTTCAACTTTCTACGATAAATAGCAATTTCAAGAATGAAGTTTGAAATTGGTATTTATCAAGGAATAACGACTATCTTTAAACTTGCGTATTTTTTTTATTTTTTTTTATGTTTCCATTGGTGAAACGTTATAAAGGTAGGATGTATTTGATAGAAAATTTCCTGCTCAATCTAGTGGTGATTGTCTCAACTTTCTACGATCAATAGCAAGCTCACGAATGAAGTTTGAAATTGGTATTTATCAAAGAATAACGACTATCTTTAAACTTGCGTATTTTTTTTATTTTTTTTATGTTTACATTGGTGAAACGTTACAAAGGTAGGATGTATTTGATAGAAAATTTCCTGCTCAATCGAGTGGTGTTTGTTTCAACTTTCTACGATTAATAGCAAGCTCACGAATGAAGTTTGAAATTGGTATTTATCAAGTAATAACGACTATCTTTAAACTTGCGTATTTTTTTGATTTTTTTTATGTTTACATTAATGAAACGTTATAAAGGTAGGATGTGTTTGATAGAAAATTTCCTGCTCAATCGAGTGGTGTTTGTCTGAACTTTCTACGATAAATAGCAAGCTCAAAAATGAAGTTTGAAATTGGTATTTATCAAGGAATAACGACTATTTATAAACTTGCGTATTTTTTTTATTTTTGTTATGTTTACATTGGTGAAACGTTATAAAGGTAGGATGTATTTGATAGAAAACTTCCTGCTCAATCGAGTGGTGTTTGTTTCAACTTCCTACGATCAATAGCAAGCTGACGAATGAAGTTTGAAATTGGTATTTATCAAAGAATAACGACTATTTTTAAACCTGCGTATTTTTTTGATTTTTTTTATGTTTACATTAATGAAACGTTATAAAGGTAAGATGTGTTTGATAGAAAATTTCCTGCTCAATCGAGTGGTGTTTGTTTCAACTTTCTACGATCAATAGCAAGCTCACGAATGAAGTTTGAAGTTGGTATTTATCAAAGAATAACGACTATCTTTAAACTTGCGTATTTTTTTTATTTTTTTTATGTTTACATTGGTGAAACGTTATAAAGGTCGGATGCGTTTGATAGAAAATTTCCTGCTCAATCGAGTGGTGTTTGTCTCAACTTTCTACGATAAATAGTAAGCTCAAGAATGAAGTTTGAAATTGGTATTTATCAAGGAATAACGACTATCTATAAACTTGCGTATTTTTTTTATTTTTGTTATGTTCACATTGGTGAAACGTTATAAAGGTAGGATGTATTTGATAGAAAACTTCCTGCTCAATCGAGTGGTGTTTGTTTCAACTTCCTACGATCAATAGCAAGCTGACGAATGAAGTTTGAAATTGGTATTTATCAAAGAATAACGACTATTTTTAAACCTGCGTATTTTTTTGATTTTTTTTATGTTTACATTAATGAAACGTTATAAAGGTAAGATGTGTTTGATAGAAAATTTCCTGCTCAATCGAGTGGTGTTTGTTTCAACTTTCTACGATCAATAGCAAGCTCACGAATGAAGTTTGAAGTTGGTATTTATCAAAGAATAACGACTATCTTTAAACTTGCGTATTTTTTTTATTTTTTTTATGTTTACATTGGTGAAACGTTATAAAGGTCGGATGCGTTTGATAGAAAATTTCCTGCTCAATCGAGTGGTGTTTGTTTCAACTTTCTACGATTAATAGCAAGCTCACGAATGAAGTTTGAAATTGGTATTTATCAAGTAATAACGACTATATTTAAACTTGCGTATTTTTTTGATTTTTTTTATGTTTACATTAATGAAACGTTATAAAGGTAGGATGTGTTTGATAGAAAATTTCCTGCTCAATCGAGTGGTGTTTGTTTCAACTTTCTACGATAAATAGCAAGCTCAAGAATGAAGTTTGAAATTGGTATTTATCAAGGAATACCGACTATCTTTAAACTTGCGAATTTTTTTTATTTTTTTTATGTTTACATTGGTGAAACGTTATAAAGGTAGGATGTATTTGATAGAAAACTTACTGCTCAATCGAGTGGTGTTTGTTTCAACTTCCTACGATCAATAGCAAGCTCACGAATGAAGTTTGAAATTGGTATTTATCAAAGAATAACGACTATCTTTAAACTTGCGTATTTTTTTGATTTTTTTTATGTTTACATTAGTGAAACGTTATAAAGGTAGGATGTGTTTGATAAAAAATTTCCTGCTCAATCGAGTGGTGTTTGTTTCAACTTTCTACGAAAAATAGCAAGCTCAAGAATGAAGTTTGAAATTGGTATTTATCAAGGAATAACGACTATCTTTAAACTTGCGTATTTTTTTTATTTTTTTTATGTTTACATTGGTGAAACGTTATAAAGGTAAAATGTATTTAATAGAAAATTTCCTGCTCAATCGTGTGGTGTTTGTTTCAACTTTCTACGATCAATAGCAAGCCCACGAATGAAGTTTGAAGTTGGTATTTATCAAAGAATAACGACTATCTTTAAACTTGCGTATTTTTTTGATTTTTTTTATGTTTACATTAGTGAAACGTTATAAAGGTAGGATGTGTTTGATAGAAAATTTCCTGCTCAATCGAGTGGTGTTTGCTTCAACTTTCTACGATAAATAGCAAGTTCAAGAATGAAGTTTGAAATTGGTATTTATCAAGGAATAACGACTATCTTTAAACTTGCGTATTTTTTTTATTTTTTTTATGTTTACATTGGTGAAACGTTATAAAGGTAGGATGTATTTGATAGAAACTTTCCTGCTCAATCGAGTGGTGTTTGTTTCAACTTTCTACGATCAATAGCAAGCTCACGAATGAAGTTTGACGTTGGTATTTATCAAAGAATAACGACTATCTTTAAACTTGCGTATTTTTTTTAATTTTTTTATGTTTACATTGCTGAAACGTTATAAAGGTAGGATGTATTTGATAGAAAATTTCCTGCTCAATCGAGTGGTGTTTGTTTCAACTTTCTACGATCAATAGCAAGCTCACGAATGAAGTTTGAAGTTGGTATTTATCAAAGAATAACGACTATCTTTAAACTTGCGTATTTTTTTGATTTTTTTATGTTTACATTGGTGAAACGTTATAAAGGTAAAATGTATTTGATAGAAAATTTTCTGCTCAATCGAGTGGTGTTTGTTTCAACTTTCTACGATCAATAGCAAGCTCAAGAATGAAGTTTGAAATTGGTATTTATCAAGGAATACCGACTATCTTTACACTTGCGTATTTTTTTAATTTTTTTTATGTTTATATTAGTGAAACGTTATAAAGGTAGGATGTGTTTGATAAAAAATTTCTTGCTACATCGAGTGGTGTTTGTTTCAACTTTCTACGATAAATAGCAAGCTCAAGAATGAAGTTTAAAATTGGTATTTATCAAGGAATACCGACTATCTTTAAACCTGCGCATTTTTTTTATTTTTTTTATGTTTACATTGGTGAAACGTTACAAAGGTAGGATGTATTTGATAGAAAATTTCCTGCTCAATCGAGTGGTGTTTGTTTCAACTTTCTACGATTAATAGCAAGCTCACGAATGAAGTTTGAAATTGGTATTTATCAAGTAATAACGACTATATTTAAACTTGCGTATTTTTTTTATTTTTTTTATGTTTACATTGGTGAAACGTTATAAAAGTTGGATGTATTTGATAGAAAATTTCATGCTCAATCGAGTGGTGTTTCTTTCAACTTTCTACGATAAATAGCAAGCTCAAGAATGAAGTTTGAAATTGGTATTTATCAAGGAATAACGACTATCTTTAAACTTGCGTATTTTTTTTATTTTTTTTATGTTTACATTGGTGAAACGTTATAAAGGTAAAATGTATTTAATAGAAAATTTCCTGCTCAATCGTGTGGTGTTTGTTTCAACTTTCTACGATCAATAGCAAGCCCACGAATGAAGTTTGAAGTTGGTATTTATCAAAGAATAACGACTATCTTTAAACTTGCGTATTTTTTTGATTTTTTTTATGTTTACATTAGTGAAACGTTATAAAGGTAGGATGTGTTTGATAGAAAATTTCCTGCTCAATCGAGTGGTGTTTGTTTCAACTTTCTACGATAAATAGCAAGTTCAAGAATGAAGTTTGAAATTGGTATTTATCAAGGAATAACGACTATCTTTAAACTTGCGTATTTTTTTTATTTTTTTTATGTTTCCATTGGTGAAACGTTATAAAGGTAGGATGTATTTGATAGAAAATTTCCTGCTCAATCTAGTGGTGATTGTTTCAACTTTCTACGATAAATAGCAAGCTCAAGAATGAAGTTTGAAATTGGTATTTATCAAGGAATAACGACTATCTTTAAACTTGCGTATTTTTTTGATTTTTTTATGTTTACATTGGTGAAACGCTATAAAGGTAAAATGTATTTGATAGAAAATTTTCTGCTCAATCGAGTGGTGTTTGTTTCAACTTTCTACGATAAATAGCAAGTTCAAGAATGAAGTTTGAAATTGGTATTTATCAAGGAGTAACGACTATCTTTAAACTTGCGTATTTTTTTTATTTTTTTTTATGTTTCCATTGGTGAAACGTTATAAAGGTAGGATGTATTTGATAGAAAATTTCCTGCTCAATCTAGCGGTGATTGTTTCAACTTCCTACGATCAATAGCAAGCTCACGAATGAAGTTTGAAATTGGTATTTATCAAAGAATAACGACTATCTTTAAACTTGCGTATTTTTTTTATTTTTTTTATGTTTACATTGGTGAAACGTTACAAAGGTAGGATGTATTTGATAGAAAATTTCCTGCTCAATCGAGCGGTGTTTGTTTCAACTTTCTACGATTAATAGCAAGCTCACGAATGAAGTTTGAAATTGGTATTTATCAAGTAATAACGACTATCTTTAAACTTGCGTATTTTTTTGATTTTTTTATGTTTACATTGGTGAAACGTTATAAGGGTAAAATGTATTTGATAGAAAATTTCCTGCTCAATCGAGTGGTGTTTGTTTCAACTTTCTACGATAAATAGCAAGTTCAAGAATGAAGTTTGAAATTGGTATTTATCAAGGAATAACGACTATCTTTAAACTTGCGTATTTTTTTAATTTTTTTTATGTTTCCATTGGTGAAACGTTATAAAGGTAGGATGTATTTGATAGAAAATTTCCTGCTCAATCTAGTGGTGATTGCTTCAACTTTCTACGATAAATAGCAAGCTCACGAATGAAGTTTGAAGTTGGTATTTATCAAAGAATAACGACTATCTTTAAACTTGCGTATTTTTTTGATTTTTTTTATGTTTACATAAGTGAAACATTATAAAGGTAGGATGTGTTTGATAAAAAATTTATTGCTCAATCGAGTGGTGTTTGTTTCAACTTTCTACGATAAATAGCAAGCTCAAGAATGAAGTTTAAAATTGGTATTTATCAAGGAATACCGACTATCTTTAAACTTGCGTATTTTTTTTATTTTTTTTATGTTTACATTGGTGAAACGTTATAAAAGTTGGATGTATTTGATAGAAAATTTCATGCTCAATCGAGTGGTGTTTGTTTCAACTTTCTACGATCAATAGCAAGCTCACGAATGAAGTTTGAAGTTGGTATTTATCAAAGAATAACGACTATCTTTAAACTTGCGTATTTTTTTGATTTTTTTTATGTTTACATAAGTGAAACATTATAAAAGTAGGATGTGTTTGATAAAAAATTTCTTGCTCAATCGAGTGGTGTTTGTTTCAACTTTCTACGATTAATAGCAAGCTCACGAATGAAGTTTGAAATTGGTATTTATCAAGTAATAACGACTATCTTTAAACTTGCGTATTTTTTTTATTTTTTTTATGTTTACATTGGTGAAACGTTATAAAAGTTGGATGTATTTGATAGAAAATTTCATGCTCAATCGAGTGGTGTTTGTTTCAACTTTCTACGATAAATAGCAAGTTCAAGAATGAAGTTTGAAATTGGTATTTATCAAGGAATAACGACTATCTTTAAACTTGCGTATTTTTTTTATTTTTTTTATGTTTCCATTGGTGAAACGTTATAAAGGTAGGATGTATTTGATAGAAAATTTCCTGCTCAATCGAGTGGTGTTTGTTTCAACTTTCTACGATTAATAGCAAGCTCACGAATGAAGTTTGAAGTTGGTATTTATCAAAGAATAACGACTATCTTTAAACTTGCGTATTTTTTTGATTTTTTTATGTTTACATTGGTGAAACGTTATAAAGGTAAAATGTATTTGATAGAAAATTTTCTGCTCAATCGAGTGGTGTTTGTTTCAACTTTCTACGATCAATAGCAAGCTAACGAATGAAGTTTGAAGTTGGTATTTATCAAAGAATAACGACTATCTTTAAACTTGCGTATTTTTTTGATTTTTTTTATGTTTACATTAATGAAACGTTATAAAGGTAGGATGTATTTGATAGAAAATTTCCTGCTCAATCGAGTGGTGTTTGTTTCAACTTTCTACGATTAATAGCAAGCTCACGAATGAAGTTTGAAGTTGGTATTTATCAAAGAATAACGACTATCTTTAAACTTGCGTATTTTTTTGATTTTTTTTATGTTTACATTAGTGAAACGTTATAAAGGTAGGTTGTATTTGATAGAAAATTTCCTGCTCAATCGAGTGGTGTTTGTTTCAACTTTCTACGATCAATAGCAAGCTAACGAATGAAGTTTGAAGTTGGTATTTATCAAAGAATAACGACTATCTTTAAACTTGCGTATTTTTTTGATTTTTTTTATGTTTACATTAATGAAACGTTATAAAGGTAAGATGTGTTTGATAGAAAATTTCCTGCTCAATCTAGTGGTAATTGTTTCAACTTTCTACGATAAATAGCAAGCTCACGAATGAAGTTTGAAATTGGTATTTATCAAGTAATAACGACTATCTTTAAACTTGCGTATTTTTTTTATTTTTTTTATGTTTACATTAGTAAAACGTTATAAAAGTTGGATGTGTTTGATAGAAAATTTCATGCATAATCGAGTGGTGTTTGTTTCAACTTTCTACGATAAATAGCAAGCTCAAGAATGATGTTTGAAATTGGTATTTATCAAGGAATAACGACTATCTTTAAACTTGCGTATTTTTTTTATTTTTTTTATGTTTACATTGGTGAAACGTTATAAAGGTAAAATGTATTTAATAGAAAATTTCCTGCTCAATCGTGTGGTGTTTGTTTCAACTTTCTACGATCAATAGCAAGCCCACGAATGAAGTTTGAAGTTGGTATTTATCAAAAAATAACGACTATCTTTAAACTTGCGTATTTTTTTGATTTTTTTATGTTTACATTGGTGAAACGTTATAAGGGTAAAATGTGTTTGATAGAAAATTTTCTGCTCAATCGAGTGGTGTTTGTTTCAACTTTCTACGATCAATAGCAAGCTCACGAATGAAGTTTGAAGTTGGTATTTATCAAAGAATAACGACTATCTTTAAACTTGCGTATTTTTTTGATTTTTTTATGTTTACATTGGTGAAACGTTATAAGGGTAAAATGTGTTTGATAGAAAATTTTCTGCTCAATCGAGTGGTGTTTGTTTCAACTTTCTACGATAAATAGCAAGCTCAAGAATGAAGTTTAAAATTGGTATTTATCAAGGAATACCGACTATCTTTAAACTTGCGTATTTTTTTTATTTTTTTTATGTTTACATTGGTGAAACGTTATAAAAGTTGGATGTATTTGATAGAAAATTTCATGCTCAATCGAGTGGTGTTTGTTTCAACTTTCTACGATCAATAGCAAGCTCACGAATGAAGTTTGAAGTTGGTATTTATCAAAGAATAACGACTATCTTTAAACTTGCGTATTTTTTTGATTTTTTTTATGTTTACATAAGTGAAACATTATAAAAGTAGGATGTGTTTGATAAAAAATTTCTTGCTCAATCGAGTGGTGTTTGTTTCAACTTTCTACGATTAATAGCAAGCTCACGAATGAAGTTTGAAATTGGTATTTATCAAGTAATAACGACTATCTTTAAACTTGCGTATTTTTTTTATTTTTTTTATGTTTACATTGGTGAAACGTTATAAAAGTTGGATGTATTTGATAGAAAATTTCATGCTCAATCGAGTGGTGTTTGTTTCAACTTTCTACGATAAATAGCAAGTTCAAGAATGAAGTTTGAAATTGGTATTTATCAAGGAATAACGACTATCTTTAAACTTGCGTATTTTTTTTATTTTTTTTATGTTTCCATTGGTGAAACGTTATAAAGGTAGGATGTATTTGATAGAAAATTTCCTGCTCAATCGAGTGGTGTTTGTTTCAACTTTCTACGATTAATAGCAAGCTCACGAATGAAGTTTGAAGTTGGTATTTATCAAAGAATAACGACTATCTTTAAACTTGCGTATTTTTTTGATTTTTTTATGTTTACATTGGTGAAACGTTATAAAGGTAAAATGTATTTGATAGAAAATTTTCTGCTCAATCGAGTGGTGTTTGTTTCAACTTTCTACGATCAATAGCAAGCTAACGAATGAAGTTTGAAGTTGGTATTTATCAAAGAATAACGACTATCTTTAAACTTGCGTATTTTTTTGATTTTTTTTATGTTTACATTAATGAAACGTTATAAAGGTAGGATGTATTTGATAGAAAATTTCCTGCTCAATCGAGTGGTGTTTGTTTCAACTTTCTACGATTAATAGCAAGCTCACGAATGAAGTTTGAAGTTGGTATTTATCAAAGAATAACGACTATCTTTAAACTTGCGTATTTTTTTGATTTTTTTTATGTTTACATTAGTGAAACGTTATAAAGGTAGGTTGTATTTGATAGAAAATTTCCTGCTCAATCGAGTGGTGTTTGTTTCAACTTTCTACGATCAATAGCAAGCTAACGAATGAAGTTTGAAGTTGGTATTTATCAAAGAATAACGACTATCTTTAAACTTGCGTATTTTTTTGATTTTTTTTATGTTTACATTAATGAAACGTTATAAAGGTAAGATGTGTTTGATAGAAAATTTCCTGCTCAATCTAGTGGTAATTGTTTCAACTTTCTACGATAAATAGCAAGCTCACGAATGAAGTTTGAAATTGGTATTTATCAAGTAATAACGACTATCTTTAAACTTGCGTATTTTTTTTATTTTTTTTATGTTTACATTAGTAAAACGTTATAAAAGTTGGATGTGTTTGATAGAAAATTTCATGCATAATCGAGTGGTGTTTGTTTCAACTTTCTACGATAAATAGCAAGCTCAAGAATGATGTTTGAAATTGGTATTTATCAAGGAATAACGACTATCTTTAAACTTGCGTATTTTTTTTATTTTTTTTATGTTTACATTGGTGAAACGTTATAAAGGTAAAATGTATTTAATAGAAAATTTCCTGCTCAATCGTGTGGTGTTTGTTTCAACTTTCTACGATCAATAGCAAGCCCACGAATGAAGTTTGAAGTTGGTATTTATCAAAAAATAACGACTATCTTTAAACTTGCGTATTTTTTTGATTTTTTTATGTTTACATTGGTGAAACGTTATAAGGGTAAAATGTGTTTGATAGAAAATTTTCTGCTCAATCGAGTGGTGTTTGTTTCAACTTTCTACGATAAATAGCAAGTTCAAGAATGAAGTTTGAAATTGGTATTTATCAAGGAATAACGACTATCTTTAAACTTGCGTATTTTTTTTATTTTTTTTATGTTTCCATTGGTGAAACGTTATAAAGGTAGGATGTATTTGATAGAAAATTTCCTGCTCAATCTAGTGGTGATTGTTTCAACTTCCTACGATCAATAGCAAGCTCACGAATGAAGTTTGAAATTGGTATTTATCAAAGAATAACGACTATCTTTAAACTTGCGTATTTTTTTGATTTTTTTATGTTTACATTGGTGAAACGTTATAAGGGTAAAATGTATTTGATAGAAAATTTTCTGCTCAATCGAGTGGTGTTTGCTTCAACTTTCTACGATCAATAGCAAGCTCACGAATGAAGTTTGAAGTTGGTATTTATCAAAGAATAACGACTATCTTTAAACTTGCGTATTTTTTTGATTTTTTTTATGTTTACATTAATGAAACGTTATAAAGGTAAGATGTGTTTGATAGAAAATTTCCTGCTCAATCTAGTGGTAATTGTTTCAACTTTCTACGATAAATAGCAAGCTCACGGATGAAGTTTGAAATTGGTATTTATCAAGTAATAACGACTATCTTTAAACTTGCGTATTTTTTTTATTTTTTTTATGTTTACATTAGTAAAACGTTATAAAAGTTGGATGTGTTTGATAGAAAATTTCATGCTCAATCGAGTGGTGTTTGTTTCAACTTTCTACGATAAATAGCAAGCTCAAGAATGATGTTTGAAATTGGTATTTATCAAGGAATAACGACTATCTTTAAACTTGCGTATTTTTTTTATTTTTTTTATGTTTACATTGGTGAAACGTTATAAAGGTAAAATGTATTTAATAGAAAATTTCCTGCTCAATCGTGTGGTGTTTGTTTCAACTTTCTACGATCAATAGCAAGCCCACGAATGAAGTTTGAAGTTGGTATTTATCAAAAAATAACGACTATCTTTAAACTTGCGTATTTTTTTGATTTTTTTATGTTTACATTGGTGAAACGTTATAAGGGTAAAATGTGTTTGATAGAAAATTTTCTGCTCAATCGAGTGGTGTTTGTTTCAACTTTCTACGATCAATAGCAAGCTCACGAATGAAGTTTGAAGTTGGTATTTATCAAAGAATAACGACTATCTTTAAACTTGCGTATTTTTTTGATTTTTTTATGTTTACATTGGTGAAACGTTATAAAGGTAAAATGTATTTGATAGAAAATTTTCTGCTCAATCGAGTGGTGTTTGTTTCAACTTCCTACGATAAATAGCAAGTTCAAGAATGAAGTTTGAAATTGGTATTTATCAAGGAATAACGACTATCTTTAAACTTGCGTATTTTTTTTATTTTTTTTATGTTTCCATTGGTGAAACGTTATAAAGGTAGGATGTATTTGATAGAAAATTTCCTGCTCAATCTAGTGGTGATTGTTTCAACTTCCTACGATCAATAGCAAGCTCACGAATGAAGTTTGAAATTGGTATTTATCAAAGAATAACGACTATCTTTAAACTTGCGTATTTTTTTGATTTTTTTATGTTTACATTGGTGAAACGTTATAAGGGTAAAATGTATTTGATAGAAAATTTTCTGCTCAATCGAGTGGTGTTTGCTTCAACTTTCTACGATCAATAGCAAGCTCACGAATGAAGTTTGAAGTTGGTATTTATCAAAGAATAACGACTATCTTTAAACTTGCGTATTTTTTTGATTTTTTTTATGTTTACATAAGTGAAACATTATAAAGGTAGGATGCGTTTGATAAAAAATTTCTTGCTCAATCGAGTGGTGTTTGTTTCAACTTTCTACGATAAATAGCAAGCTCAAGAATGAAGTTTAAAATTGGTATTTATCAAGGAATACCGACTATATTTAAACTTGCGCATTTTTTTTATTTTTTTTATGTTTACATTGGTGAAACGTTACAAAGGTAGGATGTATTTGATAGAAAATTTCCTGCTCAATCGAGTGGTGTTTGCTTCAACTTTCTACGATTAATAGCAAGCTCACGAATGAAGTTTGAAATTGGTATTTATCAAGTAATAACGACTATCTTTAAACTTGCGTATTTTTTTTATTTTTTTTATGTTTACATTGGTGAAACGTTATAAAAGTTGGATGTATTTGATAGAAAATTTCATGCTCAATCGAGTGGTGTTTGTTTCAACTTTCTACGATAAATAGCAAGCTTAAGAATGAAGTTTGAAATTGGTATTTATCAAGGAATAACGACTATCTTTAAACTGCGTATTTTTTTTATTTTTTTTATGTTTACATTGGTGAGACATTATAAAGGTAACATGTATTTAATAGAAAATTTCCTGCTCAATCGTGTGGTGTTTGTTTCAACTTTCTACGATCAATAGCAAGCCCACGAATGAAGTTTGAAGTTGGTATTTATCAAAGAATAACGACTATCTTTAAACTTGCGTATTTTTTTGATTTTTTTTATGTTTACATTAGTGAAACGTTATAAAGGTAGGATGTGTTTGATAGAAAATTTCCTGCTCAATCGAGTGGTGTTTGTTTCAACTTTCTACGATAAATAGCAAGTTCAAGAATGAAGTTTGAAATTGGTATTTATCAAGGAATAACGACTATCTTTAAACTTGCGTATTTTTTTTATTTTTTTTACGTTTCCATTGGTGAAACGTTATAAAGGTAGAATGTATTTGATAGAAAATTTCCTGCTCAATCTAGCGGTGATTGTTTCAACTTTCTACGATAAATAGCAAGCTCAAGAATGAAGTTTGAAATTGGTATTTATCAAGGAATAACGACTATCTTTAAACTTGCGTCTTTTTTTTATTTTTTTTATGTTTACATTGGTGAAACGTTATAAAGGTAGGATGTATTTGATAGAAAATTTCCTGCTCAATCGAGTGGTGTTTGTTTCAACTTTCTACGATCAATAGCAAGCTCACGAATGAAGTTTGAAGTTGGTATTTATCAAAGAATAACGACTATCTTTAAACTTGCGTATTTTTTTGATTTTTTTTATGTTTACATTAGTGAAACGTTATAAAGGTAAAATGTATTTGATAGAAAATTTTCTGCTCAATCGAGTGGTGTTTGTTTCAACTTTCTACAATCAATAGCAAGCTCACGAATGAAGTTTGAATTTGGTATTTATTAAAGAATAACGACTATCTTTAAACTTGCGTATTTTTTTGATTTTTTTTATGTTTACATTAGTGAAACATTATAAAGGTAGGATGTGTTTGATAAAAAATTTCCTGCTCAATCGAGTGGTGTTTGTTTCAACTTTCTACGATAAATAGCAAGCTCAAGAATGAAGTTTGAAATTGGTATTTATCAAGGAATACCGACTATCTTTAAACTTGCGCATTTTTTTTATCTTTTTTATGTTTTCATTGGTGAAACGTTATAAAGGTAGGAGGTATTTGATAGAAAATTTCCTGCTCAATCGAGTAGTGTTTGTTTCAACTTTCTACGATCAATAGCAAGCTTACGAATGAAGTTTGAAAGTGGTATTTATCAAGTAATAACGACTATCTTTAAACTTGCGCATTTTTTTTAATTTTTTTATATTTACATTAGTGGAACGTTATAAAGGTAGGTTGTATTTTAAAGAAAATTTCCTGCTCAATTGAGTGGTGTTTGTTTCAACTTTCTACGATCAATAGCAAGCTAACGAATGAAGTTTGAAGTTGGTATTTATCAAAGAATAACGACTATCTTTAAACTTGCGTATTTTTTTGATTTTTTTTATGTTTACATTAATGAAACGTTATAAAGGTAAGATGTGTTTGATAGAAAATTTCCTGCTCAATCGAGTGGTGTTTGTTTCAACTTTCTACGATCAATAGCAAGCTCACGAATGAAGTTTGAAGTTGGTATTTATCAAACAATAACGACTATATTTAAACTTGCGTATTTTTTTTATTTTTTTTATGTTTACATTGGTGAAACGTTATAAAGGTCGGATGTGTTTGATAGAAAATTTCCTGCTCAATCGAGTGGTGTTTGTTTCAACTTTCTACGATCAATAGCAAGCTCACGAATAAAGTTTGAAGTTGGTATTTATCAAAGAATAACGACTATATTTAAACTTGCGTATTTTTTTGATTTTTTTTATGTTTACATTAATGAAACGTTATAAAGGTAGGATGTGTTTGATAGAAAATTTCCTGCTCAATCGAGTGGTGTTTGTCTCAACTTTCTACGATAAATAGCAAGCTCAAGAATGAAGTTTGAAATTGGTATTTATCAAGGAATAACGACTATCTATAAACTTGCGTATTTTTTTTATTTTTGTTATGTTCACATTGGTGAAACGTTATAAAGGTAGGATGTATTTGATAGAAAACTTCCTGCTCAATCGAGTGGTGTTTGTTTCAACTTCCTACGATCAATAGCAAGCTCACGAATGAAGTTTGAAATTGGTATTTATCAAAGAATAACGACTATATTTAAACTTGCGTATTTTTTTGATTTTTTTTATCTTTACATTAGTGAAACGTTATAAACGTAGGATGTGTTTGATAAAAAATTTCCTGCTCAATCGAGTGGTGTTTGCTTCAACTTTCTACGATCAATAGCAAGCTCACGAATGAAGTTTGAAGTTGGTATTTATCAAAAAATAACGACTATCTTTAAACTTGCGTATTTTTTTGATTTTTTTTATGTTTACATTGGTGAAACGTTATAAAGGAAGGGTGTATTTGATAGAAAACTTCCTGCTCAATCGAGTGGTGTTTGTTTCAACTTTCTACGATCAATAGCAAGCTCACGAATGAAGTTTGAAGTTGGTATTTATCAAAAAATAACGACTATCTTTAAACTTGCGTATTTTTTTGATTTTTTTTATGTTTAGATTAGTGGAACATTATAAAGGTAAAATGTGTTTGATAGAAAACTTCCTGCTCAATCGAGTGGTGTTTGTTTCAACTTTCTACGATCAATAGCAAACTCACGAATGAAGTTTGAAATTGGTATTTATCAAGTAATAACGACTATCTTTAAACTTGCGTATTTTTTTTATTTTTTTTTATGTTTACATTGGTGAAACGTTATAAAGGTAAAATGTATTTGATAGAAAATTTTCTGCTCAATCGAGTGGTGTTTGTTTCAACTTTCTACGATAAATAGCAAGCTCAAGAATGAAGTTTGAAATTGGTATTTATCAAGGAATACCGACTATCTTTAAACTTGCGCATTTTTTTTATCTTTTTTATGTTTTCATTGGTGAAACGTTATAAAGGTAGGAGGTATTTGATAGAAAATTTCCTGCTCAATCGAGTAGTGTTTGTTTCAACTTTCTACGATCAATAGCAAGCTTACGAATGAAGTTTGAAAGTGGTATTTATCAAGTAATAACGACTATCTTTAAACTTGCGCATTTTTTTTAATTTTTTTATATTTACATTAGTGGAACGTTATAAAGGTAGGTTGTATTTTAAAGAAAATTTCCTGCTCAATTGAGTGGTGTTTGTTTCAACTTTCTACGATCAATAGCAAGCTAACGAATGAAGTTTGAAGTTGGTATTTATCAAAGAATAACGACTATCTTTAAACTTGCGTATTTTTTTGATTTTTTTTATGTTTACATTAATGAAACGTTATAAAGGTAAGATGTGTTTGATAGAAAATTTCCTGCTCAATCGAGTGGTGTTTGTTTCAACTTTCTACGATCAATAGCAAGCTCACGAATGAAGTTTGAAGTTGGTATTTATCAAACAATAACGACTATATTTAAACTTGCGTATTTTTTTTATTTTTTTTATGTTTACATTGGTGAAACGTTATAAAGGTCGGATGTGTTTGATAGAAAATTTCCTGCTCAATCGAGTGGTGTTTGTTTCAACTTTCTACGATCAATAGCAAGCTCACGAATAAAGTTTGAAGTTGGTATTTATCAAAGAATAACGACTATATTTAAACTTGCGTATTTTTTTGATTTTTTTTATGTTTACATTAATGAAACGTTATAAAGGTAGGATGTGTTTGATAGAAAATTTCCTGCTCAATCGAGTGGTGTTTGTCTCAACTTTCTACGATAAATAGCAAGCTCAAGAATGAAGTTTGAAATTGGTATTTATCAAGGAATAACGACTATCTATAAACTTGCGTATTTTTTTTATTTTTGTTATGTTCACATTGGTGAAACGTTATAAAGGTAGGATGTATTTGATAGAAAACTTCCTGCTCAATCGAGTGGTGTTTGTTTCAACTTCCTACGATCAATAGCAAGCTCACGAATGAAGTTTGAAATTGGTATTTATCAAAGAATAACGACTATATTTAAACTTGCGTATTTTTTTGATTTTTTTTATCTTTACATTAGTGAAACGTTATAAACGTAGGATGTGTTTGATAAAAAATTTCCTGCTCAATCGAGTGGTGTTTGCTTCAACTTTCTACGATCAATAGCAAGCTCACGAATGAAGTTTGAAGTTGGTATTTATCAAAAAATAACGACTATCTTTAAACTTGCGTATTTTTTTGATTTTTTTTATGTTTACATTGGTGAAACGTTATAAAGGAAGGGTGTATTTGATAGAAAACTTCCTGCTCAATCGAGTGGTGTTTGTTTCAACTTTCTACGATCAATAGCAAGCTCACGAATGAAGTTTGAAGTTGGTATTTATCAAAAAATAACGACTATCTTTAAACTTGCGTATTTTTTTGATTTTTTTTATGTTTAGATTAGTGGAACATTATAAAGGTAAAATGTGTTTGATAGAAAACTTCCTGCTCAATCGAGTGGTGTTTGTTTCAACTTTCTACGATCAATAGCAAACTCACGAATGAAGTTTGAAATTGGTATTTATCAAGTAATAACGACTATCTTTAAACTTGCGTATTTTTTTTATTTTTTTTTATGTTTACATTGGTGAAACGTTATAAAGGTAAAATGTATTTGATAGAAAATTTTCTGCTCAATCGAGTGGTGTTTGTTTCAACTTTCTACGATCAATAGCAAGCTCACGAATGAAGTTTGAAATTGGTATTTATCAAAGAATAACGACTATCTTTAAACTTGCGTATTTTTTTGATTTTTTTTATGTTTACATTAGTGAAACATTATAAAGGTAGGATGTGTTTGATAAAAAATTTCCTGCTCAATCGAGTGGTGTTTGTTTCAACTTTCTACGATAAATAGCAAGCTCAAGAATGAAGTTTGAAATTGGTATTTATTAAGGAATACCGACTATCTTTAAACTTGCGCATTTTTTTTATTTTTTTTATGTTTACATTGGTGAAACGTTATAAAGGTAGGATGTATTTGATAGAAAATTTCCTGCTCAATCGAGTGGTGTTTGTTTCAACTTTCTACGATCAATAGCAAGCTCACGAATGAAGTTTGAAATTGGTATTTATCAAGGAATACCGACTATCTTTAAACTTGCGTATTTTTTTTATTTTTTTTATGTTTACATTGGTGAAACGTTATAAAAGTCGGATGTATTTGATAGAAAATTTTATGCTCAATCGAGTGGTGTTTGTTTCAACTTTCTACGATAAATAGCAAGCTCAAGAATGAAGTTTGAAATTGGTATTTATCAAGGAATAACAACTATCTTTAAACTTGCGTATTTTTTTTATTTTTGTTATGTTTACATTAGTGGAACGTTATAAAGGTAAGATGTATTTAATAGAAAATTTCCTGCTCAATCGTGTGGTGTTTGTTTCAACTTTCTACGATCAATAGCAAGCTCACGAATGAAGTGTGAAGTTGGTATTTATCAAGGAATAACGACTATCTTTAAACTTGCGTATTTTTTTTATTTTTGTTATGTTTACATTAGTGAAACGTTATAAAGGTAAGATGTATTTAATAGAAAATTTCCTGCTCAATCGTGTGGTGTTTGTTTCAACTTTCTACGATCAATAGCAAGCTCACGAATGAAGTTTGAAGTTGGTATTTATCAAAAAATAACGACTATCTTTAAACTTGCGTATTTTTTTTATTTTTTTTATGTTTAGATTAGTGGAACGTTATAAAGGTAAAATGTGTTTGATAGAAAACTTCCTGCTCAATCGAGTGGTGTTTGTTTCAACTTTCTACGATTAATAGCAAGCTCACGAATAAAGTTTGAAATTGGTATTTATCAAAGAATAACGACTATCTTTAAACTTGCGTATTTTTTTGATTTTTTTTATGTTTACATTAGTGAAACGTTATAAAGGTAGGATGTGTTTGATAAAAAATTTCCTGCTCAATCGAGTGGTCTTTGTTTCAACTTTCTACGATCAATAGCGAGCTCACGAATGAAGTTTGAAGTTGGTATTTATCAAAGAATAACGACTATCTTTAAACTTGCGTATTTTTTTTTATTTTTTTTTATGTTTACATTGGTGAAACGTTATAAAGGTAAAACGTATTTGATAGAAAATTTTCTGCTCAATCGAGTGGTGTTTGTTTCAACTTTCTACGATCAATAGCAAGCTCACGAATGAAGTTTGAAATTGGTATTTATCAAAGAATAACGACTATCTTTAAACTTGCGTATTTTTTTGATTTTTTTTATGTTTACATTAGTGAAACATTATAAAGGTAGGATGTGTTTGATAAAAAATTTCCTGCTCAATCGAGTGGTGTTTGTTTCAACTTTCTACGATAAATAGCAAGCTCAAGAATGAAGTTTGAAATTGGTATTTATTAAGGAATACCGACTATCTTTAAACTTGCGTATTTTTTTGATTTTTTTATGTTTACATTGGTGAAACGTTATAAAGGTAAAATGTATTTGATAGAAAATTTTCTGCTCAATCGAGTGGTGTTTGTTTCAACTTTCTACGATCAATAGCAAGCTCACGAATGAAGTTTGAAGTTGGTATTTATCAAAGAATAACGACTATCTTTAAACTTGCGTATTTTTTTTATTTTTTTTATGTTTACATTGGTGAAACGTTATAAAAGTTGGATGTATTTGATAGAAAATTTCATGCTCAATCGAGTGGTGTTTGTTTCAACTTTCTACGATAAATAGCAAGCTCAAGAATGAAGTTTGAAATTGGTATTTATCAAGGAATAACGACTATCTTTAAACTTGCGTATTTTTTTTATTTTTTTTATGTTTACATTGGTGAAACGTTATAAAGGTAAAATGTATTTGATAGAAAATTTTCTGCTCAATCGAGTGGTGTTTGTTTCAACTTTCTACGATAAATAGCAAGTTCAAGAATGAAGTTTGAAATTGGTATTTATCAAGGAATAACGACTATCTTTAAACTTGCGTATTTTTTTTATTTTTTTTATGTTTCCATTGGTGAAACGTTATAAAGGTAGGATGTATTTGATAGAAAATTTCCTGCTCAATCTAGTGGTGATTGTTTCAACTTTCTACGATAAATAGCAAGCTCAAGAATGAAGTTTGAAATTGGTATTTATCAAGGAATAACGACTATCTTTAAACTTGCGTATTTTTTTTATTTTTTTTATGTTTACATTGGTGAAACGTTATAAAGGTAAAATGTATTTGATAGAAAATTTCCTGCTCAATCGAGTGGTGTTTGTTTCAACTTTCTGCGATCAATAGCAAGCTCACGAATGAAGTTTGAAGTTGGTATTTATCAAAGAATAACGACTATCTTTAAACTTGCGTATTTTTTTGATTTTTTTATGTTTACATTGGTGAAACGTTATAAAGGTAAAATGTATTTGATAGAAAATTTTCTGCTCAATCGAGTGGTGTTTGTTTCAACTTTCTACGATCAATAGCAAGCTCACGAATGAAGTTTGAATTTGGTATTTATCAAAGAATAACGACTATTTTTAACTTGCGTATTTTTTTGATTTTTTTTATGTTTACATTAGTGAAACGTTATAAAGGTAGGATGTGTTTGATAGAAAATTTTCTGCTCAATCGAGTGGTGTTTGTTTCAACTTTCTACGATCAATAGCAAGCTCACGAATGAAGTTTGAAGTTGGTATTTATCATAGAATAACGACTATCTTTAAACTTGCGTATTTTTTTTATTTTTTTTTATGTTTACATTGATGAAACGTTATAAAGATAGGATGTATTTGATAGAAAATTTCCTGCTCAATCAAGTAGTGTTTGTTTCAACTTTCTACGATCAATAGCAAGCTCACGAATTAAGTTTGAAATTGGTATTTATCAAGTAATAACGACTATCTTTAAACTTGCGTATTTTTTTTATTTTTTTTATGTTTACATTGGTGAAACGTTATAAAGGTAGGATGTATTTGATAGAAAATTTCCTGCTCAATCGAGTAGTGTTTGTTTCAACTTTCTACGATTAATAGCAAGCTCACGAATGAAGTTTGAAATTGGTATTTATCAAGGAATAACGACTATCTTTAAACTTGCGTATTTTTTTTATTTTTTTATGTTTACATTAGTGAAACGTTATAAAGGTAGGATGTATTTGATAGAAAATTTCCTGCTCAATCGAGTGGTGTTTGTTTCAACTTTCTACGATAAATAGCAAGCTCAAGAATGAAGTTTGAAATTGGTATTTATCAAGGAATAACGACTATCTTTAAACTTGCGTATTTTTTTATTTTTTTTATGTTTACATTGACGAAACGTTATAAATATAGGATGTATTTGATAGAAAATTTCCTGCTCAATCGAGTAGTGTTTGTTTCAACTTTCTACGATTAATAGCAAGCTCACGAATGAAGTTTGAAATTGGTATTTATCAAGTAATAACGACTATCTTTAAACTTGCGTATTTTTTTTATTTTTTTTATGTTTACATTGGTAAAACGTTATAAAGGTAGGATGTATTTGATAGAAAATTTCCTGCTCAATCGAGTAGTGTTTGTTTCAACTTTCTACGATCAATAGCAAGCTCACGAATGAAGTTTGAAATTGGTATTTATCAAGTAATAACGACTATCTTTAAACTTGCGTATTTTTTTTATTTTTTTTATATTTACATTAGTGGAACGTTATAAAGGTAGGTTGTATTTAATAAAAAATTTCCTGCTCAATCGAGTGGTGTTTGTTTCAACTTTCTACGATCAATAGCAAGCTCACGAATGAAGTTTGAAGTTGGTATTTATCAAAGAATAACGACTATCTTTAAACTTGCGTATTTTTTTGATTTTTTTTATGTTTACATAAGTGAAACATTATAAAGGTAGGATGCGTTTGATAAAAAATTTCTTGCTCAATCGAGTGGTGTTTGTTTCAACTTTCTACGATAAATAGCAAGCTCAAGAATGAAGTTTAAAATTGGTATTTATCAAGGAATACCGACTATATTTAAACTTGCGCATTTTTTTTATTTTTTTTATGTTTACATTGGTGAAACGTTACAAAGGTAGGATGTATTTGATAGAAAATTTCCTGCTCAATCGAGTGGTGTTTGCTTCAACTTTCTACGATTAATAGCAAGCTCACGAATGAAGTTTGAAATTGGTATTTATCAAGTAATAACGACTATCTTTAAACTTGCGTATTTTTTTTATTTTTTTTATGTTTACATTGGTGAAACGTTATAAAAGTTGGATGTATTTGATAGAAAATTTCATGCTCAATCGAGTGGTGTTTGTTTCAACTTTCTACGATAAATAGCAAGCTTAAGAATGAAGTTTGAAATTGGTATTTATCAAGGAATAACGACTATCTTTAAACTGCGTATTTTTTTTATTTTTTTTATGTTTACATTGGTGAGACATTATAAAGGTAACATGTATTTAATAGAAAATTTCCTGCTCAATCGTGTGGTGTTTGTTTCAACTTTCTACGATCAATAGCAAGCCCACGAATGAAGTTTGAAGTTGGTATTTATCAAAGAATAACGACTATCTTTAAACTTGCGTATTTTTTTGATTTTTTTTATGTTTACATTAGTGAAACGTTATAAAGGTAGGATGTGTTTGATAGAAAATTTCCTGCTCAATCGAGTGGTGTTTGTTTCAACTTTCTACGATAAATAGCAAGTTCAAGAATGAAGTTTGAAATTGGTATTTATCAAGGAATAACGACTATCTTTAAACTTGCGTATTTTTTTTATTTTTTTTACGTTTCCATTGGTGAAACGTTATAAAGGTAGAATGTATTTGATAGAAAATTTCCTGCTCAATCTAGCGGTGATTGTTTCAACTTTCTACGATAAATAGCAAGCTCAAGAATGAAGTTTGAAATTGGTATTTATCAAGGAATAACGACTATCTTTAAACTTGCGTCTTTTTTTTATTTTTTTTATGTTTACATTGGTGAAACGTTATAAAGGTAGGATGTATTTGATAGAAAATTTCCTGCTCAATCGAGTGGTGTTTGTTTCAACTTTCTACGATCAATAGCAAGCTCACGAATGAAGTTTGAAGTTGGTATTTATCAAAGAATAACGACTATCTTTAAACTTGCGTATTTTTTTGATTTTTTTTATGTTTACATTAGTGAAACGTTATAAAGGTAAAATGTATTTGATAGAAAATTTTCTGCTCAATCGAGTGGTGTTTGTTTCAACTTTCTACAATCAATAGCAAGCTCACGAATGAAGTTTGAATTTGGTATTTATTAAAGAATAACGACTATCTTTAAACTTGCGTATTTTTTTGATTTTTTTTATGTTTACATTAGTGAAACATTATAAAGGTAGGATGTGTTTGATAAAAAATTTCCTGCTCAATCGAGTGGTGTTTGTTTCAACTTTCTACGATAAATAGCAAGCTCAAGAATGAAGTTTGAAATTGGTATTTATCAAGGAATACCGACTATCTTTAAACTTGCGCATTTTTTTTATCTTTTTTATGTTTTCATTGGTGAAACGTTATAAAGGTAGGAGGTATTTGATAGAAAATTTCCTGCTCAATCGAGTAGTGTTTGTTTCAACTTTCTACGATCAATAGCAAGCTTACGAATGAAGTTTGAAAGTGGTATTTATCAAGTAATAACGACTATCTTTAAACTTGCGCATTTTTTTTAATTTTTTTATATTTACATTAGTGGAACGTTATAAAGGTAGGTTGTATTTTAAAGAAAATTTCCTGCTCAATTGAGTGGTGTTTGTTTCAACTTTCTACGATCAATAGCAAGCTAACGAATGAAGTTTGAAGTTGGTATTTATCAAAGAATAACGACTATCTTTAAACTTGCGTATTTTTTTGATTTTTTTTATGTTTACATTAATGAAACGTTATAAAGGTAAGATGTGTTTGATAGAAAATTTCCTGCTCAATCGAGTGGTGTTTGTTTCAACTTTCTACGATCAATAGCAAGCTCACGAATGAAGTTTGAAGTTGGTATTTATCAAACAATAACGACTATATTTAAACTTGCGTATTTTTTTTATTTTTTTTATGTTTACATTGGTGAAACGTTATAAAGGTCGGATGTGTTTGATAGAAAATTTCCTGCTCAATCGAGTGGTGTTTGTTTCAACTTTCTACGATCAATAGCAAGCTCACGAATAAAGTTTGAAGTTGGTATTTATCAAAGAATAACGACTATATTTAAACTTGCGTATTTTTTTGATTTTTTTTATGTTTACATTAATGAAACGTTATAAAGGTAGGATGTGTTTGATAGAAAATTTCCTGCTCAATCGAGTGGTGTTTGTCTCAACTTTCTACGATAAATAGCAAGCTCAAGAATGAAGTTTGAAATTGGTATTTATCAAGGAATAACGACTATCTATAAACTTGCGTATTTTTTTTATTTTTGTTATGTTCACATTGGTGAAACGTTATAAAGGTAGGATGTATTTGATAGAAAACTTCCTGCTCAATCGAGTGGTGTTTGTTTCAACTTCCTACGATCAATAGCAAGCTCACGAATGAAGTTTGAAATTGGTATTTATCAAAGAATAACGACTATATTTAAACTTGCGTATTTTTTTGATTTTTTTTATCTTTACATTAGTGAAACGTTATAAACGTAGGATGTGTTTGATAAAAAATTTCCTGCTCAATCGAGTGGTGTTTGCTTCAACTTTCTACGATCAATAGCAAGCTCACGAATGAAGTTTGAAGTTGGTATTTATCAAAAAATAACGACTATCTTTAAACTTGCGTATTTTTTTGATTTTTTTTATGTTTACATTGGTGAAACGTTATAAAGGAAGGGTGTATTTGATAGAAAACTTCCTGCTCAATCGAGTGGTGTTTGTTTCAACTTTCTACGATCAATAGCAAGCTCACGAATGAAGTTTGAAGTTGGTATTTATCAAAAAATAACGACTATCTTTAAACTTGCGTATTTTTTTGATTTTTTTTATGTTTAGATTAGTGGAACATTATAAAGGTAAAATGTGTTTGATAGAAAACTTCCTGCTCAATCGAGTGGTGTTTGTTTCAACTTTCTACGGTCAATAGCAAACTCACGAATGAAGTTTGAAATTGGTATTTATCAAGTAATAACGACTATCTTTAAACTTGCGTATTTTTTCTATTTTTTTTTATGTTTACATTGGTGAAACGTTATAAAGGTAAAATGTATTTGATAGAAAATTTTCTGCTCAATCGAGTGGTGTTTGTTTCAACTTTCTACGATCAATAGCAAGCTCACGAATGAAGTTTGAAATTGGTATTTATCAAAGAATAACGACTATCTTTAAACTTGCGTATTTTTTTGATTTTTTTTATGTTTACATTAGTGAAACATTATAAAGGTAGGATGTGTTTGATAAAAAATTTCCTGCTCAATCGAGTGGTGTTTGTTTCAACTTTCTACGATAAATAGCAAGCTCAAGAATGAAGTTTGAAATTGGTATTTATTAAGGAATACCGACTATCTTTAAACTTGCGCATTTTTTTTATTTTTTTTATGTTTACATTGGTGAAACGTTATAAAGGTAGGATGTATTTGATAGAAAATTTCCTGCTCAATCGAGTGGTGTTTGTTTCAACTTTCTACGATCAATAGCAAGCTCACGAATGAAGTTTGAAATTGGTATTTATCAAGGAATACCGACTATCTTTAAACTTGCGTATTTTTTTTATTTTTTTTATGTTTACATTGGTGAAACGTTATAAAAGTCGGATGTATTTGATAGAAAATTTTATGCTCAATCGAGTGGTGTTTGTTTCAACTTTCTACGATCAATAGCAAGCTCACGAATGAAGTGTGAAGTTGGTATTTATCAAGGAATAACGACTATCTTTAAACTTGCGTATTTTTTTTATTTTTGTTATGTTTACATTAGTGAAACGTTATAAAGGTAAGATGTATTTAATAGAAAATTTCCTGCTCAATCGTGTGGTGTTTGTTTCAACTTTCTACGATCAATAGCAAGCTCACGAATGAAGTTTGAAGTTGGTATTTATCAAAAAATAACGACTATCTTTAAACTTGCGTATTTTTTTTATTTTTTTTATGTTTAGATTAGTGGAACGTTATAAAGGTAAAATGTGTTTGATAGAAAACTTCCTGCTCAATCGAGTGGTGTTTGTTTCAACTTTCTACGATTAATAGCAAGCTCACGAATAAAGTTTGAAATTGGTATTTATCAAAGAATAACGACTATCTTTAAACTTGCGTATTTTTTTGATTTTTTTTATGTTTACATTAGTGAAACGTTATAAAGGTAGGATGTGTTTGATAAAAAATTTCCTGCTCAATCGAGTGGTCTTTGTTTCAACTTTCTACGATCAATAGCGAGCTCACGAATGAAGTTTGAAGTTGGTATTTATCAAAGAATAACGACTATCTTTAAACTTGCGTATTTTTTTTTATTTTTTTTTATGTTTACATTGGTGAAACGTTATAAAGGTAAAACGTATTTGATAGAAAATTTTCTGCTCAATCGAGTGGTGTTTGTTTCAACTTTCTACGATCAATAGCAAGCTCACGAATGAAGTTTGAAATTGGTATTTATCAAAGAATAACGACTATCTTTAAACTTGCGTATTTTTTTGATTTTTTTTATGTTTACATTAGTGAAACATTATAAAGGTAGGATGTGTTTGATAAAAAATTTCCTGCTCAATCGAGTGGTGTTTGTTTCAACTTTCTACGATAAATAGCAAGCTCAAGAATGAAGTTTGAAATTGGTATTTATTAAGGAATACCGACTATCTTTAAACTTGCGTATTTTTTTGATTTTTTTATGTTTACATTGGTGAAACGTTATAAAGGTAAAATGTATTTGATAGAAAATTTTCTGCTCAATCGAGTGGTGTTTGTTTCAACTTTCTACGATCAATAGCAAGCTCACGAATGAAGTTTGAAGTTGGTATTTATCAAAGAATAACGACTATCTTTAAACTTGCGTATTTTTTTTATTTTTTTTATGTTTACATTGGTGAAACGTTATAAAAGTTGGATGTATTTGATAGAAAATTTCATGCTCAATCGAGTGGTGTTTGTTTCAACTTTCTACGATAAATAGCAAGCTCAAGAATGAAGTTTGAAATTGGTATTTATCAAGGAATAACGACTATCTTTAAACTTGCGTATTTTTTTTATTTTTTTTATGTTTACATTGGTGAAACGTTATAAAGGTAAAATGTATTTGATAGAAAATTTTCTGCTCAATCGAGTGGTGTTTGTTTCAACTTTCTACGATAAATAGCAAGTTCAAGAATGAAGTTTGAAATTGGTATTTATCAAGGAATAACGACTATCTTTAAACTTGCGTATTTTTTTTATTTTTTTTATGTTTCCATTGGTGAAACGTTATAAAGGTAGGATGTATTTGATAGAAAATTTCCTGCTCAATCTAGTGGTGATTGTTTCAACTTTCTACGATAAATAGCAAGCTCAAGAATGAAGTTTGAAATTGGTATTTATCAAGGAATAACGACTATCTTTAAACTTGCGTATTTTTTTTATTTTTTTTATGTTTACATTGGTGAAACGTTATAAAGGTAAAATGTATTTGATAGAAAATTTCCTGCTCAATCGAGTGGTGTTTGTTTCAACTTTCTGCGATCAATAGCAAGCTCACGAATGAAGTTTGAAGTTGGTATTTATCAAAGAATAACGACTATCTTTAAACTTGCGTATTTTTTTGATTTTTTTATGTTTACATTGGTGAAACGTTATAAAGGTAAAATGTATTTGATAGAAAATTTTCTGCTCAATCGAGTGGTGTTTGTTTCAACTTTCTACGATCAATAGCAAGCTCACGAATGAAGTTTGAATTTGGTATTTATCAAAGAATAACGACTATCTTTAAACTTGCGTATTTTTTTGATTTTTTTTATGTTTACATTAGTGAAACGTTATAAAGGTAGGATGTGTTTGATAGAAAATTTTCTGCTCAATCGAGTGGTGTTTGTTTCAACTTTCTACGATCAATAGCAAGCTCACGAATGAAGTTTGAAGTTGGTATTTATCATAGAATAACGACTATCTTTAAACTTGCGTATTTTTTTTATTTTTTTTTATGTTTACATTGATGAAACGTTATAAAGATAGGATGTATTTGATAGAAAATTTCCTGCTCAATCAAGTAGTGTTTGTTTCAACTTTCTACGATCAATAGCAAGCTCACGAATTAAGTTTGAAATTGGTATTTATCAAGTAATAACGACTATCTTTAAACTTGCGTATTTTTTTTATTTTTTTTATGTTTACATTGGTGAAACGTTATAAAGGTAGGATGTATTTGATAGAAAATTTCCTGCTCAATCGAGTAGTGTTTGTTTCAACTTTCTACGATCAATAGCAAGCTCACGAA
This sequence comes from Tribolium confusum, assembly GCA_029207805.1. Lineage (NCBI taxonomy): Eukaryota > Metazoa > Arthropoda > Insecta > Coleoptera > Tenebrionidae > Tribolium > Tribolium confusum. Next base: position 33,681,794 of record JALGAY010000005.1, read on the forward strand.
TGAAGTTTGAAATTGGTATTTATCAAGGAATAACGACTATCTTTAAACTTGCGTATTTTTTTTATTTTTTTATGTTTACATTAGTGAAACGTTATAAAGGTAGGATGTATTTGATAGAAAATTTCCTGCTCAATCGAGTGGTGTTTGTTTCAACTTTCTACGATAAATAGCAAGCTCAAGAATGAAGTTTGAAATTGGTATTTATCAAGGAATAACGACTATCTTTAAACTTGCGTATTTTTTTATTTTTTTTATGTTTACATTGACGAAACGTTATAAATATAGGATGTATTTGATAGAAAATTTCCTGCTCAATCGAGTAGTGTTTGTTTCAACTTTCTACGATTAATAGCAAGCTCACGAATGAAGTTTGAAATTGGTATTTATCAAGTAATAACGACTATCTTTAAACTTGCGTATTTTTTTTATTTTTTTTATGTTTACATTGGTAAAACGTTATAAAGGTAGGATGTATTTGATAGAAAATTTCCTGCTCAATCGAGTAGTGTTTGTTTCAACTTTCTACGATCAATAGCAAGCTCACGAATGAAGTTTGAAATTGGTATTTATCAAGTAATAACGACTATCTTTAAACTTGTGTATTTTTTTTATTTTTTTTATATTTACATTAGTGGAACGTTATAAAGGTAGGTTGTATTTAATAAAAAATTTCCTGCTCAATCGAGTGGTGTTTGTTTCAACTTTCTACGATCAATAGCAAGCTAACGAATGAAGTTTGAAGTTGGTATTTATCAAAGAATAACGACTATCTTTAAACTTGCGTATTTTTTTGATTTTTTTTATGTTTACATTAATGAAACGTTATAAAGGTAGGATGTGTTTGATAGAAAATTTTCTGCTCAATCGAGTGGTGTTTGTTTCAACTTTCTACGATCAATAGCAAGCTCACGAATGAAGTTTGAAGTTGGTATTTATCATAGAATAACGACTATTTTTAAACTTGCGTATTTTTTTTATTTTTTTTATGTTTACATTGGTGAAACGTTATAAAGGTCGGATGTGTTTGATAGAAAATTTCCTGCTCAATCGAGTGGTGTTTGTTTCAACTTTCTACGATCAATAGCAAGCTCACGAATGAAGTTTGAAATTGGTATTTATCAAAGAATAACGACTATCTTTAAACTTGCGTATTTTTTTGATTTTTTTTATGTTTACATTAGCGAAACGTTATAAAGGTAAGATGTATTTAATAGAAAATTTCCTGCTCAATCGTGTGGTGTTTGTTTCAACTTTCTACGATCAATAGCAAGCTCACGAATGAAGTTTGAAATTGGTATTTATCAAGGAATAACGACTATCTTTAAACTTGCGTATTTTTTTTATGTTTACATTGGTGAAACGTTATAAAGGTCGGATGTATTTGATAGAAAATTTCATGCTCAATCGAGTGGTGTTTGTTTCAACTTCCTACGATCAATAGCAAGCTCACGAATGAAGTTTGAAATTGGTATTTATCAAAGAATAACGACTATCTTTAAACTTGCGTATTTTTTTTATTTTTTTATGTTTACATTGGTGAAACGTTATAAAGGTAGGATGTATTTGATAGAAAATTTCCTGCTCAATCGAGTGGTGTTTGTTTCAACTTTCTACGATAAATAGCAAGCTCAAGAATGAAGTTTGAAATTGGTATTTATCAAGGAATAACGACTATCTTTAAACTTGCGTATTTTTTTTATTTTTTTTATGTTTACATTGGTGAAACGTTATAAAGGTAAAATGTATTTGATAGAAAATTTTCTGCTCAATCGAGTGGTGTTTGTTTCAACTTTCTACGATAAATAGCAAGTTCAAGAATGAAGTTTGAAATTGGTATTTATCAAGGAATAACGACTATCTTTAAACTTGCGTATTTTTTTTATTTTTTTTATGTTTCCATTGGTGAAACGTTATAAAGGTAGGATGTATTTGATAGAAAATTTCCTGCTCAATCTAGTGGTGATTGTTTCAACTTTCTACGATAAATAGCAAGCTCAAGAATGAAGTTTGAAATTGGTATTTATCAAGGAATAACGACTATCTTTAAACTTGCGTATTTTTTTTATTTTTTTTATGTTTACATTGGTGAAACGTTATAAAGGTAAAATGTATTTGATAGAAAATTTCCTGCTCAATCGAGTGGTGTTTGTTTCAACTTTCTGCGATCAATAGCAAGCTCACGAATGAAGTTTGAAGTTGGTATTTATCAAAGAATAACGACTATCTTTAAACTTGCGTATTTTTTTGATTTTTTTATGTTTACATTGGTGAAACGTTATAAAGGTAAAATGTATTTGATAGAAAATTTTCTGCTCAATCGAGTGGTGTTTGTTTCAACTTTCTACGATCAATAGCAAGCTCACGAATGAAGTTTGAATTTGGTATTTATCAAAGAATAACGACTATCTTTAAACTTGCGTATTTTTTTGATTTTTTTTATGTTTACATTAGTGAAACGTTATAAAGGTAGGATGTGTTTGATAGAAAATTTTCTGCTCAATCGAGTGGTGTTTGTTTCAACTTTCTACGATCAATAGCAAGCTCACGAATGAAGTTTGAAGTTGGTATTTATCATAGAATAACGACTATCTTTAAACTTGCGTATTTTTTTTATTTTTTTTTATGTTTACATTGATGAAACGTTATAAAGATAGGATGTATTTGATAGAAAATTTCCTGCTCAATCAAGTAGTGTTTGTTTCAACTTTCTACGATCAATAGCAAGCTCACGAATTAAGTTTGAAATTGGTATTTATCAAGTAATAACGACTATCTTTAAACTTGCGTATTTTTTTTATTTTTTTTATGTTTACATTGGTGAAACGTTATAAAGGTAGGATGTATTTGATAGAAAATTTCCTGCTCAATCGAGTAGTGTTTGTTTCAACTTTCTACGATCAATAGCAAGCTCACGAATGAAGTTTGAAATTGGTATTTATCAAGGAATAACGACTATCTTTAAACTTGCGTATTTTTTTTATTTTTTTATGTTTACATTAGTGAAACGTTATCAAGGTAGGATGTATTTGATAGAAAATTTCCTGCTCAATCGAGTGGTGTTTGTTTCAACTTTCTACGATAAATAGCAAGCTCAAGAATGAAGTTTGAAATTGGTATTTATCAAGGAATAACGACTATCTTTAAACTTGCGTATTTTTTTATTTTTTTTATGTTTACATTGACGAAACGTTATAAATATAGGATGTATTTGATAGAAAATTTCCTGCTCAATCGAGTAGTGTTTGTTTCAACTTTCTACGATTAATAGCAAGCTCACGAATGAAGTTTGAAATTGGTATTTATCAAGTAATAACGACTATCTTTAAACTTGCGTATTTTTTTTATTTTTTTTATGTTTACATTGGTAAAACGTTATAAAGGTAGGATGTATTTGATAGAAAATTTCCTGCTCAATCGAGTAGTGTTTGTTTCAACTTTCTACGATCAATAGCAAGCTCACGAATGAAGTTTGAAATTGGTATTTATCAAGTAATAACGACTATCTTTAAACTTGCGTATTTTTTTTATTTTTTTTATATTTACATTAGTGGAACGTTATAAAGGTAGGTTGTATTTAATAAAAAATTTCCTGCTCAATCGAGTGGTGTTTGTTTCAACTTTCTACGATCAATAGCAAGCTAACGAATGAAGTTTGAAGTTGGTATTTATCAAAGAATAACGACTATCTTTAAACTTGCGTATTTTTTTGATTTTTTTTATGTTTACATTAATGAAACGTTATAAAGGTAGGATGTGTTTGATAGAAAATTTTCTGCTCAATCGAGTGGTGTTTGTTTCAACTTTCTACGATCAATAGCAAGCTCACGAATGAAGTTTGAAGTTGGTATTTATCAAAGAATAACGACTATCTTTAAACTTGCGCATTTTTTTTATGTTTTCATTGGTGAAACGTTATAAAGGTAGGAGGTATTTGATAGAAAATTTCCTGCTCAATCGAGTAGTGTTTGTTTCAACTTTCTACGATCAATAGCAAGCTCACGAATGAAGTTTGAAGTTGGTATTTATCAAAGAATAACGACTATCTTTAAACTTGCGTATTTTTTTTATGTTTACATTGGTGAAACGTTATAAAGGTCGGATGTGTTTGATAGAAAATTTCCTGCTCAATCGAGTGGTGTTTGTTTCAACTTTCTACGATCAATAGCAAGCTCACGAATAAAGTTTGAAGTTGGTATTTATCAAAGAATAACGACTATTTTTAAACCTGCGTATTTTTTTGATTTTTTTATGTTTACATTAATGAAACGTTATAAAGGTAGGATGTGTTTGATAGAAAATTTCCTGCTCAATCGAGTGGTGTTTGTCTCAACTTTCTACGATAAATAGTAAGCTCAAGAATGAAGTTTGAAATTGGTATTTATCAAAGAATAACGACTATCTTTAAACTTGCGTATTTTTTTGATTTTTTTTATGTTTACATTAGTGAAACGTTATAAAGGTAGGATGTGTTTGATAAAAAATTTCCTGCTCAATCGAGTGGTGTTTGTTTCAACTTTCTACGATCAATAGCAAGCTCACGAATGAAGTTTGAAGTTGGTATTTATCAAAAAATAACGACTATCTTTAAACTTGCGTATTTTTTTAATTTTTTTTATGTTTATATTAGTGAAACGTTATAAAGGTAGGATGTGTTTGATAGAAAATTTCCTGCTCAATCGAGTGGTGTTTGTCTCAACTTTCTACGATAAATAGTAAGCTCACGAATGAAGTTTGAAGTTGGTATTTATCAAAGAATAACGACTATCTTTAAACTTGCGTATTTTTTTTATGTTTACATTGGTGAAACGTTATAAAGGTCGGATGTGTTTGATAGAAAATTTCCTGCTCAATCGAGTGGTGTTTGTTTCAACTTTCTACGATCAATAGCAAGCTCACGAATAAAGTTTGAAGTTGGTATTTATCAAAGAATAACGACTATTTTTAAACCTGCGTATTTTTTTGATTTTTTTTATGTTTACATTAATGAAACGTTATAAAGGTAGGATGTGTTTGATAAAAAATTTTTTGCTCAATCGAGTGGTGTTTGTCTCAACTTTCTACGATAAACAGCAAGCTCAAAAATGAAGTTTGAAATTGGTATTTATCAAGGAATAACGACTATCTATAAACTTGCGTATTTTTTTTATTTTTGTTATGTTCACATTGGTGAAACGTTATAAAGGTAGGATGTGTTTGATAGAAAATTTCCTGCTCAATCGAGTGGTGTTTGTTTCAACTTTCTACGATTAATAGCAAGCTCACGAATGAAGTTTGAAATTGGTATTTATCAAGTAATAACGACTATCTTTAAACTTGCGTATTTTTTTGATTTTTTTTATGTTTACATTAATGAAACGTTATAAAGGTAGGATGTATTTGATAGAAAACTTACTGCTCAATCGAGTGGTGTTTGTTTCAACTTCCTACGATCAATAGCAAGCTCACGAATGAAGTTTGAAATTGGTATTTATCAAGGAATACCGACTATCTTTAAACTTGCGCATTTTTTTTATTTTTTTTATGTTTACATTGGTGAAACGTTATAAAGGTAGGATGTATTTAATAGAAAACTTACTGCTCAATCGAGTGGTGTTTGTTTCAACTTCCTACGATCAATAGCAAGCTCACGAATGAAGTTTGAAATTGGTATTTATCAAAGAATAACGACTATCTTTAAACTTGCGTATTTTTTTAATTTTTTTTATGTTTATATTAGTGAAACGTTATAAAAGTAAGATGTGTTTGATAGAAAATTTTCTGTTCAATCGAGTGGTGTTTGTTTCAACTTTCTACGAAAAATAGCAAGCTCAAGAATGAAGTTTGAAATTGGTATTTATCAAGGAATAACGACTATCTTTAAACTTGCGTATTTTTTTTTATTTTTTTTATGTTTACATTGGTGAAACGTTATAAAGGTAGGATGTATTTGATAGAAAATTTCCTGCTCAATCGAGTGGTGTTTGTTTCAACTTTCTATGATCAATAGCAAGCTCACGAATGAAGTTTGACGTTGGTATTTATCAAAGAATAACGACTATCTTTAAACTTGCGTATTTTTTTTATTTTTTTTATGTTTACATTGCTGAAACGTTATAAAGGTAGGATGTATTTGATAGAAAATTTCCTGCTCAATCGAGTGGTGTTTGTTTCAACTTTCTACGATCAATAGCAAGCTCACGAATGAAGTTTGAAGTTGGTATTTATCAAAGAATAACGACTATTTTTAAACTTGCGCATTTTTTTTATTTTTTTTATGTTTACATTGGTGAAACGTTACAAAGGTAGGATGTATTTGATAGAAAATTTCCTGCTCAATCGAGTGGTGTTTGTTTCAACTTTCTACGATTAATAGCAAGCTCACGAATGAAGTTTGAAATTGGTATTTATCAAGTAATAACGACTATATTTAAACTTGCGTATTTTTTTTATTTTTTTTATGTTTACATTGGTGAAACGTTATAAAAGTTGGATGTATTTGATAGAAAATTTCATGCTCAATCGAGTGGTGTTTGCTTCAACTTTCTACGATAAATAGCAAGCTCAAGAATGAAGTTTGAAATTGGTATTTATCAAGGAATAACGACTATCTTTAAACTTGCGTATTTTTTTTATTTTTTTTATGTTTCCATTGGTGAAACGTTATAAAGGTAGGATGTATTTGATAGAAAATTTCCTGCTCAATCTAGTGGTGATTGTTTCAACTTTCTACGATAAATAGCAAGCTCAAGAATGAAGTTTGAAATTGGTATTTATCAAGGAATAACGACTATCTTTAAACTTGCGTATTTTTTTGATTTTTTTATGTTTACATTGGTGAAACGTTATAAAGGTAAAATGTATTTGATAGAAAATTTTCTGCTCAATCGAGTGGTGTTTGTTTCAACTTTCTACGATAAATAGCAATTTCAAGAATGAAGTTTGAAATTGGTATTTATCAAGGAATAACGACTATCTTTAAACTTGCGTATTTTTTTTATTTTTTTTTATGTTTCCATTGGTGAAACGTTATAAAGGTAGGATGTATTTGATAGAAAATTTCCTGCTCAATCTAGTGGTGATTGTCTCAACTTTCTACGATCAATAGCAAGCTCACGAATGAAGTTTGAAATTGGTATTTATCAAAGAATAACGACTATCTTTAAACTTGCGTATTTTTTTTATTTTTTTTATGTTTACATTGGTGAAACGTTACAAAGGTAGGATGTATTTGATAGAAAATTTCCTGCTCAATCGAGTGGTGTTTGTTTCAACTTTCTACGATTAATAGCAAGCTCACGAATGAAGTTTGAAATTGGTATTTATCAAGTAATAACGACTATCTTTAAACTTGCGTATTTTTTTGATTTTTTTTATGTTTACATTAATGAAACGTTATAAAGGTAGGATGTGTTTGATAGAAAATTTCCTGCTCAATCGAGTGGTGTTTGTCTGAACTTTCTACGATAAATAGCAAGCTCAAAAATGAAGTTTGAAATTGGTATTTATCAAGGAATAACGACTATTTATAAACTTGCGTATTTTTTTTATTTTTGTTATGTTTACATTGGTGAAACGTTATAAAGGTAGGATGTATTTGATAGAAAACTTCCTGCTCAATCGAGTGGTGTTTGTTTCAACTTCCTACGATCAATAGCAAGCTGACGAATGAAGTTTGAAATTGGTATTTATCAAAGAATAACGACTATTTTTAAACCTGCGTATTTTTTTGATTTTTTTTATGTTTACATTAATGAAACGTTATAAAGGTAAGATGTGTTTGATAGAAAATTTCCTGCTCAATCGAGTGGTGTTTGTTTCAACTTTCTACGATCAATAGCAAGCTCACGAATGAAGTTTGAAGTTGGTATTTATCAAAGAATAACGACTATCTTTAAACTTGCGTATTTTTTTTATTTTTTTTATGTTTACATTGGTGAAACGTTATAAAGGTCGGATGCGTTTGATAGAAAATTTCCTGCTCAATCGAGTGGTGTTTGTCTCAACTTTCTACGATAAATAGTAAGCTCAAGAATGAAGTTTGAAATTGGTATTTATCAAGGAATAACGACTATCTATAAACTTGCGTATTTTTTTTATTTTTGTTATGTTCACATTGGTGAAACGTTATAAAGGTAGGATGTGTTTGATAGAAAATTTCCTGCTCAATCGAGTGGTGTTTGTTTCAACTTTCTACGATTAATAGCAAGCTCACGAATGAAGTTTGAAATTGGTATTTATCAAGTAATAACGACTATATTTAAACTTGCGTATTTTTTTGATTTTTTTTATGTTTACATTAATGAAACGTTATAAAGGTAGGATGTGTTTGATAGAAAATTTCCTGCTCAATCGAGTGGTGTTTGTTTCAACTTTCTACGATAAATAGCAAGCTCAAGAATGAAGTTTGAAATTGGTATTTATCAAGGAATACCGACTATCTTTAAACTTGCGCATTTTTTTTATTTTTTTTATGTTTACATTGGTGAAACGTTATAAAGGTAGGATGTATTTGATAGAAAACTTACTGCTCAATCGAGTGGTGTTTGTTTCAACTTCCTACGATCAATAGCAAGCTCACGAATGAAGTTTGAAATTGGTATTTATCAAAGAATAACGACTATCTTTAAACTTGCGTATTTTTTTGATTTTTTTTATGTTTACATTAGTGAAACGTTATAAAGGTAGGATGTGTTTGATAAAAAATTTCCTGCTCAATCGAGTGGTGTTTGTTTCAACTTTCTACGAAAAATAGCAAGCTCAAGAATGAAGTTTGAAATTGGTATTTATCAAGGAATAACGACTATCTTTAAACTTGCGTATTTTTTTTATTTTTTTTATGTTTACATTGGTGAAACGTTATAAAGGTAAAATGTATTTAATAGAAAATTTCCTGCTCAATCGTGTGGTGTTTGTTTCAACTTTCTACGATCAATAGCAAGCCCACGAATGAAGTTTGAAGTTGGTATTTATCAAAGAATAACGACTATCTTTAAACTTGCGTATTTTTTTGATTTTTTTTATGTTTACATTAGTGAAACGTTATAAAGGTAGGATGTGTTTGATAGAAAATTTCCTGCTCAATCGAGTGGTGTTTGCTTCAACTTTCTACGATAAATAGCAAGTTCAAGAATGAAGTTTGAAATTGGTATTTATCAAGGAATAACGACTATCTTTAAACTTGCGTATTTTTTTTATTTTTTTTATGTTTACATTGGTGAAACGTTATAAAGGTAGGATGTATTTGATAGAAACTTTCCTGCTCAATCGAGTGGTGTTTGTTTCAACTTTCTACGATCAATAGCAAGCTCACGAATGAAGTTTGACGTTGGTATTTATCAAAGAATAACGACTATCTTTAAACTTGCGTATTTTTTTTAATTTTTTTATGTTTACATTGCTGAAACGTTATAAAGGTAGGATGTATTTGATAGAAAATTTCCTGCTCAATCGAGTGGTGTTTGTTTCAACTTTCTACGATCAATAGCAAGCTCACGAATGAAGTTTGAAGTTGGTATTTATCAAAGAATAACGACTATCTTTAAACTTGCGTATTTTTTTGATTTTTTTATGTTTACATTGGTGAAACGTTATAAAGGTAAAATGTATTTGATAGAAAATTTTCTGCTCAATCGAGTGGTGTTTGTTTCAACTTTCTACGATCAATAGCAAGCTCAAGAATGAAGTTTGAAATTGGTATTTATCAAGGAATACCGACTATCTTTACACTTGCGTATTTTTTTAATTTTTTTTATGTTTATATTAGTGAAACGTTATAAAGGTAGGATGTGTTTGATAAAAAATTTCTTGCTCAATCGAGTGGTGTTTGTTTCAACTTTCTACGATAAATAGCAAGCTCAAGAATGAAGTTTAAAATTGGTATTTATCAAGGAATACCGACTATCTTTAAACCTGCGCATTTTTTTTATTTTTTTTATGTTTACATTGGTGAAACGTTACAAAGGTAGGATGTATTTGATAGAAAATTTCCTGCTCAATCGAGTGGTGTTTGTTTCAACTTTCTACGATTAATAGCAAGCTCACGAATGAAGTTTGAAATTGGTATTTATCAAGTAATAACGACTATATTTAAACTTGCGTATTTTTTTTATTTTTTTTATGTTTACATTGGTGAAACGTTATAAAAGTTGGATGTATTTGATAGAAAATTTCATGCTCAATCGAGTGGTGTTTCTTTCAACTTTCTACGATAAATAGCAAGCTCAAGAATGAAGTTTGAAATTGGTATTTATCAAGGAATAACGACTATCTTTAAACTTGCGTATTTTTTTTATTTTTTTTATGTTTACATTGGTGAAACGTTATAAAGGTAAAATGTATTTAATAGAAAATTTCCTGCTCAATCGTGTGGTGTTTGTTTCAACTTTCTACGATCAATAGCAAGCCCACGAATGAAGTTTGAAGTTGGTATTTATCAAAGAATAACGACTATCTTTAAACTTGCGTATTTTTTTGATTTTTTTTATGTTTACATTAGTGAAACGTTATAAAGGTAGGATGTGTTTGATAGAAAATTTCCTGCTCAATCGAGTGGTGTTTGTTTCAACTTTCTACGATAAATAGCAAGTTCAAGAATGAAGTTTGAAATTGGTATTTATCAAGGAATAACGACTATCTTTAAACTTGCGTATTTTTTTTATTTTTTTTATGTTTCCATTGGTGAAACGTTATAAAGGTAGGATGTATTTGATAGAAAATTTCCTGCTCAATCTAGTGGTGATTGTTTCAACTTTCTACGATAAATAGCAAGCTCAAGAATGAAGTTTGAAATTGGTATTTATCAAGGAATAACGACTATCTTTAAACTTGCGTATTTTTTTGATTTTTTTATGTTTACATTGGTGAAACGTTATAAAGGTAAAATGTATTTGATAGAAAATTTTCTGCTCAATCGAGTGGTGTTTGTTTCAACTTTCTACGATAAATAGCAAGTTCAAGAATGAAGTTTGAAATTGGTATTTATCAAGGAATAACGACTATCTTTAAACTTGCGTATTTTTTTTATTTTTTTTTATGTTTCCATTGGTGAAACGTTATAAAGGTAGGATGTATTTGATAGAAAATTTCCTGCTCAATCTAGCGGTGATTGTTTCAACTTCCTACGATCAATAGCAAGCTCACGAATGAAGTTTGAAATTGGTATTTATCAAAGAATAACGACTATCTTTAAACTTGCGTATTTTTTTTATTTTTTTTATGTTTACATTGGTGAAACGTTACAAAGGTAGGATGTATTTGATAGAAAATTTCCTGCTCAATCGAGCGGTGTTTGTTTCAACTTTCTACGATTAATAGCAAGCTCACGAATGAAGTTTGAAATTGGTATTTATCAAGTAATAACGACTATCTTTAAACTTGCGTATTTTTTTGATTTTTTTATGTTTACATTGGTGAAACGTTATAAGGGTAAAATGTATTTGATAGAAAATTTTCTGCTCAATCGAGTGGTGTTTGTTTCAACTTTCTACGATCAATAGCAAGCTCACGAATGAAGTTTGAAGTTGGTATTTATCAAAGAATAACGACTATCTTTAAACTTGCGTATTTTTTTGATTTTTTTTATGTTTACATAAGTGAAACATTATAAAGGTAGGATGTGTTTGATAGAAAATTTCATGCTCAATCGAGTGGTGTTTGTTTCAACTTTCTACGATAAATAGCAAGCTCAAGAATGAAGTTTGAAATTGGTATTTATCAAGGAATAACGACTATCTTTAAACTTGCGTATTTTTTTTATTTTTTTTATGTTTACATTGGTGAAACGTTATAAAGGTAAAATGTATTTAATAGAAAATTTCCTGCTCAATCGTGTGGTGTTTGTTTCAACTTTCTACGATCAATAGCAAGCTCACGAATGAAGTTTGAAGTTGGTATTTATCAAAGAAAAACGACTATCTTTAAACTTGCGTATTTTTTTGATTTTTTTATGTTTACATTGGTGAAACGTTATAAAGGTAGGATGTGTTTGATAGAAAATTTCCTGCTCAATCGAGTGGTGTTTGTTTCAACTTTCTACGATAAATAGCAAGTTCAAGAATGAAGTTTGAAATTGGTATTTATCAAGGAATAACGACTATCTTTAAACTTGCGTATTTTTTTAATTTTTTTTATGTTTCCATTGGTGAAACGTTATAAAGGTAGGATGTATTTGATAGAAAATTTCCTGCTCAATCTAGTGGTGATTGCTTCAACTTTCTACGATAAATAGCAAGCTCACGAATGAAGTTTGAAGTTGGTATTTATCAAAGAATAACGACTATCTTTAAACTTGCGTATTTTTTTGATTTTTTTTATGTTTACATAAGTGAAACATTATAAAGGTAGGATGTGTTTGATAAAAAATTTATTGCTCAATCGAGTGGTGTTTGTTTCAACTTTCTACGATAAATAGCAAGCTCAAGAATGAAGTTTAAAATTGGTATTTATCAAGGAATACCGACTATCTTTAAACTTGCGTATTTTTTTTATTTTTTTTATGTTTACATTGGTGAAACGTTATAAAAGTTGGATGTATTTGATAGAAAATTTCATGCTCAATCGAGTGGTGTTTGTTTCAACTTTCTACGATCAATAGCAAGCTCACGAATGAAGTTTGAAGTTGGTATTTATCAAAGAATAACGACTATCTTTAAACTTGCGTATTTTTTTGATTTTTTTTATGTTTACATAAGTGAAACATTATAAAAGTAGGATGTGTTTGATAAAAAATTTCTTGCACAATCGAGTGGTGTTTGTTTCAACTTTCTACGATTAATAGCAAGCTCACGAATGAAGTTTGAAATTGGTATTTATCAAGTAATAACGACTATCTTTAAACTTGCGTATTTTTTTTATTTTTTTTATGTTTACATTGGTGAAACGTTATAAAAGTTGGATGTATTTGATAGAAAATTTCATGCTCAATCGAGTGGTGTTTGTTTCAACTTTCTACGATAAATAGCAAGTTCAAGAATGAAGTTTGAAATTGGTATTTATCAAGGAATAACGACTATCTTTAAACTTGCGTATTTTTTTTATTTTTTTTATGTTTCCATTGGTGAAACGTTATAAAGGTAGGATGTATTTGATAGAAAATTTCCTGCTCAATCGAGTGGTGTTTGTTTCAACTTTCTACGATTAATAGCAAGCTCACGAATGAAGTTTGAAGTTGGTATTTATCAAAGAATAACGACTATCTTTAAACTTGCGTATTTTTTTGATTTTTTTATGTTTACATTGGTGAAACGTTATAAAGGTAAAATGTATTTGATAGAAAATTTTCTGCTCAATCGAGTGGTGTTTGTTTCAACTTTCTACGATCAATAGCAAGCTAACGAATGAAGTTTGAAGTTGGTATTTATCAAAGAATAACGACTATCTTTAAACTTGCGTATTTTTTTGATTTTTTTTATGTTTACATTAATGAAACGTTATAAAGGTAGGATGTATTTGATAGAAAATTTCCTGCTCAATCGAGTGGTGTTTGTTTCAACTTTCTACGATTAATAGCAAGCTCACGAATGAAGTTTGAAGTTGGTATTTATCAAAGAATAACGACTATCTTTAAACTTGCGTATTTTTTTGATTTTTTTTATGTTTACATTAGTGAAACGTTATAAAGGTAGGTTGTATTTGATAGAAAATTTCCTGCTCAATCGAGTGGTGTTTGTTTCAACTTTCTACGATCAATAGCAAGCTAACGAATGAAGTTTGAAGTTGGTATTTATCAAAGAATAACGACTATCTTTAAACTTGCGTATTTTTTTGATTTTTTTTATGTTTACATTAATGAAACGTTATAAAGGTAAGATGTGTTTGATAGAAAATTTCCTGCTCAATCTAGTGGTAATTGTTTCAACTTTCTACGATAAATAGCAAGCTCACGAATGAAGTTTGAAATTGGTATTTATCAAGTAATAACGACTATCTTTAAACTTGCGTATTTTTTTTATTTTTTTTATGTTTACATTAGTAAAACGTTATAAAAGTTGGATGTGTTTGATAGAAAATTTCATGCATAATCGAGTGGTGTTTGTTTCAACTTTCTACGATAAATAGCAAGCTCAAGAATGATGTTTGAAATTGGTATTTATCAAGGAATAACGACTATCTTTAAACTTGCGTATTTTTTTTATTTTTTTTATGTTTACATTGGTGAAACGTTATAAAGGTAAAATGTATTTAATAGAAAATTTCCTGCTCAATCGTGTGGTGTTTGTTTCAACTTTCTACGATCAATAGCAAGCCCACGAATGAAGTTTGAAGTTGGTATTTATCAAAAAATAACGACTATCTTTAAACTTGCGTATTTTTTTGATTTTTTTATGTTTACATTGGTGAAACGTTATAAGGGTAAAATGTGTTTGATAGAAAATTTTCTGCTCAATCGAGTGGTGTTTGTTTCAACTTTCTACGATCAATAGCAAGCTCACGAATGAAGTTTGAAGTTGGTATTTATCAAAGAATAACGACTATCTTTAAACTTGCGTATTTTTTTGATTTTTTTTATGTTTACATAAGTGAAACATTATAAAAGTAGGATGTGTTTGATAAAAAATTTCTTGCTCAATCGAGTGGTGTTTGTTTCAACTTTCTACGATTAATAGCAAGCTCACGAATGAAGTTTGAAATTGGTATTTATCAAGTAATAACGACTATCTTTAAACTTGCGTATTTTTTTTATTTTTTTTATGTTTACATTGGTGAAACGTTATAAAAGTTGGATGTATTTGATAGAAAATTTCATGCTCAATCGAGTGGTGTTTGTTTCAACTTTCTACGATAAATAGCAAGTTCAAGAATGAAGTTTGAAATTGGTATTTATCAAGGAATAACGACTATCTTTAAACTTGCGTATTTTTTTTATTTTTTTTATGTTTCCATTGGTGAAACGTTATAAAGGTAGGATGTATTTGATAGAAAATTTCCTGCTCAATCGAGTGGTGTTTGTTTCAACTTTCTACGATTAATAGCAAGCTCACGAATGAAGTTTGAAGTTGGTATTTATCAAAGAATAACGACTATCTTTAAACTTGCGTATTTTTTTGATTTTTTTATGTTTACATTGGTGAAACGTTATAAAGGTAAAATGTATTTGATAGAAAATTTTCTGCTCAATCGAGTGGTGTTTGTTTCAACTTTCTACGATCAATAGCAAGCTAACGAATGAAGTTTGAAGTTGGTATTTATCAAAGAATAACGACTATCTTTAAACTTGCGTATTTTTTTGATTTTTTTTATGTTTACATTAATGAAACGTTATAAAGGTAGGATGTATTTGATAGAAAATTTCCTGCTCAATCGAGTGGTGTTTGTTTCAACTTTCTACGATTAATAGCAAGCTCACGAATGAAGTTTGAAGTTGGTATTTATCAAAGAATAACGACTATCTTTAAACTTGCGTATTTTTTTGATTTTTTTTATGTTTACATTAGTGAAACGTTATAAAGGTAGGTTGTATTTGATAGAAAATTTCCTGCTCAATCGAGTGGTGTTTGTTTCAACTTTCTACGATCAATAGCAAGCTAACGAATGAAGTTTGAAGTTGGTATTTATCAAAGAATAACGACTATCTTTAAACTTGCGTATTTTTTTGATTTTTTTTATGTTTACATTAATGAAACGTTATAAAGGTAAGATGTGTTTGATAGAAAATTTCCTGCTCAATCTAGTGGTAATTGTTTCAACTTTCTACGATAAATAGCAAGCTCACGAATGAAGTTTGAAATTGGTATTTATCAAGTAATAACGACTATCTTTAAACTTGCGTATTTTTTTTATTTTTTTTATGTTTACATTAGTAAAACGTTATAAAAGTTGGATGTGTTTGATAGAAAATTTCATGCATAATCGAGTGGTGTTTGTTTCAACTTTCTACGATAAATAGCAAGCTCAAGAATGATGTTTGAAATTGGTATTTATCAAGGAATAACGACTATCTTTAAACTTGCGTATTTTTTTTATTTTTTTTATGTTTACATTGGTGAAACGTTATAAAGGTAAAATGTATTTAATAGAAAATTTCCTGCTCAATCGTGTGGTGTTTGTTTCAACTTTCTACGATCAATAGCAAGCCCACGAATGAAGTTTGAAGTTGGTATTTATCAAAAAATAACGACTATCTTTAAACTTGCGTATTTTTTTGATTTTTTTATGTTTACATTGGTGAAACGTTATAAGGGTAAAATGTGTTTGATAGAAAATTTTCTGCTCAATCGAGTGGTGTTTGTTTCAACTTTCTACGATAAATAGCAAGTTCAAGAATGAAGTTTGAAATTGGTATTTATCAAGGAATAACGACTATCTTTAAACTTGCGTATTTTTTTTATTTTTTTTATGTTTCCATTGGTGAAACGTTATAAAGGTAGGATGTATTTGATAGAAAATTTCCTGCTCAATCTAGTGGTGATTGTTTCAACTTCCTACGATCAATAGCAAGCTCACGAATGAAGTTTGAAATTGGTATTTATCAAAGAATAACGACTATCTTTAAACTTGCGTATTTTTTTGATTTTTTTATGTTTACATTGGTGAAACGTTATAAGGGTAAAATGTATTTGATAGAAAATTTTCTGCTCAATCGAGTGGTGTTTGCTTCAACTTTCTACGATCAATAGCAAGCTCACGAATGAAGTTTGAAGTTGGTATTTATCAAAGAATAACGACTATCTTTAAACTTGCGTATTTTTTTGATTTTTTTTATGTTTACATTAATGAAACGTTATAAAGGTAAGATGTGTTTGATAGAAAATTTCCTGCTCAATCTAGTGGTAATTGTTTCAACTTTCTACGATAAATAGCAAGCTCACGGATGAAGTTTGAAATTGGTATTTATCAAGTAATAACGACTATCTTTAAACTTGCGTATTTTTTTTATTTTTTTTATGTTTACATTAGTAAAACGTTATAAAAGTTGGATGTGTTTGATAGAAAATTTCATGCTCAATCGAGTGGTGTTTGTTTCAACTTTCTACGATAAATAGCAAGCTCAAGAATGATGTTTGAAATTGGTATTTATCAAGGAATAACGACTATCTTTAAACTTGCGTATTTTTTTTATTTTTTTTATGTTTACATTGGTGAAACGTTATAAAGGTAAAATGTATTTAATAGAAAATTTCCTGCTCAATCGTGTGGTGTTTGTTTCAACTTTCTACGATCAATAGCAAGCCCACGAATGAAGTTTGAAGTTGGTATTTATCAAAAAATAACGACTATCTTTAAACTTGCGTATTTTTTTGATTTTTTTATGTTTACATTGGTGAAACGTTATAAGGGTAAAATGTGTTTGATAGAAAATTTTCTGCTCAATCGAGTGGTGTTTGTTTCAACTTTCTACGATCAATAGCAAGCTCACGAATGAAGTTTGAAGTTGGTATTTATCAAAGAATAACGACTATCTTTAAACTTGCGTATTTTTTTGATTTTTTTATGTTTACATTGGTGAAACGTTATAAAGGTAAAATGTATTTGATAGAAAATTTTCTGCTCAATCGAGTGGTGTTTGTTTCAACTTCCTACGATAAATAGCAAGTTCAAGAATGAAGTTTGAAATTGGTATTTATCAAGGAATAACGACTATCTTTAAACTTGCGTATTTTTTTTATTTTTTTTATGTTTCCATTGGTGAAACGTTATAAAGGTAGGATGTATTTGATAGAAAATTTCCTGCTCAATCTAGTGGTGATTGTTTCAACTTCCTACGATCAATAGCAAGCTCACGAATGAAGTTTGAAATTGGTATTTATCAAAGAATAACGACTATCTTTAAACTTGCGTATTTTTTTGATTTTTTTATGTTTACATTGGTGAAACGTTATAAGGGTAAAATGTATTTGATAGAAAATTTTCTGCTCAATCGAGTGGTGTTTGCTTCAACTTTCTACGATCAATAGCAAGCTCACGAATGAAGTTTGAAGTTGGTATTTATCAAAGAATAACGACTATCTTTAAACTTGCGTATTTTTTTGATTTTTTTTATGTTTACATAAGTGAAACATTATAAAGGTAGGATGCGTTTGATAAAAAATTTCTTGCTCAATCGAGTGGTGTTTGTTTCAACTTTCTACGACAAATAGCAAGCTCAAGAATGAAGTTTAAAATTGGTATTTATCAAGGAATACCGACTATATTTAAACTTGCGCATTTTTTTTATTTTTTTTATGTTTACATTGGTGAAACGTTACAAAGGTAGGATGTATTTGATAGAAAATTTCCTGCTCAATCGAGTGGTGTTTGCTTCAACTTTCTACGATTAATAGCAAGCTCACGAATGAAGTTTGAAATTGGTATTTATCAAGTAATAACGACTATCTTTAAACTTGCGTATTTTTTTTATTTTTTTTATGTTTACATTGGTGAAACGTTATAAAAGTTGGATGTATTTGATAGAAAATTTCATGCTCAATCGAGTGGTGTTTGTTTCAACTTTCTACGATAAATAGCAAGCTTAAGAATGAAGTTTGAAATTGGTATTTATCAAGGAATAACGACTATCTTTAAACTGCGTATTTTTTTTATTTTTTTTATGTTTACATTGGTGAGACATTATAAAGGTAACATGTATTTAATAGAAAATTTCCTGCTCAATCGTGTGGTGTTTGTTTCAACTTTCTACGATCAATAGCAAGCCCACGAATGAAGTTTGAAGTTGGTATTTATCAAAGAATAACGACTATCTTTAAACTTGCGTATTTTTTTGATTTTTTTTATGTTTACATTAGTGAAACGTTATAAAGGTAGGATGTGTTTGATAGAAAATTTCCTGCTCAATCGAGTGGTGTTTGTTTCAACTTTCTACGATAAATAGCAAGTTCAAGAATGAAGTTTGAAATTGGTATTTATCAAGGAATAACGACTATCTTTAAACTTGCGTATTTTTTTTATTTTTTTTACGTTTCCATTGGTGAAACGTTATAAAGGTAGAATGTATTTGATAGAAAATTTCCTGCTCAATCTAGCGGTGATTGTTTCAACTTTCTACGATAAATAGCAAGCTCAAGAATGAAGTTTGAAATTGGTATTTATCAAGGAATAACGACTATCTTTAAACTTGCGTCTTTTTTTTATTTTTTTTATGTTTACATTGGTGAAACGTTATAAAGGTAGGATGTATTTGATAGAAAATTTCCTGCTCAATCGAGTGGTGTTTGTTTCAACTTTCTACGATCAATAGCAAGCTCACGAATGAAGTTTGAAGTTGGTATTTATCAAAGAATAACGACTATCTTTAAACTTGCGTATTTTTTTGATTTTTTTTATGTTTACATTAGTGAAACGTTATAAAGGTAAAATGTATTTGATAGAAAATTTTCTGCTCAATCGAGTGGTGTTTGTTTCAACTTTCTACAATCAATAGCAAGCTCACGAATGAAGTTTGAATTTGGTATTTATTAAAGAATAACGACTATCTTTAAACTTGCGTATTTTTTTGATTTTTTTTATGTTTACATTAGTGAAACATTATAAAGGTAGGATGTGTTTGATAAAAAATTTCCTGCTCAATCGAGTGGTGTTTGTTTCAACTTTCTACGATAAATAGCAAGCTCAAGAATGAAGTTTGAAATTGGTATTTATCAAGGAATACCGACTATCTTTAAACTTGCGCATTTTTTTTATCTTTTTTATGTTTTCATTGGTGAAACGTTATAAAGGTAGGAGGTATTTGATAGAAAATTTCCTGCTCAATCGAGTAGTGTTTGTTTCAACTTTCTACGATCAATAGCAAGCTTACGAATGAAGTTTGAAAGTGGTATTTATCAAGTAATAACGACTATCTTTAAACTTGCGCATTTTTTTTAATTTTTTTATATTTACATTAGTGGAACGTTATAAAGGTAGGTTGTATTTTAAAGAAAATTTCCTGCTCAATTGAGTGGTGTTTGTTTCAACTTTCTACGATCAATAGCAAGCTAACGAATGAAGTTTGAAGTTGGTATTTATCAAAGAATAACGACTATCTTTAAACTTGCGTATTTTTTTGATTTTTTTTATGTTTACATTAATGAAACGTTATAAAGGTAAGATGTGTTTGATAGAAAATTTCCTGCTCAATCGAGTGGTGTTTGTTTCAACTTTCTACGATCAATAGCAAGCTCACGAATGAAGTTTGAAGTTGGTATTTATCAAACAATAACGACTATATTTAAACTTGCGTATTTTTTTTATTTTTTTTATGTTTACATTGGTGAAACGTTATAAAGGTCGGATGTGTTTGATAGAAAATTTCCTGCTCAATCGAGTGGTGTTTGTTTCAACTTTCTACGATCAATAGCAAGCTCACGAATAAAGTTTGAAGTTGGTATTTATCAAAGAATAACGACTATATTTAAACTTGCGTATTTTTTTGATTTTTTTTATGTTTACATTAATGAAACGTTATAAAGGTAGGATGTGTTTGATAGAAAATTTCCTGCTCAATCGAGTGGTGTTTGTCTCAACTTTCTACGATAAATAGCAAGCTCAAGAATGAAGTTTGAAATTGGTATTTATCAAGGAATAACGACTATCTATAAACTTGCGTATTTTTTTTATTTTTGTTATGTTCACATTGGTGAAACGTTATAAAGGTAGGATGTATTTGATAGAAAACTTCCTGCTCAATCGAGTGGTGTTTGTTTCAACTTCCTACGATCAATAGCAAGCTCACGAATGAAGTTTGAAATTGGTATTTATCAAAGAATAACGACTATATTTAAACTTGCGTATTTTTTTGATTTTTTTTATCTTTACATTAGTGAAACGTTATAAAGGTAGGATGTGTTTGATAAAAAATTTCCTGCTCAATCGAGTGGTGTTTGCTTCAACTTTCTACGATCAATAGCAAGCTCACGAATGAAGTTTGAAGTTGGTATTTATCAAAAAATAACGACTATCTTTAAACTTGCGTATTTTTTTGATTTTTTTTATGTTTACATTGGTGAAACGTTATAAAGGAAGGGTGTATTTGATAGAAAACTTCCTGCTCAATCGAGTGGTGTTTGTTTCAACTTTCTACGATCAATAGCAAGCTCACGAATGAAGTTTGAAGTTGGTATTTATCAAAAAATAACGACTATCTTTAAACTTGCGTATTTTTTTGATTTTTTTTATGTTTAGATTAGTGGAACATTATAAAGGTAAAATGTGTTTGATAGAAAACTTCCTGCTCAATCGAGTGGTGTTTGTTTCAACTTCCTACGATCAATAGCAAACTCACGAATGAAGTTTGAAATTGGTATTTATCAAGTAATAACGACTATCTTTAAACTTGCGTATTTTTTTTATTTTTTTTTATGTTTACATTGGTGAAACGTTATAAAGGTAAAATGTATTTGATAGAAAATTTTCTGCTCAATCGAGTGGTGTTTGTTTCAACTTTCTACGATCAATAGCAAGCTCACGAATGAAGTTTGAAATTGGTATTTATCAAAGAATAACGACTATCTTTAAACTTGCGTATTTTTTTGATTTTTTTTATGTTTACATTAGTGAAACATTATAAAGGTAGGATGTGTTTGATAAAAAATTTCCTGCTCAATCGAGTGGTGTTTGTTTCAACTTTCTACGATAAATAGCAAGCTCAAGAATGAAGTTTGAAATTGGTATTTATTAAGGAATACCGACTATCTTTAAACTTGCGCATTTTTTTTATTTTTTTTATGTTTACATTGGTGAAACGTTATAAAGGTAGGATGTATTTGATAGAAAATTTCCTGCTCAATCGAGTGGTGTTTGTTTCAACTTTCTACGATCAATAGCAAGCTCACGAATGAAGTTTGAAATTGGTATTTATCAAGGAATACCGACTATCTTTAAACTTGCGTATTTTTTTTATTTTTTTTATGTTTACATTGGTGAAACGTTATAAAAGTCGGATGTATTTGATAGAAAATTTTATGCTCAATCGAGTGGTGTTTGTTTCAACTTTCTACGATAAATAGCAAGCTCAAGAATGAAGTTTGAAATTGGTATTTATCAAGGAATAACAACTATCTTTAAACTTGCGTATTTTTTTTATTTTTGTTATGTTTACATTAGTGGAACGTTATAAAGGTAAGATGTGTTTAATAGAAAATTTCCTGCTCAATCGTGTGGTGTTTGTTTCAACTTTCTACGATCAATAGCAAGCTCACGAATGAAGTGTGAAGTTGGTATTTATCAAGTAATAACGACTATCTTTAAACTTGCGTATTTTTTTTATTTTTGTTATGTTTACATTAGTGAAACGTTATAAAGGTAAGATGTATTTAATAGAAAATTTCCTGCTCAATCGTGTGGTGTTTGTTTCAACTTTCTACGATCAATAGCAAGCTCACGAATGAAGTTTGAAGTTGGTATTTATCAAAAAATAACGACTATCTTTAAACTTGCGTATTTTTTTTATTTTTTTTATGTTTAGATTAGTGGAACGTTATAAAGGTAAAATGTGTTTGATAGAAAACTTCCTGCTCAATCGAGTGGTGTTTGTTTCAACTTTCTACGATTAATAGCAAGCTCACGAATAAAGTTTGAAATTGGTATTTATCAAAGAATAACGACTATCTTTAAACTTGCGTATTTTTTTGATTTTTTTTATGTTTACATTAGTGAAACGTTATAAAGGTAGGATGTGTTTGATAAAAAATTTCCTGCTCAATCGAGTGGTCTTTGTTTCAACTTTCTACGATCAATAGCGAGCTCACGAATGAAGTTTGAAGTTGGTATTTATCACAGAATAACGACTATCTTTAAACTAGCGTAATTTTTTTTATTTTTTTTTATGTTTACATTGGTGAAACGTTATAAAGGTAAAACGTATTTGATAGAAAATTTTCTGCTCAATCGAGTGGTGTTTGTTTCAACTTTCTACGATCAATAGCAAGCTCACGAATGAAGTTTGAAATTGGTATTTATCAAAGAATAACGACTATCTTTAAACTTGCGTATTTTTTTGATTTTTTTTATGTTTACATTAGTGAAACATTATAAAGGTAGGATGTGTTTGATAAAAAATTTCCTGCTCAATCGAGTGGTGTTTGTTTCAACTTTCTACGATAAATAGCAAGCTCAAGAATGAAGTTTGAAATTGGTATTTATTAAGGAATACCGACTATCTTTAAACTTGCGTATTTTTTTGATTTTTTTATGTTTACATTGGTGAAACGTTATAAAGGTAAAATGTATTTGATAGAAAATTTTCTGCTCAATCGAGTGGTGTTTGTTTCAACTTTCTACGATCAATAGCAAGCTCACGAATGAAGTTTGAAGTTGGTATTTATCAAAGAATAACGACTATCTTTAAACTTGCGTATTTTTTTTATTTTTTTTATGTTTACATTGGTGAAACGTTATAAAAGTTGGATGTATTTGATAGAAAATTTCATGCTCAATCGAGTGGTGTTTGTTTCAACTTTCTACGATAAATAGCAAGCTCAAGAATGAAGTTTGAAATTGGTATTTATCAAGGAATAACGACTATCTTTAAACTTGCGTATTTTTTTTATTTTTTTTATGTTTACATTGGTGAAACGTTATAAAGGTAAAATGTATTTGATAGAAAATTTTCTGCTCAATCGAGTGGTGTTTGTTTCAACTTTCTACGATAAATAGCAAGTTCAAGAATGAAGTTTGAAATTGGTATTTATCAAGGAATAACGACTATCTTTAAACTTGCGTATTTTTTTTATTTTTTTTATGTTTCCATTGGTGAAACGTTATAAAGGTAGGATGTATTTGATAGAAAATTTCCTGCTCAATCTAGTGGTGATTGTTTCAACTTTCTACGATAAATAGCAAGCTCAAGAATGAAGTTTGAAATTGGTATTTATCAAGGAATAACGACTATCTTTAAACTTGCGTATTTTTTTTATTTTTTTTATGTTTACATTGGTGAAACGTTATAAAGGTAAAATGTATTTGATAGAAAATTTCCTGCTCAATCGAGTGGTGTTTGTTTCAACTTTCTGCGATCAATAGCAAGCTCACGAATGAAGTTTGAAGTTGGTATTTATCAAAGAATAACGACTATCTTTAAACTTGCGTATTTTTTTGATTTTTTTATGTTTACATTGGTGAAACGTTATAAAGGTAAAATGTATTTGATAGAAAATTTTCTGCTCAATCGAGTGGTGTTTGTTTCAACTTTCTACGATCAATAGCAAGCTCACGAATGAAGTTTGAATTTGGTATTTATCAAAGAATAACGACTATCTTTAAACTTGCGTATTTTTTTGATTTTTTTTATGTTTCCATTGGTGAAACGTTATAAAGGTAGGATGTATTTGATAGAAAATTTCCTGCTCAATCTAGTGGTGATTGTTTCAACTTTCTACGATCAATAGCAAGCTCACGAATGAAGTTTGAAGTTGGTATTTATCAAACAATAACGACTATATTTAAACTTGCGTATTTTTTTTATTTTTTTTATGTTTACATTGGTGAAACGTTATAAAGGTCGGATGTGTTTGATAGAAAATTTCCTGCTCAATCGAGTGGTGTTTGTTTCAACTTTCTACGATCAATAGCAAGCTCACGAATAAAGTTTGAAGTTGGTATTTATCAAAGAATAACGACTATATTTAAACTTGCGTATTTTTTTGATTTTTTTTATGTTTACATTAATGAAACGTTATAAAGGTAGGATGTGTTTGATAGAAAATTTCCTGCTCAATCGAGTGGTGTTTGTCTCAACTTTCTACGATAAATAGCAAGCTCAAGAATGAAGTTTGAAATTGGTATTTATCAAGGAATAACGACTATCTATAAACTTGCGTATTTTTTTTATTTTTGTTATGTTCACATTGGTGAAACGTTATAAAGGTAGGATGTATTTGATAGAAAACTTCCTGCTCAATCGAGTGGTGTTTGTTTCAACTTCCTACGATCAATAGCAAGCTCACGAATGAAGTTTGAAATTGGTATTTATCAAAGAATAACGACTATATTTAAACTTGCGTATTTTTTTGATTTTTTTTATCTTTACATTAGTGAAACGTTATAAAGGTAGGATGTGTTTGATAAAAAATTTCCTGCTCAATCGAGTGGTGTTTGCTTCAACTTTCTACGATCAATAGCAAGCTCACGAATGAAGTTTGAAGTTGGTATTTATCAAAAAATAACGACTATCTTTAAACTTGCGTATTTTTTTGATTTTTTTTATGTTTACATTGGTGAAACGTTATAAAGGAAGGGTGTATTTGATAGAAAACTTCCTGCTCAATCGAGTGGTGTTTGTTTCAACTTTCTACGATCAATAGCAAGCTCACGAATGAAGTTTGAAGTTGGTATTTATCAAAAAATAACGACTATCTTTAAACTTGCGTATTTTTTTGATTTTTTTTATGTTTAGATTAGTGGAACATTATAAAGGTAAAATGTGTTTGATAGAAAACTTCCTGCTCAATCGAGTGGTGTTTGTTTCAACTTTCTACGATCAATAGCAAACTCACGAATGAAGTTTGAAATTGGTATTTATCAAGTAATAACGACTATCTTTAAACTTGCGTATTTTTTTTATTTTTTTTTATGTTTACATTGGTGAAACGTTATAAAGGTAAAATGTATTTGATAGAAAATTTTCTGCTCAATCGAGTGGTGTTTGTTTCAACTTTCTACGATCAATAGCAAGCTCACGAATGAAGTTTGAAATTGGTATTTATCAAAGAATAACGACTATCTTTAAACTTGCGTATTTTTTTGATTTTTTTTATGTTTACATTAGTGAAACATTATAAAGGTAGGATGTGTTTGATAAAAAATTTCCTGCTCAATCGAGTGGTGTTTGTTTCAACTTTCTACGATAAATAGCAAGCTCAAGAATGAAGTTTGAAATTGGTATTTATTAAGGAATACCGACTATCTTTAAACTTGCGCATTTTTTTTATTTTTTTTATGTTTACATTGGTGAAACGTTATAAAGGTAGGATGTATTTGATAGAAAATTTCCTGCTCAATCGAGTGGTGTTTGTTTCAACTTTCTACGATCAATAGCAAGCTCACGAATGAAGTTTGAAATTGGTATTTATCAAGGAATACCGACTATCTTTAAACTTGCGTATTTTTTTTATTTTTTTTATGTTTACATTGGTGAAACGTTATAAAAGTCGGATGTATTTGATAGAAAATTTTATGCTCAATCGAGTGGTGTTTGTTTCAACTTTCTACGATAAATAGCAAGCTCAAGAATGAAGTTTGAAATTGGTATTTATCAAGGAATAACAACTATCTTTAAACTTGCGTATTTTTTTTATTTTTGTTATGTTTACATTAGTGGAACGTTATAAAGGTAAGATGTATTTAATAGTAAATTTCCTGCTCAATCGTGTGGTGTTTGTTTCAACTTTCTACGATCAATAGCAAGCTCACGAATGAAGTGTGAAGTTGGTATTTATCAAGGAATAACGACTATCTTTAAACTTGCGTATTTTTTTTATTTTTGTTATGTTTACATTAGTGAAACGTTATAAAGGTAAGATGTATTTAATAGAAAATTTCCTGCTCAATCGTGTGGTGTTTGTTTCAACTTTCTACGATCAATAGCAAGCTCACGAATGAAGTTTGAAGTTGGTATTTATCAAAAAATAACGACTATCTTTAAACTTGCGTATTTTTTTTATTTTTTTTATGTTTAGATTAGTGGAACGTTATAAAGGTAAAATGTGTTTGATAGAAAACTTCCTGCTCAATCGAGTGGTGTTTGTTTCAACTTTCTACGATTAATAGCAAGCTCACGAATAAAGTTTGAAATTGGTATTTATCAAAGAATAACGACTATCTTTAAACTTGCGTATTTTTTTGATTTTTTTTATGTTTACATTAGTGAAACGTTATAAAGGTAGGATGTGTTTGATAAAAAATTTCCTGCTCAATCGAGTGGTCTTTGTTTCAACTTTCTACGATCAATAGCGAGCTCACGAATGAAGTTTGAAGTTGGTATTTATCAAAGAATAACGACTATCTTTAAACTTGCGTATTTTTTTTTATTTTTTTTTATGTTTACATTGGTGAAACGTTATAAAGGTAAAACGTATTTGATAGAAAATTTTCTGCTCAATCGAGTGGTGTTTGTTTCAACTTTCTACGATCAATAGCAAGCTCACGAATGAAGTTTGAAATTGGTATTTATCAAAGAATAACGACTATCTTTAAACTTGCGTATTTTTTTGATTTTTTTTATGTTTACATTAGTGAAACATTATAAAGGTAGGATGTGTTTGATAAAAAATTTCCTGCTCAATCGAGTGGTGTTTGTTTCAACTTTCTACGATAAATAGCAAGCTCAAGAATGAAGTTTGAAATTGGTATTTATTAAGGAATACCGACTATCTTTAAACTTGCGTATTTTTTTGATTTTTTTATGTTTACATTGGTGAAACGTTATAAAGGTAAAATGTATTTGATAGAAAATTTTCTGCTCAA
This sequence comes from Tribolium confusum, assembly GCA_029207805.1. NCBI lineage: Eukaryota > Metazoa > Arthropoda > Insecta > Coleoptera > Tenebrionidae > Tribolium > Tribolium confusum. The sequence continues at coordinate 33,709,145 of JALGAY010000005.1, forward strand.
TCGAGTGGTGTTTGTTTCAACTTTCTACGATCAATAGCAAGCTCACGAATGAAGTTTGAAGTTGGTATTTATCAAAGAATAACGACTATCTTTAAACTTGCGTATTTTTTTTATTTTTTTTATGTTTACATTGGTGAAACGTTATAAAAGTTGGATGTATTTGATAGAAAATTTCATGCTCAATCGAGTGGTGTTTGTTTCAACTTTCTACGATAAATAGCAAGCTCAAGAATGAAGTTTGAAATTGGTATTTATCAAGGAATAACGACTATCTTTAAACTTGCGTATTTTTTTTATTTTTTTTATGTTTACATTGGTGAAACGTTATAAAGGTAAAATGTATTTGATAGAAAATTTTCTGCTCAATCGAGTGGTGTTTGTTTCAACTTTCTACGATAAATAGCAAGTTCAAGAATGAAGTTTGAAATTGGTATTTATCAAGGAATAACGACTATCTTTAAACTTGCGTATTTTTTTTATTTTTTTTATGTTTCCATTGGTGAAACGTTATAAAGGTAGGATGTATTTGATAGAAAATTTCCTGCTCAATCTAGTGGTGATTGTTTCAACTTTCTACGATAAATAGCAAGCTCAAGAATGAAGTTTGAAATTGGTATTTATCAAGGAATAACGACTATCTTTAAACTTGCGTATTTTTTTTATTTTTTTTATGTTTACATTGGCGAAACGTTATAAAGGTAAAATGTATTTGATAGAAAATTTCCTGCTCAATCGAGTGGTGTTTGTTTCAACTTTCTGCGATCAATAGCAAGCTCACGAATGAAGTTTGAAGTTGGTATTTATCAAAGAATAACGACTATCTTTAAACTTGCGTATTTTTTTGATTTTTTTATGTTTACATTGGTGAAACGTTATAAAGGTAAAATGTATTTGATAGAAAATTTTCTGCTCAATCGAGTGGTGTTTGTTTCAACTTTCTACGATCAATAGCAAGCTCACGAATGAAGTTTGAATTTGGTATTTATCAAAGAATAACGACTATCTTTAAACTTGCGTATTTTTTTGATTTTTTTTATGTTTACATTAGTGAAACGTTATAAAGGTAGGATGTGTTTGATAGAAAATTTTCTGCTCAATCGAGTGGTGTTTGTTTCAACTTTCTACGATCAATAGCAAGCTCACGAATGAAGTTTGAAGTTGGTATTTATCATAGAATAACGACTATCTTTAAACTTGCGTATTTTTTTTATTTTTTTTTATGTTTACATTGATGAAACGTTATAAAGATAGGATGTATTTGATAGAAAATTTCCTGCTCAATCAAGTAGTGTTTGTTTCAACTTTCTACGATCAATAGCAAGCTCACGAATTAAGTTTGAAATTGGTATTTATCAAGTAATAACGACTATCTTTAAACTTGCGTATTTTTTTTATTTTTTTTATGTTTACATTGGTGAAACGTTATAAAGGTAGGATGTATTTGATAGAAAATTTCCTGCTCAATCGAGTAGTGTTTGTTTCAACTTTCTACGATCAATAGCAAGCTCACGAATGAAGTTTGAAATTGGTATTTATCAAGGAATAACGACTATCTTTAAACTTGCGTATTTTTTTTATTTTTTTATGTTTACATTAGTGAAACGTTATAAAGGTAGGATGTATTTGATAGAAAATTTCCTGCTCAATCGAGTGGTGTTTGTTTCAACTTTCTACGATAAATAGCAAGCTCAAGAATGAAGTTTGAAATTGGTATTTATCAAGGAATAACGACTATCTTTAAACTTGCGTATTTTTTTATTTTTTTTATGTTTACATTGACGAAACGTTATAAATATAGGATGTATTTGATAGAAAATTTCCTGCTCAATCGAGTAGTGTTTGTTTCAACTTTCTACGATTAATAGCAAGCTCACGAATGAAGTTTGAAATTGGTATTTATCAAGTAATAACGACTATCTTTAAACTTGCGTATTTTTTTTATTTTTTTTATGTTTACATTGGTAAAACGTTATAAAGGTAGGATGTATTTGATAGAAAATTTCCTGCTCAATCGAGTAGTGTTTGTTTCAACTTTCTACGATCAATAGCAAGCTCACGAATGAAGTTTGAAATTGGTATTTATCAAGTAATAACGACTATCTTTAAACTTGCGTATTTTTTTTATTTTTTTTATATTTACATTAGTGGAACGTTATAAAGGTAGGTTGTATTTAATAAAAAATTTCCTGCTCAATCGAGTGGTGTTTGTTTCAACTTTCTACGATCAATAGCAAGCTAACGAATGAAGTTTGAAGTTGGTATTTATCAAAGAATAACGACTATCTTTAAACTTGCGTATTTTTTTGATTTTTTTTATGTTTACATTAATGAAACGTTATAAAGGTAGGATGTGTTTGATAGAAAATTTTCTGCTCAATCGAGTGGTGTTTGTTTCAACTTTCTACGATCAATAGCAAGCTCACGAATGAAGTTTGAAGTTGGTATTTATCATAGAATAACGACTATTTTTAAACTTGCGTATTTTTTTTATTTTTTTTATGTTTACATTGGTGAAACGTTATAAAGGTCGGATGTGTTTGATAGAAAATTTCCTGCTCAATCGAGTGGTGTTTGTTTCAACTTTCTACGATCAATAGCAAGCTCACGAATGAAGTTTGAAATTGGTATTTATCAAAGAATAACGACTATCTTTAAACTTGCGTATTTTTTTGATTTTTTTTATGTTTACATTAGCGAAACGTTATAAAGGTAAGATGTATTTAATAGAAAATTTCCTGCTCAATCGTGTGGTGTTTGTTTCAACTTTCTACGATCAATAGCAAGCTCACGAATGAAGTTTGAAATTGGTATTTATCAAGGAATAACGACTATCTTTAAACTTGCGTATTTTTTTTATGTTTACATTGGTGAAACGTTATAAAGGTCGGATGTATTTGATAGAAAATTTCATGCTCAATCGAGTGGTGTTTGTTTCAACTTCCTACGATCAATAGCAAGCTCACGAATGAAGTTTGAAATTGGTATTTATCAAAGAATAACGACTATCTTTAAACTTGCGTATTTTTTTTATTTTTTTATGTTTACATTGGTGAAACGTTATAAAGGTAGGATGTATTTGATAGAAAATTTCCTGCTCAATCGAGTGGTGTTTGTTTCAACTTTCTACGATAAATAGCAAGCTCAAGAATGAAGTTTGAAATTGGTATTTATCAAGGAATAACGACTATCTTTAAACTTGCGTATTTTTTTTATTTTTTTTATGTTTACATTGGTGAAACGTTATAAAGGTAAAATGTATTTGATAGAAAATTTTCTGCTCAATCGAGTGGTGTTTGTTTCAACTTTCTACGATAAATAGCAAGTTCAAGAATGAAGTTTGAAATTGGTATTTATCAAGGAATAACGACTATCTTTAAACTTGCGTATTTTTTTTATTTTTTTTATGTTTCCATTGGTGAAACGTTATAAAGGTAGGATGTATTTGATAGAAAATTTCCTGCTCAATCTAGTGGTGATTGTTTCAACTTTCTACGATAAATAGCAAGCTCAAGAATGAAGTTTGAAATTGGTATTTATCAAGGAATAACGACTATCTTTAAACTTGCGTATTTTTTTTATTTTTTTTATGTTTACATTGGTGAAACGTTATAAAGGTAAAATGTATTTGATAGAAAATTTCCTGCTCAATCGAGTGGTGTTTGTTTCAACTTTCTGCGATCAATAGCAAGCTCACGAATGAAGTTTGAAGTTGGTATTTATCAAAGAATAACGACTATCTTTAAACTTGCGTATTTTTTTGATTTTTTTATGTTTACATTGGTGAAACGTTATAAAGGTAAAATGTATTTGATAGAAAATTTTCTGCTCAATCGAGTGGTGTTTGTTTCAACTTTCTACGATCAATAGCAAGCTCACGAATGAAGTTTGAATTTGGTATTTATCAAAGAATAACGACTATCTTTAAACTTGCGTATTTTTTTGATTTTTTTTATGTTTACATTAGTGAAACGTTATAAAGGTAGGATGTGTTTGATAGAAAATTTTCTGCTCAATCGAGTGGTGTTTGTTTCAACTTTCTACGATCAATAGCAAGCTCACGAATGAAGTTTGAAGTTGGTATTTATCATAGAATAACGACTATCTTTAAACTTGCGTATTTTTTTTATTTTTTTTTATGTTTACATTGATGAAACGTTATAAAGATAGGATGTATTTGATAGAAAATTTCCTGCTCAATCAAGTAGTGTTTGTTTCAACTTTCTACGATCAATAGCAAGCTCACGAATTAAGTTTGAAATTGGTATTTATCAAGTAATAACGACTATCTTTAAACTTGCGTATTTTTTTTATTTTTTTTATGTTTACATTGGTGAAACGTTATAAAGGTAGGATGTATTTGATAGAAAATTTCCTGCTCAATCGAGTAGTGTTTGTTTCAACTTTCTACGATCAATAGCAAGCTCACGAATGAAGTTTGAAATTGGTATTTATCAAGGAATAACGACTATCTTTAAACTTGCGTATTTTTTTTATTTTTTTATGTTTACATTAGTGAAACGTTATAAAGGTAGGATGTATTTGATAGAAAATTTCCTGCTCAATCGAGTGGTGTTTGTTTCAACTTTCTACGATAAATAGCAAGCTCAAGAATGAAGTTTGAAATTGGTATTTATCAAGGAATAACGACTATCTTTAAACTTGCGTATTTTTTTATTTTTTTTATGTTTACATTGACGAAACGTTATAAATATAGGATGTATTTGATAGAAAATTTCCTGCTCAATCGAGTAGTGTTTGTTTCAACTTTCTACGATTAATAGCAAGCTCACGAATGAAGTTTGAAATTGGTATTTATCAAGTAATAACGACTATCTTTAAACTTGCGTATTTTTTTTATTTTTTTTATGTTTACATTGGTAAAACGTTATAAAGGTAGGATGTATTTGATAGAAAATTTCCTGCTCAATCGAGTAGTGTTTGTTTCAACTTTCTACGATCAATAGCAAGCTCACGAATGAAGTTTGAAATTGGTATTTATCAAGTAATAACGACTATCTTTAAACTTGCGTATTTTTTTTATTTTTTTTATATTTACATTAGTGGAACGTTATAAAGGTAGGTTGTATTTAATAAAAAATTTCCTGCTCAATCGAGTGGTGTTTGTTTCAACTTTCTACGATCAATAGCAAGCTAACGAATGAAGTTTGAAGTTGGTATTTATCAAAGAATAACGACTATCTTTAAACTTGCGTATTTTTTTGATTTTTTTTATGTTTACATTAATGAAACGTTATAAAGGTAGGATGTGTTTGATAGAAAATTTTCTGCTCAATCGAGTGGTGTTTGTTTCAACTTTCTACGATCAATAGCAAGCTCACGAATGAAGTTTGAAGTTGGTATTTATCATAGAATAACGACTATTTTTAAACTTGCGTATTTTTTTTATTTTTTTTATGTTTACATTGGTGAAACGTTATAAAGGTCGGATGTGTTTGATAGAAAATTTCCTGCTCAATCGAGTGGTGTTTGTTTCAACTTTCTACGATCAATAGCAAGCTCACGAATGAAGTTTGAAATTGGTATTTATCAAAGAATAACGACTATCTTTAAACTTGCGTATTTTTTTGATTTTTTTTATGTTTACATTAGCGAAACGTTATAAAGGTAAGATGTATTTAATAGAAAATTTCCTGCTCAATCGTGTGGTGTTTGTTTCAACTTTCTACGATCAATAGCAAGCTCACGAATGAAGTTTGAAATTGGTATTTATCAAGGAATAACGACTATCTTTAAACTTGCGTATTTTTTTTATTTTTTTTATGTTTACATTGGTGAAACGTTATAAAGGTCGGATGTATTTGATAGAAAATTTCATGCTCAATCGAGTGGTGTTTGTTTCAACTTCCTACGATCAATAGCAAGCTCACGAATGAAGTTTGAAATTGGTATTTATCAAAGAATAACGACTATCTTTAAACTTGCGTATTTTTTTTATTTTTTTATGTTTACATTGGTGAAACGTTATAAAGGTAGGATGTATTTGATAGAAAATTTCCTGCTCAATCGAGTGGTGTTTGTTTCAACTTTCTACGATAAATAGCAAGCTCAAGAATGAAGTTTGAAATTGGTATTTATCAAGGAATAACGACTATCTTTAAACTTGCGAATTTTTTTTATTTTTTTTATGTTTACATTGATGAAACGTTATAAATATAGGATGTATTTGATAGAAAATTTCCTGCTCAATCGAGTAGTGTTTGTTTCAACTTTCTACGATTAATAGCAAGCTCACGAATGAAGTTTGAAATTGGTATTTATCAAGTAATAACGACTATCTTTAAACTTGAGTATTTTTTTTATTTTTTTTATGTTTACATTGGTGAAACGTTATAAAGGTAGGATGTATTTGATAGAAAATTTCCTGCTCAATCGAGTAGTGTTTGTTTCAACTTTCTACGATCAATAGCAAGCTCACGAATGAAGTTTGAAATTGGTATTTATCAAGTAATAACGACTATCTTTAAACTTGCGTATTTTTTTTATTTTTTTTATATTTACATTAGTGGAACGTTATAAAGGTAGGTTGTATTTAATAAAAAATTTCCTGCTCAATCGAGTGGTGTTTGTTTCAACTTTCTACGATCAATAGCAAGCTAACGAATGAAGTTTGAAGTTGGTATTTATCAAAGAATAACGACTATCTTTAAACTTGCGTATTTTTTTGATTTTTTTTATGTTTACATTAATGAAACGTTATAAAGGTAGGATGTGTTTGATAGAAAATTTTCTGCTCAATCGAGTGGTGTTTGTTTCAACTTTCTACGATCAATAGCAAGCTCACGAATGAAGTTTGAAGTTGGTATTTATCATAGAATAACGACTATTTTTAAACTTGCGTATTTTTTTTATTTTTTTTATGTTTACATTGGTGAAACGTTATAAAGGTCGGATGTGTTTGATAGAAAATTTCCTGCTCAATCGAGTGGTGTTTGTTTCAACTTTCTACGATCAATAGCAAGCTCACGAATGAAGTTTGAAATTGGTATTTATCAAGTAATAACGACTATCTTTAAACTTGCGTATTTTTTTGATTTTTTTTATGTTTACATTAATGAAACGTTATAAAGGTAGGATGTATTTGATAGAAAACTTACTGCTCATTCGAGTGGTGTTTGTTTCAACTTCCTACGATCAATAGCAAGCTCACGAATGAAGTTTGAAATTGGTATTTATCAAGGAATACCGACTATCTTTAAACTTGCGCATTTTTTTTATTTTTTTTATGTTTACATTGGTGAAACGTTATAAAGGTAGGATGTATTTAATAGAAAACTTACTGCTCAATCGAGTGGTGTTTGTTTCAACTTCCTACGATCAATAGCAAGCTCACGAATGAAGTTTGAAATTGGTATTTATCAAAGAATAACGACTATCTTTAAACTTGCGTATTTTTTTGATTTTTTTTATGTTTACATTAGTGAAACGTTATAAAGGTAGGATGTGTTTGATAAAAAATTTCCTGCTCAATCGAGTGGTGTTTGTTTCAACTTTCTACGATCAATAGCAAGCTCACGAATGAAGTTTGAAGTTGGTATTTATCAAAAAATAACGACTATCTTTAAACTTGCGTATTTTTTTAATTTTTTTTATGTTTATATTAGTGAAACGTTATAAAAGTAAGATGTGTTTGATAGAAAATTTTCTGCTCAATCGAGTGGTGTTTGTTTCAACTTTCTACGAAAAATAGCAAGCTCAAGAATGAAGTTTGAAATTGGTATTTATCAAGGAATAACGACTATCTTTAAACTTGCGTATTTTTTTTTATTTTTTTTATGTTTACATTGGTGAAACGTTATAAAGGTAGGATGTATTTGATAGAAAATTTCCTGCTCAATCGAGTGGTGTTTGTTTCAACTTTCTACGATCAATAGCAAGCTCACGAATGAAGTTTGACGTTGGTATTTATCAAAGAATAACGACTATCTTTAAACTTGCGTATTTTTTTTATTTTTTTTATGTTTACATTGCTGAAACGTTATAAAGGTAGGATGTATTTGATAGAAAATTTCCTGCTCAATCGAGTGGTGTTTGTTTCAACTTTCTACGATCAATAGCAAGCTCACGAATGAAGTTTGAAGTTGGTATTTATCAAAGAATAACGACTATCTTTAAACTTGCGTATTTTTTTGATTTTTTTATGTTTACATTGGTGAAACGTTATAAAGGTAAAATGTATTTGATAGAAAATTTTCTGCTCAATCGAGTGGTGTTTGTTTCAACTTTCTACGATCAATAGCAAGCTCACGAATGAAGTTTGAAATTGGTATTTATCAAAGAATAACGACTATCTTTAAACTTGCGTATTTTTTTGATTTTTTTTATGTTTACATTAGTGAAACATTATAAAGGTAGGATGTGTTTGATAAAAAATTTCCTGCTCAATCGAGTGGTGTTTGTTTCAACTTTCTACGATAAATAGCAAGCTCAAGAATAAAGTTTGAAATTGGTATTTATTAAGGAATACCGACTATCTTTAAACTTGCGCATTTTTTTTATTTTTTTTATGTTTACATTGGTGAAACGTTATAAAGGTAGGATGTATTTGATAGAAAATTTCCTGCTCAATCGAGTGGTGTTTGTTTCAACTTTCTACGATCAATAGCAAGCTCACGAATGAAGTTTGAAATTGGTATTTATCAAGGAATACCGACTATTTTTAAACTTGCGTATTTTTTTTATTTTTTTTATGTTTACATTGGTGAAACGTTATAAAAGTCGGATGTATTTGATAGAAAATTTTATGCTCAATCGAGTGGTGTTGTTTCAACTTTCTACGATAAATAGCAAGCTCAAGAATGAAGTTTGAAATTGGTATTTATCAAGGAATAACAACTATCTTTAAACTTGTGTATTTTTTTTATTTTTGTTATGTTTACATTAGTGGAACGTTATAAAGGTAAGATGTATTTAATAGAAAGTTTCCTGCTCAATCGTGTGGTGTTTGTTTCAACTTTCTACGATCAATAGCAAGCTCACGAATGAAGTGTGAAGTTGGTATTTATCAAGGAATAACGACTATTTTTAAACTTGCGTATTTTTTTTATTTTTGTTATGTTTACATTAGTGAAACGTTATAAAGGTAAGATGTGTTTAATAGAAAATTTCCTGCTCAATCGTGTGGTGTTTGTTTGAACTTTCTACGATCAATAGCAAGCTCACGAATGAAGTTTGAAGTTGGTATTTATCAAAAAATAACGACTATCTTTAAACTTGCGTATTTTTTTTATTTTTTTTATGTTTAGATTAGTAGAACGTTATAAAGGTAAAATGTGTTTGATAGAAAACTTCCTGCTCAATCGAGTGGTGTTTGTTTCAACTTTCTACGATTAATAGCAAGCTCACGAATAAAGTTTGAAATTGGTATTTATCAAAGAATAACGACTATCTTTAAACTTGCGTATTTTTTTGATTTTTTTTATGTTTACATTAGTGAAACGTTATAAAGGTAGGATGTGTTTGATAAAAAATTTCCTGCTCAATCGAGTGGTCTTTGTTTCAACTTTCTACGATCAATAGCGAGCTCACGAATGAAGTTTGAAGTTGGTATTTATCAAAGAATAACGACTATCTTTAAACTTGCGTATTTTTTTTATTTTTTTTTATGTTTACATTGGTGAAACCTTATAAAGGTAAAACGTATTTGATAGAAAATTTTCTGCTCAATCGAGTGGTGTTTGTTTCAACTTTCTACGATCAATAGCAAGCTCACGAATGAAGTTTGAAATTGGTATTTATCAAAGAATAACGACTATCTTTAAACTTGCGTATTTTTTTGATTTTTTTTATGTTTACATTAGTGAAACATTATAAAGGTAGGATGTGTTTGATAAAAAATTTCCTGCTCAATCGAGTGGTGTTTGTTTCAACTTTCTACGATAAATAGCAAGCTCAAGAATGAAGTTTGAAATTGGTATTTATTAAGGAATACCGACTATCTTTAAACTTGCGTATTTTTTTGATTTTTTTATGTTTACATTGGTGAAACGTTATAAAGGTAAAATGTATTTGATAGAAAATTTTCTGCTCAATCGAGTGGTGTTTGTTTCAACTTTCTACGATCAATAGCAAGCTCACGAATGAAGTTTGAAGTTGGTATTTATCAAAGAATAACGACTATCTTTAAACTTGCGTATTTTTTTTATTTTTTTTATGTTTACATTGGTGAAACGTTATAAAAGTTGGATGTATTTGATAGAAAATTTCATGCTCAATCGAGTGGTGTTTGTTTCAACTTTCTACGATAAATAGCAAGCTCAAGAATGAAGTTTGAAATTGGTATTTATCAAGGAATAACGACTATCTTTAAACTTGCGTATTTTTTTTATTTTTTTTATGTTTACATTGGTGAAACGTTATAAAGGTAAAATGTATTTAATAGAAAATTTCCTGCTCAATCGTGTGGTGTTTGTTTCAACTTTCTACGATCAATAGCAAGCCCACGAATGAAGTTTGAAGTTGGTATTTATCAAAGAATAACGACTATCTTTAAACTTGCGTATTTTTTTGATTTTTTTTATGTTTACATTAGTGAAACGTTATAAAGCTAGGATGTGTTTGATAGAAAATTTCCTGCTCAATCGAGTGGTGTTTGTTTCAACTTTCTACGATAAATAGCAAGTTCAAGAATGAAGTTTGAAATTGGTATTTATCAAGGAATAACGACTATCTTTAAACTTGCGTATTTTTTTTATTTTTTTTATGTTTCCATTGGTGAAACGTTATAAAGGTAGGATGTATTTGATAGAAAATTTCCTGCTCAATCTAGTGGTGATTGTTTCAACTTTCTACGATAAATAGCAAGCTCAAGAATGAAGTTTGAAATTGGTATTTATCAAGGAATAACGACTATCTTTAAACTTGCGTATTTTTTTTATTTTTTTTATGTTTACATTGGTGAAACGTTATAAAGGTAGGATGTATTTGATAGAAAATTTCCTGCTCAATCGAGTGGTGTTTGTTTCAACTTTCTACGATCAATAGCAAGCTCACGAATGAAGTTTGAAGTTGGTATTTATCAAAGAATAACGACTATCTTTAAACTTGCGTATTTTTTTGATTTTTTTATGTTTACATTGGTGAAACGTTATAAAGGTAAAATGTATTTGATAGAAAATTTTCTGCTCAATCGAGTGGTGTTTGTTTCAACTTTCTACGATCAATAGCAAGCTCACGAATGAAGTTTGAATTTGGTATTTATCAAAGAATAACGACTATCTTTAAACTTGCGTATTTTTTTGATTTTTTTTATGTTTACATTAGTGAAACGTTATAAAGGTAGGATGTGTTTGATAGAAAATTTTCTGCTCAATCGAGTGGTGTTTGTTTCAACTTTCTACGATCAATAGCAAGCTCACGAATGAAGTTTGAAGTTGGTATTTATCATAGAATAACGACTATCTTTAAACTTGCGTATTTTTTTTATTTTTTTTTATGTTTACATTGATGAAACGTTATAAAGATAGGATGTATTTGATAGAAAATTTCCTGCTCAATCAAGTAGTGTTTGTTTCAACTTTCTACGATCAATAGCAAGCTCACGAATTAAGTTTGAAATTGGTATTTATCAAGTAATAACGACTATCTTTAAACTTGCGTATTTTTTTTATTTTTTTTATGTTTACATTGGTGAAACGTTATAAAGGTAGGATGTATTTGATAGAAAATTTCCTGCTCAATCGAGTAGTGTTTTTTCAACTTTCTACGATCAATAACAAGCTCACGAATGAAGTTTGAAATTGGTATTTATCAAGGAATAACGACTATCTTTAAACTTGCGTATTTTTTTTATTTTTTTATGTTTACATTGGTGAAACGTTATAAAGGTAGGATGTATTTGATAGAAAATTTCCTGCTCAATCGAGTGGTGTTTGTTTCAACTTTCTACGATAAATAGCAAGCTCAAGAATGAAGTTTGAAATTGGTATTTATCAAGGAATAACGACTATCTTTAAACTTGCGTATTTTTTTTATTTTTTTTATGTTTACATTGATGAAACGTTATAAATATAGGATGTATTTGATAGAAAATTTCCTGCTCAATCGAGTAGTGTTTGTTTCAACTTTCTACGATTAATAGCAAGCTCACGAATGAAGTTTGAAATTGGTATTTATCAAGTAATAACGACTATCTTTAAACTTGCGTATTTTTTTTATTTTTTTTATGTTTACATTGGTGAAACGTTATAAAGGTAGGATGTATTTGATAGAAAATTTCCTGCTCAATCGAGTAGTGTTTGTTTCAACTTTCTACGATCAATAGCAAGCTCACGAATGAAGTTTGAAATTGGTATTTATCAAGTAATAACGACTATCTTTAAACTTGCGTATTTTTTTTATTTTTTTTATATTTACATTAGTGGAACGTTATAAAGGTAGGTTGTATTTAATAAAAAATTTCCTGCTCAATCGAGTGGTGTTTGTTTCAACTTTCTACGATCAATAGCAAGCTAACGAATGAAGTTTGAAGTTGGTATTTATCAAAGAATAACGACTATCTTTAAACTTGCGTATTTTTTTGATTTTTTTTATGTTTACATTAGTGAAACATTATAAAGGTAGGATGTGTTTGATAAAAAATTTCCTGCTCAATCGAGTGGTGTTTGTTTCAACTTTCTACGATAAATAGCAAGCTCAAGAATGAAGTTTGAAGTTGGTATTTATCAAAGAATAACGACTATCTTTAAACTTGCGTATTTTTTTTATTTTTTTTATGTTTACATTGGTGAAACGTTATAAAAGTTGGATGTATTTGATAGAAAATTTCATGCTCAATCGAGTGGTGTTTGTTTCAACTTTCTACGATAAATAGCAAGCTCAAGAATGAAGTTTGAAATTGGTATTTATCAAGGAATAACGACTATCTTTAAACTTGCGTATTTTTTTTATTTTTTTTATGTTTACATTGGTGAAACGTTATAAAGGTAAAATGTATTTAATAGAAAATTTCCTGCTCAATCGTGTGGTGTTTGTTTCAACTTTCTACGATCAATAGCAAGCCCACGAATGAAGTTTGAAGTTGGTATTTATCAAAGAATAACGACTATCTTTAAACTTGCGTATTTTTTTGATTTTTTTTATGTTTACATTAGTGAAACATTATAAAGGTAGGATGTGTTTGATAAAAAATTTCCTGCTCAATCGAGTGGTGTTTGTTTCAACTTTCTACGATAAATAGCAAGCTCAAGAATGAAGTTTGAAATTGGTATTTATTAAGGAATACCGACTATCTTTAAACTTGCGTATTTTTTTGATTTTTTTATGTTTACATTGGTGAAACGTTATAAAGGTAAAATGTATTTGATAGAAAATTTTCTGCTCAATCGAGTGGTGTTTGTTTCAACTTTCTACGATCAATAGCAAGCTCACGAATGAAGTTTGAAGTTGGTATTTATCAAAGAATAACGACTATCTTTAAACTTGCGTATTTTTTTTATTTTTTTTATGTTTACATTGGTGAAACGTTATAAAAGTTGGATGTATTTGATAGAAAATTTCATGCTCAATCGAGTGGTGTTTGTTTCAACTTTCTACGATAAATAGCAAGCTCAAGAATGAAGTTTGAAATTGGTATTTATCAAGGAATAACGACTATCTTTAAACTTGCGTATTTTTTTTATTTTTTTTATGTTTACATTGGTGAAACGTTATAAAGGTAAAATGTATTTAATAGAAAATTTCCTGCTCAATCGTGTGGTGTTTGTTTCAACTTTCTACGATCAATAGCAAGCCCACGAATGAAGTTTGAAGTTGGTATTTATCAAAGAATAACGACTATCTTTAAACTTGCGTATTTTTTTGATTTTTTTTATGTTTACATTAGTGAAACGTTATAAAGCTAGGATGTGTTTGATAGAAAATTTCCTGCTCAATCGAGTGGTGTTTGTTTCAACTTTCTACGATAAATAGCAAGTTCAAGAATGAAGTTTGAAATTGGTATTTATCAAGGAATAACGACTATCTTTAAACTTGCGTATTTTTTTTATTTTTTTTATGTTTCCATTGGTGAAACGTTATAAAGGTAGGATGTATTTGATAGAAAATTTCCTGCTCAATCTAGTGGTGATTGTTTCAACTTTCTACGATAAATAGCAAGCTCAAGAATGAAGTTTGAAATTGGTATTTATCAAGGAATAACGACTATCTTTAAACTTGCGTATTTTTTTTATTTTTTTTATGTTTACATTGGTGAAACGTTATAAAGGTAGGATGTATTTGATAGAAAATTTCCTGCTCAATCGAGTGGTGTTTGTTTCAACTTTCTACGATCAATAGCAAGCTCACGAATGAAGTTTGAAGTTGGTATTTATCAAAGAATAACGACTATCTTTAAACTTGCGTATTTTTTTGATTTTTTTATGTTTACATTGGTGAAACGTTATAAAGGTAAAATGTATTTGATAGAAAATTTTCTGCTCAATCGAGTGGTGTTTGTTTCAACTTTCTACGATCAATAGCAAGCTCACGAATGAAGTTTGAATTTGGTATTTATCAAAGAATAACGACTATCTTTAAACTTGCGTATTTTTTTGATTTTTTTTATGTTTACATTAGTGAAACGTTATAAAGGTAGGATGTGTTTGATAGAAAATTTTCTGCTCAATCGAGTGGTGTTTGTTTCAACTTTCTACGATCAATAGCAAGCTCACGAATGAAGTTTGAAGTTGGTATTTATCATAGAATAACGACTATCTTTAAACTTGCGTATTTTTTTTATTTTTTTTTATGTTTACATTGATGAAACGTTATAAAGATAGGATGTATTTGATAGAAAATTTCCTGCTCAATCAAGTAGTGTTTGTTTCAACTTTCTACGATCAATAGCAAGCTCACGAATTAAGTTTGAAATTGGTATTTATCAAGTAATAACGACTATCTTTAAACTTGCGTATTTTTTTTATTTTTTTTATGTTTACATTGGTGAAACGTTATAAAGGTAGGATGTATTTGATAGAAAATTTCCTGCTCAATCGAGTAGTGTTTTTTCAACTTTCTACGATCAATAACAAGCTCACGAATGAAGTTTGAAATTGGTATTTATCAAGGAATAACGACTATCTTTAAACTTGCGTATTTTTTTTATTTTTTTATGTTTACATTGGTGAAACGTTATAAAGGTAGGATGTATTTGATAGAAAATTTCCTGCTCAATCGAGTGGTGTTTGTTTCAACTTTCTACGATAAATAGCAAGCTCAAGAATGAAGTTTGAAATTGGTATTTATCAAGGAATAACGACTATCTTTAAACTTGCGTATTTTTTTTATTTTTTTTATGTTTACATTGATGAAACGTTATAAATATAGGATGTATTTGATAGAAAATTTCCTGCTCAATCGAGTAGTGTTTGTTTCAACTTTCTACGATTAATAGCAAGCTCACGAATGAAGTTTGAAATTGGTATTTATCAAGTAATAACGACTATCTTTAAACTTGCGTATTTTTTTTATTTTTTTTATGTTTACATTGGTGAAACGTTATAAAGGTAGGATGTATTTGATAGAAAATTTCCTGCTCAATCGAGTAGTGTTTGTTTCAACTTTCTACGATCAATAGCAAGCTCACGAATGAAGTTTGAAATTGGTATTTATCAAGTAATAACGACTATCTTTAAACTTGCGTATTTTTTTTATTTTTTTTATATTTACATTAGTGGAACGTTATAAAGGTAGGTTGTATTTAATAAAAAATTTCCTGCTCAATCGAGTGGTGTTTGTTTCAACTTTCTACGATCAATAGCAAGCTAACGAATGAAGTTTGAAGTTGGTATTTATCAAAGAATAACGACTATCTTTAAACTTGCGTATTTTTTTGATTTTTTTTATGTTTACATTAGTGAAACATTATAAAGGTAGGATGTGTTTGATAAAAAATTTCCTGCTCAATCGAGTGGTGTTTGTTTCAACTTTCTACGATAAATAGCAAGCTCAAGAATGAAGTTTGAAATTGGTATTTATTAAGGAATACCGACTATCTTTAAACTTGCGTATTTTTTTGATTTTTTTATGTTTACATTGGTGAAACGTTATAAAGGTAAAATGTATTTGATAGAAAATTTTCTGCTCAATCGAGTGGTGTTTGTTTCAACTTTCTACGATCAATAGCAAGCTCACGAATGAAGTTTGAAGTTGGTATTTATCAAAGAATAACGACTATCTTTAAACTTGCGTATTTTTTTTATTTTTTTTATGTTTACATTGGTGAAACGTTATAAAGGTAAAATGTATTTAATAGAAAATTTCCTGCTCAATCGTGTGGTGTTTGTTTCAACTTTCTACGATCAATAGCAAGCCCACGAATGAAGTTTGAAGTTGGTATTTATCAAAGAATAACGACTATCTTTAAACTTGCGTATTTTTTTGATTTTTTTTATGTTTACATTAGTGAAACGTTATAAAGCTAGGATGTGTTTGATAGAAAATTTCCTGCTCAATCGAGTGGTGTTTGTTTCAACTTTCTACGATAAATAGCAAGTTCAAGAATGAAGTTTGAAATTGGTATTTATCAAGGAATAACGACTATCTTTAAACTTGCGTATTTTTTTTATTTTTTTTATGTTTCCATTGGTGAAACGTTATAAAGGTAGGATGTATTTGATAGAAAATTTCCTGCTCAATCTAGTGGTGATTGTTTCAACTTTCTACGATAAATAGCAAGCTCAAGAATGAAGTTTGAAATTGGTATTTATCAAGGAATAACGACTATCTTTAAACTTGCGTATTTTTTTTATTTTTTTTATGTTTACATTGGTGAAACGTTATAAAGGTAGGATGTATTTGATAGAAAATTTCCTGCTCAATCGAGTGGTGTTTGTTTCAACTTTCTACGATCAATAGCAAGCTCACGAATGAAGTTTGAAGTTGGTATTTATCAAAGAATAACGACTATCTTTAAACTTGCGTATTTTTTTGATTTTTTTATGTTTACATTGGTGAAACGTTATAAAGGTAAAATGTATTTGATAGAAAATTTTCTGCTCAATCGAGTGGTGTTTGTTTCAACTTTCTACGATCAATAGCAAGCTCACGAATGAAGTTTGAAGTTGGTATTTATCATAGAATAACGACTATCTTTAAACTTGCGTATTTTTTTTATTTTTTTTTATGTTTACATTGATGAAACGTTATAAAGATAGGACGTATTTGATAGAAAATTTCCTGCTCAATCAAGTAGTGTTTGTTTCAACTTTCTACGATCAATAGCAAGCTCACGAATTAAGTTTGAAATTGGTATTTATCAAGTAATAACGACTATCTTTAAACTTGCGTATTTTTTTTATTTTTTTTATGTTTACATTGGTGAAACGTTATAAAGGTAGGATGTATTTGATAGAAAATTTCCTGCTCAATCGAGTAGTGTTTTTTCAACTTTCTACGATCAATAACAAGCTCACGAATGAAGTTTGAAATTGGTATTTATCAAGGAATAACGACTATCTTTAAACTTGCGTATTTTTTTTATTTTTTTATGTTTACATTGGTGAAACGTTATAAAGGTAGGATGTATTTGATAGAAAATTTCCTGCTCAATCGAGTGGTGTTTGTTTCAACTTTCTACGATAAATAGCAAGCTCAAGAATGAAGTTTGAAATTGGTATTTATCAAGGAATAACGACTATCTTTAAACTTGCGTATTTTTTTTATTTTTTTTATGTTTACATTGATGAAACGTTATAAATATAGGATGTATTTGATAGAAAATTTCCTGCTCAATCGAGTAGTGTTTGTTTCAACTTTCTACGATTAATAGCAAGCTCACGAATGAAGTTTGAAATTGGTATTTATCAAGTAATAACGACTATCTTTAAACTTGCGTATTTTTTTTATTTTTTTTATGTTTACATTGGTGAAACGTTATAAAGGTAGGATGTATTTGATAGAAAATTTCCTGCTCAATCGAGTAGTGTTTGTTTCAACTTTCTACGATCAATAGCAAGCTCACGAATGAAGTTTGAAATTGGTATTTATCAAGTAATAACGACTATCTTTAAACTTGCGTATTTTTTTTATTTTTTTTATATTTACATTAGTGGAACGTTATAAAGGTAGGTTGTATTTAATAAAAAGTTTCCTGCTCAATCGAGTGGTGTTTGTTTCAACTTTCTACGATCAATAGCAAGCTAACGAATGAAGTTTGAAGTTGGTATTTATCAAAGAATAACGACTATCTTTAAACTTGCGTATTTTTTTGATTTTTTTTATGTTTACATTAATGAAACGTTATAAAGGTAGGATGTGTTTGATAGAAAATTTTCTGCTCAATCGAGTGGTGTTTGTTTCAACTTTCTACGATCAATAGCAAGCTCACGAATGAAGTTTGAAGTTGGTATTTATCATAGAATAACGACTATTTTTAAACTTGCGTATTTTTTTTATTTTTTTTATGTTTACATTGGTGAAACGTTATAAAGGTCGGATGTGTTTGATAGAAAATTTCCTGCTCAATCGAGTGGTGTTTGTTTCAACTTTCTACGATCAATAGCAAGCTCACGAATGAAGTTTGAAATTGGTATTTATCAAAGAATAACGACTATCTTTAAACTTGCGTATTTTTTTGATTTTTTTTATGTTTACATTAGCGAAACGTTATAAAGGTAAGATGTATTTAATAGAAAATTTCCTGCTCAATCGTGTGGTGTTTGTTTCAACTTTCTACGATCAATAGCAAGCTCACGAATGAAGTTTGAAATTGGTATTTATCAAGGAATAACGACTATCTTTAAACTTGCGTATTTTTTTTATTTTTTTTATGTTTACATTGGTGAAACGTTATAAAGGTCGGATGTATTTGATAGAAAATTTCATGCTCAATCGAGTGGTGTTTGTTTCAACTTCCTACGATCAATAGCAAGCTCACGAATGAAGTTTGAAATTGGTATTTATCAAAGAATAACGACTATCTTTAAACTTGCGTATTTTTTTTATTTTTTTATGTTTACATTGGTGAAACGTTATAAAGGTAGGATGTATTTGATAGAAAATTTCCTGCTCAATCGAGTGGTGTTTGTTTCAACTTTCTACGATAAATAGCAAGCTCAAGAATGAAGTTTGAAATTGGTATTTATCAAGGAATAACGACTATCTTAAAACTTGCGTATTTTTTTTATTTTTTTTATGTTTACATTGATGAAACGTTATAAATATAGGATGTATTTGATAGAAAATTTCCTGCTCAATCGAGTAGTGTTTGTTTCAACTTTCTACGATCAATAGCAAGCTCACGAATGAAGTTTGAAATTGGTATTTATCAAGTAATAACGACTATCTTTAAACTTGCGTATTTTTTTGATTTTTTTTATGTTTACATTAATGAAACGTTATAAAGGTAAAATGTATTTGATAGAAAACTTACTGCTCAATCGAGTGGTGTTTGTTTCAACTTTCTACGATCAATAGCAAGCTCACGAATGAAGTTTGAAATTGGTATTTATCAAGGAATACCGACTATCTTTAAACTTGCGCATTTTTTTTATTTTTTTTATGTTTACATTGGTGAAACGTTATAAAGGTAGGATGTATTTAATAGAAAACTTACTGCTCAATCGAGTGGTGTTTGTTTCAACTTCCTACGATCAATAGCAAGCTCACGAATGAAGTTTGAAATTGGTATTTATCAAAGAATAACGACTATCTTTAAACTTGCGTATTTTTTTGATTTTTTTTATGTTTACATTAGTGAAACGTTATAAAGGTAGGATGTGTTTGATAAAAAATTTCCTGCTCAATCGAGTGGTGTTTGTTTCAACTTTCTACGATCAATAGCAAGCTCACGAATGAAGTTTGAAGTTGGTATTTATCAAAAAATAACGACTATCTTTAAACTTGCGTATTTTTTTAATTTTTTTTATGTTTATATTAGTGAAACGTTATAAAAGTAAGATGTGTTTGATAGAAAATTTTCTGCTCAATCGAGTGGTGTTTGTTTCAACTTTCTACGAAAAATAGCAAGCTCAAGAATGAAGTTTGAAATTGGTATTTATCAAGGAATAACGACTATCTTTAAACTTGCGTATTTTTTTTTATTTTTTTTATGTTTACATTGGTGAAACGTTATAAAGGTAGGATGTATTTGATAGAAAATTTCCTGCTCAATCGAGTGGTGTTTGTTTCAACTTTCTACGATCAATAGCAAGCTCACGAATGAAGTTTGACGTTGGTATTTATCAAAGAATAACGACTATCTTTAAACTTGCGTATTTTTTTTATTTTTTTTATGTTTACATTGCTGAAACGTTAGAAAGGTAGGATGTATTTGATAGAAAATTTCCTGCTCAATCGAGTGGTGTTTGTTTCAACTTTCTACGATCAATAGCAAGCTCACGAATGAAGTTTGAAGTTGGTATTTATCAAAGAATAACGACTATCTTTAAACTTGCGTATTTTTTTGATTTTTTTATGGTTACATTGGTGAAACGTTATAAAGGTAAAATGTATTTGATAGAAAATTTTCTGCTCAATCGAGTGGTGTTTGTTTCAACTTTCTACGATCAATAGCAAGCTCAAGAATGAAGTTTGAAATTGGTATTTATCAAGGAATACCGACTATCTTTAAACTTGCGTATTTTTTTAATTTTTTTTATGTTTATATTAGTGAAACGTTATAAAGGTAGGATGTGTTTGATAAAAAATTTCTTGCTCAATCGAGTGGTGTTTGTTTCAACTTTCTACGATAAATAGCAAGCTCAAGAATGAAGTTTAAAATTGGTATTTATCAAGGAATACCGACTATCTTTAAACTTGCGCATTTTTTTTATTTTTTTTATGTTTACATTGGTGAAACGTTACAAAGGTAGGATGTATTTGATAGAAAATTTCCTGCTCAATCGAGTGGTGTTTGTTTCAACTTTCTACGATTAATAGCAAGCTCACGAATGAAGTTTGAAATTGGTATTTATCAAGTAATAACGACTATATTTAAACTTGCGTATTTTTTTTATTTTTTTTATGTTTACATTGGTGAAACGTTATAAAAGTTGGATGTATTTGATAGAAAATTTCATGCTCAATCGAGTGGTGTTTGCTTCAACATTCTACGATAAATAGCAAGCTCAAGAATGAAGTTTGAAATTGGTATTTATCAAGGAATAACGACTATCTTTAAACTTGCGTATTTTTTTTATTTTTTTTATGTTTACATTGGTGAAACGTTATAAAGGTAAAATGTATTTAATAGAAAATTTCATGCTCAATCGAGTGGTGTTTGTTTCAACTTCCTACGATCAATAGCAAGCTCACGAATGAAGTTTGAAATTGGTATTTATCAAAGAATAACGACTATCTTTAAACTTGCGTATTTTTTTTATTTTTTTATGTTTACATTGGTGAAACGTTATAAAGGTAGGATGTATTTGATAGAAAATTTCCTGCTCAATCGAGTGGTGTTTGTTTCAACTTTCTACGATAAATAGCAAGCTCAAGAATGAAGTTTGAAATTGGTATTTATCAAGGAATAACGACTATCTTTAAACTTGCGTATTTTTTTTATTTTTTTTATGTTTACATTGATGAAACGTTATAAATATAGGATGTATTTGATAGAAAATTTCCTGCTCAATCGAGTAGTGTTTGTTTCAACTTTCTACGATTAATAGCAAGCTCACGAATGAAGTTTGAAATTGGTATTTATCAAGTAATAACGACTATCTTTAAACTTGCGTATTTTTTTTATTTTTTTTATATTTACATTGGTGAAACGTTATAAAGGTAGGATGTATTTGATAGAAAATTTCCTGCTCAATCGAGTAGTGTTTGTTTCAACTTTCTACGATCAATAGCAAGCTCACGAATGAAGTTTGAAGTTGGTATTTATCAAGTAATAACGACTATCTTTAAACTTGCGTATTTTTTTTATTTTTTTTATATTTACATTAGTGGAACGTTATAAAGGTAGGTTGTATTTAATAAAAAATTTCCTGCTCAATCGAGTGGTGTTTGTTTCAACTTTCTACGATCAATAGCAAGCTAACGAATGAAGTTTGAAGTTGGTATTTATCAAAGAATAACGACTATCTTTAAACTTGCGTATTTTTTTGATTTTTTTTATGTTTACATTAATGAAACGTTATAAAGGTAGGATGTGTTTGATAGAAAATTTTCTGCTCAATCGAGTGGTGTTTGTTTCAACTTTCTA
This sequence comes from Tribolium confusum, assembly GCA_029207805.1. Classification (NCBI taxonomy): domain Eukaryota; kingdom Metazoa; phylum Arthropoda; class Insecta; order Coleoptera; family Tenebrionidae; genus Tribolium; species Tribolium confusum. The sequence continues at coordinate 33,731,289 of JALGAY010000005.1, forward strand.
CGATCAATAGCAAGCTCACGAATGAAGTTTGAAATTGGTATTTACCATAGAATAACGACTATTTTTAAACTTGCGTATTTTTTTTATTTTTTTTATGTTTACATTGGTGAAACGTTATAAAGGTCGGATGTGTTTGATAGAAAATTTCCTGCTCAATCGAGTGGTGTTTGTTTCAACTTTCTACGATCAATAGCAAGCTCACGAATGAAGTTTGAAATTGGTATTTATCAAGTAATAACGACTATCTTTAAACTTGCGTATTTTTTTGATTTTTTTTATGTTTACATTAATGAAACGTTATAAACGTAGGATGTATTTGATAGAAAACTTACTGCTCAATCGAGTGGTGTTTGTTTCAACTTCCTACGATCAATAGCAAGCTCACGAATGAAGTTTGAAATTGGTATTTATCAAGGAATACCGACTATCTTTAAACTTGCGCATTTTTTTTATTTTTTTTATGTTTACATTGGTGAAACGTTATAAAGGTAGGATGTATTTAATAGAAAACTTACTGCTCAATCGAGTGGTGTTTGTTTCAACTTCCTACGATCAATAGCAAGCTCACGAATGAAGTTTGAAATTGGTATTTATCAAAGAATAACGACTATCTTTAAACTTGCGTATTTTTTTGATTTTTTTTATGTTTACATTAGTGAAACGTTATAAAGGTAGGATGTGTTTGATAAAAAATTTCTTGCTCAATCGAGTGGTGTTTGTTTCAACTTTCTACGATCAATAGCAAGCTCACGAATGAAGTTTGAAGTTGGTATTTATCAAAAAATAACGACTATCTTTAAACTTGCGTATTTTTTTAATTTTTTTTATGTTTATATTAGTGAAACGTTATAAAAGTAAGATGTGTTTGATAGAAAATTTTCTGCTCAATCGAGTGGTGTTTGTTTCAACTTTCTACGAAAAATAGCAAGCTCAAGAATGAAGTTTGAAATTGGTATTTATCAAGGAATAACGACTATCTTTAAACTTGCGTATTTTTTTTTATTTTTTTTATGTTTACATTGGTGAAACGTTATAAAGGTAGGATGTATTTGATAGAAAATTTCCTGCTCAATCGAGTGGTGTTTGTTTCAACTTTCTACGATCAATAGCAAGCTCACGAATGAAGTTTGAAGTTGGTATTTATCAAAGAATAACGACTATCTTTAAACTTGCGTATTTTTTTGATTTTTTTATGTTTACATTGGTGAAACGTTATAAAGGTAAAATGTATTTGATAGAAAATTTTCTGCTCAATCGAGTGGTGTTTGTTTCAACTTTCTACGATCAATAGCAAGCTCAAGAATGAAGTTTGAAATTGGTATTTATCAAGGAATACCGACTATCTTTAAACTTGCGTATTTTTTTAATTTTTTTTATGTTTATATTAGTGAAACGTTATAGAGGTAGGATGTGTTTGATAAAAAATTTCTTGCTCAATCGAGTGGTGTTTGTTTCAACTTTCTACGATAAATAGCAAGCTCAAGAATGAAGTTTAAAATTGGTATTTATCAAGGAATACCGACTATCTTTAAACTTGCGCATTTTTTTTATTTTTTTTATGTTTACATTGGTGAAACGTTACAAAGGTAGGATGTATTTGATAGAAAATTTCCTGCCCAATCAAGTGGTGTTTGTTTCAACTTTCTACGATTAATAGCAAGCTCACGAATGAAGTTTGAAATTGGTATTTATCAAGTAATAACGACTATATTTAAACTTGCGTATTTTTTTTATTTTTTTTATGTTTACATTGGTGAAACGTTATAAAAGTTGGATGTATTTGATAGAAAATTTCATGCTCAATCGAGTGGTGTTTGCTTCAACTTTCTACGATAAATAGCAAGCTCAAGAATGAAGTTTGAAATTGGTATTTATCAAGGAATAACGACTATCTTTAAACTTGCGTATTTTTTTTATTTTTTTTATGTTTACATTGGTGAAACGTTATAAAGGTAAAATGTATTTAATAGAAAATTTCCTGCTCAATCGTGTGGTGTTTGTTTCAACTTTCTACGATCAATAGCAAGCCCACGAATGAAGTTTGAAGTTGGTATTTATCAAAGAATAACGACTATCTTTAAACTTGCGTATTTTTTTGATTTTTTTTATGTTTACATTAGTGAAACGTTATAAAGGTAGGATGTGTTTGATAGAAAATTTCCTGCTCAATCGAGTGGTGTTTGTTTCAACTTTCTACGATAAATAGCAAGTTCAAGAATGAAGTTTGAAATTGGTATTTATCAAGGAATAACGACTATCTTTAAACTTGCGTATTTTTTTTATTTTTTTTATGTTTCCATTGGTGAAACGTTATAAAGGTAGGATGTATTTGATAGAAAATTTCCTGCTCAATCTAGTGGTGATTGTTTCAACTTTCTACGATAAATAGCAAGCTCAAGAATGAAGTTTGAAATTGGTATTTATCAAGGAATAACGACTATCTTTAAACTTGCGAATTTTTTTGATTTTTTTATGTTTACATTGGTGAAACGTTATAAAGGTAAAATGTATTTGATAGAAAATTTTCTGCTCAATCGAGTGGTGTTTGTTTCAACTTTCTACGATAAATAGCAACTTCAAGAATGAAGTTTGAAATTGGTATTTATCAAGGAATAACGACTATCTTTAAACTTGCGTATTTTTTTTATTTTTTTTTATGTTTCCATTGGTGAAACGTTATAAAGGTAGGATGTATTTGATAGAAAATTTCCTGCTCAATCTAGTGGTGATTGTTTCAACTTTCTACGATCAATAGCAAGCTCACGAATGAAGTTTGAAATTGGTATTTATCAAAGAATAACGACTATCTTTAAACTTGCGTATTTTTTTTATTTTTTTTATGTTTACATTGGTGAAACGTTACAAAGGTAGGATGTATTTGATAGAAAATTTCCTGCTCAATCGAGTGGTGTTTCTTTCAACTTTCTACGATTAATAGCAAGCTCACGAATGAAGTTTGAAATTGGTATTTATCAAGTAATAACGACTATCTTTAAACTTGCGTATTTTTTTGATTTTTTTTATGTTTACATTAATGAAACGTTATAAAGGTAGGATGTGTTTAATAGAAAATTTCCTGCTCAATCGAGTGGTGTTTGTCTCAACTTTCTACGATAAATAGCAAGCTCAAAAATGAAGTTTGAAATTGGTATTTATCAAGGAATAACGACTATTTATAAACTTGCGTATTTTTTTTATTTTTGTTATGTTTACATTGGTGAAACGTTATAAAGGTAGGATGTATTTGATAGAAAACTTCCTGCTCAATCGAGTGGTGTTTGTTTCAACTTCCTACGATCAATAGCAAGCTGACGAATGAAGTTTGAAATTGGTATTTATCAAAGAATAACGACTATTTTTAAACCTGCGTATTTTTTTGATTTTTTTTATGTTTACATTAATGAAACGTTATAAAGGTAAGATGTGTTTGATAGAAAATTTCCTGCTCAATCGAGTGGTGTTTGTTTCAACTTTCTACGATCAATAGCAAGCTCACGAATGAAGTTTGAAGTTGGTATTTATCAAAGAATAACGACTATCTTTAAACTTGCGTATTTTTTTTATTTTTTTTATGTTTACATTGGTGAAACGTTATAAAGGTCGGATGCGTTTGATAGAAAATTTCCTGCTCAATCGAGTGGTGTTTGTTTCAACTTTCTACGATCAATAGCAAGCTTACGAATAAAGTTTGAAGTTGGTATTTATCAAAGAATAACGACTATATTTAAACTTGCGTATTTTTTTGATTTTTTTTATGTTTACATTAATGAAACGTTATAAAGGTAGGATGTGTTTGATAGAAAATTTCCTGCTCAATCGAGTGGTGTTTGTCTCAACTTTCTACGATAAATAGTAAGCTCAAGAATGAAGTTTGAAATTGGTATTTATCAAGGAATAACGACTATCTATAAACTTGCGTATTTTTTTTATTTTTGTTATGTTCACATTGGTGAAACGTTATAAAGGTAGGATGTGTTTGATAGAAAATTTCCTGCTCAATCGAGTGGTGTTTGTTTCAACTTTCTACGATTAATAGCAAGCTCACGAATGAAGTTTGAAATTGGTATTTATCAAGTAATAACGACTATCTTTAAACTTGCGTATTTTTTTGATTTTTTTTATGTTTACATTAATGAAACGTTATAAAGGTAGGATGTGTTTGATAGAAAATTTCCTGCTCAATCGAGTGGTGTTTGTTTCAACTTTCTACGATAAATAGCAAGCTCAAGAATGAAGTTTGAAATTGGTATTTATCAAGGAATACCGACTATCTTTAAACTTGCGCATTTTTTTTATTTTTTTTATGTTTACATTGGTGAAACGTTATAAAGGTAGGATGTATTTGATAGAAAACTTACTGCTCAATCGAGTGGTGTTTGTTTCAACTTCCTACGATCAATAGCAAGCTCACGAATGAAGTTTGAAATTGGTATTTATCAAAGAATAACGACTATCTTTAAACTTGCGTATTTTTTTGATTTTTTTTATGTTTACATTAGTGAAACGTTATAAAGGTAGGATGTGTTTGATAAAAAATTTCCTGCTCAATCGAGTGGTGTTTGTTTCAACTTTCTACGAAAAATAGCAAGCTCAAGAATGAAGTTTGAAATTGGTATTTATCAAGGAATAACGACTATCTTTAAACTTGCGTATTTTTTTTATTTTTTTTATGTTTACATTGGTGAAACGTTATAAAGGTAAAATGTATTTAATAGAAAATTTCCTGCTCAATCGTGTGGTGTTTGTTTCAACTTTCTACGATCAATAGCAAGCCCACGAATGAAGTTTGAAGTTGGTATTTATCAAAGAATAACGACTATCTTTAAACTTGCGTATTTTTTTGATTTTTTTTATGTTTACATTAGTGAAACGTTATAAAGGTAGGATGTGTTTGATAGAAAATTTCCTGCTCAATCGAGTGGTGTTTGTTTCAACTTTCTACGATTAATAGCAAGCCCACGAATGAAGTTTGAAATTGGTATTTATCAAGGAATAACGACTATCTATAAACTTGCGTATTTTTTTTATTTTTGTTATGTTCACATTGGTGAAACGTTATAAAGGTAGGATGTGTTTGATAGAAAATTTCCTGCTCAATCGAGTGGTGTTTGTTTCAACTTTCTACGATTAATAGCAAGCTCACGAATGAAGTTTGAAATTGGTATTTATCAAGTAATAACGACTATCTTTAAACTTGCGTATTTTTTTGATTTTTTTTATGTTTACATTAATGAAACGTTATAAAGGTAGGATGTGTTTGATAGAAAATTTCCTGCTCAATCGAGTGGTGTTTGTTTCAACTTTCTACGATAAATAGCAAGCTCAAGAATGAAGTTTGAAATTGGTATTTATCAAGGAATACCGACTATCTTTAAACTTGCGCATTTTTTTTATTTTTTTTATGTTTACATTGGTGAAACGTTATAAAGGTAGGATGTATTTGATAGAAAACTTACTGCTCAATCGAGTGGTGTTTGTTTCAACTTCCTACGATCAATAGCAAGCTCACGAATGAAGTTTGAAATTGGTATTTATCAAAGAATAACGACTATCTTTAAACTTGCGTATTTTTTTGATTTTTTTTATGTTTACATTAGTGAAACGTTATAAAGGTAGGATGTGTTTGATAAAAAATTTCCTGCTCAATCGAGTGGTGTTTGTTTCAACTTTCTACGAAAAATAGCAAGCTCAAGAATGAAGTTTGAAATTGGTATTTATCAAGGAACAACGACTATCTTTAAACTTGCGTATTTTTTTTATTTTTTTTATGTTTACATTGGTGAAACGTTATAAAGGTAAAATGTATTTAATAGAAAATTTCCTGCTCAATCGAGTGGTGTTTGTTTCAACTTTCTACGATAAATAGCAAGTTCAAGAATGAAGTTTGAAATTGGTATTTATCAAGGAATAACGACTATCTTTAAACTTGCGTATTTTTTTTATTTTTTTTATGTTTACATTGGTGAAACGTTATAAAGGTAGGATGTATTTGATAGAAAATTTCCTGCTCAATCGAGTGGTGTTTGTTTCAACTTTCTACGATCAATAGCAAGCTCACGAATGAAGTTTGACGTTGGTATTTATCAAAGAATAACGACTATCTTTAAACTTGCGTATTTTTTTTATTTTTTTTATATTTACATTGCTGAAACGTTATAAAGGTAGGATGTATTTGATAGAAAATTTCCTGCTCAATCGAGTGGTGTTTGTTTCAACTTTCTACGATCAATAGCAAGCTCACGAATGAAGTTTGAAGTTGGTATTTATCAAAGAATAACGACTATCTTTAAACTTGCGTATTTTTTTGATTTTTTTATGTTTACATTGGTGAAACGTTATAAAGGTAAAATGTATTTGATAGAAAATTTTCTGCTCAATCGAGTGGTGTTTGTTTCAACTTTCTACGATCAATAGCAAGCTCAAGAATGAAGTTTGAAATTGGTATTTATCAAGGAATACCGACAATCTTTAAACTTGCGTATTTTTTTAATTTTTTTTATGTTTATATTAGTGAAACGTTATAAAGGTAGGATGTGTTTGATAAAAAATTTCTTGCTCAATCGAGTGGTGTTTGTTTCAACTTTCTACGATAAATAGCAAGCTCAAGAATGAAGTTTAAAATTGGTATTTATCAAGGAATACCGACTATCTTTAAACTTGCGCATTTTTTTTATTTTTTTTATGTTTACATTGGTGAGACGTTACAAAGGTAGGATGTGTTTGATAGAAAATTTCCTGCTCAATCGAGTGGTGTTTGTTTCAACTTTCTACGATTAATAGCAAGCTCACGAATGAAGTTTGAAATTGGTATTTATCAAGTAATAACGACTATATTTAAACTTGCGTATTTTTTTTATTTTTTTTATATTTACATTGGTGAAACGTTATAAAAGTTGGATGTATTTGATAGAAAATTTCATGATCAATCGAGTGGTGTTTGTTTCAACTTTCTACGATCAATAGCAAGCCCACGAATGAAGTTTGAAGTTGGTATTTATCAAAGAATAACGACTATCTTTAAACTTGCGTATTTTTTTGATTTTTTTTTATGTTTACATTAGTGAAACGTTATAAAGGTAGGATGTGTTTGATAGAAAATTTCCTGCTCAATCGAGTGGTGTTTGTTTCAACTTTCTACGATAAATAGCAAGTTCAAGAATGAAGTTTGAAATTGGTATTTATCAAGGAATAACGACTATCTTTAAACTTGCGTATTTTTTTTATTTTTTTTATGTTTCCATTGGTGAAACGTTATAAAGGTAGGATGTATTTGATAGAAAATTTCCTGCTCAATCTAGTGGTGATTGTTTCAACTTTCTACGATAAATAGCAAGCTCAAGAATGAAGTTTGAAATTGGTATTTATCAAGGAATAACGACTATCTTTAAACTTGCGTATTTTTTTGATTTTTTTATGTTTACATTGGTGAAACGTTATAAAGGTAAAATGTATTTGATAGAAAATTTTCTGCTCAATCGAGTGGTGTTTGTTTCAACTTTCTACGATAAATAGCAAGTTCAAGAATGAAGTTTGAAATTGGTATTTATCAAGGAATAACGACTATCTTTAAACTTGCGTATTTTTTTTATTTTTTTTTATGTTTCCATTGGTGAAACGTTATAAAGGTAGGATGTATTTGATAGAAAATTTCCTGCTCAATCTAGCGGTGATTGTTTCAACTTCCTACGATCAATAGCAAGCTCACGAATGAAGTTTGAAATTGGTATTTATCAAAGAATAACGACTATCTTTAAACTTGCGTATTTTTTTTATTTTTTTTATGTTTACATTGGTGAAACGTTACAAAGGTAGGATGTATTTGATAGAAAATTTCCTGCTCAATCGAGTGGTGTTTGTTTCAACTTTCTACGATTAATAGCAAGCTCACGAATGAAGTTTGAAATTGGTATTTATCAAGTAATAACGACTATCTTTAAACTTGCGTATTTTTTTTATTTTTTTTATGTTTACATTAGTGAAACGTTATGAAAGTTGGATGTATTTGATAGAAAATTTCATGCTCAATCGAGTGGTGTTTGTTTCAACTTTCTACGATAAATAGCAAGCTCAAGAATGAAGTTTGAAATTGGTATTTATCAAGGAATAACGACTATCTTTAAACTTGCGTATTTTTTTTATTTTTTTTATGTTTACATTGGTGAAACGTTATAAAGGTAAAATGTATTTAATAGGAAATTTCCTGCTCAATCGAGTGGTGTTTGTTTCAACTTTCTACGATCAATAGCAAGCTCACGAATGAAGTTTGAAATTGGTATTTATCAAAGAATAACGACTATCTTTAAACTTGCGTATTTTTTTGATTTTTTTATGTTTACATTGGTGAAACGTTATAAGGGTAAAATGTATTTGATAGAAAATTTTCTGCTCAATCGAGTGGTGTTTGTTTCAACTTTCTACGATCAATAGCAAGCTCACGAATGAAGTTTGAAGTTGGTATTTATCAAAGAATAACGACTATCTTTAAACTTGCGTATTTTTTTGATTTTTTTTATGTTTACATAAGTGAAACATTATAAAGGTAGGATGTGTTTGATAGAAAATTTCATGCTCAATCGAGTGGTGTTTGTTTCAACTTTCTACGATAAATAGCAAGCTCAAGAATGAAGTTTGAAATTGGTATTTATCAAGGAATAACGACTATCTTTAAACTTGCGTATTTTTTTTATTTTTTTTATGTTTACATTGGTGAAACGTTATAAAGGTAAAATGTATTTAATAGAAAATTTCCTGCTCAATCGTGTGGTGTTTGTTTCAACTTTCTACGATCAATAGCAAGCTCACGAATGAAGTTTGAAGTTGGTATTTATCAAAGAATAACGACTATCTTTAAACTTGCGTATTTTTTTGATTTTTTTATGTTTACATTGGTGAAACGTTATAAAGGTAGGATGTGTTTGATAGAAAATTTCCTGCTCAATCGAGTGGTGTTTGTTTCAACTTTCTACGATAAATAGCAAGTTCAAGAATGAAGTTTGAAATTGGTATTTATCAAGGAATAACGACTATCTTTAAACTTGCGTATTTTTTTAATTTTTTTTTAAGTTTCCATTGGTGAAACGTTATAAAGGTAGGATGTATTTGATAGAAAATTTCCTGCTCAATCTAGTGGTGATTGTTTCAACTTTCTACGATAAATAGCAAGCTCACGAATGAAGTTTGAAGTTGGTATTTATCAAAGAATAACGACTATCTTTAAACTTGCGTATTTTTTTGATTTTTTTTATGTTTACATAAGTGAAACATTATAAAGGTAGGATGTGTTTGATAAAAAATTTATTGCTCAATCGAGTGGTGTTTGTTTCAACTTTCTACGATAAATAGCAAGCTCAAGAATGAAGTTTAAAATTGGTATTTATCAAGGAATACCGACTATCTTTAAACTTGCGTATTTTTTTTATTTTTTTTATGTTTACATTGGTGAAACGTTATAAAAGTTGGATGTATTTGATAGAAAATTTCATGCTCAATCGAGTGGTGTTTGTTTCAACTTTCTACGATCAATAGCAAGCTCACGAATGAAGTTTGAAGTTGGTATTTATCAAAGAATAACGACTATCTTTAAACTTGCGTATTTTTTTGATTTTTTTTATGTTTACATAAGTGAAACATTATAAAAGTAGGATGTGTTTGATAAAAAATTTCTTGCTCAATCGAGTGGTGTTTGTTTCAACTTTCTACGATTAATAGCAAGCTCACGAATGAAGTTTGAAATTGGTATTTATCAAGTAATAACGACTATCTTTAAACTTGCGTATTTTTTTTATTTTTTTTATGTTTACATTGGTGAAACGTTATAAAAGTTGGATGTATTTGATAGAAAATTTCATGCTCAATCGAGTGGTGTTTGTTTCAACTTTCTACGAAAAATGGCAAGTTCAAGAATGAAGTTTGTAATTGGTATTTATCAAGGAATAACGACTATCTTTAAACTTGCGTATTTTTTTTATTTTTTTTATGTTTCCATTGGTGAAACGTTATAAAGGTAGGATGTATTTGATAGAAAATTTCCTGCTCAATCGAGTGGTGTTTGTTTCAACTTTCTACGATCAATAGCAAGCTCACGAATGAAGTTTGAAGTTGGTATTTATCAAAGAATAACGACTATCTTTAAACTTGCGTATTTTTTTGATTTTTTTATGTTTACATTGGTGAAACGTTATAAAGGTAAAATGTATTTGATAGAAAATTTTCTGCTCAATCGAGTGGTGTTTGTTTCAACTTTCTACGATCAATAGCAAGCTCACGAATGAAGTTTGAATTTGGTATTTATCAAAGAATAACGACTATCTTTAAACTTGCGTATTTTTTTGATTTTTTTTATGTTTACATTAGTGAAACATTATAAAGGTAGGATGTGTTTGATAAAAAATTTCCTGCTCAATCGAGTGGTGTTTGTTTCAACTTTCTACGATAAATAGCAAGCTCAAGAATGAAGTTTGAAATTGGTATTTATCAAGGAATACCGACTATCTTTAAACTTGCGCATTTTTTTTATTTTTTTTATGTTTTCATTGGTGAAACGTTATAAAGGTAGGAGGTATTTGATAGAAAATTTCCTGCTCAATCGAGTAGTGTTTGTTTCAACTTTCTACGATCAATAGCAAGCTCACGAATGAAGTTTGAAAGTGGTATTTATCAAGTAATAACGACTATCTTTAAACTTGCGCATTTTTTTTATTTTTTTTATATTTACATTAGTGGAACGTTATAAAGGTAGGTTGTATTTTAAAGAAAATTTCCTGCTCAATTGAGTGGTGTTTGTTTCAACTTTCTACGATCAATAGCAAGCTAACGAATGAAGTTTGAAGTTGGTATTTATCAAAGAATAACGACTATCTTTAAACTTGCGTATTTTTTTGATTTTTTTTATGTTTACATTAATGAAACGTTATAAAGGTAAGATGTGTTTGATAGAAAATTTCCTGCTCAATCGAGTGGTGTTTGTTTCAACTTTCTACGATCAATAGCAAGCTCACGAATGAAGTTTGAAGTTGGTATTTATCAAAGAATAACGACTATCTTTAAACTTGCGTATTTTTTTTATTTTTTTTATGTTTACATTGGTGAAACGTTATAAAGGTCGGATGTGTTTGATAGAAAATTTCCTACTCAATCGAGTGGTGTTTGTTTCAACTTTCTACGATCAATAGCAAGCTCACGAATAAAGTTTGAAGTTGGTATTTATCAAAGAATAACGACTATCTTTAAACTTGCGTATTTTTTTGATTTTTTTTATGTTTACATTAATGAAACGTTATAAAGGTAGGATGTGTTTGATAGAAAATTTCCTGCTCAATCGAGTAGTGTTTGTCTCAACTTTCTACGATAAATAGCAAGCTCAAAAATGAAGTTTGAAATTGGTATTTATCAAGGAATAACGACTATTTATAAACTTGCGTATTTTTTTTATTTTTGTTATGTTTACATTGGTGAAACGTTATAAAGGTAGGATGTATTTGATAGAAAACTTCCTGCTCAATCGAGTGGTGTTTGTTTCAACTTCCTACGATCAATAGCAAGCTCACGAATGAAGTTTGAATTTGGTATTTATCAAAGAATAACGACTATCTTTAAACTTGCGTATTTTTTTTATTTTTTTTATATTTACATTAGTAAAACGTTATAAAGGTTGGATGTGTTTGATAGAAAATTTCATGCATAATCGAGTGGTGTTTGTTTCAACTTTCTACGATAAATAGCAAGCTCAAGAATGATGTTTGAAATTGGTATTTATCAAGGAATAACGTCTATCTTTAAACTTGCGTATTTTTTTTATTTTTTTTATGTTTACATTGGTGAAACGTTATAAAGGTAAAATGTATTTAATAGAAAATTTCCTGCTCAATCGTGTGGTGTTTGTTTCAACTTTCTACGATCAATAGCAAGCCCACGAATGAAGTTTGAAGTTGGTATTTATCAAAAAATAACGACTATATTTAAACTTGCGTATTTTTTTGATTTTTTTATGTTTACATTGGTGAAACGTTATAAGGGTAAAATGTGTTTGATAGAAAATTTTCTGCTCAATCGAGTGGTGTTTGTTTCAACTTTCTACGATCAATAGCAAGCTCACGAATGAAGTTTGAAGTTGGTATTTATCAAAGAATAACGACTATCTTTAAACTTGCGTATTTTTTTGATTTTTTTATGTTTACATTGGTGAAACGTTATAAAGGTAAAATGTATTTGATAGAAAATTTTCTGCTCAATCGAGTGGTGTTTGTTTCAACTTTCTACGATAAATAGCAAGTTCAAGAATGAAGTTTGAAATTGGTATTTATCAAGGAATAACGACTATCTTTAAACTTGCGTATTTTTTTTATTTTTTTTATGTTTCCATTGGTGAAACGTTATAAAGGTAGGATGTATTTGATAGAAAATTTCCTGCTCAATCTAGTGGTGATTGTTTCAACTTCCTACGATCAATAGCAAGCTCACGAATGAAGTTTGAAATTGGTATTTATCAAAGAATAACGACTATCTTTAAACTTGCGTATTTTTTTGATTTTTTTATGTTTACATTGGTGAAACGTTATAAGGTAAAATGTATTTGATAGAAAATTTTCTGGTCAATCGAGTGGTGTTTGCTTCAACTTTCTACGATCAATAGCAAGCTCACGAATGAAGTTTGAAGTTGGTATTTATCAAAGAATAACGACTATCTTTAAACTTGCGTATTTTTTTGATTTTTTTTATGTTTACATTAATGAAACGTTATAAAGGTAAGATGTGTTTGATAGAAAATTTCCTGCTCAATCTAGTGGTAATTGTTTCAACTTTCTACGATAAATAGCAAGCTCACGAATGAAGTTTGAAATTGGTATTTATCAAGTAATAACGACTATCTTTAAACTTGCGTATTTTTTTTATTTTTTTTATGTTTACATTAGTAAAACGTTATAAAAGTTGGATGTGTTTGATAGAAAATTTTATGCTCAATCGAGTGGTGTTTGTTTCAACTTTCTACGATAAATAGCAAGCTCAAGAATGATGTTTGAAATTGGTATTTATCAAGGAATAACGACTATCTTTAAACTTGCGTATTTTTTTTATTTTTTTTATGTTTACATTGGTGAAACGTTATAAAGGTAAAATGTATTTAATAGAAAATTTCCTGCTCAATCGTGTGGTGTTTGTTTCAACTTTCTACGATCAATAGCAAGCCCACGAATGAAGTTTGAAGTTGGTATTTATCAAAAAATAACGACTATCTTTAAACTTGCGTATTTTTTTGATTTTTTTATGTTTACATTGGTGAAACGTTATAAGGGTAAAATGTGTTTGATAGAAAATTTTCTGCTCAATCGAGTGGTGTTTGTTTCAACTTTCTACGATCAATAGCAAGCTCACGAATGAAGTTTGAACTTGGTATTTATCAAAGAATAACGACTATCTTTAAACTTGCGTATTTTTTTGATTTTTTTATGTTTACATAAGTGAAACATTATAAAGGTAGGATGCGTTTGATAAAAAATTTCTTGCTCAATCGAGTGGTGTTTGTTTCAACTTTCTACGATAAATAGCAAGCTCAAGAATGAAGTTTAAAATTGGTATTTATCAAGGAATACCGACTATATTTAAACTTGCGCATTTTTTTTATTTTTTTTATGTTTACATTGGTGAAACTTTACAAAGGTAGGATGTATTTGATAGAAAATTTCCTGCTCAATCGAGTGGTGTTTGCTTCAACTTTCTACGATTAATAGCAAGCTCACGAATGAAGTTTGAAATTGGTATTTATCAAGTAATAACGACTATCTTTAAACTTGCGTATTTTTTTTATTTTTTTTATGTTTACATTGGTGAAACGTTATAAAAGTTGGACGTATTTGATAGAAAATTTCATGCTCAATCGAGTGGTGTTTGTTTCAACTTTCTACGATAAATAGCAAGCTTAAGAATGAAGTTTGAAATTGGTATTTATCAAGGAATAACGACTATCTTTAAACTTGCGTATTTTTTTTATTTTTTTTATGTTTACATTGGTGAGACATTATAAAGGTAACATGTATTTAATAGAAAATTTCCTGCTCAATCGTGTGGTGTTTGTTTCAACTTTCTACGATCAATAGCAAGCCCACGAATGAAGTTTGAAGTTGGTATTTATCAAAGAATAACGACTATCTTTAAACTTGCGTATTTTTTTGATTTTTTTTATGTTTACATTAGTGAAACGTTATAAAGGTAGGATGTATTTGATAGAAAATTTCCTGCTCAATCTAGCGGTGATTGTTTCAACTTTCTACGATAAATAGCAAGCTCAAGAATGAAGTTTGAAATTGGTATTTATCAAGGAATAACGACTATCTTTAAACTTGCGTATTTTTTTTATTTTTTTTATGTTTACATTGGTGAAACGTTATAAAGGTAGGATGTATTTGATAGAAAATTTCCTGCTCAATCGAGCGGTGTTTGTTTCAACTTTCTACGATCAATAGCAAGCTCACGAATGAAGTTTGAAGTTGGTATTTATCAAAGAATAACGACTATCTTTAAACTTGCGTATTTTTTTGATTTTTTTATGTTTACATTAGTGAAACGTTATAAAGGTAAAATGTATTTGATAGAAAATTTTCTGCTCAATCGAGTGGTGTTTGTTTCAACTTTCTACGATCAATAGCAAGCTCACGAATGAAGTTTGAATTTGGTATTTATCAAAGAATAACGACTATCTTTAAACTTGCGTATTTTTTTGACTTTTTTTATGTTTACATTAGTGAAACATTATAAAGGTAGGATGTGTTTGATAAAAAATTTTCTGCTCAATCGAGTGGTGTTTGTTTCAACTTTCTACGATCAATAGCAAGCTCACGAATGAAGTTTGAAGTTGGTATTTATCAAACAATAACGACTATCTTTAAACTTGCGTATTTTTTTTATTTTTTTTATGTTTACATTGGTGAAACGTTATAAAGGTCGGATGTGTTTGATAGAAAATTTCCTGCTCAATCGAGTGGTGTTTGTTTCAACTTTCTACGATCAATAGCAAGCTCACGAATAAAGTTTGAATTTGGTATTTATCAAAGAATAACGACTATATTTAAACTTGCGTATTTTTTTGATTTTTTTTATGTTTACATTAATGAAACGTTATAAAGGTAGGATGTGTTTGATAGAAAATTTCCTGCTCAATCGAGTGGTGTTTGTCTCAACTTTCTACGATAAATAGCAAGCTCAAGAATGAAGTTTGAAATTGGTATTTATCAAGGAATAACGACTATCTATAAACTTGCGTATTTTTTTTATTTTTGTTATGTTCACATTGGTGAAACATTATAAAGGTAGGATGTATTTGATAGAAAACTTCCTGCTCAATCGAGTGGTGTTTGTTTCAACTTCCTACGATCAATAGCAAGCTCACGAATGAAGTTTGAAATTGGTATTTATCAAAGAATAACGACTATATTTAAACTTGCGTATTTTTTTGATTTTTTTTATCTTTACATTAGTGAAACGTTATAAAGGTAGGATGTGTTTGATAAAAAATTTCCTGCTCAATGGAGTGGTGTTTGCTTCAACTTTCTACGATCAATAGCAAGCTCACGAATGAAGTTTGAAGTTGGTATTTATCAAAAAATAACGACTATCTTTAAACTTGCGTATTTTTTTGATTTTTTTTATGTTTACATTGGTGAAACGTTATAAAGGAAGGGTGTATTTGATAGAAAATTTCCTGCTCAATCGAGTGGTGTTTGTTTCAACTTTCTACGATCAATAGCAAGCTCACGAATGAAGTTTGAAGTTGGTATTTATCAAAAAATAACGACTATCTTTATACTTGCGTATTTTTTTGATTTTTTTTATGTTTAGATTAGTGGAACATTATAAAGGTAAAATGTGTTTGATAGAAAACTTCCTGCTCAATCGGGTGGTGTTTGTTTCAACTTTCTACGATCAATAGCAAACTCACGAATGAAGTTTGAAATTGGTATTTATCAAGTAATAACGACTATCTTTAAACTTGCGTATTTTTTTTATTTTTTTTTATGTTTACATTGGTGAAACGTTATAAAGGTAAAATGTATTTGATAGAAAATTTTCTGCTCAATCGAGTGGTGTTTGTTTCAACTTTCTACGATCAATAGCAAGCTCACGAATGAAGTTTGAAATTGGTATTTATCAAAGAATAACGACTATCTTTAAACTTGCGTATTTTTTTGATTTTTTTTATGTTTACATTAATGAAACGTTATAAAGGTAAGATGTGTTTGATAGAAAATTTCCTGCTCAATCGAGTGGTGTTTGTTTCAACTTTCTACGATCAATAGCAAGCTCACGAATGAAGTTTGAAGTTGGTATTTATCAAACAATAACGACTATCTTTAAACTTGCGTATTTTTTTTATTTTTTTTATGTTTACATTGGTGAAACGTTATAAAGGTCGGATGTGTTTGATAGAAAATTTCCTGCTCAATCGAGTGGTGTTTGTTTCAACTTTCTACGATCAATAGCAAGCTCACGAATAAAGTTTGAATTTGGTATTTATCAAAGAATAACGACTATATTTAAACTTGCGTATTTTTTTGATTTTTTTTATGTTTACATTAATGAAACGTTATAAAGGTAGGATGTGTTTGATAGAAAATTTCCTGCTCAATCGAGTGGTGTTTGTCTCAACTTTCTACGATAAATAGCAAGCTCAAGAATGAAGTTTGAAATTGGTATTTATCAAGGAATAACGACTATCTATAAACTTGCGTTTTTTTTTTATTTTTGTTATGTTCACATTGGTGAAACGTTATAAAGGTAGGATGTATTTGATAGAAAACTTCCTGCTCAATCGAGTTTTGTTTGTTTCAACTTCCTACGATCAATAGCAAGCTCACGAATGAAGTTTGAAATTGGTATTTATCAAAGAATAACGACTATATTTAAACTTGCGTATTTTTTTGATTTTTTTTATCTTTACATTAGTGAAACGTTATAAAGGTAGGATGTGTTTGATAAAAAATTTCCTGCTCAATGGAGTGGTGTTTGCTTCAACTTTCTACGATCAATAGCAAGCTCACGAATGAAGTTTGAAGTTGGTATTTATCAAAAAATAACGACTATCTTTAAACTTGCGTATTTTTTTGATTTTTTTTATGTTTACATTGGTGAAACGTTATAAAGGAAGGGTGTATTTGATAGAAAATTTCCTGCTCAATCGAGTGGTGTTTGTTTCAACTTTCTACGATCAATAGCAAGCTCACGAATGAAGTTTGAAGTTGGTATTTATCAAAAAATAACGACTATCTTTATACTTGCGTATTTTTTTGATTTTTTTTATGTTTAGATTAGTGGAACATTATAAAGGTAAAATGTGTTTGATAGAAAACTTCCTGCTCAATCGAGTGGTGTTTGTTTCAACTTTCTACGATCAATAGCAAACTCACGAATGAAGTTTGAAATTGGTATTTATCAAGTAATAACGACTATCTTTAAACTTGCGTATTTTTTTTATTTTTTTTTATGTTTACATTGGTGAAACGTTATAAAGGTAAAATGTATTTGATAGAAAATTTTCTGCTCAATCGAGTGGTGTTTGTTTCAACTTTCTACGATCAATAGCAAGCTCACGAATGAAGTTTGAAATTGGTATTTATCAAAGAATAACGACTATCTTTAAACTTGCGTATTTTTTTGATTTTTTTTATGTTTACATTAGTGAAACATTATAAAGGTAGGATGTGTTTGATAAAAAATTTCCTGCTCAATCGAGTGGTGTTTGTTTCAACTTTCTACGATAAATAGCAAGCTCAAGAATGAAGTTTGAAATTGGTATTTATTAAGGAATACCGACTATCTTTAAACTTGCGCATTTTTTTTATTTTTTTTATGTTTACATTGGTGAAACGTTATAAAGGTAGGATGTATTTGATAGAAAATTTCCTGCTCAATCGAGTGGTGTTTGTTTCAACTTTCTACGATCAATAGCAAGCTCACGAATGAAGTTTGAAATTGGTATTTATCAAGGAATACCGACTATCTTTAAACTTGCGTATTTTTTTTATTTTTTTTATGTTTACATTGGTGAAACGTTATAAAAGTCGGATGTATTTGATAGAAAATTTTATGCTCAATCGAGTGGTGTTTGTTTCAACTTTCTACGATAAATAGCAAGCTCAAGAATGAAGTTTGAAATTGGTATTTATCAAGGAATAACAACTATCTTTAAACTTGCGTATTTTTTTTATTTTTGTTATGTTTACATTAGTGGAACGTTATAAAGGTAAGATGTATTTAATAGAAAATTTCCTGCTCAATCGTGTGGTGTTTGTTTCAACTTTCTACGATCAATAGCAAGCTCACGAATGAAGTGTGAATTTGGTATTTATCAAGGAATAACGACTATCTTTAAACTTGCGTATTTTTTTTATTTTTGTTATGTTTACATTAGTGAAACGTTATAAAGGTAAGATGTATTTAATAGAGAATTTCCTGCTCAATCGTGTGGTGTTTGTTTCAACTTTCTACGATCAATAGCAAGCTCACGAATGAAGTTTGAATTTGGTATTTATCAAAAAATAACGACTATCTTTAAACTTGCGTATTTTTTTTATTTTTTTTATGTTTAGATTAGTGGAACGTTATAAAGGTAAAATGTGTTTGATAGAAAACTTCCTGCTCAATCGAGTGGTGTTTGTTTCAACTTTCTACGATCAATAGCAAGCTAACGAATGAAGTTTGAAGTTGGTATTTATCAAAGAATAACGACTATCTTTAAACTTGCGTATTTTTTTGATTTTTTTTATGTTTACATTAATGAAACGTTATAAAGGTAGGATGTGTTTGATAGAAAATTTTCTGCTCAATCGAGTGGTGTTTGTTTCAACTTTCTACGATCAATAGCAAGCTCACGAATGAAGTTTGAAGTTGGTATTTATCATAGAATAACGACTATTTTTAAACTTGCGTATTTTTTTGATTTTTTTTATGTTTACATTAGTGAAACATTATAAAGGTAGGATGTGTTTGATAAAAAATTTCCTGCTCAATCGAGTGGTGTTTGTTTCAACTTTCTACGATAAATAGCAAGCTCAAGAATGAAGTTTGAAATTGGTATTTATTAAGGAATACCGACTATCTTTAAACTTGCGCATTTTTTTTATTTTTTTTATGTTTACATTGGTGAAACGTTATAAAGGTAGGATGTATTTGATAGAAAATTTCCTGCTCAATCGAGTGGTGTTTGTTTCAACTTTCTACGATCAATAGCAAGCTCACGAATGAAGTTTGAAATTGGTATTTATCAAGGAATACCGACTATCTTTAAACTTGCGTATTTTTTTTATTTTTTTTATGTTTACATTGGTGAAACGTTATAAAAGTCGGATGTATTTGATAGAAAATTTTATGCTCAATCGAGTGGTGTTTGCTTCAACTTTCTACGATCAATAGCAAGCTCACGAATGAAGTGTGAATTTGGTATTTATCAAGGAATAACGACTATCTTTAAACTTGCGTATTTTTTTGATTTTTTTTATGTTTACATTGGTGAAACGTTATAAAGGAAGGGTGTCTTTGATAGAAAATTTCCTGCTCAATCGAGTGGTGTTTGTTTCAACTTTCTACGATCAATAGCAAGCTCACGAATGAAGTTTGAAGTTGGTATTTATCAAAAAATAACGACTATCTTTATACTTGCGTATTTTTTTGATTTTTTTTATGTTTAGATTAGTGGAACATTATAAAGGTAAAATGTGTTTGATAGAAAACTTCCTGCTCAATCGAGTGGTGTTTGTTTCAACTTTCTACGATAAATAGCAAGTTCAAGAATGAAGTTTGAAATTGGTATTTATCAAGGAATAACGACTATCTTTAAACTTGCGTATTTTTTTGATTTTTTTATGTTTACATTGGTGAAACGTTATAAGGGTAAAATGTATTTGATAGAAAATTTTCTGCTCAATCGAGTGGTGTTTGCTTCAACTTTCTACGATCAATAGCAAGCTCACGAATGAAGTTTGAAGTTGGTATTTATCAAAGAATAACGACTATCTTTAAACTTGCGCATTTTTTTTATTTTTTTTATGTTTACATTGGTGAAACGTTATAAAGGTAGGATGTATTTGATAGAAAATTTCCTGCTCAATCGAGTGGTGTTTGTTTCAACTTTCTACGATAAATAGCAAGCTCAAGAATGAAGTTTGAAATTGGTATTTATCAAGGAATAACGACTATCTTTAAACTTGCGTATTTTTTTGATTTTTTTTATGTTTACATTAGTGAAACATTATAAAGGTAGGATGTGTTTGATAAAAAATTTCCTGCTCAATCGAGTGGTGTTTGTTTCAACTTTCTACGATAAATAGCAAGCTCAAGAATGAAGTTTGAAATTGGTATTTATTAAGGAATACCGACTATCTTTAAACTTGCGCATTTTTTTTATTTTTTTTATGTTTACATTGGTGAAACGTTATAAAGGTAGGATGTATTTGATAGAAAATTTCCTGCTCAATCGAGTGGTGTTTGTTTCAACTTTCTACGATCAATAGCAAGCTCACGAATGAAGTTTGAAATTGGTATTTATCAAGGAATACCGACTATCTTTAAACTTGCGTATTTTTTTTATTTTTTTTATGTTTACATTGGTGAAACGTTATAAAAGTCGGATGTATTTGATAGAAAATTTTATGCTCAATCGAGTGGTGTTTGTTTCAACTTTCTACGATAAATAGCAAGCTCAAGAATGAAGTTTGAAATTGGTATTTATCAAGGAATAACAACTATCTTTAAACTTGCGTATTTTTTTTATTTTTGTTATGTTTACATTAGTGGAACGTTATAAAGGTAAGATGTATTTAATAGAAAATTTCCTGCTCAATCGTGTGGTGTTTGTTTCAACTTTCTACGATCAATAGCAAGCTCACGAATGAAGTGTGAATTTGGTATTTATCAAGGAATAACGACTATCTTTAAACTTGCGTATTTTTTTTATTTTTGTTATGTTTACATTAGTGAAACGTTATAAAGGTAAGATGTATTTAATAGAAAATTTCCTGCTCAATCGTGTGGTGTTTGTTTCAACTTTCTACGATCAATAGCAAGCTCACGAATGAAGTTTGAAGTTGGTATTTATCAAAAAATAACGACTATCTTTAAACTTGCGTATTTTTTTTTATTTTTTTTATGTTTAGATTAGTGGAACGTTATAAAGGTAAAATGTGTTTGATAGAAAACTTCCTGCTCAATCGAGTGGTGTTTGTTTCAACTTTCTACGATTAATAGCAAGCTCACGAATAAAGTTTGAAATTGGTATTTATCAAAGAATAACGACTATCTTTAAACTTGCGTATTTTTTTTATTTTTTTTATATTTACATTAGTGGAACGTTATAAAGGTAGGTTGTATTTAATAAAAAATTTCCTGCTCAATCGAGTGGTGTTTGTTTCAACTTTCTACGATCAATAGCAAGCTAACGAATGAAGTTTGAAGTTGGTATTTATCAAAGAATAACGACTATCTTTAAACTTGCGTATTTTTTTGATTTTTTTTATGTTTACATTAATGAAACGTTATAAAGGTAGGATGTGTTTGATAGAAAATTTTCTGCTCAATCGAGTGGTGTTTGTTTCAACTTTCTACGATCAATAGCAAGCTCACGAATGAAGTTTGAAGTTGGTATTTATCATAGAATAACGACTATTTTTAAACTTGCGTATTTTTTTTATTTTTTTTATGTTTACATTGGTGAAACGTTATAAAGGTCGGATGTGTTTGATAGAAAATTTCCTGCTCAATCGAGTGGTGTTTGTTTCAACTTTCTACGATCAATAGCAAGCTCACGAATGAAGTTTGAAATTGGTATTTATCAAGTAATAACGACTATCTTTAAACTTGCGTATTTTTTTGATTTTTTTTATGTTTACATTAATGAAACGTTATAAAGGTAGGATGTATTTGATAGAAAACTTACTGCTCAATCGAGTGGTGTTTGTTTCAACTTCCTACGATCAATAGCAAGCTCACGAATGAAGTTTGAAATTGGTATTTATCAAGGAATACCGACTATCTTTAAACTTGCGCATTTTTTTTATTTTTTTTATGTTTACATTGGTGAAACGTTATAAAGGTAGGATGTATTTAATAGAAAACTTACTGCTCAATCGAGTGGTGTTTGTTTCAACTTCCTACGATCAATAGCAAGCTCACGAATGAAGCTTGAAATTGGTATTTATCAAAGAATAACGACTATCTTTAAACTTGCGTATTTTTTTGATTTTTTTTATGTTTACATTAGTGAAACTTTATAAAGGTAGGATGTGTTTGATAAAAAATTTCCTGCTCAATCGAGTGGTGTTTGTTTCAACTTTCTACGATCAATAGCAAGCTCACGAATGAAGTTTGAAGTTGGTATTTATCAAAAAATAACGACTATCTTTAAACTTGCGTATTTTTTTAATTTTTTTTATGTTTATATTAGTGAAACGTTATAAAAGTAAGATGTGTTTGATAGAAAATTTTCTGCTCAATCGAGTGGTGTTTGTTTCAACTTTCTACGAAAAATAGCAAGCTCAAAAATGAAGTTTGAAATTGGTATTTATCAAGGAATAACGACTATCTTTAAACTTGCGTATTTTTTTTTATTTTTTTTATGTTTACATTGGTGAAACGTTATAAAGGTAGGATGTATTTGATAGAAAATTTCCTGCTCAATCGAGTGGTGTTTGTTTCAACTTTCTACGATCAATAGCAAGCTCACGAATGAAGTTTGACGTTGGTATTTATCAAAGAATAACGACTATCTTTAAACTTGCGTATTTTTTTTATTTTTTTTATGTTTACATTGCTGAAACGTTATAAAGGTAGGATGTATTTGATAGAAAATTTCCTGCTCAATCGAGTGGTGTTTGTTTCAACTTTCTACGATCAATAGCAAGCTCACGAATGAAGTTTGAAGTTGGTATTTATCAAAGAATAACGACTATCTTTAAACTTGCGTATTTTTTTGATTTTTTTATGTTTACATTGGTGAAACGTTATAAAGGTAAAATGTATTTGATAGAAAATTTCCTGCTCAATCGAGTGGTGTTTGTTTCAACTTTCTACGATCAATAGCAAGCTCAAGAATGAAGTTTGAAATTGGTATTTATCAAGGAATACCGACTATCTTTAAACTTGCGTATTTTTTTAATTTTTTTTATGTTTATATTAGTGAAACGTTATAAA
This sequence comes from Tribolium confusum, assembly GCA_029207805.1. Taxonomy (NCBI): domain Eukaryota; kingdom Metazoa; phylum Arthropoda; class Insecta; order Coleoptera; family Tenebrionidae; genus Tribolium; species Tribolium confusum. Next base: position 33,754,461 of record JALGAY010000005.1, read on the forward strand.
GGTAGGATGTGTTTGATAAAAAATTTCTTGCTCAATCGAGTGGTGTTTGTTTCAACTTTCTACGATAAATAGCAAGCTCAAGAATGAAGTTTAAAATTGGTATTTATCAAGGAATACCGACTATCTTTAAACTTGCGCATTTTTTTTATTTTTTTTATGTTTACATTGGTGAAACGTTACAAAGGTAGGATGTATTTGATAGAAAATTTCCTGCTCAATCGAGTGGTGTTTGTTTCAACTTTCTACGATTAATAGCAAGCTCACGAATGAAGTTTGAAATTGGTATTTATCAAGTAATAACGACTATATTTAAACTTGCGTATTTTTTTTATTTTTTTTATGTTTACATTGGTGAAACGTTATAAAAGTTGGATGTATTTGATAGAAAATTTCATGGTCAATCGAGTGGTGTTTGCTTCAACTTTCTACGATAAATAGCAAGCTCAAGAATGAAGTTTGAAATTGGTATTTATCAAGGAATAACGACTATCTTTAAACTTGCGTATTTTTTTTATTTTTTTTATGTTTACATTGGTGAAACGTTATAAAGGTAAAATGTATTTAATAGAAAATTTCCTGCTCAATCGTGTGGTGTTTGTTTCAACTTTCTACGATCAATAGCAAGCCCACGAATGAAGTTTGAAGTTGGTATTTATCAAAGAATAACGACTATTTTTAAACTTGCGTATTTTTTTGATTTTTTTTATGTTTACATTAGTGAAACGTTATAAAGGTAGGATGTGTTTGATAGAAAATTTCCTGCTCAATCGAGTGGTGTTTGTTTCAACTTTCTACGATAAATAGCAAGTTCAAGAATGAAGTTTGAAATTGGTATTTATCAAGGAATAACGACTATCTTTAAACTTGCGTATTTTTTTTATTTTTTTTATGTTTCCATTGGTGAAACGTTATAAAGGTAGGATGTATTTGATAGAAAATTTCCTGCTCAATCTAGTGGTGATTGTTTCAACTTTCTACGATAAATAGCAAGCTCAAGAATGAAGTTTGAAATTGGTATTTATCAAGGAATAACGACTATCTTTAAACTTGCGTATTTTTTTGATTTTTTTATGTTTACATTGGTGAAACGTTATAAAGGTAAAATGTATTTGATAGAAAATTTTCTGCTCAATCGAGTGGTGTTTGTTTCAACTTTCTACGATAAATAGCAATTTCAAGAATGAAGTTTGAAATTGGTATTTATCAAGGAATAACGACTATCTTTAAACTTGCGTATTTTTTTTATTTTTTTTTATGTTTCCATTGGTGAAACGTTATAAAGGTAAGATGTATTTGATAGAAAATTTCCTGCTCAATCTAGTGGTGATTGTTTCAACTTTCTACGATCAATAGCAAGCTCACGAATGAAGTTTGAAATTGGTATTTATCAAAGAATAACGACTATCTTTAAACTTGCGTATTTTTTTTATTTTTTTTATGTTTACATTGGTGAAACGTTACAAATGTAGGATGTATTTGATAGAAAATTTCCTGCTCAATCGAGTGGTGTTTGTTTCAACTTTCTACGATTAATAGCAAGCTCACGAATGAAGTTTGAAATTGGTATTTATCAAGTAATAACGACTATCTTTAAACTTGCGTATTTTTTTGATTTTTTTTATGTTTACATTAATGAAACGTTATAGAGGTAGGATGTGTTTGATAGAAAATTTCCTGCTCAATCGAGTGGTGTTTGTCTCAACTTTCTACGATAAATAGCAAGCTCAAAAATGAAGTTTGAAATTGGTATTTATCAAGGAATAACGACTATTTATAAACTTGCGTATTTTTTTTATTTTTGTTATGTTTACATTGGTGAAACGTTATAAAGGTAGGATGTATTTGATAGAAAACTTCCTGCTCAATCGAGTGGTGTTTGTTTCAACTTCCTACGATCAATAGCAAGCTGACGAATGAAGTTTGAAATTGGTATTTATCAAAGAATAACGACTATTTTTAAACTTGCGTATTTTTTTGACTTTTTTTATGTTTACATTAGTGAAACATTATAAAGGTAGGATGTGTTTGATAAAAAATTTTCTGCTCAATCGAGTGGTGTTTGTTTCAACTTTCTACGATCAATAGCAAGCTCACGAATGAAGTTTGAAGTTGGTATTTATCAAACAATAACGACTATCTTTAAACTTGCGTATTTTTTTTATTTTTTTTATGTTTACATTGGTGAAACGTTATAAAGGTCGGATGTGTTTGATAGAAAATTTCCTGCTCAATCGAGTGGTGTTTGTTTCAACTTTCTACGATCAATAGCAAGCTCACGAATAAAGTTTGAATTTGGTATTTATCAAAGAATAACGACTATATTTAAACTTGCGTATTTTTTTGATTTTTTTTATGTTTACATTAATGAAACGTTATAAAGGTAGGATGTGTTTGATAGAAAATTTCCTGCTCAATCGAGTGGTGTTTGTCTCAACTTTCTACGATAAATAGCAAGCTCAAGAATGAAGTTTGAAATTGGTATTTATCAAGGAATAACGACTATCTATAAACTTGCGTATTTTTTTTATTTTTGTTATGTTCACATTGGTGAAACATTATAAAGGTAGGATGTATTTGATAGAAAACTTCCTGCTCAATCGAGTGGTGTTTGTTTCAACTTCCTACGATCAATAGCAAGCTCACGAATGAAGTTTGAAATTGGTATTTATCAAAGAATAACGACTATCTTTAAACTTGCGTATTTTTTTGATTTTTTTATGTTTACATTGGTGAAACGTTATAAAGGTAAAATGTATTTGATAGAAAATTTCCTGCTCAATCGAGTGGTGTTTGTTTCAACTTTCTACGATCAATAGCAAGCTCACGAATAAAGTTTGAATTTGGTATTTATCAAAGAATAACGACTATATTTAAACTTGCGTATTTTTTTGATTTTTTTTATGTTTACATTAATGAAACGTTATAAAGGTAGGATGTGTTTGATAGAAAATTTCCTGCTCAATCGAGTGGTGTTTGTCTCAACTTTCTACGATAAATAGCAAGCTCACGAATGAAGTTTGACGTTGGTATTTATCAAAGAATAACGACTATCTTTAAACTTGCGTATTTTTTTTATTTTTTTTATGTTTACATTGCTGAAACGTTATAAAGGTAGGATGTATTTGATAGAAAATTTCCTGCTCAATCGAGTGGTGTTTGTTTCAACTTTCTACGATCAATAGCAAGCTCACGAATGAAGTTTGAAGTTGGTATTTATCAAAGAATAACGACTATCTTTAAACTTGCGTATTTTTTTGATTTTTTTATGTTTACATTGGTGAAACGTTATAAAGGTAAAATGTATTTGATAGAAAATTTCCTGCTCAATCGAGTGGTGTTTGTTTCAACTTTCTACGATCAATAGCAAGCTCAAGAATGAAGTTTGAAATTGGTATTTATCAAGGAATACCGACTATCTTTAAACTTGCGTATTTTTTTAATTTTTTTTATGTTTATATTAGTGAAACGTTATAAAGGTAGGATGTGTTTGATAAAAAATTTCTTGCTCAATCGAGTGGTGTTTGTTTCAACTTTCTACGATAAATAGCAAGCTCAAGAATGAAGTTTAAAATTGGTATTTATCAAGGAATACCGACTATCTTTAAACTTGCGCATTTTTTTTATTTTTTTTATGTTTACATTGGTGAAACGTTACAAAGGTAGGATGTATTTGATAGAAAATTTCCTGCTCAATCGAGTGGTGTTTGTTTCAACTTTCTACGATTAATAGCAAGCTCACGAATGAAGTTTGAAATTGGTATTTATCAAGTAATAACGACTATATTTAAACTTGCGTATTTTTTTTATTTTTTTTATGTTTACATTGGTGAAACGTTATAAAAGTTGGATGTATTTGATAGAAAATTTCATGGTCAATCGAGTGGTGTTTGCTTCAACTTTCTACGATAAATAGCAAGCTCAAGAATGAAGTTTGAAATTGGTATTTATCAAGGAATAACGACTATCTTTAAACTTGCGTATTTTTTTTATTTTTTTTATGTTTACATTGGTGAAACGTTATAAAGGTAAAATGTATTTAATAGAAAATTTCCTGCTCAATCGTGTGGTGTTTGTTTCAACTTTCTACGATCAATAGCAAGCCCACGAATGAAGTTTGAAGTTGGTATTTATCAAAGAATAACGACTATTTTTAAACTTGCGTATTTTTTTGATTTTTTTTATGTTTACATTAGTGAAACGTTATAAAGGTAGGATGTGTTTGATAGAAAATTTCCTGCTCAATCGAGTGGTGTTTGTTTCAACTTTCTACGATAAATAGCAAGTTCAAGAATGAAGTTTGAAATTGGTATTTATCAAGGAATAACGACTATCTTTAAACTTGCGTATTTTTTTTATTTTTTTTATGTTTCCATTGGTGAAACGTTATAAAGGTAGGATGTATTTGATAGAAAATTTCCTGCTCAATCTAGTGGTGATTGTTTCAACTTTCTACGATAAATAGCAAGCTCAAGAATGAAGTTTGAAATTGGTATTTATCAAGGAATAACGACTATCTTTAAACTTGCGTATTTTTTTGATTTTTTTATGTTTACATTGGTGAAACGTTATAAAGGTAAAATGTATTTGATAGAAAATTTTCTGCTCAATCGAGTGGTGTTTGTTTCAACTTTCTACGATAAATAGCAATTTCAAGAATGAAGTTTGAAATTGGTATTTATCAAGGAATAACGACTATCTTTAAACTTGCGTATTTTTTTTATTTTTTTTTATGTTTCCATTGGTGAAACGTTATAAAGGTAAGATGTATTTGATAGAAAATTTCCTGCTCAATCTAGTGGTGATTGTTTCAACTTTCTACGATCAATAGCAAGCTCACGAATGAAGTTTGAAATTGGTATTTATCAAAGAATAACGACTATCTTTAAACTTGCGTATTTTTTTTATTTTTTTTATGTTTACATTGGTGAAACGTTACAAATGTAGGATGTATTTGATAGAAAATTTCCTGCTCAATCGAGTGGTGTTTGTTTCAACTTTCTACGATTAATAGCAAGCTCACGAATGAAGTTTGAAATTGGTATTTATCAAGTAATAACGACTATCTTTAAACTTGCGTATTTTTTTGATTTTTTTTATGTTTACATTAATGAAACGTTATAGAGGTAGGATGTGTTTGATAGAAAATTTCCTGCTCAATCGAGTGGTGTTTGTCTCAACTTTCTACGATAAATAGCAAGCTCAAAAATGAAGTTTGAAATTGGTATTTATCAAGGAATAACGACTATTTATAAACTTGCGTATTTTTTTTATTTTTGTTATGTTTGCATTGGTGAAACGTTATAAAGGTAGGATGTATTTGATAGAAAACTTCCTGCTCAATCGAGTGGTGTTTGTTTCAACTTCCTACGATCAATAGCAAGCTGACGAATGAAGTTTGAAATTGGTATTTATCAAAGAATAACGACTATTTTTAAACTTGCGTATTTTTTTGACTTTTTTTATGTTTACATTAGTGAAACATTATAAAGGTAGGATGTGTTTGATAAAAAATTTTCTGCTCAATCGAGTGGTGTTTGTTTCAACTTTCTACGATCAATAGCAAGCTCACGAATGAAGTTTGAAGTTGGTATTTATCAAACAATAACGACTATCTTTAAACTTGCGTATTTTTTTTATTTTTTTTATGTTTACATTGGTGAAACGTTATAAAGGTCGGATGTGTTTGATAGAAAATTTCCTGCTCAATCGAGTGGTGTTTGTTTCAACTTTCTACGATCAATAGCAAGCTCACGAATAAAGTTTGAATTTGGTATTTATCAAAGAATAACGACTATATTTAAACTTGCGTATTTTTTTGATTTTTTTTATGTTTACATTAATGAAACGTTATAAAGGTAGGATGTGTTTGATAGAAAATTTCCTGCTCAATCGAGTGGTGTTTGTCTCAACTTTCTACGATAAATAGCAAGCTCAAGAATGAAGTTTGAAATTGGTATTTATCAAGGAATAACGACTATCTATAAACTTGCGTATTTTTTTTATTTTTGTTATGTTCACATTGGTGAAACATTATAAAGGTAGGATGTATTTGATAGAAAACTTCCTGCTCAATCGAGTGGTGTTTGTTTCAACTTCCTACGATCAATAGCAAGCTCACGAATGAAGTTTGAAATTGGTATTTATCAAAGAATAACGACTATATTTAAACTTGCGTATTTTTTTGATTTTTTTTATCTTTACATTAGTGAAACGTTATAAAGGTAGGATGTGTTTGATAAAAAATTTCCTGCTCAATGGAGTGGTGTTTGCTTCAACTTTCTACGATCAATAGCAAGCTCACGAATGAAGTTTGAAGTTGGTATTTATCAAAAAATAACGACTATCTTTAAACTTGCGTATTTTTTTGATTTTTTTTATGTTTACATTGGTGAAACGTTATAAAGGAAGGGTGTATTTGATAGAAAATTTCCTGCTCAATCGAGTGGTGTTTGTTTCAACTTTCTACGATCAATAGCAAGCTCACGAATGAAGTTTGAAGTTGGTATTTATCAAAAAATAACGACTATCTTTATACTTGCGTATTTTTTTGATTTTTTTTATGTTTAGATTAGTGGAACATTATAAAGGTAAAATGTGTTTGATAGAAAACTTCCTGCTCAATCGGGTGGTGTTTGTTTCAACTTTCTACGATCAATAGCAAACTCACGAATGAAGTTTGAAATTGGTATTTATCAAGTAATAACGACTATCTTTAAACTTGCGTATTTTTTTTATTTTTTTTTATGTTTACATTGGTGAAACGTTATAAAGGTAAAATGTATTTGATAGAAAATTTTCTGCTCAATCGAGTGGTGTTTGTTTCAACTTTCTACGATCAATAGCAAGCTCACGAATGAAGTTTGAAATTGGTATTTATCAAAGAATAACGACTATCTTTAAACTTGCGTATTTTTTTGATTTTTTTTATGTTTACATTAATGAAACGTTATAAAGGTAAGATGTGTTTGATAGAAAATTTCCTGCTCAATCGAGTGGTGTTTGTTTCAACTTTCTACGATCAATAGCAAGCTCACGAATGAAGTTTGAAGTTGGTATTTATCAAACAATAACGACTATCTTTAAACTTGCGTATTTTTTTTATTTTTTTTATGTTTACATTGGTGAAACGTTATAAAGGTCGGATGTGTTTGATAGAAAATTTCCTGCTCAATCGAGTGGTGTTTGTTTCAACTTTCTACGATCAATAGCAAGCTCACGAATAAAGTTTGAATTTGGTATTTATCAAAGAATAACGACTATATTTAAACTTGCGTATTTTTTTGATTTTTTTTATGTTTACATTAATGAAACGTTATAAAGGTAGGATGTGTTTGATAGAAAATTTCCTGCTCAATCGAGTGGTGTTTGTCTCAACTTTCTACGATAAATAGCAAGCTCAAGAATGAAGTTTGAAATTGGTATTTATCAAGGAATAACGACTATCTATAAACTTGCGTTTTTTTTTTATTTTTGTTATGTTCACATTGGTGAAACGTTATAAAGGTAGGATGTATTTGATAGAAAACTTCCTGCTCAATCGAGTTTTGTTTGTTTCAACTTCCTACGATCAATAGCAAGCTCACGAATGAAGTTTGAAATTGGTATTTATCAAAGAATAACGACTATATTTAAACTTGCGTATTTTTTTGATTTTTTTTATCTTTACATTAGTGAAACGTTATAAAGGTAGGATGTGTTTGATAAAAAATTTCCTGCTCAATGGAGTGGTGTTTGCTTCAACTTTCTACGATCAATAGCAAGCTCACGAATGAAGTTTGAAGTTGGTATTTATCAAAAAATAACGACTATCTTTAAACTTGCGTATTTTTTTGATTTTTTTTATGTTTACATTGGTGAAACGTTATAAAGGAAGGGTGTATTTGATAGAAAATTTCCTGCTCAATCGAGTGGTGTTTGTTTCAACTTTCTACGATCAATAGCAAGCTCACGAATGAAGTTTGAAGTTGGTATTTATCAAAAAATAACGACTATCTTTATACTTGCGTATTTTTTTGATTTTTTTTATGTTTAGATTAGTGGAACATTATAAAGGTAAAATGTGTTTGATAGAAAACTTCCTGCTCAATCGGGTGGTGTTTGTTTCAACTTTCTACGATCAATAGCAAACTCACGAATGAAGTTTGAAATTGGTATTTATCAAGTAATAACGACTATCTTTAAACTTGCGTATTTTTTTTATTTTTTTTTATGTTTACATTGGTGAAACGTTATAAAGGTAAAATGTATTTGATAGAAAATTTTCTGCTCAATCGAGTGGTGTTTGTTTCAACTTTCTACGATCAATAGCAAGCTCACGAATGAAGTTTGAAATTGGTATTTATCAAAGAATAACGACTATCTTTAAACTTGCGTATTTTTTTGATTTTTTTTATGTTTACATTAGTGAAACATTATAAAGGTAGGATGTGTTTGATAAAAAATTTCCTGCTCAATCGAGTGGTGTTTGTTTCAACTTTCTACGATAAATAGCAAGCTCAAGAATGAAGTTTGAAATTGGTATTTATTAAGGAATACCGACTATCTTTAAACTTGCGCATTTTTTTTATTTTTTTTATGTTTACATTGGTGAAACGTTATAAAGGTAGGATGTATTTGATAGAAAATTTCCTGCTCAATCGAGTGGTGTTTGTTTCAACTTTCTACGATCAATAGCAAGCTCACGAATGAAGTTTGAAATTGGTATTTATCAAGGAATACCGACTATCTTTAAACTTGCGTATTTTTTTTATTTTTTTTATGTTTACATTGGTGAAACGTTATAAAAGTCGGATGTATTTGATAGAAAATTTTATGCTCAATCGAGTGGTGTTTCTTTCAACTTTCTACGATAAATAGCAAGCTCAAGAATGAAGTTTGAAATTGGTATTTATCAAGGAATAACAACTATCTTTAAACTTGCGTATTTTTTTTATTTTTGTTATGTTTACATTAGTGGAACGTTATAAAGGTAAGATGTATTTAATAGAAAATTTCCTGCTCAATCGTGTGGTGTTTGTTTCAACTTTCTACGATCAATAGCAAGCTCACGAATGAAGTGTGAATTTGGTATTTATCAAGGAATAACGACTATCTTTAAACTTGCGTATTTTTTTGATTTTTTTTATGTTTACATTGGTGAAACGTTATAAAGGAAGGGTGTATTTGATAGAAAATTTCCTGCTCAATCGAGTGGTGTTTGTTTCAACTTTCTACGATCAATAGCAAGCTCACGAATGAAGTTTGAAGTTGGTATTTATCAAAAAATAACGACTATCTTTATACTTGCGTATTTTTTTGATTTTTTTTATGTTTAGATTAGTGGAACATTATAAAGGTAAAATGTGTTTGATAGAAAACTTCCTGCTCAATCGAGTGGTGTTTGTTTCAACTTTCTACGATCAATAGCAAACTCACGAATGAAGTTTGAAATTGGTATTTATCAAGTAATAACGACTATCTTTAAACTTGCGTATTTTTTTTATTTTTTTTTATGTTTACATTGGTGAAACGTTATAAAGGTAAAATGTATTTGATAGAAAATTTTCTGCTCAATCGAGTGGTGTTTGTTTCAACTTTCTACGATCAATAGCAAGCTCACGAATGAAGTTTGAAATTGGTATTTATCAAAGAATAACGACTATCTTTAAACTTGCGTATTTTTTTGATTTTTTTTATGTTTACATTAGTGAAACATTATAAAGGTAGGATGTGTTTGATAAAAAATTTCCTGCTCAATCGAGTGGTGTTTGTTTCAACTTTCTACGATAAATAGCAAGCTCAAGAATGAAGTTTGAAATTGGTATTTATTAAGGAATACCGACTATCTTTAAACTTGCGCATTTTTTTTATTTTTTTTATGTTTACATTGGTGAAACGTTATAAAGGTAGGATGTATTTGATAGAAAATTTCCTGCTCAATCGAGTGGTGTTTGTTTCAACTTTCTACGATCAATAGCAAGCTCACGAATGAAGTTTGAAATTGGTATTTATCAAGGAATACCGACTATCTTTAAACTTGCGTATTTTTTTTATTTTTTTTATGTTTACATTGGTGAAACGTTATAAAAGTCGGATGTATTTGATAGAAAATTTTATGCTCAATCGAGTGGTGTTTGTTTCAACTTTCTACGATAAATAGCAAGCTCAAGAATGAAGTTTGAAATTGGTATTTATCAAGGAATAACAACTATCTTTAAACTTGCGTATTTTTTTTATTTTTGTTATGTTTACATTAGTGGAACGTTATAAAGGTAAGATGTATTTAATAGAAAATTTCCTGCTCAATCGTGTGGTGTTTGTTTCAACTTTCTACGATCAATAGCAAGCTCACGAATGAAGTGTGAATTTGGTATTTATCAAGGAATAACGACTATCTTTAAACTTGCGTATTTTTTTTATTTTTGTTATGTTTACATTAGTGAAACGTTATAAAGGTAAGATGTATTTAATAGAGAATTTCCTGCTCAATCGTGTGGTGTTTGTTTCAACTTTCTACGATCAATAGCAAGCTCACGAATGAAGTTTGAATTTGGTATTTATCAAAAAATAACGACTATCTTTAAACTTGCGTATTTTTTTTATTTTTTTTATGTTTAGATTAGTGGAACGTTATAAAGGTAAAATGTGTTTGATAGAAAACTTCCTGCTCAATCGAGTGGTGTTTGTTTCAACTTTCTACGATCAATAGCAAGCTAACGAATGAAGTTTGAAGTTGGTATTTATCAAAGAATAACGACTATCTTTAAACTTGCGTATTTTTTTGATTTTTTTTATGTTTACATTAATGAAACGTTATAAAGGTAGGATGTGTTTGATAGAAAATTTTCTGCTCAATCGAGTGGTGTTTGTTTCAACTTTCTACGATCAATAGCAAGCTCACGAATGAAGTTTGAAGTTGGTATTTATCATAGAATAACGACTATTTTTAAACTTGCGTATTTTTTTGATTTTTTTTATGTTTACATTAGTGAAACATTATAAAGGTAGGATGTGTTTGATAAAAAATTTCCTGCTCAATCGAGTGGTGTTTGTTTCAACTTTCTACGATAAATAGCAAGCTCAAGAATGAAGTTTGAAATTGGTATTTATTAAGGAATACCGACTATCTTTAAACTTGCGCATTTTTTTTATTTTTTTTATGTTTACATTGGTGAAACGTTATAAAGGTAGGATGTATTTGATAGAAAATTTCCTGCTCAATCGAGTGGTGTTTGTTTCAACTTTCTACGATCAATAGCAAGCTCACGAATGAAGTTTGAAATTGGTATTTATCAAGGAATACCGACTATCTTTAAACTTGCGTATTTTTTTTATTTTTTTTATGTTTACATTGGTGAAACGTTATAAAAGTCGGATGTATTTGATAGAAAATTTTATGCTCAATCGAGTGGTGTTTGCTTCAACTTTCTACGATCAATAGCAAGCTCACGAATGAAGTGTGAATTTGGTATTTATCAAGGAATAACGACTATCTTTAAACTTGCGTATTTTTTTGATTTTTTTTATGTTTACATTGGTGAAACGTTATAAAGGAAGGGTGTATTTGATAGAAAATTTCCTGCTCAATCGAGTGGTGTTTGTTTCAACTTTCTACGATCAATAGCAAGCTCACGAATGAAGTTTGAAGTTGGTATTTATCAAAAAATAACGACTATCTTTATACTTGCGTATTTTTTTGATTTTTTTTATGTTTAGATTAGTGGAACATTATAAAGGTAAAATGTGTTTGATAGAAAACTTCCTGCTCAATCGAGTGGTGTTTGTTTCAACTTTCTACGATAAATAGCAAGTTCAAGAATGAAGTTTGAAATTGGTATTTATCAAGGAATAACGACTATCTTTAAACTTGCGTATTTTTTTTATTTTTTTTATGTTTCCATTGGTGAAACGTTATAAAGGTAGGATGTATTTGATAGAAAATTTCCTGCTCAATCTAGTGGTGATTGTTTCAACTTCCTACGATCAATAGCAAGCTCACGAATGAAGTTTGAAATTGGTATTTATCAAAGAATAACGACTATCTTTAAACTTGCGTATTTTTTTGATTTTTTTATGTTTACATTGGTGAAACGTTATAAGGGTAAAATGTATTTGATAGAAAATTTTCTGCTCAATCGAGTGGTGTTTGCTTCAACTTTCTACGATCAATAGCAAGCTCACGAATGAAGTTTGAAGTTGGTATTTATCAAAGAATAACGACTATCTTTAAACTTGCGCATTTTTTTTATTTTTTTTATGTTTACATTGGTGAAACGTTATAAAGGTAGGATGTATTTGATAGAAAATTTCCTGCTCAATCGAGTGGTGTTTGTTTCAACTTTCTACGATAAATAGCAAGCTCAAGAATGAAGTTTGAAATTGGTATTTATCAAGGAATAACAACTATCTTTAAACTTGCGTATTTTTTTTATTTTTGTTATGTTTACATTAGTGGAACGTTATAAAGGTAAGATGTATTTAATAGAAAATTTCCTGCTCAATCGTGTGGTGTTTGTTTCAACTTTCTACGATCAATAGCAAGCTCACGAATGAAGTGTGAATTTGGTATTTATCAAGGAATAACGACTATCTTTAAACTTGCGTATTTTTTTGATTTTTTTTATGTTTACATTGGTGAAACGTTATAAAGGAAGGGTGTATTTGATAGAAAATTTCCTGCTCAATCGAGTGGTGTTTGTTTCAACTTTCTACGATCAATAGCAAGCTCACGAATGAAGTTTGAAGTTGGTATTTATCAAAAAATAACGACTATCTTTATACTTGCGTATTTTTTTGATTTTTTTTATGTTTAGATTAGTGGAACATTATAAAGGTAAAATGTGTTTGATAGAAAACTTCCTGCTCAATCGAGTGGTGTTTGTTTCAACTTTCTACGATCAATAGCAAACTCACGAATGAAGTTTGAAATTGGTATTTATCAAGTAATAACGACTATCTTTAAACTTGCGTATTTTTTTTATTTTTTTTTGTGTTTACATTGGTGAAACGTTATAAAGGTAAAATGTATTTGATAGAAAATTTTCTGCTCAATCGAGTGGTGTTTGTTTCAACTTTCTACGATCAATAGCAAGCTCACGAATGAAGTTTGAAATTGGTATTTATCAAAGAATAACGACTATCTTTAAACTTGCGTATTTTTTTGATTTTTTTTATGTTTACATTAGTGAAACATTATAAAGGTAGGATGTGTTTGATAAAAAATTTCCTGCTCAATCGAGTGGTGTTTGTTTCAACTTTCTACGATAAATAGCAAGCTCAAGAATGAAGTTTGAAATTGGTATTTATTAAGGAATACCGACTATCTTTAAACTTGCGCATTTTTTTTATTTTTTTTATGTTTACATTGGTGAAACGTTATAAAGGTAGGATGTATTTGATAGAAAATTTCCTGCTCAATCGAGTGGTGTTTGTTTCAACTTTCTACGATCAATAGCAAGCTCACGAATGAAGTTTGAAATTGGTATTTATCAAGGAATACCGACTATCTTTAAACTTGCGTATTTTTTTTATTTTTTTTATGTTTACATTGGTGAAACGTTATAAAAGTCGGATGTATTTGATAGAAAATTTTATGCTCAATCGAGTGGTGTTTGTTTCAACTTTCTACGATAAATAGCAAGCTCAAGAATGAAGTTTGAAATTGGTATTTATCAAGGAATAACAACTATCTTTAAACTTGCGTATTTTTTTTATTTTTGTTATGTTTACATTAGTGGAACGTTATAAAGGTAAGATGTATTTAATAGAAAATTTCCTGCTCAATCGTGTGGTGTTTGTTTCAACTTTCTACGATCAATAGCAAGCTCACGAATGAAGTGTGAATTTGGTATTTATCAAGGAATAACGACTATCTTTAAACTTGCGTATTTTTTTTATTTTTGTTATGTTTACATTAGTGAAACGTTATAAAGGTAAGATGTATTTAATAGAAAATTTCCTGCTCAATCGTGTGGTGTTTGTTTCAACTTTCTACGATCAATAGCAAGCTCACGAATGAAGTTTGAAGTTGGTATTTATCAAAAAATAACGACTATCTTTAAACTTGCGTATTTTTTTTATTTTTTTTATGTTTAGATTAGTGGAACGTTATAAAGGTAAAATGTGTTTGATAGAAAACTTCCTGCTCAATCGAGTGGTGTTTGTTTCAACTTTCTACGATTAATAGCAAGCTCACGAATAAAGTTTGAAATTGGTATTTATCAAAGAATAACGACAATCTTTAAACTTGCGTATTTTTTTTATTTTTTTTATATTTACATTAGTGGAACGTTATAAAGGTAGGTTGTATTTAATAAAAAATTTCCTGCTCAATCGAGTGGTGTTTGTTTCAACTTTCTACGATCAATAGCAAGCTAACGAATGAAGTTTGAAGTTGGTATTTATCAAAGAATAACGACTATCTTTAAACTTGCGTATTTTTTTGATTTTTTTTATGTTTACATTAATGAAACGTTATAAAGGTAGGATGTGTTTGATAGAAAATTTTCTGCTCAATCGAGTGGTGTTTGTTTCAACTTTCTACGATCAATAGCAAGCTCACGAATGAAGTTTGAAGTTGGTATTTATCATAGAATAACGACTATTTTTAAACTTGCGTATTTTTTTTATTTTTTTTATGTTTACATTGGTGAAACGTTATAAAGGTCGGATGTGTTTGATAGAAAATTTCCTGCTCAATCGAGTGGTGTTTGTTTCAACTTTCTACGATCAATAGCAAGCTCACGAATGAAGTTTGAAATTGGTATTTATCAAGTAATAACGACTACCTTTAAACTTGCGTATTTTTTTGATTTTTTTTATGTTTACATTAATGAAACGTTATAAAGGTAGGATGTATTTGATAGAAAACTTACTGCTCAATCGAGTGGTGTTTGTTTCAACTTCCTACGATCAATAGCAAGCTCACGAATGAAGTTTGAAATTGGTATTTATCAAGGAATACCGACTATCTTTAAACTTGCGCATTTTTTTTATTTTTTTTATGTTTACATTGGTGAAACGTTATAAAGGTAGGATGTATTTAATAGAAAACTTACTGCTCAATCGAGTGGTGTTTGTTTCAACTTCCTACGATCAATAGCAAGCTCACGAATGAAGCTTGAAATTGGTATTTATCAAAGAATAACGACTATCTTTAAACTTGCGTATTTTTTTGATTTTTTTTATGTTTACATTAGTGAAACTTTATAAAGGTAGGATGTGTTTGATAAAAAATTTCCTGCTCAATCGAGTGGTGTTTGTTTCAACTTTCTACGATCAATAGCAAGCTCACGAATGAAGTTTGAAGTTGGTATTTATCAAAAAATAACGACTATCTTTAAACTTGCGTATTTTTTTAATTTTTTTTATGTTTATATTAGTGAAACGTTATAAAAGTAAGATGTGTTTGATAGAAAATTTTCTGCTCAATCGAGTGGTGTTTGTTTCAACTTTCTACGAAAAATAGCAAGCTCAAAAATGAAGTTTGAAATTGGTATTTATCAAGGAATAACGACTATCTTTAAACTTGCGTATTTTTTTTTATTTTTTTTATGTTTACATTGGTGAAACGTTATAAAGGTAGGATGTATTTGATAGAAAATTTCCTGCTCAATCGAGTGGTGTTTGTTTCAACTTTCTACGATCAATAGCAAGCTCACGAATGAAGTTTGACGTTGGTATTTATCAAAGAATAACGACTATCTTTAAACTTGCGTATTTTTTTTATTTTTTTTATGTTTACATTGCTGAAACGTTATAAAGGTAGGATGTATTTGATAGAAAATTTCCTGCTCAATCGAGTGGTGTTTGTTTCAACTTTCTACGATCAATAGCAAGCTCACGAATGAAGTTTGAAGTTGGTATTTATCAAAGAATAACGACTATCTTTAAACTTGCGTATTTTTTTGATTTTTTTATGTTTACATTGGTGAAACGTTATAAAGGTAAAATGTATTTGATAGAAAATTTCCTGCTCAATCGAGTGGTGTTTGTTTCAACTTTCTACGATCAATAGCAAGCTCAAGAATGAAGTTTGAAATTGGTATTTATCAAGGAATACCGACTATCTTTAAACTTGCGTATTTTTTTAATTTTTTTTATGTTTATATTAGTGAAACGTTATAAAGGTAGGATGTGTTTGATAAAAAATTTCTTGCTCAATCGAGTGGTGTTTGTTTCAACTTTCTACGATAAATAGCAAGCTCAAGAATGAAGTTTAAAATTGGTATTTATCAAGGAATACCGACTATCTTTAAACTTGCGCATTTTTTTTATTTTTTTTATGTTTACATTGGTGAAACGTTACAAAGGTAGGATGTATTTGATAGAAAATTTCCTGCTCAATCGAGTGGTGTTTGTTTCAACTTTCTACGATTAATAGCAAGCTCACGAATGAAGTTTGAAATTGGTATTTATCAAGTAATAACGACTATATTTAAACTTGCGTATTTTTTTTATTTTTTTTATGTTTACATTGGTGAAACGTTATAAAAGTTGGATGTATTTGATAGAAAATTTCATGGTCAATCGAGTGGTGTTTGCTTCAACTTTCTACGATAAATAGCAAGCTCAAGAATGAAGTTTGAAATTGGTATTTATCAAGGAATAACGACTATCTTTAAACTTGCGTATTTTTTTTATTTTTTTTATGTTTACATTGGTGAAACGTTATAAAGGTAAAATGTATTTAATAGAAAATTTCCTGCTCAATCGTGTGGTGTTTGTTTCAACTTTCTACGATCAATAGCAAGCCCACGAATGAAGTTTGAAGTTGGTATTTATCAAAGAATAACGACTATTTTTAAACTTGCGTATTTTTTTGATTTTTTTTATGTTTACATTAGTGAAACGTTATAAAGGTAGGATGTGTTTGATAGAAAATTTCCTGCTCAATCGAGTGGTGTTTGTTTCAACTTTCTACGATAAATAGCAAGTTCAAGAATGAAGTTTGAAATTGGTATTTATCAAGGAATAACGACTATCTTTAAACTTGCGTATTTTTTTTATTTTTTTTATGTTTCCATTGGTGAAACGTTATAAAGGTAGGATGTATTTGATAGAAAATTTCCTGCTCAATCTAGTGGTGATTGTTTCAACTTTCTACGATAAATAGCAAGCTCAAGAATGAAGTTTGAAATTGGTATTTATCAAGGAATAACGACTATCTTTAAACTTGCGTATTTTTTTGATTTTTTTATGTTTACATTGGTGAAACGTTATAAAGGTAAAATGTATTTGATAGAAAATTTTCTGCTCAATCGAGTGGTGTTTGTTTCAACTTTCTACGATAAATAGCAATTTCAAGAATGAAGTTTGAAATTGGTATTTATCAAGGAATAACGACTATCTTTAAACTTGCGTATTTTTTTTATTTTTTTTTATGTTTCCATTGGTGAAACGTTATAAAGGTAGGATGTATTTGATAGAAAATTTCCTGCTCAATCTAGTGGTGATTGTTTCAACTTTCTACGATCAATAGCAAGCTCACGAATGAAGTTTGAAATTGGTATTTATCAAAGAATAACGACTATCTTTAAACTTGCGTATTTTTTTTATTTTTTTTATGTTTACATTGGTGAAACGTTACAAAGGTAGGATGTATTTGATAGAAAATTTCCTGCTCAATCGAGTGGTGTTTGTTTCAACTTTCTACGATTAATAGCAAGCTCACGAATGAAGTTTGAAATTGGTATTTATCAAGTAATAACGACTATCTTTAAACTTGCGTATTTTTTTGATTTTTTTTATGTTTACATTAATGAAACGTTATAGAGGTAGGATGTGTTTGATAGAAAATTTCCTGCTCAATCGAGTGGTGTTTGTCTCAACTTTCTACGATAAATAGCAAGCTCAAAAATGAAGTTTGAAATTGGTATTTATCAAGGAATTACGACTATTTATAAACTTGCGTATTTTTTTTATTTTTGTTATGTTTACATTGGTGAAACGTTATAAAGGTAGGATGTATTTGATAGAAAACTTCCTGCTCAATCGAGTGGTGTTTGTTTCAACTTCCTACGATCAATAGCAAGCTGACGAATGAAGTTTGAAATTGGTATTTATCAAAGAATAACGACTATTTTTAAACCTGCGTATTTTTTTGATTTTTTTTATGTTTACATTAATGAAACGTTATAAAGGTAAGATGTGTTTGATAGAAAATTTCCTGCTCAATCGAGTGGTGTTTGTTTCAACTTTCTACGATCAATAGCAAGCTCACGAATGAAGTTTGAAGTTGGTATTTATCAAAGAATAACGACTATCTTTAAACTTGCGTATTTTTTTTATTTTTTTTATGTTTACATTGGTGAAACGTTATAAAGGTCGGATGCGTTTGATAGAAAATTTCCTGCTCAATCGAGTGGTGTTTGTTTCAACTTTCTACGATCAATAGCAAGCTTACGAATAAAGTTTGAAGTTGGTATTTATCAAAGAATAACGACTATATTTAAACTTGCGTATTTTTTTGATTTTTTTATGTTTACATTAATGAAACGTTATAAAGGTAGGATGTGTTTGATAGAAAATTTCCTGCTCAATCGAGTGGTGTTTGTCTCAACTTTCTACGATAAATAGTAAGCTCAAGAATGAAGTTTGAAATTGGTATTTATCAAGGAATAACGACTATCTATAAACTTGCGTATTTTTTTTATTTTTGTTATGTTCACATTGGTGAAACGTTATAAAGGTAGGATGTGTTTGATATAAAATTTCCTGCTCAATCGAGTGGTGTTTGTTTCAACTTTCTACGATTAATAGCAAGCTCACGAATGAAGTTTGAAATTGGTATTTATCAAGTAATAACGACTATCTTTAAACTTGCGTATTTTTTTGATTTTTTTTATGTTTACATTAATGAAACGTTATAAAGGTAGGATGTGTTTGATAGAAAATTTCCTGCTCAATCGAGTGGTGTTTGTTTCAACTTTCTACGATAAATAGCAAGCTCAAGAATGAAGTTTGAAATTGGTATTTATCAAGGAATACCGACTATCTTTAAACTTGCGCATTTTTTTTATTTTTACATTTTATTTTATTTTATGTTTACATTGGTGAAACGTTATAAAGGTAGGATGTATTTGATAGAAAACTTACTGCTCAATCGAGTGGTGTTTGTTTCAACTTCCTACGATCAATAGCAAGCTCACGAATGAAGTTTGAAATTGGTATTTATCAAAGAATAACGACTATCTTTAAACTTGCGTATTTTTTTGATTTTTTTTATGTTTACATTAGTGAAACGTTATAAAGGTAGGATGTGTTTGATAAAAAATTTCCTGCTCAATCGAGTGGTGTTTGTTTCAACTTTCTACGAAAAATAGCAAGCTCAAGAATGAAGTTTGAAATTGGTATTTATCAAGGAATAACGACTATCTTTAAACTTGCGTATTTTTTTTATTTTTTTTATGTTTACATTGGTGAAACGTTATAAAGGTAAAATGTATTTAATAGAAAATTTCCTGCTCAATCGTGTGGTGTTTGTTTCAACTTTCTACGATCAATAGCAAGCCCACGAATGAAGTTTGAAGTTGGTATTTATCAAAGAATAACGTCTATCTTTAAACTTGCGTATTTTTTTGATTTTTTTTATGTTTACATTAGTGAAACGTTATAAAGGTAGGATGTGTTTGATAGAAAATTTCCTGCTCAATCGAGTGGTGTTTGTTTCAACTTTCTACGATAAATAGCAAGTTCAAGAATGAAGTTTGAAATTGGTATTTATCAAGGAATAACGACTATCTTTAAACTTGCGTATTTTTTTTATTTTTTTTATGTTTACATTGGTGAAACGTTATAAAGGTAGGATGTATTTGATAGAAAATTTCCTGCTCAATCGAGTGGTGTTTGTTTCAACTTTCTACGATCAATAGCAAGCTCACGAATGAAGTTTGACGTTGGTATTTATCAAAGAATAACGACTATCTTTAAACTTGCGTATTTTTTTATTTTTTTTATGTTTACATTGCTGAAACGTTATAAAGGTAGGATGTATTTGATAGAAAATTTCCTGCTCAATCGAGTGGTGTTTGTTTCAACTTTCTACGATCAATAGCAAGCTCACGAATGAAGTTTGAAGTTGGTATTTATCAAAGAATAACGACTATCTTTAAACTTGCGTATTTTTTTGATTTTTTTATGTTTACATTGGTGAAACGTTATAAAGGTAAAATGTATTTGATAGAAAATTTTCTGCTCAATCGAGTGGTGTTTGTTTCAACTTTCTACGATCAATAGCAAGCTCACGAATGAAGTTTGAATTTGGTATTTATCAAAGAATAACGACTATCTTTAAACTTGCGTATTTTTTTGATTTTTTTTATGTTTACATTAGTGAAACGTTATAAAGGTAGGATGTGTTTGATAGAAAATTTTCTGCTCAATCGAGTGGTGTTTGTTTCAACTTTCTACGATCAATAGCAAGCTCACGAATGAAGTTTGAAGTTGGTATTTATCATAGAATAACGACTATCTTTAAACTTGCGTATTTTTTTTATTTTTTTTTATGTTTACATTGATGAAACGTTATAAAGATAGGATGTATTTGATAGAAAATTTCCTGCTCAATCAAGTAGTGTTTGTTTCAACTTTCTACGATCAATAGCAAGCTCACGAATTAAGTTTGAAATTGGTATTTATCAAGTAATAACGACTATCTTTAAACTTGCGTATTTTTTTTATTTTTTTTATGTTTACATTGGTGAAACGTTATAAAGGTAGGATGTATTTGATAGAAAATTTCCTGCTCAATCGAGTAGTGTTTGTTTCAACTTTCTACGATCAATAGCAAGCTCACGAATGAAGTTTGAAATTGGTATTTATCAAGGAATAACGACTATCTTTAAACTTGCGTATTTTTTTTATTTTTTTATGTTTACATTGGTGAAACGTTATAAAGGTAGGATGTATTTGATAGAAAATTTCCTGCTCAATCGAGTGGTGTTTGTTTCAACTTTCTACGATAAATAGCAAGCTCAAGAATGAAGTTTGAAATTGGTATTTATCAAGGAATAACGACTATTTTTAAACTTGCGTATTTTTTTTATTTTTTTTATGTTTACATTGATGAAACGTTATAAATATAGGATGTATTTGATAGAAAATTTCTTGCTCAATCGAGTAGTGTTTGTTTCAACTTTCTACGATTAATAGCAAGCTCACGAATGAAGTTTGAAATTGGTATTTATCAAGTAATAACGACTATCTTTAAACTTGCGTATTTTTTTTATTTTTTTTATGTTTACATTGGTGAAACGTTATAAAGGTAGGATGTATTTGATAGAAAATTTCCTGCTCAATCGAGTAGTGTTTGTTTCAACTTTCTACGATCAATAGCAAGCTCACGAATGAAGTTTGAAATTGGTATTTATCAAGTAATAACGACTATCTTTAAACTTGCGTATTTTTTTTATTTTTTTTATATTTACATTAGTGGAACGTTATAAAGGTAGGTTGTATTTAATAAAAAATTTCCTGCTCAATCGAGTGGTGTTTGTTTCAACTTTCTACGATCAATAGCAAGCTAACGAATGAAGTTTGAAGTTGGTATTTATCAAAGAATAACGACTATCTTTAAACTTGCGTATTTTTTTGATTTTTTTTATGTTTACATTAATGAAACGTTATAAAGGTAGGATGTGTTTGATAGAAAATTTTCTGCTCAATCGAGTGGTGTTTGTTTCAACTTTCTACGATCAATAGCAAGCTCACGAATGAAGTTTGAAGTTGGTATTTATCATAGAATAACGACTATTTTTAAACTTGCGTATTTTTTTTATTTTTTTTATGTTTACATTGGTGAAACGTTATAAAGGTCGGATGTGTTTGATAGAAAATTTCCTGCTCAATCGAGTGGTGTTTGTTTCAACTTTCTACGATCAATAGCAAGCTCACGAATGAAGTTTGAAATTGGTATTTATCAAAGAATAACGACTATCTTTAAACTTGCGTATTTTTTTGATTTTTTTTATGTTTACATTAGCGAAACGTTATAAAGGTAAGATGTATTTAATAGAAAATTTCCTGCTCAATCGTGTGGTGTTTGTTTCAACTTTCTACGATCAATAGCAAGCTCACGAATGAAGTTTGAAATTGGTATTTATCAAGGAATAACGACTATCTTTAAACTTGCGTATTTTTTTTATTTTTTTTATGTTTACATTGGTGAAACGTTATAAAGGTCGGATGTATTTGATAGAAAATTTCATGCTCAATCGAGTGGTGTTTGTTTCAACTTCCTACGATCAATAGCAAGCTCACGAATGAAGTTTGAAATTGGTATTTATCAAGTAATAACGACTATCTTTAAACTTGCGTATTTTTTTTATTTTTTTTATGTTTACATTGGTGAAACGTTATAAAGGTCGGATGTGTTTGATAGAAAATTTCCTGCTCAATCGAGTGGTGTTTGTTTCAACTTTCTACGATCAATAGCAAGCTCACGAATGAAGTTTGAAATTGGTATTTATCAAGTAATAACGACTATCTTTAAACTTGCGTATTTTTTTGATTTTTTTTATGTTTACATTAATGAAACGTTATAAAGGTAGGATGTATTTGATAGAAAACTTACTGCTCAATCGAGTGGTGTTTGTTTCAACTTCCTACGATCAATAGCAAGCTCACGAATGAAGTTTGAAATTGGTATTTATCAAGGAATAACGACTATCTTTAAACTTGCGTATTTTTTTTATTTTTTTTATGTTTACATTGGTGAAACGTTATAAAGGTCGGATGTATTTGATAGAAAATTTCATGCTCAATCGAGTGGTGTTTGTTTCAACTTCCTACGATCAATAGCAAGCTCACGAATGAAGTTTGAAATTGGTATTTATCAAGTAATAACGACTATCTTTAAACTTGCGTATTTTTTTTATTTTTTTATGTTTACATTGGTGAAACGTTATAAAGGTAGGATGTATTTGATAGAAAATTTCCTGCTCAATCGAGTGGTGTTTGTTTCAACTTTCTACGATAAATAGCAAGCTCAAGAATGAAGTTTGAAATTGGTATTTATCAAGGAATAACGACTATCTTTAAACTTGCGTATTTTTTTTATTTTTTTTATGTTTACATTGATGAAACGTTATAAATATAGGATGTATTTGATAGAAAATTTCCTGCTCAATCGAGTAGTGTTTGTTTCAACTTTCTACGATTAATAGCAAGCTCACGAATGAAGTTTGAAATTGGTATTTATCAAGTAATAACGACTATCTTTAAACTTGCGAATTTTTTTTATTTTTTTTATGTTTACATTGGTGAAACGTTATAAAGGTCGGATGTGTTTGATAGAAAATTTCCTGCTCAATCGAGTGGTGTTTGTTTCAACTTCCTACGATCAATAGCAAGCTCACGAATGAAGTTTGAAATTGGTATTTATCAAGGAATACCGACTATCTTTAAACTTGCGCATTTTTTTTATTTTTTTTATGTTTACATTGGTGAAACGTTATAAAGGTAGGATGTATTTAATAGAAAACTTACTGCTCAATCGAGTGGTGTTTGTTTCAACTTCCTACGATCAATAGCAAGCTCACGAATGAAGTTTGAAATTGGTATTTATCAAGTAATAACGACTATCTTTAAACTTGCGTATTTTTTTTATTTTTTTTATATTTACATTAGTGGAACGTTATAAAGGTAGGTTGTATTTAATAAAAAATTTCCTGCTCAATCGAGTGGTGTTTGTTTCAACTTTCTACGATCAATAGCAAGCTAACGAATGAAGTTTGAAGTTGGTATTTATCAAAGAATAACGACTATCTTTAAACTTGCGTATTTTTTTGATTTTTTTTATGTTTACATTAATGAAACGTTATAAAGGTAGGATGTGTTTGATAGAAAATTTTCTGCTCAATCGAGTGGTGTTTGTTTCAACTTTCTACGATCAATAGCAAGCTCACGAATGAAGTTTGAAGTTGGTATTTATCAAAGAATAACGACTATCTTTAAACTTGCCTATTTTTTTTATTTTTTTTATGTTTACATTGGTGAAACGTTATAAAGGTCGGATGTGTTTGATAGAAAATTTCCTGCTCAATCGAGTGGTGTTTGTTTCAACTTTCTACGATCAATAGCAAGCTCACGAATAAAGTTTGAAGTTGGTATTTATCAAAGAATAACGACTATCTTTAAACTTGCGTATTTTTTTGATTTTTTTTATGTTTACATTAATGAAACGTTATAAAGGTAGGATGTGTTTGATAGAAAATTTCCTGCTCAATCGAGTAGTGTTTGTCTCAACTTTCTACGATAAATAGCAAGCTCAAAAATGAAGTTTGAAATTGGTATTTATCAAGGAATAACGTCTATTTATAAACTTGCGCATTTTTTTTATTTTTGTTATGTTTACATTGGTGAAACGTTATAAAGGTAGGATGTATTTGATAGAAAACTTCCTGCTCAATCGAGTGGTGTTTGTTTCAACTTCCTACGATCAATAGCAAGCTCACGAATGAAGTTTGAATTTGGTATTTATCAAAGAATAACGACTATCTTTAAACTTGCGTATTTTTTTGATTTTTTTTATGTTTACATTAGTGAAACGTTATAAAGGTAGGTTGTATTTGATAGAAAATTTCCTGCTCAATCGAGTGGTGTTTGTTTCAACTTTCTACGATCAATAGCAAGCTAACGAATGAAGTTTGAAGTTGGTATTTATCAAAGAATAACGACTATCTTTAAACTTGCGTATTTTTTTGATTTTTTTTATGTTTACATTAATGAAACGTTATAAAGGTAAGATGTGTTTGATAGAAAATTTCCTGCTCAATCTAGTGGTAATTGTTTCAACTTTCTACGATAAATAGCAAGCTCACGAATGAAGTTTGAAATTGGTATTTATCAAGTAATAACGACTATCTTTAAACTTGCGTATTTTTTTTATTTTTTTTATGTTTACATTAGTAAAACGTTATAAAAGTTGGATGTGTTTGATAGAAAATTTCATGCATAATCGAGTGGTGTTTGTTTCAACTTTCTACGATAAATAGCAAGCTCAAGAATGATGTTTGAAATTGGTATTTATCAAGGAGTAACGACTATCTTTAAACTTGCGTATTTTTTTTATTTTTTTTATGTTTACATTGGTGAAACGTTATAAAGGTAAAATGTATTTAATAGAAAATTTCCTGCTCAATCGTGTGGTGTTTGTTTCAACTTTCTACGATCAATAGCAAGCCCACGAATGAAGTTTGAAGTTGGTATTTATCAAAAAATAACGACTATATTTAAACTTGCGTATTTTTTTGATTTTTTTATGTTTACATTGGTGAAACGTTATAAGGGTAAAATGTGTTTGATAGAAAATTTTCTGCTCAATCGAGTGGTGTTTGTCTCAACTTTCTACGATCAATAGCAAGCTCACGAATGAAGTTTGAAGTTGGTATTTATCAAAGAATAACGACTATCTTTAAACTTGCGTATTTTTTTGATTTTTTTATGTTTACATTGGTGAAACGTTATAAAGGTAAAATGTATTTGATAGAAAATTTTCTGCTCAATCGAGTGGTGTTTGTTTCAACTTTCTACGATAAATAGCAAATTCAAGAATGAAGTTTGAAATTGGTATTTATCAAGGAATAACGACTATCTTTAAACTTGCGTATTTTTTTTATTTTTTTTATGTTTCCATTGGTGAAACGTTATAAAGGTAGGATGTATTTGATAGAAAATTTCCTGCTCAATCTAGTGGTGATTGTTTCAACTTCCTACGATCAATAGCAAGCTCACGAATGAAGTTTGAAATTGGTATTTATCAAAGAATAACGACTATCTTTAAACTTGCGTATTTTTTTGATTTTTTTATGTTTACATTGGTGAAACGTTATAAGGGTAAAATGTATTTGATAGAAAATTTTCTGCTCAATCGAGTGGTGTTTGCTTCAACTTTCTACGATCAATAGCAAGCTCACGAATGAAGTTTGAAGTTGGTATTTATCAAAGAATAACGACTATCTTTAAACTTGCGTATTTTTTTGATTTTTTTTATGTTTACATTAATGAAACGTTATAAAGGTAAGATGTGTTTGATAGAAAATTTCCTGCTCAATCTAGTGGTAATTGTTTCAACTTTCTACGATAAATAGCAAGCTCACGAATGAAGTTTGAAATTGGTATTTATCAAGTAATAACGACTATCTTAAGCTTGCGTATTTTTTTTATTTTTTTTATGTTTACATTAGTAAAACGTTATAAAAGTTGGATGTGTTTGATAGAAAATTTCATGCTCAATCGAGTGGTGTTTGTTTCAACTTTCTACGATAAATAGCAAGCTCAAGAATGATGTTTGAAATTGGTATTTATCAAGGAATAACGACTATCTTTAAACTTGCGTATTTTTTTTATTTTTTTTATGTTTACATTGGTGAAACGTTATAAAGGTAAAATGTATTTAATAGAAAATTTCCTGCTCAATCGTGTGGTGTTTGTTTCAACTTTCTACGATCAATAGCAAGCCCACGAATGAAGTTTGAAGTTGGTATTTATCAAAGAATAACGCCTATCTTTAAACTTGCGTATTTTTTTGATTTTTTTTATGTTTACATTAGTGAAACGTTATAAAGGTAGGATGTGTTTGATAGAAAATTTCCTGCTCAATCGAGTGGTGTTTGTTTCAACTTTCTACGATAAATAACAAGTTCAAGAATGAAGTTTGAAATTGGTATTTATCAAGGAATAACGACTATCTTTAAACTTGCGTATTTTTTTTATTTTTTTTATGTTTCCATTGGTGAAACGTTATAAAGGTAGGATGTATTTGATAGAAAATTTCCTGCTCAATCTAGCGGTGATTGTTTCAACTTTCTACGATAAATAGCAAGCTCAAGAATGAAGTTTGAAATTGGTATTTATCAAGGAATAACGACTATCTTTAAACTTGCGTATTTTTTTTATTTTTTTTTTGTTTACATTGGTGAAACGTTATAAAGGTAGGATGTATTTGATAGAAAATTTCCTGCTCAATCGAGTGGTGTTTGTTTCAACTTTCTACGATCAATAGCAAGCTCACGAATGAAGTTTGAAGTTGGTATTTATCAAAGAATAACGACTATCTTTAAACTTGCGTATTTTTTTGATTTTTTTATGTTTACATTAGTGAAACGTTATAAAGGTAAAATGTATTTGATAGAAAATTTTCTGCTCAATCGAGTGGTGTTTGTTTCAACTTTCTACGATCAATAGCAAGCTCACGAATGAAGTTTGAATTTGGTATTTATCAAAGAATAACGACTATCTTTAAACTTGCGTATTTTTTTGATTTTTTTTATGTTTACATTAGTGAAACATTATAAAGGTAGGATGTGTTTGATAAAAAATTTCCTGCTCAATCGAGTGGTGTTTGTTTCAACTTTCTACGATAAATAGCAAGCTCAAGAATGAAGTTTGAAATTGGTATTTATCAAGGAATACCGACTATCTTTAAACTTGCGCATTTTTTTTATCTTTTTTATGTTTTCATTGGTGAAACGTTATAAAGGTAGGAGGTATTTGATAGAAAATTTCCTGCTCAATCGAGTAGTGTTTGTTTCAACTTTCTACGATCAATAGCAAGCTCACGAATGAAGTTTGAAAGTGGTATTTATCAAGTAATAACGACTATCTTTAAACTTGCGCATTTTTTTTATTTTTTTTATATTTACATTAGTGGAACGTTATAAAGGTAGGTTGTATTTTAAAGAAAATTTCCTGCTCAATTGAGTGGTGTTTGTTTCAACTTTCTACGATCAATAGCAAGCTAACGAATGAAGTTTGAAGTTGGTATTTATCTAAGAATAACGACTATCTTTAAACTTGCGTATTTTTTTGATTTTTTTTATGTTTACATTAATGAAACGTTATAAAGGTAAGATGTGTTTGATAGAAAATTTCCTGCTCAATCGAGTGGTGTTTGTTTCAACTTTCTACGATCAATAGCAAGCTCACGAATAAAGTTTGAATTTGGTATTTATCAAAGAATAACGACTATATTTAAACTTGCGTATTTTTTTGATTTTTTTTATGTTTACATTAATGAAACGTTATAAAGGTAGGATGTGTTTGATAGAAAATTTCCTGCTCAATCGAGTGGTGTTTGTCTCAACTTTCTACGATAAATAGCAAGCTCAAGAATGAAGTTTGAAATTG
Organism: Tribolium confusum; assembly: GCA_029207805.1. Taxonomy (NCBI): domain Eukaryota; kingdom Metazoa; phylum Arthropoda; class Insecta; order Coleoptera; family Tenebrionidae; genus Tribolium; species Tribolium confusum. The sequence continues at coordinate 33,782,565 of JALGAY010000005.1, forward strand.
GTATTTATCAAGGAATAACGACTATCTATAAACTTGCGTATTTTTTTTATTTTTGTTATGTTCACATTGGTGAAACGTTATAAAGGTAGGATGTATTTGATAGAAAACTTCCTGCTCAATCGAGTGGTGTTTGTTTCAACTTCCTACGATCAATAGCAAGCTCACGAATGAAGTTTGAAATTGGTATTTATCAAAGAATAACGACTATATTTAAACTTGCGTATTTTTTTGATTTTTTTTATCTTTACATTAGTGAAACGTTATAAAGGTAGGATGTGTTTGATAAAAAATTTCCTGCTCAATCGAGTGGTGTTTGCTTCAACTTTCTACGATCAATAGCAAGCTCACGAATGAAGTTTGAAGTTGGTATTTATCAAAAAATAACGACTATCTTTAAACTTGCGTATTTTTTTGATTTTTTTTATGTTTAGATTAGTGGAACATTATAAAGGTAAAATGTGTTTGATAGAAAACTTCCTGTTCAATCGAGTGGTGTTTGTTTCAACTTTCTACGATCAATAGCAAACTCACGAATGAAGTTTGAAATTGGTATTTATCAAAGAATAACGACTATCTTTAAACTTGCGTATTTTTTTTATTTTTGTTATGTTTACATTAGTGGAACGTTATAAAGGTAAGATGTATTTAATAGAAAATTTCCTGCTCAATCGTGTGGTGTTTGTTTCAACTTTCTACGATCAATAGCAAGCTCACGAATGAAGTGTGAAGTTGGTATTTATCAAGGAATAACGACTATCTTTAAACTTGCGTATTTTTTTTATTTTTGTTATGTTTACATTAGTGAAACGTTATAAAGGTAAGATGTATTTAATAGAAAATTTCCTGCTCAATCGTGTGGTGTTTGTTTCAACTTTCAACGATCAATAGCAAGCTCACGAATGAAGTTTGAAGTTGGTATTTATCAAAAAATAACGACTATCTTTAAACTTGCGTATTTTTTTTATTTTTTTTATGTTTAGATTAGTGGAACGTTATAAAGGTAAAATGTGTTTGATAGAAAACTTCCTGCTCAATCGAGTGGTGTTTGTTTCAACTTTCTACGATTAATAGCAAGCTCACGAATAAAGTTTGAAATTGGTATTTATCAAAGAATAACGACTATCTTTAAACTTGCGTATTTTTTTTATTTTTTTTATATTTACATTAGTGGAACGTTATAAAGGTAGGTTGTATTTAATAAAAAATTTCCTGCTCAATCGAGTGGTGTTTGTTTCAACTTTCTACGATCAATAGCAAGCTAACGAATGAAGTTTGAAGTTGGTATTTATCAAAGAATAACGACTATCTTTAAACTTGCGTATTTTTTTGATTTTTTTTATGTTTACATTAATGAAACGTTATAAAGGTAGGATGTGTTTGATAGAAAATTTTCTGCTCAATCGAGTGGTGTTTGTTTCAACTTTCTACGATCAATAGCAAGCTCACGAATGAAGTTTGAAGTTGGTATTTATCATAGAATAACGACTATTTTTAAACTTGCGTATTTTTTTTATTTTTTTTATGTTTACATTGGTGAAACGTTATAAAGGTCGGATGTGTTTGATAGAAAATTTCCTGCTCAATCGAGTGGTGTTTGTTTCAACTTTCTACGATCAATAGCAAGCTCACGAATGAAGTTTGAAATTGGTATTTATCAAGTAATAACGACTATCTTTAAACTTGCGTATTTTTTTGATTTTTTTTATGTTTACATTAATGAAACGTTATAAAGGTAGGAGGTATTTGATAGAAAACTTACTGCCCAATCGAGTGGTGTTTGTTTCAACTTCCTACGATCAATAGCAAGCTCACGAATGAAGTTTGAAATTGGTATTTATCAAGGAATACCGACTATCTTTAAACTTGCGCATTTTTTTTATTTTTTTTATGTTTACATTGGTGAAACGTTATAAAGGTAGGATGTATTTAATAGAAAACTTACTGCTCAATCGAGTGGTGTTTGTTTCAACTTCCTACGATCAATAGCAAGCTCACGAATGAAGTTTGAAATTGGTATTTATCAAAGAATAACGACTATCTTTAAACTTGCGTATTTTTTTGATTTTTTTTATGTTTACATTAGTGAAACGTTATAAAGGTAGGATGTGTTTGATAAAAAATTTCCTGCTCAATCGAGTGGTGTTTGTTTCAACTTTCTACGATCAATAGCAAGCTCACGAATGAAGTTTGAAGTTGGTATTTATCAAAAAATAACGACTATCTTTAAACTTGCGTATTTTTTTAATTTTTTTTATGTTTATATTAGTGAAACGTTATAAAAGTAAGATGTGTTTGATAGAAAATTTTCTGCTCAATCGAGTGGTGTTTGTTTCAACTTTCTACGATAAATAGCAAGCTCAAGAATGAAGTTTGAAATTGGTATTTATCAAGGAATAACGACTATCTTTAAACTTGCGTATTTTTTTTTATTTTTTTTATGTTTACATTGGTGAAACGTTATAAAGGTAGGATGTATTTGATAGAAAATTTCCTGCTCAATCGAGTGGTGTTTGTTTCAACTTTCTACGATCAATAGCAAGCTCACGAATGAAGTTTGACGTTGGTATTTATCAAAGAATAACGACTATCTTTAAACTTGCGTATTTTTTTTATTTTTTTTATGTTTACATTGCTGAAACGTTATAAAGGTAGGATGTATTTGATAGAAAATTTCCTGCTCAATCGAGTGGTGTTTGTTTCAACTTTCTACGATCAATAGCAAGCTCACGAATGAAGTTTGAAGTTGGTATTTATCAAAGAATAACGACTATCTTTAAACTTGCGTATTTTTTTGATTTTTTTATGTTTACATTGGTGAAACGTTATAAAGGTAAAATGTATTTGATAGAAAATTTTCTGCTCAATCGAGTGGTGTTTGTTTCAACTTTCTACGATCAATAGCAAGCTCAAGAATGAAGTTTGAAATTGGTATTTATCAAGGAATACCGACTATCTTTAAACTTGCGCATTTTTTTTATTTTTTTTATGTTTACATTGGTGAAACGTTACAAAGGTAGGATGTATTTGATAGAAAATTTCCTGCTCAATCGAGTGGTGTTTGTTTCAACTTTCTACGATTAATAGCAAACTCACGAATGAAGTTTGAAATTGGTATTTATCAAGTAATAACGACTATATTTAAACTTGCGTATTTTTTTTATTTTTTTTATGTTTACATTGGTGAAACGTTATAAAAGTTGGATGTATTTGATAGAAAATTTCATGCTCAATCGAGTGGTGTTTGCTTCAACTTTCTACGATAAATAGCAAGCTCAAGAATGAAGTTTGAAATTGGTATTTATCAAGGAATAACGACTATCTTTAAACTTGCGTATTTTTTTTATTTTTTTTATGTTTACATTGGTGAAACGTTATAAAGGTAAAATGTATTTAATAGAAAATTTCCTGCTCAATCGTGTGGTGTTTGTTTCAACTTTCTACGATCAATAGCAAGCTCAAGAATGAAGTTTGAAATTGGTATTTATCAAGGAATAACGACTATCTTTAAACTTGCGTATTTTTTTGATTTTTTTATGTTTACATTGGTGAAACGTTATAAAGGTAAAATGTATTTGATAGAAAATTTTCTGCTCAATCGAGTGGTGTTTGTTTCAACTTTCTACGATAAATAGCAATTTCAAGAATGAAGTTTGAAATTGGTATTTATCAAGGAATAACGACTATCTTTAAACTTGCGTATTTTTTTTATTTTTTTTTATGTTTCCATTGGTGAAACGTTATAAAGGTAGGATGTATTTGATAGAAAATTTCCTGCTCAATCTAGTGGTGATTGTTTCAACTTTCTACGATCAATAGCAAGCTCACGAATGAAGTTTGAAATTGGTATTTATCAAAGAATAACGACTATCTTTAAACTTGCGTATTTTTTTGATTTTTTTTATGTTTACATTAATGAAACGTTATAAAGGTAGGATGTGTTTGATAGAAAATTTCCTGCTCAATCGAGTGGTGTTTGTCTCAACTTTCTACGATAAATAGCAAGCTCAAAAATGAAGTTTGAAATTGGTATTTATCAAGGAATAACGACTATTTATAAACTTGCGTATTTTTTTTATTTTTGTTATGTTTACATTGGTGAAACGTTATAAAGGTAGGATGTATTTGATAGAAAACTTCCTGCTCAATCGAGTGGTGTTTGTTTCAACTTCCTACGATCAATAGCAAGCTGACGAATGAAGTTTGAAATTGGTATTTATCAAAGAATAACGACTATTTTTAAACCTGCGTATTTTTTTGATTTTTTTTATGTTTACATTAATGAAACGTTATAAAGGTAAGATGTGTTTGATAGAAAATTTCCTGCTCAATCGAGTGGTGTTTGTTTCAACTTTCTACGATCAATAGCAAGCTCACGAATGAAGTTTGAAGTTGGTATTTATCAAAGAATAACGACTATCTTTAAACTTGCGTATTTTTTTTATTTTTTTTATGTTTACATTGGTGAAACGTTATAAAGGTCGGATGCGTTTGATAGAAAATTTCCTGCTCAATCGAGTGGTGGTTGTTTCAACTTTCTACGATCAATAGCAAGCTTACGAATAAAGTTTGAAGTTGGTATTTATCAAAGAATAACGACTATATTTAAACTTGCGTATTTTTTTGATTTTTTTATGTTTACATTAATGAAACGTTATAAAGGTAGGATGTGTTTGATAGAAAATTTCCTGCTCAATCGAGTGGTGTTTGTCTCAACTTTCTACGATAAATAGTAAGCTCAAGAATGAAGTTTGAAATTGGTATTTATCAAGGAATAACGACTATCTATAAACTTGCGTATTTTTTTTATTTTTGTTATGTTCACATTGGTGAAACGTTATAAAGGTAGGATGTGTTTGATAGAAAATTTCCTGCTCAATCGAGTGGTGTTTGTTTCAACTTTCTACGATTAATAGCAAGCTCACGAATGAAGTTTGAAATTGGTATTTATCAAGTAATAACGACTATCTTTAAACTTGCGTATTTTTTTGATTTTTTTTATGTTTACATTAATGAAACGTTATAAAGGTAGGATGTGTTTGATAGAAAATTTCCTGCTCAATCGAGTGGTGTTTGTTTCAACTTTCTACGATAAATAGCAAGCTCAAGAATGAAGTTTGAAATTGGTATTTATCAAGGAATACCGACTATCTTTAAACTTGCGCATTTTTTTTATTTTTTTTATGTTTACATTGGTGAAACGTTATAAAGGTAGGATGTATTTGATAGAAAACTTACTGCTCAATCGAGTGGTGTTTGTTTCAACTTCCTACGATCAATAGCAAGCTCACGAATGAAGTTTGAAATTGGTATTTATCAAAGAATAACGACTATCTTTAAACTTGCGTATTTTTTTGATTTTTTTTATGTTTACATTAGTGAAACGTTATAAAGGTAGGATGTGTTTGATAAAAAATTTCCTGCTCAATCGAGTGGTGTTTGTTTCAACTTTCTACGAAAAATAGCAAGCTCAAGAATGAAGTTTGAAATTGGTATTTATCAAGGAATAACGACTATCTTTAAACTTGCGTATTTTTTTTATTTTTTTTATGTTTACATTGGTGAAACGTTATAAAGGTAAAATGTATTTAATAGAAAATTTCCTGCTCAATCGAGTGGTGGTTGTTTCAACTTTCTACGATCAATAGCAAGCTTACGAATAAAGTTTGAAGTTGGTATTTATCAAAGAATAACGACTATATTTAAACTTGCGTATTTTTTTGATTTTTTTATGTTTACATTAATGAAACGTTATAAAGGTAGGATGTGTTTGATAGAAAATTTCCTGCTCAATCGAGTGGTGTTTGTCTCAACTTTCTACGATAAATAGTAAGCTCAAGAATGAAGTTTGAAATTGGTATTTATCAAGGAATAACGACTATCTATAAACTTGCGTATTTTTTTTATTTTTGTTATGTTCACATTGGTGAAACGTTATAAAGGTAGGATGTATTTAATAGAAAACTTACTGCTCAATCGAGTGGTGTTTGTTTCAACTTCCTACGATCAATAGCAAGCTCACGAATGAAGTTTGAAATTGGTATTTATCAAAGAATAACGACTATCTTTAAACTTGCGTATTTTTTTGATTTTTTTTATGTTTACATTAGTGAAACGTTATAAAGGTAGGATGTGTTTGATAAAAAATTTCCTGCTCAATCGAGTGGTGTTTGTTTCAACTTTCTACGATCAATAGCAAGCTCACGAATGAAGTTTGAAGTTGGTATTTATCAAAAAATAACGACTATCTTTAAACTTGCGTATTTTTTTAATTTTTTTTATGTTTATATTAGTGAAACGTTATAAAAGTAAGATGTGTTTGATAGAAAATTTTCTGCTCAATCGAGTGGTGTTTGTTTCAACTTTCTACGATAAATAGCAAGCTCAAGAATGAAGTTTGAAATTGGTATTTATCAAGGAATAACGACTATCTTTAAACTTGCGTATTTTTTTTTATTTTTTTTATGTTTACATTGGTGAAACGTTATAAAGGTAGGATGTATTTGATAGAAAATTTCCTGCTCAATCGAGTGGTGTTTGTTTCAACTTTCTACGATCAATAGCAAGCTCACGAATGAAGTTTGACGTTGGTATTTATCAAAGAATAACGACTATCTTTAAACTTGCGTATTTTTTTTATTTTTTTTATGTTTACATTGCTGAAACGTTATAAAGGTAGGATGTATTTGATAGAAAATTTCCTGCTCAATCGAGTGGTGTTTGTTTCAACTTTCTACGATCAATAGCAAGCTCACGAATGAAGTTTGAAGTTGGTATTTATCAAAGAATAACGACTATCTTTAAACTTGCGTATTTTTTTGATTTTTTTATGTTTACATTGGTGAAACGTTATAAAGGTAAAATGTATTTGATAGAAAATTTTCTGCTCAATCGAGTGGTGTTTGTTTCAACTTTCTACGATCAATAGCAAGCTCAAGAATGAAGTTTGAAATTGGTATTTATCAAGGAATACCGACTATCTTTAAACTTGCGCATTTTTTTTATTTTTTTTATGTTTACATTGGTGAAACGTTACAAAGGTAGGATGTATTTGATAGAAAATTTCCTGCTCAATCGAGTGGTGTTTGTTTCAACTTTCTACGATTAATAGCAAACTCACGAATGAAGTTTGAAATTGGTATTTATCAAGTAATAACGACTATATTTAAACTTGCGTATTTTTTTTATTTTTTTTATGTTTACATTGGTGAAACGTTATAAAAGTTGGATGTATTTGATAGAAAATTTCATGCTCAATCGAGTGGTGTTTGCTTCAACTTTCTACGATAAATAGCAAGCTCAAGAATGAAGTTTGAAATTGGTATTTATCAAGGAATAACGACTATCTTTAAACTTGCGTATTTTTTTTATTTTTTTTATGTTTACATTGGTGAAACGTTATAAAGGTAAAATGTATTTAATAGAAAATTTCCTGCTCAATCGTGTGGTGTTTGTTTCAACTTTCTACGATCAATAGCAAGCTCAAGAATGAAGTTTGAAATTGGTATTTATCAAGGAATAACGACTATCTTTAAACTTGCGTATTTTTTTGATTTTTTTATGTTTACATTGGTGAAACGTTATAAAGGTAAAATGTATTTGATAGAAAATTTTCTGCTCAATCGAGTGGTGTTTGTTTCAACTTTCTACGATAAATAGCAATTTCAAGAATGAAGTTTGAAATTGGTATTTATCAAGGAATAACGACTATCTTTAAACTTGCGTATTTTTTTTATTTTTTTTTATGTTTCCATTGGTGAAACGTTATAAAGGTAGGATGTATTTGATAGAAAATTTCCTGCTCAATCTAGTGGTGATTGTTTCAACTTTCTACGATCAATAGCAAGCTCACGAATGAAGTTTGAAATTGGTATTTATCAAAGAATAACGACTATCTTTAAACTTGCGTATTTTTTTGATTTTTTTTATGTTTACATTAATGAAACGTTATAAAGGTAGGATGTGTTTGATAGAAAATTTCCTGCTCAATCGAGTGGTGTTTGTCTCAACTTTCTACGATAAATAGCAAGCTCAAAAATGAAGTTTGAAATTGGTATTTATCAAGGAATAACGACTATTTATAAACTTGCGTATTTTTTTTATTTTTGTTATGTTTACATTGGTGAAACGTTATAAAGGTAGGATGTATTTGATAGAAAACTTCCTGCTCAATCGAGTGGTGTTTGTTTCAACTTCCTACGATCAATAGCAAGCTGACGAATGAAGTTTGAAATTGGTATTTATCAAAGAATAACGACTATTTTTAAACCTGCGTATTTTTTTGATTTTTTTTATGTTTACATTAATGAAACGTTATAAAGGTAAGATGTGTTTGATAGAAAATTTCCTGCTCAATCGAGTGGTGTTTGTTTCAACTTTCTACGATCAATAGCAAGCTCACGAATGAAGTTTGAAGTTGGTATTTATCAAAGAATAACGACTATCTTTAAACTTGCGTATTTTTTTTATTTTTTTTATGTTTACATTGGTGAAACGTTATAAAGGTCGGATGCGTTTGATAGAAAATTTCCTGCTCAATCGAGTGGTGGTTGTTTCAACTTTCTACGATCAATAGCAAGCTTACGAATAAAGTTTGAAGTTGGTATTTATCAAAGAATAACGACTATATTTAAACTTGCGTATTTTTTTGATTTTTTTATGTTTACATTAATGAAACGTTATAAAGGTAGGATGTGTTTGATAGAAAATTTCCTGCTCAATCGAGTGGTGTTTGTCTCAACTTTCTACGATAAATAGTAAGCTCAAGAATGAAGTTTGAAATTGGTATTTATCAAGGAATAACGACTATCTATAAACTTGCGTATTTTTTTTATTTTTGTTATGTTCACATTGGTGAAACGTTATAAAGGTAGGATGTGTTTGATAGAAAATTTCCTGCTCAATCGAGTGGTGTTTGTTTCAACTTTCTACGATTAATAGCAAGCTCACGAATGAAGTTTGAAATTGGTATTTATCAAGTAATAACGACTATCTTTAAACTTGCGTATTTTTTTGATTTTTTTTATGTTTACATTAATGAAACGTTATAAAGGTAGGATGTGTTTGATAGAAAATTTCCTGCTCAATCGAGTGGTGTTTGTTTCAACTTTCTACGATAAATAGCAAGCTCAAGAATGAAGTTTGAAATTGGTATTTATCAAGGAATACCGACTATCTTTAAACTTGCGCATTTTTTTTATTTTTTTTATGTTTACATTGGTGAAACGTTATAAAGGTAGGATGTATTTGATAGAAAACTTACTGCTCAATCGAGTGGTGTTTGTTTCAACTTCCTACGATCAATAGCAAGCTCACGAATGAAGTTTGAAATTGGTATTTATCAAAGAATAACGACTATCTTTAAACTTGCGTATTTTTTTGATTTTTTTTATGTTTACATTAGTGAAACGTTATAAAGGTAGGATGTGTTTGATAAAAAATTTCCTGCTCAATCGAGTGGTGTTTGTTTCAACTTTCTACGAAAAATAGCAAGCTCAAGAATGAAGTTTGAAATTGGTATTTATCAAGGAATAACGACTATCTTTAAACTTGCGTATTTTTTTTATTTTTTTTATGTTTACATTGGTGAAACGTTATAAAGGTAAAATGTATTTAATAGAAAATTTCCTGCTCAATCGTGTGGTGTTTGTTTCAACTTTCTACGATCAATAGCAAGCCCACGAATGAAGTTTGTAGTTGGAATTTATCAAAGAATAACGACTATCTTTAAACTTGCGTATTTTTTTGATTTTTTTTATGTTTACATTAGTGAAACGTTATAAAGGTAGGATGTGTTTGATAGAAAATTTCCTGCTCAATCGAGTGGTGTTTGTTTCAACTTTCTACGATAAATAGCAAGTTCAAGAATGAAGTTTGAAATTGGTATTTATCAAGGAATAACGACTATGTTTAAACTTGCGTATTTTTTTTATTTTTTTTATGTTTACATTGGTGAAACGTTATAAAGGTAGGATGTATTTGATAGAAAATTTCCTGCTCAATCGAGTGGTGTTTGTTTCAACTTTCTACGATCAATAGCAAGCTCACGAATGAAGTTTGACGTTGGTATTTATCAAAGAATAACGACTATCTTTAAACTTGCGTATTTTTTTTATTTTTTTTATGTTTACATTGCTGAAACGTTATAAAGGTAGGATGTATTTGATAGAAAATTTCCTGCTCAATCGAGTGGTGTTTGTTTCAACTTTCTACGATCAATAGCAAGCTCACGAATGAAGTTTGAAGTTGGTATTTATCAAAGAATAACGACTATCTTTAAACTTGCGTATTTTTTTGATTTTTTTATGTTTACATTGGTGAAACGTTATAAAGGTAAAATGTATTTGATAGAAAATTTTCTGCTCAATCGAGTGGTGTTTGTTTCAACTTTCTACGATCAATAGCAAGCTCAAGAATGAAGTTTGAAATTGGTATTTATCAAGGAATACCGACTATCTTTAAACTTGCGTATTTTTTTAATTTTTTTTATGTTTATATTAGTGAAACGTTATAAAGGTAGGATGTGTTTGATAAAAAATTTCTTGCTCAATCGAGTGGTGTTTGTTTCAACTTTCTACGATAAATAGCAAGCTCAAGAATGAAGTTTAAAATTGGTATTTATCAAGGAATACCGACTATCTTTAAACTTGCGCATTTTTTTTATTTTTTTTATGTTTACATTGGTGAAACGTTACAAAGGTAGGATGTATTTGATAGAAAATTTCCTGCTCAATCGAGTGGTGTTTGTTTCAACTTTCTACGATTAATAGCAAGCTCACGAATGAAGTTTGAAATTGGTATTTATCAAGTAATAACGACTATATTTAAACTTGCGTATTTTTTTTATTTTTTTTATGTTTACATTGGTGAAACGTTATAAAAGTTGGATGTATTTGATAGAAAATTTTCTGCTCAATCGAGTGGTGTTTGTTTCAACTTTCTACGATAAATAGCAAGTTCAAGAATGAAGTTTGAAATTGGTATTTATCAAGGAATAACGACTATCTTTAAACTTGCGTATTTTTTTTATTTTTTTTTATGTTTCCATTGGTGAAACGTTATAAAGGTAGGATGTATTTGATAGAAAATTTCCTGCTCAATCTAGCGGTGATTGTTTCAACTTCCTACGATCAACAGCAAGCTCACGAATGAAGTTCGAAATTGGTATTTATCAAAGAATAACGACTATCTTTAAACTTGCGTATTTTTTTTATTTTTTTTATGTTTACATTGGTGAAACGTTACAAAGGTAGGATGTATTTGATAGAAAATTTCCTGCTCAATCGAGTGGTGTTTGTTTCAACTTTCTACGATTAATAGCAAGCTCACGAATGAAGTTTGAAATTGGTATTTATCAAGTAATAACGACTATCTTTAAACTTGCGTATTTTTTTTATTTTTTTTATGTTTACATTAGTGAAACGTTATGAAAGTTGGATGTATTTGATAGAAAATTTCATGCTCAATCGAGTGGTGTTTGTTTCAACTTTCTACGATAAATAGCAAGCTCAAGAATGAAGTTTGAAATTGGTATTTATCAAGGAATAACGACTATCTTTAAACTTGCGTATTTTTTTTATTTTTTTTATGTTTACATTGGTGAAACGTTATAAAGGTAAAATGTATTTAATAGAAAATTTTCTGCTCAATTGAGTGGTGTTTGTTTCAACTTTCTACGATCAATAGCAAGCTCACGAATGAAGTTTGAAATTGGTATTTATCAAAGAATAACGACTATCTTTAAACTTGCGTATTTTTTTGATTTTTTTATGTTTACATTGGTGAAACGTTATAAGGGTAAAATGTATTTGATAGAAAATTTTCTGCTCAATCGAGTGTTGTTTGTTTCAACTTTCTACGATCAATAGCAAGCTCACGAATGAAGTTTGAAGTTGGTATTTATCAAAGAATAACGACTATCTTTAAACTTGCGTATTTTTTTGATTTTTTTTATGTTTACATAAGTGAAACATTATAAAGGTAGGATGTGTTTGATAGAAAATTTCATGCTCAATCGAGTGGTGTTTGTTTCAACTTTCTACGATAAATAGCAAGCTCAAGAATGAAGTTTGAAATTGGTATTTATCAAGGAATAACGACTATCTTTAAACTTGCGTATTTTTTTTATTTTTTTTATGTTTACATTGGTGAAACGTTATAAAGGTAAAATATATTTAATAGAAAATTTCCTGCTCAATCGTGTGGTGTTTGTTTCAACTTTCTACGATCAATAGCAAGCTCACGAATGAAGTTTGAAGTTGGTATTTATCAAAGAATAACGACTATCTTTAAACTTGCGTATTTTTTTGATTTTTTTATGTTTACATTGGTGAAACGTTATAAAGGTAGGATGTGTTTGATAGAAAATTTCCTGCTCAATCGAGTGGTGTTTGTTTCAACTTTCTACGATAAATAGCAAGTTCAAGAATGAAGTTTGAAATTGGTATTTATCAAGGAATAACGACTATCTTTAAACTTGCGTATTTTTTTAATTTTTTTTAAGTTTCCATTGGTGAAACGTTATAAAGGTAGGATGTATTTGATAGAAAATTTCCTGCTCAATCTAGTGGTGATTGTTTCAACTTTCTACGATAAATAGCAAGCTCACGAATGAAGTTTGAAGTTGGTATTTATCAAAGAATAACGACTATCTTTAAACTTGCGTATTTTTTTGATTTTTTTTATGTTTACATAAGTGAAACATTATAAAGGTAGGATGTGTTTGATAAAAAATTTATTGCTCAATCGAGCGGTGTTTGTTTCAACTTTCTACGATAAATAGCAAGCTCAAGAATGAAGTTTAAAATTGGTATTTATCAAGGAATACCGACTATCTTTAAACTTGCGTATTTTTTTTATTTTTTTTATGTTTACATTGGTGAAACGTTATAAAAGTTGGATGTATTTGATAGAAAATTTCATGCTCAATCGAGTGGTGTTTGTTTCAACTTTCTACGATCAATAGCAAGCTCACGAATGAAGTTTGAAGTTGGTATTTATCAAAGAATAACGACTATCTTTAAACTTGCGTATTTTTTTGATTTTTTTTATGTTTACATAAGTGAAACATTATAAAAGTAGGATGTGTTTGATAAAAAATTTCTTGCTCAATCGAGTGGTGTTTGTTTCAACTTTCTACGATTAATAGCAAGCTCACGAATGAAGTTTGAAATTGGTATTTATCAAGTAATAACGACTATCTTTAAACTTGCGTATTTTTTTTATTTTTTTTATGTTTACATTGGTGAAACGTTATAAAAGTTGGATGTATTTGATAGAAAATTTCATGCTCAATCGAGTGGTGTTTGTTTCAACTTTCTACGATAAATAGCAAGTTCAAGAATGAAGTTTGAAATTGGTATTTATCAAGGAATAACGACTATCTTTAAACTTGCGTATTTTTTTTATTTTTTTTATGTTTCCATTGGTGAAACGTTATAAAGGTAGGATGTATTTGATAGAAAATTTCCTGCTCAATCGAGTGGTGTTTGTTTCAACTTTCTACGATCAATAGCAAGCTCACGAATGAAGTTTGAAGTTGGTATTTATCAAAGAATAACGACTATCTTTAAACTTGCGTATTTTTTTGATTTTTTTATGTTTACATTGGTGAAACGTTATAAAGGTAAAATGTATTTGATAGAAAATTTTCTGCTCAATCGAGTGGTGTTTGTTTCAACTTTCTACGATCAATAGCAAGCTCACGAATGAAGTTTGAATTTGGTATTTATCAAAGAATAACGACTATCTTTAAACTTGCGTATTTTTTTGATTTTTTTTATGTTTACATTAGTGAAACATTATAAAGGTAGGATGTGTTTGATAAAAAATTTCCTGCTCAATCGAGTGGTGTTTGTTTCAACTTTCTACGATAAATAGCAAGCTCAAGAATAAAGTTTGAAGTTGGTATTTATCAAGGAATACCGACTATCTTTAAACTTGCGCATTTTTTTTATTTTTTTTATGTTTTCATTGGTGAAACGTTATAAAGGTAGGAGGTATTTGATAGAAAATTTCCTGCTCAATCGAGTAGTGTTTGTTTCAACTTTCTACGATCAATAGCAAGCTCACGAATGAAGTTTGAAAGTGGTATTTATCAAGTAATAACGACTATCTTTAAACTTGCGCATTTTTTTTATTTTTTTTATATTTACATTAGTGGAACGTTATAAAGGTAGGTTGTATTTTAAAGAAAATTTCCTGCTCAATTGAGTGGTGTTTGTTTCAACTTTCTACGATCAATAGCAAGCTAACGAATGAAGTTTGAAGTTGGTATTTATCAAAGAATAACGACTATCTTTAAACTTGCGTATTTTTTTGATTTTTTTTATGTTTACATTAATGAAACGTTATAAAGGTAAGATGTGTTTGATAGAAAATTTCCTGCTCAATCGAGTGGTGTTTGTTTCAACTTTCTACGATCAATAGCAAGCTCACGAATGAAGTTTGAAGTTGGTATTTATCAAAGAATAACGACTATCTTTAAACTTGCGTATTTTTTTTATTTTTTTTATGTTTACATTGGTGAAACGTTATAAAGGTCGGATGTGTTTGATAGAAAATTTCCTGCTCAATCGAGTGGTGTTTGTTTCAACTTTCTACGATCAATAGCAAGCTCACGAATAAAGTTTGAAGTTGGTATTTATCAAAGAATAACGACTATCTTTAAACTTGCGTATTTTTTTGATTTTTTTTATGTTTACATTAATGAAACGTTATAAAGGTGGGATGTGTTTGATAGAAAATTTCCTGCTCAATCGAGTAGTGTTTGTCTCAACTTTCTACGATAAATAGCAAGCTCAAAAATGAAGTTTGAAATTGGTATTTATCAAGGAATAACGACTATTTATAAACTTGCGTATTTTTTTTATTTTTGTTATGTTTACATTGGTGAAACGTTATAAAGGTCGGATGTATTTGATAGAAAACTTCCTGCTCAATCGAGTGGTGTTTGTTTCAACTTCCTACGATCAATAGCAAGCTCACGAATGAAGTTTGAATTTGGTATTTATCAAAGAATAACGACTATCTTTAAACTTGCGTATTTTTTTGATTTTTTTTATGTTTACATTAGTGAAACGTTATAAAGGTAGGTTGTATTTGATAGAAAATTTCCTGCTCAATCGAGTGGTGTTTGTTTCAACTTTCTACGATCAATAGCAAGCTAACGAATGAAGTTTGAAGTTGGTATTTATCAAAGAATAACGACTATCTTTAAACTTGCGTATTTTTTTGATTTTTTTTATGTTTACATTAATGAAACGTTATAAAGGTAAGATGTGTTTGATAGAAAATTTCCTGCTCAATCTAGTGGTAATTGTTTCAACTTTCTACGATAAATAGCAAGCTCACGAATGAAGTTTGAAATTGGTATTTATCAAGGAATAACGACTATCTTTAAACTTGCGTATTTTTTTTATTTTTTTTATGTTTACATTGGTGAAACGTTATAAAGGTAGGATGTATTTGATAGAAAATTTCCTGCTCAATCGAGTGGTGTTTGTTTCAACTTTCTACGATCAATAGCAAGCTCACGAATGAAGTTTGACGTTGGTATTTATCAAAGAATAACGACTATCTTTAAACTTGCGTATTTTTTTTATTTTTTTTATGTTTACATTGCTGAAACGTTATAAAGGTAGGATGTATTTGATAGAAAATTTCCTGCTCAATCGAGTGGTGTTTGTTTCAACTTTCTACGATCAATAGCAAGCTCACGAATGAAGTTTGAAGTTGGTATTTATCAAAGAATAACGACTATCTTTAAACTTGCGTATTTTTTTGATTTTTTTATGTTTACATTGGTGAAACGTTATAAAGGTAAAATGTATTTGATAGAAAATTTTCTGCTCAATCGAGTGGTGTTTGTTTCAACTTTCTACGATCAATAGCAAGCTCAAGAATGAAGTTTGAAATTGGTATTTATCAAGGAATACCGACTATCTTTAAACTTGCGTATTTTTTTAATTTTTTTTATGTTTATATTAGTGAAACGTTATAAAGGTAGGATGTGTTTGATAAAAAATTTCTTGCTCAATCGAGTGGTGTTTGTTTCAACTTTCTACGATAAATAGCAAGCTCAAGAATGAAGTTTAAAATTGGTATTTATCAAGGAATACCGACTATCTTTAAACTTGCGCATTTTTTTTATTTTTTTTATGTTTACATTGGTGAAACGTTACAAAGGTAGGATGTATTTGATAGAAAATTTCCTGCTCAATCGAGTGGTGTTTGTTTCAACTTTCTACGATCAATAGCAAGCCCACGAATGAAGTTTGAAGTTGGTATTTATCAAAGAATAACGACTATCTTTAAACTTGCGTATTTTTTTGATTTTTTTTATGTTTACATTAGTGAAACGTTATAAAGGTAGGATGTGTTTGATAGAAAATTTCCTGCTCAATCGAGTGGTGTTTGTTTCAACTTTCTACGATAAATAGCAAGTTCAAGAATGAAGTTTGAAATTGGTATTTATCAAGGAATAACGACTATCTTTAAACTTGCGTATTTTTTTTATTTTTTTTATGTTTCCATTGGTGAAACGTTATAAAGGTAGGATGTATTTGATAGAAAATTTCCTGCTCAATCTAGTGGTGATTGTTTCAACTTTCTACGATAAATAGCAAGCTCAAGAATGAAGTTTGAAATTGGTATTTATCAAGGAATAACGACTATCTTTAAACTTGCGTATTTTTTTGATTTTTTTATGTTTACATTGGTGAAACGTTATAAAGGTAAAATGTATTTGATAGAAAATTTTCTGCTCAATCGAGTGGTGTTTGTTTCAACTTTCTACGATAAATAGCAAGTTCAAGAATGAAGTTTGAAATTGGTATTTATCAAGGAATAACGACTATCTTTAAACTTGCGTATTTTTTTTATTTTTTTTTATGTTTCCATTGGTGAAACGTTATAAAGGTAGGATGTATTTGATAGAAAATTTCCTGCTCAATCTAGCGGTGATTGTTTCAACTTCCTACGATCAACAGCAAGCTCACGAATGAAGTTTGAAATTGGTATTTATCAAAGAATAACGACTATCTTTAAACTTGCGTATTTTTTTTATTTTTTTTATGTTTACATTGGTGAAACGTTACAAAGGTAGGATGTATTTGATAGAAAATTTCCTGCTCAATCGAGTGGTGTTTGTTTCAACTTTCTACGATTAATAGCAAGCTCACGAATGAAGTTTGAAATTGGTATTTATCAAGTAATAACGACTATCTTTAAACTTGCGTATTTTTTTATTTTTTTTATGTTTACATTAGTGAAACGTTATGAAAGTTGGATGTATTTGATAGAAAATTTCATGCTCAATCGAGTGGTGTTTGTTTCAACTTTCTACGATAAATAGCAAGCTCAAGAATGAAGTTTGAAATTGGTATTTATCAAGGAATAACGACTATCTTTAAACTTGCGTATTTTTTTTATTTTTTTTATGTTTACATTGGTGAAACGTTATAAAGGTAAAATGTATTTAATAGAAAATTTCCTGCTCAATTGAGTGGTGTTTGTTTCAACTTTCTACGATCAATAGCAAGCTCACGAATGAAGTTTGAAATTGGTATTTATCAAAGAATAACGACTATCTTTAAACTTGCGTATTTTTTTGATTTTTTTATGTTTACATTGGTGAAACGTTATAAGGGTAAAATGTATTTGATAGAAAATTTTCTGCTCAATCGAGTGGTGTTTGTTTCAACTTTCTACGATCAATAGCAAGCTCACGAATGAAGTTTGAAATTGGTATTTATCAAAGAATAACGACTATCTTTAAACTTGCGTATTTTTTTGATTTTTTTATGTTTACATTGGTGAAACGTTATAAGGGTAAAATGTATTTGATAGAAAATTTTCTGCTCAATCGAGTGGTGTTTGTTTCAACTTTCTACGATAAATAGCAAGCTCAAGAATGAAGTTTGAAATTGGTATTTATCAAGGAATAACGACTATCTTTAAACTTGCGTATTTTTTTTATTTTTTTTATGTTTACATTGGTGAAACGTTATAAAGGTAAAATGTATTTAATAGAAAATTTCCTGCTCAATCGTGTGGTGTTTGTTTCAACTTTCTACGATCAATAGCTAGCTCACGAATGAAGTTTGAAGTTGGTATTTATCAAAGAATAACGACTATCTTTAAACTTGCGTATTTTTTTGATTTTTTTATGTTTACATTGGTGAAACGTTATAAAGGTAGGATGTGTTTGATAGAAAATTTCCTGCTCAATCGAGTGGTGTTTGTTTCAACTTTCTACGATAAATAGCAAGTTCAAGAATGAAGTTTGAAATTGGTATTTATCAAGGAATAACGACTATCTTTAAACTTGCGTATTTTTTTAATTTTTTTTAAGTTTCCATTGGTGAAACGTTATAAAGGTAGGATGTATTTGATAGAAAATTTCCTGCTCAATCTAGTGGTGATTGTTTCAACTTTCTACGATAAATAGCAAGCTCACGAATGAAGTTTGAAGTTGGTATTTATCAAAGAATAACGACTATCTTTAAACTTGCGTATTTTTTTGATTTTTTTTATGTTTACATAAGTGAAACATTATAAAGGTAGGATGTGTTTGATAAAAAATTTATTGCTCAATCGAGTGGTGTTTGTTTCAACTTTCTACGATAAATAGCAAGCTCAAGAATGAAGTTTAAAATTGGTATTTATCAAGGAATACCGACTATCTTTAAACTTGCGTATTTTTTTTATTTTTTTTATGTTTACATTGGTGAAACGTTATAAAAGTTGGATGTATTTGATAGAAAATTTCATGCTCAATCGAGTGGTGTTTGTTTCAACTTTCTACGATCAATAGCAAGCTCACGAATGAAGTTTGAAGTTGGTATTTATCAAAGAATAACGACTATCTTTAAACTTGCGTATTTTTTTGATTTTTTTATGTTTACATTGGTGAAACGTTATAAAGGTAGGATGTGTTTGATAGAAAATTTCATGCTCAATCGAGTGGTGTTTGTTTCAACTTTCTACGATTAATAGCAAGCTCACGAATGAAGTTTGAAATTGGTATTTATCAAGTAATAACGACTATCTTTAAACTTGCGTATTTTTTTTATTTTTTTTATGTTTACATTGGTGAAACGTTATAAAAGTTGGATGTATTTGATAGAAAATTTCATGCTCAATCGAGTGGTGTTTGTTTCAACTTTCTACGATCAATAGCAAGCTCACGAATGAAGTTTGAAGTTGGTATTTATCAAAGAATAACGACTATCTTTAAACTTGCGTATTTTTTTGATTTTTTTATGTTTACATTGGTGAAACGTTATAAAGGTAAAATGTATTTGATAGAAAATTTTCTGCTCAATCGAGTGGTGTTTGTTTCAACTTTCTACGATCAATAGCAAGCTCACGAATGAAGTTTGAATTTGGTATTTATCAAAGAATAACGACTATCTTTAAACTCGCGTATTTTTTTGATTTTTTTTATGTTTACATTAGTGAAACATTATAAAGGTAGGATGTGTTTGATAAAAAATTTCCTGCTCAATCGAGTGGTGTTTGTTTCAACTTTCTACGATAAATAGCAAGCTCAAGAATAAAGTTTGAAGTTGGTATTTATCAAGGAATACCGACTATCTTTAAACTTGCGCATTTTTTTTATTTTTTTTTATGTTTTCATTGGTGAAACGTTATAAAGGTAGGAGGTATTTGATAGAAAATTTCCTGCTCAATCGAGTAGTGTTTGTTTCAACTTTCTACGATCAATAGCAAGCTCACGAATGAAGTTTGAAAGTGGTATTTATCAAGTAATAACGACTATCTTTAAACTTGCGCATTTTTTTTATTTTTTTTATATTTACATTAGTGGAACGTTATAAAGGTAGGTTGTATTTTAAAGAAAATTTCCTGCTCAATTGAGTGGTGTTTGTTTCAACTTTCTACGATCAATAGCAAGCTAACGAATGAAGTTTGAAGTTGGTATTTATCAAAGAATAACGACTATCTTTAAACTTGCGTATTTTTTTGATTTTTTTTATGTTTACATTAATGAAACGTTATAAAGGTAAGATGTGTTTGATAGAAAATTTCCTGCTCAATCGAGTGGTGTTTGTTTCAACTTTCTACGATCAATAGCAAGCTCACGAATGAAGTTTGAAGTTGGTATTTATCAAAGAATAACGACTATCTTTAAACTTGCGTATTTTTTTTATTTTTTTTATGTTTACATTGGTGAAACGTTATAAAGGTCGGATGTGTTTGATAGAAAATTTCCTGCTCAATCGAGTGGTGTTTGTTTCAACTTTCTACGATCAATAGCAAGCTCACGAATAAAGTTTGAAGTTGGTATTTATCAAAGAATAACGACTATCTTTAAACTTGCGTATTTTTTTGATTTTTTTTATGTTTACATTAATGAAACGTTATAAAGGTAAGATGTGTTTGATAGAAAATTTCCTGCTCAATCTAGTGGTAATTGTTTCAACTTTCTACGATAAATAGCAAGCTCACGAATGAAGTTTGAAATTGGTATTTATCAAGTAATAACGACT
The DNA here is from genome assembly GCA_029207805.1 of Tribolium confusum. Lineage (NCBI taxonomy): Eukaryota > Metazoa > Arthropoda > Insecta > Coleoptera > Tenebrionidae > Tribolium > Tribolium confusum. The sequence goes on from JALGAY010000005.1 coordinate 33,803,072, forward strand.
ATCTTTAAACTTGCGTATTTTTTTTATTTTTTTTATGTTTACATTAGTAAAACGTTATAAAAGTTGGATGTGTTTGATAGAAAATTTCATGCATAATCGAGTGGTGTTTGCTTCAACTTTCTACGATAAATAGCAAGCTCAAGAATGATGTTTGAAATTGGTATTTATCAAGGAATAACGACTATCTTTAAACTTGCGTATTTTTTTTATTTTTTTTATGTTTACATTAGTGAAACGTTATAAAGGTAGGTTGTATTTGATAGAAAATTTCCTGCTCAATCGTGTGGTGTTTGTTTCAACTTTCTACGATCAATAGCAAGCCCACGAATGAAGTTTGAAGTTGGTATTTATCAAAAAATAACGACTATATTTAAACTTGCGTATTTTTTTGATTTTTTTATGTTTACATTGGTGAAACGTTATAAGGGTAAAATGTGTTTGATAGAAAATTTTCTGCTCAATCGAGTGGTGTTTGTTTCAACTTTCTACGATCAATAGCAAGCTCACGAATGAAGTTTGAATTTGGTATTTATCAAAGAATAACGACTATCTTTAAACTTGCGTATTTTTTTGATTTTTTTATGTTTACATTGGTGAAACGTTATAAAGGTAAAATGTATTTGATAGAAAATTTTCTGCTCAATCAAGTGGTGTTTGTTTCAACTTTCTACGATAAATAGCAAGTTCAAGAATGAAGTTTGAAATTGGTATTTATCAAGGAATAACGACTATTTATAAACTTGCGTATTTTTTTTATTTTTGTTATGTTTACATTGGTGAAACGTTATAAAGGTAGGATGTATTTGATAGAAAACTTCCTGCTCAATCGAGTGGTGTTTGTTTCAACTTCCTACGATCAATAGCAAGCTCACGAATGAAGTTTGAATTTGGTATTTATCAAAGAATAACGACTATCTTTAAACTTGCGTATTTTTTTGATTTTTTTTTATGTTTACATTAGTGAAACGTTATAAAGGTAGGTTGTATTTGATAGAAAATTTCCTGCTCAATCGAGTGGTGTTTGTTCCAACTTTCTACGATCAATAGCAAGCTAACGAATGAAGTTTGAAGTTGGTATTTATCAAAGAATAACGACTATCTTTAAACTTGCGTATTTTTTTGATTTTTTTTATGTTTACATTAATGAAACGTTATAAAGGTAAGATGTGTTTGATAGAAAATTTCCTGCTCAATCTAGTGGTAATTGTTTCAACTTTCTACGATAAATAGCAAGCTCACGAATGAAGTTTGAAATTGGTATTTATCAAGTAATAACGACTATCTTTAAACTTGCGTATTTTTTTTATTTTTTTTATGTTTACATTAGTAAAACGTTATAAAAGTTGGATGTGTTTGATAGAAAATTTCATGCATAATCGAGTGGTGTTTGTTTCAACTTTCTACGATAAATAGCAAGCTCAAAAATGAAGTTTGAAATTGGTATTTATCAAGGAATAACGACTATTTATAAACTTGCGTATTTTTTTTATTTTTGTTATGTTTACATTGGTGAAACGTTATAAAGGTAGGATGTATTTGATAGAAAACTTCCTGCTCAATCGAGTGGTGTTTGTTTCAACTTCCTACGATCAATAGCAAGCTCACGAATGAAGTTTGAATTTGGTATTTATCAAAGAATAACGACTATCTTTAAACTTGCGTATTTTTTTGATTTTTTTTTATGTTTACATTAGTGAAACGTTATAAAGGTAGGTTGTATTTGATAGAAAATTTCCTGCTCAATCGAGTGGTGTTTGTTTCAACTTTCTACGATCAATAGCAAGCTAACGAATGAAGTTTGAAGTTGGTATTTATCAAAGAATAACGACTATCTTTAAACTTGCGTATTTTTTTGATTTTTTTTATGTTTACATTAATGAAACGTTATAAAGGTAAGATGTGTTTGATAGAAAATTTCCTGCTCAATCTAGTGGTAATTGTTTCAACTTTCTACGATAAATAGCAAGCTCACGAATGAAGTTTGAAATTGGTATTTATCAAGTAATAACGACTATCTTTAAACTTGCGTATTTTTTTTATTTTTTTTATGTTTACATTAGTAAAACGTTATAAAAGTTGGATGTGTTTGATAGAAAATTTCATGCATAATCGAGTGGTGTTTGTTTCAACTTTCTACGATAAATAGCAAGCTCAAGAATGATGTTTGAAATTGGTATTTATCAAGGAATAACGACTATCTTTAAACTTGCGTATTTTTTTTATTTTTTTTATGTTTACATTAGTGAAACGTTATAAAGGTAGGTTGTATTTGATAGAAAATTTCCTGCTCAATCGTGTGGTGTTTGTTTCAACTTTCTACGATCAATAGCAAGCCCACGAATGAAGTTTGAAGTTGGTATTTATCAAAAAATAACGACTATATTTAAACTTGCGTATTTTTTTGATTTTTTTATGTTTACATTGGTGAAACGTTATAAGGGTAAAATGTGTTTGATAGAAAATTTTCTGCTCAATCGAGTGGTGTTTGTTTCAACTTTCTACGATCAATAGCAAGCTCACGAATGAAGTTTGAATTTGGTATTTATCAAAGAATAACGACTATCTTTAAACTTGCGTATTTTTTTGATTTTTTTATGTTTACATTGGTGAAACGTTATAAAGGTAAAATGTATTTGATAGAAAATTTTCTGCTCAATCAAGTGGTGTTTGTTTCAACTTTCTACGATAAATAGCAAGTTCAAGAATGAAGTTTGAAATTGGTATTTATCAAGGAATAACGACTATCTTTAAACTTGCGTATTTTTTTTATTTTTTTTATGTTTCCATTGGTGAAACGTTATAAAGGTAGGATGTATTTGATAGAAAATTTCCTGCTCAATCTAGTGGTGATTGTTTCAACTTCCTACGATCAATAGCAAGCTCACGAATGAAGTTTGAAATTGGTATTTATCAAAGAATAACGACTATCTTTAAACTTGCGTATTTTTTTGATTTTTTTATGTTTACATTGGTGAAACGTTATAAGGGTAAAATGTATTTGATAGAAAATTTTCTGCTCAATCGAGTGGTGTTTGCTTCAACTTTCTACGATCAATAGCAAGCTCACGAATGAAGTTTGAAGTTGGTATTTATCAAAGAATAACGACTATCTTTAAACTTGCGTATTTTTTTGATTTTTTTTATGTTTACATTAATGAAACGTTATAAAGGTAAGATGTGTTTGATAGAAAATTTCCTGCTCAATCTAGTGGTAATTGTTTCAACTTTCTACGATAAATAGCAAGCTCACGAATGAAGTTTGAAATTGGTATTTATCAAGTAATAACGACTATCTTTAAACTTGCGTATTTTTTTTATTTTTTTTATGTTTACATTAGTAAAACGTTATAAAAGTTGGATGTGTTTGATAGAAAATTTCATGCTCAATCGAGTGGTGTTTGTTTCAACTTTCTACGATAAATAGCAAGCTCAAGAATGATGTTTGAAATTGGTATTTATCAAGGAATAACGACTATCTTTAAACTTGCGTATTTTTTTTATTTTTTTTATGTTTACATTGGTGAAACGTTATAAAGGTAAAATGTATTTAATAGAAAATTTCCTGCTCAATCGTGTGGTGTTTGTTTCAACTTTCTACGATCAATAGCAAGCCCACGAATGAAGTTTGAAGTTGGTATTTATCAAAAAATAACGACTATCTTTAAACTTGCGTATTTTTTTGATTTTTTTATGTTTACATTGGTGAAACGTTATAAGGGTAACATGTATTTAATAGAAAATTTCCTGCTCAATCGTGTGGTGTTTGTTTCAACTTTCTACGATCAATAGCAAGCCCACGAATGAAGTTTGAAGTTGGTATTTATCAAAGAATAACGACTATCTTTAAACTTGTGTATTTTTTTGATTTTTTTTTTGTTTACATTAGTGAAACGTTATAAAGGTAGGATGTGTTTGATAGAAAATTTCCTGCTCAATCGAGTGGTGTTTGTTTCAACTTTCTACGATAAATAGCAAGTTCAAGAATGAAGTTTGAAATTGGTATTTATCAGGGAATAACGACTATCTTTAAACTTGCGTATTTTTTTTATTTTTTTTATGTTTCCATTGGTGAAACGTTATAAAGGTAGGATGTATTTGATAGAAAATTTCCTGCTCAATCTAGCGGTGATTGTTTCAACTTTCTACGATAAATAGCAAGCTCAAGAATGAAGTTTGAAATTGGTATTTATCAAGGAATAACGACTATCTTTAAACTTCCGTATTTTTTTTATTTTTTTTATGTTTACATTGGTGAAACGTTATAAAGGTAGGATGTATTTGATAGAAAATTTCCTGCTCAATCGAGTAGTGTTTGTTTCAACTTCCTACGATCAATAGCAAGCTCACGAATGAAGTTTGAAATTGGTATTTATCAAAGAATAACGACTATCTTTAAACTTGCGTATTTTTTTGATTTTTTTATGTTTACATTGGTGAAACGTTATAAGGGTAAAATGTATTTGATAGAAAATTTTCTGCTCAATCGAGTGGTGTTTGCTTCAACTTTCTACGATCAATAGCAAGCTCACGAATGAAGTTTGAAGTTGGTATTTATCAAAGAATAACGACTATCTTTAAACTTGCGTATTTTTTTGATTTTTTTTATGTTTACATAAGTGAAACATTATAAAGGTAGGATGCGTTTGATAAAAAATTTCTTGCTCAATCGAGTGGTGTTTGTTTCAACTTTCTACGATAAATAGCAAGCTCAAGAATGAAGTTTAAAATTGGTATTTATCAAGGAATACCGACTATATTTAAACTTGCGCATTTTTTTTATTTTTTTTATGTTTACATTGGTGAAACGTTACAAAGGTAGGATGTATTTGATAGAAAATTTCCTGCTCAATCGAGTGGTGTTTGCTTCAACTTTCTACGATTAACAGCAAGCTCACGAATGAAGTTTGAAATTGGTATTTATCAAGTAATAACGACTATCTTTAAACTTGCGTATTTTTTTTATTTTTTTTATGTTTACATTGGTGAAACGTTATAAAAGTTGGATGTATTTGATAGAAAATTTCATGCTCAATCGAGTGGTGTTTGTTTCAACTTTCTACGATAAATAGCAAGCTTAAGAATGAAGTTTGAAATTGGTATTTATCAAGGAATAACGACTATCTTTAAACTTGCGTATTTTTTTTATTTTTTTTATGTTTACATTGGTGAGACATTATAAGGTAACATGTATTTAATAGAAAATTTCCTGCTCAATCGTGTGGTGTTTGTTTCAACTTTCTACGATCAATAGCAAGCCCACGAATGAAGTTTGAAGTTGGTATTTATCAAAGAATAACGACTATCTTTAAACTTGCGTATTTTTTTGATTTTTTTTTTGTTTACATTAGTGAAACGTTATAAAGGTAGGATGTGTTTGATAGAAAATTTCCTGCTCAATCGAGTGGTGTTTGTTTCAACTTTCTACGATCAATAGCAAGTTCAAGAATGAAGTTTGAAATTGGTATTTATCAGGGAATAACGACTATATTTAAACTTGCGTATTTTTTTTATTTTTTTTATGTTTCCATTGGTGAAACGTTATAAAGGTAGGATGTATTTGATAGAAAATTTCCTGCTCAATCCAGCGGTGATTGTTTCAACTTTCTACGATAAACAGCAAGCTCAAGAATGAAGTTTGAAATTGGTATTTATCAAGGAATAACGACTATCTTTAAACTTCCGTATTTTTTTTATTTTTTTTATGTTTACATTGGTGAAACGTTATAAAGGTAGGATGTATTTGATAGAAAATTTCCTGCTCAATCGAGTGGTGTTTGTTTCAACTTTCTACGATCAATAGCAAGCTCACGAATGAAGTTTGAAGTTGGTATTTATCAAAGAATAACGACTATCTTTAAACTTGCGTATTTTTTTGATTTTTTTATGTTTACATTAGTGAAACGTTATAAAGGTAAAATGTATTTGATAGAAAATTTTCTGCTCAATCGAGTGGTGTTTGTTTCAACTTTCTACGATCAATAGCAAGCTCACGAATGAAGTTTGAATTTGGTATTTATCAAAGAATAACGACTATCTTTAAACTTGCGTATTTTTTTGATTTTTTTTATGTTTACATTAGTGAAATATTATAAAGGTAGGATGTGTTTGATAAAAAATTTCCTGCTCAATCGAGTGGTGTTTGTTTCAACTTTCTACGATAAATAGCAAGCTCAAGAATGAAGTTTGAAATTGGTATTTATCAAGGAATACCGACTATCTTTAAACTTGCGCATTTTTTTTATCTTTTTTATGTTTTCATTGGTGAAACGTTATAAAGGTAGGAGGTATTTGATAGAAAATTTCCTGCTCAATCGAGTAGTGTTTGTTTCAACTTTCTACGATCAATAGCAAGCTCACGAATGAAGTTTGAAAGTGGTATTTATCAAGTAATAACGACTATCTTTAAACTTGCGCATTTTTTTTATTTTTTTTATATTTACATTAGTGGAACGTTATAAAGGTAGGTTGTATTTTAAAGAAAATTTCCTGCTCAATTGAGTGGTGTTTGTTTCAACTTTCTACGATCAATAGCAAGCTAACGAATGAAGTTTGAAGTTGGTATTTATCAAAGAATAACGACTATCTTTAAACTTGCGTATTTTTTTGATTTTTTTTATGTTTACATTAATGAAACGTTATAAAGGTAAGATGTGTTTGATAGAAAATTTCCTGCTCAATCGAGTGGTGTTTGTTTCAACTTTCTACGATCAATAGCAAGCTCACGAATGAAGTTTGAAGTTGGTATTTATCAAACAATAACGACTATCTTTAAACTTGCGTATTTTTTTTATTTTTTTTATGTTTACATTGGTGAAACGTTATAAAGGTCGGATGTGTTTGATAGAAAATTTCCTGCTCAATCGAGTAGTGTTTGTTTCAACTTCCTACGATCAATAGCAAGCTCACGAATGAAGTTTGAAATTGGTATTTATCAAAGAATAACGACTATCTTTAAACTTGCGTATTTTTTTGATTTTTTTATGTTTACATTGGTGAAACGTTATAAGGGTAAAATGTATTTGATAGAAAATTTTCTGCTCAATCGAGTGGTGTTTGCTTCAACTTTCTACGATCAATAGCAAGCTCACGAATGAAGTTTGAAGTTGGTATTTATCAAAGAATAACGACTATCTTTAAACTTGCGTATTTTTTTGATTTTTTTTATGTTTACATAAGTGAAACATTATAAAGGTAGGATGCGTTTGATAAAAAATTTCTTGCTCAATCGAGTGGTGTTTGTTTCAACTTTCTACGATAAATAGCAAGCTCAAGAATGAAGTTTAAAATTGGTATTTATCAAGGAATACCGACTATATTTAAACTTGCGCATTTTTTTTATTTTTTTTATGTTTACATTGATGAAACGTTACAAAGGTAGGATGTATTTGATAGAAAATTTCCTGCTCAATCGAGTGGTGTTTGCTTCAACTTTCTACGATTAATAGCAAGCTCACGAATGAAGTTTGAAATTGGTATTTATCAAGTAATAACGACTATCTTTAAACTTGCGTATTTTTTTTATTTTTTTTATGTTTACATTGGTGAAACGTTATAAAAGGTGGATGTATTTGATAGAAAATTTCATGCTCAATCGAGTGGTGTTTGTTTCAACTTTCTACGATAAATAGCAAGCTTAAGAATGAAGTTTGAAATTGGTATTTATCAAGGAATAACGACTATCTTTAAACTTGCGTATTTTTTTTATTTTTTTTATGTTTACATTGGTGAGACATTATAAAGGTAACATGTATTTAATAGAAAATTTCCTGCTCAATCGTGTGGTGTTTGTTTCAACTTTCTATGATCAATAGCAAGCCCACGAATGAAGTTTGAAGTTGGTATTTATCAAAGAATAACGACTATCTTTAAACTTGCGTATTTTTTTGATTTTTTTTTTGTTTACATTAGTGAAACGTTATAAAGGTAGGATGTGTTTGATAGAAAATTTCCTGCTCAATCGAGTGGTGTTTGTTTCAACTTTCTACGATAAATAGCAAGTTCAAGAATGAAGTTTGAAATTGGTATTTATCAGGGAATAACGACTATCTTTAAACTTGCGTATTTTTTTTATTTTTTTTATGTTTCCATTGGTGAAACGTTATAAGGGTAGGATGTATTTGATAGAAAATTTCCTGCTCAATCTAGCGGTGATTGTTTCAACTTTCTACGATAAATAGCAAGCTCAAGAATGAAGTTTGAAATTGGTATTTATCAAGGAATAACGACTATCTTTAAACTTCCGTATTTTTTTTATTTTTTTTATGTTTACATTGGTGAAACGTTATAAAGGTAGGATGTATTTGATAGAAAATTTCCTGCTCAATCGAGTGGTGTTTGTTTCAACTTTCTACGATCAATAGCAAGCTCACGAATGAAGTTTGAAGTTGGTATTTATCAAAGAATAACGACTATCTTTAAACTTGCGTATTTTTTTGATTTTTTTATGTTTACATTAGTGAAACGTTATAAAGGTAAAATGTATTTGATAGAAAATTTTCTGCTCAATCGAGTGGTGTTTGTTTCAACTTTCTACGATCAATAGCAAGCTCACGAATGAAGTTTGAATTTGGTATTTATCAAAGAATAACGACTATCTTTAAACTTGCGTATTTTTTTGATTTTTTTTATGTTTACATTAGTGAAACATTATAAAGGTAGGATGTGTTTGATAAAAAATTTCCTGCTCAATCGAGTGGTGTTTGTTTCAACTTTCTACGATAAATAGCAAGCTCAAGAATGAAGTTTGAAATTGGTATTTATCAAGGAATACCGACTATCTTTAAACTTGCGCATTTTTTTTATCTTTTTTATGTTTTCATTGGTGAAACGTTATAAAGGTAGGAGGTATTTGATAGAAAATTTCCTGCTCAATCGAGTAGTGTTTGTTTCAACTTTCTACGATCAATAGCAAGCTCACGAATGAAGTTTGAAAGTGGTATTTATCAAGTAATAACGACTATTTTTAAACTTGCGCATTTTTTTTATTTTTTTTATATTTACATTAGTGGAACGTTATAAAGGTAGGTTGTATTTTAAAGAAAATTTCCTGCTCAATTGAGTGGTGTTTGTTTCAACTTTCTACGATCAATAGCAAGCTAACGAATGAAGTTTGAAGTTGGTATTTATCAAAGAATAACGACTATCTTTAAACTTGCGTATTTTTTTGATTTTTTTTATGTTTACATTAATGAAACGTTATAAAGGTAAGATGTGTTTGATAGAAAATTTCCTGCTCAATCGAGTGGTGTTTGCTTCAACTTTCTACGATCAATAGCAAGCTCACGAATGAAGTTTGAAGTTGGTATTTATCAAACAATAACGACTATCTTTAAACTTGCGTATTTTTTTTATTTTTTTTATGTTTACATTGGTGAAACGTTATAAAGGTCGGATGTGTTTGATAGAAAATTTCCTGCTCAATCGAGTGGTGTTTGTTTCAACTTTCTACGATCAATAGCAAGCTCACGAATAAAGTTTGAATTTGGTATTTATCAAAGAATAACGACTATATTTAAACTTGCGTATTTTTTTGATTTTTTTTATGTTTACATTAATGAAACGTTATAAAGGTAGGATGTGTTTGATAGAAAATTTCCTGCTCAATCGAGTGGTGTTTGTCTCAACTTTCTACGATAAATAGCAAGCTCAAGAATGAAGTTTGAAATTGGTATTTATCAAGGAATAACGACTATCTATAAACTTGCGTATTTTTTTTATTTTTGTTATGTTCACATTGGTGAAACGTTATAAAGGTAGGATGTATTTTATAGAAAACTTCCTGCTCAATCGAGTGGTGTTTGTTTCAACTTCCTACGATCAATAGCAAGCTCACGAATGAAGTTTGAAATTGGTATTTATCAAAGAATAACGACTATATTTAAACTTGCGTATTTTTTTGATTTTTTTTTATCTTTACATTAGTGAAACGTTATAAAGGTAGGATGTGTTTGATAAAAAATTTCCTGCTCAATCGAGTGGTGTTTGCTTCAACTTTCTACGATCAATAGCAAGCTCACGAATGAAGTTTGAAGTTGGTATTTATCAAAAAATAACGACTATCTTTAAACTTGCGTATTTTTTTGATTTTTTTTATGTTTACATTGGTGAAACGTTATAAAGGAAGGGTGTATTTGATAGAAAATTTCCTGCTCAATCGAGTGGTGTTTGTTTCAACTTTCTACGATCAATAGCAAGCTCACGAATGAAGTTTGAAGTTGGTATTTATCAAAAAATAACGACTATCTTTATACTTGCGTATTTTTTTGATTTTTTTTATGTTTAGATTAGTGGAACATTATAAAGGTAAAATGTGTTTGATAGAAAACTTCCTGCTCAATCGAGTGGTGTTTGTTTCAACTTTCTACGATCAATAGCAAACTCACGAATGAAGTTTGAAATTGGTATTTATGAAGTAATAACGACTATCTTTAAACTTGCGTATTTTTTTGATTTTTTTTATGTTTACATTAGTGAAACGTTATAAAGGTAGGATGTGTTTGATAAAAAATTTCCTGCTCAATCGAGTGGTCTTTGTTTCAACTTTCTACGATCAATAGCGAGCTCACGAATGAAGTTTGAAGTTGGTATTTATCAAAGAATAACGACTATCTTTAAACTTGCGTATTTTTTTTATTTTTTTTTATGTTTACATTGGTGAAACGTTATAAAGGTAAAACGTATTTGATAGAAAATTTTCTGCTCAATCGAGTGGTGTTTGTTTCAACTTTCTACGATCAATAGCAAGCTCACGAATGAAGTTTGAAATTGGTATTTATCAAAGAATAACGACTATCTTTAAACTTGCGTATTTTTTTGATTTTTTTTATGTTTACATTAGTGAAACATTATAAAGGTAGGATGTGTTTGATAAAAAATTTCCTGCTCAATCGAGTGGTGTTTGTTTCAACTTTCTACGATAAATAGCAAGCTCAAGAATGAAGTTTGAAATTGGTATTTATTAAGGAATACCGACTATCTTTAAACTTGCGCATTTTTTTTATTTTTTTTATGTTTACATTGGTGAAACCTTATAAAGGTAGGATGTATTTGATAGAAAATTTCCTGCTCAATCGAGTGGTGTTTGTTTCAACTTTCTACGATCAATAGCAAGCTCACGAATGAAGTTTGAAATTGGTATTTATCAAGGAATACCGACTATCTTTAAACTTGCGTATTTTTTTTATTTTTTTTATGTTTACATTGGTGAAACGTTATAAAAGTCGGATGTATTTGATAGAAAATTTTATGCTCAATCGAGTGGTGTTTGTTTCAACTTTCTACGATAAATAGCAAGCTCAAGAATGAAGTTTGAAATTGGTATTTATCAAGGAATAACAACTATCTTTAAACTTGCGTATTTTTTTTATTTTTGTTATGTTTACATTAGTGGAACGTTATAAAGGTAAGATGTATTTAATAGAAAATTTCCTGCTCAATCGTGTGGTGTTTGTTTCAACTTTCTACGATCAATAGCAAGCTCACGAATGAAGTGTGAAGTTGGTATTTATCAAGGAATAACGACTATCTTTAAACTTGCGTATTTTTTTTATTTTTGTTATGTTTACATTAGTGAAACGTTATAAAGGTAAGATGTATTTAATAGAAAATTTCCTGCTCAATCGTGTGGTGTTTGTTTCAACTTTCTACGATCAATAGCAAGCTCACGAATGAAGTTTGAAGTTGGTATTTATCAAAAAATAACGACTATCTTTAAACTTGCGTATTTTTTTTATTTTTTTTATGTTTAGATTAGTGGAACGTTATAAAGGTAAAATGTGTTTGATAGAAAACTTCCTGCTCAATCGAGTGGTGTTTGTTTCAACTTTCTACGATTAATAGCAAGCTCACGAATAAAGTTTGAAATTGGTATTTATCAAAGAATAACGACTATCTTTAAACTTGCGTATTTTTTTGATTTTTTTTATGTTTACATTAGTGAAACGTTATAAAGGTAGGATGTGTTTGATAAAAAATTTCCTGCTCAATCGAGTGGTCTTTGTTTCAACTTTCTACGATCAATAGCGAGCTCACGAATGAAGTTTGAAGTTGGTATTTATCAAAGAATAACGACTATCTTTAAACTTGCGTATTTTTTTTATTTTTTTTTATGTTTACATTGGTGAAACGTTATAAAGGTAAAACGTATTTGATAGAAAATTTTCTGCTCAATCGAGTGGTGTTTGTTTCAACTTTCTACGATCAATAGCAAGCTCACGAATGAAGTTTGAAATTGGTATTTATCAAAGAATAACGACTATCTTTAAACTTGCGTATTTTTTTGATTTTTTTTATGTTTACATTAGTGAAACATTATAAAGGTAGGATGTGTTTGATAAAAAATTTCCTGCTCAATCGAGTGGTGTTTGTTTCAACTTTCTACGATAAATAGCAAGCTCAAGAATGAAGTTTGAAATTGGTATTTATTAAGGAATACCGACTATCTTTAAACTTGCGTATTTTTTTGATTTTTTTATGTTTACATTGGTGAAACGTTATAAAGGTAAAATGTATTTGATAGAAAATTTTCTGCTCAATCGAGTGGTGTTTGTTTCAACTTTCTACGATCAATAGCAAGCTCACGAATGAAGTTTGAAGTTGGTATTTATCAAAGAATAACGACTATCTTTAAACTTGCGTATTTTTTTTATTTTTTTTATGTTTACATTGGTGAAACGTTATAAAAGTTGGATGTATTTGATAGAAAATTTCATGCTCAATCGAGTGGTATTTGTTTCAACTTTCTACGATAAATAGCAAGCTCAAGAATGAAGTTTGAAATTGGTATTTATCAAGGAATAACGACTATCTTTAAACTTGCGTATTTTTTTTATTTTTTTTATGTTTACATTGGTGAAACGTTATAAAGGTAAAATGTATTTAATAGAAAATTTCCTGCTCAATGGTGTGGTGTTTGTTTCAACTTTCTACGATCAATAGCAAGCCCACGAATGAAGTTTGAAGTTGGTATTTATCAAAGAATAACGACTATCTTTAAACTTGCGTATTTTTTTGATTTTTTTTATGTTTACATTAGTGAAACGTTATAAAGGTAGGATGTGTTTGATAGAAAATTTCCTGCTCAATCGAGTGGTGTTTGTTTCAACTTTCTACGATAAATAGCAAGTTCAAGAATGAAGTTTGAAATTGGTATTTATCAAGGAATAACGACTATCTTTAAACTTGCGTATTTTTTTTATTTTTTTTATGTTTCCATTGGTGAAACGTTATAAAGGTAGGATGTATTTGATAGAAAATTTCCTGCTCAATCTAGTGGTGATTGTTTCAACTTTCTACGATAAATAGCAAGCTCAAGAATGAAGTTTGAAATTGGTATTTATCAAGGAATAACGACTATCTTTAAACTTGCGTATTTTTTTTATTTTTTTTATGTTTACATTGGTGAAACGTTATAAAGGTAGGATGTATTTGATAGAAAATTTCCTGCTCAATCGAGTGGTGTTTGTTTCAACTTTCTACGATCAATAGCAAGCTCACGAATGAAGTTTGAAGTTGGTATTTATCAAAGAATAACGACTATCTTTAAACTTGCGTATTTTTTTTATTTTTTTATGTTTACATTGGTGAAACGTTATAAAGGTAAAATGTATTTGATAGAAAATTTTCTGCTCAATCGAGTGGTGTTTGTTTCAACTTTCTACGATCAATAGCAAGCTCACGAATGAAGTTTGAATTTGGTATTTATCAAAGAATAACGACTATCTTTAAACTTGCGTATTTTTTTGATTTTTTTTATGTTTACATTAGTGAAACGTTATAAAGGTAGGATGTGTTTGATAGAAAATTTTCTGCTCAATCGAGTGGTGTTTGTCTCAACTTTCTACGATCAATAGCAAGCTCACGAATGAAGTTTGAAGTTGGTATTTATCATAGAATAACGACTATCTTTAAACTTGCGTATTTTTTTTATTTTTTTTTATGTTTACATTGATGAAACGTTATAAAGATAGGATGTATTTGATAGAAAATTTCCTGCTCAATCGAGTAGTGTTTGTTTCAACTTTCTACGATCAATAGCAAGCTCACGAATGAAGTTTGAAATTGGTATTTATCAAGGAATAACGACTATCTTTAAACTTGCGTATTTTTTTTATTTTTTTATGTTTACATTGGTGAAACGTTATAAAGGTAGGATGTATTTGATAGAAAATTTCCTGCTCAATCGAGTGGTGTTTGTTTCAACTTTCTACGATAAATAGCAAGCTCAAGAATGAAGTTTGAAATTGGTATTTATCAAGGAATAACGACTATCTTTAAACTTGCGTATTTTTTTTATTTTTTTTATGTTTACATTAATGAAACGTTATAAATATAGGATGTATTTGATAGAAAATTTCCTGCTCAATCGAGTAGTGTTTGTTTCAACTTTCTACGATTAATGGCAAGCTCACGAATGAAGTTTGAAATTGGTATTTATCAAGTAATAACGACTATCTTTAAACTTGCGTATTTTTTTTATTTTTTTTATGTTTACATTGGTGAAACGTTATAAAGGTAGGATGTATTTGATAGAAAATTTCCTGCTCAATCGAGTAGTGTTTGTTTCAACTTTCTACGATCAATAGCAAGCTCACGAATGAAGTTTGAAATTGGTATTTATCAAGTAATAACGACTATCTTTAAACTTGCGTATTTTTTTTATTTTTTTTATATTTACATTAGTGGAACGTTATAAAGGTAGGTTGTATTTAATAAAAAATTTCCTGCTCAATCGAGTGGTGTTTGTTTCAACTTTCTACGATCAATAGCAAACTAACGAATGAAGTTTGAAGTTGGTATTTATCAAAGAATAACGACTATCTTTAAACTTGCGTATTTTTTTGATTTTTTTTATGTTTACATTAATGAAACGTTATAAAGGTAGGATGTGTTTGATAGAAAATTTTCTGCTCAATCGAGTGGTGTTTGTTTCAACTTTCTACGATCAATAGCAAGCTCACGAATGAAGTTTGAAGTTGGTATTTATCATAGAATAACGACTATTTTTAAACTTGCGTATTTTTTTTATTTTTTTTATGTTTACATTAGCGAAACGTTATAAAGGTAAGATGTATTTAATAGAAAATTTCCTGCTCAATCGTGTGGTGTTTGTTTCAACTTTCTACGATCAATAGCAAGCTCACGAATGAAGTTTGAAATTGGTATTTATCAAGGAATAACGACTATCTTTAAACTTGCGTATTTTTTTTATTTTTTTTATGTTTACATTGGTGAAACGTTATAAAGGTCGGATGTATTTGATAGAAAATTTCATGCTCAATCGAGTGGTGTTTGTTTCAACTTTCTACGATAAATAGCAAGCTCAAGAATGAAGTTTGAAATTGGTATTTATCAAGGAATAACGACTATCTTTAAACTTGCGTATTTTTTTTATTTTTGTTATGTTTACATTAGTGAAACGTTATAAAAGTAAGATGTATTTAATAGAAAATTTCCTGCTCAATCGTGTGGTGTTTGTTTCAACTTTCTACGATCAATAGCAAGCTCACGAATGAAGTGTGAAGTTGGTATTTATCAAAGAATAACGACTATCTTTAAACTTGCGTATTTTTTTGATTTTTTTATGTTTACATTAGTGAGACGTTATAAAGGTAGGATGTGTTTGATAGAAAATTTCCTGCTAAATCGAGCGGTGTTTGTTTCAATTTTCTACGATAAATAGCAAGTTCAAGAATGAAGTTTGAAATTGGTATTTATCAAGGAATAACGACTATCTTTAAACTTGCGTATTTTTTTTATTTTTTTTATGTTTCCATTGGTGAAACGTTATAAAGGTAGGATGTATTTGATAGAAAATTTCCTGCTCAATCTAGTGGTGATTGTTTCAACTTTCAACGATAAATAGCAAGCTCAAGAATGAAGTTTGAAATTGGTATTTATCAAGGAATAACGACTATATTTAAACTTGCGTATTTTTTTTATTTTTTTTATGTTTACATTGGCGAAACGTTATAAAGGTAGGATGTATTTGATAGAAAATTTCCTGCTCAATCGAGTGGTGTTTGTTTCAACTTTCTACGATAAATAGCAAGCTCACGAATGAAGTTTGAAATTGGTATTTATCAAGTAATAACGACTATCTTTAAACTTGCGTATTTTTTTTATTTTTTTTATATTTACATTAGTGGAACGTTATAAAGGTAGGCTGTATTTGATAGAAAATTTCCTGCTCAATCGAGTGGTGTTTGTTTCAACTTTCTACGATCAATAGCAAGCTAACGAATGAAGTTTGAAGTTGGTATTTAGCAAAGAATAACGACTATCTTTAAACTTGCGTATTTTTTTGATTTTTTTTATGTTTACATTAATGAAACGTTATAAAGGTAGAATGTGTTCGATAGAAAATTTCCTGCTCAATCGAGTGGTGTTTGTTTCAACTTTCTACGATCAATAGCAAGCTCACGAATGAAGTTTGAAGTTGGTATTTATCAAAGAATAACGACTATCTTTAAACTTGCGTATTTTTTTGATTTTTTTTATGTTTACATTAATGAAACGTTATAAAGGTAAAATGTGTTTGATAGAAAATTTCTTGCTCAATCGAGTGGTGTTTGTTTCAACTTTCTACGATAAATAGCAAGCTCAAGAATGAAGTTTGAAATTGGTATTTATCAAGGAATAACGACTATCTATAAACTTGCGTATTTTTTTTATTTTTGTTATGTTTACATTAGTGAAACGTTATAAAAGTAAGATGTATTTAATAGAAAATTTCCTGCTCAATCGTGTGGTGTTTGTTTCAACTTTCTACGATCAATAGCAAGCTCACGAATGAAGTGTGAAGTTGGTATTTATCAAAGAATAACGACTATCTTTAAACTTGCGTATTTTTTTGATTTTTTTATGTTTACATTAGTGAGACGTTATAAAGGTAGGATGTATTTGATAGAAAATTTCCTGCTCAATCGAGTAGTGTTTGTTTCAACTTTCTACGATCAATAGCAAGCTCACGAATGAAGTTTGAAATTGGTATTTATCAAGTAATAACGACTATCTTTAAACTTGCGTATTTTTTTTATTTTTTTTATATTTACATTAGTGGAACGTTATAAAGGTAGGTTGTATTTAATAAAAAATTTCCTGCTCAATCGAGTGGTGTTTGTTTCAACTTTCTACGATCAATAGCAAGCTAACGAATGAAGTTTGAAGTTGGTATTTATCAAAGAATAACGACTATCTTTAAACTTGCGTATGTTTTTGATTTTTTTTATGTTTACATTAATGAAACGTTATAAAGGTAGGATGTGTTTGATAGAAAATTTTCTGCTCAATCGAGTGGTGTTTGTTTCAACTTTCTACGATCAATAGCAAGCTCACGAATGAAGTTTGAAGTTGGTATTTATCATAGAATAACGACTATTTTTAAACTTGCGTATTTTTTTTATTTTTTTTATGTTTACATTGGTGAAACGTTATAAAGGTCGGATGTGTTTGATAGAAAATTTCCTGCTCAATCGAGTGGTGTTTGTTTCAACTTTCTACGATCAATAGCAAGCTCACGAATGAAGTTTGAAATTGGTATTTATCAAAGAATAACGACTATCTTTAAACTTGCGTATTTTTTTGATTTTTTTTATGTTTACATTAGCGAAACGTTATAAAGGTAAGATGTATTTAATAGAAAATTTCCTGCTCAATCGTGTGGTGTTTGTTTCAACTTTCTACGATCAATAGCAAGCTCACGAATGAAGTTTGAAATTGGTATTTATCAAGGAATAACGACTATCTTTAAACTTGCGTATTTTTTTTATTTTTTTTATGTTTACATTGGTGAAACGTTATAAATGTCGGATGTATTTGATAGAAAATTTCATGCTCAATCGAGTGGTGTTTGTTTCAACTTTCTACGATAAATAGCAAGCTCAAGAATGAAGTTTGAAATTGGTATTTATCAAGGAATAACGACTATCTTTAAACTTGCGTATTTTTTTTATTTTTGTTATGTTTACATTAGTGAAACGTTATAAAAGTAAGATGTATTTAATAGAAAATTTCCTGCTCAATCGTGTGGTGTTTGTTTCAACTTTCTACGATCAATAGCAAGCTCACGAATGAAGTTTGAAGTTGGTATTTATCAAAGAATAACGACTATCTTTAAACTTGCGTATTTTTTTGATTTTTTTTATGTTTACATTAACGAAACGTTATAAAGGTAAGATGTGTTTGATAGAAAAATTCTTGCTCAATCGAGTGGTGTTTGTTTCAGCTTTCTACGATAAATAGCAAGCTTAAGAATGAAGTTTGAAATTGGTATTTATCAAGGAATAACGACTATCTATAAACTTGCGTATTTTTTTTATTTTTGTTATGTTCACATTGGTGAAACGTTATAAAGGTAGGATGTATTTGATAGAAAACTTCCTGCTCAATCGAGTGGTGTTTGTTTCAACTTTCTACGATCAATAGCAAGCTAACGAATGAAGTTTGAAGTTGGTATTTATCAAAGAATAACGACTATTTTTAAACTTGCGTATTTTTTTGATTTTTTTATGTTTACATTAATGAAACGTTATAAAGATAGGATGTATTTGATAGAAAATTTCCTGCTCAATCGAGTAGTGTTTGTTTCAACTTTCTACGATCAATAGCAAGCTCACGAATTAAGTTTGAAATTGGTATTTATCAAGTAATAACGACTATCTTTAAACTTGCGTATTTTTTTTATTTTTTTTATGTTTACATTGGTGAAACGTTATAAAGGTAGGATGTATTTGATAGAAAATTTCTTGCTCAATCGAGTAGTGTTTGTTTCAACTTTCTACGATCAATAGCAAGCTCACGAATGAAGTTTGAAATTGGTATTTATCAAGGAATAACGACTATCTTTAAACTTGCGTATTTTTTTTATTTTTTTTATGTTTACATTGGTGAAACGTTATAAAGGTAGGATGTATTTGATAGAGAATTTCCTGCTCAATCGAGTAGTGTTTGTTTCAACTTTCTACGATCAATAGCAAGCTCACGAATGAAGTTTGAAATTGGTATTTATCAAGAAATAACGACTATCTTTAAACTTGCGTATTTTTTTTATTTTTTTTATGTTTACATTGGTGAAACGTTATAAAGGTAGAATGTATTTGATAGAAAATTTCCTGCTCAATCGAGTGGTGTTTGTTTCAAGTTTCTACGATCAATAGCAAGCTAACGAATGAAGTTTGAAGTTGGTATTTATCAAAGAATAACGACTATCTTTAAACTTGCGTATTTGTTTGATTTTTTTTATGTTTACATTAGTGAAACGTTATAAAAGTAAGATGTATTTAATAGAAAATTTCCTGCTCAATCGAGTGGTGTTTGTTTCAACTTTCTACGATAAATAGCAAGCTCAAGAATGAAGTTTGAAATTGGTATTTATCAAGGAATAACGACTATCTTTAAACTTGCGTATTTTTTTTATTTTTTTTATGTTTACGTTGATGAAACGTTATAAAGATAGGATGTATTTGATAGAAAATTTCCTGCTCAATCGAGTAGTGTTTGTTTCAATTTTCTACGATCAATAGCAAACTAACGAATGAAGTTTGAAGTTGGTATTTATCAAAGAATAACGACTATCTTTAAACTTGCGTATTTTTTTGATTTTTTTTATGTTTACATTAGTGAAACGTTATAAAAGTAAGATGTATTTAATAGAAAATTTCCTGCTCAATCGTGTGGTGTTTGTTTCAACTTTCTACGATCAATAGCAAGCTCACGAATGAAGTGTGAAGTTGGTATTTATCAAAGAATAACGACTATCTTTAAACTTGCGTATTTTTTTGATTTTTTTATGTTTACATTAGTGAGACGTTATAAAGATAGGATGTGTTTGATAGAAAATTTCCTGCTCAATCGAGCGGTGTTTGTTTCAATTTTCTACGATAAATAGCAAGTTCAAGAATGAAGTTTGAAATTGGTATTTATCAAGGAATAACGACTATCTTTAAACTTGCGTATTTTTTTTATTTTTTTTATGTTTACATTGGTGAAACGTTATAAATATAGGATGTATTTGATAGAAAATTTCCTGCTCAATCGAGTAGTGTTTGTTTCAACTTTCTACGATCAATAGCAAGCTCACGAATGAAGTTTGAAATTGGTATTTATCAAGTAATAACGACTATCTTTACACTTGCGTATTTTTTTTATTTTTTTTATGTTTACATTGGTGAAACGTTATAAAGGTAGGATGTATTTGATAGAAAATTTCCTGCTCAATCGAGTAGTGTTTGTTTCGACTTTCTACGATCAATAGCAAGCTCACGAATGAAGTTTGAAATTGGTATTTATCAAGGAATAACGACTATCTTTAAACTTGCGTATTTTTTTTATTTTTTTTATGTTTACATTGGTGCAACGTTATAAAGGTAGGATGTATTTGATAGAAAATTTCCTGCTCAATCGAGTGGTGTTTGTTTCAACTTTCTACGATAAATAGCAAGCCCAAGAATGAAGTTTGAAATTGGTATTTATCAAGGAATAACGACTATCTTTAAACTTGCGTATTTTTTTTATGTTTACATTGATGAAACGTTATAAAGATAGGATGTATTTGATAGAAAATTTCCTGCTCAATCGAGTAGTGTTTGTTTCAACTTTTTACGATCAATAGCAAGCTCACGAATGAAGTTTGAAATTGGTATTTATCAAGTAATAACGACTATCTTTAAACTTGCGTATTTTTTTTATTTTTTTTATATTTACATTAGTGGAACGTTATAAAGGTAGGTTGTATTTAATAAAAAATTTCCTGCTCAATCGAGTGGTGTTTGTTTCAACTTTCTACGATCAATAGCAAGCTCACGAATGAAGTTTGAAGTTGGTATTTATCATAGAATAACGACTATTTTTAAACTTGCGTATTTTTTTTATTTTTTTTATGTTTACATTGGTGAAACGTTATAAAGGTCGGATGTATTTGATAGAAAATTTCCTGCTCAATCGAGTGGTGTTTGTTTCAACTTTCTACGATCAATAGCAAGCTCACGAATGAAGTTTGAAATTGGTATTTATCAAAGAATAACGACTATCTTTAAACTTGCGTATTTTTTTGATTTTTTTTATGTTTACATTAGCGAAACGTTATAAAGGTAAGATGTATTTAATAGAAAATTTCCTGCTCAATCGTGTGGTGTTTGTTTCAACTTTCTACGATCAATAGCAAGCTCACGAATGAAGTTTGAAATTGGTATTTATCAAGGAATAACGACTATCTTTAAACTTGCGTATTTTTTTTATTTTTTTTATGTTTACATTGGTGAAACGTTATAAAGGTCGGATGTATTTGATAGAAAATTTCATGCTCAATCGAGTGGTGTTTGTTTCAACTTTCTACGATAAATAGCAAGCTCAAGAATGAAGTTTGAAATTGGTATTTATCAAGGAATAACGACTATCTTTAAACTTGCGTATTTTTTTTATTTTTGTTATGTTTACATTAGTGAAACGTTATAAAAGTAAGATGTATTTAATAGAAAATTTCCTGCTCAATCGTGTGGTGTTTGTTTCAACTTTCTACGATCAATAGCAAGCTCACGAATGAAGTGTGAAGTTGGTATTTATCAAAGAATAACGACTATCTTTAAACTTGCGTATTTTTTTGATTTTTTTATGTTTACATTAGTGAGACGTTATAAAGGTAGGATGTGTTTGATAGAAAATTTCCTGCTAAATCGAGCGGTGTTTGTTTCAATTTTCTACGATAAATAGCAAGTTCAAGAATGAAGTTTGAAATTGGTATTTATCAAGGAATAACGACTATCTTTAAACTTGCGTATTTTTTTTATTTTTTTTATGTTTCCATTGGTGAAACGTTATAA
Source organism: Tribolium confusum (assembly GCA_029207805.1). Lineage (NCBI taxonomy): Eukaryota > Metazoa > Arthropoda > Insecta > Coleoptera > Tenebrionidae > Tribolium > Tribolium confusum. Next base: position 33,824,887 of record JALGAY010000005.1, read on the forward strand.
AGGTAGGATGTATTTGATAGAAAATTTCCTGCTCAATCTAGTGGTGATTGTTTCAACTTTCAACGATAAATAGCAAGCTCAAGAATGAAGTTTGAAATTGGTATTTATCAAGGAATAACGACTATATTTAAACTTGCGTATTTTTTTTATTTTTTTTATGTTTACATTGGCGAAACGTTATAAAGGTAGGATGTATTTGATAGAAAATTTCCTGCTCAATCGAGTGGTGTTTGTTTCAACTTTCTACGATAAATAGCAAGCTCACGAATGAAGTTTGAAATTGGTATTTATCAAGTAATAACGACTATCTTTAAACTTGCGTATTTTTTTTATTTTTTTTATATTTACATTAGTGGAACGTTATAAAGGTAGGCTGTATTTGATAGAAAATTTCCTGCTCAATCGAGTGGTGTTTGTTTCAAGTTTCTACGATCAATAGCAAGCTAACGAATGAAGTTTGAAGTTGGTATTTAGCAAAGAATAACGACTATCTTTAAACTTGCGTATTTTTTTGATTTTTTTTATGTTTACATTAATGAAACGTTATAAAGGTAGAATGTGTTCGATAGAAAATTTCCTGCTCAATCGAGTGGTGTTTGTTTCAACTTTCTACGATCAATAGCAAGCTCACGAATGAAGTTTGAAGTTGGTATTTATCAAAGAATAACGACTATCTTTAAACTTGCGTATTTTTTTGATTTTTTTTATGTTTACATTAATGAAACGTTATAAAGGTAAAATGTGTTTGATAGAAAATTTCTTGCTCAATCGAGTGGTGTTTGTTTCAACTTTCTACGATAAATAGCAAGCTCAAGAATGAAGTTTGAAATTGGTATTTATCAAGGAATAACGACTATCTATAAACTTGCGTATTTTTTTTATTTTTGTTATGTTTACATTAGTGAAACGTTATAAAGGTAGGCTGTATTTGATAGAAAATTTCCTGCTCAATCGAGTGGTGTTTGTTTCAACTTTCTACGATCAATAGCAAGCTAACGAATGAAGTTTGAAGTTGGTATTTATCAAAGAATAACGACTATCTTTAAACTTGCGTATTTTTTTGATTTTTTTTATGTTTACATTAATGAAACGTTATAAAGGTAGGATGTGTTTGATAGAAAATTTTCTGCTCAATCGAGTGGTGTTTGTTTCAACTTTCTACGATCAATAGCAAGCTCACGAATGAAGTTTGAAGTTGGTATTTATCATAGAATAACGACTATTTTTAAACTTGCGTATTTTTTTTATTTTTTTTATGTTTACATTGGTGAAACGTTATAAAGGTCGGATGTGTTTGATAGATTTTTCCTGCTCAATCGAGTGGTGTTTGTTTCAACTTTCTACGATCAATAGCAAGCTCACGAATGAAGTTTGAAATTGGTATTTATCAAAGAATAACGACTATCTTTAAACTTGCGTATTTTTTTGATTTTTTTTATGTTTACATTAGCGAAACGTTATAAAGGTAAGATGTATTTAATAGAAAATTTCCTGCTCAATCGTGTGGTGTTTGTTTCAACTTTCTACGATCAATAGCAAGCTCACGAATGAAGTTTGAAATTGGTATTTATCAAGGAATAACGACTATCTTTAAACTTGCGTATTTTTTTTATTTTTTTTATGTTTACATTGGTGAAACGTTATAAATGTCGGATGTATTTGATAGAAAATTTCATGCTCAATCGAGTGGTGTTTGTTCCAACTTTCTACGATAAATAGCAAGCTCAAGAATGAAGTCTGAAATTGGTATTTATCAAGGAATAACGACTATCTTTAAACTTGCGTATTTTTTTTATTTTTGTTATGTTTACATTAGTGAAACGTTATAAAAGTAAGATGTATTTAATAGAAAATTTCCTGCTCAATCGTGTGGTGTTTGTTTCAACTTTCTACGATCAATAGCAAGCTCACGAATGAAGTTTGAAGTTGGTATTTATCAAAGAATAACGACTATCTTTAAACTTGCGTATTTTTTTGATTTTTTTTATGTTTACATTAATGAAACGTTATAAAGGTAAGATGTGTTTGATAGAAAAATTCTTGCTCAATCGAGTGGTGTTTGTTTCAACTTTCTACGATAAATAGCAAGCTCAAGAATGAAGTTTGAAATTGGTATTTATCAAGGAATAACGACTATCTATAAACTTGCGTATTTTTTTTATTTTTGTTATGTTCACATTGGTGAAACGTTATAAAGGTAGGATGTATTTGATAGAAAACTTCCTGCTCAATCGAGTGGTGTTTGTTTCAACTTTCTACGATCAATAGCAAGCTAACGAATGAAGTTTGAAGTTGGTATTTATCAAAGAATAACGACTATTTTTAAACTTGCGTATTTTTTTGATTTTTTTTATGTTTACATTAATGAAACGTTATAAAGATAGGATGTATTTGATAGAAAATTTCCTGCTCAATCGAGTAGTGTTTGTTTCAACTTTCTACGATCAATAGCAAGCTCACGAATGAAGTTTGAAATTGGTATTTATCAAGTAATAACGACTATCTTTAAACTTGCGTATTTTTTTTATTTTTTTTATATTTACATTAGTGGAACGTTATAAAGGTAGGTTGTATTTAATAAAAAATTTCCTGCTCAATCGAGTGGTGTTTGTTTCAACTTTCTACGATCAATAGCAAGCTAACGAATGAAGTTTGAAGTTGGTATTTATCAAAGAATAACGACTATCTTTAAACTTGCGTATTTTTTTGATTTTTTTTATGTTTACATTAATGAAACGTTATAAAGGTAGGATGTGTTTGATAGAAAATTTTCTGCTCAATCGAGTGGTGTTTGTTTCAACTTTCTACGATCAATAGCAAGCTCACGAATGAAGTTTGAAGTTGGTATTTATCATAGAATAACGACTATTTTTAAACTTGCGTATTTTTTTTATTTTTTTTATGTTTACATTGGTGAAACGTTATAAAGGTCGGATGTGTTTGATAGAAAATTTCCTGCTCAATCGAGTGGTGTTTGTTTCAACTTTCTACGATCAATAGCAAGCTCACGAATGAAGTTTGAAATTGGTATTTATCAAAGAATAACGACTATCTTTAAACTTGCGTATTTTTTTGATTTTTTTTATGTTTACATTAGCGAAACGTTATAAAGGTAAGATGTATTTAATAGAAAATTTCCTGCTCAATCGTGTGGTGTTTGTTTCAACTTTCTACGATCAATAGCAAGCTCACGAATGAAGTTTGAAATTGGTATTTATCAAGGAATAACGACTATCTTTAAACTTGCGTATTTTTTTATTTTTTTTATGTTTACATTGGTGAAACGTTATAAATTTCGGATGTATTTGATAGAAAATTTCATGCTCAATCGAGTGGTGTTTGTTTCAACTTTCTACGATAAATAGCAAGCTCAAGAATGAAGTTTGAAATTGGTATTTATCAAGGAATAACGACTATCTTTAAACTTGCGTATTTTTTTTATTTTTGTTATGTTTACATTAGTGAAACGTTATAAAAGTAAGATGTATTTAATAGAAAATTTCCTGCTCAATCGTGTGGTGTTTGTTTCAACTTTCTACGATCAATAGCAAGCTCACGAATGAAGTTTGAAGTTGGTATTTATCAAAGAATAACGACTATCTTTAAACTTGCGTATTTTTTTGATTTTTTTTATGTTTACATTAATGAAACGTTATAAAGGTAAGATGTGTTTGATAGAAAAGTTCTTGCTCAATCGAGTGGTGTTTGTTTCAACTTTCTACGATAAATAGCAAGCTCAAGAATGAAGTTTGAAATTGGTATTTATCAAGGAATAACGACTATCTATAAACTTGCGTATTTTTTTTATTTTTGTTATGTTCACATTGGTGAAACGTTATAAAGGTAGGATGTATTTGATAGAAAACTTCCTGCTCAATCGAGTGGTGTTTGTTTCAACTTTCTACGATCAATAGCAAGCTAACGAATGAAGTTTGAAGTTGGTATTTATCAAAGAATAACGACTATTTTTAAACTTGCGTATTTTTTTGATTTTTTTTATGTTTACATTAATGAAACGTTATAAAGATAGGATGTATTTGATAGAAAATTTCCTGCTCAATCGAGTAGTGTTTGTTTCAACTTTCTACGATCAATAGCAAGCTCACGAATTAAGTTTGAAATTGGTATTTATCAAGTAATAACGACTATCTTTAAACTTGCGTATTTTTTTTATTTTTTTTATGTTTACATTGGTGAAACGTTATAAAGGTAGGATGTATTTGATAGAAAATTTCTTGCTCAATCGAGTAGTGTTTGTTTCAACTTTCTACGATCAATAGCAAGCTCACGAATGAAGTTTGAAATTGGTATTTATCAAGGAATAACGACTATCTTTAAACTTGCGTATTTTTTTTATTTTTTTTATGTTTACATTGGTGAAACGTTATAAAGGTAGGATGTATTTGATAGAAAATTTCCTGCTCAATCGAGTAGTGTTTGTTTCAACTTTCTACGATCAATAGCAAGCTCACGAATGAAGTTTGAAATTGGTATTTATCAAGAAATAACGACTATCTTTAAACTTGCGTATTTTTTTAATTTTTTTTATGTTTGCATTGGTGAAACGTTATAAAGGTAGAATGTATTTGATAGAAAATTTCCTGCTCAATCGAGTGGTGTTTGTTTCAAGTTTCTACGATCAATAGCAAGCTAACGAATGAAGTTTGAAGTTGGTATTTATCAAAGAATAACGACTATCTTTAAACTTGCGTATTTGTTTGATTTTTTTTATGTTTACATTAGTGAAACGTTATAAAAGTAAGATGTATTTAATAGAAAATTTCCTGCTCAATCGAGTGGTGTTTGTTTCAACTTTCTACGATAAATAGCAAGCTCAAGAATGAAGTTTGAAATTGGTATTTATCAAGGAATAACGACTATCTTTAAACTTGCGTATTTTTTTTATTTTTTTTATGTTTACGTTGATGAAACGTTATAAAGATAGGATGTATTTGATAGAAAATTTCCTGCTCAATCGAGTAGTGTTTGTTTCAATTTTCTACGATCAATAGCAAACTAACGAATGAAGTTTGAAGTTGGTATTTATCAAAGAATAACGACTATCTATAAACTTGCGTATTTTTTTTATTTTTGTTATGTTTACATTAGTGAAACGTTATAAAAGTAAGATGTATTTAATAGAAAATTTCCTGCTCAATCGTGTGGTGTTTGTTTCAACTTTCTACGATCAATAGCAAGCTCACGAATGAAGTGTGAAGTTGGTATTTATCAAAGAATAACGACTATCTTTAAACTTGCGTATTTTTTTGATTTTTTTATGTTTACATTAGTGAGACGTTATAAAGGTAGGATGTATTTGATAGAAAATTTCCTGCTCAATCGAGTAGTGTTTGTTTCAACTTTCTACGATCAATAGCAAGCTCACGAATGAAGTTTGAAATTGGTATTTATCAAGTAATAACGACTATCTTTAAACTTGCGTATTTTTTTTATTTTTTTTATATTTACATTAGTGGAACGTTATAAAGGTAGGTTGTATTTAATAAAAAATTTCCTGCTCAATCGAGTGGTGTTTGTTTCAACTTTCTACGATCAATAGCAAGCTAACGAATGAAGTTTGAAGTTGGTATTTATCAAAGAATAACGACTATCTTTAAACTTGCGTATTTTTTTGATTTTTTTTATGTTTACATTAATGAAACGTTATAAAGGTAGGATGTGTTTGATAGAAAATTTTCTGCTCAATCGAGTGGTGTTTGTTTCAACTTTCTACGATCAATAGCAAGCTCACGAATGAAGTTTGAAGTTGGTATTTATCATAGAATAACGACTATTTTTAAACTTGCGTATTTTTTTTATTTTTTTTATGTTTACATTGGTGAAACGTTATAAAGGTCGGATGTGTTTGATAGATTTTTCCTGCTCAATCGAGTGGTGTTTGTTTCAACTTTCTACGATCAATAGCAAGCTCACGAATGAAGTTTGAAATTGGTATTTATCAAAGAATAACGACTATCTTTAAACTTGCGTATTTTTTTGATTTTTTTTATGTTTACATTAGCGAAACGTTATAAATGTCGGATGTATTTGATAGAAAATTTCATGCTCAATCGAGTGGTGTTTGTTTCAACTTTCTACGATAAATAGCAAGCTCAAGAATGAAGTTTGAAATTGGTATTTATCAAGGAATAACGACTATCTTTAAACTTGCGTATTTTTTTTATTTTTGTTATGTTTACATTAGTGAAACGTTATAAAAGTAAGATGTATTTAATAGAAAATTTCCTGCTCAATCGTGTGGTGTTTGTTTCAACTTTCTACGATCAATAGCAAGCTCACGAATGAAGTTTGAAGTTGGTATTTATCAAAGAATTACGACTATCTTTAAACTTGCGTATTTTTTTGATTTTTTTTATGTTTACATTAATGAAACGTTATAAAGGTAAGATGTGTTTGATAGAAAAATTCTTGCTCAATCGAGTGGTGTTTGTTTCAACTTTCTACGATCAATAGCAAGCTCACGAATGAAGTTTGAAGTTGGTATTTATCATAGAATAACGACTATTTTTAAACTTGCGTATTTTTTTTATTTTTTTTATGTTTACATTGGTGAAACGTTATAAAGGTCGGATGTGTTTGATAGATTTTTCCTGCTCAATCGAGTGGTGTTTGTTTCAACTTTCTACGATCAATAGCAAGCTCACGAATGAAGTTTGAAATTGGTATTTATCAAAGAATAACGACTATCTTTAAACTTGCGTATTTTTTTGATTTTTTTTATGTTTACATTAGCGAAACGTTATAAAGGTAAGATGTATTTAATAGAAAATTTCCTGCTCAATCGTGTGGTGTTTGTTTCAACTTTCTACGATCAATAGCAAGCTCACGAATGAAGTTTGAAATTGGTATTTATCAAGGAATAACGACTATCTTTAAACTTGCGTATTTTTTTTATTTTTTTTATGTTTACATTGGTGAAACGTTATAAATGTCGGATGTATTTGATAGAAAATTTCATGCTCAATCGAGTGGTGTTTGTTTCAACTTTCTACGATAAATAGCAAGCTCAAGAATGAAGTTTGAAATTGGTATTTATCAAGGAATAACGACTATCTTTAAACTTGCGTATTTTTTTTATTTTTGTTATGTTTACATTAGTGAAACGTTATAAAAGTAAGATGTATTTAATAGAAAATTTCCTGCTCAATCGTGTGGTGTTTGTTTCAACTTTCTACGATCAATAGCAAGCTCACGAATGAAGTTTGAAGTTGGTATTTATCAAAGAATAACGACTATCTTTAAACTTGCGTATTTTTTTGATTTTTTTTATGTTTACATTAATGAAACGTTATAAAGGTAAGATGTGTTTGATAGAAAAATTCTTGCTCAATCGAGTGGTGTTTGTTTCAACTTTCTACGATAAATAGCAAGCTCAAGAATGAAGTTTGAAATTGGTATTTATCAAGGAATAACGACTATCTATAAACTTGCGTATTTTTTTTATTTTTGTTATGTTCACATTGGTGAAACGTTATAAAGGTAGGATGTATTTGATAGAAAACTTCCTGCTCAATCGAGTGGTGTTTGTTTCAACTTTCTACGATCAATAGCAAGCTAACGAATGAAGTTTGAAGTTGGTATTTATCAAAGAATAACGACTATTTTTAAACTTGCGTATTTTTTTGATTTTTTTTATGTTTACATTAATGAAACGTTATAAAGATAGGATGTATTTGATAGAAAATTTCCTGCTCAATCGAGTAGTGTTTGTTTCAACTTTCTACGATCAATAGCAAGCTCACGAATTAAGTTTGAAATTGGTATTTATCAAGTAATAACGACTATCTTTAAACTTGCGTATTTTTTTTATTTTTTTTATGTTTACATTGGTGAAACGTTATAAAGGTAGGATGTATTTGATAGAAAATTTCTTGCTCAATCGAGTAGTGTTTGTTTCAACTTTCTACGATCAATAGCAAGCTCACGAATGAAGTTTGAAATTGGTATTTATCAAGGAATAACGACTATCTTTAAACTTGCGTATTTTTTTTATTTTTTTTATGTTTACATTGGTGAAACGTTATAAAGGTAGGATGTATTTGATAGAAAATTTCCTGCTCAATCGAGTAGTGTTTGTTTCAACTTTCTACGATCAATAGCAAGCTCACGAATGAAGTTTGAAATTGGTATTTATCAAGAAATAACGACTATCTTTAAACTTGCGTATTTTTTTTATTTTTTTTATGTTTACATTGGTGAAACGTTATAAAGGTAGAATGTATTTGATAGAAAATTTCCTGCTCAATCGAGTGGTGTTTGTTTCAAGTTTCTACGATCAATAGCAAGCTAACGAATGAAGTTTGAAGTTGGTATTTATCAAAGAATAACGACTATCTTTAAACTTGCGTATTTGTTTGATTTTTTTTATGTTTACATTAGTGAAACGTTATAAAAGTAAGATGTATTTAATAGAAAATTTCCTGCTCAATCGAGTGGTGTTTGTTTCAACTTTCTACGATAAATAGCAAGCTCAAGAATGAAGTTTGAAATTGGTATTTATCAAGGAATAACGACTATCTTTAAACTTGCGTATTTTTTTTATTTTTTTTATGTTTACGTTGATGAAACGTTATAAAGATAGGATGTATTTGATAGAAAATTTCCTGCTCAATCGAGTAGTGTTTGTTTCAATTTTCTACGATCAATAGCAAACTAACGAATGAAGTTTGAAGTTGGTATTTATCAAAGAATAACGACTATCTTTAAACTTGCGTATTTTTTTGATTTTTTTTATGTTTACATTAGTGAAACGTTATAAAAGTAAGATGTATTTAATAGAAAATTTCCTGCTCAATCGTGTGGTGTTTGTTTCAACTTTCTACGATCAATAGCAAGCTCACGAATGAAGTGTGAAGTTGGTATTTATCAAAGAATAACGACTATCTTTAAACTTGCGTATTTTTTTGATTTTTTTATGTTTACATTAGTGAGACGTTATAAAGATAGGATGTGTTTGATAGAAAATTTCCTGCTCAATCGAGCGGTGTTTGTTTCAATTTTCTACGATAAATAGCAAGTTCAAGAATGAAGTTTGAAATTGGTATTTATCAAGTAATAACGACTATCTTTAAACTTGCGTATTTTTTTTATTTTTTTTATGTTTACATTGGTGAAACGTTATAAAGGTAGGATGTATTTGATAGAAAATTTCCTGCTCAATCGAGTAGTGTTTGTTTCGACTTTCTACGATCAATAGCAAGCTCACGAATGAAGTTTGAAATTGGTATTTATCAAGGAATAACGACTATCTTTAAACTTGCGTATTTTTTTTATTTTTTTTATGTTTACATTGGTGCAACGTTATAAAGGTAGGATGTATTTGATAGAAAATTTCCTGCTCAATCGAGTGGTGTTTGTTTCAACTTTCTACGATAAATAGCAAGCCCAAGAATGAAGTTTGAAATTGGTATTTATCAAGGAATAACGACTATCTTTAAACTTGCGTATTTTTTTTATGTTTACATTGATGAAACGTTATAAAGATAGGATGTATTTGATAGAAAATTTCCTGCTCAATCGAGTAGTGTTTGTTTCAACTTTTTACGATCAATAGCAAGCTCACGAATGAAGTTTGAAATTGGTATTTATCAAGTAATAACGACTATCTTTAAACTTGCGTATTTTTTTTATTTTTTTTATATTTACATTAGTGGAACGTTATAAAGGTAGGTTGTATTTAATAAAAAATTTCCTGCTCAATCGAGTGGTGTTTGTTTCAACTTTCTACGATCAATAGCAAGCTCACGAATGAAGTTTGAAGTTGGTATTTATCATAGAATAACGACTATTTTTAAACTTGCGTATTTTTTTTATTTTTTTTATGTTTACATTGGTGAAACGTTATAAAGGTCGGATGTGTTTGATAGAAAATTTCCTGCTCAATCGAGTGGTGTTTGTTTCAACTTTCTACGATCAATAGCAAGCTCACGAATGAAGTTTGAAATTGGTATTTATCAAAGAATAACGACTATCTTTAAACTTGCGTATTTTTTTGATTTTTTTTATGTTTACATTAGCGAAACGTTATAAAGGTAAGATGTATTTAATAGAAAATTTCCTGCTCAATCGTGTGGTGTTTGTTTCAACTTTCTACGATCAATAGCAAGCTCACGAATGAAGTTTGAAATTGGTATTTATCAAGGAATAACGACTATCTTTAAACTTGCGTATTTTTTTTATTTTTTTTATGTTTACATTGGTGAAACGTTATAAAGGTCGGATGTATTTGATAGAAAATTTCATGCTCAATCGAGTGGTGTTTGTTTCAACTTTCTACGATAAATAGCAAGCTCAAGAATGAAGTTTGAAATTGGTATTTATCAAGGAATAACGACTATCTTTAAACTTGCGTATTTTTTTTATTTTTGTTATGTTTACATTAGTGAAACGTTATAAAAGTAAGATGTATTTAATAGAAAATTTCCTGCTCAATCGTGTGGTGTTTGTTTCAACTTTCTACGATCAATAGCAAGCTCACGAATGAAGTGTGAAGTTGGTATTTATCAAAGAATAACGACTATCTTTAAACTTGCGTATTTTTTTGATTTTTTTATGTTTACATTAGTGAGACGTTATAAAGGTAGGATGTGTTTGATAGAAAATTTCCTGCTAAATCGAGCGGTGTTTGTTTCAATTTTCTACGATAAATAGCAAGTTCAAGAATGAAGTTTGAAATTGGTATTTATCAAGGAATAACGACTATCTTTAAACTTGCGTATTTTTTTTATTTTTTTTATGTTTCCATTGGTGAAACGTTATAAAGGTAGGATGTATTTGATAGAAAATTTCCTGCTCAATCTAGTGGTGATTGTTTCAACTTTCAACGATAAATAGCAAGCTCAAGAATGAAGTTTGAAATTGGTATTTATCAAGGAATAACGACTATATTTAAACTTGCGTATTTTTTTTATTTTTTTTATGTTTACATTGGCGAAACGTTATAAAGGTAGGATGTATTTGATAGAAAATTTCCTGCTCAATCGAGTGGTGTTTGTTTCAACTTTCTACGATAAATAGCAAGCTCACGAATGAAGTTTGAAATTGGTATTTATCAAGTAATAACGACTATCTTTAAACTTGCGTATTTTTTTTATTTTTTTTATATTTACATTAGTGGAACGTTATAAAGGTAGGCTGTATTTGATAGAAAATTTCCTGCTCAATCGAGTGGTGTTTGTTTCAACTTTCTACGATCAATAGCAAGCTAACGAATGAAGTTTGAAGTTGGTATTTAGCAAAGAATAACGACTATCTTTAAACTTGCGTATTTTTTTGATTTTTTTTATGTTTACATTAATGAAACGTTATAAAGGTAGAATGTGTTCGATAGAAAATTTCCTGCTCAATCGAGTGGTGTTTGTTTCAACTTTCTACGATCAATAGCAAGCTCACGAATGAAGTTTGAAGTTGGTATTTATCAAAGAATAACGACTATCTTTAAACTTGCGTATTTTTTTGATTTTTTTTATGTTTACATTAATGAAACGTTATAAAGGTAAAATGTGTTTGATAGAAAATTTCTTGCTCAATCGAGTGGTGTTTGTTTCAACTTTCTACGATAAATAGCAAGCTCAAGAATGAAGTTTGAAATTGGTATTTATCAAGGAATAACGACTATCTATAAACTTGCGTATTTTTTTTATTTTTGTTATGTTTACATTAGTGAAACGTTATAAAAGTAAGATGTATTTAATAGAAAATTTCCTGCTCAATCGTGTGGTGTTTGTTTCAACTTTCTACGATCAATAGCAAGCTCACGAATGAAGTGTGAAGTTGGTATTTATCAAAGAATAACGACTATCTTTAAACTTGCGTATTTTTTTGATTTTTTTATGTTTACATTAGTGAGACGTTATAAAGGTAGGATGTATTTGATAGAAAATTTCCTGCTCAATCGAGTAGTGTTTGTTTCAACTTTCTACGATCAATAGCAAGCTCACGAATGAAGTTTGAAATTGGTATTTATCAAGTAATAACGACTATCTTTAAACTTGCGTATTTTTTTTATTTTTTTTATATTTACATTAGTGGAACGTTATAAAGGTAGGTTGTATTTAATAAAAAATTTCCTGCTCAATCGAGTGGTGTTTGTTTCAACTTTCTACGATCAATAGCAAGCTAACGAATGAAGTTTGAAGTTGGTATTTATCAAAGAATAACGACTATCTTTAAACTTGCGTATTTTTTTGATTTTTTTTATGTTTACATTAATGAAACGTTATAAAGGTAAGATGTGTTTGATAGAAAATTTTCTGCTCAATCGAGTGGTGTTTGTTTCAACTTTCTACGATCAATAGCAAGCTCACGAATGAAGTTTGAAATTGGTATTTATCAAAGAATAACGACTATCTTTAAACTTGCGTATTTTTTTGATTTTTTTTATGTTTACATTAGCGAAACGTTATAAAGGTAAGATGTATTTAATAGAAAATTTCCTGCTCAATCGTGTGGTGTTTGTTTCAACTTTCTACGATCAATAGCAAGCTCACGAATGAAGTTTGAAATTGGTATTTATCAAGGAATAACGACTATCTTTAAACTTGCGCATTTTTTTATTTTTTTTATGTTTACATTGGTGAAACGTTATAAATGTCGGATGTATTTGATAGAAAATTTCATGCTCAATCGAGTGGTGTTTGTTTCAACTTTCTACGATAAATAGCAAGCTCAAGAATGAAGTTTGAAATTGGTATTTATCAAGGAATAACGACTATCTTTAAACTTGCGTATTTTTTTTATTTTTGTTATGTTTACATTAGTGAAACGTTATAAAAGTAAGATGTATTTAATAGAAAATTTCCTGCTCAATCGTGTGGTGTTTGTTTCAACTTTCTACGATCAATAGCAAGCTCACGAATGAAGTTTGAAGTTGGTATTTATCAAAGAATAACGACTATCTTTAAACTTGCGTATTTTTTTGATTTTTTTTATGTTTACATTAATGAAACGTTATAAAGGTAAGATGTGTTTGATAGAAAAATTCTTGCTCAATCGAGTGGTGTTTGTTTCAACTTTCTACGATAAATAGCAAGCTCAAGAATGAAGTTTGAAATTGGTATTTATCAAGGAATAACGACTATCTATAAACTTGCGTATTTTTTTTATTTTTGTTATGTTCACATTGGTGAAACGTTATAAAGGTAGGATGTATTTGATAGAAAACTTCCTGCTCAATCGAGTGGTGTTTGTTTCAACTTTCTACGATCAATAGCAAGCTAACGAATGAAGTTTGAAGTTGGTATTTATCAAAGAATAACGACTATTTTTAAACTTGCGTATTTTTTTGATTTTTTTTATGTTTACATTAATGAAACGTTATAAAGATAGGATGTATTTGATAGAAAATTTCCTGCTCAATCGAGTAGTGTTTGTTTCAACTTTCTACGATCAATAGCAAGCTCACGAATTAAGTTTGAAATTGGTATTTATCAAGTAATAACGACTATCTTTAAACTTGCGTATTTTTTTTATTTTTTTTATGTTTACATTGGTGAAACGTTATAAAGGTAGGATGTATTTGATAGAAAATTTCTTGCTCAATCGAGTAGTGTTTGTTTCAACTTTCTACGATCAATAGCAAGCTCACGAATGAAGTTTGAAATTGGTATTTATCAAGGAATAACGACTATCTTTAAACTTGCGTATTTTTTTTATTTTTTTTATGTTTACATTGGTGAAACGTTATAAAGGTAGGATGTATTTGATAGAAAATTTCCTGCTCAATCGAGTAGTGTTTGTTTCAACTTTCTACGATCAATAGCAAGCTCACGAATGAAGTTTGAAATTGGTATTTATCAAGAAATAACGACTATCTTTAAACTTGCGTATTTTTTTTATTTTTTTTATGTTTACATTGGTGAAACGTTATAAAGGTAGAATGTATTTGATAGAAAATTTCCTGCTCAATCGAGTGGTGTTTGTTTCAAGTTTCTACGATCAATAGCAAGCTAACGAATGAAGTTTGAAGTTGGTATTTATCAAAGAATAACGACTATCTTTAAACTTGCGTATTTGTTTGATTTTTTTTATGTTTACATTAGTGAAACGTTATAAAAGTAAGATGTATTTAATAGAAAATTTCCTGCTCAATCGAGTGGTGTTTGTTTCAACTTTCTACGATAAATAGCAAGCTCAAGAATGAAGTTTGAAATTGGTATTTATCAAGGAATAACGACTATCTTTAAACTTGCGTATTTTTTTTATTTTTTTTATGTTTACGTTGATGAAACGTTATAAAGATAGGATGTGTTTGATAGAAAATTTCCTGCTCAATCGAGTAGTGTTTGTTTCAATTTTCTACGATCAATAGCAAACTAACGAATGAAGTTTGAAGTTGGTATTTATCAAAGAATAACGACTATCTTTAAACTTGCGTATTTTTTTGATTTTTTTTATGTTTACATTAGTGAAACGTTATAAAAGTAAGATGTATTTAATAGAAAATTTCCTGCTCAATCGTGTGGTGTTTGTTTCAACTTTCTACGATCAATAGCAAGCTCACGAATGAAGTGTGAAGTTGGTATTTATCAAAGAATAACGACTATCTTTAAACTTGCGTATTTTTTTGATTTTTTTATGTTTACATTAGTGAGACGTTATAAAGATAGGATGTGTTTGATAGAAAATTTCCTGCTCAATCGAGCGGTGTTTGTTTCAATTTTCTACGATAAATAGCAAGTTCAAGAATGAAGTTTGAAATTGGTATTTATCAAGGAATAACGACTATCTTTAAACTTGCGTATTTTTTTTATTTTTTTTATGTTTACATTGGTGAAACGTTATAAATATAGGATGTATTTGATAGAAAATTTCCTGCTCAATCGAGTAGTGTTTGTTTCAACTTTCTACGATCAATAGCAAGCTCACGAATGAAGTTTGAAATTGGTATTTATCAAGTAATAACGACTATCTTTAAACTTGCGTATTTTTTTTATTTTTTTTATGTTTACATTGGTGAAACGTTATAAAGGTAGGATGTATTTGATAGAAAATTTCCTGCTCAATCGAGTAGTGTTTGTTTCGACTTTCTACGATCAATAGCAAGCTCACGAAGGAAGTTTGAAATTGGTATTTATCAAGGAATAACGACTATCTTTAAACTTGCGTATTTTTTTATTTTTTTTATGTTTACATTGGTGCAACGTTATAAAGGTAGGATGTATTTGATAGAAAATTTCCTGCTCAATCGAGTGGTGTTTGTTTCAACTTTCTACGATAAATAGCAAGCCCAAGAGTGAAGTTTGAAATTGGTATTTATCAAGGAATAACGACTATCTTTAAACTTGCGTATTTTTTTTATGTTTACATTGATGAAACGTTATAAAGATAGGATGTATTTGATAGAAAATTTCCTGCTCAATCGAGTAGTGTTTGTTTCAACTTTTTACGATCAATAGCAAGCTCACGAATGAAGTTTGAAATTGGTATTTATCAAGTAATAACGACTATCTTTAAACTTGCGTATTTTTTTTATTTTTTTTATATTTACATTAGTGGAACGTTATAAAGGTAGGTTGTATTTAATAAAAAATTTCCTGCTCAATCGAGTGGTGTTTGTTTCAACTTTCTACGATAAACAGCAAGCTCAAGAATGAAGTTTGAAATTGGTATTTATCAAGGAATAACGACTATCTTTAAACTTGCGTATTTTTTTTATTTTTTTTATGTTTACGTTGATGAAACGTTATAAAGATAGGATGTATTTGATAGAAAATTTCCTGCTCAATCGAGTAGTGTTTGTTTCAATTTTCTACGATCAATAGCAAACTAACGAATGAAGTTTGAAGTTGGTATTTATCAAAGAATAACGACTATCTTTAAACTTGCGTATTTTTTTGATTTTTTTTATGTTTACATTAGTGAAACGTTATAAAAGTAAGATGTATTTAATAGAAAATTTCCTGCTCAATCGTGTGGTGTTTGTTTCAACTTTCTACGATCAATAGCAAGCTCACGAATGAAGTGTGAAGTTGGTATTTATCAAAGAATAACGACTATCTTTAAACTTGCGTATTTTTTTGATTTTTTTATGTTTACATTAGTGAGACGTTATAAAGATAGGATGTGTTTGATAGAAAATTTCCTGCTCAATCGAGCGGTGTTTGTTTCAATTTTCTACGATAAATAGCAAGTTCAAGAATGAAGTTTGAAATTGGTATTTATCAAGGAATAACGGCTATCTTTAAACTTGCGTATTTTTTTTATTTTTTTTATGTTTACATTGGTGAAACGTTATAAATATCGGATGTATTTGATAGAAAATTTCCTGCTCAATCGAGTAGTGTTTGTTTCAACTTTCTACGATCAATAGCAAGCTCACGAATGAAGTTTGAAATTGGTATTTATCAAGTAATAACGACTATCTTTAAACTTGCGTATTTTTTTTATTTTTTTTATGTTTACATTGGTGAAACGTTATAAAGGTAGGATGTATTTGATAGAAAATTTCCTGCTCAATCGAGTAGTGTTTGTTTCGACTTTCTACGATTAATAGCAAGCTCACGAATGAAGTTTGAAATTGGTATTTATCAAGGAATAACGACTATCTTTAAACTTGCGTATTTTTTTTATTTTTTTTATGTTTACATTGGTGCAACGTTATAAAGGTAGGATGTATTTGATAGAAAATTTCCTGCTCAATCGAGTGGTGTTTGTTTCAACTTTCTACGATAAATAGCAAGCCCAAGAATGAAGTTTGAAATTGGTATTTATCAAGGAATAACGACTATCTTTAAACTTGCGTATTTTTTTTATGTTTACGTTGATGAAACGTTATAAAGATAGGATGTATTTGATAGAAAATTTCCTGCTCAATCGAGTAGTGTTTGTTTCAACTTTTTACGATCAATAGCAAGCTCACGAATGAAGTTTGAAATTGGTATTTATCAAGTAATAACGACTATCTTTAAACTTGCGTATTTTTTTTATTTTTTTTATATTTACATTAGTGGAACGTTATAAAGGCAGGTTGTATTTAATAAAAAATTTCCTGCTCAATCGAGTGGTGTTTGTTTCAACTTTCTACGATAAATAGCAAGCTCAAGAATGAAGTTTGAAATTGGTATTTATCAAGGAATAACGACTATCTTTAAACTTGCGTATTTTTTTTATTTTTTTTATGTTTACGTTGATGAAACGTTATAAAGATAGGATGTATTTGATAGAAAATTTCCTGCTCAATCGAGTAGTGTTTGTTTCAATTTTCTACGATCAATAGCAAACTAACGAATGAAGTTTGAAGTTGGTATTTATCAAAGAATAACGACTATCTTTAAACTTGCGTATTTTTTTGATTTTTTTTATGTTTACATTAGTGAAACGTTATAAAAGTAAGATGTATTTAATAGAAAATTTCCTGCTCAATCGTGTGGTGTTTGTTTCAACTTTCTACGATCAATAGCAAGCTCACGAATGAAGTGTGAAGTTGGTATTTATCAAAGAATAACGACTATCTTTAAACTTGCGTATTTTTTTGATTTTTTTATGTTTACATTAGTGAGACGTTATAAAGATAGGATGTGTTTGATAGAAAATTTCCTGCTCAATCGAGCGGTGTTTGTTTCAATTTTCTACGATAAATAGCAAGTTCAAGAATGAAGTTTGAAATTGGTATTTATCAAGGAATAACGACTATCTTTAAACTTGCGTATTTTTTTTATTTTTTTTATGTTTACATTGGTGAAACGTTATAAATATAGGATGTATTTGATAGAAAATTTCCTGCTCAATCGAGTAGTGTTTGTTTCAACTTTCTACGATCAATAGCAAGCTCACGAATGAAGTTTGAAATTGGTATTTATCAAGTAATAACGACTATCTTTAAACTTGCGTATTTTTTTTATTTTTTTTATGTTTACATTGGTGAAACGTTATAAAGGTAGGATGTATTTGATAGAAAATTTCCTGCTCAATCGAGTAGTGTTTGTTTCGACTTTCTACGATCAATAGCAAGCTCACGAATGAAGTTTGAAATTGGTATTTATCAAGGAATAACGACTATCTTTAAACTTGCGTATTTTTTTTATTTTTTTTATGTTTACATTGGTGCAACGTTATAAAGGTAGGATGTATTTGATAGAAAATTTCCTGCTCAATCGAGTGGTGTTTGTTTCAACTTTCTACGATAAATAGCAAGCTCAAGAATGAAGTTTGAAATTGGTATTTATCAAGGAATAACGACTATCTTTAAACTTGCGTATTTTTTTTATGTTTACATTGATGAAACGTTATAAAGATAGGATGTATTTGATAGAAAATTTCCTGCTCAATCGAGTAGTGTTTGTTTCAACTTTTTACGATCAATAGCAAGCTCACGAATGAAGTTTGAAATTGGTATTTATCAAGTAATAACGACTATCTTTAAACTTGCGTATTTTTTTTATTTTTTTTATATTTACATTAGTGGAACGTTATAAAGGTAGGTTGTATTTAATAAAAAATTTCCTGCTCAATCGAGTGGTGTTTGTTTCAACTTTCTGCGATCAATAGCAAGCTAACGAATGAAGTTTGAAGTTGGTATTTATCAAAGAATAACGACTATCTTAAAACTTGCGTATTTTTTTGATTTTTTTTATGTTTACATTAATGAAACGTTATAAAGGTAGGATGTGTTTGATAGAAAATTTTCTGCTCAATCGAGTGGTGTTTGTTTCAACTTTCTACGATCAATAGCAAGCTCACGAATGAAGTTTGAAGTTGGTATTTATCATAGAATAACGACTATCTTTAAACTTGCGTATTTTTTTTATTTTTTTTATGTTTACATTGGTGAAACGTTATAAAGGTCGGATGTGTTTGATAGAAAATTTCCTGCTCAATCGAGTGGTGTTTGTTTCAACTTTCTACGATCAATAGCAAGCTCACGAATGAAGTTTGAAATTGGTATTTATCAAAGAATAACGACTATCTTTAAACTTGCGTATTTTTTTGATTTTTTTTATGTTTACATTAGCGAAACGTTATAAAGGTAAGATGTATTTAATAGAAAATTTCCTGCTCAATCGTGTGGTGTTTGTTTCAACTTTCTACGATCAATAGCAAGCTCACGAATGAAGTTTGAAATTGGTATTTATCAAGGAATAACGACTATCTTTAAACTTGCGTATTTTTTTTATTTTTTTTATGTTTACATTGGTGAAACGTTATAAAAGTCAGATGTATTTGATAGAAAATTTCATGCTCAATCGAGTGGTGTTTGTTTCAACTTTCTACGATAAATAGCAAGCTCAAGAATGAAGTTTGAAATTGGTATTTATCAAGGAATAACGACTATCTTTAAACTTGCGTATTTTTTTTATTTTTGTTATGTTTACATTAGTGAAACGTTATAAAAGTAAGATGTATTTAATAGAAAATTTCCTGCTCAATCGTGTGGTGTTTGTTTCAACTTTCTACGATCAATAGCAAGCTCACGAATGAAGTGTGAATTTGGTATTTATCAAAGAATAACGACTATCTTTAAACTTGCGTATTTTTTTGATTTTTTTATGTTTACATTAGTGAGACGTTATAAAGGTAGGATGTGGTTGATAGAAAATTTCCTGCTCAATCGAGCGGTGTTTGTTTCAATTTTCTACGATAAATAGCAAGTTCAAGAATGAAGTTTGAAATTGGTATTTATCAAGGAATAACGACTATCTTTAAACTTGCGTATTTTTTTTATTTTTTTTATGTTTACATTGGTGAAACGTTATAAAGGTAGGATGTATTTGATAGAAAATTTCCTGCTCAATCTAGTGGTGATTGTTTCAACTTTCTACGATAAATAGCAAGCTCAAGAATGAAGTTTGAAATTGGTATTTATCAAGGAATAACGACTATCTTTAAACTTGCGTATTTTTTTTATTTTTGTTTTGTTTACATTGGTGAAACGTTACAAGGGTAAAATGTATTTGATAGAAAATTTTCTGCTCAATCGAGTGGTGTTTGTCTCAACTTTCTACGATCAATAGCAAGCTCACGAATGAAGTTTGAAATTGGTATTTATCAAGTAATAACGACTATCTTTAAACTTGCGTATTTTTTTTATTTTTTTTATATTTACATTAGTGGAACGTTATAAAGGTAGGCTGTATTTGATAGAAAATTTCCTGCTCAATCGAGTGGTGTTTGTTTCAACTTTCTACGATCAATAGCAAGCTAACGAATGAAGTTTGAAGTTGGTATTTATCAAAGAATAACGACTATCTTTAAACTTGCGTATTTTTTTGATTTTTTTATGTTTACATTAATGAAACGTTATAAAGGTAGGACGTGTTCGATAGAAAATTTCCTGCTCAATCGAGTGGTGTTTGTTTCAACTTTCTACGATCAATAGCAAGCTCACGAATAAAGTTTGAAGTTGGTATTTACCAAAGAATAACGACTATCTTTAAACTTGCGTATTTTTTTGATTTTTTTATGTTTACATTAGTGAAACGTTATAAAGGTAGGATGTTTTTGATAGAAAATTTCCTGCTCAATCGAGTGGTGTTTGCTTTAACTTTCTACGATAAATAGCAAGCTCAAGAATGAAGTTTGAAATTGGTATTTATCAAGGAATAACGACTATCTTTAAACTTGCCTATTTTTTTTTATTTTTTTTATGTTTACATTAGTGAAACGTTATAAAGGTAAAATGTGTTTGATAGAAAATTTCCTGCTCAATCGAGTGGTGTTTGTTTCAACTTTCTACGATCAAGCAAGCTCACGAATGAAGTTTGACGTTGGTATTTATCAAGGAATAACGACTATCTTTAAACTTGCGAATTTTTTTTATTTTTTTTATGTTTACATTGGTGAAACGTTATAAAAGTAAGATGTATTTAATAGAAAATTTCCTGCTCAATCGTGTGGTGTTTGTTTCAACTTTCTACGATAAATAGCAAGTTCAAGAATGAAGTTTGAAATTGGTATTTATCAAGGAATAACGACTATCTTTAAACTTGCGTATTTTTTTTTATTTTTTTTATGTTTCCATTGGTGAAACGTTATAAAGGTAGGATGTATTTGATAGAAAATTTCTTGCTCAATCTAGTGGTAATTGTTTCAACTTTCAACGATAAATAGCAAGCTCAAGAATGAAGTTTGAAATTGGTATTTATCAAGGAATAACGACTATATTTAAACTTGCGTATTTTTTTTATTTTTTTTATGTTTACATTGGTGAAACGTTATAAAGGTAGGATGTATTTGATAGAAAATTTCCTGCTCTATCGAGTGGTGTTTGTTTCAAGTTTCTACGATAAATAGCAAGTTCAAGAATGAAGTTTGAAATTGGTATTTATCAAGGAATACCGACTATCTTTAAACTTGCGCATTTTTTTTATTTTTTTTATGTTTACATTGGTGAAACGTTATAAAGATAGGAGGTATTTGATAGAAAATTTCCTGCTCAATCGAGTAGTGTTTGTCTCAACTTTCTACGATCAATAGCAAGCTCACGAATGAAGTTTGAAATTGGTATTTATCAAGTAATAACGACTATCTTTAAACTTGCGTATTTTTTTTATTTTTTTTATATTTACATTAGTGGAACGTTATAAAGGTAGGCTGTATTTGATAGAAAATTTCCTGCTCAATCGAGTGGTGTTTGTTTCAACTTTCTACGATCAATAGCAAGCTAACGAATGAAGTTTGAAGTTGGTATTTATCAAAGAATAACGACTATCTTTAAACTTGCGTATTTTTTTGATTTTTTTATGTTTACATTAATGAAACGTTATAAAGGTAGGATGTGTTCGATAGAAAATTTCCTGCTCAATCGAGTGGTGTTTGTTTCAACTTTCTACGATCAATAGCAAGCTCACGAATGAAGTTTGAAGTTGGTATTTATCAAAGAATAACGACTATTTTTAAACTTGCGTATTTTTTTGATTTTTTTTATGTTTACATTAATGAAACGTTATAAAGGTAAGATGTGTTTGATAGAAAATTTCTTGCTCAATCGAGTGGTGTTTTTTTCAACTTTCTACGATAAATAGCAAGCTCAAGAATGAAGTTTGAAATTGGTATTTATTAAGGAATAACGACTATCTATAAACTTGCGTATTTTTTTTATTTTTGTTATGTTCACATTGGTGAAACGTTATAAAGGTAGGATGTATTTGATAGAAATTTCCTGCTCAATCGTGTGGTGTTTGTTTCAACTTTCTACGATCAATAGCAAGCTCACGAATGAAGTTTGAAATTGGTATTTATCAAGGAATAACGACTATCTTTAAACTTGCGAATTTTTTTTATTTTTTTTATGTTTACATTGGTGAAACGTTATAAAAGTAAGATGTATTTAATAGAAAATTTCCTGCTCAATCGTGTGGTGTTTGTTTCAACTTTCTACGATCAATAGCAAGCTCACGAATGAAGTGTGAATTTGGTATTTATCAAAGAATAACGACTATCTTTAAACTTGCGTATTTTTTTGATTTTTTTATGTTTACATTAGTGAGACGTTATAAAGGTAGGATGTGTTTGATAGAAAATTTCCTGCTCAATCGAGCGGTGTTTGTTTCAATTTTCTACGATAAATAGCAAGCTCAAGAATGAAGTTTGAAATTGGTATTTATCAAGGAATAACGACTATATTTAAACTTGCGTATTTTTTTATTTTTTTTATGTTTACATTGGTGAAACGTTATAAAGGTAGGATGTATTTGATAGAAAATTTCCTGCTCAATCGAGTGGTGTTTGTTTCAACTTTCTACGATAAATAGCAAGCTCACGAATGAAGTTTGAAATTGGTATTTATCAAGTAATAACGACTATCTTTAAACTTGCGTATTTTTTTTATTTTTTTTATATTTACATTAGTGGAACGTTATAAAGGTAGGCTGTATTTGATAGAAAATTTCCTGCTCAATCGAGTGGTGTTTGTTTCAACTTTCTACGATCAATAGCAAGCTCACGAATGAAGTTTGAAGTTGGTATTTATCAAAGAATAACGACTATCTTTAAACTTGCGTATTTTTTGATTTTTTTTATGTTTACATTAATGAAACGTTATAAAGGTAAGATGTGTTTGATAGAAAATTTCTTGCTCAATCGAGTGGTGTTTGTTTCAACTTTCTACGATAAATAGCAAGCTCAAGAATGAAGTTTGAAATTGGTATTTATCAAGGAATAACGACTATCTATAAACTTGCGTATTTTTTTTATTTTTGTTATGTCCACATTGGTGAAACGTTATAAAGGTAGGATGTATTTGATAGAAAACTTCCTGCTCAATCGAGTGGTGTTTGTTTCAACTTTCTACGATCAATAGCAAGCTAACGAATGAAGTTTGAAGTTGGTATTTATCAAAGAATAACGACTATCTTTAAACTTGCGTATTTTTTTGATTTTTTTTATGTTTACATTAATGAAACGTTATAAAGATAGGATGTGTTTGATAGAAAATTTTCTGCTCAATCGAGTGGTGTTTGTTTCAACTTTCTACAATCAATAGCAAGCTCACGAATGAAGTTTGAAGTTGGTATTTATCATAGAATAACGACTATCTTTAAACTTGCGTATTTTTTTTATTTTTTTTATGTTTACATTGATGAAACGTTATAAAGATAGGATGTATTTGATAGAAAATTTCCTGCTCAATCGAGTAGTGTTTGTTTCAACTTTCTACGATCAATAGCAAGCTCACGAATTAAGTTTGAAATTGGTATTTATCAAGTAATAACGACTATCTTTAAACTTGCGTATTTTTTTTATTTTTTTTATGTTTACATTGGTGAAACGTTATAAAGGTAGGATGTATTTGATAGAAAATTTCCTGCTCAATCGAGTAGTGTTTGTTTCAACTTTCTACGATCAATAGCAAGCTCACGAATGAAGTTTGAAATTGGTATTTATCAAGGAATAACGACTATATTTAAACTTGCGTATTTTTTTTATTTTTTTTATGTTTACATTGGTGCAACGTTATAAAGGTAGGATGTATTTGATAGAAAATTTCCTGCTCAATCGAGTGGTGTTTGTTTCAACTTTCTACGATAAATAGCAAGCTCAAGAATGAAGTTTGAAATTGGTATTTATCAAGGAATAACGACTATCTTTAAACTTGCGTATTTTTTTAATTTTTTTTATGTTTACATTGATGAAACGTTATAAATATAGGATGTATTTGATAGAAAATTTCCTGCTCAATCGAGTAGTGTTTGTTTCAACATTCTACGATCAATAGCAAGCTCACGAATGAAGTTTGAAATTGGTATTTATCAAGTAATAACGACTATCTTTAAACTTGCGTATTTTTTTTATTTTTTTTATGTCTACATTGGTGAAACGTTATAAAGGTAGGATGTATTTGATAGAAAATTTCCTGCTCAATCGAGTAGTGTTTGTTTCAACTTTCTACGATCAATAGCAAGCTCACGAATGAAGTTTGAAATTGGTACTTATCAAGGAATAACGACTATCTTTAAACTTGCGTATTTTTTTTATTTTTTTTATGTTTACATTGGTGAAACGGTATAAAGGTAGAATGTATTTGATAGAAAATTTCCTGCTCAATCGAGTGGTGTTTGTTTCAAGTTTCTACGATCAATAGCAAGCTAACGAATGAAGTTTGAAATTGGTATTTATCAAAGAATAACGACTATCTTTAAACTTGCGTATTTGTTTGATTTTTTTTATGTTTACATTAGTGAAACGTTATAAGGGTAGGATGTGTTTGATAGAAAATTTCCTGCTCAATCGAGTGGTGTTTGTTTCAACTTTCTACGATAAATAGCAAGCTCAAGAATGAAGTTTGAAATTGGTATTTATCAAGGAATAACGACTATCTTTAAACTTGCGTATTTTTTTTATGTTTACATTAATGAAACGTTATAAAGATAGGATGTATTTGATAGAAAATTTCCTGCTCAATCGAGTAGTGTTTGTTTCAACTTTTTACGATCAATAGCAAGCTCACGAATGAAGTTTGAAATTGGTATTTATCAAGTAATAACGACTATCTTTAAACTTGCGTATTTTTTTTATTTTTTTTATATTTACATTAGTGGAACGTTATAAAGGTAGGTTGTATTTAATAAAAAATTTCCTGCTCAATCGAGTGGTGTTTGTTTCAACTTTCTGCGATCAATAGCAAGCTAACGAATGAAGTTTGAAGTTGGTATTTATCAAAGAATAACGACTATCTTTAAACTTGCGTATTTTTTTGATTTTTTTTATGTTTACATTAATGAAACGTTATAAAGGTAGGATGTGTTTGATAGAAAATTTTCTGCTCAATCGAGTGGTGTTTGTTTCAACTTTCTACGATCAATAGCAAGCTCACGAATGAAGTTTGAAGTTGGTATTTATCATAGAATAACGACTATCTTTAAACTTGCGTATTTTTTTTATTTTTTTTATGTTTACATTGGTGAAACGTTATAAAGGTCGGATGTGTTTGATAGAAAATTTCCTGCTCAATCGAGTGGTGTTTGTTTCAACTTTCTACGATCAATAGCAAGCTCACGAATGAAGTTTGAAATTGGTATTTATCAAAGAATAACGACTATCTTTAAACTTGCGTATTTTTTTGATTTTTTTTATGTTTACATTAGCGCAACGTTATAAAGGTAAGATGTATTTAATAGAAAATTTCCTGCTCAATCGTGTGGTGTTTGTTTCAACTTTCTACGATCAATAGCAAGCTCACGAATGAAGTTTGAAATTGGTATTTATCAAGGAATAACGACTATCTTTAAACTTGCGTATTTTTTTTATTTTTTTTATGTTTACATTGGTGAAACGTTATAAAAGTCGGATGTATTTGATAGAAAATTTCATGCTCAATCGAGTGGTGTTTGTTTCAACTTTCTACGATAAATAGCAAGCTCAAGAATGAAGTTTGAATTTGGTATTTATCAAGGAATAACGACTATCTTTAAACTTGCGTATTTTTTTTATTTTTGTTATGTTTACATTAGTGAAACGTTATAAAAGTAAGATGTATTTAATAGAAAATTTCCTGCTCAATCGTGTGGTGTTTGTTTCAACTTTCTACGATCAATAGCAAGCTCACGAATGAAGTGTGAATTTGGTATTTATCAAAGAATAACGACTATATTTAAACTTGCGTATTTTTTTGATTTTTTTATGTTTACATTAGTGAGACGTTATAAAGGTAGGATGTGTTTGATAGAAAATTTCCTGCTCAATCGAGCGGTGTTTGTTTCAATTTTCTACGATAAATAGCAAGTTCAAGAATGAAGTTTGAAATTGGTATTTATCAAGGAATAACGACTATCTTTAAACTTGCGTATTTTTTTTATTTTTTTTATGTTTACATTGGTGAAACGTTATAAAGGTAGGATGTATTTGATAGAAAATTTCCTGCTCAATCTAGTGGTGATTGTTTCAACTTTCTACGATAAATAGCAAGCTCAAGAATGAAGTTTGAAATTGGTATTTATCAAGGAATAACGACTATCTTTAAACTTGCGTATTTTTTTTATTTTTGTTTTGTTTACATTGGTGAAACGTTACAAAGGTAGGATGTATTTGATAGAAAATTTTCTGCTCAATCGAGTGGTGTTTGTTTCAACTTTCTACGATCAATAGCAAGCTCACGAATAAAGTTTGAAGTTGGTATTTACCAAAGAATAACGACTATCTTTAAACTTGCGTATTTTTTTGATTTTTTTATGTTTACATTAGTGAAACGTTATAAAGGTAGGATGTTTTTGATAGAAAATTTCCTGCTCAATCGAGTGGTGTTTGCTTTAACTTTCTACGATAAATAGCAAGCTCAAGAATGAAGTTTGAAATTGGTATTTATCAAGGAATAACGACTATCTTTAAACTTGCGTATTTTTTTTTATTTTTTTTATGTTTACATTAGTGAAACGTTATAAAGGTAAGATGTGTTTGATAGAAAATTTCCTGCTCAATCGAGTGGTGTTTGTTTCAACTTTCTACGATCAAGCAAGCTCACGAATGAAGTTTGACGTTGGTATTTATCAAAGAATAACGACTATCTTTAAACTTGCGTATTTTTTTTTATTTTTTTTATGTTTACATTGGTGAAACGTTATTTTTTTTATGTTTACATTGGTGAAACGTTATAAAGGTAAAATGTATTTAATAGAAAATTTCCTGCTCAATCGTGTGGTGTTTGTTTCAACTTTCTACGATAAATAGCAAGTTCAAGAATGAAGTTTGAAATTGGTATTTATCAAGGAATAACGACTATCTTTAAACTTGCGTATTTTTTTTTATTTTTTTTATGTTTCCATTGGTGAAACGTTATAAAGGTAGGATGTATTTGATAGAAAATTTCCTGCTCAATCTAGTGGTAATTGTTTCAACTTTCAACGATAAATAGCAAGCTCAAGAATGAAGTTTGAAATTGGTATTTATCAAGGAATAACGACTATATTTAAACTTGCGTATTTTTTTTATTTTTTTTATGTTTACATTGGTGAAACGTTATAAAGGTAGGATGTATTTGATAGAAAATTTCCTGCTCAATCGAGTGGTGTTTGTTTCAAGTTTCTACGATAAATAGCAAGTTCAAGAATGAAGTTTGAAATTGGTATTTATCAAGGAATACCGACTATCTTTAAACTTGCGCATTTTTTTTATTTTTTTTATGTTTACATTGGTGAAACGTTATAAAGATAGGAGGTATTTGATAGAAAATTTCCTGCTCAATCGAGTAGTGTTTGTTTCAAGTTTCTACGATCAATAGCAAGCTAACGAATGAAGTTTGAAATTGGTATTTATCAAAGAATAACGACTATCTTTAAACTTGCGTATTTGTTTGATTTTTTTTATGTTTACATTAGTGAAACGTTATAAGGGTAGGATGTGTTTGATAGAAAATTTCCTGCTCAATCGAGTGGTGTTTGTTTCAACTTTCTACGATAAATAGCAAGCTCAAGAATGAAGTTTAAAATTGGTATTTATCAAGGAATAACGACTATCTTTAAACTTGCGTATTTTTTTTATGTTTACATTAATGAAACGTTATAAAGATAGGATGTATTTGATAGAAAATTTCCTGCTCAATCGAGTAGTGTTTGTTTCAACTTTTTACGATCAATAGCAAGCTCACGAATGAAGTTTGAAATTGGTATTTATCAAGTAATAACGACTATCTTTAAACTTGCGTATTTTTTTTATTTTTTTTATATTTACATTAGTGGAACGTTATAAAGGTAGGTTGTATTTAATAAAAAATTTCCTGCTCAATCGAGTGGTGTTTGTTTCAACTTTCTGCGATCAATAGCAAGCTAACGAATGAAGTTTGAAGTTGGTATTTATCAAAGAATAACGACTATCTTTAAACTTGCGTATTTTTTTGATTTTTTTTATGTTTACATTAATGAAACGTTATAAAGGTAGGATGTGTTTGATAGAAAATTTTCTGCTCAATCGAGTGGTGTTTGTTTCAACTTTCTACGATCAATAGCAAGCTCACGAATGAAGTTTGAAGTTGGTATTTATCATAGAATAACGACTATCTTTAAACTTGCGTATTTTTTTTATTTTTTTTATGTTTACATTGGTGAAACGTTATAAAGGTCGGATGTGTTTGATAGAAAATTTCCTGCTCAATCGAGTGGTGTTTGTTTCAACTTTCTACGATCAATAGCAAGCTCACGAATGAAGTTTGAAATTGGTATTTATCAAAGAATAACGACTATCTTTAAACTTGCGTATTTTTTTGATTTTTTTTATGTTTACATTAGCGCAACGTTATAAAGGTAAGATGTATTTAATAGAAAATTTCCTGCTCAATCGTGTGGTGTTTGTTTCAACTTTCTACGATCAATAGCAAGCTCACGAATGAAGTTTGAAATTGGTATTTATCAAGGAATAACGACTATCTTTAAACTTGCGTATTTTTTTTATTTTTTTTATGTTTACATTGGTGAAACGTTATAAAAGTCGGATGTATTTGATAGAAAATTTCATGCTCAATCGAGTGGTGTTTGTTTCAACTTTCTACG
Organism: Tribolium confusum; assembly: GCA_029207805.1. Taxonomy (NCBI): domain Eukaryota; kingdom Metazoa; phylum Arthropoda; class Insecta; order Coleoptera; family Tenebrionidae; genus Tribolium; species Tribolium confusum. Next base: position 33,853,821 of record JALGAY010000005.1, read on the forward strand.
ATAAATAGCAAGCTCAAGAATGAAGTTTGAAATTGGTATTTATCAAGGAATAACGACTATCTTTAAACTTGCGTATTTTTTTTATTTTTGTTATGTTTACATTAGTGAAACGTTATAAAAGTAAGATGTATTTAATAGAAAATTTCCTGCTCAATCGTGTGGTGTTTGTTTCAACTTTCTACGATCAATAGCAAGCTCACGAATGAAGTGTGAATTTGGTATTTATCAAAGAATAACGACTATCTTTAAACTTGCGTATTTTTTTGATTTTTTTATGTTTACATTAGTGAGACGTTATAAAGGTAGGATGTGTTTGATAGAAAATTTCCTGCTCAATCGAGCGGTGTTTGTTTCAATTTTCTACGATAAATAGCAAGTTCAAGAATGAAGTTTGAAATTGGTATTTATCAAGGAATAACGACTATCTTTAAACTTGCGTATTTTTTTTATTTTTTTTATGTTTACATTGGTGAAACGTTATAAAGGTAGGATGTATTTGATAGAAAATTTCCTGCTCAATCTAGTGGTGATTGTTTCAACTTTCTACGATAAATAGCAAGCTCAAGAATGAAGTTTGAAATTGGTATTTATCAAGGAATAACGACTATCTTTAAACTTGCGTATTTTTTTTATTTTTGTTTTGTTTACATTGGTGAAACGTTACAAAGGTAGGATGTATTTGATAGAAAATTTTCTGCTCAATCGAGTGGTGTTTGTTTCAACTTTCTACGATCAATAGCAAGCTCACGAATAAAGTTTGAAGTTGGTATTTACCAAAGAATAACGACTATCTTTAAACTTGCGTATTTTTTTGATTTTTTTATGTTTACATTAGTGAAACGTTATAAAGGTAGGATGTTTTTGATAGAAAATTTCCTGCTCAATCGAGTGGTGTTTGCTTTAACTTTCTACGATAAATAGCAAGCTCAAGAATGAAGTTTGAAATTGGTATTTATCAAGGAATAACGACTATCTTTAAACTTGCGTATTTTTTTTTATTTTTTTTATGTTTACATTAGTGAAACGTTATAAAGGTAAGATGTGTTTGATAGAAAATTTCCTGCTCAATCGAGTGGTGTTTGTTTCAACTTTCTACGATCAAGCAAGCTCACGAATGAAGTTTGACGTTGGTATTTATCAAAGAATAACGACTATCTTTAAACTTGCGTATTTTTTTTTATTTTTTTTATGTTTACATTGGTGAAACGTTATTTTTTTTATGTTTACATTGGTGAAACGTTATAAAGGTAAAATGTATTTAATAGAAAATTTCCTGCTCAATCGTGTGGTGTTTGTTTCAACTTTCTACGATAAATAGCAAGTTCAAGAATGAAGTTTGAAATTGGTATTTATCAAGGAATAACGACTATCTTTAAACTTGCGTATTTTTTTTTATTTTTTTTATGTTTCCATTGGTGAAACGTTATAAAGGTAGGATGTATTTGATAGAAAATTTCCTGCTCAATCTAGTGGTAATTGTTTCAACTTTCAACGATAAATAGCAAGCTCAAGAATGAAGTTTGAAATTGGTATTTATCAAGGAATAACGACTATATTTAAACTTGCGTATTTTTTTTATTTTTTTTATGTTTACATTGGTGAAACGTTATAAAGGTAGGATGTATTTGATAGAAAATTTCCTGCTCAATCGAGTGGTGTTTGTTTCAAGTTTCTACGATAAATAGCAAGTTCAAGAATGAAGTTTGAAATTGGTATTTATCAAGGAATACCGACTATCTTTAAACTTGCGCATTTTTTTTATTTTTTTTATGTTTACATTGGTGAAACGTTATAAAGATAGGAGGTATTTGATAGAAAATTTCCTGCTCAATCGAGTATGGAATGAAGTTTGAAATTGGTATTTATCAAGTAATAACGACTATCTTTAAACTTGCGTATTTTTTTTATTTTTTTTATATTTACATTAGTGGAACGTTATAAAGGTAGGCTGTATTTGATAGAAAATTTCCTGCTCAATCGAGTGGTGTTTGTTTCAACTTTCTACGATCAATAGCAAGCTAACGAATGAAGTTTGAAGTTGGTATTTATCAAAGAATAACGACTATCTTTAAACTTGCGTATTTTTTTGATTTTTTTTATGTTTACATTAATGAAACGTTATAAAGGTAGGATGTGTTCGATAGAAAATTTCCTGCTCAATCGAGTGGTGTTTGTTTCAACTTTCTACGATCAATAGCAAGCTCACGAATGAAGTTTGAAGTTGGTATTTATCAAAGAATAACGACTATTTTTAAACTTGCGTATTTTTTTGATTTTTTTTATGTTTACATTAATGAAACGTTATAAAGGTAAGATGTGTTTGATAGAAAATTTCTTGCTCAATCGAGTGGTGTTTGTTTCAACTTTCTACGATAAATAGCAAGCTCAAGAATGAAGTTTGAAATTGGTATTTATTAAGGAATAACGACTATCTATAAACTTGCGTATTTTTTTTATTTTTGTTATGTTCACATTGGTGAATCGTTATAAAGGTAGGATGTATTTGATAGAAAACTTCCTGCTCAATCGAGTGGTGTTTGTTTCAACTTCCTATGATCAATAGCAAGCTCACGAATAAAGTTTGAAATTGGTATTTATCAAAGAATAACGACTATCTTTAAACTTGCGTATTTTTTTTATTTTTTTTATGTTTAGATTAGTGGAACGTTATAAAGGTAAAATGTGTTTGATAAAAAATTTCCTGCTCAATCGAGTGGTGTTTGTTTCAACTTTCTACGATCAATAGCAAGCTCACGAATGAAGTTTGAAGTTGGTATTTATCAAAGAATAACGACTATCTTTAAACTTGCGTATTTTTTTGATTTTTTTTATGTTTTCATTAGTGAAACATTATAAGGGTAGGATGTGTTTGATAAAAAATTTCCTGCCCAATCGAGTGGTGTTTGTTTCAACATTCTACGATAAATAGCAAGCTCAAGAATGAAGTTTGAAATTGGTATTTATCAAAGAATAACGACTATCTTTAAACTTGCGTATTTTTTTGATTTTTTTTATGTTTACATTAGTGAAACATTATAAAGGTAGGATGTGTTTGATAAAAAATTTCCTGCTCAATCGAGTGGTGTTTGTTTCAACTTTCTACGATCAATAGCAAGCTCACAAATGCAGTTTGAAATTGGTTTTTATCAAGGAATACCGACTATCTTTAAACTTGCGTATTTTTTTTTATTTTTGTTATGTTTACATTGGTGAAACGTTACAAAGGTAGGATGTGTTTGATAAAAAATTTCCTGCTCAATCGAGTGGTGTTTGTTTCAACTTTCTACGATCAATAGCAAGCTCACGAATGAAGTTTGAAGTTGGTATTTACCAAAGAATAACGACTATCTTTAAACTTGCGTATTTTTTTGAGTTTTTTATGTTTACATTAGTGAGACGTTATAAAGGTAGGATGTGTTTGATAGAAAATTTCTTGCTCAATCGATTGGTGTTTGTTTCAACTTTCTACGATAAATAGCAAGCTCAAGAATGAAGTTTGAAATTGGTATTTATCAAGGAATAACGACTATCTTTAAACTTGCGTATTTTTTTGATTTTTTTTATGTTTACATTGATGAAACGTTATAAAGGTAGGATGTGTTTGATAGAAAATTTCCTGCTCAATCGAGTGGTGTTTGTTTCAACTTTCTACGATCAATAGCAAGCTCACAAATGAAGTTTGAAATTGGTATTTATCAAGGAATAACGACTATCTTTAAACTTGCGTATTTTTTTTATTTTTTTTATGTTTACATTGGTGAAACGTTATAAAGGTCGGATGTACTTGATAGAAAATTTCTTGCTCAATCGAGTGGTGTTTGTTTCAACTTTCTACGATCAATAGCATGCTCACGAATGAAGTTTGAATTTGGTATTTATCAAAGAATAACGACTATCTTTAAACTTGCGTATTTTTTTGATTTTTTTATGTTTACATTAGTGAGACGTTATAAAGGTAGGATGTGTTTGATAGAAAATTTCCTGCTCAATCGAGCGGTGTTTGTTTCAATTTTCTACGATAAATAGCAAGTTCAAGAATGAAGTTTGAAATTGGTATTTATCAAGGAATAACGACTATCTTTAAACTTGCGTATTTTTTTATTTTTTTTATGTTTACATTGGTGAAACGTTATAAAGGTAGGATGTATTTGATAGAAAATTTCCTGCTCAATCTAGTGGTGATTGTTTCAATTTTCTACGATAAATAGCAAGCTCAAGAATGAAGTTTGAAATTGGTATTTATCAAGGAATAACGACTATCTTTAAACTTGCGTATTTTTTTTATTTTTGTTATGTTTACATTAGTGAAACGTTATAAAGGTAAGATGTGTTTGATAGAAAATTTTCCGCTCAATCGAGTGGTGTTTGTTTCAACTTTCTACGAAAAATAGCAAGCTCAAGAATGAAGTTTGAAATTGGTATTTATCAAGGAATAACGACTATCTTTAAACTTGCGTATTTTTTTTATTTTTGTTATGTTTACATTAGTGAAACGTTATAAAGGTAGGATGTATTTGATAAAAAATTTCCTGCTCAATCTAGTGGTGATTGCTTCAACTTTTTACGATGAATAGCAAGCTCAAGAATGAAGTTTGAAATTGGTATTTATCAAGGAATAACGACTATCTTTAAACTTGCGTATTTTTTTTATTTTTTTTATGTTTACATTAGTGAAACGTTATAAAAGTAAGATGTGTTTGATAGAAAATTTTCTGCTCAATCGAGTGGTGTTTGTTTCAATTTTCTACGAAAAATAGCAAGCTCAAAAATGAAGTTTGAAATTGGTATTTATCAAGGAATAACGACTATCTTTAAACTTGCGTATTTTTTTTATTTTTGTTATGTTTACATTGGTGAAACGTTATAAAGGTAGGATGTATTTGATAGAAAATTTCCTGCTCAATCGTGTGGTGTTTGTTTCAACTTTCTACGATCAATAGCAAGCTCAAGAATGAAGTTTGAAATTGGTATTTATCAAAGAATAACGACTATCTTTAAACTTGCGTATTTTTTTGATTTTTTTTATGTTTACATTGGTGAAACGTTATAAAGATAGGATGTGTTTGATAGAAAATTTTCTGCTCAATCAAGTGGTGTTTGTTTCAACTTTCTACGAAAAATAGCAAGCTCAAGAATGAAGTTTGAAATTGGTATTTATCAAGGAATAACGACTATCTTTAAACTTGCGTATTTTTTTTATTTTTGTTATGTTTACATTAGTGAAACGTTATAAAGGTAGGATGTATTTGATAAAAAATTTCCTGCTCAATCTAGTGGTGATTGCTTCAACTTTTTACGATGAATAGCAAGCTCAAGAATGAAGTTTGAAATTGGTATTTATCAAGGAATAACGACTATCTTTAAACTTGCGTATTTTTTTTATTTTTTTTATGTTTACATTAGTGAAACGTTATAAAAGTAAGATGTGTTTGATAGAAAATTTTCTGCTCAATCGAGTGGTGTTTGTTTCAATTTTCTACGAAAAATAGCAAGCTCAAAAATGAAGTTTGAAATTGGTATTTATCAAGGAATAACGACTATCTTTAAACTTGCGTATTTTTTTTATTTTTGTTATGTTTACATTGGTGAAACGTTATAAAGGTAGGATGTATTTGATAGAAAATTTCCTGCTCAATCGTGTGGTGTTTGTTTCAACTTTCTACGATCAATAGCAAGCTCAAGAATGAAGTTTGAAATTGGTATTTATCAAAGAATAACGACTATCTTTAAACTTGCGTATTTTTTTGATTTTTTTTATGTTTACATTGGTGAAACGTTATAAAGATAGGATGTGTTTGATAGAAAATTTTCTGCTCAATCAAGTGGTGTTTGTTTCAACTTTCTACGAAAAATAGCAAGCTCAAGAATGAAGTTTGAAATTGGTATTTATCAAGGAATAACGACTATCTTTAAACTTGCGTATTTTTTTTATTTTTTTTATGTTTACATTGGTGAAACGTTATAAAGGTAGGATGTGTTTGATAGAAAATTTTCTGCTCAATCGAGTGGTGTTTGTTTCAACTTTCTACGATCAATAGCAAGCTCAAGAATGAAGTTTGAAATTGGTATTTATCAAGGAATAACGACTATCTTTAAACTTGCGTATTTTTTTTATTTTTGTTATGTTTACATTAGTGAAACGTTATAAAGGTAGGATGTGTTTGATAAAAAATTTCCTGCTCAATCGAGTGGGGTTTGTCTCAACTTTCTACGATCAATAGCAAGCCCACGAATGAAGTTTGAATTTGGTATTTATCAAAGAATAACGACTATCTTTAAACTTGCGTATTTTTTTGATTTTTTTTATGTTTACCTTAGTGAAACGTTATAAAGGTAGAATGGGTTTGATAGAAAATTTCCTGCTCAATCGAGTGGTGTTTGTTTCAACTTTCTACGATAACTAGCAAGCTCAAGAATGAAGTTTGAAATTGCTATTTATCAAGGAATAACGACAATCTTTAAACTTGCGTATTTTTTTGATTTTTGTTATGTTTACATTAGTGAAACGTTATAAAGGTAAAATGTATTTAATAGAAAATTTCCTGCTCAATCGAGTGGTGTTTGCTTCAACTTTCTACGATCAATAGCAAGCTCACGAATGAAGTTTGAACTTGGTATTTATCAAGGAATAACGACTATCTTTAAACTTGCGTATTTTTTTAATTTTTTTTATGTTTACATTAGTGAAACATTATAAAGGTAGGATGTGTTTGATAGAAAATTTCCTGCTCAATCGAGTGGTGTTTGTTTCAACTTTTTACGAAAAATAGCAAGCTCAAGAATGAAGTTTGAAATTGGTATTTATCAAGGAATAACGACTATCTTTAAACTTGCGTATTTTTTTGATTTTTTTTATGTTTACATTAGTGAAACGTTATAAAGGTAGGACGTGTTTGATAGAAAATTTCCTGCTCAATCGAGTGGTGTTTGCTTCAACTTTCTACGATCAATAGCAAGCTCACGAATGAAGTTTGAACTTGGTATTTATCAAGGAATAACGACTATCTTTAAACTTGCGTATTTTTTTGATTTTTTTATGTTTATATTAGTAAAACGTTATAAAGGTAGGATGTGTTTGATAGAAAATTTCCTGCTCAATCGAGTGGTGTTTGTTTCAACTTTCTACGATCAATAGCAAGCTCACGAATGAAGTTTGAAGTTGGTATTTATCAAAGAATAACGACTCTCTTTAAACTTGCGTATTTTTTTGATTTTTTTATGTTTACATTGGTGAAACGTTATAGAGGAAAAGTGTATTTGATAGAAAATTTCCTGCTCAATCGAGTGGTGTTTGTTTCAACTTTCTACGATCAATAGCAAGCTTACGAATGAAGTTTGAAGTTGGTATTTATCAAAGAATAACGACTTCCTTTAAACTTGCGTATTTTTTTGATTTTTTTATGTTTACATTGGTGAAACGTTATAAAGGAAAAGTGTATTTGATAGAAAATTTCCTGCTCAATCGTGTGGTGTTTGTTTCAACTTTCTACGATCAATAGCAAGCTCACGAATGAAGTGTGAATTTGGTATTTATCAAAGAATAACGACTATCTTTAAACTTGCGTATTTTTTTGATTTTTTTATGTTTACATTAGTGAAACGTTATAAAGGTAGGATGTGTTTGATACAAAATTTCCTGCTCAATCGAGTGGTGTTTGTTTCAACTTTCTACGATCAATAGCAAGCTCACGAATGAAGTGTGAATTTGGTATTTATCAAAGAATAACGACTATGTTTAAACTTGCGTATTTTTTTGATTTTTTTATGTTTACAATAGTAAAACGTTATAAAAGTAGGATGTGTTTGATAGAAAATTTTCTGCTCAATCGAGTGGTGTTTGTTTCAACTTTCTACGATAAATAGCAAGCTCAAGAATGAAGTTTGAAATTGGTATTTATCAAGAAATAACGACTATCTTTAAACTTGCGTATTTTTTTTATTTTTGTTATGTTTACATTAGTGAAACGTTATAAAGGTAGGATGTGTTTGATAGAAAATTTCCCGCTCAATCGAGTGGTGTTTGTTTCAACTTTCTACGAAAAATAGCAAGCTCAAGAATGAAGTTTGAAGTTGGTATTTATCAAGGAATAACGACTATCTTTAAACTTGCGTGTTTTTTTTATTTTTGTTATGTTTACATTAGTGAAACGTTATAAAGGTAGGATGTATTTGATAAAAAATTTCCTGCTCAATCTAGTGGTGATTGTTTCAACTTTCTACGATGAATAGCAAGCTCAAGAATGAAGTTTGAAATTGGTATTTATCAAGGAATAAGGACTATCTTTAAACTTGCGTATTTTTTTTATTTTTGTTATGTTTACATTGGTGAAACGTTATAAAGGTAGGATGTATTTGATAGAAAATTTCCTGCTCAATCGTGTGGTGTTTGTTTCAACTTTCTACGATCAATAGCAAGCTCAAGAATGAAGTTTGAAGTTGGTATTTATCAAGGAATAACGACTATCTTTAAACTTGCGTATTTTTTTTATTTTTGTTATGTTTACATTAGTGAAACGTTATAAAGGTAGGATGTGTTTGATAGAAAATTTCCTGCTCAATCGAGTGGGGTTTGTTTCAACTTTCTACGATCAATAGCAAGCTCACGAATGAAGTTTGAAGTTGGTATTTATCAAGGAATAACGACTATCTTTAAACTTGCGAATTTTTTTTATTTTTGTTATGTTTACATTAGTGAAACGTTATAAAGGTAGGATGTGTTTGATAGAAAATTTCCTGCTCAATCGAGTGGGGTTTGTTTCAACTTTCTACGATCAATAGCAAGCTCACGAATGAAGTTTGAAGTTGGTATTTATCAAGGAATAACGACTATCTTTAAACTTGCGTATTTTTTTGATTTTTTTATGTTTACATTAGTAAAACGTTATAAAGGTAGGATGTGTTTGATAGAAAATTTCCTGTTCAATCGAGTGGTGTTTGTTTCAACTTTCTACGATAAATAGCAAGCTCAAGAATGAAGTTTGAAGTTGGTATTTATCAAGGAATAACGACTATCTTTAAACTTGCGTATTTTTTTGATTTTTTTTATGTTTACATTAGTGAAACGTTATAAAGGTAGGATGTGTTTGATAGAAAATTTCCTGCTCAATCGAGTGGTGTTTGTTTCAACTTTCTACGATGAATAGCAAGCTCACGAATGAAGTTTGAAGTTGGTATTTATCAAGGAATAACGACTATCTTTAACTTGCGTTTTTATTTGATTTTTGTTATGTCTACATTAGTGAAACGTTATAAAGGTAAAATGTATTTAATAGAAAATTTCCTGTTCAATCGTGTGGTGTTTGTTTCAACTTTCTACGATCAATAGCAAGCCCACGAATGAAGTTTGAAGTTGGTATTTATCAAAGAATAACGACTATCTTTAAACTTGCGTATTTTTTGATTTTTTTTATGTTTACCTTAGTGAAACGTTATAAAGGTAGGATGTGTTTGATAGAAAATTTCCTGCTCAATCGAGTGGTGTTTGTTTCAACTTTCTACGATAAATAGCAAGCTCAAGAATGAAGTTTGAAATTGGTATTTATTAAGGAATAACGACTATCTATAAACTTGCGTATTTTTTTTATTTTTGTTATGTTCACATTGGTGAATCGTTATAAAGGTAGGATGTATTTGATAGAAAACTTCCTGCTCAATCGAGTGGTGTTTGTTTCAACTTCCTATGATCAATAGCAAGCTCACGAATAAAGTTTGAAATTGGTATTTATCAAAGAATAACGACTATCTTTAAACTTGCGTATTTTTTTTATTTTTTTTATGTTTAGATTAGTGGAACGTTATAAAGGTAAAATGTGTTTGATAAAAAATTTCCTGCTCAATCGAGTGGTGTTTGTTTCAACTTTCTACGATCAATAGCAAGCTCACGAATGAAGTTTGAAGTTGGTATTTATCAAAGAATAACGACTATCTTTAAACTTGCGTATTTTTTTGATTTTTTTTATGTTTTCATTAGTGAAACATTATAAGGGTAGGATGTGTTTGATAAAAAATTTCCTGCCCAATCGAGTGGTGTTTGTTTCAACATTCTACGATAAATAGCAAGCTCAAGAATGAAGTTTGAAATTGGTATTTATCAAAGAATAACGACTATCTTTAAACTTGCGTATTTTTTTGATTTTTTTTATGTTTACATTAGTGAAACATTATAAAGGTAGGATGTGTTTGATAAAAAATTTCCTGCTCAATCGAGTGGTGTTTGTTTCAACTTTCTACGATCAATAGCAAGCTCACAAATGCAGTTTGAAATTGGTTTTTATCAAGGAATACCGACTATCTTTAAACTTGCGTATTTTTTTTTATTTTTGTTATGTTTACATTGGTGAAACGTTACAAAGGTAGGATGTGTTTGATAAAAAATTTCCTGCTCAATCGAGTGGTGTTTGTTTCAACTTTCTACGATCAATAGCAAGCTCACGAATGAAGTTTGAAGTTGGTATTTACCAAAGAATAACGACTATCTTTAAACTTGCGTATTTTTTTGAGTTTTTTATGTTTACATTAGTGAGACGTTATAAAGGTAGGATGTGTTTGATAGAAAATTTCTTGCTCAATCGATTGGTGTTTGTTTCAACTTTCTACGATAAATAGCAAGCTCAAGAATGAAGTTTGAAATTGGTATTTATCAAGGAATAACGACTATCTTTAAACTTGCGTATTTTTTTGATTTTTTTTATGTTTACATTGATGAAACGTTATAAAGGTAGGATGTGTTTGATAGAAAATTTCCTGCTCAATCGAGTGGTGTTTGTTTCAACTTTCTACGATCAATAGCAAGCTCACAAATGAAGTTTGAAATTGGTATTTATCAAGGAATAACGACTATCTTTAAACTTGCGTATTTTTTTTATTTTTTTTATGTTTACATTGGTGAAACGTTATAAAGGTCGGATGTACTTGATAGAAAATTTCTTGCTCAATCGAGTGGTGTTTGTTTCAACTTTCTACGATCAATAGCATGCTCACGAATGAAGTTTGAATTTGGTATTTACCAAAGAATAACGACTATCTTTAAACTTGCGTATTTTTTTGATTTTTTTATGTTTACATTAGAGAAACGTTATAAAGGTAGGATGTTTTTGATAGAAAATTTCCTGCTCAATCGAGTGGTGTTTGCTTTAACTTTCTACGATAAATAGCAAGCTCAAGAATGAAGTTTGAAATTGGTATTTATCAAGGAATAACGACTATCTTTAAACTTGCGTATTTTTTTTTATTTTTTTTATGTTTACATTAGTGAAACGTTATAAAGGTAAAATGTGTTTGATAGAAAATTTCCTGCTCAATCGAGTGGTGTTTGTTTCAACTTTCTACGATCAAGCAAGCTCACGAATGAAGTTTGACGTTGGTATTTATCAAAGAATAACGACTATCTTTAAACTTGCGTATTTTTTTATTTTTTTTATGTTTACATTGGTGAAACGTTATTTTTTTTATGTTTACATTGGTGAAACGTTATAAAGGTAAAATGTATTTAATAGAAAATTTCCTGCTCAATCGTGTGGTGTTTGTTTCAACTTTCTACGATAAATAGCAAGTTCAAGAATGAAGTTTGAAATTGGTATTTATCAAGGAATAACGACTATCTTTAAACTTGCGTATTTTTTTTTATTTTTTTTATGTTTCCATTGGTGAAACGTTATAAAGGTAGGATGTATTTGATAGAAAATTTCCTGCTCAATCTAGTGGTAATTGTTTCAACTTTCAACGATAAATAGCAAGCTCAAGAATGAAGTTTGAAGTTGGTATTTATCAAGGAATAACGACTATATTTAAACTTGCGTATTTTTTTTATTTTTTTTTATGTTTACATTGGTGAAACGTTATAAAGGTAGGATGTATTTGATAGAAAATTTCCTGCTCAATCGAGTGGTGTTTGTTTCAAGTTTCTACGATAAATAGCAAGTTCAAGAATGAAGTTTGAAATTGGTATTTATCAAGGAATACCGACTATCTTTAAACTTGCGCATTTTTTTTATTTTTTTATGTTTACATTGGTGAAACGTTATAAAGATAGGAGATATTTGATAGAAAATTTCCTGCTCAATCGAGTAGTGTTTGTTTCAACTTTCTACGATCAATAGCAAGCTCACGAATGAAGTTTGAAATTGGTATTTATCAAGTAATAACGACTATCTTTAAACTTGCGTATTTTTTTTTATTTTTTTTATATTTACATTAGTGGAACGTTATAAAGGTAGGCTGTATTTGATAGAAAATTTCCTGCTCAATCGAGTGGTGTTTGTTTTAACTTTCTACGATCAATAGCAAGCTAACGAATGAAGTTTGAAGTTGGTATTTATCAAAGAATAACGACTATCTTTAAACTTGCGTATTTTTTTGATTTTTTTATGTTTACATTAATGAAACGTTATAAAGGTAGGATGTGTTCGATAGAAAATTTCCTGCTCAATCGAGTGGTGTTTGTTTCAACTTTCTACGATCAATAGCAAGCTCACGAATGAAGTTTGAAGTTGGTATTTATCAAAGAATAACGACTATTTTTAAACTTGCGTATTTTTTTGATTTTTTTTATGTTTACATTAATGAAACGTTATAAAGGTAAGATGTGTTTGATAGAAAATTTCTTGCTCAATCGAGTGGTGTTTGTTTCAACTTTCTACGATAAATAGCAAGCTCAAGAATGAAGTTTGAAATTGGTATTTATTAAGGAATAACGACTATCTATAAACTTGCGTATTTTTTTTATTTTTGTTATGTTCACATTGGTGAAACGTTATAAAGGTAGGATGTATTTGATAGAAAATTTCCTGCTCAATCGTGTGGTGTTTGTTTCAACTTTCTACGATCAATAGCAAGCTCACGAATGAAGTTTGAAATTGGTATTTGTAGTGTATTTGTCCAACTACATGCTACTCTAAATTTAGAAAGTTTGAGTTTCGCGGTCCTCGACAGAACAGACCTCCCCCCTCAAGTTATAAAGTGTCAGGTAGCGACACCACCCCGGACAGGCAGTACGATTCTAACTGTGAACGTATGTGCGTACTCCGTGTGGTGCGGTCAGTTCATTGTAAAGATTCTACTTATTTAGTCTTCATTAAATTTATAAATAAAAAAACTGTCGTGTATCATTGAATGAGCACCCGCCACCACAGATATCAGAAGTGAGATTAGAACAAGTGTACTTTGTGTAAATTAGCGAAAAGTGGAAACAATGGAGAAGCTTAGTGATGTACCCGGATTGTCTGAAAATATTAAAAAATCGTCCGTTGCGGCAATTCGTGCTTTTCACAAACTTCTGTACGATGGAGTAGAAAATGGCCGACGGAATAGACAACACGTGCGTGATTTTGCAGGTTTTGTATTTGCTGATGCCGACGCGTTAAATGAAAAGGTAGAATGGGCAGCCACAAATTTAACGTTGGGAGATTTGACGTCCGTGTGTGCTATTTTGAATATCGACTACGAGGGGTCAGCTAGAGAGGTGGCGAACCGCATATGCACCAAACTTACGGATTTAAACTCGTTGAGACCGATGGAAGATCCTGAAGAAGCGGATGAGCAAGAAGACGGACACAAATTTGATGGTTTGATCACGAACGGTGTTTTGATTGTGCATCTGAGAAATAAATGTTCCAGTGGCGGAGCAAGTGCGCGGGTGCTGGTGTTTGTTGCAAGGTTTGTTTGTGTTTGTATCTTAGCGCGTGTGTTGTGATCTTCCAGTTATGTCAACGTATATCCCGATTATGACAATTTAAAACCCAAATATGTCTATATAAAACCCAATTATGTCTTAATTAAAAGTAGAAGATTTGTTTTCAACCAAGAGATGTGTTCTCAACCAGGAGATGTGTTCTCCACCATGAGATTTGTTCTCACCCAGGAGATGTGTTTTCCACCAGGAGATTTGTTCTCCACCATGAGATTTGTTCTCACCCAAGAGATTTGTTCTCGCGTAAAATTTGTATTGAGATTTGTTCTCGAATTGAGATTTGTTCTCGAAATTAAGTTGTTTATTTGAAATTTGTTTTCAGGTTTAAAATTTTGAGATTTGTTCTCACATGTGATTAATTATTGTATTTTGAGGTTTGTTCTCAGATTATTGGAAATTTGTTCTTAGATTTAACTAGAAGTCTAGGTTTGGCTACTTTTAGGATTTGTTCCTAAATGTTAAGATTTGTTCTTATGTATTAGTTTGTTTAGTAATTATTTGAAGCTTGAGGGCAAGCTGGAAATGTCAGGATGGACGAGCTGTAGTGTATTTGTCCAACTACATGCTACTCTAAATTTAGAAAGTTTGAGTTTCGCGGTCCTCGACAGAACAGACCTCCCCCCTCAAGTTATAAAGTGTCAGGTAGCGACACCACCCCGGACAGGCAGTACGATTCTAACTGTGAACGTATGTGCGTACTCCGTGTGGTGCGGTCAGTTCATTGTAAAGATTCTACTTATTTAGTCTTCATTAAATTTATAAATAAAAAAACTGTCGTGTATCATTGAATGAGCACCCGCCACCACATATTTATCAAGGAATAACGACTATCTTTAAACTTGCGTATTTTTTTTTATTTTTTTTATGTTTACATTGGTGAAACGTTATAAATGTCGGATGTATTTGATAGAAAATTTCATGCTCAATCGAGTGGTGTTTGTTTCAATTTTCTACGATAAATAGCAAGTTCAAGAATGAAGTTTGAAATTGGTATTTATCAAGGAATAACGACTATCTTTAAACTTGCGTATTTTTTTTATTTTTTTTATGTTTCCATTGGTGAAACGTTATAAAGGTAGGATGTATTTGATAGAAAATTTCCTGCTCAATCGAGTGGTGTTTGTTTCAACTTTCTACGATAAATAGCAAGCTCACGAATGAAGTTTGAAATTGGTATTTATCAAGTAATAACGACTATCTTTAAACTTGCGTATTTTTTTTATTTTTTTTATATTTACATTAGTGGAACGTTATAAAGGTAGGCTGTATTTGATAGAAAATTTCCTGCTCAATCGAGTGGTGTTTGTTTCAACTTTCTACGATCAATAGCAAGCTCACGAATGAAGTTTGAAGTTGGTATTTATCAAAGAATAACGACTATCTTTAAACTTGCGTATTTTTTGATTTTTTTTATGTTTACATTAATGAAACGTTATAAAGGTAAGATGTGTTTGATAGAAAATTTCTTGCTCAATCGAGTGGTGTTTGTTTCAACTTTCTACGATAAATAGCAAGCTCAAGAATGAAGTTTGAAATTGGTATTTATCAAGGAATAACGACTATCTATAAACTTGCGTATTTTTTTTATTTTTGTTATGTCCACATTGGTGAAACGTTATAAAGGTAGGATGTATTTGATAGAAAACTTCCTGCTCAATCGAGTGGTGTTTGTTTCAACTTTCTACGATCAATAGCAAGCTAACGAATGAAGTTTGAAGTTGGTATTTATCAAAGAATAACGACTATCTTTAAACTTGCGTATTTTTTTGATTTTTTTTATGTTTACATTAATGAAACGTTATAAAGGTAGGATGTGTTTGATAGAAAATTTTCTGCTCAATCGAGTGGTGTTTGTTTCAACTTTCTACAATCAATAGCAAGCTCACGAATGAAGTTTGAAGTTGGTATTTATCATAGAATAACGACTATCTTTAAACTTGCGTATTTTTTTTATTTTTTTTATGTTTACATTGATGAAACGTTATAAAGATAGGATGTATTTGATAGAAAATTTCCTGCTCAATCGAGTAGTGTTTGTTTCAACTTTCTACGATCAATAGCAAGCTCACGAATTAAGTTTGAAATTGGTATTTATCAAGTAATAACGACTATCTTTAAACTTGCGTATTTTTTTTATTTTTTTTATGTTTACATTGGTGAAACGTTATAAAGGTAGGATGTATTTGATAGAAAATTTCCTGCTCAATCGAGTAGTGTTTGTTTCAACTTTCTACGATCAATAGCAAGCTCACGAATGAAGTTTGAAATTGGTATTTATCAAGGAATAACGACTATATTTAAACTTGCGTATTTTTTTTATTTTTTTTATGTTTACATTGGTGCAACGTTATAAAGGTAGGATGTATTTGATAGAAAATTTCCTGCTCAATCGAGTGGTGTTTGTTTCAACTTTCTACGATAAATAGCAAGCTCAAGAATGAAGTTTGAAATTGGTATTTATCAAGGAATAACGACTATCTTTAAACTTGCGTATTTTTTTTATTTTTTTTATGTTTACATTGATGAAACGTTATAAATATAGGATGTATTTGATAGAAAATTTCCTGCTCAATCGAGTAGTGTTTGTTTCAACATTCTACGATCAATAGCAAGCTCACGAATGAAGTTTGAAATTGGTATTTATCAAGTAATAACGACTATCTTTAAACTTGCGTATTTTTTTTATTTTTTTTATGTCTACATTGGTGAAACGTTATAAAGGTAGGATGTATTTGATAGAAAATTTCCTGCTCAATCGAGTAGTGTTTGTTTCAACTTTCTACGATCAATAGCAAGCTCACGAATGAAGTTTGAAATTGGTATTTATCAAGGAATAACGACTATCTTTAAACTTGCGTATTTTTTTTATTTTTTTTATGTTTACATTGGTGAAACGGTATAAAGGTAGAATGTATTTGATAGAAAATTTCCTGCTCAATCGAGTGGTGTTTGTTTCAAGTTTCTACGATCAATAGCAAGCTAACGAATGAAGTTTGAAATTGGTATTTATCAAAGAATAACGACTATCTTTAAACTTGCGTATTTGTTTGATTTTTTTTATGTTTACATTAGTGAAACGTTATAAGGGTAGGATGTGTTTGATAGAAAATTTCCTGCTCAATCGAGTGGTGTTTGTTTCAACTTTCTACGATAAATAGCAAGCTCAAGAATGAAGTTTGAAATTGGTATTTATCAAGGAATAACGACTATCTTTAAACTTGCGTATTTTTTTTATGTTTACATTAATGAAACGTTATAAAGATAGGATGTATTTGATAGAAAATTTCCTGCTCAATCGAGTAGTGTTTGTTTCAACTTTTTACGATCAATAGCAAGCTCACGAATGAAGTTTGAAATTGGTATTTATCAAGTAATAACGACTATCTTTAAACTTGCGTATTTTTTTTATTTTTTTTATATTTACATTAGTGGAACGTTATAAAGGTAGGTTGTATTTAATAAAAAATTTCCTGCTCAATCGAGTGGTGTTTGTTTCAACTTTCTGCGATCAATAGCAAGCTCACGAATGAAGTTTGAAATTGGTATTTATCAAGGAATAACGACTATCTTTAAACTTGCGTATTTTTTTTATTTTTTTTATGTTTACATTGGTGAAACGGTATAAAGGTAGAATGTATTTGATAGAAAATTTCCTGCTCAATCGAGTGGTGTTTGTTTCAAGTTTCTACGATCAATAGCAAGCTAACGAATGAAGTTTGAAATTGGTATTTATCAAAGAATAACGACTATCTTTAAACTTGCGTATTTGTTTGATTTTTTTTATGTTTACATTAGTGAAACGTTATAAGGGTAGGATGTGTTTGATAGAAAATTTCCTGCTCAATCGAGTGGTGTTTGTTTCAACTTTCTACGATAAATAGCAAGCTCAAGAATGAAGTTTGAAATTGGTATTTATCAAGGAATAACGACTATCTTTAAACTTGCGTATTTTTTTTATGTTTACATTAATGAAACGTTATAAAGATAGGATGTATTTGATAGAAAATTTCCTGCTCAATCGAGTAGTGTTTGTTTCAACTTTTTACGATCAATAGCAAGCTCACGAATGAAGTTTGAAATTGGTATTTATCAAGTAATAACGACTATCTTTAAACTTGCGTATTTTTTTTATTTTTTTTATATTTACATTAGTGGAACGTTATAAAGGTAGGTTGTATTTAATAAAAAATTTCCTGCTCAATCGAGTGGTGTTTGTTTCAACTTTCTGCGATCAATAGCAAGCTAACGAATGAAGTTTGAAGTTGGTATTTATCAAAGAATAACGACTATCTTTAAACTTGCGTATTTTTTTGATTTTTTTTATGTTTACATTAATGAAACGTTATAAAGGTAGGATGTGTTTGATAGAAAATTTTCTGCTCAATCGAGTGGTGTTTGTTTCAACTTTCTACGATCAATAGCAAGCTCACGAATGAAGTTTGAAGTTGGTATTTATCATAGAATAACGACTATCTTTAAACTTGCGTATTTTTTTTATTTTTTTTATGTTTACATTGGTGAAACGTTATAAATGTCGGATGTATTTGATAGAAAATTTCATGCTCAATCGAGTGGTGTTTGTTTCAACTTTCTACGATAAATAGCAAGCTCAAGAATGAAGTTTGAAATTGGTATTTATCAAGGAATAACGACTATCTTTAAACTTGCGTATTTTTTTTATTTTTGTTATGTTTACATTAGTGAAACGTTATAAAAGTAAGATGTATTTAATAGAAAATTTCCTGCTCAATCGTGTGGTGTTTGTTTCAACTTTCTACGATCAATAGCAAGCTCACGAATGAAGTGTGAAGTTGGTATTTATCAAAGAATAACGACTATCTTTAAACTTGCGTATTTTTTTGATTTTTTTATGTTTACATTAGTGAGACGTTATAAAGGTAGGATGTGTTTGATAGAAAATTTCCTGCTCAATCGAGCGGTGTTTGTTTCAATTTTCTACGATAAATAGCAAGTTCAAGAATGAAGTTTGAAATTGGTATTTATCAAGGAATAACGACTATCTTTAAACTTGCGTATTTTTTTTATTTTTTTTATGTTTCCATTGGTGAAACGTTATAAAGGTAGGATGTATTTGATAGAAAATTTCCTGCTCAATCCAGTGGTGATTGTTTCAACTTTCAACGATAAATAGCAAGCTCAAGAATGAAGTTTGAAATTGGTATTTATCAAGGAATAACGACTATATTTAAACTTGCGTATTTTTTTTATTTTTTTTATGTTTACATTGGTGAAACGTTATAAAGGTAGGATGTATTTGATAGAAAATTTCCTGCTCAATCGAGTGGTGTTTGTTTCAACTTTCTACGATAAATAGCAAGCTCACGAATGAAGTTTGAAATTGGTATTTATCAAGTAATAACGACTATCTTTAAACTTGCGTATTTTTTTTATTTTTTTTATATTTACATTAGTGGAACGTTATAAAGGTAGGCTGTATTTGATAGAAAATTTCCTGCTCAATCGAGTGGTGTTTGTTTCAACTTTCTACGATCAATAGCAAGCTCACGAATGAAGTTTGAAGTTGGTATTTATCAAAGAATAACGACTATCTTTAAACTTGCGTATTTTTTGATTTTTTTTATGTTTACATTAATGAAACGTTATAAAGGTAAGATGTGTTTGATAGAAAATTTCTTGCTCAATCGAGTGGTGTTTGTTTCAACTTTCTACGATAAATAGCAAGCTCAAGAATGAAGTTTGAAATTGGTATTTATCAAGGAATAACGACTATCTATAAACTTGCGTATTTTTTTTATTTTTGTTATGTCCACATTGGTGAAACGTTATAAAGGTAGGATGTATTTGATAGAAAACTTCCTGCTCAATCGAGTGGTGTTTGTTTCAACTTTCTACGATCAATAGCAAGCTAACGAATGAAGTTTGAAGTTGGTATTTATCAAAGAATAACGACTATCTTTAAACTTGCGTATTTTTTTGATTTTTTTTATGTTTACATTAATGAAACGTTATAAAGGTAGGATGTGTTTGATAGAAAATTTTCTGCTCAATCGAGTGGTGTTTGTTTCAACTTTCTACAATCAATAGCAAGCTCACGAATGAAGTTTGAAGTTGGTATTTATCATAGAATAACGACTATCTATAAACTTGCGTATTTTTTTTATTTTTTTTATGTTTACATTAATGAAACGTTATAAAGGTAGGATGTGTTTGATAGAAAATTTTCTGCTCAATCGAGTGGTGTTTGTTTCAACTTTCTACAATCAATAGCAAGCTCAAGAATGAAGTTTGAAATTGGTATTTATCAAGGAATAACGACTATCTATAAACTTGCGTATTTTTTTTATTTTTTTTATGTTTACATTGGTGAAACGGTATAAAGGTAGAATGTATTTGATAGAAAATTTCCTGCTCAATCGAGTGGTGTTTGTTTCAAGTTTCTACGATCAATAGCAAGCTAACGAATGAAGTTTGAAATTGGTATTTATCAAAGAATAACGACTATCTTTAAACTTGCGTATTTGTTTGATTTTTTTTATGTTTACATTAGTGAAACGTTATAAGGGTAGGATGTGTTTGATAGAAAATTTCCTGCTCAATCGAGTGGTGTTTGTTTCAACTTTCTACGATAAATAGCAAGCTCAAGAATGAAGTTTGAAATTGGTATTTATCAAGGAATAACGACTATCTTTAAACTTGCGTATTTTTTTTATGTTTACATTAATGAAACGTTATAAAGATAGGATGTATTTGATAGAAAATTTCCTGCTCAATCGAGTAGTGTTTGTTTCAACTTTTTACGATCAATAGCAAGCTCACGAATGAAGTTTGAAATTGGTATTTATCAAGTAATAACGACTATCTTTAAACTTGCGTATTTTTTTTATTTTTTTTATATTTACATTAGTGGAACGTTATAAAGGTAGGTTGTATTTAATAAAAAATTTCCTGCTCAATCGAGTGGTGTTTGTTTCAACTTTCTGCGATCAATAGCAAGCTCACGAATGAAGTTTGAAATTGGTATTTATCAAGGAATAACGACTATCTTTAAACTTGCGTATTTTTTTTATTTTTTTTATGTTTACATTGGTGAAACGGTATAAAGGTAGAATGTATTTGATAGAAAATTTCCTGCTCAATCGAGTGGTGTTTGTTTCAAGTTTCTACGATCAATAGCAAGCTAACGAATGAAGTTTGAAATTGGTATTTATCAAAGAATAACGACTATCTTTAAACTTGCGTATTTTTTTTATTTTTTTTATGTTTACATTGGTGAAACGTTATAAAGGTAAAATGTATTTAATAGAAAATTTCCTGCTCAATCGTGTGGTGTTTGTTTCAACTTTCTACGATCAATAGCAAGCCCACGAATGAAGTTTGAAGTTGGTATTTATCAAAGAATAACGACTATCTTTAAACTTGCGTATTTTTTTGATTTTTTTTATGTTTACATTAGTGAAACGTTATAAAGGTAGGATGTGTTTGATAGAAAATTTCCTGCTCAATCGAGTGGTGTTTGCTTCAACTTTCTACGATAAATAGCAAGTTCAAGAATGAAGTTTGAAATTGGTATTTATCAAGGAATAACGACTATCTTTAAACTTGCGTATTTTTTTTATTTTTTTTATGTTTACATTGGTGAAACGTTATAAAGGTAGGATGTATTTGATAGAAACTTTCCTGCTCAATCGAGTGGTGTTTGTTTCAACTTTCTACGATCAATAGCAAGCTCACGAATGAAGTTTGACGTTGGTATTTATCAAAGAATAACGACTATCTTTAAACTTGCGTATTTTTTTTAATTTTTTTATGTTTACATTGCTGAAACGTTATAAAGGTAGGATGTATTTGATAGAAAATTTCCTGCTCAATCGAGTGGTGTTTGTTTCAACTTTCTACGATCAATAGCAAGCTCACGAATGAAGTTTGAAGTTGGTATTTATCAAAGAATAACGACTATCTTTAAACTTGCGTATTTTTTTGATTTTTTTATGTTTACATTGGTGAAACGTTATAAAGGTAAAATGTATTTGATAGAAAATTTTCTGCTCAATCGAGTGGTGTTTGTTTCAACTTTCTACGATCAATAGCAAGCTCAAGAATGAAGTTTGAAATTGGTATTTATCAAGGAATACCGACTATCTTTACACTTGCGTATTTTTTTAATTTTTTTTATGTTTATATTAGTGAAACGTTATAAAGGTAGGATGTGTTTGATAAAAAATTTCTTGCTACATCGAGTGGTGTTTGTTTCAACTTTCTACGATAAATAGCAAGCTCAAGAATGAAGTTTAAAATTGGTATTTATCAAGGAATACCGACTATCTTTAAACCTGCGCATTTTTTTTATTTTTTTTATGTTTACATTGGTGAAACGTTACAAAGGTAGGATGTATTTGATAGAAAATTTCCTGCTCAATCGAGTGGTGTTTGTTTCAACTTTCTACGATTAATAGCAAGCTCACGAATGAAGTTTGAAATTGGTATTTATCAAGTAATAACGACTATATTTAAACTTGCGTATTTTTTTTATTTTTTTTATGTTTACATTGGTGAAACGTTATAAAAGTTGGATGTATTTGATAGAAAATTTCATGCTCAATCGAGTGGTGTTTCTTTCAACTTTCTACGATAAATAGCAAGCTCAAGAATGAAGTTTGAAATTGGTATTTATCAAGGAATAACGACTATCTTTAAACTTGCGTATTTTTTTTATTTTTTTTATGTTTACATTGGTGAAACGTTATAAAGGTAAAATGTATTTAATAGAAAATTTCCTGCTCAATCGTGTGGTGTTTGTTTCAACTTTCTACGATCAATAGCAAGCCCACGAATGAAGTTTGAAGTTGGTATTTATCAAAGAATAACGACTATCTTTAAACTTGCGTATTTTTTTGATTTTTTTTATGTTTACATTAGTGAAACGTTATAAAGGTAGGATGTGTTTGATAGAAAATTTCCTGCTCAATCGAGTGGTGTTTGTTTCAACTTTCTACGATAAATAGCAAGTTCAAGAATGAAGTTTGAAATTGGTATTTATCAAGGAATAACGACTATCTTTAAACTTGCGTATTTTTTTTATTTTTTTTATGTTTCCATTGGTGAAACGTTATAAAGGTAGGATGTATTTGATAGAAAATTTCCTGCTCAATCTAGTGGTGATTGTTTCAACTTTCTACGATAAATAGCAAGCTCAAGAATGAAGTTTGAAATTGGTATTTATCAAGGAATAACGACTATCTTTAAACTTGCGTATTTTTTTTATGTTTACATTAATGAAACGTTATAAAGATAGGATGTATTTGATAGAAAATTTCCTGCTCAATCGAGTAGTGTTTGTTTCAACTTTTTACGATCAATAGCAAGCTCACGAATGAAGTTTGAAATTGGTATTTATCAAGTAATAACGACTATCTTTAAACTTGCGTATTTTTTTTATTTTTTTTATATTTACATTAGTGGAACGTTATAAAGGTAGGTTGTATTTAATAAAAAATTTCCTGCTCAATCGAGTGGTGTTTGTTTCAACTTTCTGCGATCAATAGCAAGCTAACGAATGAAGTTTGAAGTTGGTATTTATCAAAGAATAACGACTATCTTTAAACTTGCGTATTTTTTTGATTTTTTTTATGTTTACATTAATGAAACGTTATAAAGGTAGGATGTGTTTGATAGAAAATTTTCTGCTCAATCGAGTGGTGTTTGTTTCAACTTTCTACGATCAATAGCAAGCTCACGAATGAAGTTTGAAGTTGGTATTTATCATAGAATAACGACTATCTTTAAACTTGCGTATTTTTTTTATTTTTTTTATGTTTACATTGGTGAAACGTTATAAATGTCGGATGTATTTGATAGAAAATTTCATGCTCAATCGAGTGGTGTTTGTTTCAACTTTCTACGATAAATAGCAAGCTCAAGAATGAAGTTTGAAATTGGTATTTATCAAGGAATAACGACTATCTTTAAACTTGCGTATTTTTTTTATTTTTGTTATGTTTACATTAGTGAAACGTTATAAAAGTAAGATGTATTTAATAGAAAATTTCCTGCTCAATCGTGTGGTGTTTGTTTCAACTTTCTACGATCAATAGCAAGCTCACGAATGAAGTGTGAAGTTGGTATTTATCAAAGAATAACGACTATCTTTAAACTTGCGTATTTTTTTGATTTTTTTATGTTTACATTAGTGAGACGTTATAAAGGTAGGATGTGTTTGATAGAAAATTTCCTGCTCAATCGAGCGGTGTTTGTTTCAATTTTCTACGATAAATAGCAAGTTCAAGAATGAAGTTTGAAATTGGTATTTATCAAGGAATAACGACTATCTTTAAACTTGCGTATTTTTTTTATTTTTTTTATGTTTCCATTGGTGAAACGTTATAAAGGTAGGATGTATTTGATAGAAAATTTCCTGCTCAATCTAGTGGTGATTGTTTCAACTTTCAACGATAAATAGCAAGCTCAAGAATGAAGTTTGAAATTGGTATTTATCAAGGAATAACGACTATATTTAAACTTGCGTATTTTTTTTATTTTTTTTATGTTTACATTGGTGAAACGTTATAAAGGTAGGATGTATTTGATAGAAAATTTCCTGCTCAATCGAGTGGTGTTTGTTTCAACTTTCTACGATAAATAGCAAGCTCACGAATGAAGTTTGAAATTGGTATTTATCAAGTAATAACGACTATCTTTAAACTTGCGTATTTTTTTTATTTTTTTTATATTTACATTAGTGGAACGTTATAAAGGTAGGCTGTATTTGATAGAAAATTTCCTGCTCAATCGAGTGGTGTTTGTTTCAACTTTCTACGATCAATAGCAAGCTCACGAATGAAGTTTGAAGTTGGTATTTATCAAAGAATAACGACTATCTTTAAACTTGCGTATTTTTTGATTTTTTTTATGTTTACATTAATGAAACGTTATAAAGGTAAGATGTGTTTGATAGAAAATTTCTTGCTCAATCGAGTGGTGTTTGTTTCAACTTTCTACGATAAATAGCAAGCTCAAGAATGAAGTTTGAAATTGGTATTTATCAAGGAATAACGACTATCTATAAACTTGCGTATTTTTTTTATTTTTGTTATGTCCACATTGGTGAAACGTTATAAAGGTAGGATGTATTTGATAGAAAACTTCCTGCTCAATCGAGTGGTGTTTGTTTCAACTTTCTACGATCAATAGCAAGCTAACGAATGAAGTTTGAAGTTGGTATTTATCAAAGAATAACGACTATCTTTAAACTTGCGTATTTTTTTGATTTTTTTTATGTTTACATTAATGAAACGTTATAAAGGTAGGATGTGTTTGATAGAAAATTTTCTGCTCAATCGAGTGGTGTTTGTTTCAACTTTCTACAATCAATAGCAAGCTCACGAATGAAGTTTGAAGTTGGTATTTATCATAGAATAACGACTATCTTTAAACTTGCGTATTTTTTTTATTTTTTTTATGTTTACATTGATGAAACGTTATAAAGATAGGATGTATTTGATAGAAAATTTCCTGCTCAATCGAGTAGTGTTTGTTTCAACTTTCTACGATCAATAGCAAGCTCACGAATTAAGTTTGAAATTGGTATTTATCAAGTAATAACGACTATCTTTAAACTTGCGTATTTTTTTTATTTTTTTTATGTTTACATTGGTGAAACGTTATAAAGGTAGGATGTATTTGATAGAAAATTTCCTGCTCAATCGAGTAGTGTTTGTTTCAACTTTCTACGATCAATAGCAAGCTCACGAATGAAGTTTGAAATTGGTATTTATCAAGGAATAACGACTATATTTAAACTTGCGTATTTTTTTTATTTTTTTTATGTTTACATTGGTGCAACGTTATAAAGGTAGGATGTATTTGATAGAAAATTTCCTGCTCAATCGAGTGGTGTTTGTTTCAACTTTCTACGATAAATAGCAAGCTCAAGAATGAAGTTTGAAATTGGTATTTATCAAGGAATAACGACTATCTTTAAACTTGCGTATTTTTTTTATTTTTTTTATGTTTACATTGATGAAACGTTATAAATATAGGATGTATTTGATAGAAAATTTCCTGCTCAATCGAGTAGTGTTTGTTTCAACATTCTACGATCAATAGCAAGCTCACGAATGAAGTTTGAAATTGGTATTTATCAAGTAATAACGACTATCTTTAAACTTGCGTATTTTTTTTATTTTTTTTATGTCTACATTGGTGAAACGTTATAAAGGTAGGATGTATTTGATAGAAAATTTCCTGCTCAATCGAGTAGTGTTTGTTTCAACTTTCTACGATCAATAGCAAGCTCACGAATGAAGTTTGAAATTGGTATTTATCAAGGAATAACGACTATCTTTAAACTTGCGTATTTTTTTTATTTTTTTTATGTTTACATTGGTGAAACGGTATAAAGGTAGAATGTATTTGATAGAAAATTTCCTGCTCAATCGAGTGGTGTTTGTTTCAAGTTTCTACGATCAATAGCAAGCTAACGAATGAAGTTTGAAATTGGTATTTATCAAAGAATAACGACTATCTTTAAACTTGCGTATTTGTTTGATTTTTTTTATGTTTACATTAGTGAAACGTTATAAGGGTAGGATGTGTTTGATAGAAAATTTCCTGCTCAATCGAGTGGTGTTTGTTTCAACTTTCTACGATAAATAGCAAGCTCAAGAATGAAGTTTGAAATTGGTATTTATCAAGGAATAACGACTATCTTTAAACTTGCGTATTTTTTTTATGTTTACATTAATGAAACGTTATAAAGATAGGATGTATTTGATAGAAAATTTCCTGCTCAATCGAGTAGTGTTTGTTTCAACTTTTTACGATCAATAGCAAGCTCACGAATGAAGTTTGAAATTGGTATTTATCAAGTAATAACGACTATCTTTAAACTTGCGTATTTTTTTTATTTTTTTTATATTTACATTAGTGGAACGTTATAAAGGTAGGTTGTATTTAATAAAAAATTTCCTGCTCAATCGAGTGGTGTTTGTTTCAACTTTCTGCGATCAATAGCAAGCTAACGAATGAAGTTTGAAGTTGGTATTTATCAAGGAATAACGACTATCTTTAAACTTGCGTATTTTTTTTATTTTTTTTATGTTTACATTGGTGAAACGTTATAAAGGTCGGATGTATTTGATAGAAAATTTCATGCTCAATCGAGTGGTGTTTGTTTCAACTTTCTACGATAAATAGCAAGCTCAAGAATGAAGTTTGAAATTGGTATTTATCAAGGAATAACGACTATCTTTAAACTTGCGTATTTTTTTTATTTTTGTTATGTTTACATTAGTGAAACGTTATAAAAGTAAGATGTATTTAATAGAAAATTTCCTGCTCAATCGTGTGGTGTTTGTTTCAACTTTCTACGATCAATAGCAAGCTCACGAATGAAGTGTGAATTTGGTATTTATCAAAGAATAACGACTATCTTTAAACTTGCGTATTTTTTTGATTTTTTTATGTTTACATTAGTGAGACGTTATAAAGGTAGGATGTGTTTGATAGAAAATTTCCTGCTCAATCGAGCGGTGTTTGTTTCAATTTTCTACGATAAATAGCAAGTTCAAGAATGAAGTTTGAAATTGGTATTTATCAAGGAATAACGACTATCTTTAAACTTGCGTATTTTTTTTATTTTTTTTATGTTTACATTGGTGAAACGTTATAAAGGTAGGATGTATTTGATAGAAAATTTCCTGCTCAATCGAGTGGTGTTCGCTTTAACTTTCTACGATAAATAGCAAGCTCAAGAATGAAGTTTGAAATTGGTATTTATCAAGGAATAACGACTATCTTTAAACTTGCGTATTTTTTTTTATTTTTTTTATGTTTACATTAGTGAAACGTTATAAAGGTAAGATGTGTTTGATAGAAAATTTCCTGCTCAATCGAGTGGTGTTTGTTTCAACTTTCTACGATAAATAGCAAGCTCAAGAATGAAGTTTGAAATTGGTATTTATCAAGGAATAACGACTATCTTTAAACTTGCGTATTTTTTTTATTTTTGTTTTGTTTACATTGGTGAAACGTTACAAAGGTAGGATGTATTTGATAGAAAATTTTCTGCTCAATCGAGTGGTGTTTGTTTCAACTTTCTACGATCAATAGCAAGCTCACGAATAAAGTTTGAAGTTGGTATTTACCAAAGAATAACGACTATCTTTAAACTTGCGTATTTTTTTGATTTTTTTATGTTTACATTAGTGAAACGTTATAAAGGTAGGATGTTTTTGATAGAAAATTTCCTGCTCAATCGAGTGGTGTTTGCTTTAACTTTCTACGATAAATAGCAAGCTCAAGAATGAAGTTTGAAATTGGTATTTATCAAGGAATAACGACTATCTTTAAACTTGCGTATTTTTTTTTATTTTTTTTATGTTTACATTAGTGAAACGTTATAAAGGTAAGATGTGTTTGATAGAAAATTTCCTGCTCAATCGAGTGGTGTTTGTTTCAACTTTCTACGATCAAGCAAGCTCACGAATGAAGTTTGACGTTGGTATTTATCAAAGAATAACGACTATCTTTAAACTTGCGTATTTTTTTTATTTTTTTTATGTTTACATTGGTGAAACGTTATTTTTTTTATGTTTACATTGGTGAAACGTTATAAAGGTAAAATGTATTTAATAGAAAATTTCCTGCTCAATCGTGTGGTGTTTGTTTCAACTTTCTACGATAAATAGCAAGTTCAAGAATGAAGTTTGAAATTGGTATTTATCAAGGAATAACGACTATCTTTAAACTTGCGTATTTTTTTTTATTTTTTTTATGTTTCCATTGGTGAAACGTTATAAAGGTAGGATGTATTTGATAGAAAATTTCCTGCTCAATCTAGTGGTAATTGTTTCAACTTTCAACGATAAATAGCAAGCTCAAGAATGAAGTTTGAAATTGGTATTTATCAAGGAATAACGACTATATTTAAACTTGCGTATTTTTTTTATTTTTTTTATGTTTACATTGGTGAAACGTTATAAAGGTAGGATGTATTTGATAGAAAATTTCCTGCTCAATCGAGTGGTGTTTGTTTCAAGTTTCTACGATAAATAGCAAGTTCAAGAATGAAGTTTGAAATTGGTATTTATCAAGGAATACCGACTATCTTTAAACTTGCGCATTTTTTTTATTTTTTTTATGTTTACATTGGTGAAACGTTATAAAGATAGGAGGTATTTGATAGAAAATTTCCTGCTCAATCGAGTAGTGTTTGTTTCAACTTTCTACGATCAATAGCAAGCTCACGAATGAAGTTTGAAATTGGTATTTATCAAGTAATAACGACTATCTTTAAACTTGCGTATTTTTTTTATTTTTTTTATATTTACATTAGTGGAACGTTATAAAGGTAGGCTGTATTTGATAGAAAATTTCCTGCTCAATCGAGTGGTGTTTGTTTCAACTTTCTACGATCAATAGCAAGCTCACGAATGAAGTTTGAAGTTGGTATTTATCAAAGAATAACGACTATTTTTAAACTTGCGTATTTTTTTGATTTTTTTTATGTTTACATTAATGAAACGTTATAAAGGTAAGATGTGTTTGATAGAAAATTTCTTGCTCAATCGAGTGGTGTTTGTTTCAACTTTCTACGATCAATAGCAAGCTCAAGAATGAAGTTTGAAATTGGTATTTATTAAGGAATAACGACTATCTATAAACTTGCGTATTTTTTTTATTTTTGTTATGTTCACATTGGTGAATCGTTATAAAGGTAGGATGTATTTGATAGAAAACTTCCTGCTCAATCGAGTGGTGTTTGTTTCAACTTCCTATGATCAATAGCAAGCTCACGAATAAAGTTTGAAATTGGTATTTATCAAAGAATAACGACTATCTTTAAACTTGCGTATTTTTTTTATTTTTTTTATGTTTAGATTAGTGGAACGTTATAAAGGTAAAATGTGTTTGATAAAAAATTTCCTGCTCAATCGAGTGGTGTTTGTTTCAACTTTCTACGATCAATAGCAAGCTCACGAATGAAGTTTGAAGTTGGTATTTATCAAAGAATAACGACTATCTTTAAAGTTGCGTATTTTTTTGATTTTTTTTATGTTTACATTAGTGAAACATTATAAGGGTAGGATGTGTTTGATAAAAAATTTCCTGCCCAATCGAGTGGTGTTTGTTTCAACATTCTACGATAAATAGCAAGCTCAAGAATGAAGTTTGAAATTGGTATTTATCAAAGAATAACGACTATCTTTAAACTTGCGTATTTTTTTGATTTTTTTTATGTTTACATTAGTGAAACATTATAAAGGTAGGATGTGTTTGATAAAAAATTTCCTGCTCAATCGAGTGGTGTTTGTTTCAACTTTCTACGATCAATAGCAAGCTCACGAATGCAGTTTGAAATTGGTTTTTATCAAGGAATACCGACTATCTTTAAACTTGCGTATTTTTTTTTATTTTTGTTATGTTTACATTGGTGAAACGTTACAAAGGTAGGATGTGTTTGATAAAAAATTTCCTGCTCAATCGAGTGGTGTTTGTTTCAACTTTCTACGATCAATAGCAAGCTCACGAATGAAGTTTGAAGTTGGTATTTACCAAAGAATAACGACTATCTTTA
The DNA here is from genome assembly GCA_029207805.1 of Tribolium confusum. NCBI lineage: Eukaryota > Metazoa > Arthropoda > Insecta > Coleoptera > Tenebrionidae > Tribolium > Tribolium confusum. Next base: position 33,884,063 of record JALGAY010000005.1, read on the forward strand.
AACTTGCGTATTTTTTTGAGTTTTTTATGTTTACATTGATGAAACGTTATAAAGGTAGGATGTGTTTGATAGAAAATTTCCTGCTCAAACGAGTGGTGTTTGTTTCAACTTTCTACGATCAATAGCAAGCTCACAAATGAAGTTTGAAATTGGTATTTATCAAGGAATAACGACTATCTTTAAACTTGCGTATTTTTTTTATTTTTTTTATGTTTACATTGGTGAAACGTTATAAAGGTCGGATGTACTTGATAGAAAATTTCTTGCTCAATCGAGTGGTGTTTGTTTCAACTTTCTACGATCAATAGCAAGCTCACGAATGAAGTTTGAAGTTGGTATTTATCAAAGAATAACGACTATCTTTAAACTTGCGTATTTTTTTGATTTTTTTATGTTTATATTAGTGAAACGTTATAAAGGTAGGATGTGTTTGATAGAAAATTTTCTGCTCAATCGAGTGGTGCTTGTTTCAACTTTCTACGAAAAATAGCAAGCTCAAGAATGAAGTTTGAAATTGGTATTTATCAAGGAATAACGACTATCTTTAAACTTGCGTATTTTTTTATTTTTTTTATGTTTACATTGGTGAAACGTTATAAAGGTAGGATGAATTTGTAACGGTTGTTTCCGTGTCGGCTTCTGGGTATCGTAGAGAGAGAGAAGAGCGGCCTTGATGGGGTTTTATTGACAATAATAGCTATGTACAAAATAAAAATAAAATAAAATAATACTTCTGAACAAAACAAAACGAATCTTCTACTAGTATAGACACGGCCTCGTCCCCGGCGGTCCCTCGTCCTCGACTCCTCGTCGTCGGCTTCTCGTCCTCGTCTCCTCGCTCTCGGCTCCTCGTCCTCGACGTGTCGGCTTCGGTGGCTTGCACTTGTAATGGAGGGGAGGTAGGACTCTACCAACGGGATAATGCTCCGTGGGTAGCGGTATCGGAGAGGAAGCCCCTAGGATAATGCTCCAGGGGGGGACGGGTCTGGGGGTGGCTACTTACGAGGATAATGCTCCCGCAAGTATGCAAGTATCGGAGGCGGTAGGCGCAATATATAGGCTTCGTTTGTAGGCGAGGGGTATGGGAGGAGTATCGTAGCGAAGCGTTGGTGGTGGTTCTCGGTGTGGTGGGAATTATACCACCACTACTGTCTTGACGTATACGTATGACGTCGCGGTCACGCGGTCCGAATCAGCTGCTGGGCGTTATCTGGTTTTGTTTACTGAACTATTAGGAATTATTAGAACGCTTCGTTACACCCTCCTCTTCCTTTAAAAAAAACTCTTCATATTATGGAGAGTTTTCCAGGTCTCCATGCGGTGTCTGCGGTCCATTTGCTGTAAGTAGATTATTAAGGGACGGGTTTAGGACTTTAGAATGGATTTTTTTTTTCTTTCTTCTCTTCCAGTTTGGAATCAACTTGGTTTTGCTCGGCTTCCGGAAAACTGTGATTAGGTTCTGCCGGTGTTCTGCGTTTGTGCAAGTGATGTCATCTATGTCCACTTTAGAAAAATTCTTTGCTTCCCGGAGTTTGTCTAAGATGCCGTTAATACGGGGAAGCGGATAGGCATCTTTATGAGGTACGGAGTTGTTTCGGAAATCAATGCAGAAACTATTCTTCTTACCGTCCTTTTTGTCAGCCAGGACAATTGGAGAGTTCCAAGGACTCTCAGACGGTTCGATGATGTCTTCCTGCATCATGTGGTCGACTTCTTCATCAACAATAGCTTGCGTATCCTTCACAGCTATTTCGCTCTTGATGAATTCGTCTTCTACAGCTGCGGTTTCAACTGTATCGGTAATGGAAATTTCGGTTGACACCTGGGCTAGTGGTGATCCCATGTTCAGCAAAATTCGGCCCTGGTGGGAAATTTCTCCGGATTGAAAATTCAACACCATTTGCTGACCCATGATGAAGTCTAACCCAAGGATTATCGGACTTGTTAAATTCGGACAGACTAAGAAATTCCATTCAAACTTCAGATCATTGGCCTGAAATTTTATGTTGTAGGAAACGTTAGTATCTACAGTTACCCCATTGGCCATCTTCGCCTGCACTCTAGAAGTCAAAACCTGTGGCTGCATCCCTTGGTTTACACAATAATCGGCCGTCTCTTCGCTAATATATGAGAGCACAGAACCAGTGTCAAACAAAGCGGGAATTTCCTGGTTAGCCACGGAGATTTTCCAAATGATGCGATTGTCATTTTTGGGCTGGGGTTGAATTTGTGTTATCGGTTTTGAAGTCTGTGTCGGTAGCATTTCGGTCATTTTGGGAGTCGGTGTCGGTACTATTTCGGTCACTTTCGGAGTCGGTGTCGGTAGTATTTCGATCCTTTTACGAGGACTGCTCGGAGCCATTTGGGGCACAGTCCCCTCGGAGTTTGTCGTCTTCGTCTTGATACAGTGGCATTGATGGGTCATTACCCCCTGTAAGCCACACCGCGAACAGAAATGTTTTGGGGGTTGCATATAGGTGAACCTCATATTTTCCTTGTCGAATTTTGGGCGAAAACCTGGAATCTGTCGTGGTTCATAAGCCTCCTCCGGAAACTCGGACATCATCCCCGTCCAGTTCGTACTGGCAACCATACAATTTCTCGGCTTGAACTTGTTGGCTTTCAGCTCTCGAGCTAGACTCTCATACTCCTGCACTTGGTCCAGCAGGTCCATCAGGGAGTTTACGTCGTTCCGGCGAATGTATTGGCGGTACTCTGGGAGCAGGTGTTTGTAAATGCAAGACAGTTCTTGCGTCCTGCTCCAGCCACCATGTCTTCGGATGAGGGTCTTCAGGTTTATTATAAAATCACGACCATTTTCGTGCGGCTTTTGGAACCTCCGGAAAATTTCTTCTTTCAAGCTTTCTCGGTACTCTCTCGGAAAATAAAACGCTTCGAAAATTTCAATAAAATCGTCCCAAGTGCGGATAGTATGCTTATAATTTCGGTACCATAAAATAGCTTGATTTTTTAACAACACGGGCAGAGCACGTACCAGTTGTTCCTTTTCGATCATGTAGGTCTCTGCCAGCTCCTCGATTCGCTCGATGAAAGCGACGGCGTCGGTTTTTCCGTCGAAGGTGACGTTCCATTTTCGGACTTGGTTCAACAACTCACTACCTGTCCACGACCAGGTCTCCATTTCACCATCTCCTTGGCTGGCTTCTTCACGTTGCTCTCTCGTACCCTGTCTCAATAAAGCCAATTTTCTTCGGACTTTCTACTCGGGCGCCAAATTTGTAACGGTTGTTTCCGTGTCGGGTTCTGGGTATCGTAGAGAGAGAGAAGAGCGGCCTTGATGGGGTTTTATTGACAATAATAGCTATGTACAAAATAAAAATAAAATAAAATAATACTTCTGAACAAAACAAAACGAATCTTCTACTAGTATAGACACGGCCTCGTCCCCGGCGGTCCCTCGTCCTCGACTCCTCGTCGTCGGCTTCTCGTCCTCGTCTCCTCGCTCTCGGCTCCTCGTCCTCGACGTGTCGGCTTCGGTGGCTCGCACTTGTAATGGAGGGGAGGTAGGACTCTACCAACGGGATAATGCTCCGTGGGTAGCGGTATCGGAGAGGAAGCCCCTAGGATAATGCTCCAGGGGGGGACGGGTCTGGGGGTGGCTACTTACGAGGATAATGCTCCCGCAAGTATGCAAGTATCGGAGGCGGTAGGCGCAATATATAGGCTTCGTTTGTAGGCGAGGGGTATGGGAGGAGTATCGTAGCGAAGCGTTGGTGGTGGTTCTCGGTGTGGTGGGAATTATACCACCACAACTGCCTTGACGTATACGTATGACGTCGCGGTCACGCGGTCCGAATCAGCTGCTGGGCGTTATCTGGTTTTGTTTACTGAACTATTAGGAATTATTAGAACGCTTCGTTACATATTTGATAGAAAATTTCCTGCTCAATCGAGTGGTGTTTGTTTCAACTTTCTACGATCAATAGCAAGCTCACGAATGAAGTTTGACGTTGGTATTTATCAAAGAATAACGACTATTTTTAAACTTGCGTATTTTTTTGATTTTTTTTATGTTTACATTAGTGAAACGTTATAAAGGTAGGATGTGTTTGATAAAAAATTTCCTGCTCAATCGAGTGGTGTTTGTTTCAACTTTTTACGAAAAATAGCAAGCTCAAGAATGAAGTTTTAAATTGGTATTTATCAAGGAATAACGACTATCTTTAAACTTGCGTATTTTTTTTATTTTTTTTATGTTTACATTGGTGAAACGTTATAAAGGTAGGATGTATTTGATAGAAAATTTCCTGCTCAATCGAGTGGTGTTTGTTTCAACTTTCTACGATCAAAAGCAAGCTCACGAATGAAGTTTGAAGTTGGTATTTATCAAAGAATAACGACTATCTTTAAACTTGCGTATTTTTTTGATTTTTTTATGTTTACATTGGTGAAACGTTATAAAGGTAAAATGTATTTGATAGAAAATTTTCTGCTCAATCGAGTGGTGTTTGTTTCAACTTTCTACGATCAATAGCAAGCTCACGAATGAAGTTTGAAGTTGGTATTTATCAAAGAATAACGACAATCTTTAAACTTGCGTATTTTTTTGATTTTTTTATGTTTACATTGGTGAAACGTTATAAAGGTAAAATGTATTTGATAGAAAATTTTCTGCTCAATCGAGTGGTGTTTGTTTCAACTTTCTACGATCAATAGCAAGCTCACGAATGAAGTTTGAAGTTGGTATTTATCAAAGAATAACGACTATCTTTAAACTTGCGTATTTTTTTGATTTTTTTATGTTTACATTGGTGAAACGTTATAAAGGTAAAATGTATTTGATAGAAAATTTTCTGCTCAATCGAGTGGTGTTTGTTTCAACTTTCTACGATCAATAGCAAGCTCACGAATGAAGTTTGAAGTTGGTATTTATCAAAGAATAACGACAATCTTTAAACTTGCGTATTTTTTTGATTTTTTTATGTTTACATTGGTGAAACGTTATAAAGGTAAAATGTATTTGATAGAAAATTTTCTGCTCAATCGAGTGGTGTTTGTTTCAACTTTCTACGATCAATAGCAAGCTCACGAATGAAGTTTGAAGTTGGTATTTATCAAAGAATAACGACTATCTTTAAACTTGCGTATTTTTTTGATTTTTTTTATGTTTACATTAGTGAAACATTATAAAGGTAGGATGTGTTTGATAAAAAATTTTCTGCTCAATTGAGTGGTGTTTGTTTCAACTTTCTACGATAAATAGCAAGCTCAAGAATGAAGTTTGAAATTGGTATTTATCAAGGAATACCGACTATCTTTAAACTTGCGCATTTTTTTTATTTTTTTTATGTTTACATTGGTGAAACGTTATAAAGGTAGGATGTATTTAATAGAAAATTTCCTGCTCAATCGAGTGGTGTTTGTTTCAACTTTCTACGATTAATAGCAAGCTCACGAATGAAGTTTGAAATTGGTATTTATCAAGTAATAACGACTATCTTTAAACTTGCGTATTTTTTTGATTTTTTTTATGTTTACATTAGTGAAACATTATAAAGGTAGGATGTGTTTGATAGAAAATTTCTTGCTCAATCTAGTGGTGATTGTTTCAACTTTCTACGATAAATAGCAAGCTCAAGAATGAAGTTTGAAATTGGTATTTATCAAGGAATAACGACTATCTTTAAACTTGCGTATTTTTTTAATTTTTGTTATGTTTACATTGGTGAAACGTTACAAAGGTAGGATGTGTTTGATAGAAAATTTCTTGCTCAATCGAGTGGTGTTTGTTTCAACTTTCTACGATCAATAGCAAGCTCACAAATGAAGTTTGAAATTGGTATTTATCAAGGAATAACGACTATCTTTAAACTTGCGTATTTTTTTGATTTTTTTTATGTTTACATTGATGAAACGTTATAAAGGTAGGATGTGTTTGATAGAAAATTTCCTGCTCAATCGAGTGGTGTTTGTTTCAACTTTCTACGATCAATAGCAAGCTCACAAATGAAGTTTGAAATTGGTATTTATCAAGGAATAACGACTATATTTAAACTTGCGTATTTTTTTTATTTTTTTTATGTTTACATTGGTGAAACGTTATAAAGGTCGGATGTACTTGATAGAAAATTTCCTGCTCAATCGAGTGGTGTTTGTTTCAACTTTCTACGATCAATAGCAAGCTCACGAATGAAGTTTGAAGTTGGTATTTATCAAAGAATAACGACTATCTTTAAACTTGCGTATTTTTTTGATTTTTTTATGTTTATATTAGTGAAACGTTATAAAGGTAGGATGTGTTTGATAGAAAATTTTCTGCTCAATCGAGTGGTGCTTGTTTCAACTTTTTGCGAAAAATAGCAAGCTCACGAATGAAGTTTGAAGTTGGTATTTATCAAAGAATAACGACTATCTTTAAACTTGCGTATTTTTTTGATTTTTTTATGTTTACATTGGTGAAACGTTATAAAGATAAAATGTATTTGATAGAAAATTTTCTGCTCAATCGAGTGGTGTTTGTTTCAACTTTCTACGATCAATAGCAAGCTCACGAATGAAGTTTGAAGTTGGTATTTATCAAAGAATAACGACAATCTTTAAACTTGCGTATTTTTTTGATTTTTTTATGTTTACAGTGGTGAAACGTTATAAAGGTAGGATGTATTTGATAGAAAATTTCCTGCTCAATCGAGTGGTGTTTGTTTCAACTTTCTACGATTAATAGCAAGCTCACGAATGAAGTTTGAAATTGGTATTTATCAAGTAATAACGACTATCTTTAAACTTGCGTATTTTTTTGATTTTTTTTATGTTTACATTAGTGAAACATTATAAAGGTAGGATGTGTTTGATAAAAAATTTTCTGCTCAATTGAGTGGTGTTTGTTTCAACTTTCTACGATAAATAGCAAGCTCAAGAATGAAGTTTGAAATTGGTATTTATCAAGGAATACCGACTATCTTTAAACTTGCGCATTTTTTTTATTTTTTTTATGTTTACATTGGTGAAACGTTATAAAGGTAGGATGTGTTTGATAGAAAATTTTCTGCTCAATCGAGTGGTGTTTGTTTTAACTTTCTACGATAAATAGCATGCTCAAGAATGAAGTTTGAAATTGGTATTTATCAAGGAATACCGACTATCTTTAAACTTGCGCATTTTTTTTATTTTTTTTATGTTTACATTGGTGAAACGTTATAAAGGTAGGATGTATTTGATAGAAAACTTCCTGCTCAATCGAGTGGTGTTTGTTTCAACTTTCTACGATTAATAGCAAGCTCACGAATGAAGTTTGAAATTGGTATTTATCAAGTAATAACGACTATCTTTAAACTTGCGTATTTTTTTGATTTTTTTTATGTTTACATTAGTGAAACATTATAAAGGTAGGATGTGTTTGATAGAAAATTTCTTGCTCAATCTAGTGGTGATTGTTTCAACTTTCTACGATAAATAGCAAGCTCAAGAATGAAGTTTGAAATTGGTATTTATCAAGGAATAACGACTATCTTTAAACTTGCGTATTTTTTTAATTTTTGTTATGTTTACATTGGTGAAACGTTACAAAGGTAGGATGTATTTGATAGAAAATTTCCTGCTCAATCGAGTGGTGTTTGTTTCAACTTTCTACGATCAATAGCAAGCTCACGAATGAAGTTTGAAGTTGGTATTTACCAAAGAATAACGACTATCTTTAAACTTGCGTATTTTTTTGATTTTTTTATGTTTACATTAGTGAGACGTTATAAAGGTAGGATGTGTTTGATAGAAAATTTCTTGCTCAATCGAGTGGTGTTTGTTTCAACTTTCTACGATCAATAGCAAGCTCACAAATGAAGTTTGAAATTGGTATTTATCAAGGAATAACGACTATCTTTAAACTTGCGTATTTTTTTGATTTTTTTTATGTTTACATTGATGAAACGTTATAAAGGTAGGATGTGTTTGATAGAAAATTTCCTGCTCAATCGAGTGGTGTTTGTTTCAACTTTCTACGATCAATAGCAAGCTCACAAATGAAGTTTGAAATTGGTATTTATCAAGGAATAACGACTATATTTAAACTTGCGTATTTTTTTTATTTTTTTTATGTTTACATTGGTGAAACGTTATAAAGGTCGGATGTAGTTGATAGAAAATTTCCTGCTCAATCGAGTGGTGTTTGTTTCAACTTTCTACGATCAATAGCAAGCTCACGAATGAAGTTTGAAGTTGGTATTTATCAAAGAATAACGACTATCTTTAAACTTGCGTATTTTTTTGATTTTTTTATGTTTATATTAGTGAAACGTTATAAAGGTAGGATGTGTTTGATAGAAAATTTTCTGCTCAATCGAGTGGTGCTTGTTTCAACTTTTTGCGAAAATAGCAAGCTCAAGAATGAAGTTTGAAATTGGTATTTATCAAGGAATAACGACTATCTTTAAACTTGCGTATTTTTTTTATTTTTTTTATGTTTACATTGGTGAAACGTTATAAAGGTAGGATGTATTTGATAGAAAATTTCTTGCTCAATCGAGTGGTGTTTGTTTCAACTTTCTACGATCAATAGCAAGCTCACGAATGAAGTTTGACGTTGGTATTTATCAAAGAATAACGACTATTTTTAAACTTGCGTATTTTTTTGATTTTTTTTATGTTTACATTAGTGAAACGTTATAAAGGTAGGATGTGTTTGATAAAAAATTTCCTGCTCAATCGAGTGGTGTTTGTTTCAACTTTTTACGAAAAATAGCAAGCTCAAGAATGAAGTTTTAAATTGGTATTTATCAAGGAATAACGACTATCTTTAAACTTGCGTATTTTTTTTATTTTTTTTATGTTTACATTGGTGAAACGTTATAAAGGTAGGATGTATTTGATAGAAAATTTCCTGCTCAATCGAGTGGTGTTTGTTTCAACTTTCTACGATCAAAAGCAAGCTCACGAATGAAGTTTGAAGTTGGTATTTATCAAAGAATAACGACTATCTTTAAACTTGCGTATTTTTTTGATTTTTTTATGTTTACATTGGTGAAACGTTATAAAGATAAAATGTATTTGATAGAAAATTTTCTGCTCAATCGAGTGGTGTTTGTTTCAACTTTCTACGATCAATAGCAAGCTCACGAATGAAGTTTGAAGTTGGTATTTATCAAAGAATAACGACAATCTTTAAACTTGCGTATTTTTTTGATTTTTTTATGTTTACAGTGGTGAAACGTTATAAAGGTAGGATGTATTTGATAGAAAATTTCCTGCTCAATCGAGTGGTGTTTGTTTCAACTTTCTACGATTAATAGCAAGCTCACGAATGAAGTTTGAAATTGGTATTTATCAAGTAATAACGACTATCTTTAAACTTGCGTATTTTTTTGATTTTTTTTATGTTTACATTAGTGAAACATTATAAAGGTAGGATGTGTTTGATAAAAAATTTTCTGCTCAATTGAGTGGTGTTTGTTTCAACTTTCTACGATAAATAGCAAGCTCAAGAATGAAGTTTGAAATTGGTATTTATCAAGGAATACCGACTATCTTTAAACTTGCGCATTTTTTTTATTTTTTTTATGTTTACATTGGTGAAACGTTATAAAGGTAGGATGTGTTTGATAGAAAATTTTCTGCTCAATCGAGTGGTGTTTGTTTTAACTTTCTACGATAAATAGCATGCTCAAGAATGAAGTTTGAAATTGGTATTTATCAAGGAATACCGACTATCTTTAAACTTGCGCATTTTTTTTATTTTTTTTATGTTTACATTGGTGAAACGTTATAAAGGTAGGATGTATTTGATAGAAAACTTCCTGCTCAATCGAGTGGTGTTTGTTTCAACTTCCTACGATCAATAGCAAGCTCACGAATGAAGTTTGAAATTGGTATTTATCAAAAAATAACGACTATCTTTAAACTTGCGTATTTTTTTGATTTTTTTTATGTTTACATTAGTGAAACGTTATAAAGGTAGGATGTGTTTGATAGAAAATTTTCTGCTCAATCGAGTGGTGCTTGTTTCAACTTTTTGCGAAAAATAGCAAGCTCAAGAATGAAGTTTGAAATTGGTATTTATCAAGGAATAACGACTATCTTTAAACTTGCGTATTTTTTTTATTTTTTTTATGTTTACATTGGTGAAACGTTATAAAGGTAGGATGTATTTGATAGAAAATTTCTTGCTCAATCGAGTGGTGTTTGTTTCAACTTTCTACGATCAATAGCAAGCTCACGAATGAAGTTTGACGTTGGTATTTATCAAAGAATAACGACTATTTTTAAACTTGCGTATTTTTTTGATTTTTTTTATGTTTACATTAGTGAAACGTTATAAAGGTAGGATGTGTTTGATAAAAAATTTCCTGCTCAATCGAGTGGTGTTTGTTTCAACTTTTTACGAAAAATAGCAAGCTCAAGAATGAAGTTTTAAATTGGTATTTATCAAGGAATAACGACTATCTTTAAACTTGCGTATTTTTTTTATTTTTTTTATGTTTACATTAGTGAAACATTATAAAGGTAGGATGTGTTTGATAGAAAATTTCTTGCTCAATCTAGTGGTGATTGTTTCAACTTTCTACGATAAATAGCAAGCTCAAGAATGAAGTTTGAAATTGGTATTTATCAAGGAATAACGACTATCTTTAAACTTGCGTATTTTTTTAATTTTTGTTATGTTTACATTGGTGAAACGTTACAAAGGTAGGATGTATTTGATAGAAAATTTCCTGCTCAATCGAGTGGTGTTTGTTTCAACTTTCTACGATCAATAGCAAGCTCACGAATGAAGTTTGAAGTTGGTATTTACCAAAGAATAACGACTATCTTTAAACTTGCGTATTTTTTTGATTTTTTTATGTTTACATTAGTGAGACGTTATAAAGGTAGGATGTGTTTGATAGAAAATTTCTTGCTCAATCGAGTGGTGTTTGTTTCAACTTTCTACGATCAATAGCAAGCTCACAAATGAAGTTTGAAATTGGTATTTATCAAGGAATAACGACTATCTTTAAACTTGCGTATTTTTTTGATTTTTTTTATGTTTACATTGATGAAACGTTATAAAGGTAGGATGTGTTTGATAGAAAATTTCCTGCTCAATCGAGTGGTGTTTGTTTCAACTTTCTACGATCAATAGCAAGCTCACAAATGAAGTTTGAAATTGGTATTTATCAAGGAATAACGACTATATTTAAACTTGCGTATTTTTTTTATTTTTTTTATGTTTACATTGGTGAAACGTTATAAAGGTCGGATGTAGTTGATAGAAAATTTCCTGCTCAATCGAGTGGTGTTTGTTTCAACTTTCTACGATCAATAGCAAGCTCACGAATGAAGTTTGAAGTTGGTATTTATCAAAGAATAACGACTATCTTTAAACTTGCGTATTTTTTTGATTTTTTTATGTTTATATTAGTGAAACGTTATAAAGGTAGGATGTGTTTGATAGAAAATTTTCTGCTCAATCGAGTGGTGCTTGTTTCAACTTTTTGCGAAAAATAGCAAGCTCAAGAATGAAGTTTGAAATTGGTATTTATCAAGGAATAACGACTATCTTTAAACTTGCGTATTTTTTTTATTTTTTTTATGTTTACATTGGTGAAACGTTATAAAGGTAGGATGTATTTGATAGAAAATTTCTTGCTCAATCGAGTGGTGTTTGTTTCAACTTTCTACGATCAATAGCAAGCTCACGAATGAAGTTTGACGTTGGTATTTATCAAAGAATAACGACTATTTTTAAACTTGCGTATTTTTTTGATTTTTTTTATGTTTACATTAGTGAAACGTTATAAAGGTAGGATGTGTTTGATAAAAAATTTCCTGCTCAATCGAGTGGTGTTTGTTTCAACTTTTTACGAAAAATAGCAAGCTCAAGAATGAAGTTTTAAATTGGTATTTATCAAGGAATAACGACTATCTTTAAACTTGCGTATTTTTTTTATTTTTTTTATGTTTACATTGGTGAAACGTTATAAAGGTAGGATGTATTTGATAGAAAATTTCCTGCTCAATCGAGTGGTGTTTGTTTCAACTTTCTACGATCAAAAGCAAGCTCACGAATGAAGTTTGAAGTTGGTATTTATCAAAGAATAACGACTATCTTTAAACTTGCGTATTTTTTTGATTTTTTTATGTTTACATTGGTGAAACGTTATAAAGATAAAATGTATTTGATAGAAAATTTTCTGCTCAATCGAGTGGTGTTTGTTTCAACTTTCTACGATCAATAGCAAGCTCACGAATGAAGTTTGAAGTTGGTATTTATCAAAGAATAACGACAATCTTTAAACTTGCGTATTTTTTTGATTTTTTTATGTTTACAGTGGTGAAACGTTATAAAGGTAGGATGTATTTGATAGAAAATTTCCTGCTCAATCGAGTGGTGTTTGTTTCAACTTTCTACGATTAATAGCAAGCTCACGAATGAAGTTTGAAATTGGTATTTATCAAGTAATAACGACTATCTTTAAACTTGCGTATTTTTTTGATTTTTTTTATGTTTACATTAGTGAAACATTATAAAGGTAGGATGTGTTTGATAAAAAATTTTCTGCTCAATTGAGTGGTGTTTGTTTCAACTTTCTACGATAAATAGCAAGCTCAAGAATGAAGTTTGAAATTGGTATTTATCAAGGAATACCGACTATCTTTAAACTTGCGCATTTTTTTTATTTTTTTTATGTTTACATTGGTGAAACGTTATAAAGGTAGGATGTGTTTGATAGAAAATTTTCTGCTCAATCGAGTGGTGTTTGTTTTAACTTTCTACGATAAATAGCATGCTCAAGAATGAAGTTTGAAATTGGTATTTATCAAGGAATACCGACTATCTTTAAACTTGCGCATTTTTTTTATTTTTTTTATGTTTACATTGGTGAAACGTTATAAAGGTAGGATGTATTTGATAGAAAACTTCCTGCTCAATCGAGTGGTGTTTGTTTCAACTTCCTACGATCAATAGCAAGCTCACGAATGAAGTTTGAAATTGGTATTTATCAAAAAATAACGACTATCTTTAAACTTGCGTATTTTTTTGATTTTTTTTATGTTTACATTGGTGAAACGTTATAAAGGTAGGATGTATTTGATAGAAAATTTCCTGCTCAATTGAGTGGTGTTTGTTTCAACTTTCTACGATCAATAGCAAGCTCACGAATGAAGTTTGAAGTTGGTATTTATCAAAAAATAACGACTATCTTTAAACTTGCGTATTTTTTTGATTTTTTTTATGTTTACATTGGTGAAACGTTATAAAGGTAGGATGTATTTGATAGAAAATTTCCTGCTCAATTGAGTGGTGTTTGTTTCAACTTTCTACGATCAATAGCAAGCTCACGAATGAAGTTTGAAATTGGTATTTATCAAGTAATAACGACTATCTTTAAACTTGCGTATTTTTTTGATTTTTTTTATGTTTACATTGGTGAAACGTTATAAAGGTAGGGTGTGTTTGATAGAAAATTTCCTGCTTAATCTAGTGGTGATTGTTTCAACTTTCTACGATAAATAGCAAGCTCAAGAATGAAGTTTGAAATTGGTATTTATCAAGAAATACCGACTATCTTTAAACTTGCGTATTTTTTTTATTTTTTTTATGTTTACATTGGTGAAACGTTATAAAAGTCGGATGTACTTGATAGAAAATTTCACCCTCAATCGAGTGGTGTTTGCTTCAACTTTCTACGATAAATAGCAAGCTCAAGAATGAAGTTTGAAATTGGTATTTATCAAGGAATAACGACTATCTTTAAACTTGCGAATTTTTTTTATTTTTGTTATGTTTACATTAGTGAAACGTTATAAAGGTAGGATGTGTTTGATAGAAAATTTCTTGCTCAATCTAGTGGTGATTGTTTCAACTTTCTACGATAAATAGCAAGCTCAAGAATGAAGTTTGAAATTGGTATTTATCAAGGAATAACGACTATCTTTAAACTTGCGTATTTTTTTTATTTTTGTTATGTTTACATTGGTGAAACGTTACAAAGGTAGGATGTATTTGATAGAAAATTTCCTGCTCAATCGAGTGGTGTTTGTTTCAACTTTCTACGATCAATAGCAAGCTCACGAATGAAGTTTGAAGTTGGTATTTACCAAAGAATAACGACTATCTTTAAACTTGCGTATTTTTTTGATTTTTTTATGTTTACATTAGTGAGACGTTATAAAAGTAGGATGTGTTTGATAGAAAATTTCTTGCTCAATCGAGTGGTGTTTGTTTCTACTTTCTACGATAAATAGCAAGCTCAAGAATGAAGTTTGAAATTGGTATTTATCAAGGAATACCGACTATCTTTAAACTTGCGCATTTTTTTTATTTTTTTTATGTTTACATTGGTGAAACGTTATAAAGGTAGGATGTATTTGATAGAAAATTTCCTGCTCAATCGAGTGGTGTTTGTTTCAACTTTCTACGATTAATAGCAAGCTCACGAATGAAGTTTGAAATTGGTATTTATCAAGTAATAACGACTATCTTTAAACTTGCGTATTTTTTTGATTTTCTTTATGTTTACATTAATGAAACGTTATAAAGGTAGGATGTGTTTGATAGAAAATTTTCTGCTCAATCGAGTGGTGTTTGTTTTAACTTTCTACGATAAATAGCAAGCTCAAGAATGAAGTTTGAAATTGGTATTTATCAAGGAATACCGACTATCTTTAAACTTGCGTATTTTTTTGATTTTTTTTATGTTTACATTAGTGAAACGTTATGAAGGTAGGATGTGTTTGATAAAAAATTTCCTGCTCAATCGAGTGGTGTTTGTCTCAACTTTCTACGATCAATAGCAAGCTCACGAATGAAGTTTGAAATTGGTATTTATCAAAAAATAACGACTATCTTTAAACTTGCGTATTTTTTTGATTTTTTTTATGTTTACATTGGTGAAACGTTATAAAGGTAGGATGTATTTGATAGAAAATTTCCTGCTCAATTGAGTGGTGTTTGTTTCAACTTTCTACGATCAATAGCAAGCTCACGAATGAAGTTTGAAGTTGGTATTTATCAAAAAATAACGACTATCTTTAAACTTGCGTATTTTTTTGATTTTTTTTATGTTTACATTGGTGAAACGTTGTAAAGGTAGGATGTATTTGATAGAAAATTTCCTGCTCAATCGAGTGGTGTTTGTTTCAACTTTCTACGATCAATAGCAAGCTCACGAATGAAGTTTGAAGTTGGTATTTACCAAAAAATAACGACTATCTTTAAACTTGCGTATTTTTTTTATTTTTGTTATGTTTACATTGGTGAAACGTTACAAAGGTAGGATGTATTTGATAGAAAATTTCCTGCTCAATCGAGTGGTGTTTGTTTCAACTTTCTACGATCAATAGCAAGCTCACGAATGAAGTTTGAAGTTGGTATTTACCAAAAAATAACGACTATCTTTAAACTTGCGTATTTTTTGTATTTTTTTTATGTTTACATTGGTGAAACGTTACAAAGGTATGATGTGTTTGATAGAAAATTTCCTGCTCAATCGAGTAATGTTTGTTTCAACTTTCTACGATCAATAGCAAGCTCACGAATGAAGTTTGAAATTGGTATTTATCAAGGAATAACGACTATCTTTAAACTTGCGTATTTTTTGTATTTTTTTTATGTTTACATTGGTGAAACGTTATAAAGGTCGGATGTACTTGATAGAAAATTTCCTGCTCAATCGAGTGGTGTTTGTTTCAACTTTTTACGGTAAATAGCAAGTTCAAGAATAAAGTTTGAAATTGGTATTTATCAAGGAATAACGACTATCTTTAAACTTGCGTATTTTTTTTTATTTTTTTTATGTTTACATTAGTGAAACGTTATAAAGATAGGATGTGTTTGATAGAAAATTTCCTGCTCAATCGAGTGGTGTTTGTTTCAACTTTCTACGAAAAATAGCAAGCTCAAGAATGAAGTTTGAAATTGGTATTTATCAAGGAATAACGACTATCTTTAAACTTGCGTATTTTTTTTTATTTTTTTTATGTTTACATTGGCGAAACGTTATAAAGGTAGGATGTATTTGATAGAAAATTTCCTGCTCAATCGAGTGGTGTTTGTTTCAACTTTCTACGATCAATAGCAAGCTCACGAATGAAGTTTGACGTTGGTATTTATCAAAGAATAACGACTATATTTAAACTTGCGTATTTTTTTGATTTTTTTTATGTTTACATTAGTGAAACGTTATAAAGGTAGGATGTGTTTGATAGAAAATTTCCTGCTCAATCGAGTGGTGTTTGTTTCAACTTTCTACGATTAATAGCAAGCTCACGAATGAAGTTTGAAGTTGGTATTTATCAAGTAATAACGACTATCTTTAAACTTGCGTATTTTTTTGATTTTTTTTATGTTTACATTAATGAAACGTTACAAAGGTAGGATGTGTTTGATAGAAAATTTCCTGCTCAATCGAGTGGTGTTTGTTTCAACTTTCTACGATAAATAGCAAGCTCAAGAATGAAGTTTGAAATTGGTATTTATCAAGGAATACCGACTATCTTTAAACTTGCGCATTTTTTTTATTTTTTTTATGTTTACATTGGTGAAACGTTATAAAGGTAAGATGTATTTGATAGAAAACTTACTGCTCAATCGAGTGGTGTTTGTTTCAACTTCCTACGATCAATAGCAAGCTCACGAATGAAGTTTGAAGTTGGTATTTATCAAAGAATAACGACTATCTTTAAACTTGCGTATTTTTTTGATTTTTTTTATGTTTACATTAGTGAAACGTTATAAAGGTAGGATGTGTTTGATAAAAAATTTCCTGCTCAATCGAGTGGTGTTTGTTTCAACTTTCTACGATCAATAGCAAGCTCACGAATGAAGTTTGAAGTTGGTATTTATCAAAAAATAACGACTATCTTTAAACTTGCGTATTTTTTTAATTTTTTTTATCTTTATATTAGCGAAACGTTATAAAAGTAAGATGTGTTTGATAGAAAATTTTCTGCTCAATCGAGTGGTGTTTGTTTCAACTTTCTACGATAAATAGCAAGCTCAAGAATGAAGTTTGAAATTGGTATTTATCAAGGAATAACGACTATCTTTAAACTTGCGTATTTTTTTTATTTTTTTTATGTTTACATTGGTGAAACGTTATAAAGGTAAAATGTATTTAATAGAAAATTTCCCGCTCAATCGTGTGGTGTTTGTTTCAACTTTCTACGATCAATAGCAAGCCCACGAATGAAGTTTGAAGTTGGTATTTATCAAAGAATAACGACTATCTTTAAACTTGCGTATTTTTTTGATTTTTTTTATGTTTACATTAGTGAAACGTTATAAAGGTAGGATGTGTTTGATAGAAAATTTCCTGCTCAATCGAGTGGTGTTTGTTTCAACTTTCTACGATAAATAGCAAGTTCAAGAATGAAGTTTGAAATTGGTATTTATCAAGGAATAACGACTATATTTAAACTTGCGTATTTTTTTTATTTTTTTTATGTTTCCATTGGTGAAACGTTATAAAGGTAGGATGTATTTGATAGAAAATTTCCTGCTCAATCTAGTGGTGATTGTTTCAACTTTCTACGATAAATAGCAAGCTCAAGAATGAAGTTTGAAATTGGTATTTATCAAGGAATAACGACTATCTTTAAACTTGCGTATTTTTTTTATTTTTTTTATGTTTACATTGGTGAAACGTTATAAAGGTAGGATGTGTTTGATAAAAAATTTACTGCTCAATCGAGTGGTGTTTGTTTCAACTTTCTACGATAATTAGCAAGCTCAAGAATGAAGTTTGAAATTGGTATTTATCAAGGAATACCGACTATCTTTAAACTTGCGCATTTTTTTTATTTTTTTTATGTTTTCATTGGTGAAACGTTATAAAGGTAGGAGGTATTTGATAGAAAATTTCCTGCTCAATCGAGTAGTGTTTGTTTCAACTTTCTACGATCAATAGCAAGCTCACGAATGAAGTTTGAAGTTGGTATTTATCAAAGAATAACGACTATCTTTAAACTTGCGTATTTTTTTTATGTTTACATTGGTGAAACGTTATAAAGGTCGGATGTGTTTGATAGAAAATTTCCTGCTCAATCGAGTGGTGTTTGTCTCAACTTTCTACGATAAATAGTAAGCTCAAGAATGAAGTTTGAAATTGGTATTTATCAAGGAATAACGACTATCTATAAACTTGCGTATTTTTTTTATTTTTGTTATGTTCACATTGGTGAAACGTTATGAAGGTAGGATGTGTTTGATAGAAAATTTCCTGCTCAATCGAGTGGTGTTTGTTTCAACTTTCTACGATTAATAGCAAGCTCACGAATGAAGTTTGAAATTGGTATTTATCAAGTAATAACGACTATCTTTAAACTTGCGTATTTTTTTGATTTTTTTTATGTTTACATTAATGAAACGTTATAAAGGTAGGATGTATTTGATAGAAAACTTACTGCTCAATCGAGTGGTGTTTGTTTCAACTTCCTACGATCAATAGCAAGCTCACGAATGAAGTTTGAAATTGGTATTTATCAAGGAATACCGACTATCTTTAAACTTGCGCATTTTTTTTATTTTTTTTATGTTTACATTGGTGAAACGTTATAAAGGTAGGATGTATTTGATAGAAAACTTACTGCTCAATCGAGTGGTGTTTGTTTCAACTTTCTACGAAAAATAGCAAGCTCAAGAATGAAGTTTGAAATTGGTATTTATCAAGGAATAACGACTATCTTTAAACTTGCGTATTTTTTTTTATTTTTTTTATGTTTACATTGGTGAAACGTTATAAAGGTAGGATGTATTTGATAGAAAATTTCCTGCTCAATCGAGTGGTGTTTGTTTCAACTTTCTACGATCAATAGCAAGCTCACGAATGAAGTTTGAAGTTGGTATTTATCAAAGAATAACGACTATCTTTAAACTTGCGTATTTTTTTGATTTTTTTATGTTTACATTGGTGAAACGTTATAAAGGTAAAATGTATTTGATAGAAAATTTTCTGCTCAATCGAGTGGTGTTTGTTTCAACTTTCTACGAAAAATAGCAAGCTCAAGAATGAAGTTTGAAATTGGTATTTATCAAGGAATAACGACTATCTTTAAACTTGCGTATTTTTTTTTTATTTTTTTTATGTTTACATTGGTGAAACGTTATAAAGGTAGGATGTATTTGATAGAAAATTTCCTGCTCAATCGAGTGGTGTTTGTTTCAACTTTCTACGATCAATAGCAAGCTCACGAATGAAGTTTGACGTTGGTATTTATCAAAGAATAACGACTATCTTTAAACTTGCGTATTTTTTTTATTTTTTTTATGTTTACATTGCTGAAACGTTATAAAGGTAGGATGTATTTGATAGAAAATTTCCTGCTCAATCGAGTGGTGTTTGTTTCAACTTTCTACGATCAATAGCAAGCTCACGAATGAAGTTTGAAGTTGGTATTTATCAAAGAATAACGACTATCTTTAAACTTGCGTATTTTTTTGATTTTTTTTATGTTTACATTAGTGAAACGTTATAAAGGTAGGATGTGTTTGATAGAAAATTTCCTGCTCAATCGAGTGGTGTTTGTTTCAACTTTCTACGATAAATAGCAAGTTCAAGAATGAAGTTTGAAATTGGTATTTATCAAGGAATAACGACTATCTTTAAACTTGCGTATTTTTTTTATTTTTTTTATGTTTCCATTGGTGAAACGTTATAAAGGTAGGATGTATTTGATAGAAAATTTCCTGCTCAATCTAGTGGTGATTGTTTCAACTTTCTACGATAAATAGCAAGCTCAAGAATGAAGTTTGAAATTGGTATTTATCAAGGAATAACGACTATCTTTAAACTTGCGTATTTTTTTGATTTTTTTATGTTTACATTAATGAAACGTTATAAAGGTAAAATGTATTTGATAGAAAATTTTCTGCTCAATCGAGTGGTGTTTGTTTCAACTTTCTACGATAAATAGCAATTTCAAGAATGAAGTTTGAAATTGGTATTTATCAAGGAATAACGACTATCTTTAAACTTGCGTATTTTTTTTATTTTTTTTTATGTTTCCATTGGTGAAACGTTATAAAGGTAGGATGTATTTGATAGAAAATTTCGTGCTCAATCTAGTGGTGATTGTTTCAACTTTCTACGATCAATAGCAAGCTCACGAATGAAGTTTGAAATTGGTATTTATCAAAGAATAACGACTATCTTTAAACTTGCGTATTTTTTTTATTTTTTTTATGTTTACATTGGTGAAACGTTACAAAGGTAGGATGTATTTGATAGAAAATTTCCTGCTCAATCGAGTGGTGTTTGTTTCAACTTTCTACGATTAATAGCAAGCTCACGAATGAAGTTTGAAATTGGTATTTATCAAGTAATAACGACTATCTTTAAACTTGCGTATTTTTTTGATTTTTTTTATGTTTACATTAATGAAACGTTATAAAGGTAGGATGTGTTTGATAGAAAATTTCCTGCTCAATCGAGTGGTGTTTGTCTCAACTTTCTACGATAAATAGCAAGCTCAAAAATGAAGTTTGAAGTTGGTATTTATCAAGGAATAACGACTATTTATAAACTTGCGTATTTTTTTTATTTTTGTTATGTTTACATTGGTGAAACGTTATAAAGGTAGGATGTATTTGATAGAAAACTTCCTGCTCAATCGAGTGGTGTTTGTTTCAACTTCCTACGATCAATAGCAAGCTGACGAATGAAGTTTGAAATTGGTATTTATCAAAGAATAACGACTATTTTTAAACCTGCGTATTTTTTTGATTTTTTTTATGTTTACATTAATGAAACGTTATAAAGGTAAGATGTGTTTGATAGAAAATTTCCTGCTCAATCGAGTGGTGTTTGTTTCAACTTTCTACGATCAATAGCAAGCTCACGAATGAAGTTTGAAGTTGGTATTTATCAAAGAATAACGACTATCTTTAAACTTGCGTATTTTTTTTATTTTTTTTATGTTTACATAAGTGAAACATTATAAAGGTAGGATGTGTTTGATAAAAAATTTCTTGCTCAATCGAGTGGTGTTTGTTTCAACTTTCTACGATTAATAGCAAGCTCACGAATGAAGTTTGAAATTGGTATTTATCAAGTAATAACGACTATCTTTAAACTTGCGTATTTTTTTTATTTTTTTTATGTTTACATTGGTGAAACGTTATAAAAGTTGGATGTATTTGATAGAAAATTTCATGCTCAATCGAGTGGTGTTTGTTTCAACTTTCTACGATAAATAGCAAGCTCAAGAATGAAGTTTGAAATTGGTATTTATCAAGGAATAACGACTATCTTTAAACTTGCGTATTTTTTTTATTTTTTTTATGTTTACATTGGTGAAACATTATAAAGGTAATATGTATTTAATAGAAAATTTCCTGCTCAATCGTGTGGTGTTTGTTTCAAATTTCTACGATCAATAGCAAGCCCACGAATGAAGTTTGAAGTTGGTATTTATCAAAGAATAACGACTATCTTTAAACTTGCGTATTTTTTTGATTTTTTTTATGTTTACATTAGTGAAACGTTATAAAGGTAGGATGTGTTTGATAGAAAATTTCCTGCTCAATCGAGTGGTGTTTGTTTCAACTTTCTACGATAAATAGCAAGTTCAAGAATGAAGTTTGAATTTGGTATTTATCAAGGAATAACGACTATCTTTAAACTTGCGTATTTTTTTTATTTTTTTTATGTTTCCATTGGTGAAACGTTATAAAGGTAGGATGTATTTGATAGAAAATTTCCTGCTCAATCGAGTGGTGTTTGTTTCAACTTTCTACAATCAATAGCAAGCTCACGAATGAAGTTTGAAGTTGGTATTTATCAAAGAATAACGACTATCTTTAAACTTGCGTATTTTTTTGATTTTTTTATGTTTACATTGGTGAAACGTTATAAAGGTAAAATGTATTTGATAGAAAATTTTCTGCTCAATCGAGTGGTGTTTGTTTCAACTTTCTACGATCAATAGCAAGCTCACGAATGAAGTTTGAATTTGGTATTTATCAAAGAATAACGACTATCTTTAAACTTGCGTATTTTTTTGATTTTTTTTATGTTTACATTAGTGAAACATTATAAAGGTAGGATGTGTTTGATAAAAAATTTCCTGCTCAATCGAGTGGTGTTTGTTTCAACTTTCTACGATAAATAGCAAGCTCAAAAATGAAGTTTGAAATTGGTATTTATCAAGGAATACCGACTATCTTTAAACTTGCGCATTTTTTTTATTTTTTTTATGTTTTCATTGGTGAAACGTTATAAACGTAGGAGGTATTTGATAGAAAATTTCCTGCTCAATCGAGTAGTGTTTGTTTCAACTTTCTACGATCAATAGCAAGCTCACGAATGAAGTTTGAAAGTGGTATTTATCAAGTAATAACGACTATCTTTAAACTTGCGCATTTTTTTTATTTTTTTTATATTTACATTAGTGGAACGTTATAAAGGTAGGTTGTATTTTAAAGAAAATTTCCTGCTCAATTGAGTGGTGTTTGTTTCAACTTTCTACGATCAATAGCAAGCTAACGAATGAAGTTTGAAGTTGGTATTTATCAAAGAATAACGACTATCTTTAAACTTGCGTATTTTTTTGATTTTTTTTATGTTTACATTAATGAAACGTTATAAAGGTAAGATGTGTTTGATAGAAAATTTCCTGCTCAATCTAGTGGTAATTGTTTCAACTTTCTACGATAAATAGCAAGCTCACGAATGAAGTTTGACGTTGGTATTTATCAAAGAATAACGACTATTTTTAAACTTGCGTATTTTTTTGATTTTTTTTATGTTTACATTAGTGAAACGTTATAAAGGTAGGATGTGTTTGATAAAAAATTTCCTGCTCAATCGAGTGGTGTTTGTTTCAACTTTTTACGAAAAATAGCAAGCTCAAGAATGAAGTTTTAAATTGGTATTTATCAAGGAATAACGACTATCTTTAAACTTGCGTATTTTTTTTATTTTTTTTATGTTTACATTGGTGAAACGTTATAAAGGTAGGATGTATTTGATAGAAAATTTCCTGCTCAATCGAGTGGTGTTTGTTTCAACTTTCTACGATCAAAAGCAAGCTCACGAATGAAGTTTGAAGTTGGTATTTATCAAAGAATAACGACTATCTTTAAACTTGCGTATTTTTTTGATTTTTTTATGTTTACATTGGTGAAACGTTATAAAGATAAAATGTATTTGATAGAAAATTTTCTGCTCAATCGAGTGGTGTTTGTTTCAACTTTCTACGATCAATAGCAAGCTCACGAATGAAGTTTGAAGTTGGTATTTATCAAAGAATAACGACAATCTTTAAACTTGCGTATTTTTTTGATTTTTTTATGTTTACAGTGGTGAAACGTTATAAAGGTAGGATGTATTTGATAGAAAATTTCCTGCTCAATCGAGTGGTGTTTGTTTCAACTTTCTACGATTAATAGCAAGCTCACGAATGAAGTTTGAAATTGGTATTTATCAAGTAATAACGACTATCTTTAAACTTGCGTATTTTTTTGATTTTTTTTATGTTTACATTAGTGAAACATTATAAAGGTAGGATGTGTTTGATAAAAAATTTTCTGCTCAATTGAGTGGTGTTTGTTTCAACTTTCTACGATAAATAGCAAGCTCAAGAATGAAGTTTGAAATTGGTATTTATCAAGGAATACCGACTATCTTTAAACTTGCGCATTTTTTTTATTTTTTTTATGTTTACATTGGTGAAACGTTATAAAGGTAGGATGTGTTTGATAGAAAATTTTCTGCTCAATCGAGTGGTGTTTGTTTTAACTTTCTACGATAAATAGCATGCTCAAGAATGAAGTTTGAAATTGGATTTTATCAAGGAATACCGACTATCTTTAAACTTGCGCATTTTTTTTATTTTTTTTATGTTTACATTGGTGAAACGTTATAAAGGTAGGATGTATTTGATAGAAAACTTCCTGCTCAATCGAGTGGTGTTTGTTTCAACTTCCTACGATCAATAGCAAGCTCACGAATGAAGTTTGAAATTGGTATTTATCAAAGAATAACGACTATCTTTAAACTTGCGTATTTTTTTGATTTTTTTTATGTTTACATTAGTGAAACGTTATAAAGGTAGGATGTGTTTGATAAAAAATTTCCTGCTCAATCGAGTGGTGTTTGTTTCAACTTTCTACGATCAATAGCAAGCTCACGAATGAAGTTTGAAATTGGTATTTATCAAAAAATAACGACTATCTTTAAACTTGCGTATTTTTTTGATTTTTTTTATGTTTACATTGGTGAAACGTTATAAAGGTAGGATGTATTTGATAGAAAATTTCCTGCTCAATTGAGTGGTGTTTGTTTCAACTTTCTACGATCAATAGCAAGCTCACGAATGAAGTTTGAAGTTGGTATTTATCAAAAAATAACGACTATCTTTAAACTTGCGCATTTTTTTGATTTTTTTTATGTTTACATTGGTGAAACGTTATAAAGGTAGGATGTATTTGATAGAAAATTTCCTGCTCAATTGAGTGGTGTTTGTTTCAACTTTCTACGATCAATAGCAAGCTCACGAATGAAGTTTGAAATTGGTATTTATCAAGTAATAACGACTATCTTTAAACTTGCGTATTTTTTTGATTTTTTTTATGTTTACATTGGTGAAACGTTATAAAGGTAGGGTGTGTTTGATAGAAAATTTCCTGCTTAATCTAGTGGTGATTGTTTCAACTTTCTACGATAAATAGCAAGCTCAAGAATGAAGTTTGAAATTGGTATTTATCAAGAAATAACGACTATCTTTAAACTTGCGTATTTTTTTTATTTTTGTTATGTTTACATTGGTGAAACGTTACAAAGGTAGGATGTATTTGATAGAAAATTTCCTGCTCAATCGAGTGGTGTTTGTTTCAACTTTCTACGATCAATAGCAAGCTCACGAATGCAGTTTGAAATTGGTTTTTATCAAGGAATACCGACTATTTTTAAACTTGCGTATTTTTTTTATTTTTTTTATGTTTACATTGGTGAAACGTTATAAAAGTCGGATGTACTTGATAGAAAATTTCACCCTCAATCGAGTGGTGTTTATCGAGTGGTGTTTGCTTCAACTTTCTACGATAAATAGCAAGCTCAAGAATGAAGTTTGAAATTGGTATTTATCAAGGAATAACGACTATCTTTAAACTTGCGAATTTTTTTATTTTTGTTATGTTTACATTAGTGAAACGTTATAAAGGTAGGATGTGTTTGATAGAAAATTTCACCCTCAATCGAGTGGTGTTTGCTTCAACTTTCTACGATAAATAGCAAGCTCAAGAATGAAGTTTGAAATTGGTATTTATCAAGGAATAACGACTATCTTTAAACTTGCGTATTTTTTTGATTTTTTTTATGTTTACATTGATGAAACGTTATAAAGGTAGGATGTGTTTGATAGAAAATTTCCTGCTCAATCGAGTGGTGTTTGTTTCGACTTTTTACGATCAATAGCAAGCTCACAAATGAAGTGTGAAATTGGTATTTATCAAGGAATAACGACTATCTTTAAACTTGCGTATATGTTTTATTTTTTTTATGTTTACATTGGTGAAACGTTATAAAGGTCGGATGTACTTGATTGAAAATTTCCTGCTCAATCGAGTGGTGTTTGTTTCAACTTTCTACGATCAATAGCAAGCTCACGAATGAAGTTTGAAGTTGGTATTTATCAAAGAATAACGACTATCTTTAAACTTGCGTATTTTTTTGATTTTTTTATGTTTATATTAGTGAAACGTTATAAAGGTAGGATGTGTTTGATAGAAAATTTTCTGCTCAATCGAGTGGTGCTTGTTTCAACATTCTACGAAAAATAGCAAGCTCAAGAATGAAGTTTGAAATTGGTATTTATCAAGGAATAACGACTATCTTTAAACTTGCGTATTTTTTTTATTTTTTTTATGTTTACATTGGTGAAACGTTATAAAGGTAGGATGTATTTGATAGAAAATTTCCTGCTCAATCGAGTGGTGTTTGTTTCAACTTTCTACGATCAATAGCAAGCTCACGAATGAAGTTTGACGTTGGTATTTATCAAAGAATAACGACTATCTTTAAACTTGCGTATTTTTTTGATTTTTTTTATGTTTACATTAGTGAAACGTTATAAAGGTAGGATGTATTTGATAAAAAATTTCCTGCTCAATCGAGTGGTGTTTGTTTCAACTTTTTACGAAAAATAGCAAGCTCAAGAATGAAGTTTTAAATTGGTATTTATCAAGGAATAACGACTATCTTTAAACTTGCGTATTTTTTTTATTTTTTTTATGTTTACATTGGTGAAACGTTATAAAGGTAGGATGTATTTGATAGAAAATTTCCTGCTCAATCGAGTGGTGTTTGTTTCAACTTTCTACGATCAAAAGCAAGCTCACGAATGAAGTTTGAATTTGGTATTTATCAAAGAATAACGACTATCTTTAAACTTGCGTATTTTTTTGATTTTTTTATGTTTACATTGGTGAAACGTTATAAAGGTAAAATGTATTTGATAGAAAATTTTCTGCTCAATCGAGTGGTGTTTGTTTCAACTTTCTACGATCAATAGCAAGCTCACGAATGAAGTTTGAAGTTGGTATTTATCAAAGAATAACGACAATCTTTAAACTTGCGTATTTTTTTGATTTTTTTATGTTTACATTGGTGAAACGTTATAAAGGTAAAATGTATTTGATAGAAAATTTTCTGCTCAATCGAGTGGTGTTTGTTTCAACTTTCTACGATCAATAGCAAGCTCACGAATGAAGTTTGAAGTTGGTATTTATCAAAGAATAACGACTATCTTTAAACTTGCGTATTTTTTTGATTTTTTTTATGTTTACATTAGTGAAACATTATAAAGGTAGGATGTGTTTGATAAAAAATTTCCTGCTCAATCGAGTGGTGTTTGTTTCAACTTCCTACGATAAATAGCAAGCTCAAGAATGAAGTTTGAAATTGGTATTTATCAAGGAATACCGACTATCTTTAAACTTGCGCATTTTTTTTATTTTTTTTATGTTTACATTGGTGAAACGTTATAAAGGTAGGATGTATTTGATAGAAAATTTCCTGCTCAATCGAGTGGTGTTTGTTTCAACTTTCTACGATTAATAGCAAGCTCACGAATGAAGTTTGAAATTGGTATTTATCAAGTAATAACGACTATCTTTAAACTTGCGTATTTTTTTGATTTTCTTTATGTTTACATTAATGAAACGTTATAAAGGTAGGATGTGTTTGATAGACAATTTTCTGCTCAATCGAGTGGTGTTTGTTTTAACTTTCTACGATAAATAGCAAGCTCAAGAATGAAGTTTGAAATTGGTATTTATCAAGGAATACCGACTATCTTTAAACTTGCGTATTTTTTTGATTTTTTTTATGTTTACATTAGTGAAACGTTATGAAGGTAGGATGTGTTTGATAAAAAATTTCCTGCTCAATCGAGTGGTGTTTGTCTCAACTTTCTACGATCAATAGCAAGCTCACGAATGAAGTTTGAAATTGGTATTTATCAAAAAATAACGACTATCTTTAAACTTGCGTATTTTTTTGATTTTTTTTATGTTTACATTGGTGAAACGTTATAAAGGTAGGATGTATTTGATAGAAAATTTCCTGCTCAATTGAGTGGTGTTTGTTTCAACTTTCTACGATCAATAGCAAGCTCACGAATGAAGTTTGAAGTTGGTATTTATCAAAAAATAACGACTATCTTTAAACTTGCGTATTTTTTTGATTTTTTTTATGTTTACATTGGTGAAACGTTATAAAGGTAGGATGTATTTGATAGAAAATTTCCTGCTCAATCGAGTGGTGTTTGTTTCAACTTTCTACGATCAATAGCAAGCTCACGAATGAAGTTTGAAGTTGGTATTTATCAAAGAATAACGACTATCTTTAAACTTGCGTATTTTTTTGATTTTTTTTATGTTTACATTGGTGAAACGTTACAAAGGTATGATGTGTTTGATAGAAAATTTCCTGCTCAATCGAGTAATGTTTGTTTCAACTTTCTACGATCAATAGCAAGCTCACGAATGAAGTTTGAAATTGGTATTTATCAAGGAATAACGACTATCTTTAAACTTGCGTATTTTTTGTATTTTTTTTATGTTTACATTGGTGAAACGTTATAAAGGTCGGATGTACTTGATAGAAAATTTCCTGCTCAATCGAGTGGTGTTTGTTTCAACTTTTTACGGTAAATAGCAAGTTCAAGAATAAAGTTTGAAATTGGTATTTATCAAGGAATAACGACTATCTTTAAACTTGCGTATTTTTTTTTATTTTTTTTATGTTTACATTAGTGAAACGTTATAAAGATAGGATGTGTTTGATAGAAAATTTCCTGCTCAATCGAGTGGTGTTTGTTTCAACTTTCTACGAAAAATAGCAAGCTCAAGAATGAAGTTTGAAATTGGTATTTATCAAGGAATAACGACTATCTTTAAACTTGCGTATTTTTTTTTATTTTTTTTATGTTTACATTGGTGAAACGTTATAAAGGTAGGATGTATTTGATAGAAAATTTCCTGCTCAATCGAGTGGTGTTTGTTTCAACTTTCTACGAAAAATAACAAGCTCAAGAATGAAGTTTGAAATTGGTATTTATCAAGGAATAACGACTATCTTTAAACTTGCGTATTTTTTTTTATTTTTTTTATGTTTACATTGGCGAAACGTTATAAAGGTAGGATGTATTTGATAGAAAATTTCCTGCTCAATCGAGTGGTGTTTGTTTCAACTTTCTACGATCAATAGCAAGCTCACGAATGAAGTTTGACGTTGGTATTTATCAAAGAATAACGACTATATTTAAACTTGCGTATTTTTTTGATTTTTTTTATGTTTACGTTAGTGAAACGTTATAAAGGTAGGATGTGTTTGATAGAAAATTTCCTGCTCAATCGAGTGGTGTTTGTTTCAACTTTCTACGATTAATAGCAAGCTCACGAATGAAGTTTGAAGTTGGTATTTATCAAGTAATAACGACTATCTTTAAACTTGCGTATTTTTTTGATTTTTTTTATGTTTACATTAATGAAACGTTACAAAGGTAGGATGTGTTTGATAGAAAATTTCCTGCTCAATCGAGTGGTGTTTGTTTCAACTTTCTACGATAAATAGCAAGCTCAAGAATGAAGTTTGAAATTGGTATTTATCAAGGAATACCGACTATCTTTAAACTTGCGCATTTTTTTTATTTTTTTTATGTTTACATTGGTGAAACGTTATAAAGGTAAGATGTATTTGATAGAAAACTTACTGCTCAATCGAGTGGTGTTTGTTTCAACTTCCTACGATCAATAGCAAGCTCACGAATGAAGTTTGAAGTTGGTATTTATCAAAGAATAACGACTATCTTTAAACTTGCGTATTTTTTTGATTTTTTTTATGTTTACATTAGTGAAACGTTATAAAGGTAGGATGTGTTTGATAAAAAATTTCCTGCTCAATCGAGTGGTGTTTGTTTCAACTTTCTACGATCAATAGCAAGCTCACGAATGAAGTTTGAAGTTGGTATTTATCAAGGAATAACGACTATCTTTAAACTTGCGTATTTTTTTTTATTTTTTTTATGTTTACATTGGTGAAACGTTATAAAGGTAGGATGTATTTGATAGAAAATTTTCTGCTCAATCGAGTGGTGTTTGTTTCAACTTTCTACGATAAATAGCAAGCTCAAGAATGAAGTTTGAAATTGGTATTTATCAAGGAATAACGACTATCTTTAAACTTGCGTATTTTTTTTATGTTTACATTGGTGAAACGTTATAAAGGTAAAATGTATTTAATAGAAAATTTCCCGCTCAATCGTGTGGTGTTTGTTTCAACTTTCTACGATCAATAGCAAGCCCACGAATGAAGTTTGAAGTTGGTATTTATCAAAGAATAACGACTATCTTTAAACTTGCGTATTTTTTTGATTTTTTTTATGTTTACATTAGTGAAACGTTATAAAGGTAGGATGTGTTTGATAGAAAATTTCCTGCTCAATCGAGTGGTGTTTGTTTCAACTTTCTACGATAAATAGCAAGTTCAAGAATGAAGTTTGAAATTGGTATTTATCAAGGAATAACGACTATATTTAAACTTGCGTATTTTTTTTATTTTTTTTATGTTTCCATTGGTGAAACGTTATAAAGGTAGGATGTATTTGATAGAAAATTTCCTGCTCAATCTAGTGGTGATTGTTTCAACTTTCTACGATAAATAGCAAGCTCAAGAATGAAGTTTGAAATTGGTATTTATCAAGGAATAACGACTATCTTTAAACTTGCGTATTTTTTTTATTTTTTTTATGTTTACATTGGTGAAACGTTATAAAGGTAGGATGTGTTTGATAAAAAATTTACTGCTCAATCGAGTGGTGTTTGTTTCAACTTTCTACGATAAATAGCAAGCTCAAGAATGAAGTTTGAAATTGGTATTTATCAAGGAATACCGACTATCTTTAAACTTGCGCATTTTTTTTATTTTTTTTATGTTTTCATTGGTGAAACGTTATAAAGGTAGGAGGTATTTGATAGAAAATTTCCTGCTCAATCGAGTAGTGTTTGTTTCAACTTTCTACGATCAATAGCAAGCTCACGAATGAAGTTTGAAGTTGGTATTTATCAAAGAATAACGACTATCTTTAAACTTGCGTATTTTTTTTATGTTTACATTGGTGAAACGTTATAAAGGTCGGATGTGTTTGATAGAAAATTTCCTGCTCAATCGAGTGGTGTTTGTTTCAACTTTCTACGATCAATAGCAAGCTCACGAATAAAGTTTGAAGTTGGTATTTATCAAAGAATAACGACTATTTTTAAACCTGCGTATTTTTTTGATTTTTTTTATGTTTACATTAATGAAACGTTATAAAGGTAGGATGTGTTTGATAGAAAATTTCCTGCTCAATCGAGTGGTGTTTGTCTCAACTTTCTACGATAAATAGTAAGCTCAAGAATGAAGTTTGAAATTGGTATTTATCAAGGAATAACGACTATCTATAAACTTGCGTATTTTTTTTATTTTTGTTATGTTCACATTGGTGAAACGTTATAAAGGTAGGATGTGTTTGATAGAAAATTTCCTGCTCAATCGAGTGGTGTTTGTTTCAACTTTCTACGATTAATAGCAAGCTCACGAATGAAGTTTGAAATTGGTATTTATCAAGTAATAACGACTATCTTTAAACTTGCGTATTTTTTTGATTTTTTTTATGTTTACATTAATGAAACGTTATAAAGGTAGGATGTATTTGATAGAAAACTTACTGCTCAATCGAGTGGTGTTTGTTTCAACTTCCTACGATCAATAGCAAGCTCACGAATGAAGTTTGAAATTGGTATTTATCAAGGAATACCGACTATCTTTAAACTTGCGCATTTTTTTTATTTTTTTTATGTTTACATTGGTGAAACGTTATAAAGGTAGGATGTATTTGATAGAAAACTTACTGCTCAATCGAGTGGTGTTTGTTTCAACTTTCTACGAAAAATAGCAAGCTCAAGAATGAAGTTTGAAATTGGTATTTATCAAGGAATAACGACTATCTTTAAACTTGCGTATTTTTTTTTATTTTTTTTATGTTTACATTGGTGAAACGTTATAAAGGTAGGATGTATTTGATAGAAAATTTCCTGCTCAATCGAGTGGTGTTTGTTTCAACTTTCTACGATCAATAGCAAGCTCACGAATGAAGTTTGACGTTGGTATTTATCAAAGAATAACGACTATCTTTAAACTTGCGTATTTTTTTTATTTTTTTTATGTTTACATTGCTGAAACGTTATAAAGGTAGGATGTATTTGATAGAAAATTTCCTGCTCAATCGAGTGGTGTTTGTTTCAACTTTCTACGATCAATAGCAAGCTCACGAATGAAGTTTGAAGTTGGTATTTATCAAAGAATAACGACTATCTTTAAACTTGCGTATTTTTTTGATTTTTTTATGTTTACATTGGTGAAACGTTATAAAGGTAAAATGTATTTGATAGAAAATTTTCTGCTCAATCGAGTGGTGTTTGTTTCAACTTTCTACGAAAAATAGCAAGCTCAAGAATGAAGTTTGAAATTGGTATTTATCAAGGAATAACGACTATCTTTAAACTTGCGTATTTTTTTTTATTTTTTTTATGTTTACATTGGTGAAACGTTATAAAGGTAGGATGTATTTGATAGAAAATTTCCTGCTCAATCGAGTGGTGTTTGTTTCAACTTTCTACGATCAATAGCAAGCTCACGAATGAAGTTTGACGTTGGTATTTATCAAAGAATAACGACTATCTTTAAACTTGCGTATTTTTTTTATTTTTTTTATGTTTACATTGCTGAAACGTTATAAAGGTAGGATGTATTTGATAGAAAATTTCCTGCTCAATCGAGTGGTGTTTGTTTCAACTTTCTACGATCAATAGCAAGCTCACGAATGAAGTTTGAAGTTGGTATTTATCAAAGAATAACGACTATCTTTAAACTTGCGTATTTTTTTGATTTTTTTATGTTTACATTGGTGAAACGTTATAAAGGTAAAATGTATTTGATAGAAAATTTTCTGCTCAATCGAGTGGTGTTTGTTTCAACTTTCTACGATCAATAGCAAGCTCAAGAATGAAGTTTGAAATTGGTATTTATCAAGGAATAACGACTATCTTTAAACTTGCGTATTTTTTTTTATTTTTTTTATGTTTACATTGGCGAAACGTTATAAAGGTAGGATGTATTTGATAAAAAATTTCCTGCTCCATCGAGTGGTGTTTGTTTCAACTTTCTACGATCAATAGCAAGCTCACGAATGAAGTTTGAAGTTGGTATTTATCAAAAAATAACGACTATCTTTAAACTTGCGTATTTTTTTAATTTTTTTTATGTTTATATTAGTGAAACGTTATAAAAGTAAGATGTGTTTGATAGAAAATTTTCTGCTCAATCGAGTGGTGTTTGTTTCAACTTTCTACGAAAAATAGCAAGCTCAAGAATGAAGTTTGAAATTGGTATTTATCAAGGAATAACGACTATCTTTAAACTTGCGTACTTTTTTTTATTTTTTTTATGTTTACATTAGTGAAACGTTATAAAGATAGGATGTGTTTGATAGAAAATTTCCTGCTCAATCGAGTGGTGTTTGTTTCAACTTTCTACGAAAAATAGCAAGCTCAAGAATGAAGTTTGAAATTGGTATTTATCAAGGAATAACGACTATCTTTAAACTTGCGTATTTTTTTTTATTTTTTTTATGTTTACATTGGTGAAACGTTATAAAGGTAGGATGTATTTGATAGAAAATTTCCTGCTCAATCGAGTGGTGTTTGTTTCAACTTTCTACGAAAAATAGCAAGCTCAAGAATGAAGTTTGAAATTGGTATTTATCAAGGAATAACGACTATCTTTAAACTTGCGTATTTTTTTTTATTTTTTTTATGTTTACATTGGCGAAACGTTATAAAGGTAGGATGTATTTGATAGAAAATTTCCTGCTCAATCGAGTGGTGTTTGTTTCAACTTTCTACGATCAATAGCAAGCTCACGAATGAAGTTTGACGTTGGTATTTATCAAAGAATAACGACTATATTTAAACTTGCGTATTTTTTTGATTTTTTTTATGTTTACATTAGTGAAACGTTATAAAGGTAGGATGTGTTTGATAGAAAATTTCCTGCTCAATCGAGTGGTGTTTGTTTCAACTTTCTACGATTAATAGCAAGCTCACGAATGAAGTTTGAAGTTGGTATTTATCAAGTAATAACGACTATCTTTAAACTTGCGTATTTTTTTGATTTTTTTTATGTTTACATTAATGAAACGTTACAAAGGTAGGATGTGTTTGATAGAAAATTTCCTGCTCAATCGAGTGGTGTTTGTTTCAACTTTCTACGATAAATAGCAAGCTCAAGAATGAAGTTTGAAATTGGTATTTATCAAGGAATACCGACTATCTTTAAACTTGCGCATTTTTTTTATTTTTTTTATGTTTACATTGGTGAAACGTTATAAAGGTAAGATGTATTTGATAGAAAACTTACTGCTCAATCGAGTGGTGTTTGTTTCAACTTCCTACGATCAATAGCAAGCTCACGAATGAAGTTTGAAGTTGGTATTTATCAAAGAATAACGACTATCTTTAAACTTGCGTATTTTTTTGATTTTTTTTATGTTTACATTAGTGAAACGTTATAAAGGTAGGATGTGTTTGATAAAAAATTTCCTGCTCAATCGAGTGGTGTTTGTTTCAACTTTCTACGATCAATAGCAAGCTCACGAATGAAGTTTGAAGTTGGTATTTATCAAAAAATAACGACTATCTTTAAACTTGCGTATTTTTTTAATTTTTTTTATCTTTATATTAGCGAAACGTTATAAAAGTAAGATGTGTTTGATAGAAAATTTTCTGCTCAATCGAGTGGTGTTTGTTTCAACTTTCTACGATAAATAGCAAGCTCAAGAATGAAGTTTGAAATTGGTATTTATCAAGGAATAACGACTATCTTTAAACTTGCGTATTTTTTTTATTTTTTTTATGTTTACATTGGTGAAACGTTATAAAGGTAAAATGTATTTAATAGAAAATTTCCCGCTCAATCGTGTGGTGTTTGTTTCAACTTTCTACGATCAATAGCAAGCCCACGAATGAAGTTTGAAGTTGGTATTTATCAAAGAATAACGACTATCTTTAAACTTGCGTATTTTTTTGATTTTTTTTATGTTTACATTAGTGAAACGTTATAAAGGTAGGATGTGTTTGATAGAAAATTTCCTGCTCAATCGAGTGGTGTTTGTTTCAACTTTCTACGATAAATAGCAAGCTCAAGAATGAAGTTTGAAATTGGTATTTATCAAGGAATAACGACTATATTTAAACTTGCGTATTTTTTTTATTTTTTTTATGTTTCCATTGGTGAAACGTTATAAAGGTAGGATGTATTTGATAGAAAATTTCCTGCTCAATCTAGTGGTGATTGTTTCAACTTTCTACGATAAATAGCAAGCTCAAGAATGAAGTTTGAAATTGGTATTTATCAAGGAATAACGACTATCTTTAAACTTGCGTATTTTTTTTATTTTTTTTATGTTTACATTGGTGAAACGTTATAAAGGTAGGATGTGTTTGATAAAAAATTTACTGCTCAATCGAGTGGTGTTTGTTTCAACTTTCTACGATAAATAGCAAGCTCAAGAATGAAGTTTGAAATTGGTATTTATCAAGGAATACCGACTATCTTTAAACTTGCGCATTTTTTTTATTTTTTTTATGTTTTCATTGGTGAAACGTTATAAAGGTAGGAGGTATTTGATAGAAAATTTCCTGCTCAATCGAGTAGTGTTTGTTTCAACTTTCTACGATCAATAGCAAGCTCACGAATGAAGTTTGAAGTTGGTATTTATCAAAGAATAACGACTATCTTTAAACTTGCGTATTTTTTTTATGTTTACATTGGTGAAACGTTATAAAGGTCGGATGTGTTTGATAGAAAATTTCCTGCTCAATCGAGTGGTGTTTGTTTCAACTTTCTACGATCAATAGCAAGCTCACGAATAAAGTTTGAAGTTGGTATTTATCAAAGAATAACGACTATTTTTAAACCTGCGTATTTTTTTGATTTTTTTTATGTTTACATCAATGAAACGTTATAAAGGTAGGATGTGTTTGATAGAAAATTTCCTGCTCAATCGAGTGGTGTTTGTCTCAACTTTCTACGATAAATAGTAAGCTCAAGAATGAAGTTTGAAATTGGTATTTATCAAGGAATAACGACTATCTATAAACTTGCATATTTTTTTTATTTTTGTTATGTTCACATTGGTGAAACGTTATAAAGGTAGGATGTGTTTGATAGAAAATTTCCTGCTCAATCGAGTGGTGTTTGTTTCAACTTTCCACGATTAATAGCAAGCTCACGAATGAAGTTTGAAATTGGTATTTATCAAGTAATAACGACTATCTTTAAACTTGCGTATTTTTTTGATTTTTTTTATGTTTACATTAATGAAACGTTATAAAGGTAGGATGTATTTGATAGAAAACTTACTGCTCAATCGAGTGGTGTTTGTTTCAACTTCCTACGATCAATAGCAAGCTCACGAATGAAGTTTGAAATTGGTATTTTTCAAGGAATACCGACTATCTTTAAACTTGCGCATTTTTTTTATTTTTTTTATGTTTACATTGGTGAAACGTTATAAAGGTAGGATGTATTTGATAGAAAACTTACTGCTCAATCGAGTGGTGTTTGCTTCAACTTTCTACGAAAAATAGCAAGCTCAAGAATGAAGTTTGAAATTGGTATTTATCAAGGAATAACGACTATCTTTAAACTTGCGTATTTTTTTTTATTTTTTTTATGTTTACATTGGTGAAACGTTATAAAGGTAGGATGTATTTGATAGAAAATTTCCTGCTCAATCGAGTGGTGTTTGTTTCAACTTTCTACGATCAATAGCAAGCTCACGAATGAAGTTTGACGTTGGTATTTATCAAAGAATAACGACTATATTTAAACTTGCGTATTTTTTTTTATTTTTTTTATGTTTACATTAGTGAAACGTTATAAAGATAGGATGTGTTTGATAGAAAATTTCCTGCTCAATCGAGTGGTGTTTGTTTCAACTTTCTACGAAAAATAGCAAGCTCAAGAATGAAGTTTGAAATTGGTATTTATCAAGGAATAACGACTATCTTTAAACTTGCGTATTTTTTTTTATTTTTTTTATGTTTACATTGGTGAAACGTTATAAAGGTAGGATGTATTTGATAGAAAATTTCCTGCTCAATCGAGTGGTGTTTGTTTCAACTTTCTATGAAAAATAGCAAGCTCAAGAATGAAGTTTGAAATTGGTATTTATCAAGGAATAACGACTATCTTTAAACTTGCGTATTTTTTTTTATTTTTTTTATGTTTACATTGGCGAAACGTTATAAAGGTAGGATGTATTTGATAGAAAATTTCCTGCTCAATCGAGTGGTGTTTGTTTCAACTTTCTACGATCAATAGCAAGCTCACGAATGAAGTTTGACGTTGGTATTTATCAAAGAATAACGACTATATTTAAACTTGCGTATTTTTTTGATTTTTTTTATGTTTACATTAGTGAAACGTTATAAAGGTAGGATGTGTTTGATAGAAAATTTCCTGCTCAATCGAGTGGAGTTTGTTTCAACTTTCTACGATTAATAGCAAGCTCACGAATGAAGTTTGAAGTTGGTATTTATCAAGTAATAACGACTATCTTTAAACTTGCGTATTTTTTTGATTTTTTTTATGTTTACATTAATGAAACGTTACAAAGGTAGGATGTGTTTGATAGAAAATTTCCTGCTCAATCGAGTGGTGTTTGTTTCAACTTTCTACGATAAATAGCAAGCTCAAGAATGAAGTTTGAAATTGGTATTTATCAAGGAATACCGACTATCTTTAAACTTGCGCATTTTTTTTATTTTTTTTATGTTTACATTGGTGAAACGTTATAAAGGTAAGATGTATTTGATAGAAAACTTACTGCTCAATCGAGTGGTGTTTGTTTCAACTTCCTACGATCAATAGCAAGCTCACGAATGAAGTTTGAAGTTGGTATTTATCAAAGAATAACGACTATCTTTAAACTTGCGTATTTTTTTGATTTTTTTTATGTTTACATTAGTGAAACGTTATAAAGGTAGGATGTGTTTGATAAAAAATTTCCTGCTCAATCGAGTGGTGTTTGTTTCAACTTTCTACGATCAATAGCAAGCTCACGAATGAAGTTTGAAGTTGGTATTTATCAAAAAATAACGACTATCTTTAAACTTGCGTATTTTTTTAATTTTTTTTATCTTTATATTAGCGAAACGTTATAAAAGTAAGATGTGTTTGATAGAAAATTTTCTGCTCAATCGAGTGGTGTTTGTTTCAACTTTCTACGATAAATAGCAAGCTCAAGAATGAAGTTTGAAATTGGTATTTATCAAGGAATAACGACTATCTTTAAACTTGCGTATTTTTTTTATTTTTTTTATGTTTACATTGGTGAAACGTTATAAAGGTAAAATGTATTTAATAGAAAATTTCCCGCTCAATCGTGTGGTGTTTGTTTCAACTTTCTACGATCAATAGCAAGCCCACGAATGAAGTTTGAAGTTGGTATTTATCAAAGAATAACGACTATCTTTAAACTTGCGTATTTTTTTGATTTTTTTTATGTTTACATTAGTGAAACGTTATAAAGGTAGGATGTGTTTGATAGAAAATTTCCTGCTCAATCGAGTGGTGTTTGTTTCAACTTTCTACGATAAATAGCAAGCTCAAGAATGAAGTTTGAAATTGGTATTTATCAAGGAATAACGACTATATTTAAACTTGCGTATTTTTTTTATTTTTTTTATGTTTCCATTGGTGAAACGTTATAGAGGTAGGATGTATTTGATAGAAAATTTCCTGCTCAATCTAGTGGTGATTGTTTCAACTTTCTACGATAAATAGCAAGCTCAAGAATGAAGTTTGAAATTGGTATTTATCAAGGAATAACGACTATCTTTAAACTTGCGTATTTTTTTTATTTTTTTTATGTTTACATTGGTGAAACGTTATAAAGGTAGGATGTGTTTGATAAAAAATTTACTGCTCAATCGAGTGGTGTTTGCTTCAACTTTCTACGATAAATAGCAAGCTCAAGAATGAAGTTTGAAATTGGTATTTATCAAGGAATACCGACTATCTTTAAACTTGCGCATTTTTTTTATTTTTTTTATGTTTTCATTGGTGAAACGTTATAAAGGTAGGAGGTATTTGATAGAAAATTTCCTGCTCAATCGAGTAGTGTTTGTTTCAACTTTCTACGATCAATAGCAAGCTCACGAATGAAGTTTGAAGTTGGTATTTATCAAAGAATAACGACTATCTTAAAACTTGCGTATTTTTTTTATGTTTACATTGGTGAAACGTTATAAAGGTCGGATGTGTTTGATAGAAAATTTCCTGCTCAATTGAGTGGTGTTTGTTTCAACTTTCTACGATCAATAGCAAGCTCACGAATAAAGTTTGAAGTTGGTATTTATCAAAGAATAACGACTATTTTTAAACCTGCGTATTTTTTTGATTTTTTTTATGTTTACATTAATGAAACGTTATAAAGGTAGGATGTATTTGATAGAAAACTTACTGCTCAATCGAGTGGTGTTTGTTTCAACTTCCTACGATCAATAGCAAGCTCACGAATGAAGTTTGAAATTGGTATTTATCAAGGAATACCGACTATCTTTAAACTTGCGCATTTTTTTTATTTTTTTTATGTTTACATTGGTGAAACGTTATAAAGGTAGGATGTATTTGATAGAAAACTTACTGCTCAATCGAGTGGTGTTTGCTTCAACTTTCTACGAAAAATAGCAAGCTCAAGAATGAAGTTTGAAATTGGTATTTATCAAGGAATAACGACTATCTTTAAACTTGCGTATTTTTTTTTATTTTTTTTATGTTTACATTGGTGAAACGTTATAAAGGTAGGATGTATTTGATAGAAAATTTCCTGCTCAATCGAGTGGTGTTTGTTTCAACTTTCTACGATCAATAGCAAGCTCACGAATGAAGTTTGACGTTGGTATTTATCAAAGAATAACGACTATCTTTAAACTTGCGTATTTTTTTTATTTTTTTTATGTTTACATTGCTGAAACGTTATAAAGGTAGGATGTATTTGATAGAAAATTTCCTGCTCAATCGAGTGGTGTTTGTTTCAACTTTCTACGATCAATAGCAAGCTCACGAATGAAGTTTGAAGTTGGTATTTATCAAAGAATAACGACTATCTTTAAACTTGCGTATTTTTTTGATTTTTTTATGTTTACATTGGTGAAACGTTATAAAGGTAAAATGTATTTGATAGAAAATTTTCTGCTCAATCGAGTGGTGTTTGTTTCAACTTTCTACGAAAAATAGCAAGCTCAAGAATGAAGTTTGAAATTGGTATTTATCAAGGAATAACGACTATCTTTAAACTTGCGTATTTTTTTTTATTTTTTTTATGTTTACATTGGTGAAACGTTATAAAGGTAGGATGTATTTGATAGAAAATTTCCTGCTCAATCGAGTGGTGTTTGTTTCAACTTTCTACGATCAATAGCAAGCTCACGAATGAAGTTTGACGTTGGTATTTATCAAAGAATAACGACTATCTTTAAACTTGCGTATTTTTTTTATTTTTTTTATGTTTACATTGCTGAAACGTTATAAAGGTAGGATGTATTTGATAGAAAATTTCCTGCTCAATCGAGTGGTGTTTGTTTCAACTTTCTACGATCAATAGCAAGCTCACGAATGAAGTTTGAAGTTGGTATTTATCAAAGAATAACGACTATCTTTAAACTTGCGTATTTTTTTGATTTTTTTATGTTTACATTGGTGAAACGTTATAAAGGTAAAATGTATTTGATAGAAAATTTTCTGCTCAATCGAGTGGTGTTTGTTTCAACTTTCTACGATCAATAGCAAGCTCAAGAATGAAGTTTGAAATTGGTATTTATCAAGGAATAACGACTATCTTTAAACTTGCGTATTTTTTTTTATTTTTTTTATGTTTACATTGGCGAAACGTTATAAAGGTAGGATGTATTTGATAAAAAATTTCCTGCTCCATCGAGTGGTGTTTGTTTCAACTTTCTACGATCAATAGCAAGCTCACGAATGAAGTTTGAAGTTGGTATTTATCAAAAAATAACGACTATCTTTAAACTTGCGTATTTTTTTAATTTTTTTTATGTTTATATTAGTGAAACGTTATAAAAGTAAGATGTGTTTGATAGAAAATTTTCTGCTCAATCGAGTGGTGTTTGTTTCAACTTTCTACGAAAAATAGCAAGCTCAAGAATGAAGTTTGAAATTGGTATTTATCAAGGAATAACGACTATCTTTAAACTTGCGTATTTTTTTTTATTTTTTTTATGTTTACATTGGTGAAACGTTATAAAGGTAGGATGTATTTGATAGAAAATTTCCTGCTCAATCGAGTGGTGTTTGTTTCAACTTTCTACGATCAATAGCAAGCTCACGAATGAAGTTTGACGTTGGTATTTATCAAAGAATAACGACTATCTTTAAACTTGCGTATTTTTTTTATTTTTTTTATGTTTACATTGCTGAAACGTTATAAAGGTAGGATGTATTTGATAGAAAATTTCCTGCTCAATCGAGTGGTGTTTGTTTCAACTTTCTACGATCAATAGCAAGCTCACGAATGAAGTTTGAAGTTGGTATTTATCAAAGAATAACGACTATCTTTAAACTTGCGTATTTTTTTGATTTTTTTATGTTTACATTGGTGAAACGTTATAAAGGTAAAATGTATTTGATAGAAAATTTTCTGCTCAATCGAGTGGTGTTTGTTTCAACTTTCTACGATCAATAGCAAGCTCAAGAATGAAGTTTGAAATTGGTATTTATCAAGGAATACCGACTATCTTTAAACTTGCGTATTTTTTTAATTTTTTTTATGTTTATATTAGTGAAACGTTATAAAGGTAGGATGTGTTTGATAAAAAATTTCTTGCTCAATCGAGTGGTGTTTGTTTCAACTTTCTACGATAAACAGCAAGCTCAAGAATGAAGTTTAAAATTGGTATTTATCAAGGAATACCGACTATCTTTAAACTTGCGCATTTTTTTTATTTTTTTTATGTTTACATTGGTGAAACGTTACAAAGGTAGGATGTATTTGATAGAAAATTTCCTGCTCAATCGAGTGGTGTTTGTTTCAACTTTCTACGATTAATAGCAAGCTCACGAATGAAGTTTGAAATTGATATTTATCAAGTAATAACGACTATATTTAAACTTGCGCATTTTTTTTATTTTTTTTATGTTTACATTGGTGAAACGTTATAAAAGTTGGATGTATTTGATAGAAAATTTCATGCTCAATCGAGTGGTGTTTGCTTCAACTTTCTACGATAAATAGCAAGCTCAAGAATGAAGTTTGAAATTGGTATTTATCAAGGAATAACGACTATCTTTAAACTTGCGTATTTTTTTTATTTTTTTTATGTTTACATTGGTGAAACGTTATAAAGGTAGGATGTATTTGATAGAAAATTTCCTGCTCAATCGAGTGGTGTTTGTTTCAACTTTCTACGATCAATAGCAAGCTCACGAATGAAGTTTGACGTTGGTATTTATCAAAGAATAACGACTATCTTTAAACTTGCGTATTTTTTTTATTT
This sequence comes from Tribolium confusum, assembly GCA_029207805.1. NCBI lineage: Eukaryota > Metazoa > Arthropoda > Insecta > Coleoptera > Tenebrionidae > Tribolium > Tribolium confusum. The sequence goes on from JALGAY010000005.1 coordinate 33,926,115, forward strand.
TTTTTATGTTTACATTGCTGAAACGTTATAAAGGTAGGATGTATTTGATAGAAAATTTCCTGCTCAATCGAGTGGTGTTTGTTTCAACTTTCTACGATCAATAGCAAGCTCACGAATGAAGTTTGAAGTTGGTATTTATCAAAGAATAACGACTATCTTTAAACTTGCGTATTTTTTTGATTTTTTTATGTTTACATTGGTGAAACGTTATAAAGGTAAAATGTATTTGATAGAAAATTTTCTGCTCAATCGAGTGGTGTTTGTTTCAACTTTCTACGATCAATAGCAAGCTCAAGAATGAAGTTTGAAATTGGTATTTATCAAGGAATAACGACTATCTTTAAACTTGCGTATTTTTTTTTATTTTTTTTATGTTTACATTGGCGAAACGTTATAAAGGTAGGATGTATTTGATAAAAAATTTCCTGCTCCATCGAGTGGTGTTTGTTTCAACTTTCTACGATCAATAGCAAGCTCACAAATGAAGTTTGAAGTTGGTATTTATCAAAAAATAACGACTATCTTTAAACTTGCGTATTTTTTTAATTTTTTTTATGTTTATATTAGTGAAACGTTATAAAAGTAAGATGTGTTTGATAGAAAATTTTCTGCTCAATCGAGTGGTGTTTGTTTCAACTTTCTACGAAAAATAGCAAGCTCAAGAATGAAGTTTGAAATTGGTATTTATCAAGGAATAACGACTATCTTTAAACTTGCGTATTTTTTTTTATTTTTTTTATGTTTACATTGGTGAAACGTTATAAAGGTAGGATGTATTTGATAGAAAATTTCCTGCTCAATCGAGTGGTGTTTGTTTCAACTTTCTACGATCAATAGCAAGCTCACGAATGAAGTTTGACGTTGGTATTTATCAAAGAATAACGACTATCTTTAAACTTGCGTATTTTTTTTATTTTTTTTATGTTTACATTGCTGAAACGTTATAAAGGTAGGATGTATTTGATAGAAAATTTCCTGCTCAATCGAGTGGTGTTTGTTTCAACTTTCTACGATCAATAGCAAGCTCACGAATGAAGTTTGAAGTTGGTATTTATCAAAGAATAACGACTATCTTTAAACTTGCGTATTTTTTTGATTTTTTTATGTTTACATTGGTGAAACGTTATAAAGGTAAAATGTATTTGATAGAAAATTTTCTGCTCAATCGAGTGGTGTTTGTTTCAACTTTCTACGATCAATAGCAAGCTCAAGAATGAAGTTTGAAATTGGTATTTATCAAGGAATACCGACTATCTTTAAACTTGCGTATTTTTTTAATTTTTTTTATGTTTATATTAGTGAAACGTTATAAAGGTAGGATGTGTTTGATAAAAAATTTCTTGCTCAATCGAGTGGTGTTTGTTTCAACTTTCTACGATAAACAGCAAGCTCAAGAATGAAGTTTAAAATTGGTATTTATCAAGGAATACCGACTATCTTTAAACTTGCGCATTTTTTTTATTTTTTTTATGTTTACATTGGTGAAACGTTACAAAGGTAGGATGTATTTGATAGAAAATTTCCTGCTCAATCGAGTGGTGTTTGTTTCAACTTTCTACGATTAATAGCAAGCTCACGAATGAAGTTTGAAATTGATATTTATCAAGTAATAACGACTATATTTAAACTTGCGCATTTTTTTTATTTTTTTTATGTTTACATTGGTGAAACGTTATAAAAGTTGGATGTATTTGATAGAAAATTTCATGCTCAATCGAGTGGTGTTTGCTTCAACTTTCTACGATAAATAGCAAGCTCAAGAATGAAGTTTGAAATTGGTATTTATCAAGGAATAACGACTATCTTTAAACTTGCGTATTTTTTTTATTTTTTTTATGTTTACATTGGTGAAACGTTATAAAGGTAAAATGTATTTAATAGAAAATTTCCTGCTCAATCGTGTGGTGTTTGTTTCAACTTTCTACGATCAATAGCAAGCCCACGAATGAAGTTTGAAGTTGGTATTTATCAAAGAATAACGACTATCTTTAAACTTGCGTATTTTTTTGATTTTTTTTATGTTTACATTAGTGAAACGTTATAAAGGTAGGATGTGTTTGATAGAAAATTTCCTGCTCAATCGAGTGGTGTTTGTTTCAACTTTCTACGATAAATAGCAAGTTCAAGAATGAAGTTTGAAATTGGTATTTATCAAGGAATAACGACTATCTTTAAACTTGCGTATTTTTTTTATTTTTTTTATGTTTCCATTGGTGAAACGTTATAAAGGTAGGATGTATTTGATAGAAAATTTCCTGCTCAATCTAGTGGTGATTGTTTCAACTTTCTACGATAAATAGCAAGCTCAAGAATGAAGTTTGAAATTGGTATTTATCAAGGAATAACGACTATCTTTAAACTTGCGTATTTTTTTGATTTTTTTATGTTTACATTAATGAAACGTTATAAAGGTAAAATGTATTTGATAGAAAATTTTCTGCTCAATCGAGTGGTGTTTGTTTCAACTTTCTACGATAAATAGCAATTTCAAGAATGAAGTTTGAAATTGGTATTTATCAAGGAATAACGACTATCTTTAAACTTGCGTATTTTTTTTATTTTTTTTTATGTTTCCATTGGTGAAACGTTATAAAGGTAGGATGTATTTGATAGAAAATTTCCTGCTCAATCTAGTGGTGATTGTTTCAACTTTCTACGATCAATAGCAAGCTCACGAATGAAGTTTGAAATTGGTATTTATCAAAGAATAACGACTATCTTTAAACTTGCGTATTTTTTTTATTTTTTTTATGTTTACATTGGTGAAACGTTACAAAGGTAGGATGTATTTGATAGAAAATTTCCTGCTCAATCGAGTGGTGTTTGTTTCAACTTTCTACGATTAATAGCAAGCTCACGAATGAAGTTTGAAATTGGTATTTATCAAGTAATAACGACTATCTTTAAACTTGCGTATTTTTTTGATTTTTTTTATGTTTACATTAATGAAACGTTATAAAGGTAGGATGTGTTTGATAGAAAATTTCCTGCTCAATCGAGTGGTGTTTGTCTCAACTTTCTACGATAAATAGCAAGCTCAAAAATGAAGTTTGAAGTTGGTATTTATCAAGGAATAACGACTATTTATAAACTTGCGTATTTTTTTTATTTTTGTTATGTTTACATTGGTGAAACGTTATAAAGGTAGGATGTATTTGATAGAAAACTTCCTGCTCAATCGAGTGGTGTTTGTTTCAACTTCCTACGATCAATAGCAAGCTGACGAATGAAGTTTGAAATTGGTATTTATCAAAGAATAACGACTATTTTTAATCCTGCGTATTTTTTTGATTTTTTTTATGTTTACATTAATGAAACGTTATAAAGGTAAGATGTGTTTGATAGAAAATTTCCTGCTCAATCGAGTGGTGTTTGTTTCAACTTTCTACGATCAATAGCAAGCTCACGAATGAAGTTTGAAGTTGGTATTTATCAAAGAATAACGACTATCTTTAAACTTGCGTATTTTTTTTATTTTTTTTATGTTTACATAAGTGAAACATTATAAAGGTAGGATGTGTTTGATAAAAAATTTCTTGCTCAATCGAGTGGTGTTTGTTTCAACTTTCTACGATTAATAGCAAGCTCACGAATGAAGTTTGAAATTGGTATTTATCAAGTAATAACGACTATCTTTAAACTTGCGTATTTTTTTTATTTTTTTTATGTTTACATTGGTGAAACGTTATAAAAGTTGGATGTATTTGATAGAAAATTTCATGCTCAATCGAGTGGTGTTTGTTTCAACTTTCTACGATAAATAGCAAGCTCAAGAATGAAGTTTGAAATTGGTATTTATCAAGGAATAACGACTATCTTTAAACTTGCGTATTTTTTTTATTTTTTTTATGTTTACATTGGTGAAACATTATAAAGGTAATATGTATTTAATAGAAAATTTCCTGCTCAATCGTGTGGTGTTTGTTTCAAATTTCTACGATCAATAGCAAGCCCACGAATGAAGTTTGAAGTTGGTATTTATCAAAGAATAACGACTATCTTTAAACTTGCGTATTTTTTTGATTTTTTTTATGTTTACATTAGTGAAACGTTATAAAGGTAGGATGTGTTTGATAGAAAATTTCCTGCTCAATCGAGTGGTGTTTGTTTCAACTTTCTACGATAAATAGCAAGTTCAAGAATGAAGTTTGAAATTGGTATTTATCAAGGAATAACGACTATCTTTAAACTTGCGTATTTTTTTTATTTTTTTTATGTTTCCATTGGTGAAACGTTATAAAGGTAGGATGTATTTGATAGAAAATTTCCTGCTCAATCGAGTGGTGTTTGTTTCAACTTTCTACGATCAATAGCAAGCTCACGAATGAAGTTTGAAGTTGGTATTTATCAAAGAATAACGACTATCTTTAAACTTGCGTATTTTTTTGATTTTTTTATGTTTACATTGGTGAAACGTTATAAAGGTAAAATGTATTTGATAGAAAATTTTCTGCTCAATCGAGTGGTGTTTGTTTCAACTTTCTACGATCAATAGCAAGCTCACGAATGAAGTTTGAATTTGGTATTTATCAAAGAATAACGACTATCTTTAAACTTGCGTATTTTTTTGATTTTTTTTATGTTTACATTAGTGAAACATTATAAAGGTAGGATGTGTTTGATAAAAAATTTCCTGCTCAATCGAGTGGTGTTTGTTTCAACTTTCTACGATAAATAGCAAGCTCAAGAATGAAGTTTGAAATTGGTATTTATCAAGGAATACCGACTATCTTTAAACTTGCGCATTTTTTTTTATTTTTTTTATGTTTTCATTGGTGAAACGTTATAAACGTAGGAGGTATTTGATAGAAAATTTCCTGCTCAATCGAGTAGTGTTTGTTTCAACTTTCTACGATCAATAGCAAGCTCACGAATGAAGTTTGAAAGTGGTATTTATCAAGTAATAACGACTATCTTTAAACTTGCGCATTTTTTTTATTTTTTTTATATTTACATTAGTGGAACGTTATAAAGGTAGGTTGTATTTTAAAGAAAATTTCCTGCTCAATTGAGTGGTGTTTGTTTCAACTTTCTACGATCAATAGCAAGCTAACGAATGAAGTTTGAAGTTGGTATTTATCAAAGAATAACGACTATCTTTAAACTTGCGTATTTTTTTGATTTTTTTTATGTTTACATTAATGAAACGTTATAAAGGTAAGATGTGTTTGATAGAAAATTTCCTGCTCAATCGAGTGGTGTTTGTTTCAACTTTCTACGATCAATAGCAAGCTCACGAATGAAGTTTGAAGTTGGTATTTATCAAAGAATAACGACTATTTTTAAACTTGCGTATTTTTTTTATTTTTTTTATGTTTATATTGGTGAAACGTTATAAAGGTCGGATGTGTTTGATAGAAAATTTCCTGCTCAATCGAGTGGTGTTTGTTTCAACTTTCTACGATCAATAGCAAGCTCACGAATAAAGTTTGAAGTTGGTATTTATCAAAGAATAACGACTATCTTTAAACTTGCGTATTTTTTTGATTTTTTTTATGTTTACATTAATGAAACGTTATAAAGGTAGGATGTGTTTGATAGAAAATTTCCTGCTCAATCGAGTAGTGTTTGTCTCAACTTTCTACGATAAATAGCAAGCTCAAAAATGAAGTTTGAAATTGGTATTTATCAAGGAATAACGACTATTTATAAACTTGCGTATTTTTTTTATTTTTGTTATGTTTACATTGGCGAAACGTTATAAAGGTAGGATGTATTTGATAGAAAACTTCCTGCTCAATCGAGTGGTGTTTGTTTCAACTTTCTACGATCAATAGCAAGCTCAAGAATGAAGTTTGAAATTGGTATTTATCAAGGAATACCGACTATCTTTAAACTTGCGTATTTTTTTAATTTTTTTTATGTTTACATTGGTGAAACGTTATAAAGGTAGGATGTATTTGATAGAAAATTTCCTGCTCAATCGAGTGGTGTTTGTTTCAACTTTCTACGATCAATAGCAAGCTCACGAATGAAGTTTGACGTTGGTATTTATCAAAGAATAACGACTATCTTTAAACTTGCGTATTTTTTTTATTTTTTTTATGTTTACATTGCTGAAACGTTATAAAGGTAGGATGTATTTGATAGAAAATTTCCTGCTCAATCGAGTGGTGTTTGTTTCAACTTTCTACGATCAATAGCAAGCTCACGAATGAAGTTTGAAGTTGGTATTTATCAAAGAATAACGACTATCTTTAAACTTGCGTATTTTTTTTATTTTTTTTATGTTTACATTGGTGAAACGTTATAAAGGTAAAATGTATTTAATAGAAAATTTCCTGCTCAATCGTGTGGTGTCTGTTTCAACTTTCTACGATCAATAGCAAGCCCACGAATGAAGTTTGAAGTTGGTATTTATCAAAGAATAACGACTATCTTTAAACTTGCGTATTTTTTTGATTTTTTATATGTTTACATTAGTGAAACGTTATAAAGGTAGGATGTGTTTGATAGAAAATTTCCTGCTCAATCGAGTGGTGTTTGTTTCAACTTTCTACGATAAATAGCAAGTTCAAGAATGAAGTTTGAAATTGGTATTTATCAAGGAATAACGACTATCTTTAAACTTGCGTATTTTTTTTATTTTTTTTATGTTTCCATTGGTGAAACGTTATAAAGGTAGGATGTATTTGATAGAAAATTTCCTGCTCAATCTAGTGGTGATTGTTTCAACTTTCTACGATAAATAGCAAGCTCAAGAATGAAGTTTGAAATTGGTATTTATCAAGGAATAACGACTATCTTTAAACTTGCGTATTTTTTTGATTTTTTTATGTTTACATTAATGAAACGTTATAAAGGTAAAATGTATTTGATAGAAAATTTTCTGCTCAATCGAGTGGTGTTTGTTTCAACTTTCTACGATAAATAACAATTTCAAGAATGAAGTTTGAAATTGGTATTTATCAAGGAATAACGACTATCTTTAAACTTGCGTATTTTTTTTATTTTTTTTTATGTTTCCATTGGTGAAACGTTATAAAGGTAGGATGTATTTGATAGAAAATTTCCTGCTCAATCTAGTGGTGATTGTTTCAACTTTCTACGATCAATAGCAAGCTCACGAATGAAGTTTGAAATTGGTATTTATCAAAGAATAACGACTATCTTTAAACTTGCGTATTTTTTTTATTTTTTTTATGTTTACATTGGTGAAACGTTACAAAGGTAGGATGTATTTGATAGAAAATTTCCTGCTCAATCGAGTGGTGTTTGTTTCAACTTTCTACGATTAATAGCAAGCTCACGAATGAAGTTTGAAATTGGTATTTATCAAGTAATAACGACTATCTTTAAACTTGCGTATTTTTTTGATTTTTTTTATGTTTACATTAATGAAACGTTATAAAGGTAGGATGTGTTTGATAGAAAATTTCCTGCTCAATCGAGTGGTGTTTGTCTCAACTTTCTACGATAAATAGCAAGCTCAAAAATGAAGTTTGAAGTTGGTATTTATCAAGGAATAACGACTATTTATAAACTTGCGTATTTTTTTTATTTTTGTTATGTTTACATTGGTGAAACGTTATAAAGGTAGGATGTATTTGATAGAAAACTTCCTGCTCAATCGAGTGGTGTTTGTTTCAACTTCCTACGATCAATAGCAAGCTGACGAATGAAGTTTGAAATTGGTATTTATCAAAGAATAACGACTATTTTTAATCCTGCGTATTTTTTTGATTTTTTTTATGTTTACATTAATGAAACGTTATAAAGGTAAGATGTGTTTGATAGAAAATTTCCTGCTCAATCGAGTGGTGTTTGTTTCAACTTTCTACGATCAATAGCAAGCTCACGAATGAAGTTTGAAGTTGGTATTTATCAAAGAATAACGACTATCTTTAAACTTGCGTATTTTTTTTATTTTTTTTATGTTTACATAAGTGAAACATTATAAAGGTAGGATGTGTTTGATAAAAAATTTCTTGCTCAATCGAGTGGTGTTTGTTTCAACTTTCTACGATTAATAGCAAGCTCACGAATGAAGTTTGAAATTGGTATTTATCAAGTAATAACGACTATCTTTAAACTTGCGTATTTTTTTTATTTTTTTTATGTTTACATTGGTGAAACGTTATAAAAGTTGGATGTATTTGATAGAAAATTTCATGCTCAATCGAGTGGTGTTTGTTTCAACTTTCTACGATAAATAGCAAGCTCAAGAATGAAGTTTGAAATTGGTATTTATCAAGGAATAACGACTATCTTTAAACTTGCGTATTTTTTTTATTTTTTTTATGTTTACATTGGTGAAACATTATAAAGGTAATATGTATTTAATAGAAAATTTCCTGCTCAATCGTGTGGTGTTTGTTTCAAATTTCTACGATCAATAGCAAGCCCACGAATGAAGTTTGAAGTTGGTATTTATCAAAGAATAACGACTATCTTTAAACTTGCGTATTTTTTTGATTTTTTTTATGTTTACATTAGTGAAACGTTATAAAGGTAGGATGTGTTTGATAGAAAATTTCCTGCTCAATCGAGTGGTGTTTGTTTCAACTTTCTACGATAAATAGCAAGTTCAAGAATGAAGTTTGAAATTGGTATTTATCAAGGAATAACGACTATCTTTAAACTTGCGTATTTTTTTTATTTTTTTTATGTTTCCATTGGTGAAACGTTATAAAGGTAGGATGTATTTGATAGAAAATTTCCTGCTCAATCGAGTGGTGTTTGTTTCAACTTTCTACGATCAATAGCAAGCTCACGAATGAAGTTTGAAGTTGGTATTTATCAAAGAATAACGACTATCTTTAAACTTGCGTATTTTTTTGATTTTTTTATGTTTACATTGGTGAAACGTTATAAAGGTAAAATGTATTTGATAGAAAATTTTCTGCTCAATCGAGTGGTGTTTGTTTCAACTTTCTACGATCAATAGCAAGCTCACGAATGAAGTTTGAATTTGGTATTTATCAAAGAATAACGACTATCTTTAAACTTGCGTATTTTTTTGATTTTTTTTATGTTTACATTAGTGAAACATTATAAAGGTAGGATGTGTTTGATAAAAAATTTCCTGCTCAATCGAGTGGTGTTTGTTTCAACTTTCTACGATAAATAGCAAGCTCAAGAATGAAGTTTGAAATTGGTATTTATCAAGGAATACCGACTATCTTTAAACTTGCGCATTTTTTTTTATTTTTTTTATGTTTTCATTGGTGAAACGTTATAAACGTAGGAGGTATTTGATAGAAAATTTCCTGCTCAATCGAGTAGTGTTTGTTTCAACTTTCTACGATCAATAGCAAGCTCACGAATGAAGTTTGAAAGTGGTATTTATCAAGTAATAACGACTATCTTTAAACTTGCGCATTTTTTTTATTTTTTTTATATTTACATTAGTGGAACGTTATAAAGGTAGGTTGTATTTTAAAGAAAATTTCCTGCTCAATTGAGTGGTGTTTGTTTCAACTTTCTACGATCAATAGCAAGCTAACGAATGAAGTTTGAAGTTGGTATTTATCAAAGAATAACGACTATCTTTAAACTTGCGTATTTTTTTGATTTTTTTTATGTTTACATTAATGAAACGTTATAAAGGTAAGATGTGTTTGATAGAAAATTTCCTGCTCAATCGAGTGGTGTTTGTTTCAACTTTCTACGATCAATAGCAAGCTCACGAATGAAGTTTGAAGTTGGTATTTATCAAAGAATAACGACTATTTTTAAACTTGCGTATTTTTTTTATTTTTTTTATGTTTATATTGGTGAAACGTTATAAAGGTCGGATGTGTTTGATAGAAAATTTCCTGCTCAATCGAGTGGTGTTTGTTTCAACTTTCTACGATCAATAGCAAGCTCACGAATAAAGTTTGAAGTTGGTATTTATCAAAGAATAACGACTATCTTTAAACTTGCGTATTTTTTTGATTTTTTTTATGTTTACATTAATGAAACGTTATAAAGGTAGGATGTGTTTGATAGAAAATTTCCTGCTCAATCGAGTAGTGTTTGTCTCAACTTTCTACGATAAATAGCAAGCTCAAAAATGAAGTTTGAAATTGGTATTTATCAAGGAATAACGACTATTTATAAACTTGCGTATTTTTTTTATTTTTGTTATGTTTACATTGGTGAAACGTTATAAAGGTAGGATGTATTTGATAGAAAACTTCCTGCTCAATCGAGTGGTGTTTGCTTCAACTTCCTACGATCAATAGCAAGCTCACGAATGAAGTTTGAATTTGGTATTTATCAAAGAATAACGACTATCTTTAAACTTGCGTATTTTTTTGATTTTTTTTATGTTTACATTAGTGAAACGTTATAAAGGTAGGTTGTATTTGATAGAAAATTTCCTGCTCAATCGAGTGGTGTTTGTTTCAACTTTCTACGATCAATAGCAAGCTAACGAATGAAGTTTGAAGTTGGTATTTATCAAAGAATAACGACTATCTTTAAACTTGCGTATTTTTTTGATTTTTTTTATGTTTACATTAATGAAACGTTATAAAGGTAAGATGTGTTTGATAGAAAATTTCCTGCTCAATCTAGTGGTAATTGTTTCAACTTTCTACGATAAATAGCAAGCTCACGAATGAAGTTTGAAATTGGTATTTATCAAGTAATAACGACTATCTTTAAACTTGCGTATTTTTTTTATTTTTTTTATGTTTACATTGGTGAAACGTTATAAAGGTAAAATGTATTTAATAGAAAATTTCCTGCTCAATCGAGTGGTGTTTGTTTCAACTTTCTACGATAAATAGCAAGCTCAAGAATGATGTTTGAAATTGGTATTTATCAAGGAATAACGACTATCTTTAAACTTGCGAATTTTTTTTATTTTTTTTATGTTTACATTGGTGAAACGTTATAAAGGTAAAATGTATTTAATAGAAAATTTCCTGCTCAATCGAGTGGTGTTTGTTTCAACTTTCTACGATAAATAGCAAGTTCAAGAATGAAGTTTGAAATTGGTATTTATCAAGGAATAACGACTATCTTTAAACTTGCGTATTTTTTTTATTTTTTTTATGTTTCCATTGGTGAAACGTTATAAAGGTAGGATGTATTTGATAGAAAATTTCCTGCTCAATCTAGTGGTGATTGTTTCAACTTTCTACGATCAATAGCAAGCTCACGAATGAAGTTTGAAGTTGGTATTTATCAAAGAATAACGACTATCTTTAAACTTGCGTATTTTTTTGATTTTTTTATGTTTACATTGGTGAAACGTTATAAAGGTAAAATGTATTTGATAGAAAATTTTCTGCTCAATCGAGTGGTGTTTGTTTCAACTTTCTACGATAAATAGCAAGTTCAAGAATGAAGTTTGAAATTGGTATTTATCAAGGAATAACGACTATCTTTAAACTTGCGTATTTTTTTTATTTTTTTTATGTTTCCATTGGTGAAACGTTATAAAGGTAGGATGTATTTGATAGAAAATTTCCTGCTCAATCTAGTGGTGATTGTTTCAACTTCCTACGATCAATAGCAAGCTCACGAATGAAGTTTGAAATTGGTATTTATCAAAGAATAACGACTATCTTTAAACTTGCGTATTTTTTTGATTTTTTTATGTTTACATTGGTGAAACGTTATAAGGGTAAAATGTATTTGATAGAAAATTTTCTGCTCAATCGAGTGGTGTTTGCTTCAACTTTCTACGATCAATAGCAAGCTCACGAATGAAGTTTGAAGTTGGTATTTATCAAAGAATAACGACTATCTTTAAACTTGCGTATTTTTTTGATTTTTTTATGTTTACATTGGTGAAACGTTATAAAGGTAAAATGTATTTGATAGAAAATTTTCTGCTCAATCGAGTGGTGTTTGTTTCAACTTTCTACGATAAATAGCAAGTTCAAGAATGAAGTTTGAAATTGGTATTTATCAAGGAATAACGACTATCTTTAAACTTGCGTATTTTTTTTATTTTTTTTATGTTTCCATTGGTGAAACGTTATAAAGGTAGGATGTATTTGATAGAAAATTTCCTGCTCAATCTAGTGGTGATTGTTTCAACTTCCTACGATCAATAGCAAGCTCACGAATGAAGTTTGAAATTGGTATTTATCAAAGAATAACGACTATCTTTAAACTTGCGTATTTTTTTGATTTTTTTATGTTTACATTGGTGAAACGTTATAAGGGTAAAATGTATTTGATAGAAAATTTTCTGCTCAATCGAGTGGTGTTTGCTTCAACTTTCTACGATCAATAGCAAGCTCACGAATGAAGTTTGAAGTTGGTATTTATCAAAGAATAACGACTATCTTTAAACTTGCGTATTTTTTTGATTTTTTTTATGTTTACATTAATGAAACGTTATAAAGGTAAGATGTGTTTGATAGAAAATTTCCTGCTCAATCTAGTGGTAATTGTTTCAACATTCTACGATAAATAGCAAGCTCACGAATGAAGTTTGAAATTGGTATTTATCAAGTAATAACGACTATCTTTAAACTTGCGTATTTTTTTAATTTTTTTTATGTTTACATTGGTGAAACGTTATAAAGGTAAAATGTATTTAATAGAAAATTTCCTGCTCAATCGTGTGGTGTTTGTTTCAACTTTCTACGATCAATAGCAAGCCCACGAATGAAGTTTGAAGTTGGTATTTATCAAAAAATAACGACTATCTTTAAACTTGCGTATTTTTTTGATTTTTTTATGTTTACATTGGTGAAACGTTATAAGGGTAAAATGTGTTTGATAGAAAATTTTCTGCTCAATCGAGTGGTGTTTGTTTCAACTTTCTACGATCAATAGCAAGCTCACGAATGAAGTTTGAAGTTGGTATTTATCAAAGAATAACGACTATCTTTAAACTTGCGTATTTTTTTGATTTTTTTATGTTTACATTGGTGAAACGTTATAAGGGTAAAATGTATTTGATAGAAAATTTTCTGCTCAATCGAGTGGTGTTTGCTTCAACTTTCTACGATCAATAGCAAGCTCACGAATGAAGTTTGAAGTTGGTATTTATCAAAGAATAACGACTATCTTTAAACTTGCGTATTTTTTTGATTTTTTTTATGTTTACATAAGTGAAACATTATAAAGGTAGGATGTGTTTGATAAAAAATTTCTTGCTCAATCGAGTGGTGTTTGTTTCAACTTTCTACGATAAATAGCAAGCTCAAGAATGAAGTTTAAAATTGGTATTTATCAAGGAATACCGACTATCTTTAAACTTGCGCATTTTTTTTATTTTTTTTATGTTTACATTGGTGAAACGTTACAAAGGTAGGATGTATTTGATAGAAAATTTCCTGCTCAATCGAGTGGTGTTTGTTTCAACTTTCTACGATTAATAGCAAGCTCACGAATGAAGTTTGAAATTGGTATTTATCAAGTAATAACGACTATCTTTAAACTTGCGTATTTTTTTTATTTTTTTTATGTTTACATTGGTGAAACGTTATAAAAGTTGGATGTATTTGATAGAAAATTTCATGCTCAATCGAGTGGTGTTTGTTTCAACTTTCTACGATAAATAGCAAGCTTAAGAATGAAGTTTGAAATTGGTATTTATCAAGGAATAACGACTATCTTTAAACTTGCGTATTTTTTTTATTTTTTTTATGTTTACATTGGTGAGACATTATAAAGGTAACATGTATTTAATAGAAAATTTCCTGCTCAATCGTGTGGTGTTTGTTTCAACTTTCTACGATCAATAGCAAGCCCACGAATGAAGTTTGAAGTTGGTATTTATCAAAGAATAACGACTATCTTTAAACTTGCGTATTTTTTTGATTTTTTTTATGTTTACATTAGTGAAACGTTATAAAGGTAGGATGTGTTTGATAGAAAATTTCCTGCTCAATCGAGTGGTGTTTGTTTCAACTTTCTACGATAAATAGCAAGTTCAAGAATGAAGTTTGAAATTGGTATTTATCAAGGAATAACGACTATCTTTAAACTTGCGTATTTTTTTTATTTTTTTTATGTTTACATTAATGAAACGTTATAAAGGTAAGATGTGTTTGATAGAAAATTTCCTGCTCAATCTAGTGGTAATTGTTTCAACTTTCTACGATAAATAGCAAGCTCACGAATGAAGTTTGAAATTGGTATTTATCAAGGAATAACGACTATCTTTAAACTTGCGTATTTTTTTGATTTTTTTTATGTTTACATTAATGAAACGTTATAAAGGTAGGATGTGTTTGATAGAAAATTTCCTGCTCAATCGAGTAGTGTTTGTCTCAACTTTCTACGATAAATAGCAAGCTCAAAAATGAAGTTTGAAATTGGTATTTATCAAGGAATAACGACTATTTATAAACTTGCGTATTTTTTTTATTTTTGTTATGTTTACATTGGTGAAACGTTATAAAGGTAGGATGTATTTGATAGAAAACTTCCTGCTCAATCGAGTGGTGTTTGTTTCAACTTCCTACGATCAATAGCAAGCTCACGAATGAAGTTTGAATTTGTATTTATCAAAGAATAACGACTATCTTTAAACTTGCGTATTTTTTTGATTTTTTTTATGTTTACATTAGTGAAACGTTATAAAGGTAGGTTGTATTTGATAGAAAATTTCCTGCTCAATCGAGTGGTGTTTGTTTCAACTTTCTACGATCAATAGCAAGCTAACGAATGAAGTTTGAAGTTGGTATTTATCAAAGAATAACGACTATCTTTAAACTTGCGTATTTTTTTGATTTTTTTTATGTTTACATTAATGAAACGTTATAAAGGTAAGATGTGTTTGATAGAAAATTTCCTGCTCAATCTAGTGGTAATTGTTTCAACTTTCTACGATAAATAGCAAGCTCACGAATGAAGTTTGAAATTGGTATTTATCAAGTAATAACGACTATCTTTAAACTTGCGTATTTTTTTTATTTTTTTTATGTTTACATTAGTAAAACGTTATAAAAGTTGGATGTGTTTGATAGAAAATTTCATGCATAATCGAGTGGTGTTTGTTTCAACTTTCTACGATAAATAGCAAGCTCAAGAATGAAGTTTGAAGTTGGTATTTATCAAAGAATAACGACTATCTTTAAACTTGCGTATTTTTTTGATTTTTTTTATGTTTACATTAGTGAAACGTTATAAAGGTAAAATGTATTTAATAGAAAATTTCCTGCTCAATCGTGTGGTGTTTGTTTCAACTTTCTACGATCAATAGCAAGCCCACGAATGAAGTTTGAAGTTGGTATTTATCAAAAAATAACGACTATCTTTAAACTTGCGTATTTTTTTGATTTTTTTATGTTTACATTGGTGAAACGTTATAAGGGTAAAATGTGTTTGATAGAAAATTTTCTGCTCAATCGAGTGGTGTTTGTTTCAACTTTCTACGATCAATAGCAAGCTCACGAATGAAGTTTGAAGTTGGTATTTATCAAAGAATAACGACTATCTTTAAACTTGCGTATTTTTTTGATTTTTTTATGTTTACATTGGTGAAACGTTATAAAGGTAAAATGTATTTGATAGAAAATTTTCTGCTCAATCGAGTGGTGTTTGTTTCAACTTTCTACGATAAATAGCAAGTTCAAGAATGAAGTTTGAAATTGGTATTTATCAAGGAATAACGACTATCTTTAAACTTGCGTATTTTTTTTATTTTTTTTATGTTTCCATTGGTGAAACGTTATAAAGGTAGGATGTATTTGATAGAAAATTTCCTGCTCAATCTAGTGGTGATTGCTTCAACTTCCTACGATCAATAGCAAGCTCACGAATGAAGTTTGAAATTGGTATTTATCAAAGAATAACGACTATCTTTAAACTTGCGTATTTTTTTGATTTTTTTATGTTTACATTGGTGAAACGTTATAAGGGTAAAATGTATTTGATAGAAAATTTTCTGCTCAATCGAGTGGTGTTTGCTTCAACTTTCTACGATCAATAGCAAGCTCACGAATGAAGTTTGAAATTGGTATTTATCAAAGAATAACGACTATCTTTAAACTTGCGTATTTTTTTGATTTTTTTTATGTTTACATTAATGAAACGTTATAAAGGTAAGATGTGTTTGATAGAAAATTTCCTGCTCAATCTAGTGGTAATTGTTTCAACATTCTACGATAAATAGCAAGCTCACGAATGAAGTTTGAAATTGGTATTTATCAAGTAATAACGACTATCTTTAAACTTGCGTATTTTTTTAATTTTTTTTATGTTTACATTGGTGAAACGTTATAAAGGTAAAATGTATTTAATAGAAAATTTCCTGCTCAATCGTGTGGTGTTTGTTTCAACTTTCTACGATCAATAGCAAGCCCACGAATGAAGTTTGAAGTTGGTATTTATCAAAAAATAACGACTATCTTTAAACTTGCGTATTTTTTTGATTTTTTTATGTTTACATTGGTGAAACGTTATAAGGGTAAAATGTGTTTGATAGAAAATTTTCTGCTCAATCGAGTGGTGTTTGTTTCAACTTTCTACGATCAATAGCAAGCTCACGAATGAAGTTTGAAGTTGGTATTTATCAAAGAATAACGACTATCTTTAAACTTGCGTATTTTTTTGATTTTTTTATGTTTACATTGGTGAAACGTTATAAGGGTAAAATGTATTTGATAGAAAATTTTCTGCTCAATCGAGTGGTGTTTGCTTCAACTTTCTACGATCAATAGCAAGCTCACGAATGAAGTTTGAAGTTGGTATTTATCAAAGAATAACGACTATCTTTAAACTTGCGTATTTTTTTGATTTTTTTTATGTTTACATAACTGAAACTTATAAAGGTAGGATATGTTTGATAAAAAATTTCTTGCTCAATCGAGTGGTGTTTGTTTCAACTTTCTACGATAAATAGCAAGCTCAAGAATGAAGTTTAAAATTGGTATTTATCAAGGAATACCGACTATCTTTAAACTTGCGCATTTTTTTTATTTTTTTTATGTTTACATTGGTGAAACGTTACAAAGGTAGGATGTATTTGATAGAAAATTTCCTGCTCAATCGAGTGGTGTTTGTTTCAACTTTCTACGATTAATAGCAAGCTCACGAATGAAGTTTGAAATTGGTATTTATCAAGTAATAACGACTATCTTTAAACTTGCGTATTTTTTTTATTTTTTTTATGTTTACATTGGTGAAACGTTATAAAAGTTGGATGTATTTGACCGAAAATTTCATGCTCAATCGAGTGGTGTTTGTTTCAACTTTCTACGATAAATAGCAAGCTTAAGAATGAAGTTTGAAATTGGTATTTATCAAGGAATAACGACTATCTTTAAACTTGCGTATTTTTTTTATTTTTTTTATGTTTACATTGGTGAGACATTATAAAGGTAACATGTATTTAATAGAAAATTTCCTGCTCAATCGTGTGGTGTTTGTTTCAACTTTCTACGATCAATAGCAAGCCCACGAATGAAGTTTGAAGTTGGTATTTATCAAAGAATAACGACTATTTTTAAACTTGCTTATTTTTTTTATTTTTTTTATGTTTCCATTGGTGAAACGTTATAAAGGTAGGATGTATTTGATAGAAAATTTCCTGCTCAATCGAGTGGTGATTGTTTCAACTTTCTACGATAAATAGCAAGTTCAAGAATGAAGTTTGAAATTGGTATTTATCAAGGAATAACGACTATCTTTAAACTTGCGTATTTTTTTTTTTTTTTTTTATGTTTCCATTGGTGAAACGTTATAAAGGTAGGATGTATTTGATAGAAAATTTCCTGCTCAATCTAGCGGTGATTGTTTCAACTTTCTACGATAAATAGCAAGCTCAAGAATGAAGTTTGAAATTGGTATTTATCAAGGAATAACGACTATCTTTAAACTTGCGTATTTTTTTTATTTTTTTTATGTTTACATTGGTGAAACGTTATAAAGGTAGGATGTATTTGATAGAAAATTTCCTGCTCAATCGAGTGGTGTTTGTTTCAACTTTCTACGATCAATAGCAAGCTCACGAATGAAGTTTGAAATTGGTATTTATCAAGTAATAACGACTATCTTTAAACTTGCGTATTTTTTTTATTTTTTTTATGTTTACATTGGTGAAACGTTATAAAAGTTGGATGTATTTGACCGAAAATTTCATGCTCAATCGAGTGGTGTTTGTTTCAACTTTCTACGATAAATAGCAAGCTTAAGAATGAAGTTTGAAATTGGTATTTATCAAGGAATAACGACTATCTTTAAACTTGCGTATTTTTTTTATTTTTTTTATGTTTACATTGGTGAGACATTATAAAGGTAACATGTATTTAATAGAAAATTTCCTGCTCAATCGTGTGGTGTTTGTTTCAACTTTCTACGATCAATAGCAAGCCCACGAATGAAGTTTGAAGTTGGTATTTATCAAAGAATAACGACTATTTTTAAACTTGCGTATTTTTTTTATTTTTTTTATGTTTCCATTGGTGAAACGTTATAAAGGTAGGATGTATTTGATAGAAAATTTCCTGCTCAATCGAGTGGTGATTGTTTCAACTTTCTACGATAAATAGCAAGTTCAAGAATGAAGTTTGAAATTGGTATTTATCAAGGAATAACGACTATCTTTAAACTTGCGTATTTTTTTTTTTTTTTTTTATGTTTCCATTGGTGAAACGTTATAAAGGTAGGATGTATTTGATAGAAAATTTCCTGCTCAATCTAGCGGTGATTGTTTCAACTTTCTACGATAAATAGCAAGCTCAAGAATGAAGTTTGAAATTGGTATTTATCAAGGAATAACGACTATCTTTAAACTTGCGTATTTTTTTTATTTTTTTTATGTTTACATTGGTGAAACGTTATAAAGGTAGGATGTATTTGATAGAAAATTTCCTGCTCAATCGAGTGGTGTTTGTTTCAACTTTCTACGATCAATAGCAAGCTCACGAATGAAGTTTGAAGTTGGTATTTATCAAAGAATAACGACTATCTTTAAACTTGCGTATTTTTTTGATTTTTTTATGTTTACATTAATGAAACGTTATAAAGGTAAGATGTGTTTGATAGAAAATTTCCTGCTCAATCGAGTGGTGTTTGTTTCAACTTTCTACGATAAATAGCAAGTTCAAGAATGAAGTTTGAAATTGGTATTTATCAAGGAATAACGACTATCTTTAAACTTGCGTATTTTTTTTATTTTTTTTATGTTTACATTAATGAAACGTTATAAAGGTAAGATGTGTTTGATAGAAAATTTCCTGCTCAATCTAGTGGTAATTGTTTCAACTTTCTACGATAAATAGCAAGCTCACGAATGAAGTTTGAAATTGGTATTTATCAAGGAATAACGACTATCTTTAAACTTGCGTATTTTTTTGATTTTTTTTATGTTTACATTAATGAAACGTTATAAAGGTAGGATGTGTTTGATAGAAAATTTCCTGCTCAATCGAGTAGTGTTTGTCTCAACTTTCTACGATAAATAGCAAGCTCAAAAATGAAGTTTGAAATTGGTATTTATCAAGGAATAACGACTATTTATAAACTTGCGTATTTTTTTTATTTTTGTTATGTTTACATTGGTGAAACGTTATAAAGGTAGGATGTATTTGATAGAAAACTTCCTGCTCAATCGAGTGGTGTTTGTTTCAACTTCCTACGATCAATAGCAAGCTCACGAATGAAGTTTGAATTTGGTATTTATCAAAGAATAACGACTATCTTTAAACTTGCGTATTTTTTTGATTTTTTTTATGTTTACATTAGTGAAACGTTATAAAGGTAGGTTGTATTTGATAGAAAATTTCCTGCTCAATCGAGTGGTGTTTGTTTCAACTTTCTACGATCAATAGCAAGCTAACGAATGAAGTTTGAAGTTGGTATTTATCAAAGAATAACGACTATCTTTAAACTTGCGTATTTTTTTGATTTTTTTTATGTTTACATTAATGAAACGTTATAAAGGTAAGATGTGTTTGATAGAAAATTTCCTGCTCAATCTAGTGGTAATTGTTTCAACTTTCTACGATAAATAGCAAGCTCACGAATGAAGTTTGAAATTGGTATTTATCAAGTAATAACGACTATCTTTAAACTTGCGTATTTTTTTTATTTTTTTTATGTTTACATTAGTAAAACGTTATAAAAGTTGGATGTGTTTGATAGAAAATTTCATGCATAATCGAGTGGTGTTTGTTTCAACTTTCTACGATAAATAGCAAGCTCAAGAATGATGTTTGAAATTGGTATTTATCAAGGAATAACGACTATCTTTAAACTTGCGAATTTTTTTTATTTTTTTTATGTTTACATTGGTGAAACGTTATAAAGTTAAAACGTATTTAATAGAAAATTTCCTGCTCAATCGTGTGGTGTTTGTTTCAACTTTCTACGATCAATAGCAAGCCCACGAATGAAGTTTGAAGTTGGTATTTATCAAAAAATAACGACTATCTTTAAACTTGCGTATTTTTTTGATTTTTTTATGTTTACATTGGTGAAACGTTATAAGGGTAAAATGTGTTTGATAGAAAATTTTCTGCTCAATCGAGTGGTGTTTGTTTCAACTTTCTACGATCAATAGCAAGCTCACGAATGAAGTTTGAAGTTGGTATTTATCAAAGAATAACGACTATCTTTAAACTTGCGTATTTTTTTGATTTTTTTATGTTTACATTGGTCAAACGTTATAAAGGTAAAATGTATTTGATAGAAAATTTTCTGCTCAATCGAGTGGTGTTTGTTTCAACTTTCTACGATAAATAGCAAGTTCAAGAATGAAGTTTGAAATTGGTATTTATCAAGGAATAACGACTATCTTTAAACTTGCGTATTTTTTTTATTTTTTTTATGTTTACATTAATGAAACGTTATAAAGGTAAGATGTGTTTGATAGAAAATTTCCTGCTCAATCGAGTGGTGTTTGTTTCAACTTTCTACGATAAATAGCAAGTTCAAGAATGAAGTTTGAAATTGGTATTTATCAAGGAATAACGACTATCTTTAAACTTGCGTATTTTTTTTATTTTTTTTATGTTTACATTAATGAAACGTTATAAAGGTAAGATGTGTTTGATAGAAAATTTCCTGCTCAATCTAGTGGTAATTGTTTCAACTTTCTACGATAAATAGCAAGCTCACGAATGAAGTTTGAAATTGGTATTTATCAAGGAATAACGACTATCTTTAAACTTGCGTATTTTTTTGATTTTTTTTATGTTTACATTAATGAAACGTTATAAAGGTAGGATGTGTTTGATAGAAAATTTCCTGCTCAATCGAGTAGTGTTTGTCTCAACTTTCTACGATAAATAGCAAGCTCAAAAATGAAGTTTGAAATTGGTATTTATCAAGGAATAACGACTATTTATAAACTTGCGTATTTTTTTTATTTTTGTTATGTTTACATTGGTGAAACGTTATAAAGGTAGGATGTATTTGATAGAAAACTTCCTGCTCAATCGAGTGGTGTTTGTTTCAACTTCCTACGATCAATAGCAAGCTCACGAATGAAGTTTGAATTTGGTATTTATCAAAGAATAACGACTATCTTTAAACTTGCGTATTTTTTTGATTTTTTTTATGTTTACATTAGTGAAACGTTATAAAGGTAGGTTGTATTTGATAGAAAATTTCCTGCTCAATCGAGTGGTGTTTGTTTCAACTTTCTACGATCAATAGCAAGCTAACGAATGAAGTTTGAAGTTGGTATTTATCAAAGAATAACGACTATCTTTAAACTTGCGTATTTTTTTGATTTTTTTTATGTTTACATTAATGAAACGTTATAAAGGTAAGATGTGTTTGATAGAAAATTTCCTGCTCAATCTAGTGGTAATTGTTTCAACTTTCTACGATAAATAGCAAGCTCACGAATGAAGTTTGAAATTGGTATTTATCAAGTAATAACGACTATCTTTAAACTTGCGTATTTTTTTTATTTTTTTTATGTTTACATTAGTAAAACGTTATAAAAGTTGGATGTGTTTGATAGAAAATTTCATGCATAATCGAGTGGTGTTTGTTTCAACTTTCTACGATAAATAGCAAGCTCAAGAATGATGTTTGAAATTGGTATTTATCAAGGAATAACGACTATCTTTAAACTTGCGAATTTTTTTTATTTTTTTTATGTTTACATTGGTGAAACGTTATAAAGTTAAAATGTATTTAATAGAAAATTTCCTGCTCAATCGTGTGGTGTTTGTTTCAACTTTCTACGATCAATAGCAAGCCCACGAATGAAGTTTGAAGTTGGTATTTATCAAAGAATAACGACTATCTTTAAACTTGCGTATTTTTTTGATTTTTTTTATGTTTACATTAATGAAACGTTATAAAGGTAAGATGTGTTTGATAGAAAATTTCCTGCTCAATCTAGTGGTAATTGTTTCAACTTTCTACGATAAATAGCAAGCTCACGAATGAAGTTTGAAATTGGTATTTATCAAGTAATAACGACTATCTTTAAACTTGCGTATTTTTTTTATTTTTTTTATGTTTACATTAGTAAAACGTTATAAAAGTTGGATGTGTTTGATAGAAAATTTCATGCATAATCGAGTGGTGTTTGTTTCAACTTTCTACGATAAATAGCAAGCTCAAGAATGATGTTTGAAATTGGTATTTATCAAGGAATAACGACTATCTTTAAACTTGCGAATTTTTTTTATTTTTTTTATGTTTACATTGGTGAAACGTTATAAAGTTAAAATGTATTTAATAGAAAATTTCCTGCTCAATCGTGTGGTGTTTGTTTCAACTTTCTACGATCAATAGCAAGCCCACGAATGAAGTTTGAAGTTGGTATTTATCAAAAAATAACGACTATCTTTAAACTTGCGTATTTTTTTGATTTTTTTATGTTTACATTGGTGAAACGTTATAAGGGTAAAATGTGTTTGATAGAAAATTTTCTGCTCAATCGAGTGGTGTTTGTTTCAACTTTCTACGATCAATAGCAAGCTCACGAATGAAGTTTGAAGTTGGTATTTATCAAAGAATAACGACTATCTTTAAACTTGCGTATTTTTTTGATTTTTTTTATGTTTACATTAGTGAAACGTTATAAAGGTAAAATGTATTTAATAGAAAATTTCCTGCTCAATCGTGTGGTGTTTGTTTCAACTTTCTACGATCAATAGCAAGCCCACGAATGAAGTTTGAAGTTGGTATTTATCAAAGAATAACGACTATTTTTAAACTTGCGTATTTTTTTTATTTTTTTTATGTTTCCATTGGTGAAACGTTATAAAGGTAGGATGTATTTGATAGAAAATTTCCTGCTCAATCGAGTGGTGATTGTTTCAACTTTCTACGATAAATAGCAAGTTCAAGAATGAAGTTTGAAATTGGTATTTATCAAGGAATAACGACTATCTTTAAACTTGCGTATTTTTTTTTTTTTTTTTTATGTTTCCATTGGTGAAACGTTATAAAGGTAGGATGTATTTGATAGAAAATTTCCTGCTCAATCTAGCGGTGATTGTTTCAACTTTCTACGATAAATAGCAAGCTCAAGAATGAAGTTTGAAATTGGTATTTATCAAGGAATAACGACTATCTTTAAACTTGCGTATTTTTTTTATTTTTTTTATGTTTACATTGGTGAAACGTTATAAAGGTAGGATGTATTTGATAGAAAATTTCCTGCTCAATCGAGTGGTGTTTGTTTCAACTTTCTACGATCAATAGCAAGCTCACGAATGAAGTTTGAAGTTGGTATTTATCAAAGAATAACGACTATCTTTAAACTTGCGTATTTTTTTGATTTTTTTATGTTTACATTAATGAAACGTTATAAAGGTAAGATGTGTTTGATAGAAAATTTCCTGCTCAATCGAGTGGTGTTTGTTTCAACTTTCTACGATAAATAGCAAGTTCAAGAATGAAGTTTGAAATTGGTATTTATCAAGGAATAACGACTATCTTTAAACTTGCGTATTTTTTTTATTTTTTTTATGTTTACATTAATGAAACGTTATAAAGGTAAGATGTGTTTGATAGAAAATTTCCTGCTCAATCTAGTGGTAATTGTTTCAACTTTCTACGATAAATAGCAAGCTCACGAATGAAGTTTGAAATTGGTATTTATCAAGGAATAACGACTATCTTTAAACTTGCGTATTTTTTTGATTTTTTTTATGTTTACATTAATGAAACGTTATAAAGGTAGGATGTGTTTGATAGAAAATTTCCTGCTCAATCGAGTAGTGTTTGTCTCAACTTTCTACGATAAATAGCAAGCTCAAAAATGAAGTTTGAAATTGGTATTTATCAAGGAATAACGACTATTTATAAACTTGCGTATTTTTTTTATTTTTGTTATGTTTACATTGGTGAAACGTTATAAAGGTAGGATGTATTTGATAGAAAACTTCCTGCTCAATCGAGTGGTGTTTGTTTCAACTTCCTACGATCAATAGCAAGCTCACGAATGAAGTTTGAATTTGGTATTTATCAAAGAATAACGACTATCTTTAAACTTGCGTATTTTTTTGATTTTTTTTATGTTTACATTAGTGAAACGTTATAAAGGTAGGTTGTATTTGATAGAAAATTTCCTGCTCAATCGAGTGGTGTTTGTTTCAACTTTCTACGATCAATAGCAAGCTAACGAATGAAGTTTGAAGTTGGTATTTATCAAAGAATAACGACTATCTTTAAACTTGCGTATTTTTTTGATTTTTTTTATGTTTACATTAATGAAACGTTATAAAGGTAAGATGTGTTTGATAGAAAATTTCCTGCTCAATCTAGTGGTAATTGTTTCAACTTTCTACGATAAATAGCAAGCTCACGAATGAAGTTTGAAATTGGTATTTATCAAGTAATAACGACTATCTTTAAACTTGCGTATTTTTTTTATTTTTTTTATGTTTACATTAGTAAAACGTTATAAAAGTTGGATGTGTTTGATAGAAAATTTCATGCATAATCGAGTGGTGTTTGTTTCAACTTTCTACGATAAATAGCAAGCTCAAGAATGATGTTTGAAATTGGTATTTATCAAGGAATAACGACTATCTTTAAACTTGCGAATTTTTTTTATTTTCTTTATGTTTACATTGGTGAAACGTTATAAAGTTAAAATGTATTTAATAGAAAATTTCCTGCTCAATCGTGTGGTGTTTGTTTCAACTTTCTACGATCAATAGCAAGCCCACGAATGAAGTTTGAAGTTGGTATTTATCAAAAAATAACGACTATCTTTAAACTTGCGTATTTTTTTGATTTTTTTATGTTTACATTGGTGAAACGTTATAAGGGTAAAATGTGTTTGATAGAAAATTTTCTGCTCAATCGAGTGGTGTTTGTTTCAACTTTCTACGATCAATAGCAAGCTCACGAATGAAGTTTGAAGTTGGTATTTATCAAAGAATAACGACTATCTTTAAACTTGCGTATTTTTTTGATTTTTTTATGTTTACATTGGTGAAACGTTATAAAGGTAAAATGTATTTGATAGAAAATTTTCTGCTCAATCGAGTGGTGTTTGTTTCAACTTTCTACGATAAATAGCAAGTTCAAGAATGAAGTTTGAAATTGGTATTTATCAAGGAATAACGACTATCTTTAAACTTGCGTATTTTTTTTATTTTTTTTATGTTTCCATTGGTGAAACGTTATAAAGGTAGGATGTATTTGATAGAAAATTTCCTGCTCAATCTAGTGGTGATTGTTTCAACTTCCTACGATCAATAGCAAGCTCACGAATGAAGTTTGAAATTGGTATTTATCAAAGAATAACGACTATCTTTAAACTTGCGTATTTTTTTGATTTTTTTATGTTTACATTGGTGAAACGTTATAAGGGTAAAATGTATTTGATAGAAAATTTTCTGCTCAATCGAGTGGTGTTTGCTTCAACTTTCTACGATCAATAGCAAGCTCACGAATGAAGTTTGAAGTTGGTATTTATCAAAGAATAACGACTATCTTTAAACTTGCGTATTTTTTTGATTTTTTTTATGTTTACATTAATGAAACGTTATAAAGGTAAGATGTGTTTGATAGAAAATTTCCTGCTCAATCTAGTGGTAATTGTTTCAACTTTCTACGATAAATAGCAAGCTCACGAATGAAGTTTGAAATTGGTATTTATCAAGGAATAACGACTATCTTTAAACTTGCGTATTTTTTTGATTTTTTTTATGTTTACATTAATGAAACGTTATAAAGGTAGGATGTGTTTGATAGAAAATTTCCTGCTCAATCGAGTAGTGTTTGTCTCAACTTTCTACGATAAATAGCAAGCTCAAAAATGAAGTTTGAAATTGGTATTTATCAAGGAATAACGACTATTTATAAACTTGCGTATTTTTTTTATTTTTGTTATGTTTACATTGGTGAAACGTTATAAAGGTAGGATGTATTTGATAGAAAACTTCCTGCTCAATCGAGTGGTGTTTGTTTCAACTTCCTACGATCAATAGCAAGCTCACGAATGAAG
This sequence comes from Tribolium confusum, assembly GCA_029207805.1. Lineage (NCBI taxonomy): Eukaryota > Metazoa > Arthropoda > Insecta > Coleoptera > Tenebrionidae > Tribolium > Tribolium confusum. The sequence continues at coordinate 33,952,387 of JALGAY010000005.1, forward strand.
TTTGAATTTGGTATTTATCAAAGAATAACGACTATCTTTAAACTTGCGTATTTTTTTGATTTTTTTTATGTTTACATTAGCGAAACGTTATAAAGGTAGGTTGTATTTGATAGAAAATTTCCTGCTCAATCGAGTGGTGTTTGTTTCAACTTTCTACGATCAATAGCAAGCTAACGAATGAAGTTTGAAGTTGGTATTTATCAAAGAATAACGACTATCTTTAAACTTGCGTATTTTTTTGATTTTTTTTATGTTTACATTAATGAAACGTTATAAAGGTAAGATGTGTTTGATAGAAAATTTCCTGCTCAATCTAGTGGTAATTGTTTCAACTTTCTACGATAAATAGCAAGCTCACGAATGAAGTTTGAAATTGGTATTTATCAAGTAATAACGACTATCTTTAAACTTGCGTATTTTTTTTATTTTTTTTATGTTTACATTAGTAAAACATTATAAAAGTTGGATGTGTTTGATAGAAAATTTCATGCATAATCGAGTGGTGTTTGTTTCAACTTTCTACGGTAAATAGCAAGCTCAAGAATGATGTTTGAAATTGGTATTTATCAAGGAATAACGACTATCTTTAAACTTGCGAATTTTTTTTATTTTTTTTATGTTTACATTGGTGAAACGTTATAAAGGTAAAATGTATTTAATAGAAAATTTCCTGCTCAATCGTGTGGTGTTTGTTTCAACTTTCTACGATCAATAGCAAGCCCACGAATGAAGTTTGAAGTTGGTATTTATCAAAAAATAACGACTATCTTTAAACTTGCGTATTTTTTTGATTTTTTTATGTTTACATTGGTGAAACGTTATAAGGGTAAAATGTGTTTGATAGAAAATTTTCTGCTCAATCGAGTGGTGTTTGTTTCAACTTTCTACGATCAATAGCAAGCTCACGAATGAAGTTTGAAGTTGGTATTTATCAAAGAATAACGACTATCTTTAAACTTGCGTATTTTTTTGATTTTTTTATGTTTACATTGGTGAAACGTTATAAAGGTAAAATGTATTTGATAGAAAATTTTCTGCTCAATCGAGTGGTGTTTGTTTCAACTTTCTACGATAAATAGCAAGTTCAAGAATGAAGTTTGAAATTGGTATTTATCAAGGAATAACGACTATCTTTAAACTTGCGTATTTTTTTTATTTTTTTTATGTTTCCATTGGTGAAACGTTATAAAGGTAGGATGTATTTGATAGAAAATTTCCTGCTCAATCTAGTGGTGATTGTTTCAACTTCCTACGATCAATAGCAAGCTCACGAATGAAGTTTGAAATTGGTATTTATCAAAGAATAACGACTATCTTTAAACTTGCGTATTTTTTTGATTTTTTTATGTTTACATTGGTGAAACGTTATAAGGGTAAAATGTATTTGATAGAAAATTTTCTGCTCAATCGAGTGGTGTTTGCTTCAACTTTCTACGATCAATAGCAAGCTCACGAATGAAGTTTGAAGTTGGTATTTATCAAAGAATAACGACTATCTTTAAACTTGCGTATTTTTTTGATTTTTTTATGTTTACATTAATGAAACGTTATAAAGGTAAGATGTGTTTGATAGAAAATTTCCTGCTCAATCTAGTGGTAATTGTTTCAACATTCTACGATAAATAGCAAGCTCACGAATGAAGTTTGAAATTGGTATTTATCAAGTAATAACGACTATCTTTAAACTTTCGTATTTTTTTAATTTTTTTTATGTTTACATTGGTGAAACGTTATAAAGGTAAAATGTATTTAATAGAAAATTTCCTGCTCAATCGTGTGGTGTTTGTTTCAACTTTCTACGATCAATAGCAAGCCCACGAATGAAGTTTGAAGTTGGTATTTATCAAAAAATAAGGACTATCTTTAAACTTGCGTATTTTTTTGATTTTTTTATGTTTACATTGGTGAAACGTTATAAGGGTAAAATGTGTTTGATAGAAAATTTTCTGCTCAATCGAGTGGTGTTTCTTTCAACTTTCTACGATCAATAGCAAGCTCACGAATGAAGTTTGAAGTTGGTATTTATCAAAGAATAACGACTATCTTTAAACTTGCGTATTTTTTTGATTTTTTTATGTTTACATTGGTGAAACGTTATAAGGGTAAAATGTATTTGATAGAAAATTTTCTGCTCAATCGAGTGGTGTTTGCTTCAACTTTCTACGATCAATAGCAAGCTCACGAATGAAGTTTGAAGTTGGTATTTATCAAAGAATAACGACTATATTTAAACTTGCGTATTTTTTTGATTTTTTTTATGTTTACATAAGTGAAACATTATAAAGGTAGGATGTGTTTGATAAAAAATTTCTTGCTCAATCGAGTGGTGTTTGTTTCAACTTTCTACGATAAATAGCAAGCTCAAGAATGAAGTTTAAAATTGGTATTTATCAAGGAATACCGACTATCTTTAAACTTGCGCATTTTTTTTATTTTTTTTATGTTTACATTGGTGAAACGTTACAAAGGTAGGATGTATTTGATAGAAAATTTCCTGCTCAATCGAGTGGTGTTTGTTTCAACTTTCTACGATTAATAGCAAGCTCACGAATGAAGTTTGAAATTGGTATTTATCAAGTAATAACGACTATCTTTAAACTTGCGTATTTTTTTTATTTTTTTTATGTTTACATTGGTGAAACGTTATAAAAGTTGGATGTATTTGATAGAAAATTTCATGCTCAATCGAGTGGTGTTTGTTTCAACTTTCTACGATAAATAGCAAGCTTAAGAATGAAGTTTGAAATTGGTATTTATCAAGGAATAACGACTATCTTTAAACTTGCGTATTTTTTTTATTTTTTTTATGTTTACATTGGTGAGACATTATAAAGGTAACATGTATTTAATAGAAAATTTCCTGCTCAATCGTGTGGTGTTTGTTTCAACTTTCTACGATCAATAGCAAGCCCACGAATGAAGTTTGAAGTTGGTATTTATCAAAGAATAACGACTATCTTTAAACTTGCGTATTTTTTTGATTTTTTTTATGTTTACATTAGTGAAACGTTATAAAGGTAGGATGTGTTTGATAGAAAATTTCCTGCTCAATCGAGTGGTGTTTGTTTCAACTTTCTACGATAAATAGCAAGTTCAAGAATGAAGTTTGAAATTGGTATTTATCAAGGAATAACGACTATCTTTAAACTTGCGTATTTTTTTTATTTTTTTTATGTTTCCATTGGTGAAACGTTATAAAGGTAGGATGTATTTGATAGAAAATTTCCTGCTCAATCTAGCGGTGATTGTTTCAACTTTCTACGATAAATAGCAAGCTCAAGAATGAAGTTTGAAATTGGTATTTATCAAGGAATAACGACTATCTTTAAACTTGCGTATTTTTTTTATTTTTTTTATGTTTACATTGGTGAAACGTTATAAAGGTAGGATGTATTTGATAGAAAATTTCCTGCTCAATCGAGTGGTGTTTGTTTCAACTTTCTACGATCAATAGCAAGCTCACGAATGAAGTTTGAAGTTGGTATTTATCAAAGAATAACGACTATCTTTAAACTTGCGTATTTTTTTGATTTTTTTATGTTTACATTAGTGAAACGTTATAAAGGTAAAATGTATTTGATAGAAAATTTTCTGCTCAATCGAGTGGTGTTTGTTTCAACTTTCTACGATCAATAGCAAGCTCACGAATGAAGTTTGAATTTGGTATTTATCAAAGAATAACGACTATCTTTAAACTTGCGTATTTTTTTGATTTTTTTTATGTTTACATTAGTGAAACATTATAAAGGTAGGATGTGTTTGATAAAAAATTTCCTGCTCAATCGAGTGGTGTTTGTTTCAACTTTCTACGATAAATAGCAAGCTCAAGAATGAAGTTTGAAATTGGTATTTATCAAGGAATACCGACTATCTTTAAACTTGCGCATTTTTTTTATCTTTTTTATGTTTTCATTGGTGAAACGTTATAAAGGTAGGAGGTATTTGATAGAAAATTTCCTGCTCAATCGAGTAGTGTTTGTTTCAACTTTCTACGATCAATAGCAAGCTCACGAATGAAGTTTGAAAGTGGTATTTATCAAGTAATAACGACTATCTTTAAACTTGCGCATTTTTTTTATTTTTTTTATATTTACATTAGTGGAACGTTATAAAGGTAGGTTGTATTTTAAAGAAAATTTCCTGCTCAATTGAGTGGTGTTTGTTTCAACTTTCTACGATCAATAGCAAGCTAACGAATGAAGTTTGAAGTTGGTATTTATCAAGGAATAACGACTATCTTTAAACTTGCGAATTTTTTTTATTTTTTTTATGTTTACATTGGTGAAACGTTATAAAGGTAGGATGTATTTGATAGAAAATTTCCTGCTCAATCGAGTGGTGTTTGTTTCAACTTTCTACGATAAATAGCAAGTTCAAGAATGAAGTTTGAAATTGGTATTTATCAAGGAATAACGACTATCTTTAAACTTGCGTATTTTTTTTATTTTTTTTATGTTTCCATTGGTGAAACGTTATAAAGGTAGGATGTATTTAATAGAAAATTTCCTGCTCAATCTAGCGGTGATTGTTTCAACTTTCTACGATAAATAGCAAGCTCAAGAATGAAGTTTGAAATTGGTATTTATCAAGGAATAACGACTATCTTTAAACTTGCGTATTTTTTTTATTTTTTTTATGTTTACATTGGTGAAACGTTATAAAGGTAGGATGTATTTGATAGAAAATTTCCTGCTCAATCGAGTGGTGTTTGTTTCAACTTTCTACGATCAATAGCAAGCTCACGAATGAAGTTTGAAGTTGGTATTTATCAAAGAATAACGACTATCTTTAAACTTGCGTATTTTTTTGATTTTTTTATGTTTACATTAGTGAAACGTTATAAAGGTAAAATGTATTTGATAGAAAATTTCCTGCTCAATCGAGTGGTGTTTGTTTCAACTTTCTACGATCAATAGCAAGCTCACGAATGAAGTTTGAAGTTGGTATTTATCAAAGAATAACGACTATCTTTAAACTTGCGTATTTTTTTGATTTTTTTTATGTTTACATTAGTGAAACATTATAAAGGTAGGATGTGTTTGATAAAAAATTTCCTGCTCAATCGAGTGGTGTTTGTTTCAACTTTCTACGATCAATAGCAAGCTCACGAATAAAGTTTGAAGTTGGTATTTATCAAAGAATAACGACTATATTTAAACTTGCGTATTTTTTTGATTTTTTTTATGTTTACATTAATGAAACGTTATAAAGGTAGGATGTGTTTGATAGAAAATTTCCTGCTCAATCGAGTGGTGTTTGTCTCAACTTTCTACGATAAATAGCAAGCTCAAGAATGAAGTTTGAAATTGGTATTTATCAAGGAATAACGACTATCTATAAACTTGCGTATTTTTTTTATTTTTGTTATGTTCACATTGGTGAAACGTTATAAAGGTAGGATGTATTTGATAGAAAACTTCCTGCTCAATCGAGTGGTGTTTGTTTCAACTTCCTACGATCAATAGCAAGCTCACGAATGAAGTTTGAAATTGGTATTTATCAAAGAATAACGACTATATTTAAACTTGCATATTTTTTTGATTTTTTTTATCTTTACATTAGTGAAACGTTATAAAGGTAGGATGTGTTTGATAAAAAATTTCCTGCTCAATCGAGTGGTGTTTGCTTCAACTTTCTACGATCAATAGCAAGCTCACGAATGAAGTTTGAAGTTGGTATTTATCAAAAAATAACGACTATCTTTAAACTTGCGTATTTTTTTGATTTTTTTTATGTTTACATTGGTGAAACGTTATAAAAGAGGGTGTATTTGATAGAAAATTTCCTGCTCAATCGAGTGGTGTTTGTTTCAACTTTCTACGATCAATAGCAAGCTCACGAATGAAGTTTGAAGTTGGTATTTATCAAAACATAACGACTATCTTTAAACTTGCGTATTTTTTTGATTTTTTTTATGTTTAGATTAGTGGAACATTATAAAGGTAAAATGCGTTTGATAGAAAACTTCCTGCTCAATCGAGTGGTGTTTGTTTCAACTTTCTACGATCAATAGCAAACTCACGAATGAAGTTTGAAATTGGTATTTATCAAGTAATAACGACTATCTTTAAACTTGCGTATTTTTTTTATTTTTTTTTATGTTTACATTGGTGAAACGTTATAAAGGTGAAATGTATTTGATAGAAAATTTCCTGCTCAATCTAGTGGTGATTGTTTCAACTTCCTACGATCAATAGCAAGCTCACGAATGAAGTTTGAAATTGGTATTTATCAAAGAATAACGACTATCTTTAAACTTGCGTATTTTTTTGATTTTTTTTATGTTTACATTAGTGAAACATTATAAAGGTAGGATGTGTTTGATAAAAAATTTCCTGCTCAATCGAGTGGTGTTTGTTTCAACTTTCTACGATGAATAGCAAGCTCAAGAATGAAGTTTGAAATTGGTATTTATTAAGGAATACCGACTATCTTTAAACTTGCGTATTTTTTTGATTTTTTTATGTTTACATTGGTGAAACGTTATAAAGGTAAAATGTATTTGATAGAAAATTTTCTGCTCAATCGAGTGGTGTTTGTTTCAACTTTCTACGATCAATAGCAAGCTCACGAATGAAGTTTGAAGTTGGTATTTATCAAAGAATAACGACTATCTTTAAACTTGCGTATTTTTTTTATTTTTTTTATGTTTACATTGGTGAAACGTTATAAAAGTTGGATGTATTTGATAGAAAATTTCATGCTCAATCGAGTGGTGTTTGTTTCAACTTTCTACGATAAATAGCAAGCTCAAGAATGAAGTTTGAAATTGGTATTTATTAAGGAATACCGACTATCTTTAAACTTGCGTATTTTTTTGATTTTTTTATGTTTACATTGGTGAAACGTTATAAAGGTAAAATGTATTTGATAGAAAATTTTCTGCTCAATCGAGTGGTGTTTGTTTCAACTTTCTACGATCAATAGCAAGCTCACGAATGAAGTTTGAAGTTGGTATTTATCAAAGAATAACGACTATCTTTAAACTTGCGTATTTTTTTTATTTTTTTTTATGTTTACATTGGTGAAACGTTATAAAGGTAAAACGTATTTGATAGAAAATTTTCTGCTCAATCGAGTGGTGTTTGTTTCAACTTTCTACGATCAATAGCAAGCTTACGAATGAAGTTTGAAATTGGTATTTATCAAAGAATAACGACTATCTTTAAACTTGCGTATTTTTTTGATTTTTTTTATGTTTACATTAGTGAAACATTATAAAGGTAGGATGTGTTTGATAGAAAATTTCCTGCTCAATCGAGTGGTGTTTGTTTCAACTTTCTACGATAAATAGCAAGCTCAAGAATGAAGTTTGAAATTGGTATTTATTAAGGAATACCGACTATCTTTAAACTTGCGTATTTTTTTGATTTTTTTATGTTTACATTGGTGAAACGTTATAAAGGTAAAATGTATTTGATAGAAAATTTTCTGCTCAATCGAGTGGTGTTTGTTTCAACTTTCTACGATCAATAGCAAGCTCACGAATGAAGTTTGAAGTTGGTATTTATCAAAGAATAACGACTATCTTTAAACTTGCGTATTTTTTTTATTTTTTTTATGTTTACATTGGTGAAACGTTATAAAAGTTGGATGTATTTGATAGAAAATTTCATGCTCAATCGAGTGGTGTTTGTTTCAACTTTCTACGATAAATAGCAAGCTCAAGAATGAAGTTTGAAATTGGTATTTATTAAGGAATACCGACTATCTTTAAACTTGCGTATTTTTTTGATTTTTTTATGTTTACATTGGTGAAACGTTATAAAGGTAAAATGTATTTGATAGAAAATTTTCTGCTCAATCGAGTGGTGTTTGTTTCAACTTTCTACGATCAATAGCAAGCTCACGAATGAAGTTTGAAGTTGGTATTTATCAAAGAATAACGACTATCTTTAAACTTGCGTATTTTTTTTATTTTTTTTATGTTTACATTGGTGAAACGTTATAAAAGTTGGATGTATTTGATAGAAAATTTCATGCTCAATCGAGTGGTGTTTGTTTCAACTTTCTACGATAAATAGCAAGCTCAAGAATGAAGTTTGAAATTGGTATTTATCAAGGAATAACGACTATCGTTAAACTTGCGTATTTTTTTTATTTTTTTTATGTTTACATTGGTGAAACGTTATAAAGGTAAAATGTATTTAATAGAAAATTTCCTGCTCAATCGTGTGGTGTTTGTTTCAACTTTCTACGATCAATAGCAAGCCCACGAATGAAGTTTGAAGTTGGTATTTATCAAAGAATAACGACTATCTTTAAACTTGCGTATTTTTTTGATTTTTTTTATGTTTACATTAGTGAAACGTTATAAAGGTAGGATGTGTTTGATAGAAAATTTCCTGCTCAATCGAGTGGTGTTTGTTTCAACTTTCTACGATAAATAGCAAGTTCAAGAATGAAGTTTGAAATTGGTATTTATCAAGGAATAACGACTATCTTTAAACTTGCGTATTTTTTTTATTTTTTTTATGTTTACATTGGTGAAACGTTATAAAGGTAGGATGTATTTGATAGAAAATTTCCTGCTCAATCGAGTGGTGTTTGTTTCAACTTTCTACGATCAATAGCAAGCTCACGAATGAAGTTTGAAGTTGGTATTTATCAAAGAATAACGACTATCTTTAAACTTGCGTATTTTTTTGATTTTTTTATGTTTACATTGGTGAAACGTTATAAAGGTAAAATGTATTTGATAGAAAATTTTCTGCTCAATCGAGTGGTGTTTGTTTCAACTTTCTACGATCAATAGCAAGCTCACGAATGAAGTTTGAATTTGGTATTTATCAAAGAATAACGACTATCTTTAAACTTGCGTATTTTTTTGATTTTTTTTATGTTTACATTAGTGAAACATTATAAAGGTAGGATGTGTTTGATAAAAAATTTCCTGCTCAATCGAGTGGTGTTTGTTTCAACTTTCTACGATAAATAGCAAGCTCAAGAATGAAGTTTGAAATTGGTATTTATCAAGGAATACCGACTATCTTTAAACTTGCGCATTTTTTTTATTTTTTTTATGTTTTCATTGGTGAAACGTTATAAAGGTAGGAGGTATTTGATAGAAAATTTCCTGCTCAATCGAGTAGTGTTTGTTTCAACTTTCTACGATCAATAGCAAGCTCACGAATGAAGTTTGAAAGTGGTATTTATCAAGTAATAACGACTATCTTTAAACTTGCGCATTTTTTTTATTTTTTTTATATTTACATTAGTGGAACGTTATAAAGGTAGGTTGTATTTTAAAGAAAATTTCCTGCTCAATCGAGTGGTGTTTGTTTCAACTTTCTACGATCAATAGCAAGCTAACGAATGAAGTTTGAATTTGGTATTTATCAAAGAATAACGACTATCTTTAAACTTGCGTATTTTTTTGATTTTTTTTATGTTTACATTAATGAAACGTTATAAAGGTAAGATGTGTTTGATAGAAAATTTCCTGCTCAATCGAGTGGTGTTTGTTTCAACTTTCTACGATAAATAGCAAGCTCACGAATGAAGTTTGAAGTTGGTATTTATCAAAGAATAACGACTATCTTTAAACTTGCGTATTTTTTTTATTTTTTTTATGTTTACATTGGTGAAACGTTATAAAGGTCTGATGTGTTTGATAGAAAATTTCCTGCTCAATCGAGTGGTGTTTGTTTCAACTTTCTACAATCAATAGCAAGCTCACGAATAAAGTTTGAAGTTGGTATTTATCAAAGAATAACGACTATCTTTAAACTTGCGTATTTTTTTGATTTTTTTTATGTTTACATTAATGAAACGTTATAAAGGTAGGATGTGTTTGATAGAAAATTTCCTGCTCAATCGAGTGGTGTTTGTCTCAACTTTCTACGATAAATAGCAAGCTCAAAAATGAAGTTTGAAATTGGTATTTATCAAGGAATAACGACTATTTAT